>JADFDV010000052.1:2415443-3828021 GCA_019097775.1 Moniezia expansa
GGATTACGACTATGCAATTGATATATGGGCAACAGGTTGCATAGTAGCGGGTTCGCTATTTCGCAAAGTGCACATTTTTGACGGAGCTACAGTTTCTGATCAGCTGGTGAAAATTGTGCAAATTTTGGGTTGGAGAGGACTGTCTGCATACGCGCAAGATTCCAAAATCTCAAGATAGGGAATTTGAAGCTGAACTGCAAGAGATTGATGGAACAGGTTTGAGAAGTTTAACTCGAATGGATGCACAATGTGATCACAAGGGAAGCGATTGAGCTGATAGAACAGTGCTTATGTATGACCATAAGAAACGATTCTCGGCGGCAGATGCGCTGAAACATCCGTACTTGCAAGCACAAACACGCATAGGTACAGCAACCGAAAACTTGTGCAACAACAGTCTTTGAACAGTTGAGCGCCAAACTAGGTATGCTGCCTTCGTTCTTCAGCCAGAATGGATATCCCGAATACGTGATCCGAAAAATTGTGGGAGAAGGAGCGCACAGTAGGGTTTATTGTGTCAAAGACAAAAACAGTGGTTTGAAATTCGCAGTTAAATCTCTCAAAAACGCCAATCCGTTTCAACTGAAGATGAAGCTACCATCTTGAACAGCCTCAGGGGAATCCCCAGCATAAATCGTTTTCTGGGTTCTGTTATGGGTGCTATTGTAAGTCTCTGAGATGGATTTCATTGATCTAAGCCCGATCTAACTTCTCCCTTGCCAATTGCTTTCACCTTGTAGTGCGGAGTTGGACTTCTTGTCTTTGAGTATGTGGAGAACACCCAGTGGAAGGATATTTACGATACTCTAGAAATGAAGATATTCAGCTTTATGTATACCAAATAGTTTTGGCACTCGAAGCTTGTCACAGTCGAGGAATCATGCATCGAGATGTCAAGCCCAGCAATTTGTTAATTAATCATGCCAAGAACAGCTGTACCTTACGGATTGGGGACAGGCTGAGTTCAAACGAGGCCAGTCATATTGCACCGAAGTAGGGACACTGTGTTACTGCAGCCCTGAACTACTTCTCAAATATGAGGTTTGTGCTGCAATTTATTCAAATTCAAATGATTTAGAATATGATTATTCAGTAGATATGTGGCCCATAGGTTGCATATTGGCCAGTGCCATTTTCCGAATCAGACACATGTTCAATGGAGATAGTACAGAGGACCAATTACGGCAGATGTAAAAACATTAGGAGTCAAAGATTTCAAAGATTATTGCGAAAAGTATTTAATTGACGCTGAATGCAAAGAGTTATGGACTTAGACGTGCACCATCGGACAGAATGGGTAGAGTTGTTTCAGAAGTCAACCAAGAAGTGGCAACCGCAGAAGCGATTGATTTGGTGAACAAGCTTCTGTTTTCGATCATGAGCTGCGTCCTTCCGCCAAAATGGTCATGCAGCAGACTACTTCCGAAAGATGTCAAGGTCCAACCCGAAGAATCTCTAGGACATTCAACGAAAATCTTCACATGTTTAAAAAGTTGATTTGTATCATGTACAGGTATTAAGCAGAGAAAATCCATCTAAAATGTTGGGATGAGAGTTCCCTTTTATGAAATCGACTTTCCTTCATTACAAAACAAGTCGATTTGTGTCGATTGGGATGGGGATAGTTTCGTTTGTAGTTTGAAGTACAGAATCCAGTTATTTCGATTGCACAACTGGAGATTGCGAATTCCCATTCTTGTTAGTACATTGGGAGAGGTTGAATAGGCGCCAACTTTCTCGGTCAGAGCTGGTTGTCTGGCGGTTTGCGTTTTTATAGCCGAAAAGCCAGATTTGCACGGGTCTAGCCGTAGTCCCCATTTTTTTGCCATAATTTGTTGCATGAATACGAAGGCTAGGGCTATATTAACGGCTGGTGACCTTCAATTCAGATATCGAATGCAAGGTTAAATATCTTGTGCTGATTGGTTGTCCAATTGCGTCTTGGTATGAACACACATCCATGTCTATTAGAGCATTACCAAGAGGTGAAATTTGAAAGAGCTCACAGTGCATTGAGATCGGCTCACCTGAGATTGGTACGTTAAGCTCGATCGCTGATCTGCGTGCATCAGTTGCATTAATCATCTGCAGGCTAGAAAATTATGGGTGCTTTAACAGTTTTGCATTTTGCATAAACTATTAACTTATCACATTTTATGGTGTCTTCACGAAGAGCCCCATATCGTTAGGGTTCAGTGGGATTCATAAAACAAATACCATGGAAATGTTTCGCTTCACTGATTCCAGTCACCAAGGATAATTCAACGTTTGACTCCGATCCTGAGCTCAATGGCCTTCAATAGGACTTCTGTCGAAAACCCAAATATTTGTGAATCTTTGACAAGTACAAAGCGATTTAGCTCTGATTCGGGACATATGAATGAAAGTCTGCCTTCTTTTAACATTCAAATGTTATTTGGCGTATCTTGATCTGCATACGATGACAGCCAAGGAATTTTACGAGTCTAAATTACTAATAAACCATATGGTTTTTCATAATTTTCAAACGGCTGCTCAAAACAAAACAGGGAATGTGTGAATTAAAATGACGCAATTCGTGCAATTTTGACAGTTCAACTTAAATTTTGTTTCTTTTGGACCGCAAATGGGTTTGTTACCAAGGCAAGTTAAATACCAGTGCCGCTAAAGATGTAGGAGAGTTGAAAGCAAATGAAAAAAGTATTATGTTCAGTAATCGGATGTTTGAGACTCCCATCAATTCAAACTTAAAATAGGTGCAGTAGCTAGTGACTCTTCTACTTTCTTCATTATGTATAGCAGAATCTCTTACAACTAATATTCAACAACGCAATGAAGGGAATAACATTTGAAAGATATGTTGAACGGGATGGTCGGTTGTTATTTATTGGTATAACCCTAGGTGAGAATACACCGAGGAGTCTTACAAGCTGAGTAGCTGAGTGCTACTGAGTGGCAAAGAATTATCTTAAGCAGCTTAAGTGAGTGTTTATGCGGTTCCCCGCACTAATTATGAGAACATTCTGGCAGAAACTGACCCAATGGTTGGCGAAAATATTATGAGTGAAAAATGATTGTTGGCATTACCATTGTCTATACTCTAGTCCTTACTGATAGAACTGGCTGATCATGTACTTAATCAGTGAAATGCGACACATGACATCTTGACTAAGATTTTGCATCTACGATCCTCGCATCGAAACATAATTTTAGTGAGTACCCGAGTGCGATTTTGGTTTTTTATTTGCTCCCCATCCGTTAGGGCACTCCTTAAGGACTTACTAGGGGTACAACAGAAATAAAAATAGCTTCTACAACAAGTAGTATACACCAGTTGGCACAGAGGCCAGTAAAAGCGTTTATCGACGTCTTCGGTTCTCTGACTATCTTCATACCTCTTCCTGAAGTCTTGCCAACCTTCTGGCGGCAATTCCATTCATTGCTACATGCACCCGCTTTTCACAGCCCAGTCTGAGACTATAAACTCAAGTATTTACGTCGTGCCTTGTTTACCAGTCTATACGAGGTTGTGCTTCTGTTGATCTATTCTAATTTTATACGTCCGGTGGGTGATTCGCCCTATCCGGCCGCAACTCTCATGAGCCGCCAGAGTTGCCCCATGGGGTTGCCGGTGCTCATTGCGAAAAGGTTGTTAATATGTTTGACCCGAGTGTGATTTAACTTTTGCACACACCTTTGATAAACATTCAGACTCGTTCTCTCGAATCCAGTGATTTGACATACCATCCCAACTAGTTGAGTCTTATCTAAAAGGAGAGAAGTAAAAATAATGTTCCTCAGTCAAGGTAAACAGTGAAATTTTCAGGCAGAGACTAGGGATTTCGTCTGAAAAAACTTTTAAAACTTGTCAAATGGTCTCTACTATTGGCACCGATACATTCAAAATAAAAATGAATGTTAAGTGTATCTTCGGAGTGGCAAATTTTCTGGTTTTAAAAAGGACACAATGAAAACTGAACACTAGCCCTAGGCTAAGATTCTTCGTCACCGATACTTTATTTGCTGCTTAATAGCAGTTATATTAAAAACCCGTGCAACGACGTTTGAACTTGAATAGCCCTACTTAAAATCAACTATAAATTGATTGGCCAAACATGAATAGCCCAGTCTTGATGAAACTCATTCTTTATTCATCTTGAGTTAATATTGAGTCTCTCGCGATGGATGAAAAAGGTTTCTGCCACAAATCCTAGCTTAACTAACACTTTCCACTGTCTGCGCGTGAACTCAAAATTTCACTTAAATGGTTGTCAAACCTACTCTCAACCTCCTCGTGGTGACCACCGGTAACCCCAGAGACAACTCTGGGGGCTGATGAGGGGGGCCGCCGGTTAGGAATAATCACCCTCCGGACGTATAAAATTAGATTATGCCAGCAGAAGTACAATTTTATACAACTTGGAACACGAGGCACGATGTAATTAACCGGATTCATGGATTTAAACTGGAGTGTGGAATACACGTGCATATAGCAATAGACGCAGTCTCCATCAGAATTTCGAAAGATTTCTGGTAGGAGATATGAAGACGGACGAAGATGGACTAGGTACCACGACGAAGCTGAACTGCTACCTGTATGACGAAGCCACGCCAGAGAAGAGACCAGACAGCCGAAGATGTCAACAAACGTTTTTACTGTTCTTTGTTAATTGTTGTGCTTAATTGCTATAAAAGCTATATGTACTTCTGTTGTACCCCCAATAAGTCCTTGGGACTTGCCTTAATGGGTGGGGAAAAAATAAAAAAAAAATAAATTTCACTTAAACACTGTGAACTGGAAGTTGGGCAAGAATTGGTTCACTGATACTGCACACAAGCGGTTATTTTTATATCACAAGATGTTTCAAAGCGGTCGTGGTTCTTATAGTAGGGGCGTATATATTCTCCTTCATTAGCCATGCTGACCATTTTTTTACTTTATTTTTACTTAACTACGTCATGAAAAATTTTCTGCCAAGATTAATCTAACATTATATTCAGCTGGATCCACTTTGTTAGAGATTAGCGCTTGTTTTTCAGTAGACATACTCAAACATTTGGGTGCCAGCATTCACAAGTGGCCTTCCAAAGCTCCACTTAATGAAGCGTTTACTGATGCAACTAAGAATTTTTGGTCAATCTAAAGAAGTTCCTTTGTTTTCCACCAAGCGTTCTCTCAAATTAATTTACATACATAATTGTTATCACGTTATTATTTCAGGTTTTCTATTTTGACGAAAATCCTTGTGCACTTCAACAGGAATCGAGAATCAAAAACACTTGCACTCTTAGATTTAACTTAATAGTTGCATTAATTTTAAAACTGAAAATTTTATTTCTAAACTCTACTCACTAATACTGACTTCCTTCACTGAGTGTTTTACCTATCAAGAACATAACATCTATTTCAATTATATCTGCAGAGCATGAACCGTCCAGTTACCCGGAGGCATTCACCAAGAAAGCTGAATCAAACTTTAGAATAGTTCAGAAAAATCATTGTTAGGCTAATATACAGAAAAAATGCTTTTCCTATCAATTTGTCATTTTGTGGAGGATTTATCACCTCTTCCTCAATGACGTACTTTCATAGTTCATTGTTTGCCCAGAAATCACTCCTATTACCTTCCTCTTCCAGATAAAACAATCAAAATCTAATGCACTGAGTTAATTAATAAGCGCATTCTGTACATATTCCTAATTTAAAGCAGCTACCATCAAGGACAATCCGTTATTTTTGAAATGCGCGTTCTATTCAATTTAGCCTTTCTTGTTGCTAAAGAACTCTTTCAATTGCTAATACCTCAAAAGTGAGAAACTGAAGTTTCAAAAATAAATTTGGAGTTGACAAATCCTGATTTTGCACTGACGACCAAATATAGTGAACTTGTTTAAAGATTAAAAACGGCGCTATTTGCAAAAATATTATGCACGTTCACGGTGACATTAAATTAAACTGCTTTCAATTGAATATTTGGAAAATGGAGGTCAATCCTGCTCTCTACCACCACGTGGTGGCCATCGGTAACCTCGAGGGCTAACCTGAGGGCTAAAGAGAGGGGCGATCGGATGGGACTAATCAACCTCCGGACGTATACAGTTAGGTACAACTTCTTACAGCTTGATAAAGGAGGCACGACGGATTTGTTTTCTCAAGGTGGAGCATAGAATGCACGTGCAAAAAGCTTTGAATGGAATCTTGGCCAGAATGTTGATTTTTGGAGAAGACATTAATACGGACGAACTCGAACGAGGTGGCTCGATGAAACTGAACTTCTACCTGTACGACGAAGCCATGCCAAAGAAGAGACCAGACAAACGAAGACGTCAACAAACGTTTTTACAATGTTCTTTGTTGACTGCTGTGCTTAATTACTATAAAAGCTATCTGTACATCTGTTGTAGCCCCAATAAGTCCTTGGTACTTGCCCATGTAAGGTGGAGAAAAAATAAATAATAAACAAATAATTTGAGAAATACAGAAAATTGAGCTTTTTCAAAAGGTTTCCTTGAAGTTCATTCTAACTGCCAGCCTAATTCCTACAAGAACTTATTTTTGCACATGGATTATTAATTTCTAGTGACAGGAAATCCTAATACTTTTAGAGCTTAAATAAGTATATTCTCATTAACTTAGCCAATTTTTGAAGTTACATGGTTTATTTAAGATTTTGGCACAAATTTCTCATTAAAAAGACGTCCTCATCTGAGAGATTTGTGAAAGCTTGCATTGCATTTCACAAAAAATGCTGCTTATAGTAGAATCTCCGTTCGTTGGTCATATAACTATGTCACAGACTTGACAAGGAAGTTGAATTTGAAAAGTGGCAATAAATTGCAATTCATTCACTTTACGTCAATTGGTTGAACATGATTGGTGTTTTTTGATCAATCAACTGAATTACTAGCCAACATCTATAAAATCAAATTCTTTTTTTGAAATTTTTTGTTTTTCAAAGGAGAAAAAATCGATGAATTTCAATATATCTTTGCACAAAGCTACATATTACAGTATTTTATAATTTAAGTGTTGCAAGTATTCTTGAGCAATATCTTTATGAAGTTTCCAAATGAAGGGATTTTTCAAAGGATTCATTGAATTAACCTAGCAGGCACTTAGCCAATGACAGATTTTAATTCATCTCACCGACTATGAAAACAACGCCAGATCAACTCAAATGGAATATGAAACCTGACCCTTCAAATTCGTTTAAGCTTTTAGTATGTATTCTCATTAATACAGTGTGGGGATTTCAATTAAAGTCTTTTGAATCTAAATCCTTTATTAAAGAGAAAAGATAAATTATTTTAGAAGATTATTGCCGAAGTTTCATTAATCATTCCAAAATATCTGAAGCAGAGTACGAATTAAAAGTTTCTCCTGCAATGTCAAGTTATTTGCAACTATCCCCTCTTGATACTTAGAGAGCTTCAGTCTGTTGCGAAACTGTTGAAAACTTTACTGTACATATTGAAGCAAAATGTCCACATAATCAGGATCACTGATTCGAGAACGTTACAATGGAGACACATGAGTATAGGCAAAGGTAAACCTTTGCTCAAGAGAAGCTAAACTTAAGAGCGATCGAGCAAATCAAGCAAGTTCAAAAGGGTCATTTACCCTTGGTTAGTATTCAAAATGACCAAAAAACAATAAAATGACTAGTTGGTTCGAACAGTTAGGAGTTTAAACAAGGCAAGAAACTCGTTCTCAATTTTATGACTGATTAAGATTCAATAACTCTGGCTTTTCCAAAAATAGTCTCAAAATACATCTATCTCACTGGTATATGTTTGACACGGCATTCTTTTACGGTACGCTCAATGTGAAATCATAGTTGCTTTTTTTATTTGCTATTTAAAGAATATCAAGACATAATACCTGTCCGCGTAGGGGTTGTAATAGTCTGTTAGTGATCCCTTTCTTCTCCAAATTATTGTCACGAAGCGTTCTTCCGAACACTGCTTCTAATTGATGTCAAAATAATTAAACTTATTCGGCTAACAGGCCTTTACTCCATTGGATCTTACAAATGTGCTGCACTTAGTTCTATGAAAATTTAAACAACTTTGAAATTGTTATTCTCCATTCGATTATATAGCATTCTACTAAAAACACATGATTATTTGCAATTGTTGACATTTAAGTAACTAGCAGAAATTTGCAAGGCACTCAGTTACCAGCAATTCCAATTTGTAGTCAAATCATTTGTTTAAATTATTAAAGACACCTGCCTGATGCTGTTACTCTGCCTTTTAGTGCACTTTTTCAGTTATACTTTGTTTGAAATCTTTTTTTTAGTTGAAAGTAAACCGATCTGCATGACCAAAGGATGGTTCTTCCTAGGCCATCCATGCTAAATCATCCTGCAAACTGATCTTCCCAGTACAAATTCAATTCTGTCGCTGTTTTCATTGGCCGACAACAGCGTGTGTTGTTATGTTGCACCCATTTGAATAATAAAGGAGTCATTACATGTTTTTAAAGTACTTTGCTCGAATGTCCATGAAATTTGCTCCAAAATTAATCTTAAGATTTCAAATAAATACAATTACTTGGAATATCAGTTCTCGTTACGATACATTTCAGTGTGAGAAATAGACGATGTACAATCTATTTAATAGCACGTTGGAGGATCCTAGAAATTAGTCTAAAAGTGATTAGATCAACTTGATTTGCATTTGCCTTTTCGGGAACACTTAAGCGCTTTGTTTGTCAAAGTGAAGATTAAATAAAACTGCGAAATTGTAACTTACAAAAGTGCCGGAATTCATGCCATTGATATGAGGAATAAATACAAGATTCGATCTTTTAAACTAAGTATAGTATTCAAATCATGAACTTTCAGTTAATTGTGATGACAGAAGCCATAAGAGTCCTTCAAATTAACTTTGAGAAGTATATAAGTTGAAGGTATCAAAAAACGATCATTGATAGAAATCAGTGGATAATTTAAACAAATTTTACGCTTATTGTGCTCTGCTATCTTTTGTAAGACTTCCAGCTAAAGAAAGTTTACAACGCTTGTCTTGTGGAAGGAATACACTGGAACACGATCTAATATACAATGCCCATTCAACTAAATTTAAGCTATTTATGATTGTAGCTAAGTCATTTCAAGAGCCCGAATCTAGGTTCTTAAGAATAAATTTACAGTCATCTATGTACTCATAGTTTCTTGCAGGCAACCAGTGTGCCTACAGTCAAATGATTTAATTCATTAAGAGCAATCGAGGTTGTAACTAATCCAAGCCCCTCTACCTAGAAATTGTAGTATGTAATATGAAAGAAATCTGATGCTTCAAAATAAAACATTTACCGCCAAATCCTTATAAGCAAATCAAATTTAGCCTGAGTGATCATGGGGAAGTTGATTTAAAGTTAATATCAACCAATCAGATCAGTAGAATGATCTCACTCTCCGGATACATACCAGACAGGGCAGGCCTGAAACAAGCCAGTGCGCGTCCCGCGAATCGAATGCCCTTCTGCGTTCATTTTGACTGACAAAAGCAGTGAATTTCTTCTCCCTGTAAAATGGACGTGGAACGATGTTTTAAGTTCCAATATTTCTAGGGCTTTCGATTCCATGTTTATTCGAAGCTCGTTATGGAATTAATTAGAGAAAAATGTTTCTGTTTATGGGTAAGTAAAGTGATACAATATAATTTTGATTCATCTATTTGGAATCAACAGAATTCAAAATTTCTATACCAAACTTTAATCAATTATTTGAATTTGGATTAACGATTTGTATATTCAAACTGGATTTCATCGATCTCCCCAAACTCACTTTACCAATATGGATGATTAAAATTTAACAAAGGTAATTACATGTTTGTAACAAAAGAAATAAATATTACTATCAATATTTAATGCTACAATACTACTTAGTATTAAAAATCATCTATTGAAATCGACAAGGTTAATTCCTAATAAATGGAAGCGCTAACTGATGAGTCTTGTATTTACTCCATTACATTCACTGGGATCTATGTAAGATTGTATTTTTGATGCTGTGAGAGATGCAGTTCCTATACTACTAGTTAATATTAGGCAACTGAAACATTCACATGGTTGATATACATTTACATTTTAATTCCTAAAATCCGTCATTTAAACCACATCGGACATTCACTAGAAGAGATTGGTGCAGCTGAATCATATTTCGACAAGCATTATAAATTATTTACTCTAATAGCTCCAAAAATTTTAATTTCCATCCAAAGTTATTACTTCCAGCTGATTTATGCTAATCAGGACAAATTGAAACATTGTTTACAATCCCTGCTCATTTGGACAAGATTTTTCAAAGTACGCGATTTAATAGGCAGAAATTTGGTTTAATGATCCTTTGAAATGAACTATAGTTTTATTAAGGGTTCCAAGTTGGAAGTTCACTTAAGAAAATTACTCATCTTTACTTTGTCACACTTAACTTGTCCTGTAAATACCTTAGCACTTGTCAAGTAGGCTGCTTTGACAGGCTGCAATAAATTTCAGTAGCCAAATATGCTGATGGGTATGTTACAGAAAAGTTGACAAGAATTTTAATAAGTAGAAAGACTTCTTATTTATTGGACTACGCACAGACATCGACTCAAGGCATTTAAGGACAGCAAATTTGGAGTGATTTGAAATAGTTTTTTTTTTGTGCGCACATGAAAATAAAATTGTAAACACCAAACAAAGCATTAAAAAAGTACGATTGCATTATAAAAAGGAATCAGGCTGAACTGATACATACGCATTGACTTAGTTGAAAATTTGAATATTGCGGTCATCATCAAAACTTATTCTTTTCATTAAAAAAAAATTTTAATGCAATTCGGATGACAGCTTAAAGATTGGTTTATTAATTTAACTGTCGAACCGCTGGTGATAGGTTTCAACGATCACTAAGTTATTCTTCTTGAATGTTCTAGTTCTTCTTGTTAGGGACACGTTTTCGGTAAAGATTTGAATAACTAAACTCTGTTAATGTCTGTTATTGGATAACTGAGGGTACTTTATAACAAAAGTAGACGGTCAGAAGCTGTTAATATAAGAACAAAAATGACAGTACAAAATCTTTCTGAAACAAAGTTCTTCTGATCATATCTAAATAAGTCCATACGACTAGTTTTGGTACAACTAGTAATTTTACTTTTCTCCCAAAAGCCTTTCAGGCGTTAGAAGACAATTGTTTCATCTATCTGCAGCTGAAACCCTTTTAACTGAGTTGAAAAAACAGGGATAACATTAAGCTGAATCGATTGCTCGAACTCGAAGGTACAGCCACAAACGATACTTCATCCTTTAATTATAGATGAGAAGATGAATGAACGAAAGCTAGTAACTACAATGACGAGCTTGAAAACTGATGGAAAAGTAGGGAATGCAAATGCTCATTCTAATGATCAAGGGCCTGTCCATCATTTTCTGGATCTCTCTTCAAATAAATCTTCTCAGTGAACTCGACAATTTTAGAGGCTTTGGCTTCTATACAAGCAAATGCCCACAATTTTTTTGAGGTATCATTAAAGCCGGAGGGAAGAAAACTCAGAAATTAAGAGAAAAATTTGTAGAGGGAGATATCAATTCGAACTCAGTGATGGCTGGAATTTCCAATCGTTTACTGACGGGTCAATTAGCTCGGATAGGCATTTTGTATGGACCAGCTAAGAACTACACTTCTAATTCATAGTTTGTTCTTAATATCTGCGGTTCGCTGAATTCTATTAATCTTAATAGTCAGAAGAAATCTCCCTTTTATGTAGATCAGAATTTTTCGGCTTCATCTGCACAAAATTTAACAAGTTCCTAAGTTCATCTCATAGGTAGCTAAAAAGTTCTTCCCTTTAGCTCAGTGATAAAGATATAAGGGTGCAGTACCTGATGTTATATT
Source organism: Moniezia expansa (assembly GCA_019097775.1). NCBI lineage: Eukaryota > Metazoa > Platyhelminthes > Cestoda > Cyclophyllidea > Anoplocephalidae > Moniezia > Moniezia expansa. The sequence goes on from JADFDV010000052.1 coordinate 2,427,311, forward strand.
TTATTTAGGCTATAAAATTGTTTACACTGACTCCTACAATATATTCTATGATTTGTACAGGATGTTTGAAGGTACTTTATTTTTGGCAATCGCTGGCATAGAGTCATCAGATTCATCTAATAATGCTGAGAGCAATGGAAATCGTTTCTCAATGTCGGTTGACCTCCGCACTTGCTCGAAATTGACAAGAGCCTTATGAGAGGCTAGGGAGGGACCTGTGTTTGTAACATTGTTCTTTGTCAGATTTATTGACTTGCAAGCGGGATTTTTCGGTTTTTTGATGTTCATCTGCCGATTCAGTTGACCATTTGAACGCGAATGTGTCAATAGCTTCAATCTGTGGAATCCCAATTTATAAGGAGTGACTCGTTGATATACACCTATCATAAGACTTTTATTAGAAAAACGTTCAAAAATTAAACCAAAAGCAAAAAGGAGAAAAAAACTTATTCAACTCAAGCATTTTTAAAAAAAATGAGGGAATCATAAAACACAATGAACTACTCATTTCACTCAATTTTACGGTTTGTTTTCCCAAAAAAAATATGGCAGAGAAGAGTCTCTACCTTCTAAATTAAGTCAGCATATCTGTAATCTACCGGCCGTAATCATTGCGCTTATGCTCATTAAATGAACAAGTCGAAAAATTAATGTCAAAGAAATCCAAACAATGTCCTTTGTTTTGAATAAAGACCGTTCATAAATTCCGACTTCAGTAATGGCTCTTATAAGTATGCACAATTTTATCCGACCCGGAACCACACTTCTTTTACCTAAACCAAAAGGAAATTTAGACTCAAAACTAAATTAACTCGTTCCGTTTTTAACTAGGATTCAGAGTTTCCTTGTGAGAAATGATCGAGGATTTTGACAGTTTTTTTCGTATAAAGAAACGAGATCGCGAATAGAAGGCTAGTCTTATAAATTTTTAAGTGGAGACTTCATTGAACTCACCAACGTTTATTTTTGAATTCAGTCTCACGTCTTTTCGCCGTTTCGAGGCTGTGAACATTTTGTAGTCTAATACAGTCATGCTAAACAAATTCAAATTTGTACTGCCGAGCAAATGTGCATAACTTACTTGATGAACGGCGGAGAAAGGTTTATATTGGCGAAATTTGTCCTTTAGTTATTTAAACATAGTATACGTTATTACTAATTAGACTTTTACTTTGCATACTTTCTTTTTAAAACTTTCTGTCTTGTTTTGGAGTGATATCAAGTAAAATTTTCCCATTTTTGCTTTTTATGTAAAATAAATCGATTTCTTGATGTAAACACCAAAGCTATTAAAGTGGAGCTTTCCATGACCTCTCCATGTGGTCATTACGGCTTGGATTTTGTGTTTTCATGTATATATATATATATATATAGATGCGCCATGCAATTCAGTAATATGAACTTTTTCGTCATGATGCTATCCATGCATGGGTGACATTCGAACGTTGGAGGTATATTTGTAATTACATTATATTATGGGTCCAGTCTTTTTAAATAATTTTCCTTAAAGAAAATGAATCAACTATAAAAGTATTACATATAAGGTTCATAAAAAGTATTTGTAAAAGCTGGTTGATTCGCTAAGAAATAAATCTCATTCCATGGCAGAACACGCTAGGTAGCCCGACGCTATATAGTATTAAATTGATACTAGTTTAATGAAGCTCACATTTCTAAGGAGGACCACCGGTAACTCCAGGGGCAACGCTGGTGGCTAATGAGAGGGGCGACCGGATAGGACTGAAAACCCACCCAGCACAAGTACAACTTCTTTAAGCCTGGTAAGCAAGGCACGACACAAATGCCTGGATTCATGGTCTCAGACAGGAAAGCACGTGCATGTAGCAATGAGTGGAATCTCCGACAGGAAGCTTAAAAGACTTCTGGAAGAGGTATGAAGATTGCCCGCCTTAACATTGTCGAGGATGGACGAGGTGCCGAGGTGAAGTTGAACTGCTACCTGTACAATGAAACCATGTCAGAGAAGTGACCAGAGAACCGAGGACGTCGATAACTACTTTTACTGTGTCCTGTGTTGATTGTTGTGTGCCACTCGTTGTAAAAGCTATTTTTACTTCTGTTGCACCCCAAATAAGTCCTTGGGACTTGCTCCAATTGATGGGAAGTTAATACATAAATAAATAAAAGCTTAAAGTTGACCGTTCTGCAAAACGACATAGGAAAATTGCCATTACAACAAATCTGATTTTGCCTTAAAAGTAGAATATTATCGCAGCCAATTGAAATCCGGTTACTAATGGGAAAATATAGGCCACTTAATTGTTAACAGTGGTGAATCTCCGACCGTTAGTGTATTTATTACTAAAGATGAATTAAATCCTTAAGAATATATATTTATCATAGCTGAATAATGGCTATGGGTTAAATATTAATGCAGGCACTCAAGATCTGTTCAAACAGATATTATGGTGCTGTAACAAGGGAGTCGAGAAGTGGAATAAATTGTATTCCGGGATTTTCAGGCCACACCATGAGTTTTATGCTAGGAAAGACTCACTTGTACTTGCTCTTGCACACCTTCAATGCTTGAAATTTATACTGTCATGCATTTATCAATCATCTGTTGTATATTAAATGCAAATGTCCAAAAATGTCAACAATCCGCCTACGGACTTGAAATCGTAACCAAAATTTGGATTACTCTAGAAACTGCGATTAGTTGAAGCAACTATATTCAAGGGGTTTCGTTTGTTTCAATCAAATCATTCAATTTTAGAGGGCATTTTGGTTCGGTTTAAATTAAAAAATCATTTATGATGGTAACAGTTTGTGTGCTCAAATAATTTCGGTCAATTAAAAATTCATATTTTTTACTTATATTTGTTTCCATAAACACCCGCAAAAGTGCTGCACATAAATCATGCCCTTAGAGATTTGGCTTTTCTGCCGACGATAAAAGTTTGAGGATGTATTTCAGGTGCACAGAAAATAGTGATTTCTATTTGAACATCGTCACAGGCAAATGCGACGCTTGTGTTAAGCAGTCAATTTTCAGGTCTGGTAGAACACTACAAAGGGATAAAATTTGGAAGAGCTCGCAGCGCACTGAGGTTGTTTCAATTGAGATTGACATGTCGAGCGTGGTTGCTGGTAACCTTGCTTCTGTGGCCAACTTGAGCCTGAAACCTAGCCCTTACATACCTGCTCCAAACCTTTATATTCCGCCCGATCTATCTCTTGAAAACGCTTATGGTAGCAAGTTTACAGGATATTATTCAATAATATTACTGATTTGGGGAAATCGGAACAAAATCGAGCATTGACATTAGGATAATTTACTATGTTTTCTTTACATGTGAGTTTAATGTACGAATCTGAACCAAGGTGGTCAAGTTAGAAAGACATATTTAAAAGTTCTTTCGTGCATTCCGCATGAGAAATAAGCTTTCTGGCATTTCCAAAAAAATTCTTGATCGCCTGCATAATCCATTTTGACAGACAGCTTCATTGCCAGCTTAACAGCGTTTTCAGCATGGTTGAGCATAAAAAGGTACTTGATTTGAATCGCCTGATTTTTGTTCGACCTTTGTGTGATGAGTCCTGTGATTGACTGGACCAGTTGAAATAAAGATTAATATGCAAACTGTGCTCAAAAAGTTTACATTATTAAAATGAAAGCAACGCGACACCAAATATGTGTTTCATAGGGATGACGAAATGATGAAATTAAAAGTAAGTTTGTACTTTTGAAACGTGGCGCTCTTTAGAGAAAAGTGAGTTTGTACCGAGCTTAGGTAGACGTGGTGAAAAATAACTGAAATCAAACCGGACAAGGACTTTTCGAAGTTAGAATGCGCGATTTTGATGGAAGATTTTCAGATTAACGTAGGAGATTGTCTCCGATTCGAGGAATCACTACTGATTTATTTAATAGCCGTGTTGGTTGCATAGTAGTCCTCTTAACCAACAAATTTCCTAAGAATCCCTCTAAACAGATTTTGGAATAAACGAGAGAGCTAACGCAGTAGAAAAACTGAATAAGATGAGTGGTCTAGCAAGAGCAAGAGTATCAAACCGATCATAGTGGAATGTAGAGATTAGTGCCATTACAAGAATAGCAAACATACCTGACTCACATTCTCTTACTGACTGACAGTCACTTTTTAATTTTCATCTCAAGATGTGGATGCTAGTTTGAGGTTTTTCCTGCTTTATTTGACTGTGATTTTGATAAATAAGCCCAAGAATTATGAGGCCTCGAATTTCTTAGATTTTGCTGAACTTAAACCACAATTTAGTTACTTTAGAGGCATGCCTGAAAGGTTGTGAACGAAAAGTAAGCACAACGATCTAAAAGTAAAAACCAGTTTCAAATGACAGGAAGTAGGTTAGTATCGAATCGCAATCCATATTTGTATTAGTCAAGCTGGCCAAATTCACCACTGAGGAGGATTCTGATAGTTCGGATTAATATGACTGACATAGTAGCTTTGCATTTGTTGCGATAAATTCGGAAAGGATGTGTTAGTCATGTAGGGTGGTAGATAGCCATCAGGTTCATTTAAAAGAAATGATAGGACGGGGAATCGGGGATCGTAAAAATAGTCATCCATATTTGTTGCCGATGCATAGCAGCTATTGATGCCTGTCACCTGCCGATTAACGCATTGTAAGCTTGTAAACTGGTCATTCTGCACGATTCCACTTTCAATATTACTCACCGCAGCTATACAACGAGTGTAATCCTGTGAAAGAATTGCTGATCTGCAGGGCACTGATCTCAGTTCAGTATGCTTTTTTCGGTCCGACTGAAGTCGCTTTATTTTCGAAATCACCGAAAGTTTCGCTCTTTTGGATTTCAATGAGTAAATAGCTGCTCTTCGGTAAATATCTGCAAAAACTTGCAAACTTAAATTTCAGTATTCATATAAAGTATAAATTTGTTCATTAAACTAGTATCAATAGGTTACTCCTAAATAGTGCTCTCGATTGTCCTGAATTAGTACAGACGGACTTATTAGGACAAGATGGCATGATTGTATTAAAAATGAATGACCAATTGAAGTCGTTTCTGTTAATAACAGGACAATCTCATGAACGGCTGTTTTGAAACCTACCACCAAAACAAAATTCGCAGGTCAACATGGTCTAGGGTTGCGATCCATGATTTTAAACATTAAGTTATTTTCTTGTGAATAATGTTTTCTGCTAGGGATTCGCTAATCAAATAGCCGATTGCCACTTATGGTGTGTTTTATCTTCACTGGTAGCCATCTAGATCCTCCATTTATGGATGTCGCTTCTCAGAAAACAGTTGAACCTCAAATTGCTACTGTTTGAAGTTACATAATAATGGGATCGCAGTTGTACGTGAATAGTCTTAGGTAATGTGCCATGACTTAGCAAGCTATTGGAAGTAAGCATGAACTCAAATTTTGTCATCAGCCAGGATATCACTTGACACAGTCAAAGGTATAGCCAGGGGGTTCCAAATCCGGACCTCCGTGTCCGCCGAAAAACATAGAAAACCATTTGTTTAATGCAAATACAAACGAGTGTTCAGTAATTTAAGACGTAAAGGGATAAAGTAAACTCACCCTGAGTTATTCTTGGAATTGATCGGCGGATTCGTCGTCTTCTGGCAGAGAAGATTCTATTGTAGTCCAAGACGGTCATTGAGATGGAACCTGATGATAAACTTTTGACTCTTAGTGTCCCCGCGTGATGGTAACTTTTACTGGTATGGCATGACCTTTTGACTACTAAACAAAAAACGAAGATTCAAGTGATTAATGTTTCACAAACTTTTGTTATATCCCTGATGCCTCACACTAAAAATTCCTAATTTTTACTTTTTTTTTCACTGAGAGATTATCATATTTGAATAGAACATAAAAAGAATTCCTCTAAATTCAATTGTCATCCTTTTTTGGTTTTTCTATTTATTCTTATGGTTAGGTGCCTTTACAGATTTACCCAGAACAGATGACAAAATTGAGATAAGCCATCCTTATAGCGATGTGCTGACGGCTGTGCGTTGTAATCTTTAGATGGGTGTGGTCTAATTAACTGTTAGGTTGAGGTAGGCCTTTCATTACTGCTCTTGGCAAGAGTACTTGAGAGCCAAGTTCTTCGAAAATTTCGAAGTTTGCCTACCCATTGTAATTTGACAAGATGGTTGTGATTATAATGGTGATGATAATGATATTATTATTTGATCTCTTTTTCAGCCGAGTTTTAAAATCGCTAGTCTTTAAGTCTAATCCCTAAACCTACATAAATCTCCTGAACACCGTTAGCTTAACTTAGCTAAGAAGGTGAAATAAAAATACCCTCAATTTGACATTGGGTCTCGATTTCTGTGGTATTTGAAGTTTTAGAGCCCTTAACATCTGAATATGACTAAGATAGGTGGCATTTTTTGGATATAGAACATTGGTTCACGAAATTGAATTTATTCAAATGTTCACAGTGACGGCTCTACAGCGCATTTTTCAAATTAGCGTCAATGGGTGACAGAGGATGAGATTCCAGCTCCACATATTTGCCCAGTGTACTTCTCGCATTCGCGGGCGACGACATTTGCATCTCTCAAACGTAAACAAGGTTTGTCTCGTTATTTTTAACCAACACAAAAAATGTTTAGGTCTGACTCTTAGTTCACTAGTCAAGAGCCTATTAGTCTGGGTGACAGGCATTAGTATGAGATAGTCTACCAACAACATCGTCTTTCTGTTTAAGTAACGCAATGTGTCAATTTAATTTATGCATGTAGCCTTTCTCGTAATTATAAAATTTTTTTGAAATGTTTGGCGACGAGACTCGTTGCTAGAGTAGCTAGCTTTATATTCGATATTTCTAGTAATAACATGATCCATTTTATTAAGCACTCAATGCAGCTGAGTATTTACCACTTCTTTCTTTAATAAAATCGCATCCAATTTTACTTGTTTAACTCAAAAAAAACACAAATTAAAATTGATTTAATATGCCATTAAATGACCTAGATGTTTGAGTGAAATCTTATATAAGTAGTCTTTTTTCATTGACCTGTTCATTTCGACTATTGTGATTCAGAAGCAGTGAGCGGTGATGATTTGAGGCTGACCTAAACGAAAAAGCATTGCTTTCAGCCCACCTCTTCCTTAGTTTGTTTCTTTCTGCCACTCACACACTCCTCTTTTTCAGAGCGTTAAAAGCAGGAAAAGAATCACATGGTATTTTGTGTACTTCTCTTCCTATAGTTTTTCATATTCGTCGTGATCGATTCAGCCACTTCGTTCCTGAACTTGTTGTCCATTAAAAAGGGCCTAATTGTTTAGATCTACATAAAGTTGTTTGGTTCCCTAACCTTCTATATAAACACATATATATATATATATATACGTATGCCCTTCAATACTAAAGTAATTAATGCCAGCAGAAGTACAACTACGTACAACCGGTAAACAAGGGATGACGTCAATGCCCAGATTCATGGTCTCAAACTGGACTGTAGAACGTGATTGAATGTGGCAATGAATGGAATCTCCACCAGAAATTCGAAATATTTCTGGAGAAGGTATAAAGATTGTCTACCCTTAACAATGTCGAGGAGGGACGAGGTGCCACTACGAAGTTTAACTGCTCCATGCCAGAGAAGTGAACAGAGAACCGAAGACGTCGATAACCACTTTCACTGACTTGTGTGTTAACTGTTGTATGCTACATGTTACACAACCTATTTTTACTTCTGTTGTTCCCTCAATAAGTCCTTGGGACTCGCCTTAATGGGTAAGAAGTTATTAAAATAAATAAAATAAAATAAATTATGTGGTTCTACGCTGACGTGCCTTTTTAAATCGCCTCGATTTGCTATTAGTAGATTACAAACAACAAAACGTATTTGTCAAGAGTTCAAATGCAGTTCTGTTAGTAGGAAAGTAAATCGCTTTTGCAAGCGAACGGATAACGGATTAAGATCACTTTAGATGTTGACACCTGGTTGATTCTACACCTTATAAATCCTTCATCAACATCTTGATTTAAGCTTCTTTGCATTATAATATCTTTCAACTTTGAATCATCTTAGAAGACATACAATAACCTCTTTTATATATAGCTAGAACAATTTTATAATGCTGTACTCAAAAATGACTTCCATTTTTCCATAAAATACTTTGAAGGCTAATTTCAAAGTTTTTTTTGGCTTTCTGAAACATTTTGATTACACTGAGATTCAAATGAAAATCAATAATTTTAAATATAGTTTTCAAGAATCTAGCTACCAAGACCATGTCTTTGTGGATTCTTATGAAACCTGTTCATTCAAAATTTTTGGTTTTTCATTTTCTCTTTCTGAAATATTAAGCCCATTTAGGCGGTTTTTTAGTAAGAAGGGTAAAGTTTGTCAATTTTTCAAAGATAGTTCAACTTCAATTACTTTTATCCCCGTGTCTGAGGAATCTTGGTCTAAAAAGGGCAACAAGCCAAATATCCAACTTTATTTTTCATTGAATTTAAAATGTCGGGCTAAGTGGGCTTTGTTCAGTTAACCTTAAACACCATTCGTCTGTTAATATTATTTTCAAGCTTAAAGCTAAGCTCATGAACTAAGTTGGTTGGCGTAGATTTTGCCGACAGGAGCCGATACCAATATAGCACACAAGAACCACAGTAACTAGATGAGATTGGCATGTTTGAGCACTTTCACTAAATATACGAGGGAACCACAGCAAAGTTTTGATGCTTGGCAGAATTTTGCCCCCAAAGATAACTGATCTGTAATATGGAAGGATTTCTCAGAATCGAAGAGGCCTGTGCCTAATAACCAAAATCTGAAATATGGTTTATGAAATGTTATGTTTCATGATTGCTTTTATTTCCATTAAAGATAGGGACGATATCGCAGTGTTTCTGGGATTCTCGTCTTTGCGAAAATCCCTCCGAATGAAGGACAAATAGACCCATCATTCTAATTTGAATAGCACGCCTGCAGAATTTTACGCTTCATAAGTTAAAATCCTGTATGAGTCAACTTTTGAATCGCATGGCAAATTTAAATTTCAGTTTTGAAGTCATTAGCATGTGGTCCAAAAGTTCCAAAAAAATGGAGCGATAAATTTGGTTTATTTTGAGATAGTACTCCATTAGTTAGATTTAAGGAATATAAGACTGCCTGTTTTCATGGATTATTGAATGCATTTCAAATGCGGATGCTCATAGGCATTCGCAGATATATTGCCTCTGTTTTCTACCACTGATGAGCCTTTTCCAAAAAGTATCTGTGAATTATTTCAATCTCTGGAGTCTTAACCAGAAGGCGAAATTGATTGCTAGAATTTCAGTTAGGGTCTATGAATACTGCTTTTATAAGAAGGCTTCAGCTTTGGGCTATCAATGACACTGACAGAAAGGATTTTAGTAATGCAAAGAAACCGTGCAAATTTCATCATTTGGTACTGTAAAGGCTGATTTTGTGTCCTGTGTCGCGGCCCAGCTTCAGCCATGCAATTTCATGCACGTTAAGATCCTACTTCGACACCGCTTGTTAAATAATGTCCGCTTAACCTAATTTAACCATCATTTCATTTAGTTTGAGCTGATATGCAAGCCATGACTGGTAAATCCTAGCATTTGAAATCTCTCTTAGCCCTAATCCTTTTCGAAATTCTCCTCATCTTGGTCCTCGTTTTCCAGCGCTGAAAACTGTACAGCTTGATTGTTCTTAATTGTCCTTTTATTGGAATGCTGTCACAAGATGCGTAAAAATAACTAGTTATTAGGCCTGTATTGAAATTATTTGACTTGTGTGTTGTCGAATAATGCAGAGGACTAATAAATATGTCACTAAGAAAGTCATAAATATCCGCTTAGCTACCCATTTTGCTCAGCTTACACCAAAAACTCGGTCTGATCTATCTAACCAATGGAAGTATACAGTACTGAAACTTAAAAAGTGCCATCTTAGCAACAAAGGTCCATCTTCATGCAAAGGACGAATAATATATCCAATACCCCGCAGTTCCAGGAGAACGAAAAGCAGAACTGCCTAAATTTTGCGGAGGGTTCCGATCTTAGATTTGTTTTTTTATGGGCGCATCTGGTTATAGAACAGTTTTAGGATGTGAGTTTTGAAGAAGTCAATTAATTTAATATTTTTACCTCATTCGCAATTTCGCTCAATTTTAATATACTCTTTAGGATTTTATTTTCATGGACTTAGTCTTGGTTTCTCTATGAAACGGAATTTGCGTCCGTAATAGACTTACTTAAGGAACTGAGGTCGCATGTATTTCGAATTTATGGTGATTTTTTTTTGTTATTTCGGTTTTGTACCGTGAATAGTTTTATAATTTGACAAGAGAATCGGGCTTTTCTTTATACCGCAATGGTGACTAAGTGTCAAGGAGCTCTAGAAGTTATTGTTAAGATTCAACTAGTGATTCAAGAATCTGATAGAGTCAACTTCGGATCATTCATAAGAGCTTTAATTTGGCATTAGAATCCTGCATCAAAACCTAATAGAGTTTATTTTTAGTTCTATTAGTCGTAGACTAATGCGCGGATTGACTTATTAATGCACTGTATATGATCAAAAGAGCCTAGAAATTTTGATCCCAACTAATACTTAACACGATTGTCATACTGTTAAGTGCAATTCGCTCGCCTGTTCGCAAAAGGTGGTAGTCTACTAACTACGAACATAGGCTTAAAATAATTCCTTGAACAGTCTGTTGTGCTGACCTCGGACAAAACACGTGTTATCCATTTGTCAAATCTGGCATGTGAACTTTGCCGATCTCCATTTCGAAGGACCGCAAAAGATGACTAACTTTTTGATGATGCAAATTTAATAGGAAACTTACTTTATTTTCTGACTCAATCAGAATACTTCAGCAGCCTTCGGTTGTGTTAGAAGCTTTTCAATGTAAACTGTAAAGTATTTGATGCATATCGTCGACAGCATTATGAGTATTATGACATGTCTTACCAAAATAAGGTTGCCTCTTGAAACATCATGTATATTTTATCAGGGAAACCTGCATTCTATAATTGCTGGCATTAGTCTAAATGAATGTTTTCAAGCGTAAGACCGTAGAAATTGACAAATGTCATGTAACCACGAATAATTTGCTTAGCAGAACTAAATGGCGTTTGAATTAGATATCGTTTTGTAGTCATAACAATTGACAACAATCGTGGGGTTTGGAAACGCCAATTACATTTTTGTTCTCTTCTTTGACCTAAAATTTGCCCACAGAAGTTTCAGGTCATCAATACTTTTACACGATTTCATCAAATCATAGCTACCTTTGTTCTTCCACTGCCAGTTTGTTAAATCTCTCCTCTAGTGACGACGTTTTCATGGCTGGTCCAACTTCAAGAGGTACCTTGTACATTTCGTTAATTTTTTTTGTAGAGATCACGAATTTTAGCATTGAAGCAATTCTCAAAACGGATTTTAAAAAAGAACGTCTTCCAAAAATGTATTATCCCATAACGAGGGATAATTTTGGAGGTTGGCAGTTTGTTTAACACCCAGCATTTCAGACTTGCTTTTTCGCCTTTAACATTTCAGTGGAAATCGCCTCAACCTTTATGCACCTTCCATTTTTTATCTAGAAATGATCATAGTCGAAAATTGCCAGAGTGCCTTCTTTCCAAAAGAGCTCTGTGTTAGTCATTTTAAAAGTTACTATAATAAGATGTTAGATCTTTAGTGAAACATCAGTTTTGACTTGCTAATGCTACTAACTTTTTTACGTACAAGTACTTCATCTTTGTTAAAGAAACAAAAACTGCCAAAACTGAAGAAACCACCGAAAAGACAACAAGGAATTCAAAATCAGATAGCCATACTGCTCTTCATTGTCATCAGAAACATCCAGGAACACTAAGATTGTCAAGCCATCAAGAAAAAATAGAAGGAGTATCTGAAGGAGATGGAGAAGTAAATGATGACGGTAAAGAAGCAGCAGAAAAGGAGGGATCCGATGGCAGTAATACTGGCAATACCGAATCAACTTCATCTCCCGAAAAGAAGCATGTTTTCATGCCATGGCAGCATGAGCAGCTAGAAGAGTTGTATCAGCAGGAGCGTTATCCAAATAGGAGCGAATGGGAAAGGATCGCTAGAAAAATTAACTTGACCAGACACCAAGTAAATAAATATATTTACTTTGAAAAATTGAAACATCATGCTTAAATAACTTTTTAAAAATTATGAAGGTTCGGGTTTGGTTTACAAATCGCCGGGTGCGTGACAGGAAGAGAGGCAGACCCGTTTACAAACGCGAACTGAAGTCGTTTTTGATGATCAAAGCGAGTCCTTCTCAGAATATGCCCCTATCCAATCAAGTATCGGATTCAGTTCAAAATTCTAGCAAAATTTGAATGATCCGAGTTTTACAAAGTGATTGAAAGCGAATCACCTGCTCATTTTTTTTTTCTTTTATCCAACAGATTTCACTTGTATTACTAAATACAGGAGGTCAAGTTGCGTATGATCCATCCCACAAATCAACTTATGGATGACTGAATTAAGTGTGATCTTCGTTTTACATTAATGCATTGTATAATAGGGTGATTGTTCTGTTGGATTTCATGAAAAATGCTCAGCTTTATGGTATTTTAGTTCGTTTTGCTTTAATCCACACTAAGGGTAACTGTTGTCTTATGATGTACCTCAAGATGAAGATCCTTTAGTAGCCCTGATTCCTTTACCATTAATTCTTACAAAATCAGTTCTTGGATCAGTGTAAGCGCCATAAGTAGAAAAGGTTTGTATAATTTGTAAAATAGTTATTCTTCGTGGCTGCATTTATACCTATGGATGTAGAATTTGAAAAAAACCTAAATTCAGAGCATCAATCGACTTCATTGGATTCGAATAGATCATAAAACAATTTAAACTGCTCACATTATCCCGCATGATTAAGATAAATATGGAATCGACTCAAAAATTAGTACCTTCCTTTATGTACTGTTGACTAATCATTTAAGGTGACTAAAAACTGCCAGTTTTAACAGCAGGTCAAATTTTGTACAAGCGACCAGTATCCGTATAACTGGATTAAACAGTTTAGACGAAGATCAGCCTTAGTGGGATTCATGAGCACGTACCTTCCATATTATTCTAAGACCCATGTTTAATAATAATAATAATAAAAGTCTGCAGAGTTTGAATCTAGCCAATTTTTCATTTAATGAGAATGGTTGAGTGAAGCTGCTAGAAACAAAACCAGTCGTTGCTGCTTTGTTGCGATGATTTGAATGGCTTTCATTCGTCAAGCAGCATATGATGAAATACCGAATGCACTGGTAGATTCGCTATCATTCTCTCTATTTAGCCTTAAGTGAGATTGTTGACAAGCGGAGGTAAGTGTGGGGTCGAAAGGAGAGATGGTGCCTAAGTGACCCTTGATTCCGGGCTATTTCGAAACTCTGTCATTTACATTTGTTAACTTATTGGTTATTTTTAGGCGATTTCACTTCCATTCGTGATTCCTTCCGCACAGATAACTTCAAAGTCCACTCGCGTCTGATTCAGAACCATTTAAGTACATCAAAAATGGTGGTTGATCTGTGTTTAGTCGATTGTCATCTTTTTTTACTCTCAAGACGAGAGTTCATAATCCATAAGCGACTGCAGGATCGACAAAAATGCCTACCAGATTTGCATTCAGGGTGTTTTTGAGGCTTCTTGAGCGCAGGAATGGTCGTGGTCGTATAAGGCGCCTTTTTGCCCTGACCAGGTCAGCTTCCAATGCTCCGTCTGGCTCACCGGTGCCTTGGATTATGGAGCCAAGTTACTCGAAGTATGGGGCACGTCGGAATGACATTCCTGCTGCTTCGAGGGGCGTTTGATCCTCACCGACACCAATTTGAAACCAGAGGGTTTTGTTAGGTGCCATTTCCATTCAGTACTTATGCAGCGTTTTCGCCAGCTGCTCTAGTAATCTGGCAGCTGCGGCCTTATTTGGCGCAATAAGCCATAGATCATCTGCCTTTTCTAGATGGCTTAACAGCAACCTTTTGCCTGAGTGATCAATCATCTGAACCTCACTATCATTTAGTGAGGAGAAGGCTTCATCCAATATGAGTTGGAAGGCTAGGTTGAAAAGAAACGGTCCTTCTTTTGAGCCTTGTCTCACACCACCTTCCATCACAAAGTAGTCCTTTGTTCCCTCAACTTTCCCATCGGTGAATTTATCATGGACTTTACTGAATAGACCATTTGCCAAGAGCATCCCAGATTGGACAATTGATTAATGCAGCTTTAGGCAGCAAGTCAAAGGTCTTTTTCCGATCAACAAGCATTAGCATTATTTTCTGCTTTCTGTAGAATAGTTCTTACTCCAAGCATAGCCTGTTCGGTGGATCTTCCTTCGCAAAATCTAAATAGGGTTCTTGAGTGCATTTCAGCGAGGTGGTGCTGCAGACGTTGGCACGAGTAGATGCGTAGAACTTGCCAAATATATCTAGAGGAAAGATTGGTCTATAGTTTGCAGGATCTGTCTGCGAACCTTTACGCTTGTGGATACTTGCAACTTCAGCACCAATCCAGGCTCGAGGCATAGGATTGATCCCATTGTAGAAGTCATTGAGAGCTTTTAAAAGGCAGGCATTTACATACTGAGCGTCCCATTTCATTAGCTCAGATCTAATTCCATTTTCGTTTACTTTTAGCTGTCTCTATCTTCTCCATTGAATTTTGGGGAGTTTCTCGATTCTGGCCTTACTAGCATCCTTGCACTTTTTGCTTTCCTTAAGGAGTTTTCCTTCATTACATCCTTTAAGATCATGCAGGCTTTTCGAAGTTCTCTCTGTAAGGTATGCTGGAAGGCAGATTATTCTTCCTGATAAGTTTGTTTCCATTTTCGAATCAGGTTGTCCACACTGCTTCTTTGCTGATTATACCTCAAGAACTTTTCTTGGGATGGATTTATGAGCCGATTTGATCTCAAAAGAGTTCTCTTTCTCCCTTATCGCGTATGGGTGTTTACCATCCGTTTTTCCTTCACTTAGCCTTTTGCCTCGTAGTTCTAGCAATAGCCTTTTCTTTAGATTTCAGGATATTCTCATATGTAGTTGTCAAAGGGTCTTGAGGTATTCCTGGTATACTTCCCTCGAATTTCTTATTTGTTCAAAGCCTTTAAGCAGTTGCCACATTTGCTTTTGGCTGTTTGTGCCCTCCGTCAAAGTTCTATTCTTTTGTTTTCCTAACCGTTTTTTAATGCGTGAGTTGAGCTTTGGGATATTTATCTTCAAGCAGTGATCAGAATTTGCGTCTGTCTTTCTATAAGTTTGTATATCATTTAAAAAGCCTAGATTTGACCTATTCGTCAGAAAAAAGCCAAGAAAATCACCTTTTCCAAGTCAATCTTCGAGAATTTTTTTTCCGATAGGAAGAAAGTATACATCACATTTAAGTTATGCTCTTGGCCTTAGTCAATTCTCTGCAGTAGTTTGAACCGACAAGCTTGGCCCAATGTTACGGACATCAGAGCCCAATCTGCAATTAAAATCGCCTAGGAGATAATTAATCTGTAGGTTTAGGCCGCTAGTTTAAGGAAGGATTCTTTTGCCGTTGTATCCTCCGTGGACTCAATGGGAGCATAACATTTCATCAGTCCAACTTTTACTCCTCTAATTTGGAGAACTGGTGTAAAAAGTCTATTTTTGATAGGGTTTAATTCAGCTTCTAGGCTCTTTTTGACCATGTCCAGAGTTAAAGAAAGCATACGTTCTATGTGTAAGGAGCAGGACCTCATTCTAGTTACCGTGAGGGCAACAATTTCCACATCCCTATCAGAAGTCTCTTCAACTATCTGGGAGCTTCCATTCATCGCTACATGCGCGCACGTTCCACAATCCAAGTTTAAAGCCATGAATCCAGGTGTTACGTCGTACTTTGAATAAGAAGCTCTATGTGGACCGTACTTCTCCGAGCATAATAATGTATTAGTACATTCGGTGGATGATTAGTCCTATCCGACCACTTCGCTCTTTGGCCCTCAGGATTGTCCCTGAGGTTACCGTTGGGGTTTCAGGCCCATAAATTTTTAAGAGTTAACTTAAACCAATAAAGCTGAATATTCGAGAGTAGTCCCGATACTGCAAAATGCTAATCCGTTTTGACTATGCCAATGGATATGAAGTAGATTACAGAGAGAGCTTTCGAAATGAATCCAGAAAGTTGAATGCCATTTGTTAATCTGGAATTCAAAAACCACTGGCTTTCTTTGATCTAGAACAGTTTTGTTTAACCATTAAGGTTTGTTGTAAATAGCGAGCTCCAAATGAACTAGCTATCATTATTTGAAGCGATATAAACTACCAGAAATTATCAAATTGATGCATGAACTACTTAAGGATGACACAAATCCTTACAGGTTTCGGCTCTTTTTATCTCACATACAAAATAATTTTTATAAAATAGCAATATCAAAGCATTTATTTGTCAAAATACTCAAAACGTTTAGGATTTGTCTATGATTTTAGCGAGCATTCGAGTGCATTTAAAGCATATTCTACAGACCTGCCGTTTGTAAGTAACATCAGACTGATAATGACACTTGAGTTGACCCTTTTCGGGACCCTTTCTGACCACTAGAATCCAGTTCACATGCAAGTAAATTCAGCTGGATCATTCTTTTACGAATTCATCCTTTATAGAAGATCTGATAAAAGCAAAATCTTTAGTCCCTGAGTCTTTTTAAGTCCCTTTTCAAAGCCATAAATTTGCGGTCCCTTGCTAATTTTACAGGTATTACGCAAATACAAATAGCCACACCTCAGTTAGCTATGATTGATTGTTCGTCATCAATGTCCTCAAAAATATCCCTTAGTATGGCAGTGGTAGAAATCTGTCAATCCTAAAACAACATCTGCATAGTAAAATAAAAGGTTCATCGGAAAACTCAGCCTGTCCATTTCGCTAATGGAAGCTTTCTAGAATACACCGGCTTAGATAACGGCCTGGATACATGTTCATTCCAAGACGAGATTGGACAACCAATCAGAACAAGATATTTAACCTATTCTCAACCTCTTCGCAGTGAGCACCGGCAACCCCATGGGGCAACTCTGGCGGCTCATGAGAGTTGCGGCCGGATAGGGCGAATCACCCACCGGACGTATAAAATTAGAATAGGTCAACAGAAGTACAACCTCGTACAGAATGGTAAACAAGGCACGACGTAAATACTTGAGTTTATAGTCTCAGACTGGACTGTGAAAAGCGGGTGCATGTAGCAATGAATGGAATTGCCGCCAGAAGGTTGGCAAGACTTCAGGAAGAGGTATGAAGCTAGTCAGAGAACCGAAGACGTCGATAAACGCTTTTACTGGCCTCTGTGCCAACTGGTGTATACTACTTGTTGTAGAAGCTATTTTTATTTCTGTTGTACCCCTAGTAAGTCCTTAAGGAGTGCCCTAATGGATGGGGAGCAAATACAAAACCAAAATCTCACTCGGGTACTCACTAAAATTATGTTTCGATGCGAGGATTGTAGATGCAAAATCTTAGTCAAGATGTCATGTGTCGCATTTCACTGATTAAATACATGATCAGCATGGTAATGCTAACAATCATTTTTCACTCATAATATTTTCGCCAACCATTGGGTCAGTTTCTGCCAGAATGTTCTCATAATTAGTGCGGGGAACCGCATAAACACTCACTCAAGCTGCTTAAGATAATTCTTTGCCACTCAGTAGCACTCAGCTACTCAGCTTGTAAGACTCCTCGGTGTATTCTCACCTAGGGTTATACCAATAAATAACAACCGACCATTCCGTTCAACATATCTTTCAAATGTCATTCCCTTCATTGCGTTGTTGAATATTAGTTGTAAGAGATTCTGCTATACATAATGAAGAAAGTAGAAGAGTCACTAGCTACTGCACCTATTTTAAGTTTGAATTGATGGGAGTCTCAAACATTCGATTACCAAACATAATACTTTTTTTCATTTGCTTCAACTCTCCTACATCTTTAGCGGCACTGGTATTTAACTTGCCTTGGTCACAAACCCATTTGCGGTCCAAAAGAAACAAAATTTAAGTTGAACTGTCAAAATTGCACGAATTGCGTCATTTTAATTCACACATTCCCTGTTTTGTTTTGAGCAGGCATTTGAAAATTATGAAAAGCCATTTGGTTTATTAGCAATTTAGACTCGTAAAATTCCTTGGTTGTCATCGTATGCAGATCAAGATACGCCAAGTAACATTTGAATGTTAAAAGAAGGCAGACTTTCATTCATATGTCCCGAATCAGAGCTAAATCGCTTTGTACTTGTCCAAGATTCACAAATATTTGGGTTTTCGACAGAAGTCCTATTGAAGGCCATTGAGCTCAGGATCGGAGTCAAACGTTGAATTATCCTTGGTGACTGGAATCAGTGAAGCGAAACATTTCCATGGTATTTGTTTTAGGAATCCCACTGAACCCTAACGATATGGGGCTCTTAGTGAAGACACCATAAAATGTGATGAGTTAATAGTTTATGCAAAACGCAAAACTGTTAAAGCACCCATAATTTTCTAGCCTGCAGATGATTAATGCAACTGATGCACGCAGATCAGCGATCGAGCTTAACGTACCAATCTCAGGTGAGCCAATCTCAATGCACTGTGAGCTCTTTCAAATTTCACCTCTTGGTAATGCTCTAATAGACATGGATGTGTGTTCATACCAAGACGCAATTGGACAACCAATCAGCACAAGATATTTAACCTTGCATTCGATATCTGAATTGAAGGTCACCAGCCGTAATACTTAGCACTTAGCCTTCGTATTTATGCGACAAATTATGGCAAAGAAATGGGGACTACGGCTAGACCTGACCTGTGCAAATGCTGGCTTTTCGGCTATAAAAAACGCCAGACAACCAGCTCTGACCGAGAAAGTTGGCGCCTATTCAACCTCTCCCAATGTACTAACAAAGAATGGGAATTCGCAATCTCCAGTTGGTGCAATCGAAATAACTAGATTCTGTACTTCAAACTACAAACGAAACTATCCCCATCCCAATCGACACAAATCGACTTGTTTTGTAATGAAGGAAAAGTCGATTTCATAAAAGGGAACTCTCATCCCAACATTTTAGATGGATTTTTTCTGCTTAATATCTGTACATATGATACAAATCAACTTTTTAAACATGTGAGATTTTCGTTGAATGTCCCTTAGAGATTCTTCGGGTTGGACCTTGACATCTTTCGGAAGTAGTCATGCTGCATGACCATTTTGGCGGAAGGACGCAGCTCATGATCGAAAACAAGAAGCCTGTTCACCAAATCAATCGCTTCTGCGGTTGCCACTTCTTGGTTGACTTCTGAAACGAACTCTACCCATTCTGTCCGATGGTGCACGTCTAAGTCCATTAACTCTTTGCATTCAGCGTCAATTAAATACTTTTCGCAATAATCTTTGAAATCTTTGACTCCTAATGTTTTTACGATCTGCCGTAATTGGTCCTCTGTACTATCTCCATTGAACATGTGTCTGATTCGGAAAATGGCACTGGCCAATATGCAACCTATGGGCCACATATCTACTGAATAATCATATTTCTAAATCATTTGAATTTGAATAAATTGCAGCACAAACCTCATATTTGAGAAGTAGTTCAGGGCTGCAGTAACACAGTGTCCCTACTTCGGTGCAATATGACTGGCCTTCGTTGTAGAACTCAGCCTGTCCCCAATCCGTAAGGTACAGCTGTCTCTTGGCATGATTAATTAACAAATTGCTGGGCTTGACATCTCGATGCATGATTCCTCGACTGTGACAAGCTTCGAGTGCCAAAACTATTTGGTATACATAAAGCTGAATATCTTCATTTCTGAGAGTATCGTAAATATCCTTCCACTGGGTGTTCTCCACATACTCAAAGACAAGAAGTCCAACTCCGCACTACAAGGTGAAAGCAATTGGCAAGGGAGAAGTTAGATCGGGCTTAGATCAATGAAATCCATCTCAGAGACTTACAATAGCACCCATAACAGAACCCAGAAAACGATTTATGCTGGGGATTCCCCTGAGGCTGTTCAAGATGGTAGCTTCATGCTTCAGTTGAAACGGATTGGCGTTTTTGAGAGATTTAACTGCGAATTTCAAACCACTGTTTTTGTCTTTGACACAATAAACCCTACTGTGCGCTCCTTCTCCCACAATTTTTCGGATCACATATTCGGGATATCCATTCTGGCTGAAGAACGAAGGCAGCATACCTAGTTTGGCGCTCAACTGTTCAAAAGACTGTTGTTGCACAAGTTTCTCGGTTGCTGTACCATATGCATTGTTTGTGCTTGCAAAGTACGGATGTTTCAGCGCATCTGCCGCCGAGAATCGTTTCTTATGGTCATACATAAGCAAATGTTCTATCAGCTCAATCGCTTCCCTTGTGATCACATTTGTGCATCCATTCGAGTTAAACTTCTCAAAACCTGTTCCATCAATCTCTTGCAGTTCAGCTTCAAATTCCCTAATCTTGGAGATTTTGGAATCTTGCGCGTATGCAGACAGTCCTCTCCAACCCAAAATTTGCACAATTTTCACCAGCTGATCAGAAACTGTAGCTCCGTCAAAAATGTGCACTTTGCGAAATAGCGAACCCGCTACTATGCAACCTGTTGCCCATATATCAATTGCATAGTCGTATCCCTGCAAAGGAAATCAAGATAAGATAAGGTGAGAAATGGTGTACTGTCATACCTCGAAGTCAAGAAGCAGTTCCGGGCTTCTGTAATAGTGAGGATTGCAGTCTTTCCGACGGGAATTAGGATCTCCATGCATTATTGCACTTTCCCAACCAGTCAATTTAAGCTGCCTCTTTTTCCTGTCAATCAGTAAGTTGCTTGGATTGACACAGCCATGAATGATCTGACGGGAATGGCAAGCGTTCAAAGCCAAAAACACTTGGTATGTGTAGGTTTCGATGTCTTCCTTCGTGAGCGAATCGTTGATATCTTCCCACTTGACGCTTTCAAAGTACTCATAAACAATGCATTGAAATGGTGACTAAAAGATCAACTGAGCAAGGTAAGCACTACTTACATTTCCACCTGCTAGGGCTCCAAACATTCTAATGATATTTGGGCAGCATCGAAGCTCCGCCAAAACTGCTATTTCTTTCTTCACTTGTCGCGGATCTGCTCTATTCAATATCTTAATGGTGAAATAAGCTTTGCTTTGGGCTTCTATAAGGCGATACTCTCTGGCACAAGTGCGCGTTTGAAGTAAGTTGAGAAATATAAACCTGAATTTTTCCAGACCCTGCGGTTTTGGGCTGAACGCATCACTCCGTTCATTTTCATTTTGACTCATGATGGAGAATGCGAATTCCGGGTCGCCTCTGCTTGTTTATTCGAGCCAGCAATGCCTGATTTGATTTTAATACACTTCAGTCGGATTCGCTTAAACAAAACGCGTTCATGTGTAATCTGTATTAAAATTCGAGTAAGATATTTCGTTTACTTTGATCAATTATTACACGTTTATTCATATGGCGAAAAGCGTTGGCCCTAACATTTTTTTCATAAAGGTGTTTTGCATCTACTCATGTTTGCAAATGTGTGAAGCTTTGATGCTTTCTTAAGTCGACATGAAATGCAGACAATATTGCCTTGCCGAAATCGGTGGTGATGGAATAATTGCAAGAGAATATATTCTCTAGAGGCGAGACGTGCATTGTACCGTTGCGGCACGGAACTGAATAAATGGATGAGACGATTGCGATCTGGGGTGGCAAATAACCCTTAAGGATCAAATTCGCGGTTTGGATAGTTGAATCATTTACAGAACTAACTGCCTTCAAAATAGCTTTATGAGTGGTTTATAATGATAAGTCCATCTCATCTTAAGGCGTCAAAGTAATTACCAACAAAATTGTTTGCAGAGAGGTCGTATGGAAATCTGTGAGCCGGCTCGAGCAAGAGCTTGGCCTCTGAGTGGTTATAAAAACCTTACTTGGTTACAAGACATTGCTATTCTTTGCGGGCTACTTGATTTAAGGAAGAACTGCAACGACGACCCAGTCAACATAACGCCTGAGGAGAATGGAACATGTTGCGAAAGTGGCTCTTCATTAAACCGGCAAATTTTAACTCAACACCGCTGTAAGACTATTCCAGTTCTATAAAAATAAAACTGAATTTCAGGAAAGCCTGCTCAAGAATATCAGGATTCGGCAATGTTCACAGTGTGCTGACATGGAGGGATTTCAAATTAGTGAGAATGCTCCGGTTGTAAGGTTATACTTCAAAATAATATTAATTGTTGAAAGAATCTGACCTAGTCTAATCCATCTCCCTACAAGCTCTATAAGCCTTAATAGACCTCATGAGCTTTCTTCAAGGAAGTGCAGACGGAGATTTCCATACTACTTTAAAACCATGATTTCTCCATCTTAATCTACGTTTAAAAGATAGCAAAATGATGCAGAAATTTTTTGAAAGCTTATCTAAAACATTATTTCGAGATGCAGATGTATTGCAGTATCTGAAGCTTCGTAAAGTGGTACTTGGACAAAGATGGTTGTGTAGAGCACTTAGCCACCCGAAGTTGATGATGCGTTCGTACATTGAGAATCGGCTGATCTTTCGTGGGATTGGCTCTTAGGTTGCCCATTTATGTCTGAAAATGAAGATTTTTGCCAAATCATAAATTAAAGATGTTTGTTACGTTCTGATTTGTGTATTTGCTCCATTCAGTGACTGCTTCCATATCTGAGTGGTGGAGTACGATGTGCAAAAACGTTAGAGAAACGAGATTTAAACCTCGCCAGCAAATTCATCCCGGAAATCATTTCAAGTGGACCTTGATCAACTTGGCTACTCATTGAACCATCACGAAAATCTTTTCAATCTATCTAAGTCTAAGCAGATTTGCCAGCAAACACAACGTAAAGGTACCTCGATGAAAGTGACACAAAGTTGCAGGGCGAAATCTTGCCGAATCATGTCGATGAAGGTGGTCTGTTTTGGAAAGAAAGAAGGTTGAATGTTGACATGCAAAAATGAAGATTACATTTTAATAGAAGAAAAGCAACTGAGTATGTCACTTGTTACATTCAAAGCAGCAGAATAAGGAAGCAACAACTCTCCTTCTTTCAGAAGATTTCATTCCATCAGTTCAGAGTGCCAGATGAATTGCTTTTTTGAAGTTATTCCAAAGCGGTTTAAATGGCTGAAATGGTGCCTCCATCAAGTTAAGAATGCAGCATAATAAACTCAAGTCACTCAATCACAGCAGCAGTTTGATGTAACCTGAATGATGTTTCATTTAGGAATCCAGCAAATAAGCACGGATATACACAAAGCTTTTCATTCATGGGTAGTTTGGGTCTGCTAGTTTTAAATTTCATGTTTGTTAACTTTAACTAATCAAATGTAGGATGAAAATAATGCAAAACTTTTAAAAGCCATGTTGTTTTTCCCTGTGACAATAGAAAAATCAAAGGCAACTGATTGAAAGACCTAATCACCACACAGAAATAAAGTGCAAATTTGCCAATTCGCTATGAGAATGACCTGTATATTGAAAGACCCAACCGACCAATGGAAACCGACTCTGAGCAGCATCAGGGCACCGTCGGATTATCAAGCCTATCTTCTAACTTGTGAGCATTATCCGCCAATTGACACACCATGCCTCCTAAGTTCGGTCTCCATTTCTCCCAGATCATTGCAGGCTTCGATTGACTAAACTGTTTCGGAAAGGAAGGCTGCAAGCACTTGTCAATCATTGACTTTTGTGGAGCTGAGGACTTGGACCCAAGTACATTTGAAGGTGAATTTTCTCACCAAAGGTGGAACGCGCACAATGTTTGCAGAGTATGGCTTGTTTAACCATTCAAGCAGTAGACAAATTAAGATGCCTTTCAATCTCTCTGTATTAATTGCCATTCATCAATGAAGCTATTTCAATGGTGTGACTGCATACACGGCTTGAAAGAGACATAGCAGAAATATTGTGTGTCAGGCTTGATGAACGCAAACAATTGGATTTCCCGACAATAGAGCGTGAATTCAAGGTAGTTTTGAGGCTAGAATATAATGAAGACTGATCTAGACAAGGCATCTACTTGCTTATAACTTCACGAAGCTTCTGTGCATGCCCTTAAACAAACACTGCTGTATCACCTCTGCCTGACTGGCAGATTTCAGTGTGGTGGTCAGATCTGGAAAAGTAACCTTGCTAACCTCAAGCTCACGCCTACGCCTAAGAAGATTGTAATTTATACAAATGCTGTTCGTTATAATTTGTCCTGTGTGTCATGCCAATGCAGCCGTTTGACTTGAAATGTGTGGACTCCACCATATTCGTTGCGAAATGCACAATTGACCTTAAAATCAACTTTGTCCTTTTATGTTCTAGACAAATCTTGTTGACGAACCACTGCCACGTGTTCTAGAACTTGATTTTGTGGGTCAGATTACTTTTGGTCGGTGTTCCTTGTTAACTTTGAGTACTCATAATAAGTCCACATTGTTATTCTCACTTGGAGCACTTGTCACTGGTCACTGTAGAGAAGAGGGACATTGATATTGGCACTGCAGTAGGATCGGATGGCTCAACAGAGATTGCAATGCCAGTGTCTGAGAACCCACCAAACCTGCACTTCTGTCGCCCCGAGCATAACAACAGGCGAAATAGCTCGCTTGTGTGGTCGAAAGAGGGGACATGCTTTCCGCCGGCTGAAGAATACAAGATACAAGTTAGCAGGCGGAAGAGAGAGCGGCGCCGAAATAAGGGACAACCGAGTGGACGCAGCACAAGAACTGTGTTGGAATCTACTTTCCGACAAATCCGAAATCCCAGCAGTGATGAACGAATTTTAATCGCGTATCAAAGTGGTCTGAGTGAAAAACAAGTAAAAGTTAATATTATTGTCATTTTGACTATTGAAAGGGCTGGATTCGTTGACATTTATTCTAATTTTGTCCTGCAGGTTGCTAACTGGTTTGGGTGCAAAAGAGTTCGTTTGTGAAGACAAATGAGTGGGGCACTCAGACAAAGAAACGTTGGCCCAGCATCGTCCAAGGTTCATCCAAGGTGCAACCGAAGCCTTAATGATGTTGATTTGAAAGCCAATGCAACCAGTGCATCTCCTTCAAACACAGCATGTCCGGAGTAGTATCAGTCTTCCAGTTTGCTTTCGATTCTACAAGGTGGAATGATTAGCTCACTGCCTTCAAAACTGAGGACATTTGTGTTTCAGAGTGGGCAGAGAAATAGATACCGCTCTTAAGTCAGTCAAATGAAAATCAACAGTCAAAAGTGAAGAATTAGGCACAGTTTATGTTTTGCATTGGGTTGCATTCAAATAAAGGCAGTTCGGATGACTACTTCCCCTTTTTGCCTCCGGAAACGACTAAGTGGTTTGGAGAAATGCTGGCACACGTTCAAACTCTACAGATTTATTTCTGTCTCCAAAAGTATGCAGAAGCTGAATGAATTCAACTTTTATTGATGACAATTTAGTTCGAAACGAGATTGGAAGAATGTGTCAGGAAGAATAAACAATGCATTATTTAGAGTCCAGGAAGCGACTGACAGTCGGATGTTGAATTTTGACATCCATATACATAAATGGGGAATAAATGTACCGATTGAGCAAAATGGCATTTTTTTCCGTTTAAGTGAGAGGGTTGAGGTTGTGTCTTGTTAAGTGATCCCACTTTCGATAGAGACTGGAGTGGTCATGTCTCCAAATTACCATAGTTTTCGTCGACCAAATGGTTGAAATATTTACTGCTGCCGGTTCTGGGAGCACACGCAAGCTTGCAAGATGGCCATATTTCATACTACTTAGGTGCGAAGAATGCTTTCTGTTGAAAGGAATTCGTGGGCCAACATCTTCTAAAATCTCCAGTTGTTTCTGTCTTGCCTTTTATGTATGGCAAGTTTACTTGGAAGTCAGCTATTTGAGGTTGAATTGCCGCAAGTGCCTTTCACTTCCATGAATAGTTTTAAAATAGTTTCAAGTTCAACCGCTTAAGATAACACATTTTTAGTCGCCAACACTAAGGTTCACTCGCAACTTCGTCTTAGAAAGGCGTGCAATGAAACCTCAGTAACAATATGAATTCTTTTAATAAATTGAGAAGAACTTTGCAACGCTGTAGTTGTAGATCGCAAACAGCGTTGCACACTTACCGCAAAAATCACAGCCTTCAAATGATGAATCTATCAGTTTCATGAGCCCTTTTATGTGCTAATAGTCTTAACCTTAAACACGCATTCGTCCGTTGTGCTGACAGCAGTTTGTTTTGTTGAACTGTCCAGATTATCTCCTTTGCAGAGATGCTAACATGCCAAACTGATAAGCGGAACTGCTGGGGATTTCAGGCTTGTTCACATACTCATCATTTAAATTTAAATTGCCTAGGGTTTCTTCGACAGTGTACAGCCTTCCAACGATCTACTGAGACTGTGAATAATTCTATTATTTTGAAAACTAACACGCCCCTTTTGCGCCAACCAGCAAGCCATTGTTTGTCCTACTTGAGATCTCATTTATTTTTTTTATATTTATTTTCTCTCCACCCATTAGGGCAAGTCCCAAGGACTTATTGAGGGTACAACAGAAGAACAAATAGCTTTTATAACAAATAGCGCACAACAGTTGACGTCTTCGGCTGTCTAGTCTCTTCTCTGGTGTTGCTTCGTCGTACAGGTAGTTGTTCAGCTTCGTCGTGGCACCTCGTCCGTCTTCGTCTGTCTCCATGTCTCCGACCAGAAATCTTTCAAAATTCTGATGGCGACTCCATTCATTGCTACATGCACGTGCATTCCACATTCCAGTTGAAGACCATGAATCCGGTTATTTACATCGTGCCTCGTGTTCCAAGCTGTGAGAAGTTGTACATCTGCTGGCATAATCTAATTTTATACGTCCGGAGGGTGATTGGTCCTAACCGGCCGCTCCTCTCATTAGCCCCCAGAGTTGTCCCTGGGGTTACCAGTGGTCACCATGAGGAGGTTTTGAGTAGGTTTGACATCTCATACAACTTCTGTCTTAAGCCAAGTCGTCTTCTTCTTGCAAGGGATTGACAGATCTGATAAGTTTTATTAAAGGCCAGTCATTTTCAATTCAGACGCCTTCTTAGTTGAGCATATGCTCATAGCATTAAGTAGAGTAAAGCAATTGCTATGAAATATGCTTTGGTGATTTACAACGTAAACCTGTGCATCGCTTGTCTTCTCTCGGTGTTTCTGAAAATTTAAAAACTTACTGCAGATTGTAAGGTATTCGACGAGGTAAATTTATTTGCGTGGTAAGCCAAAACTTAGCGACTCGGCAAAAATCGGTATAAAGAGCTCCATGGGACGGAAACGTACATTGATGCACCAGTAGGTGCTATTTTTCAACAGCCTAATCGTGAGATGTTTGATGTAGGGTTGTACTGTCACTTCTGACCTCATTGATTGCCACCGACAAGTAAAATTAACCTCAGCTGATTAATTTTCGCAGAAAGACTGAATTTAGCATTAGAATATATTTTGATGGACTCAAACAACAGATGTCAAGCGGAGGTCAAATGAATAACCTCAATTTCCAAAACTCACCTTGCTCTACATGGCCAAGATACCGGTTTCTGGGCTAATGATGACCCCAAATACCTACACACCAGGATACACAATGGCACCTAACGAATTCGGATGAACTGTTGGTCGCCAGTTCTAAGAATTTACATCCTGGATCTATTTGAAATACACCTAGAATTACGCTAATCAGTCGTTGGCTCATTGATGAGCTTAGTGCTTATTAATGTTAAAATCCGTTTGTTCTGATTCACTCACAAATAAGGCGACAATGCGTTTAGATGAACTCAAAGATAAAACTTGATGCCAACCGTTAAGCTGACTGTCTAGTTTACAGTCAACAAGTTGGAATGAATGAGAAACAAATGCACCTTCAAAAATACTAAAACAGCTAACGAGATCCACCACGAAAGAATATCACTGCGTTGGCAGACAGCCCTTTCCTAATATGTCAGCAGAACTTTCGAGTTCATGTGCTGACAGATAGGATGGCTAAGCAGGCAGAAACTGAAGATGGAGCATATAGCATTTTCTCAGGCGTTGACTCAGATTCGATTGCGGATTTTACGTTGAATATACTTTGTCTACTTGGAAATCGCTCATGGTCTTAACACATCAGTTTATTCAGATCAAAAAAACCGTTTCGAGTTGTATTTACGTTTGACATTGAGAACTATACTTCCATCACCCTACGAAATATCGCACAAATGTTTTTGAAAGTCATATGCATCCCATCCCATTGAAGCCAAATTGTATTAATTTCTGAAGAGTAACCATGAAACTGAGCTCAGTATGATGTCCATAAGTGGTGTGAAATCGCAATGATGGTATTTAAAATTTTCCACTAGGTACATTAGATCAGTTCATAAAATGAGAGCATGAAGCAAAATCCGATTGGCTGTTTTTTCGACCAATGGGTGCCTACGTTATTGTCCTAAACCGAATACTGACATTTGAATTATAACTTACAGTACTTTGGCACTTTGCTTGACCCTGGAAGACTTTATGTTGCTCTCTACATGCAGGTGTCAATATTTTCACCGTTGAAATCACAAGACATAGGAGCCCAACTCTTCGAGTACTGGAATTCTTGTGTTGTGAAAGTTTTAGAGTTGAGTTGAGCTTTACAACCCAACTACAAAAATTCACGAAAAGAGAATTACCGTAGGAGGAATTCTGATCGCAAGTGCTTAGAAAATGTAAAATAATTTATATGCAATAAGTTTCAGATGCAACCTATTCACGTATTTTGTGATTTTAGAAGGTATAACAGTACAGCGCCTGGCGGAATGCGGCAATGATAAACAAAAAGTGGAAAAAGTGAAACAAACGGTGATGATTCTGAAGCTAGAATAGGAGAATAGTCAAGCTTTCTAACTCCAAGTCAAAAAATAGAACAATTCTGGGAACGAGTTGTTCAACCCCACCAAAAAGAAGTTCGATGGTAATGATCCAACTGTGAAAAAGAGACAATATTTCAAAACACTAGCCACGACAAACAGAAGAAGAATAACTTGTTTGTCAGCTTAGTTAGTCTGATCTTTCGTAAAGCATAGTTAGAAGTGTTAATCAGTAGTGAATAATTTGACTTTTTGGCAAAAATTCTTGTTTTTTAGATGACAAGGCCAGTCCTGGCTTTCTTGGACAGACAATAGCTAGCCAGCGCAAGGGAATAGGGCTCAGATTCGAAGATCAGTGACCGCTTCTCTATGGCTCGAAACGTAAAATGATCAAGCATTTAGGGCAGGAAATGAAGATTCCTTACCACCCAACAAGGATTTGACAGGATTCATTCCCTGATAGTTATGAATTCTCAAACTTGACCGCTGTTTTTAGATCGCCTACGAAATGGATTTCAATAAAGCCAATCAACCCACTATGACTTCAGTTAGAAAATGAATGAGAACCCTCCAAGTTGATATTTTTCGTTGATGATGAATCAATTTTCGAGTCAATTTGATAAATAAAGCCACCAATGTACGCTAAAGAGCATTTTAATCTGATACGGTGACTTGAAGCACTGCTGCTGCACTGTAAACCGTTCCATGTAGCACCCAGTCAGTACTAATAATCGTGCATGCAATCAAGCATCACTCATGGAGGAAGATGTTGACCTAATAATTTCCATCTTTAAAGAAACAAAATCGTCTTCACGCAAAGAAAGAAAAGCATGTTTCTTGAATAAGCCACATAATGTGAGGAAATGGCTAATTTAAAAGGGATTTAGTGTCTAAATATCTGGTAGAATCATTTGCATTGAAAACTCGCATGTCGAAATCCAAAAAGGGAAGCCATTTTAAGAAAGAGCTCGGTCAACAAATGTAGATGCTCATAATTTTATAAGAGGTTAGGCATCAGAAAGGTGAATGTGTCTACTTTTCTACCAGTAAAATTATTCCGAAACAGAGTCTAAACCTAATAAATTGCAAAGGCACAACTAACATTAGCATGCCTTGCTATGGTATTCTTTCTCAGGCATATAAATAGGGACTAAAAATGTGAGGATCCTTAATACATTTCAAGGGTTGTCAAAACTTACAGTAAAATTAACTTAAAGGTGAGGTGAATATGTCGGACACTGATATTGCATTTACACGGATACTCATAGCTTGACCACATTTTATGTCCGCAGAAAATTGAGTAAACTGGGTATTTAGCATCTAGGTGGTCAAACCCCACTCTCAACTTTCTCGTGGTGACCACCGGTAACCCCAGGGGCAACTCTGGGGGCTAATGAAAGGGGCGGCCACCGGATGTATAAAATTAGACTGTGCCATTTAAAGGGGAACAATGTAGACTTCTGCAAACTCACAGGAATCAAGGAAGTCGCGAGGATCAAAATGAATCTTAAAAACACGTTATATGCTAAATGTCTGAAATCAATCTTTCCTTTCTCGGTCTATTCAGACTGCTCCATCGTCCGCTAGGCAGGACTTCTGCTCAATAGCCTCATTTGCAGCTCTTGACATTCCTTTACCTCAACGCGAAAAACATTCATGCTACTTCCGTCGAATTGATTAGCCGAAGTTGTGGACAAGTGCTCATGAATTGGCTAGCTAAACTGGCGTTTTGTTTCCCTCGTCAAGACTATTGAATCTTGATGCTGCCTGAACCTCAAACTTATCTGTCCGGGGCAAGATTGTGAAGATTATTTACTCTTTCCCATAATTGGTAACAGTTTTTCTATGTTTAACGGTGAGCTAATTGCATTTCGAGTTAAAAATTCTAATCTCAAGTAGAAAAATTATTTGTCTCGGAAGTGTGAATGTGCAAACTCTAGATTCGAATCCCGTTGAGAGAACTCCGATATTCCCTTAAATTTCTTAGAAGATGAAGAAACCAGTTATAATTCCGGACGTGAAAACTTTCATCAAACTCGAAGGTGGTCAGTCCTACTCTCAACATTCTCGTGGTTACCACCGGTAACCCCAGAGAGAAGTCTGAGGCTAGTGAGAGAGGGGCCGGATAGGACCAATCACCCACTTGACACTTAAAATTAGATCATGCCAGCAGAAATGCAACCTCGTACAGCCTGGTAAACGAGGCACGACGCAAATACCTGGATTCACGGTCTCAAAATGGACTGCGACAAGGGCGTCTCTTTATGGTCAACAACTAGTTCGCTTAGAATAAGGTTTGTGGTCAAGAGTGCTTTTAGAAGTTCGTTCCAAGACCACTGCATTTCAGCACAAGGAAATCATTTTAAAAGAAGCAGGCCAATTTGGTTTTACTTCCACGCGTAAAATATGTTGATTTGAAAAAATCATTTAAACTAAGGCATTCCATTCAAATCTGCCTTGAATACCACCAGGTCTACTTATCGTTTCATGAAAATCAGCATTTTTTTCAAAATTTATAAGGTGTAAGAATTAATTTTGATTACTAAAAATTAAAAATTAGGCTATTTCTCTTTCTTCTGAGTTTAAATGGTCTTGAATTGTAAAGAACACACACTCGGTTGATTCAGAAATCAGCTCACGATTTCCCAGTTGCTTTCAAATGTCCTTAAATATGTTCAAAACGAGTGTATTTGAATTGACTGGATTGAATCAGGCGTAAACTGAAAATGCCGCGGGACTTCAAAGTTTTTTTAAATCAAAAGCGATCTATTTACCCAAGATTGTTTTGATCACGTATGAATTAAGTAGGAACTTAACTGAAAGCGCACCAGTTGGGGTTGACTTCAACAGAATCGGTACTGAATTGCGAATAAGTGGCGTAACAAGACAGATCGGCTGATTTAAAAAGAACCCTCTCTCAGTTTCCCAGTAAAGTCGTCTGCTTCGAGAACTTATTTATCAAAACACACAAAACAATTTCTAAGATTACGCATGCTTAATAAATCTAGATGCTGAATACCATTTTGGAAATGAATGGCTTTGGGAAGACAAATGCCGTACTTTTTCTGCAAATGGACGTACTCACATTCAAAGAAGGCGCCTATGACACCCATTAAGTCTGAAGCTCTCACAGAGGCGCCGTCTGCATCTTCACGCAGACAAGAACATACCACGAACATAAGTTTTTCCAACGATGTTTTCAGGGTTGTGCAAAATTAAATTGGTATCTCATGAGCTTTGCAGTAGTTTAAATTCAAATGCACAAGCGGCCATCAGTGAGCTTTTTCCAAAATTCGAAAACAAACCCCTAAATGATCACACAAATTCTCTCTGATTGCTTAAGTATATTTTCTTGCCGTTGGTGAGTCCTCCAAGTGTTGCCTTTAAGCATAGACAAAATGTTTGCCTTATTACGCTAAGTCTTGATGTAGAACAACTTGACTGGAATCCAAATGAATTACTTGAATGCCTGAATGTTGTGCTCATGGCATCTCAGTTTAACAGAAGTCGAGTCAGCAATCAAATGAAATTTCTTTTAGTTTTCGGGCTTTCTTTCAATTGTCCTGGGCCCTACCATCTAACAAGCAGTTTAAGTTTCATCAAACAGATGTTAGTCACACCGGGCTTTCTCAATTTTCTGAACCATTTTTTAAAAAATTCAACGCATTTGGAAATGAAATTTGAATGCGATTCAACACAGATCAAGGAACCACTCCAAAACCGCGCAGGGCTATTTCCTAGAATCCCTTTTGCGACGAATATGAATTGCGGCTGTAAGCAAAAGCACTTGTGGTCTACCAGACATGTTTTACTGAAATCCAGCTGAGGTTAAACACTGCTTGTTTCTTCCCATTGCCAACTATTTACAAGTAAACTAGGCAGACTTGCACGGTTTCTTAACTTTTTTTTTTGAAAGATTGAAGTTATATGCAAAGGCAACAGAATCGTAGTGCATTAGTCTTGAGTCCATCTCTAAGAATGAGAAATTTTTTGGAGTAAGCAGATCGGGGAGGTCGTAAATCACGCATTAATAATGTCGAGTTAAAAATGCCTCTACTAATTCATTTTTCCCAGGTACAGCCTACACTGGCTGAGTGTCGTTGGTTCCTTATTGTGTTGTTAATGCCTCAAAGCAAAGTGAAAAACACACCTCTTGTAGACGGAGAAGCACTAGTGACTCCGAGCAAACACCAATGTTACTTGAGTATGTTAAAAGAGATCTGAGTTCAAGGGAAGAGAATAATGGCTTTCCTCCGCTTAGAATCGGACAGGTTGATCTCAGCTGCTTCGTTTTACTACCTTTCGCTTGGACAACCAAAACCTGCACTCGGAATATCTGAGCAGCACCACTTGGAGACTTCTGCCATTCTATGGTGATATGCGGCAGAAGAGCTTTGCAATTACTACTATTCGCTCAATGACCTGAATAATTTAGCGAAAGTTTTCAAATTCTCTCTTCTTAGAAACAATAGACGATTCTTTCAAGCAAAATTGTTAAATTGAGAAAGGTGATCCAATGCAGGGCTACCTTTACCTCAAACCTACCACTTACTTCAATGTGTTAATTCTGTCTAATCTCGCTACCCGATTTTTCATCGGCATTCCAGGAGGTCATGGACATTCAACAATTATTTCTGCTCTCTCTCTAGAGTTCGGCTTGAATTCCAAAATGTCCGGCTGGTATAATAAATAATACAAGCCTGAAAAGAATTAAGGCACATTAATTTCAAGTGCCATCATCACTTTTCGAGCTCAACTTGCCATTTAAAGCAGATTCACTGGTTTCGCAAAACATTTGGTCCTCAGCTGCTGCTTCTAACAGCAGTACTTGATCGAGCTTAATGGTGTTTCAACTTTTATTTGATAAATTCATTTGGGCAGATGCTGTTTTGACTGAGTATCTCTAAGTATTTACTAATTCACCAAATCAGAAATGATAATAATGATTAACTCAGCTAGTTTCAAAAATGTTCTTTTTAATGAAAATGGTTTGAAATCGGGTTCCATGGGTAAGTCACCTTTTCAAGTACCGAGGGATCTCAAAAGTTCGCGACTAAAAAGTGAGCTTACCAAGTGTAGTTTGAAAAATTCAAAAGTGTCTTTGAAGAATTTCGCCCCAAGCCGCGGTCGGTTTGCATTGCTGATTTGGAACTTCCACCTTTAACTGCATTGGCGCATTGGAAGCTCTTGCAGGTAGTCATGTGACAGCGAGGCGATGAGATCAAACTATGAAATTAGAACGTTTTATAACTGATTTGATCCCTGCAGCTTAAGCACTGATCGCAAACATTTCATTGATGAGTTAGCGGTGGCTTGTTTGGATTAGATTGCAAATGAATCGATATTCCCTTTAAGATTTACTTTTACTCTTCAGGGGATTAAAGAAGGATCTCGCTGCCAAGCACGATTCATTGCTCTTGACGTTTTTCTGCTTGTGGGCGGTCTTTTGATGACGACTGCATGACATCCATTCCTGCCCCATTTGGCATGCTCTTTGGCGTCATTAGGCAGACTTCTCAACAGGTCGTTGCACTAGTACTCTTTTATTAGAGACTACGCCAAGCAAGGTGTTCTTTGTCAAGTATGCTTTACGAATTAGAGATTTCCACAGCAGTCCAAACGCAGTAGCTTAAATGGCTGACTAGCAGTGTGAATTGTTACTCGTCATCCAGTCAGGGTACCATTCAGCTACACGTAAGCCTGGTTTCGCAACCTCAGAGCAACGTGTTAAAGAAAAATTCTTTGAGAAACTGCTTGATTTGGTGCATTTGAAGCTCTTGCAGATAGTCATGTAAATGAAAGGCGATAAGAGCAAACTGCGAAACCAGACCATTTTATGGCTGATTTGATCCCTGCAGTTTAAGCGCTGATTGCAAACCTTTCTTTGATGAGTTAGTGGTAGCTCCTTTTGCGAATAGTTATTTGGCCTTTTAATATCGTTTTCTATTCTTTGGGAGTATAAAAAAACAATTAATCTAGCGAAAATTTCTAATACTTTGCGGCTGTTCTACCTTACACTTCTAACCTTCTCCTGTTTGCGGATGGCTTCATATTAATGACTCTTATTGTTCGATTAAATTTTGTCCTTCAGCAAACATCATGATGAATATTTCTCTTCCATTCCACACGCTCTTTGGCTTCATTAGCCTGATCTCTGGCACCAGTGACTGTCAAGTAAGTTTTTTTTTCCAAATGGAAATTACAAGTTGGAAAGTTCAAGGTAGCCTAGATAGCATGAATGACTGGATAGCAGTGTGTAAACTATGATCCACACTTGAGCTTGGATTTACTACTTCAAAGCAGCGTTTTAAATTAGAGTTTAGTGGTAAGTACGAAATTCTTTCATTCTAGTCGAACTCCCATAATTTTGTTCTAGAAATTGTTTAAGTTCGTTAAGTGATACCCAGGTTAAAGTTGTTGAGAAACGAGCAAACTATGGAAATTTTTATGAAAGCTTTCTCAAATTGACGAACGAATTTAAGTCAGGCGTTTCCGGGTAAAATCTTCTCTTATCTTCTGAACGAGAATGTATGTTTGCAACAAGCAAATCAAAATAATGCATTCTTTATCTCGTAGCCGCTTAAGTTAGTCTAGTAAATACAGCATCCACTTTATGGAAGTAGTTGAACAGGAATACTACTGAGATATATTATATTTGGTTGATGTTTGTTTTATATCCAATTCACTCATTCCGAACAGCGGTTTAACTAATTTCCAAAAAAAACCCTTAAAATTTTGGCCAATTGTGTGTAGACTTTTGCCTAAAATTTTAGAAATTTAGTGGCACTGAACCATTCAATTTTCTGGTCTGTTTTGTGAGGAAATGCAATCACGTCCAAGTGTCTGCATTTCAATTTGGGCGTAGTAACTATTTTATAAATATCTGAAGCAACAATTGCAGAAACGTTCTTAGAATGATGTGGAAGTGATCTGAAAACCTGCCCAGCCGCAATTCATACCAAAACTCAAAATCTTATAAGCAAAACCTATTGAATAAATTTTTTCATTGCTGTCATCACTGCGAGTTGATATTTTCATATTTTCTCTTCTAAACTGCATTATTCCAACGAGAACTCTCTAAAAGTACTCATGTACTTGCCAACATGACCAAGAAATTAACCGAAGGATTGCAGAAGATGCTTGACTGTTGAAAAAGCCATTAAAGACTTTATTCGTACTACTATTTGTTGCACCTGATTGAAACACGAAATGATGTTTGCTTCGATAAGGTTAATCTAAGAACTCTACTGAAATGCATGCTTGATTACAGTAGTATATCCATCAATTATATGCCAAGCTGTGTTTCTACTCGAAGCTTTGCTTTCTGCGTACCTAAATGCAGTGATGGCGAGGTCTAAGAATAGATCATGATGAGAAAACCATAGGATTTCCAATTCAACTGATAAGAGTTGATAAAACTCATTCCCTAAAGATTCATTCAAGTAAACATTAAATTGACTGCCGAATACGCTTTATCTGCATCTTTGAAGATGCACTTGATTCGGAGAGTTTTCAAATGTGGCACGTGAAGTAAAACAACGAAAATTGGACTCCTGATTTATATTTAAAGTTATAAATACAAAAATATTGGTCTTAACGAATACATAAATAGATAAAATCAACTCACTTTGAGTTTCAGCTGGGGAAAGTTTGCGGGTTTTGCGTTTTCTAGTGGATAAAAGGGTTCTGCACTCCAAGACAGTCATAGCTGGCAAACTGGAGGATGCCACGGGGATTAGTACGTGAATCACTCAATTGAATCACACACAATTGGTCTTTTATTTAAGCAGAATGCGACCGTTGATTTGCAAGGTAAACTAGCAGCTTTCTTGGGTAAAATTTCCTTGTGCTTTTAAAAATGCCTCTTTTTAGAGAAATTCGAAGCTCATCCTTCATTTAAGTAAGGAAGGCTAAAAAGATCATGCTTATTGAAGCAACTCTACTTCTTTTCGAGGGGACATTGCTGTGATAACCAGTTGCTTTTCTTCTTTCAAAAGCTTCCTGCTTGTTACGTTTAATTGGACTTTTTAGAATAAAATAATTGCTGATTGTATACAAGGAGATTTACCATATTTAGTGCGTTATAAACCTTTTGATTGGCCTTCTAAGAAGCTTTCATTAGCATTTATGGGAACCATGAGGCATAAAGCAATCTATTTTACCATAAAATGTACTCTTTTCTGCCAGTGTTTTCATTTTTAACTGTAAATTTTGCACGAAATCAAACGTTTTAGGGAAAATAAAACCGACTGCTGAATTCTAATACTCCTTTTTGGCATTTAATGGACTTTTTAAAGTATCAGAAGATCGTTATGGATGACTGGTTCCCAGAAAAATACCAGATATAAACCAAGTCACTCCAGGTATCAACTACAACTGGGATCTCGGCATTAATGTTAAATTCAGATCAGGATTGTACTCTATTCGAATAAGACGGCGTAAATCGGTCCGTTAGCACACTTAGATTTCATTCGATTCATTTTAGACATAACTCACTGGAAAAAAATTCTGCGTTAATTACATTCCTGATAAATTAATGCTATGAAGTTTAATAGACAGTAAATAGTGCGTGACATTGTCAAATTTACACTAGATCCAATATATATGTACCCACATAAGGATAGTACTGTGTAGATGTGCGACCAAGTTAGTCGTTGAAGACGAACTTTACATCTGGTATTTACGAATTCGGTAAAATATGGCGTCAAGAAAGGACAAAACAAATGTCCTCTTGAAAGTTACTAATTCTGTCACTCGGTGTTCGTATCTAGATGTTCATCTGTTAGCGCTATGGCGTAGCCCATAATTTATTTGAAGGGTCGGAGAGCTAATTGGCTAATGTTTACCTCCAGAATAAAGCCTTTCATAGGTCTCTAAGCAATGCCATTTTTGAATTGCTCACTTAAAAGTAAAAAAAAATAGATAAATAAATTTCGTTCATATTCTTATAACTTGCACTTAAATCCTGAAAAATAAAAGTGTCCAGGAGTCAAGATATTTTGTAAATGTTTAATTGCATTTGAAATACTGATTTTCTCACCTTCACTTACCTACTGCACTAACAATAGCAAGGCTCATAACTATCTTCCAAAGTTCCTATATTACTGAAAATTTGTGTTTCTTGCTTTGCGCTTAGCTCCAATAGATGAACCAGACAGCTACTTTCGGTAAATAGCCATTAACTTAGTGCTTTTATGTGATCGATACGAATTGAAATGTCCAATGAAAATGTGCATGTCAAATTTGATGGCATTACATTTTATGAGAAGATTTTAATGATGTTATGTATAGAGTGTATGTATTGGTCTGCAATGAATTTACTTCTGCCTGACAAAAAAATCATGAGTTTGAAATACAATTTGAAATTGTATTTCTGCATGAGTGTAGTGTAGTCATGAGTGCCAACTCATTAATGAAAGAATTCCTTTCAATCCTTACCGTTTTCCACCTTCTAATACTAAAAAATCCTAGTTGAATCGCCTAGACTTGTTTTGTTGTTTGCGAGTATTCTTGTTTTAATGTCAAATAAAATTTTTTCGGTGACGAGGGCAAGAGTCATGAAGAACAGTCCTTCTTCAAGGGAATTACATCACTTTTTTCCACTTCCCTTTAGCCTTTTTTGTTTGCATAATTTCTTCGCTTCCTAACCTTTTAAACGTTGCTTTACCACCCGAGAAAATGGAAGAATCCTTCGCCACTGCTTTGCGTTATTTACCGCTGTCAATTGTCTTTCCATTTTGGAAATGTTTCTGGCGCAAGAGTGTGATTCCTTGTTCAGAGGTTTCTTGCAGCCGGAATGCCAAAGAGAAAAGTAATTTATTAAATGTTTTACAACTGCTGAAATGGAGTTTATTCAACAGCACAAACATTTGCTATTTACTACTCTGTGGCAAATAATACTTGAACCGCCACTTCCTAGTCATTACCTAGTCATTTTGAAATGGCTGAGCTAACTATTCTGTACTTAAACAACTTGTTATATTTTAACAAATGAATTGAGCACACAAATAGAACTGATCCGAATGCAAAGCATTAGAGAGAAAAAACTTCCTACTTGGTTACAAGATACATGACTAAGAATTCGTTCAGGTAATCTAAATTCTTTTGGATGTCATCAGATAAAATAAAACGTTGAAGTAGTGTGTTTTATGCATTAGTTTACATAAATATGCATCGCTAATTAATTTTTCTCCAGTTTCGCCTTTTTAGCCTTTATTTTTACTATTTGGTAAGGAAACCATCCTCATTATCTTAAACAACTCGGTGTTCTAGTTTTTCAAGTGATTAACCTGACCCCACGCCTAACTTATAGTGTTTTTCTGCTCTTTAGCGGTACAAAAAATTTGGAGTGATTTTGTTTTGATCATCGCAGATAACTCTAGGAGCCAAATCGTAATGAAGTGTTCTAAATCCGAGTCTTCTGAAATGTAGCCAGATTGCAATAAGAAGTTAATTAATCTTTTTCTATACTCTCCTATTATTTTTAAATCCGACTTAGTAATCTTTAATGAGCAAATTATCTTTAAAAATCATCGGTAAAATTAAATGCATTTTAAATATATCTGTGTTTTAGTAGTCCAGTTTGCCTTGATTTCTCACATGCGACAATTTCAACAAAAGGGGACTCAAATGTTCCAAAAATGAAGACTGTGGGTCAAAAGTATTGATCATGTTGATTCTCAAATCGCTTTGGTCTGTTAAATTTATGTTAGCTTCATCAATATCAAACAAAAAACCCAAAATTGTCGAACTATTTTAAGATAAACCTTTCAGTCTGATATACTTTAAATCAAACAATTTTTGCACACTTTTAGATGAAATAAGGGGGTTAATTGTTTGGAAATAATTGTAAAGTAATGTGCGCCCTTTTTTAATTAAGCAAATTCAAACTAGCCAAAAGAATACGTGTAGATAGAAGAAGTTGACGTTAACAATGACAATGATTGAAAGCTTTAAATTTGTAGAAAATTCACAGCTCTTTCGCCACTACTAAACTAAGTGGGTTAATTTTATATATTAACATGTCAAGGTAAAGTTTGCTTATTAAAGTGATTAAATAATGTTAAATTCTTCACTGAATTCCGGAAACGTTTGAAATTACGCTTCTTGAGCAGAGTATTCAAGAGTGATTTTAAAATAGTCTGAATGTTTTCATGGTCTAACTTTGAGTTAAAAAATGTCCAATAACTACAGAGAAGCTCACATCAACGAGTGCAAACCAGCATTTGATTTGTTGAGCCTAGTACGAGGGGTTGTTTTTAATGTAAATATAATCACTTTTAGGAATATTCCCAAATACTAAATTATCATTTCAAATTGCAAGGTAATGAAGTAACTGATTATCAGTTCATAAATTATCTACATCTGGTTTCGAAATCATTTTTTTAGAGACCTTCGTGGAAATTAGTGCATAAAGAGGGTGATTCTTTTCGATTAAGGCGGTCGAGAATGCACAACTCGGGTAGAATAATGTCACCTAGCCCTGCGCTCATATAGAACAATTTGGTTTTACACGATTTTGCTGTTAGACAGGTTATTTCTCGATATAATTTATGCAGTTTTACCTTAGACAGCAAATGATCAGTTCTGAAGTCTGAGCTAAGCAAAATAACCTTGAAAGGAAATGGTTAGTTTTTCCGAATTTTCATTCAGAACTGAGAACTTGAAACAAAGGCTTCCATCTAACTGATGCTAGTGCTCCAGATCACGTTTGAATTTGGTATTAAAGTTAGTTTGTAATACTGATAGAGCATTCTTGCTCAATTTTTTTAAGTAGTAGACAAAGTAGGGTATGATATATGCCTAGACCAGTGGCTCTCCTTATCATTTCTGCCTTCATTCCATACAATAACAAATAAAAACTGTGAATCACGAGCACGTTTCTAATCACAAGTTATATACCATCAATTTCACTGGCTAAAAACGCATACAAATGCGGCTTTTCGGACTCAACAACATCAAAGTCGGAATAATTGAATCGCTATTATTAGTGCCATGCTGAATTTCAACTGCATAACAGATAAAAGTTAGACTGCATCAAGAAAAGTGTGAGGCCGCAAAGGTAGTTGGCCTTTTTTAATCTTAACGCTGTAGATTTCCTCAACGGAATCGAAATCGCAAAGTTACACCAAAGGCTAATTATGTGGCTGGAAGTGTATAATCACGTGTTCTTTTTTTTAAAAAAACCATGGATATTTTAGCCTACACCTTTAACTGAACCCTGGACATTGGGAAATTTTTAACGACATAGGGCCAGAGGAGGTGGTCCTTCAACCTGCAACTTTGCGACAGAATAGCATATTTATGTGAATGGCTCATTAGGTTGAAACGTTAAGAAGACTGCAGCTAGCTCAGATCGGTTAAATGCTATGGCCAGAAAGACCTGTTTGGGAAATGCTCTTTCCTAAGCAATGGCAAAGGGAACGAGCTATCCAATTGAGTAGGTAAAATCGCTAACCAAGAAAGACAGTAACCATTCATTTAGAATCCGTTTTGTGCTGATCTTAGTAAATGACTGTTAATTAATTGCTCTAATAATAACTGATATTTTTCTCATTAACTAGTTTACTCTGATTGCCGTAGCCTTCGTGATTCATATTACCGAAAAACATTCTCATTGCTGTAAGACGTTAAATTGAGTGGTGATGTCGCACCTATTGTAGGCTATAGAAGTGAAATTATTTTAAACTCTATTAAAATATTGTATTAAAAGGCGAACTAATGGTCTTAATCATGCAATATTTAACGCATAAATGTGCCAATCTCTAGAATCAATGTCTTCATACTTCAGAAAACACAACTTAAGGCGTTAAAGTAAGGCATTCATGTGATAGCTGTATGATTTTGGATTCTTAGATATGTAGGAACAAGCCTTAGATACTTAGGACTTCACGAAATTAAGGTCTTGATGTTTTTCAGCTCATTATGCTAAAGCGTTTTCAAATTCACTATTCATCTAATTTCATAACCTACTATCTATTGTTGAAGTATGCTAATGCAACGGCCATAGCAATGTGATTCATTTCTCTACGCTCGCGATACAGGTCCTATAGAAAATTCAAATGGATGGCCTCTAGCAAGGCATTAAAAAAGCTCCCTCATGGGTTTTTTCTTTAATTTCAAAACAGAATTGATTTGTATTCCTCCAGATAAGTTCATGTTCATTAGCAGTCAAGTTCAGGTGAATGCAATCAATTGCTGTAAATTTACTGCCATTTCTCCAACGAAGACTATGTTGTCTAAAGCCTTACTTACATGAAATGATGCTTAAAGCATTATTAAGGGGGGATACTGTTGCAGGCTCAATTGACTTCCTTCAAGAAAATCACTGCCAAAACGTCAAATTACTTTCCCAGTGCAAAAAACCAGTAGTTCTACACTTATTAACGTTGTTCACCTAAAAAGACTTGTTTGAAATCGTAAAACATATGATCCCAATAACAAGTGACTTGGGTGATTTACTTAACTTCCTAGAATTTTTTCAAGAAGTATCATTTAATTCAAAGGGACGTGAAACCAGACCAGAGGGAATTTTATTCAGTTGCGCCCAAAACTTGAGCAATAATGAAGGCAGGTAAACATTTTCTCCAGTAAATAAATCTGGACTGCAAGTGCAAGGTTCTTATGACAACCCTTGGAGTTATTCTTCTTTGAAGCAAGCGCATGTCGAAGCGGCGTCATTGTTGAACTATATATTTGGACGTGGAGCTATTGCTCTATTGCGTGTTCAAAAAAATTAAAAAAAAATAGCCAAATTTAATTTCCACAGTAAAGTTAGCAACCACTTCTATATTATACCGACTAAAACCATTTCATGCATGACTGTAAATAAATAAATAAATTTTTAGCCTATTGCTCAACATGGCAACAACGCAATGTTGGATTAGAAAACCTAGAAAATGTGTCGTGTCAAAGAGTTGCGATCTATCAAAATAGGTGGCTGTTAAAAGGATTAAATATTTTTATCTCATTTAATATTTGTAGCCTGGAAGCGAAAAGTGGCCAAGATTTATGAACAATGATTTTGACGAGGTGAAAAAGAACTTACCAAACAAACTGGTGGTCAAATCTACGTTTCACCTTCTCGTAATGACAATCGGTGACCCCAGGGACAAGTCTGAGGCCAATAAAATCGGTGGCCGGATAGGACTAATCGCCCACCGAACGTATATATTAGATTAAGTCAGCAGAAGTACAACCTCGTACAGCCTGGTAATTGAGCCACGATGTAAACACCCAGATTCATGGCCTCAAACTGGCCTGTGGAAAGCGCGTGCATGTAAATATGAATGGAAACGCCGCCAGAAGGTTGAAAAGACCTCTGGAAGAAGTATGAAAATAGTCTGTCCTTGATAGTCTCAAGGATGGACGAGGCGCTACTACGAAGTTAAACTGCTACCTGTACTACGAAGCCATGCCAGAGAAGTGACCAGAGAACTGAAAAGGTCGGTAAACGCTTTTACTGTCTTCTGTTTTAACCATTGCGCGCCACTCGCTGTAAAAGCTAGTTGTACTTCTGTTGTACCCCCGATAAGTCCTTGGGACTTACCCTAATGAGTGAAGAGTAAATAAATAAGTAAAAATAAAACCAAACAAACTGATTAATTTGCATTATTAAAAATGGCAAAAAAATGAATTTCGCTTAAGAAAAGTTTAACAAAGATTAGTAGCTCCTTGATTTCCGGAACACAGAATGGAAGCAGTGCTTTGATTAGACAAAAACAATAAACATAGTTTAAAAAAAGATTTTTATTTTGTTAGTTCAGTAAAAGTCAAGCAAAGGGTTTCATGAAGACAACTTCATAACTCAGATATAGTGCGTTTGTGTTCGGTGATCTCCATGTTTGCCAATGAATTACTAACTGGCAATAAAGCTGCAAATACGAAGATAGTCAGCAGCGTCACCATTCCTTGATTTTTCATATTAAATTATTCAAAAGGACCATTTCGTGGAGACCTTTGTATAGAAGCAGACCAATTTAAGCAGTAAAACTAAGCTGGAATCGCCTATCTTGATACTTCGTTAGCCAAGATTTCGGCAGTGCAATGAAAAAAATGGTCCTTAATTTCAACTAGATTTCGAGACATAACAAGCTGAACACCTCACAGCACAGCCAGTTTAAACACCAGCTAGGAATCCCACGTGCGCATCTGTCTACCTAAGAGACAGGCTTAAAATCCGTTTTTGACCAGCCACTGGTCAAAATTGTCATTCCGTCCTAGGATCACTTATCATGTAAGCAGCCGACTTAGAAAGCCTTCACTTAAAATGATTTGAAAACCATTCAAACTATGGTTCGTGGGTTTGAACATATCTTCTTTATTGGATCGGGCCATTTCGTCGATTAAAAGTACTGTTTTACTGAGTTTTTCTATGGTTTTAATTAAGTGTGTTTTCTTTATTTTTTATTCCTCCTCACCCTTTAAGGCAAGTGCCAAGGACTTATTGGGGGTACAACAGAAATACAATAAGTTACATATTATAGCATAGGGCAGTTTTTTGACGTTTATCGACCCGCTTATCTTTTCTCGGCATGATTACGTAGCGCGATGGCATTCAGTTCTTCTGCTGCATCTCATGGAGTACCTGGGATAGAGTTCTTCCCAGCCGTGATGGAGCAGATGTGCATTTCATTATGCCTGAGGGACTTTCTGCCGCAGTCTTTTTCCCTGTCTTCCACTCTATCATTTTTCTCATTCGTATTAAGCTTTTCTGCTTTTTTAATTCAGTTTGATTGTTTCCTCTTCTTTGTTTGTTTCTCCCATTCTCTGATTATTTCTCCGTCTGGCTCACCGGTGTCTTGAATCATGGAACCAAGATATACGAAGTGTGAGGCGCGTCGGAATGACATTCCAGCTGCTTCAAGAGGCGTTTGGTCCTCACCATCTCCAATTTGAGACCAGAAGGTTTTATTCGGTGCGATTTGCATTCCATATTTTTGCATCGTTTTCGCCAGATGCTCTATTAATCTGACAGCTGCGACTTTATTTGGCGCAATAAGACATAGGTCATCGGCGTATTCTGGATGATTTAGCTGTCATCTTTTACCCGAGTAATCAGCCATTTGAACTGCACTGTCCTTGAGTGAGGAGAAGGCTTTGTCCAATATGAGTTGAAAGGTTAAGTTGAAGAGAAGT
The DNA here is from genome assembly GCA_019097775.1 of Moniezia expansa. NCBI lineage: Eukaryota > Metazoa > Platyhelminthes > Cestoda > Cyclophyllidea > Anoplocephalidae > Moniezia > Moniezia expansa. The sequence continues at coordinate 2,472,290 of JADFDV010000052.1, forward strand.
TTCCCTTCTTTTGAGCCTTGTCTCACACCACGTTTCATCTCAAAGTAGTCCCTTGTTCCCCTCAGTTTTCCCTTCGTTGCGTCCATCAAGGACTTTACTGAGTGGATAATTTGCCAAGAGCAGCCTAGATCTATCATTCGGTTGATTATTGCGGCTGTAGGCAGCGAATCGAAGGCTTATCCAGATCGACAAACACTAGCACTACTTCCTGCTTCTGGTCTACGGATTTCTGTATAATAGTTCTTACTCCAAGTATAGCCTGTTCGGTTGATCTTCCTTCGCAGAATCCAAATTGGGTTCTTGAGGGTAGTTCGTCAATATGGTGCTTCAAACGTTGGCACAGAATAGATGCATATAACTAACCTAATGCATCTAGAAGATTGATCTATAGTTTGCAGGATCTGTCTGCGATCCTTTCCGCTTGTAGATATTTACAACTTCAGCATCGATCCAAGCTCTAGGTATAGGTGTAGTCCCATTATAGAAGTCGTTGAACACTCTTAGTAGGTAGGCATTTAGACACTGGTTGTCCCATTTCAGTAGTTCGGATCTAATTCCATTTTCGCCGGAACTTTTTTTTGTTTTAATCTATTTTTAGCATTCGCGATCTCCTCCATTGAAATAGACAAGTCTCTTGATAGATGAGCATAGTTTTTAATTTCTTCGGTGGTTCTTTCCTTGAACAGTTCCCGGTAGTGTGCGACCAGATCTTTCGATTTAACTAGTGTCCTTTCAGTTTGTGTATTCCATGAGGAGTTTTCCTTCATTATGTCCTTCAGCAACATGAAGGCTTTACGAGGTTGTTTCTCTGCGAGATGTACAGGAAAGTTGGTTAAACTCTCTTCTTTATATGCTTTTTTCCATTTTCCTATCAGCTTGTTCACCTTGTTTCTCTGCTCTTTGTACCTCATAAATGTTTCTTGAGATTGATTTGAGAACCAACTTGCTCTCAGCTGTCTTTGTAGCTGTAGTGTTCTATTTTTCTTCTCGAAGATAGCTGGATAGCATCCAATTTTCTTTCGTTCAGTATTTTGCCTTATTGTTTTGGCGGCAGCATTTTCTATAGATTTCAAGATATCTTCCTATGTAGTAGTCAAAGGGTTCTGAGGTAGTTCCCTTTTGAGATGTTCCTGGTAAGTTTCTTTCGATTTTCTTACTTGTTCTATGCTTTTATGGCAGTTGCCACATTTGCTTTTGACTGTTTATGCCCTCCATTCAAAGTTCTATTCTTCCATTTTCCTAATCGCCTTCTAATGTGTGATTTGAGCTTGAGGATATTTGTTTGTAGGCAATGATTAGAATTTGTATCTGCCTTTCTAGAAGCTCGTGTATCACTTATTAGGAATAGATTTGATCTCCTCATCAGAACAAAGTCAAGAATAGCACCTTTCCCTGTAGGGTGGTACCAGGTCAATCTTCGAGTCGTTGGTTTCCGAAAGAAAGTATTCATCACGTGTAGTTTATATTCCTGGCATAGTCCTAGCAGCCTTAGACCGTTTTCTGTAGTGTCTTCTTGATCAGTAAAGGGACCGATTAGTTTGGCACCAATGTTACGGGCACCAGATCCCAATCTGCAATTGAAATCGCCAAGGATAATATTTGTGCGTGTGCAGTTAGAAAGGAGTAGTTTGTAGGTTTTGGCCACAAGTTTGCAGAAGGATTCTTTAGCCATTGCGTCCTCCGTACACTCGGTCGGAGCATAGCATCCCATCAGTCTAACTTCGACTCCTCCAATTTGGAGTGTCAGGGTTGCAAGTCTGTTTGAGACAGGGTTAAATTCAGCTTCTATGTTCTTTTTGACCAAAAAGGCGACCCCACCATTTGGTCTAGAGCTTTCACTGTGTCCAGAGTTGAAGAAAGCGTAGTTATCGATAGTTAAGGAGCAGGATTTCATTCGAGTTTCCGTTAAGGCAACGATTTCCATACCTCTACCAGAAGTCTCTTCAGCTATCTGGCGGAGTTTCCAATCATTGCTACAGCCGCGCACGTTCCATAATCCGGGTTTCAGACCATGGATCCAGGTAGTATGTCGTATCTTTTTTAAGGGGCTGTTCGTGGACTCTGACTGTATTTCCGTTGGCATAATAATGGATTTTTACGTCCGGTGGTTCATTGGTCCTCTCCGACCGCCCCTCTCTTTAGCCCTCTGGGTTGTCCTAGAGGTTACCGGTGGTCACCACGTGGAGGTAGAGAGTAGGTTTGACCACCTACGATCGGTGAACTGGTTTTACTTTGTTGCTGATTTCTTAATGCATGTTTTTTTCAATGAATGTTATTCGAAGTCATCAGCGTAGTTCAATTTTGATGATAGAGAAATCGCAGTAAAACGTCAAAAAAACATCCATCCAGAATTGTTTAGCATCAAAGCTAATTTCAACTTGCTCAACTTCAATTCGCTCAAACTGAGTTTGTTTGACAATGTTGTAGCTAGTAGTATGTACGTAAATTTGAATGCTCTTCAATTGTTTCAAGAACTAGATTATTCTGCCTATCAGACAAAATTCTCTATTTCGCCAAGCATTTCGACTATTGAAACTTGATTCATCAGACATATTTGCTTACTGGCAAGCAATGAAGTTGATGAAACTAAACTCGCAGTGACAGATTTTAATGGCAGTTGTCATTTGAATTCATTTGAACGTAGTCATACTTTTATGTGAGTAGGGCAGATAAATTTAGAGCATCAAATGAAAAAAAAATGTAGGATTATTTGTTGTAATGAGAATCTAGACGCTTCCTAAGACTAGACTTACGGGAATCAATTCTTCGTGAGGAAGGACTTAGTTTTTTACTCCTGACTGATGCCGCAACTCTTACGTCCGTCCTAGTTTGCAATTCTGACAGAGCAACAACAGGCAGGCTATCAAGCTCATATTTTTCACCGTGATAATTCCTTGAAAGGCTCAACTTGTTATAAGAATCAACTCCAGAATCACATTTGAACGGCAATGGATTATTATTCTATGCCTTCATTTTTGACAGATTCCTCAAATTTGACTGCCATTTCAGGTAAACATGGTCTCCAGAATCACTGCACTAGATACTTTTCTGTTTAATAATTTACACTCCAATGGATCACAAGAGCTAGCACCTCCAGAATAACTGCAGTTGACAAAGAAATCAAATACAGTCTATTATCGCAGAAGTTTTATGACCCTGATGGAAATTAAGAACATTTGTACCATTCATAATCTTCACAAAACCAGAAGACCTGGTCAAACGCTTATATTATGGATCACTTAATGAGTATTCATGATAGAACCGTTTAAGGTCTTAACTTCTCAATTTGAATTATAATTTTTTTTTTCAATTATCATTTCTGCCCAAAGATAAACTTTTTCACACAATCAAGCATTACAGTGATTTTGAATAAGCGGTTTTTTTAATAAATTTTGGATTCATGAAACAAGGACTTGCGCTAGATCAATTGAACAGTGGTGATTGAAATGAATGTTTGATTTTTGAGGAAATAAATCAACCGTGTCTCAAACGTTATCGTTGATGGATACTAGACCATATTTCACCCGGATTTAGCCTCATTCGCATATCTGCTTAAAAAATGAATTCAACATAAGCATTAATTCTGTGATCCCAAACCACGAATGTCACAATGTGCTGCGCTCCACGAATACATAATTTTTGTGTCAACACCCTTTTATATGATAACCGGAACTTTAGGTATTCTTTTAAAATTGTTTGTGTGCAAAAAAATCTACCAACTAATGACTGCAAAATTAATGTAAATAAAAAAGAAAACCTTTATGCATGAAAAGATTTTCAATGTTGTGAAAACAAATGTAGTACGTTTTTTTACTAAATAATGCAAGAATGAATTAAAACCTGCCCGTTAAATTGACATGTTTGGACGATATTGCCACAAATGGGTACTTCTGGCTTGAATCAAACTGTAAAAATACCTTCGATACGCTTATTTTATGACCGAAATTGCATATTGAAAAAGTAGTATTAAATTAAACAAATTGGATAAGACATGCTGAAACTGTACGAAAATACCTAAAGTAAATCTAATGTTACTATTTTAAAAACAAGCCATGAAAATATTGCATCTTCAAAAAGCGCTAAATTGAACTTATTCAGGCACCGTCTGCTTTATTTTAACTGCAATTATGAGTGAAAAATCTTCGGTTCACATCCGGTGAATTTTTTAACCGTATTTGGATACTTTGACAAATGAAGTCACGCCTTGACATCTCTTCTTGATGAATCAAAACATTCCGTAGAATAGCAGCAGTCATGAGATACTACTGCCAATTGGTCACCTATTTAACTTTTATCTTCTCCAGCCTTGAGAGATGAAATATTAAAATTCTGTCACTAAAAAATTATAATTTTTAGGCTAAGGCCTAAAAAATGTGGTATTTAGTAAAAAGCCTTAGTATAGACTCTGTTGACCATCATGCATTTTCAATGCTGGCAGGGCCTCTTTGGCCTTAAATAAACAAGTTCACGCTGGTACTCACCTATAAAATGATTTCAATATTCACTAATTTTTGTCTCTTAAGTCCGAAATATTCAAGAGTGTATAAATTTTCATGCAGAATTTTCATTAAATTTTCCTATTTCTATTGACAGAGGGGATTTTATGATGCATCAGTAAACTAACCTACTAGTGAACTATTAGCTTCTGTGCATTTAAGTTTTCTTATGTATGTCCCTTTTTTTCATCCTGCTTTGGTCAGTTAGTTGCTGTTAAACAGTTTACATAGGGAAAAAATCGAACAATCTCCTTGATTAAAATGTCATTAAATTGTATAAGATCGTCGAAGAGATTCACAAAGGATAACACCTTCTAACAAAAAATTCAATAGCTTATTCGTTTCTGGTCATTGTTTAATGATGATTTGACATTCATCTATCACATAATAACCACGTGCATTGAAAATGTCTCCATTCAACATCTTGGAGACTTTCCGATGCCCGAGTAACTGAATGACCTAGTTCACTACACACGTACTTACTCTCTTGTCAAAATTAGATTGTGAATTGCTCAATTCCAGAATGACTTTAGCCTTTTTCACAAAATAAAGTCAAAAAATGTTTTTTATTTAGGGCATATTTAACCTCATGTAATGGGTACTTTGTATATGATCCATCTTGCCTCAACGTTGACGCCGATGTATTTCGTATCGCCAGATGCTTAATTATTATTATCAAAAATTAGTTACTTAAAACAGGCGCAATCTTCTTCGGAAAGGACCCAAGCATTACGCACATGGTCTTTCTTTTTGTTTCCTTTCAAATAGACTTTTAAAGAAAAAGATAGGTCAGTACTCCGAACAAGATTCGTATACTGTTTATAAATAACATTTAAGTGACAAATGATGTATTTGTTAGAGGGTTGACGTGAAAACGGAAATAGAAACTTGCATATATTCTAACTTGAAAAACTTCATAGTAGAGATGAAGGTTTTGATAAGTTTTCTATGATGAGATGTGCAGTGCGGTACGAGAAGCTGCTGATATGGAAAATCAGACAGAATGTAAAGAGAAAAAAAAGAATTTACAGCGAAATAACAACAAACTCTGATACAGCAAAGTTTTCTTTGCGATACTTGCTAGTATCCAAAAAAATTCAAGTTTGATATGCTTTTAAGTACCAAGCAATTAATTTATGTATTCGAGATACGCGGAGATTTTCTCCCAGAGGGCTCAACATTTTCTTTTGTTTCCATCGAGTATAATAAAGTTCCAACGTTTTTAAAATTTAATAAGAACCGAAAAATGAATAAAGTTTGCTGGTTAGCAGATAATGTTTAACAGTAAAATGTCGACTGACAACAAAGATACGAAGTTATTTCTAATTAAGTATATAATATTGTCAAAATGAGTGTAGTTGTAAGAGATTAGATTACTGAAGGGGCCATTTTTAAGCACATTTGACAAGCTCTCAATGCAAAGGTACTCTAAATAGTACATTTACTAGATTGATAGCTGAGAATAGAGCCTCTTAAACCTTCTAATTTCTAAGAATGAAACATTTGCTCATGTTATCATCCTTTTAGCCCGATACTATCCAAAGTGGTTGGTCATCCCACTATCACCAATAGCCATTTACAGTATCACTTGAATCAGGAGTGCGTGCGATGGCAGATTCACCAGTACACAAAAAAATTTCATCTCATTGAGCATTTAATTTATAATCGAGTGGAATGTCAATGATAGATCTTTACCACCCATAAATTTCATTACTTTTAATAGCCCTAAACTAATAGATATAGACAAAGATACCTGGCAAGTGCATTTCTTGAACATAACTTTGGCATGAACTGAAGTAAATATGATAAAGTATGATATTTTTGCCTGAATGAGGTTTTTTCAGATGTTGGACAAGTTTGGCTCTTTCAGATCGGAAACTTTTTATAGAACACAGATTCAAATTCCCTCTGCGTAGTCTTTTTTACATCCCTCATTAAAACCACATCAACTGCCTAAAATGATTATTATTTGGCCAAATAGAGATGTTGATTCCATTTGTGGAAGAAATAATTCGAAAATTATCCTCTCGGTATTTTGAAAATTTAAAATGCTCTGTTATAAGATTAGTTGTTATCCTGTTAATGTTTAACTAGGATTGAACGAATTCTTTAAGTCGAAAAACATAGGATTAGGAGCGTTGAACGCATATAAAGCCAGAAGATGCTTGAAGTAATGCTTCTACATTTCGACAAATTGTGCGGATTGGTTGATGTGTGTTAAATGGAAATGCCTAAAATGGTAGAGGCTTGTTTGAGTGAAATGGCCTCAATATGCTCTAGATCTTTGTCAAAACTCCCACGCAAGTAGGCAGCATAATTTCTGAGTTCTCTCAATGGTTGGTGCAATACCATCACGTCATAAATCATGCCAAAAGCAAATGTATATTTAATTTACAATCGAAGATGAACGTGATGCACTATTTTAGTGCTCTAATGAAAAGTTTGCTGTACATAATATCTTGTTTAGATGGTGGCCCGCATTTTTATTTAGTTCTTAAACTAAGGGATTGTTGATCGAGGAGAAGCCAAAGATGCGCTTCATTTGAATGGATGATCGTTGGACAGTATTTTTTTTTATATAGTGTCTCATTTTGTTTTGATTTTGTCCGAGAACTATTTACGGACTCATAGGCCTTCTTAGAATTATCATGCTGTTAAAATTAACTTTACGGTCAAACAGATAGTCATAAAAATAAAAAAAATTGAACATTTACACCTTTCTTTTCATTTTAAACTGTGAAAACTAATAGATTTAAGGTTAATACCCTAATTAGGTCAGTTATAACCATTTTTTTTACAACTAGACCCATTTCTGTGCCATTGCGCTTGCTAAATTCTCAAAGAAATTACTGATAAGTGGTAATTTACCCGGTCAACCTGCCTAATCAGATCAAAATTTAGCATCCACCAAGAACCCTTGCATGAATAGTGCCACTTTTAATTTCAAGAGCCAAGTTTAGCCTTGTCCGTATCGAGAACAAGTTCAATCTTTACCAAGTTCAACACAGAAGGACCCACTTTACGCAAATTGATGCATCAATAACCCAAGTACAATCATTGGTGTTAACTTTCTAGCCATTATTTTGGTAATTTTTAATTGTTTCTAGTTTCAAACTGACTCAAAGCACGTCGTAATATTATTTGAATTTTTTCGTTGTAAACTGTAACCAATTGCTAATAACACAAGGTTAGCCGGAAAATTTAAAAATACTGATCTGTATAGCAGTATAATCAAAAAAACTTGCGATTTATTGCACAAAGGCATTTATATTTTTTAATTAGTAAACAAGTTTGCTTTCATTATAGACTAAACTAGCAACTGAGTGTGTTTGACCAATAACACATAACCATAGAGGTGTGGGAGTATCTTCTGAGAGACAACCGTTAAAATCTGCTTCAAATTATTTCGCATTCCACAAAATTTTGCTATGCGCATTGGTTTTCTTCATACAAACACCAGGGCACCTCTTCTGTTGAAAATCCTTCTTAGATTTGAGTTTGGAATGGTCTTGTCAGCAGCTGCGCATACTTCTGTTTTACTTACAATCTCATAGACGTTCAACGCTACTTCAATCCATTATCATAAAGTAAACCAATCTTAACAGAAAAATAGTTGTCGGACATTTTAATGGGGGCTCGTTGAAAGACAGTGCCTATATACATAAAGTAAATATACCTTTGGAATCAGCAGCTGTATCTAGAACGCTGGAAGCCTGATGGCCTACTGAAGTAACTCAATGCCCAAATTTATTTTCATTTTTTATCTTGCCAGAATGTTTTTCGGTCACCAGCCCCCATTTATCTAAGTGACTGATGCTAGTACAACAGGACTGCTGTTTCAAGATAAACTATATTTCTAAAAAGTCTGGAATTGCGATTATTTGTGTGATAACATGTAGTAAAATGCTTTGGATTGCATGTTTTATTAAATATGATGTGATAGTCCTGCAAAATTATCTGCAGTGTAGCTCTGTCTCAATTGACTTGCGGGGTTTTGAGTTCATGGGAATATTTCAATCTGCATAGAAGGAGGTAGATCCATTCAAACACTTAGTAAAACACTACTCTTTCATGTGAGACTGTAAGGTCAAGTTTCCATCAAAATTAGAGGGTTTTTTGGATTTTTTATTTCTATTTTCAACATTTTTTTGCAATAAATTCTCACTAATGCCCTAGGTTACCTTGGCTACTGCTTTAGCCCGAATACCAGTTCTAGTGAAATATGTGGTTCCAAATTGGATTGGGTTTGGTTGGTTTCAATCATTTTTGAGATGTCCATGCCTTAACTTATCCTGACCAACTTTTACCTTAACTGAAAATCCCAAACTTTTATTGCTCCATAGGAGGTAGGTCTACTATTGTTAATCAGTGATTCTTAGGCGGATTGTTTATTTCAACTCGGCAAATTTTCAACTTATTTCAATTTATTGACAAGAGCAGATTGTGCAAGTTTGAAATATTCATCATATTCAGCTTTCAAAGTTGTAAGAAGGATAATGGATGAACAACCCTGTACAATAACGTTTTGTGTGTGATAGAAGTTTGACAATATCTTTTTGAGGGCCTATTCCCAACTCAGTTCTAGATGCCGTCGTTTAGCTGCTTAATCTGGCAGATCAATGGTTATGCCTCTTAACTAAGACCATGCTTTTATCAAAAATAGTAGTATGTAAACATCTTGTCTTTATTTAATTGATACTATTTTGGCACTAACTTGTTAGCACGACGCGTTCACAAGGTGAACTTAAGGGTTTCATCGAATAGTGGCAAAAGCTAATACACCGAATCAAGTCATCCCAAAGCATTATTTTTATCATCTGAATCTTTCTGATAAATCCTTTCCCATTACTAAATCGTACTGAAAAGCTAATGGAACAAAATCCTTACTCGCCCTTTTGATTGCCTCTATGAATGGCTACTTCAATCACTGGCGTTGCACAACTTCATGTCGATTAGTCACAGTTGCAAAAGGTGTATCTCCACGAGATTATATTCATTTATTCCGATCGAAAACAGGTAATGTTCTTGAATGAGGCACATATTAGCATTGGCATAGGGAGCTCTCCCCATTTCAAGATCTTGCCTTCTCAATCTGTTTCTTTGCACTAGGCAATGGTGCATTCTATCATTTCATGCAAAATCCAAGCCTTTACATAAGAATGAAACGTAAAGCAAATCCAGAATGGTTTTATTAACTTTTTCAAAGGGAAATTTCTAAGAAATTTGATTGCTCTCAGGTGGTTTTGACAAAACGAAGAAGAATTAACTTAGTTTTTTTCCAATCGCTAAGCAAGTGGCAAGGTGAAAGCAATATTTCACTTGGTAGTTTATCAAACTGAGGGCTATTGTCAGGCCTAACTAATTAGCTTATGGCTAAGTTGATGCTCATCATGCTGCCATGGATACGATTTCAACTTGGCATTACTTACTAGCCAAGGGCTGGTAACCTGCCATTTTGTTTTATTTTCCTTCTATTTATTTAAATTTCTGAGAAATAGCTCTCAAGGCTGGTGTGTTTTTTTACAATAAGAGCTTAAGAGTTTCTCCAGAAATTTTTTTTTTAATTATTAATGACAAAAGTCCTCTTGTGTCGGTAAAATATTTCATTTGACTTAATTAATGGAAAAATCTGTCTGCACTTATCTTTTTACTGATAAATACCTCAAAAATACAAATGAACAATTTGGTTGCATTGCCCATGCCAGAATACTAGGTCTCTTTTAGCCCTTCTCGTATAGAAACATGGTTTAGTAAAGTAGCATAGAACGTGGCTTTAACCAAATTGCGTATTTCATTCAACGATTCATCAATGCCACAATGAATGAAATACTCAAATGTTACAAGTTTGTCAAAACAAAGGTATTAAGTATTAACTCTGAATGAAAAATCAGTCTCCTGCTATCTTGCATGTGAGAAAGGAGCATTTTTAGTTTTCATATTAATCCAAAATTTGATCCACTTGGTTTGTATTTTATTTTTAGACTTTTTTCTTTTATAAAAATAGCCTTTAACACTGGGAAAGTCATATTTATAATCCAAAAATTTATTAAACGGCCAGTTACAAATTTTGATCTATAATATGGTTGTGGTTTCATTTTGCCTTCAGATTTGACTGAAGACTAAATCTACATTTTTTTCTTTTAGAGAACTATAAGTTGGTCAATTTTCAATACGTTCAGCGCCTAGATGCATTGATGGTGATTGTTGTGAATGTTTCAGCAATGTATCAAGGCTAAATGGGCAGTAACTTTCATGTTAATAAATGGCAGAGTCGAATATCAATTGAGTGTAATAACCAAATCTAACAAACAGTTGGAATCTGCAATCTCAATTAAGTACTAGAATTGAATTTTACTTAATAAGTGCTCTTCATCAACTACACAGGAATTTCAGCGCAGTGGTGACAGCCAGGATCTATACCACGCATCTTTACAATCGTGGAGGCAAATCAGCTGTGATGGAGATGTCACCAAAGGGAGTCCTTTGAGCTAAAAAATTTATCCCATAAATAGGTCCCAGATTTATCCAGTGATTTCTGGGTTTAGTGGTTTATATTTGAGTACGCTGTCGAAGAGTGCATGCATTGTTTGTACAACTTTTTAACTGAACCGTTTTTGAATGGCTAGAAATCGTGCCCCTTTAAACCTTGCATCAATTCTACCCTGTGCACTTTTCACTTTAAATCTTCAGTTCTTCTTTTGCTACGTTTTCTATAAGCTGTCAGATCAAACCTCTGTCGTAAATTTCACTATTTCTTGTCATTGGATGTACTTTCATAAGTCTAATAGTGTAAACAATCATTCAAATTTTGTTTGATTGATGACAGAACTGGCCTATTTCACTGACCACCAACTAATGTAACTATTAAGGTTGAAGGATGCTGTGTAGAAGCACTAATACAGAGCTCCCACTTTCACCGCTCCCCCGGTGACTAACTAGGCGTTGTAGGTTAGGCAATCACGGGGTTGGTAAACTTTACTAAAATAATTAATTTCAGGATCGCAAGTAACTATTGGCCATGGCAGTTCCTGTTCAGAGCTTTTAGCAGACATTTGGCCATCGAAATTTAAAACCCTTTTCATTCGCAAATTCAGCTGATCTGACCGCATATACTAATTCAGTTGTTTCGACTTCCAAGAGGTTGTGACGATTGAGAAGATAATCAATTTAAAGTCCACTTCATGCGACATCGGAATGGATTTCGTTGACCGAGGAATCAATGTCAGGATGTAATCCGGTGATATTTCCTATTTCAAATATGTGGAACAAGGTGATGCACTCAAAACTTATCTTCGTGCTGATCCTGTCGATCGCATAGATTGCCATCTTACGCCTCCAGTCATTGGCTGTTTAAATATATCGCTGGCAAAATGGTTCTATTATCAATAGGCTTCACCAAATTCACAAAGTGAGTAAGCAGCCGTGAGTACTTTACGGGGGTGCGCTTCTGAGCACGCATTGATCTTATGGTACTCTTGTTTTATTATTGCAATATGGAAGTGGAAGCCACTCAAGTTTAGATCGTTTTCATCATAGTCGCGCCATGTTGAGCGAAATCAGTCAACTTAAACTAATGATTCAAAGTTTAAATTCCAGTTTATATGTGCAACTAGTTACTTGGCTCGAGTCACGTTTTTTGAAGATCGAACCCTTAAGATCTAATCTTCCTCCGCTTATCAGCAAGCGTGCGACACCTCGAGCAAAAATGAAATTCGCTAATGTATACAGCTGAAACACGAAACAGATCCCCATTATGTTCACAGAAAACTGTTTCGAAATTGCTGTTGGATTTCAGAAATCTAATCTGTGTTCTAAAAACTTGATTTGTGAAGTAGTTTTCTTATTTGCAAATTAAACGAAAAACTTGGATTCGAAAATTTGTGCTGTCTTCACTTCACAGAAATTGCAGTTTCGACTGAATGTTGCTATTGATTGGGATACATGATGTTTTTGATTGACTTAATATCTAATCAAGGTTATTTAACGTTTAATGACAGCATTTCACTGTATGATGCCCCAATAATGACTATATAAAGGCGATGACAAATAAATTTTTTCGTGTAAAATATTTTCTCCCCACCCATTAGGGCAAGTCGCATGGGCCTTTTGGGGGTAAAACAGAAGTACAAATAGCTTTTACAACAAGTAGCGCACAACAGTTAACACAGAACAGAGTAAAAACGTTTTTTGACGTATTCGGCTTCCTGGTCCCTTCTCTGGCATGGTTTCGTCGTACAGGTAGTAGTTCAGCTTCGTAGTTTCACCTCGTCCGTCCTCATATATCCTCCAGAGATCACACCTCCAACATTCTGACGGGGATTCCGTTCATTGCTAAATGTACGTGCATTCCATAGTCCAGATTGAGACTAGGAATCCGGTTATTTACGTCGTGCCTCCTTTACCAAGCTGTAAGTAGTTGTACTTCTGCTGAAATAATCTAATTTTATACGTCCGGAGGGTGATTAGTCCCAACCGGGCGCCCCTCTCATTGGCCCCCAGAGTTGCCCCTGAGGTTACCGGTGATCAACACGAGGAGGTTGAGAGTAGGTTTGACCACCTGACAAATAAATAAGACTTTGTTTAATATTACGATTACCGAGAATCTAGTAACAGCTACATTTCTGTTCAAAAGCCGCTTCTCTTATTCTAGACCTGTTTTTGCAGATCTTGTCATTGCACGTAAATTTTATAGTTTTGCAGCTCATTTTGTCGAATAGGGACTCCTAATTTAACCTTTTTTTCCCAATGATGAAAAGGCTGTTTCCTATGACCATTCAAACTGAGTTTTCAGTGTTTCATTAAGCGTAAAATTAAGTCCGAATCGCATCATTGCAGACAAAAATGAAACAGGCTGCATTCAGGTTATCGTTTAAAGGGCTCTTATTTATTGCCATAATGACTGAAACTTTCCGGAATTTACTTGAAAAATCTCGAGGCTTCAATACTTAAGAAGAATTTGATTAGTCACAAAGTCAGGAAAGTAGACTGAATTCAAATATCTGATTTTAATAAAGTCTGAATTTGTTTTAATGTGCCATTTATCTGCACCGAATGAAAATAATGGTAAATAAAGGTTTACAGAGATTCTGGAGTTCTTTAAGGTCTGAGAAGAAATATAAAAACTAGTTGGTAATGATTTTAAAAAAAGCTGTTATTAATTATTTTTGTTCATTTATGAAGGGCTATTGGGTAAATTGACGATTGACTCAAATTCGCACTGCAATTATATTTATGTCTAAATTCGATGGACTCCGTTGGTCAGCACATTTTAAGGTATTACCAAACCTGTTATTCTGATTATTATTTAGAGAAATTTTAAGTTGAAGCGCTAAGTGTTATTTTTGTTTACAGTCCGCGGGTGGTGTAATAGGTAGACAGATTATGTGGATGGGCTTAAGTGGCAGTTGTGCCAAAACGATTCAAATGAATTTAAGTTTAGGAACATGCGTTCCACACACGATTAAATTTCTAAAATTTGATAAATTCTTACTTTCATACTTTGGGCTTAACCAAGGTTAAATTAAAAGAAAACCTGCGAAGGTTGCAAATTTCATGAATAATCTAGAAAGTAATCATAAAATGAACCAATCAGTAAAGTATATTTTATTTCTTGTTAAATTAGATTAGCCATTTATGGGTAGAGTGAAAAAGTATTCTTAAATTTTGCATCTACACATATATCTTGGCAATTTTTACTAAAAAACGGTTACTAGCCATCGGCAAAAACAACCATTGGAAATCGCAACCAAACAAATATATTGAACACAATGAAAATCTTCGAAATTTATGCTTGTGCCCTTTGGGTGTAAAAATGAAACCATTTAGAGTCTAAATAAGGTGACAAAGGACCTGAGTCTGTTATTGCATCACATAGTTGATTGATTATTAAAGACGAAACCAAAGAAAAGCGGGTGTATTTTGGCACAATGGTAACCACTGTAATGAAAAATGGACAATCTTGCATCGAATAGTTTTAAAAAGCTGTGATGGACTTCTAAGAATAAATTGTTGCGCGCAAAGTAGACAAATATCAAACAGTCCGTGTAACGGAAGTTCGGGAGGTTTTAGCCTCACTGACTACTTAAAACCTGATGATTTTAAGCCTGTTGCAGCGTTATTTCAAATTTTTCGAAACACTTTTACTCGATTAATTTACTAAAACACAGAGGTGGAAGCCCTTCCAAACGCATATCTACGCCAGCTCATGTTAGGCGATAGAATGAAATCGTTTCTAATCGTTTCTGACGTCCACACGTCAGCATTCAAATATGAGATTCAACGAATAGCAAATCTCTACTACTCATTTGCAAAAGCATGTTACAAAATCATCATCTTGAAACTTGAGTTGTAATGTCAAATTGCGTTGATGTGGATATTTTAAATTAGGAGTGGATTACATTAAAGTAACTTATTGTTTCTGGAATAAAAATGCTTAATTCTAGTTCTCTGAAAACTTAATTTGTTATAGGTTTCGAAGGCATTGTAATGTAGTTTATTTGGCGTTAAATATCATATTTCTCCTAATTCCCGTCTTTAGATCTCTTAGAGCCTTTTCCAGCTTTATTTACACGTAGGCATTTTCGGTTGTCTCTACATTTTTTTCCACTTGCGGAATTCCATGTTCCATCCAAGTGTCTCAACCTTCTTGGTACCAGAACAAACTGGTGATCAAACTTTGTTTCTCTTTAAAGTATACTCAACCATTTTAGTGATCTTCAAAACCGTTGAGAAAAGTCTCTTTGTATGTGTTTAAGTTTCAGTCACTAGCTCATGCCACAACATGCTTGGGATGCTTCCATAAGGCACGCCTCTGTAAGAATTTCGACTTTTGATGGTAAAAGCATATTAAATATAGGCTTCTTACATTTCTGTTCACTCCTTCTTGTACTCGGTTTTACCTTCTCTGTACTCACCCATGGCAGTAGATATTGTCAATATCGCAGGTTTGTTGTCAACTAATTGAAAATTTCATGGAATGGAACGTTTGCAATTTCATATGAACTATTTCTAACAGGTGCATCAACTTCTTTACAAGTTACTCTTATTCTTAATATATGTATATATGTTTGTATGTATGTATAAGCATGTATACTCTAAAAGATTCATTCTAAAATAACATACATTATGGCTTTTATTTAACAAAACGTTAAAGAAATCTGGATTTGCGATACGCTAAATTACAAACTGATATAGTTAGTCTCATGATTTGTAATTTTTCTATCAAAACTGTGAAATTTTAGAGCGTTATTCAACTGATACTGGCAGAAGTTTTAATCTCGAGCCGATGTGATCATGAAGAGGTCGGGTCGCCTGAATCTTAATCAATTTTTTATGAAATCTTACACTCTTAACGGTTCACCGATAAACGATGGATGAATGCGATTTTATGGCTAGCTAAATATTCGCAATTGTTATCCTGCGCTGATCAACATGATCGCCAAAATAGCTTACGTTGACGAACAAGATCGAGCTTGCAAACTACGTCTCTGTGACTCAGAATAACGACTTTGAAGTAAATTTACTGCTTAAAGTGACCATCTGGGGTTAGATAAATGAGGGTGGTGTTTGAAATATTCAGTCCTGCTGTGTAAAAAGTAAAGTGATCAGTACTTTTTTATTTACACTGATAAACAAATACTGCTTTTCTATAAGGCTTCCATAGTGGTCCTAAATTGTTTACCTCGAAGTTAGATATGTCACACTTTATCTAAATCAAATGATTTAATGCATTTCAAATTCAAAGAAAGAGTCTCATCAAAGGAACATTGAAATCAGCCCAAGACACAGTTTTGCTTACTCAAAAATTATTTTAATTCCCGATCTGAATAGAAAGTACTTTGCTAGAAATGTCCTAAGTTGTTCATTATGAGAATTCACCGGTAGAATTTGTGTTCCAGAACACGGTGTACCTTTGAATAATGCACTTGAGTATGTGTTAACTACTAAGGAGGTAGGAAAATGTCCTTGATGAGGCGTTTTTTTTTATTTTACATTAATTCACGCGCGCTTCCAATCAAATTGAGTGTTGACATAGGTAACATGATGACGAAAAATGATGTGTAAACTTAACAATAGATGTATAGAAAATCTAAAGCAATTGAGTGTACCAAATTTTTGCCTATCTCTTTTAGGCTGTAACCTATGTCTTGCCACCGGTTATTTTGAAACTTGCATCCGAGACTGAACATTTAAATTAGTGATTTGAATATGAAATCAGGTTTCGTGAAAGTCGATAATTTTAAGCCATATTACCCATGTTTTTTTACAATGTAGCTGTTCTATTTACTTAAAGATGGACTTTATCAATTACTCAACTATTAAATTGGGGATTAAGGCTAAATTGCTCTGAAGATTTCAATGTTTTATCACGTCTTATTACCCTGAAGCAGCCTCCATCCATGCAAACTTATGGTGAATAAGGGTGCTGAATCAAAGGAGATTACTGGCGTAATATTTTGCACTAGAAACTTTAGTCCCTCATTTACTACTAGTTTGGCTGTATGCTATTTTTAATTTAGATCTTTTCGTTTAAATTTCTTGGATAGTTAGACTGACTGTTGTTTACGATCTTATTTACAGCAGAGCCTACAATTTTTAAAATTTCCGGCGATTTGCCTAGTCCAGCCCTCCAAATTAATTGAGTTGGTTAAACCATTTAAGCTGAAGGTGTATTTATACTCTTTGGACGCTATTTTTCCTTCATAAACGTTATGCATTATCCTTTATTGCAGCCTCAAGTCTTTGTTTGGATATTAAGGGATAATAGAGCTAGTTGCATTTATGAAGAGAGGCAAAATTGAAAGTACTAATCTCCATTGTTTTAAATTGTTCAAGCACTGCCATCAAATTTGTGTTTATCAGTCGATTCAAAGTATTCTTTTTTAATTGCATAGCTGTTATCACTTTAAGTAACAATTTAAGTGACAATATTACCTTGGGGGAAGGTAGGTATAGTTCCTGTATTCTGAGATGATGCTTGTTATATCTTAGGTTAACGCTTCATCGTAATTTCTGATTTGACTCTTTTTGTATTAAGACAGCTTAATTCATTTAAAATTACGTTTAATGGGTGGCTACCATATTCAATAAAATAACTATAAAACCCACGGTTTAAGTCGATTGGATGTCATTATCTCAAAAAAATCATCTTTTTAACCTAGTTTAAGGTGATGATGGACTCCAATTACTTGAAATAGGAGTTGAGTGATGCGGCTATGGAGGAAGCTCTGAGCTCATTTTCGAGTGAATGGTGAGAAAATAATCCAAATCATTAGACTTGGTCAGTTCGATTAGGTCTAATTTTGTCCAATATTCTGCAAAAGATCTCTGTGTATAACCTTCAACCAAATAGACTGATACATCCAACCATAGTGAAACCTGCCATTCATTATTTTACCTCATGATTTGGTGGCTTCAATCGTGTTTATCAAGCAATGCCGCACTGACATGGAATTGAAGGTTTGAAATCAATTTATTGGCATTTTTTTTTAATTTGATGTGGCAGATTTGTCATTTGTCTCACTGTGTGAGGATTCATCCTGAAAAAAAAAACTTGTTGAAACAATTTGGTTTGATCCATAACACAGTATAAAAAGAAGAATTATATGCGTCATTGCAGTAGACAAATTTATAGCAGAATTTCACAAAACTTCCGCATTATAGCTTGCTTAGAAAACTTTGACGAATTCATCACTGCGGAGATTGTCTCGTTTGTTTCAATTAAGGTTTATTTACCTGACTCTTATTGTTAATTTATACGATTTTCAATGGTAACGATGCACTACGTACACCTGAAATTTCGATCATTGTAAAGGAAATAAATTAAACTCGCCTTAAATTCCCATACAAATTAAGCATTGCTAACCGAGACCATGCAACTTGCGAATGCACTGTTGAGATCTTCAATAGGTTCAAGACAACAAAACAAAATCATGAAGATGCAAGGAAACCAAATTAGAGAAAGAGACGCCCTGAGCAGAGTAAAAATTTGGCATAACTGTTCATCCTAGTTTTTCTGTAAGACTTAAATAGAACCTGAGTTGGAAATGAGGTGTAAAGTCGTCAGCCTCTTAGCAGGCATGACAGATCGGTCATCAAAAAAATGAATAATAACAAATGAAAGGCCTCCTGATACAGCGGAGTGAATTATATGAGTGAATAGTTTCTAGCAAATATTGTATTTGAAGGAATATCTCTAAGCATTTCTGAACTCTCCAAATCTCTCACTTCTAGTTTTTCCTCTACAGGTGAGTTGAATGTCTGTAATCACGTGAAGAAATGAGATGTTGTTTGGTAAACTTTTAGCTGGCTTCCAGAGTCAAGTTACATCAACATATTTCTTCCATAGAAATTAAGAAGTAGTAAACAGGTTCACTATTTGGTTCGCCCTCATAGAACCAACAAACCTCTATTCTCTCGTTTCATGATTTATTCTAAAGTATTCTTATTTCAACGTGACATTATTACAATTTTAGCATCTGATTATTTTCATTTACTTTATAATGGCGCATTTTCAATAATTTTGAAGCTCTAGGTTTTATTGTTAATAATTTTTTCCGTTTACTTGACTTAATTTTACTGCTGTCTGCCCAAAACTATGGGAATTACCCATTTCTTCATTAGTATGCATGTCTTATCAATAGCATGCGGTACAAAATATACAAAATTATTTTTGGAGTGCTAAAAAGTGAATGAACAGATTAAACCAAAAATATGAACATAATCTTTTTTTCCGTGACAGAATCGTAACTCACCTGAAATAGTAAAAATGTATCACCATCAAAATGATAAAACAAACCAAGGATTATGCTGAATTTGAAATCCTTTGGAAAGAAGCATACCTCCACATGAAGCCTTATGAAAAATCTTGTTTCTAAATAGTAAATTTCAATAGACAATATTGAAATTAGTAGAAAATTACTATGAGAATAAAAAGATTGTGGATTCAGTCAGTCAGAATTTGATGAAATGGTGAGATCTGCGACTGCTAAGAGAATCAGCAAGGAATATCGTGCATCACAAGTCGTTCCATGTGAATCACCGCCTAGCAGCCCGCTGGGATTTGCGTCATGCGGCGTTAGGAGATTTGAGAAGGGAATTCGGTGAAACTCAAAGCTCTCGTTCTTATTATTTGTTTCATGTCGAGTTCAGAAATACACGCTGAATTCCTCTAATTTTTTTATCGGTTAAGACTGATTGAAGATTTAGCATATAGCATGAGTTTGATTGCGATACCGGCAGAAGCCTGAATAGCAGAAGAATATTCGTGGGACACTTCTGAGCATTCGATACGCGCACTGTGATCCAATCGGTTCGTGAGCTACAGACTGAATTCGTGCATTCTACATAGATGGGTGGTAAAACTACACCTAGACAGGGAATATTGATGGCACTTGGATAGGTGGCACGTGAGTGCCAATTCGGTGTCAGCTCTGACACATCACATGATACGGACCAACCGTGCCTTGTGCCGACGTTGATGATGGTGACTCATCAATTTTATTGTCTCTACTCCTATTGCTCGCCAGAAGAAGCCTTCGAAACGAAGTCCTTGGAAAGTTGGTTTGCCAATCACATTCACATTCGGCGGCGAATTCGCATATAATGTGACGCAGAGTAAGGTCTAGCCCTCATTTTCACCTTTTTCCAAAGAACCAAGAAATTGCGTCTTTACAGTCGACCAATAGTTCAATCTCAATAGGCCATCGGGAGTTAGTCAAATTTAACAGTCTCACCAACGCAAGGCAATTTAGAGATATAAAAATTATGCTGTAATACTGGGAGTGTCATCAGCGTAATACTTACAATAGGACAAGCCTCGTGGTAACTGTGGGTCAGGTAAACATTAACGGATACGGGACCCAGTTCAGTTGCCTTAGCTTTAGTTTTGTAAAGCGAAAATTAAACTAACTTATCAGCCTGACATTTAGAAGTCACGGACTCATGGTAAACTCAAAAAAGCATTTAAACTGCGATCTACGCTTGAGAGCTTCCGCTACGGACAAGAAGAATGCATTTGTCATTCTCAACCCACTCACCTTCATTGAAATATCGTTTCAACCTTATATGCTGTCCTTCTTTAAAAATTGTGAAGTATCCAAGTAGGTCATCAAGACAGCCTCCCATTGGTTAAAGCTAGCTTCTAAAAAGGCTGAAATGAATGGTATCATAAATGCAAAGCAACAGAACGATAGGAAAATGGCAGATTACCTTTGACTTTCTCTTGTGATTTGAATGGTAGGGAAGGAATCGAATGTTGTGAGATTAAAATATGTATTCTGTGTAGAAGAGTAAATGTATTGCAATTTGTGATTTCCGCACCAACGGGCATACTTAAAGTAGCTCGTCAACTGGGAACGCTTGCACAATTCAACGTTCGAGCACATGAGACGCTAGCGCGAACATAAACACTTGGATGGCAGTGCGAGAATTGTTATTTATATGTGGTAATCCTAACTCACCAACGAGCCTTTTTGCAAACTGATCACTTGTTAGTATATGGTAATACCAATATAGAATGAACTGACTGACAGGAGCCAAGGTGTTAGATGAGTGTTTATATAAGTCTCGAATTAGTACTCTCCTCGGCCATTTCTTTATATTCCAGTATTTTCTTACCATCCAGCCCTCTTGGACGACCAAATAGCTTGTGGTGGTGATATCATCAAAGCTGATGTCTACCTTCCTTAACATCACCTTTACGATGAACCAAGGTACTTGAATTAATTGCTCTTCAGGTGATTGTACCATCCTCCAAGTGCCCTCTTTATCAGCCAGCCAAGGCGGTGCTTCAGAATATAAAGACGTGAGAAGAGAGCCAAGGGTTATCGGCAACCACATTATCCTTGTTAAATGGATTTTTCTCACCCTCACGATCTTAAAGGGGCTCCAGAAAACTAGAATAGCTTATGTGTTTACCTTTACTTATTTTGCCCTTATATTGCACCCACCAAAAGTCTATTTTTTTCGGTAGACTAATAGTACTGATATTTTGCTACATCTAGCCACCTATTCCCACTCTTTCAAAATATATAGATATTATCGTTCCTGTACCACTCCCAGGTGAAGTTAGATTTCACTAGGGATATAGTTATTCCCGACGCGCGACAGTGTAGGAACCAGGATTTTCCAAGTAGGAGTCAGAGGTTAGTGTGACCATAAAATGTACCGCCACAGGGCATCCGTAACGTAATCACGACCCAAAACGTGATGGTCAAACCTACTCTCAACCTCCTCATGGTGACCACCGGTAACTCCAGGGGCAACTCTGGAGGCTAATGAGAGGGGCGGCCGGTTGGGACTAATCACCCTCCGGACGTATATAATTAGATTATGCCAGCAGAAGTACAATTTCTTACATTTTGGTCAAGGTGGCACGACATAAATAACCGGATTGCTCGTCTCAAACTCGACTGTGGAATGCACGTGCATGTAGCAATGAATGGAGTCTCCGCCAGAATGTTGAAAGAGTTCTGGTAGGAGACATGAAGACTTACGAGGACGGACGAGGTGCTACGACGAAGCTGAACTGCTACCTGTACGACGAAACCATGCCAACGAAGCGACCAGACAAACGAAGACGTCAAAAAATGTTTTTACTGTCTTCTGTGTCAACTGTTGTGCGCTACTTGTTGTAAAAGCTATTTGTACTTCTGTTGTACCCCCAATAAGTCCTTGAGACTAACCCTAAAGGGTGGGGACGAATAAAAAAAAATAAAAATCACGACCCCAAATTTTTGGCCTGTTTGCTTCGTGTGATATTTATTTTGCTGACAAGATAGTGTATTTTGCTTAGACACCCGACACTTTCGTTCTTTCCGCGCAGAGTGACTGCTCAGTAGTAGTATAGGAACTTTAGTAATTTCTCTCATTACAACGCGACCTTTAATTCATTCAATGAACAGGCAGAGGTTCACTTAGTGACAAGAAGTAATGAGAAATGATGCTAGGCGAGTACAATGGAAACTTGAGTCTTGCACTGATCCCTAGTTTCTTGAGCATCTGAAATGAAGATTATCCAAAGATGCGATAAAAGTACCATGTACTGATTCATTAATTGATTAGACAGTTGAGGTTAGGAATTGGAGAGTTTAGACTCTGAGTCTCGGCATCAAGGAAAGCGCTCATTTGACATCTAAAATGCCTGCATTTCACCACTTTGAGAGCAATCCAATTTGCAAAAAATTACAGGAGAAATCCCAGCAGATTTAAAAGACAGTCGCCATCAGTGAGAATACGCAGCTCGTAGAGGAGGACTTTTGAATTTTCTGTGCCGTTGTCTCTCGCGACCTTAAGCAATGTCAGTCCCAAAACTTATCGTTTAACCACACCCTTGTGCATCATTAAGTCATTGACAGGATCAAATGCTTTTTATGTCAGAAATCAAAAAAGTGCATAGTGAACTCCTCCAGCCGCAATGTTAGCTGTCATCAGCTTGTTTGTTATCAGTGATTTTTTTCATCATAGTGAGATGCAGACAAAATAGTGAATTGGTCATTTTTCATCCTTGAGGACAGCACTAATATATCCACTCTGAACTGACATATACCTTAATGACAAAAGGATTACCTTGGAGCACTTCTGACTGAGGGTCTTATTCAACCAATCATTCTTTAATGTATATTTTACCAGTGTGCAATTTTTGCAACCATTAGATTTGCACCAATGGATTTTATGTTCTTGTTGAAAGTGTATATTATTTTAGCATTGACCACCATTGTATTCATAAGAGTTAATCGGTTCTCTTGAAAAGCATTCATAATTGAATGATATTTTACCCTGGCTACAAATTTCGGACCTAGAAATCCATTGGCATCCGTAACTGGCATGTAAGTCAGCCTAGACGTTTTCATTCAATTGTATATTTCTTACCCTTCTATGAAACGGTAGGTCCATTACTCAATGGTTAACAACAAGCTTAATTTAACCAAAAAACGCGCATTAAACCTTGACGAATGAATCTTAAGTTGATGCATGAGTGACTATATCCGTTTTAACCCTTTCAAAATCTATGTGGAACGATCAGCTCACATTACTGAAAAAAGGGCATAGTTTTGGCTAGATGATATTACAGTTCTGTTTACCTAGATGCCGTATATGTAATACCTAACGTTTTCAAGCTTACAATGACTGCACCCCTTGATACTTAAATCTACCTAACTAAGAAGGTCATGGTGACCCACTCCTAGATATTCTTTATTGAGCAAAGCCAACCTCGATTTAGTCGAATAGCCATGTTGTAGCACTGATTTCTGTTCAAAAATTCAAAAAATAAGGGAGGTTGTGGATTTCAGGTTTGATTAGAAGGCTTTCACGAATTATAAAATCTTGGATTTGAGCACATGCTGCCTGTACTCAAAATGTCTATCTTATCACCTAAAATTGACGTTTTAGTTGATGAATGATTTGCTGTCAAACTCAGTTGAACATTAGACTTCGTTGAAAGTCTGTTTCTTCTCTCGATACACACAATTGGAATGATTTCACGATTTTCTTTCAGCACTTATGTCTCTGTCTCAAATTCAAATCGACTAAATCTGCAGTATTTCAAGAGGTCTTATCCATAAGAACTAGACAATAATAAATCATACTGAATAAGCCTCAGGTCAATCTTTTTAAAAAAGCCATCAGATAGACAGAATTTAAGCTTTTTGCTTATCTACGAACACCAATAACATATCTAAACCAATCTAGACTAAGGACGTGATCTCGTAATGGATTCGCTACTCTATGTATTTTGCTACTGAAATGCCGCCCGAATTGATATTGCTTTACGTCAAGAGCGGGCAAGATTTGCAATTTCAGGTTCTCCATGCATTCATTTTAACTTTGCAATCCGGTTATATTGCTAGAAAGATTCTCCACTGATACGTTTAATAGTATATTTAAGTGCTCTTCTAGTTTGGACCTCCATAGCTCTGGCTTGGAGAGCAGTTAGGTATCATGGCCATTCCTTTATAGCCATCACCACCCAACTACGTTAACCAATATATCAGAGTTGGGCATCACTTGTAGTCCGGTAACTCAAGTTTTTCATTTTGTTTTCTCCATAGTGCTACATGTAGATATCTTGATCGGCATATGATATTCCAATTCCCTATTATTTTCAATCTATTGAGGTTGTTATGCGTAGATTAACTGGGCCATTAGAGGTGACAGTGGGCAATTGCCGAAACTTGTGAATGTTTATTTAGAAATTTCATTTTTCTTTGGCTCACCTCCGAAGTCTTGGGCTTGCGTTCTCTAATTAGACCTAGGGGCGTTTATCAGGATGAACCAGTCATGTATGTCATAGTGATAGCCCGTGGTTCCCTCAGCGTGCTCCATGTTTTCAAGAGAAGGACGAGGAAACGATAGAAATTAACCGCTAGGGAGACGACGTGGGATTGAAGTTGATAGATAGATATGTGCCCCTTAGTCATCTCTTTTTTTCTGAAGTATTTGAATCTTTCAAATATGAGGTGATTGGAATTATTAAATTTCTGGTTGCAGCAACTCCATCTAGAGTGCTGAAGCGTTCACTCGCTTTCAACTAACGTTTCTAAAATACCGACATCTTTGCATTTCACTATTTTCTTGGGATTCGGCCGTCCTTTAAGCCCGAGATAGCTTCGGTTGGCTATTCAACCATGAGTGTGATCAGTACTACGAAATACCTCTTTCTAGCTGCCAGAATCTAGACCGATTAACTTGACTTATCCCAAATTCCAAATGATATATCTACATTAATTCGAGTTTATTTCTACTATAGCTACGAGATTTGAAACAATAAATATACTTAAATCATAATTTATCAAATTTAAAAACAGCCCAGAATTATTTCGCCTATTTCTAATAAACTGATGGAATTACTAGTTGGAGTAGAAATTAGTATCTTTTATTCCATTCGCCATTATTCTTGGCAAAATTCTGATTTTACGTAACCGCAAAGATACTAATTCCTTTAAAAATGCTGTTTTGCCATCGACAAGTAAATTACCAATGAAAAAAAGGCAACAAAAAGCACAGGGTGAAAGGAGAGAAAAGAGAAAGAGTGAGTTCAAGAACGGAGATCTAGAAGATCAGATAAAAAACAAAGAGCTCAAACTCGCACCAGTTGCAAGAAAAATCACAGGATGGAATAGAAGGGAACAAGCTCTTAAGAAGGGCAAAAAAAGATGGAGGATCATCATAGTAGGTCAACTAGATCGCTGATACTTTCTACAGGCCGGTCAAGGAGACAGCCTTTGCCACTTTCTTCCGATACCTCTTTGAAGAGGGATTTGAGATAACTTCTTGAACGATTGTGATCCTTTACGGCGGCTGGAGAAAGACCTGAGACATCGGATGGGGGTAAAAACAAATCCTTATGCCCATCGGTTTCGTGGTATTTTGAAAGGGATTTGACAACAGCATCGTTTTCAAGGCTGTTAACATGCGCTTGTACTACTTCTGTTGCCCTCAATTTCTCGTACTCACTAGAGGAAGTGTGGCGAGACGGCGCAGAAGAAGCAGACGCTGATGGGGAGGCAGCTGGCGCTGTTGGTGGCAGAAAGTTTTCATCGGGAGTACTCGCAAGGCTACTGTAACCAGAAGAATTTCCAGATATAATTCCTCGCCCTCCAGCATCGTCATCGCTGAGATATTCTATGCAAAGAAATACTTCCTTTCCACTGCCGATAGCAAAGGCAGCTTCCATCTGTTCAACAATCCACAGACCTGTTCGAGATATGTGAAAATATAGCCGGGAACAGTGACTTTGTACAGCCATACTGAGGGCAAAACTTTTTTTGGCGCCCTGTCGACTGACAATCCAGCTTGGAGAGTCGGGATATACGTCCTTCATTTGGACCTTGTTGGGTGGGGCTCCACCAAAATAGAGATCGGAATGCAAATCCGTGGCTATGTTCCTGTAAGTTGCTGAGCATTGATATGCAGCAACGAGTCTTTTTGGGCTCTAAAAAGACAATAAATGAAATATCAAAACATATCTTCAGAAGCTATAGAGTATGGAAAATATTGAGACCTACTATAATAGGATCATTATAATTGACCTCTGATGCAACGCAGCTCTAAAAGTCAAACAGAAATTCCTTCATAAATCGTGAATAAGAGTTGCGAGGTATGCAAGCTGATCTCCTTTTTCTCAAAAGGTTTTAGCGAGAACTAACGGGCATGGTAAGAGAAAAGCACATTAAATGGAATCAGCTTAAGACGAAACCAAACACTGATTGCCGCAATCTTATCAACAAACGAAAAGGTACTCATCTTCAAACTAAAGGTGTGTATGTTATGTAATATCTGCCATCCTGTTTTCATCGTCCAAATTCCTCCGCTCAAAACATATTTTTTAGACTTAATTCGTGTGTGAGCAATTAGGACGCACTAGAGAATAAGCTATGATCATGATTTCAAATAGTATAAAGCGAGCTGATTATTGAAAATGCTACCTTCAGCACTTTTCTGGCCCTCCTCCAGTTGGAATGGTTTGGAGACTGCGGACTTTGGGAATGCATCCGTTTTGAGTAAAACTGATTTATGCACTGGAGAGCATCTTCAAGGAGCTCAAAGAAACGCACATTAGGCATTTGAAGGCCTTCAAGCCACTCATAAGCGGCCTCTATACTTGCAGCTTCTCTGAAAAATTGAGATGCGTGTCAATTAATCGTTCTGATTGTCCCCGAAAAAATTTAAATTATACTCCCCAGACACCAATAAAAATAAATAATATCGGGTAATTATAGGCGCTTACTTGACGAATTCAGATATTTCGATAAACTGAAATCATCTACTATGTGTAGACACAATGAAACGATCCTATTCAAGTCTTTCTAACACAATGTACAGTTGTATTTAATGTTCTGTTTCCTCAGTAATTTCGCCTAGCGGCTTTGAAGCGTGGGAGATTTAATTACTTCACGTGGTGTCTCCGACATACGACGATCATCCTTGGCTATTAGAATCTCAAAAACAGTCTACAATAAAAGATCTACTTTAACTACTTTACGAAAAATTGACTTTTTCTGGCAAAATTATAACCGCCTCAATTAAATCGCTCAAATGAGCGTTTTAGCCTTACGTATTTACAAGAGCCATGAAGTATGAGTGGTTGAATCCGTTGCAGTGTTAAGCGTGACTCGAAAATAGAGGCGAAGTCAATCAAAAGGTAAGGTTAACTGTTTGGATGCTTTCCTCGCTTTCTCAATTAATTAAATATGAAAAAAAGCTAACACGATTTTGTGGTTTTGGAGGAAGAGAACCGACTTCTAATCAGAAGACTTAAGGGAAAGGATTCCAGACAAAGTGTTCTTTTCTATACTTTATCAAATACTCCAAGTAGGATACACCGACGTTGACAATGTCGGGGGACGAGTGCATGTTGAAGTAAAAAAACCTACGTTATAGTATCGGACTTTTTATCTGAATGGGTAGGAGTTGAGCGGAGAGAAGGTCTGACGATGAGAAGGAGTCTAGGACGATGGGAGTGGAGAGGCATTACCCGCTGGTCGCGAGATGAAGCGGTCTGGGAGGAGAGGAGAGCAGCTAGGTAGGCCACCTCGACAAGACTAGCAAGTCCACGAGTTAGATGTGGTTGAAAGACAAAGAGAAGACAGCTAGCTTGCTCTTTTGCAGCTGCCTCTTTAGCCATCAATTCCGGACGCCATTCATCTACTTGCTACGTAGAGAAAAAGCATATTTTATATATTTATATCATTTTTTAGCTTATTTCATTGCTACGTCATGATCACTAGCTACACAAACACCTGAATGTGAATGGTTAGCATTTCTGCTGAAGCGACGTCAAGATATCATATTTTATAATCTTGGTCATTATGGATACTATGTAGAAATATTTCAGAACATCATGATCTGATCCTCCAAAGGTGCTTATCAACTGTGTGGAATTCACTTGAACATGGATGGAACGACATCTTAATAGAACGAAGTTGATAAATAAAAATTCGTCAAACACAGACGAGCATCCGATGAAAATCCAATATCAACGATAGGATTACTTATGCTTAAAAATCAGACATCAGTCTAGAAGCAGCTGAGAACTGAAAACTGAAGGTGTAACGAACGCTGCTGAAGTGCATTTGTATAGGTCTAGTTTTGGTGAAAAAGGTTACTCAAGTAGTAAAGCACAAACTTTAGTGATTCATTCATGCCAATTCAGTCTGCACAATAATGAGGCGATATGATAGGCCGAATCTGCCTCTGCGGGGGCGGAGGAGTAAAGGAGTAATATGAATGCGGCCCACACGGATCAATAGCACACCTACTTCTTAAAAAGGCCAGCAGGAGGAATCGGGAATGAAATGCGGAGGATGGTACCAATTATAGCCTCCCAGCCCATGCCCTAGTTCTTAAACGGATATCTGTTCACGTTCATGGGGAGAGAAACTGGGGCCAGGAAAATGCGTGAGGATGATTCTTAATGAGGCAAACTTGGATTAAAGAACACTAACTCAAATGAATGGTGCGCTTACAGCCTGCGTGGGCTATTTTGTGCGTGTGGGCAGGAATAAAGATATAACTTGAGAACACCCCAACTAAGAACGTTAATGCGACTGAGAGAATGAGCAGTGCGAAACAAATAATTAAGAAAAAAGTTCAGAATGGATGAATGGCCAGGCGGGAGGAAACAGAGTTGTCGGTGTTGGTAGCGAAAACAAAAAGATGTTAGCTGATTCTACTATTATATTACTACCCTCAGAATGAGATTACCTAATTATGAGAGGTTGAAGATTCGCGGAAAAACTTGCAAACATTTAATTAACTGATTTGAAGTGCTTACCGGGTTGAAATAGGGGATTCGATTTTTCTCTAAGAATGGTATTGCAATGTCTTTTCGCCAGGTAGTTGGATTACAGGCTCCACCTAGAAAGACTATTTCAAAGTCACCAATAATGATCGGTAATAAGAACATACCTCCCACTGGACTTTGGCTCTGAGGAGGAACAGGTTTTCTAGAACAAAAAAAAGCTGCTGAACAAAAAAATATCACATGAAATGGCGCGTCCATTACATGCTCTATCAAAATAAGTCAGTAACAAAACAGAGTAAACGAAGTGTGGCCAAACTAGATGCAGACAGAACACTCCAATTCACTGCTCAAGTGCCCCCATATATTATAAGCAATTTAGTGCATTTAAAACATGAAAACACTATAATTTAATAGATTAAACGCATCTGCCAGTCAACTGATCTGACAGACGCTAGTAGAGATAATTAAGATTAAAACACTTGCTTTGCGTTTTCCGTTAAATTAAACTCCTTATAAAATCTCCTTTTGGGTGTAAGGTTGTTCATATTTCAATATGAAATCTGGTAGAATGCAGATTTTCCAGCCCAAGAGAAGAAATAATGGCGATATAAAGGGTCAGCAAATAAATAAGCCATCTGGAAATGACCCGCTAGTATTTAAGGTTGTTTAGACCGCAAAACGGAAAATATAAACAAATTAACACGGACAAAGTGTTATTAATTAAATGGTTTAAAAAGCAGTAAAAATTTTATTCGATTGTAAGTTTTTGTCTATATTATTGTTTCATATAGTCGATCATTCTTTACTTACCCAATATTCTTGAATAAAATTTAATTTTTCTGCATTAAATCATAATTTTTTTGCACTTTCCATCTTTCTCTCTATTTCGATGTTAAAGGCATTATATATGAACATTGAAAATTGATTTAAAAAAGTGGTACTCTGATACTGATGCCTTTTTGGTTCACGCTGATTTCCAAAGGATCGTCAGATAGAAACATGTATTCCAATATATTTTTAATGCCTCCGTGAACTTTGAACCTTTCAAACTACCCATTAATATACGCTTGTTGAGCTTATGAAGATTTAAACTTTGGAATTTATAGTTGATCAAATGTATTCGAAAAGGATAAACCTAGATTAAAAGCCAATCGTAGCAAGTCTTAAGTGTTCATTATTTTCAGTCTGTTACGATAGCTCTATTCCTGTATGATAAGTATTTGAAGAAGTTAAGTGTATATACTTTTAGGTGGCTATTCCAATGGCTATTTTACTTTATTTATTCGGTCCTAAATAGGCCATCTTTAATTCAGCAACGTTTAATTTACCCCATAATTTCTCTGGCGTGGATGCTGCGAGAAGATGGCACAGATATGGTGCCTCCGCTAGATTGAGAGCACGAAGTTTTCAGTTAGACTGAGAATCAATTTCCGTCTACTTTATTGAAAAAGCTAATATTTATCCTACAATTACAACTTCTGATGGAAACACTTCTCGAAATGGTACAACTTAACTGATAAAATTAAATTAGGATTTGAAAATAATGATCGGAGCACACGTCCCACGTGTCTTGACAGTTTGTTTGGCATGGACATTTTTTGGGTTTTAATCTATAAGCTTATTGCGGCAGCACAGTTTTATCACTGGATCAGTTTTATCCTATTATTAATGGTTAAGCAGGTGAAAGAGCACATCTACCAATCAGAAGGCTTACCAAAACACTTTACCTATTCCAGCGGCGAAATTCATGCGTCTCTTGTACCAGAGGGTGATAGTGACATCTGAAAACTGGTAATATACGTTCGAAGAAGAATGCTGAGTTCTCCTTAGAAACTAGATAAATGCTACATCTCTAGAAAGATTTAGGAGCAGTTCCGAGACCCTAATAGTGACTAGCAACGACGGCAATATGAAAACCATTATCACAAACAAAAGATGCACTTGGCTAAACGACAACAGTCAGGGTCGGATAATCGAAAGTCAGTCATTGTCGAATAGCACGAGCATTTTTAGACTAGAGAACATGATTTATAATGATCGACAACCTGAGCAAGATCATTGCACTTTCATAGCAAAAAGTTATAGGTTATGTCTATGACACGCAATTTCAAGCCCAATTTTTATGTATTGGTGGTTTGGTAACAAATAATGAAAAAAATCTCGCACATTGGTTAGTTGCCAATCTAATGAGGATAATCAGTAAAATCACGTTCACTCCTAAATGCAGCTCAACACTTGATTGGCGCGTATTTCAAAGTTACCGTATTCAATCACTTTTTTCTTCTAGTACAACAGCAGAACCAAGGTCTACAGGGGTTTAAAATCAAATTAAATAATACAATATATACTGCTTGTTTCAAACATAATTTTCTTCGTCCCTTCGATGAGCAGAATGTTTCCACCTTGAGAGGAGCCAGCAGGTAGCACCAAAAAGTTAGGACCGAAGGGACTCATCTTCATGGCCTTTAAACTTTTTGATGACCTTCCAACAATACTACTCACCATGACTACTCTGGGGCATGTCTTAGTAAGACCATGGTGTACGCAGATCTTGTGAAAGAGATACCTTGATGAAACTCGGATATAAGTATGATCAAAGAGCATTTTATCTTCGAATGATTACAAAATACACAACCGGGACTTGGCAATGGCATTTTGTCTTCAAGCTACCAAATTCCAAGGAGAAATAAGAGGAGATCATGTGCCGAATCATGGCTCAAGAGTATCACACGGAACAACTATTCAATTGAATTTGTTCCAGTTTCATTTATCAATCTCAAAGGGACATCGGCAAGCAATGTGCGATGAGACAATATAATTTTGAGCAATTCTCCACCGAACTAACCAGTGAATGAGTCACGTAAAATTCTATCAAAGAAAATTTGTACTAATCCATTAAATCACTCTCAAAAGAGTATGACTGAGAAAGCTCTAGAATCGCAATACCGCTTCCATTACTGGTCTGCCTTCCAAATACATAACCATTAAGAGGTGTATGTCCGATTTTCTCTGGAAATACCTGGTTATTCACTAGTGGCCGATTAAAATAGTGATTCGTTGGGCTTAAAAGTCTTTAGTCTTTTAATCCAAACTCATGGCTTATCTTCGAAGGAGATGGAGGCGAGTGGTCCTCATTGAGGCAGATGCTCGACCCACTAGCTGAATGGAGACTTAGAGATTTATAGAAGCTGAAGTGGATGGTAGACGAAGATAAATTTGATGTCGATTTGAGCCTTCAAAGATAATATTTTGGTGGAACCACGGTGCCAAATACTGCGAAATTCGAACACCCGATTGTTCCTCTAATATTTGTGGCTTCCTATCGCAGTTTACATACTTCACTCAGATTTCGGTTGAATCGAGCGGTTGATCGGTCCGCGGCTACTTTGTATTTTGACACTTAGACTCAATCAGATCTGGACCTGACTCAGAGATAGTGGGCGTCCCTCGTGCTGCTAAGGTGGTTCATAGGTAGCTCTACGATGGTTGCATTTATTTTCAATATTTTGCTATATTGATACTCATGTCTTAAACCGAAATTTTCACTTCTATGGATTTGAAGCTTAACAGTTCATAGTCGATTTAGGTGTGTTATTTTAATGAATCCTGATATAACGAATCCCTTAGGTGATCTATTGTAGGATGTGGCACTCACCTTCTCGTAAACTTGTGGACTAATATGGATCTGAGCAGTAGTTACGCTTCGATCAGATAGATGAATTTCAAATGAGAATGATTGGTTAGCATACTTTACTGAGAATCATTCAGAAATTTTCGAAACGTAAGTCACTACTTGACCTGATATATTTTATCATGACCGATAGTTTGGTAAGTGCATAAATAATTACTCCACTATGATTTCCTCCCGTATTTCCTCTAATTTAGGAAAAGTTTTCTGACATCGAGGATTTATCATCTAATAACTATGCTGCTGTCGAAAGTAGACTCGAATTTATGGAATCGGTTAGAAGCAATGACCGTCATGGAGTTGAGGTGTTAATCGCTAATTCAGTGGGTCCTTTTATAATTAGTAAACAATGTGTTACGTCCTTTAATATTACAGGAGGTTGGAGTTTTTGAAGTATATGCTGCGATTCGATATGCTATAAAGTGCGGACTTCTTGATATGACCATGTTTTTACTCGGCAGAATAGAAGATATAGATGACTTTCGTGATTATGGTATTCCTCTATTCCATCTTCCTGTTTATTACGATAATGTCGAAATATTGGAGTATCTCATTCATCGAGGCCTGAACATTGATGTATGCGATAATAATGGCTATTCTGCCCTAATGATTGCTGCAAAGTATGGACAAATTGAGGTTGTTAGGAAGTTAATAATATATGGTAGGCTTCTGGACGCATTTCAGCCAAGAAAATTCAACTTAAAAATAGTCAATGCATGATAAATCATAACTTTTTAGGAGCGGATTTGAATATTTCCAAAGATGGAAGTATGACAGCCATGTCCCTTGCAATATCTAGTGAGCACTATGAAATAGTTTACATGCTCGAATGTATGCAATAAATGCCTAATTTTTATCGTCTGTCATTTCTTTTATTTATGTAATGTTCTTGATAAAATTAACTAGCCATCCACTGCGATCTAGCTTCATTAGTTGAATTCATTAACGCCATAACAGACTCTGATTGTGGACTATGGTCTTGCGTTGACTACATCATTGGGTCTTCTAGCTTTCATGGTGTTTATGAAACAAAACTCCACCGGTATCTTGTATTCGATTTGTATAAGAAATTTTTGATTAAAATATCAGTGAGCTTGTGGCGTTACTCGCAGGGATTCGTAAAGTTTTTAGCTCATTTTATTAGCCAGATAATCGGGAAATAGAGCCAGTTAATGGTAAAGCCTGAAGGAATCTCGACGCCTTATTGAAGTAAAAATGAATATTTCACCAGTTTTAACGTTTACCGTGGAGGACCTATTGCTCAGTGCCGCACTGATCCGGAGTGGTTAGAAGCTTGATGGCCAAGCTCATCTTTATGGAGGGGAAGAAAGTAAGAATCCCTTTTTCAAAGGCGTACAGATTTCTCGACTTCGATGGTGAATAGGAGTTGGAGAGGAAGTAGGACGAGGTACAAATGGCTGATTTATGCTAAGTGGGAAATGTACTACGGAACATTCAAATTGAAACATACCGAAATCCTTTGTCCTAAGGACTGAAACAACCTCTAATTACTTCCCCATTTTAATGCAACCCACTGTTGACTCCGTACACAAGCTGGATCATTAAGAGGACTGAAATTCAAAGGAAATGTCAAAGAGATGCAGTGTCTAGATGAATCGTGAAGTACACCGGTCTGGAAGAAAAGTGAGAAGGCACTGAACTTAATAAAATTTCCCTACTGGTTATTGTTTTAAACTTTCATCATTTATACCGATATAAATGATTAAGAGGGTTCAGTTCAATTATGAGTGGATTTGAACCTTTACGTTTTAGCGGCATAAAATTCCACTAATGTGTCTACAATTGTTGAAGGCGGCTCTCTCGTCTCGTTATTTTGACATGCGTGAGCATTCATACTTCATGAATACTCTTACTCGTTGCAAGTTTTCAACGTGTTAAATTACACTTTTACAGCTACGCTGAAGGCTTTTGGAACCAAAATTGGTATTCTAGATGTTCTCATTGAACAGAGGCGAAAGTTGTAATCGTTCACTTCTACAATACAACGTAATGATAGCATGTGTGTAATTTTCATCGATAGGCTTGTGTTCCATATTCATCTAAATATCTTGCTGAAACAATAATTCAATCCATTAATTGTTCTGCTGACCGGTCACACTGAATATCTGCTTCGGTACCGGTGACCTGAATCGGCGAGTAGATTTTTGATAGCTTTACCACTTCTAGAGCAGGTCTACTCTAACAGAATCGCTCTGTGAAAAACGCTAACCTGCAAATTTTGAAAGTTGACGCTGCAAGATGATGCGCGAAGAAGTGTGAACCCGGGCAAGACCCCCTCAGGTGCGCTTGAAACACCATTTTCAAATTGCTCCGGGCTTCAATTTCAGGAATCAAGGCGGCCATATTCATTTAAGTTTGCAACAGAATCTGTGGGCTGTTTAAATCTAGTTACTTCTACTGGGTATTTTAACCCCCGCAAACATCAAGCCTGGGTAGCTAAAATATTTAAAAAAATAATTCTGACAGAGTCATCGGTTTGGTAGAAATACTGATCTGCTGCTGATTAGCGATATGAATTCATAAATTCAACGGAATTTTGTCGTTTCCCTTAATCCTCTCATCTTAAGTTAAAGAGGATGGTCGCAAACGCAACACATCCCTAGATAGCTAGTAACACTGAGTTTTGCAAAAAAATTATACCTCTAACTCTTGACGATTTAATAAATTACAGAAAATACTTATTTTAATATAAGGAGTTCACTGTTACCAACCGATTGTGTTCGCGGTAAATCTATTAGAAGACACTTATCCAGCAACCGAAAGTATCAACCATGTCCAAAAATGCTGGGAAAGTGAGATCCACCATTAAAGGAACAATGATAACTCGTCTTTCCCAGCTATAAGAGCTAGAGGTTACCTTCCTCCAAAAAGAGCCCAATAATTAATGTAAATTGGAGAGAAACTTATTAAATTGTAATAAAAGGCACGGTTTAGTCCATTTCAGTTACATCATCCGACAAATCGGAGGAACAGCTATTGAGTTAATAAAAAGGCTTTTTTTTCCAGAAAAAGTTTTAATACCAATAAACCTTTCTGATACCTTTTTGGCCTTTTGAATAATGCGGTTAGGCATTTAAATCCAATCACTTCTCAGAGATGTGAAATTTGAATTAACACGAACAAAATACTGTTAACGTAGTTGTCAATTTATCCTACACCAATGACCTCAAGACATTCACGTTATAGGACGGTAAGTACATTTCATTATGGACATTTATCGCATATTTAAGTTTGGAAACAAAAAATCAGAACTAATTGTTTTTTTTTAATAGAAAGAGTCGTGGGATCTTTACGTTACCCCAGAAGAGAGACAAGCCTTCCTGGATTTGGTTTCCCGCAACGAAGTTGATGAAGTAGCCAATCTACTCAGTGCCAAAGTGAGTAGGGTAGCGCTGTGATTTCTTTCAACACCCACCTCATATGCGCCATTTTACTGCTGTTATAAATTCGCTGCTGTTAGGATGATTATAACAATGAATTGCTTCATGTCGCACTTCGATATGCAATACGAGCAGATTACAGGCGAATGGTGAGACTGCTGCTGTTATACGCTAAAAATTCGGAGAGAAAGTATGGACGCCCCATGGGGATAATTCATTTACCCGTCTTCTACGATAATATTGAAATGTTACGGATCCTTATTGAAGCGAAATTAAATATTGATACTTTTGACACTAATGGATACACTCCACTGATGTTAGCCGCTAAATATGGCCAAACAGCCATGGTGGCTGAATTACTGAAGGCAGGTACGTGGCACTGTCGTCGTTTTTGTTCTGCTGTTTATTCGCCCATTTTTGCTCATCCCTTCAATAATTCAGGCGCGGATGTTGGACTTACCGATGAGATTAATGACAAAACAGCCTATGAATTGGCCGGAGAGAATGAATATCTAGAAATTTGCGTTTTGATTTCAGAAGCAGAAGTAATGCAAGCTGAAGATACTTAAGAAATGGTGCAATAAGAACATTTTGGCCGATTTGTATTGTCAAACTATATTTACAGCCCTGATTAAATTCTATACTCTGTGGCATTATTTATAACTTATTCAAACAGATTTAAACCTAATTTAACTAAATTTAGGACTCTTCGAAGCCACGAAAACAGTCAGAATGTTCTAAAAATCCGTAAAACGCTTTGAGTTAACTGTTAAAGGTGCTGGTATTTAAAAAAAAACTAGTAATCGTTTTTTTTTTTCTATTGTTCCGAAACCAATCACGAAGGTTCTATTCAGGACTCATCTGCTAATAGTGAGGCAATGGTTCTGTTATCCACTTTTGTGAGCTCAATTTGAATATGCACTCCATTTGTTTAATTTTTGATAAGCCGCAAGTTGGCTGCTTTCCTAGATTTTCATGTCGTGCTGGCCACTTGATGATCCACACCTCCAATTCTTAAATAAGAGTTGCCGTGTCTGTTCGGTTATATTTCAATCATCTAATAGAGAGCTTAGAAGGCTGCATAGTCAAACAAGTGATTGATACTTTTTTCTCCAGGCCCAGCCATTTTTTGCTTTGAGCATGCATCATTTTTCCACTTGTTTGACCTCTTCCGATCCCTAATCTTCATTTCGATACTACTTATTTTTATAATTCAAATCCATGTCTATTATCTGCGGAGGATCAGCGCATATTGCACGAAGTGTTTGCCTTCGTAAACACAGTTATTTTCTTGATTGACCTCGCGTAACAATCGTGTACATATTTAACGCAATCGAATGAAACTCCTTGGCGACCAGCCAGTGAATTGAATGACTGTTTTCGGTGAATAATGTCAATTTTTGAGAAGCTAATCGCAGACCATTATCCATTGAAAATCCTCAATTGATGTCGCATTATGGTGCTCTAATTCACCTCGGGGTAAGTGTAAAAGGTCAGTTTTTTTATATACTGGGTGACTTATTCATGTAACCATCAAGCATCTGCTAGGTTTCACACTGATATGAAGCTGACGTGGATCTCATCAGAAGTTTCTAAAATAATTGTCACTCACCTTCTGCCAAAAATCGTAGGCTGATGATCCCTTGAGTGCCTCAATTTGCAAGAAAAAGATCATTTTACTCTGAAAAACATTGAGGGTGGATTGTTTTGGGACTTTTACAAAGAGATATATTTATAAACTAGTTAGGTTCAACTGATAAGATTGGACCTCTGGATTCTTCATTGACCGTAAACAAAAAAATTCCTTTATGACCGATTTCAAAAGTAACTTCTATTGGAAACTAAACATCGCAGTTACGCTTTTAACAATTAAAGTATTGAACCAGTGCCTTGAAAACCTGAAGACTCACTGAAAGGGAAATTTAAGGAGGAGTCCCTCCGCAGATTTCTTGGAATGTTGAAAACGCTCTTGCTGGAAACATTTCAAC
This sequence comes from Moniezia expansa, assembly GCA_019097775.1. Taxonomy (NCBI): domain Eukaryota; kingdom Metazoa; phylum Platyhelminthes; class Cestoda; order Cyclophyllidea; family Anoplocephalidae; genus Moniezia; species Moniezia expansa. Next base: position 2,510,608 of record JADFDV010000052.1, read on the forward strand.
TGTCAAGGTGAATAAATGGTCAGCAGTAAATGTGACCAAAAGCTTGTCTTTCAAGTCGCCGTAATCACAAAATAAACGACAGATGTGTAATTTGTAATTAATTCTAATGATAATGCTTCTCAGGTCATTTTCATTCCTGCTGAACCAGAAGAAAAACAGAATTAGAAATGTTGATGAGCTTTTTCGTCAACTAATGCCTCAGTACCTTTGATTGCCATCAGCAGAAGTGGCTGTTCACAATGTGATCCATTAGAATGAAAAGTTATATTTTAACCCTAGCAAAATTTATTTTGAATGAAATGTTAAGTCCATTTACTCACCCGAATTTTCACTATGAACTTCACCTATAAAGAAAGTCCTGACTTAGAAAAATCTGTATGGATCAAATGACTGTGCAGCCGCTTATGTATGTTCGTAACATCGATTCATCAGCTTGTTAACTGACCCTTTCAGTAGCTAAAATTTTTGGTGTTTTCATAATTTTAACAGCCCATTCTATTAGTTCCATTTATGTACATTCCTTATTATCGAAAACTCTAAAAGAGTGCCCTGAATCTCTTTCCCTATTAGACTTTTCAGCTGATTCTTTACTGCACTTGCACCAAGTGACGGTTGATAATAATGGTCCTCTCTGGACTAAAAGATCTTACATAAGACCCACAAAAGTTTATCTATTCACTTGTTCAGTTGAAATTCGAACAGGAGAATAAAAAAGTAAAAATGAGGGAAGACTGCATTTCTTTTTAATCATCTCACGCTTACTTTTCCAAATGTTTTGAGTTTGAGTGATAAGTATTCGGGGGGTTTAGATCGCTATTACAATGAAATCGCACACACCTTCCAGCAAGTTCAGAGTGGCACCGATTCGCCGAGTTCAAAAGAATTATCTGTTACTTAGTGCGTTTAGACAAAATGTATATTTAAATAATCATTGCTTGTTTGTTTATCAGTGACTTTTATGTGAAGTTGCGGCAGGAGGGATTGAGGTAGAAAGTAGTGTTTACCTCGACAACTAAGTTCTTTTGTGTTTTGGAAAGCCTGTTTGCATCACAGCATATGAAACGCTTCAATTCAAAGATTCAAACATAAGCGCGTGTTAAATTTTTCCTTTTGAAGAAGGTTTAAAACATCAACGACACCGCAAGATAGCTGTCGTAAACTTTTAAATCACATAGTCAATTTACTCCGGTAACTTTCAGTAATTTTGATCCCTTTGATGAAGTGCATTTTCACACATCCAAATAGAAATTTCTAATGCACGTTGTGCCTGCCTTAAGTTGCCAAATTGGTAAAATAATCACGAATATACCTATATTTCGACTTCAATCTTAGAAGAAATGAGGATATCATGGTGACAATATAGTTGAGAATTTGTATTATGGACGTTGTGGATGATCATTCAAATCAGTGAATATTACCCTTGTAGTTTCCAATCGGCTATCATAACAGGTTTGGGATTCGCTACTGGAAACTGAATCAGGATAGCCAACAAAGCGGGTATGTAGTCCGCTACTGAACCCAAGTTCGTATACTGCGTCAAACGAATGTATAAATGCATTTTGACGAAATATGCCGAATGCCATAATGACCTGAGATGTCATGGCCGGGTCACAATTGCGTAATCTGATGCGTAAAACGACCACTACGTCAACAAAAAGTAATCAGTTGTTGAAATCATCGCCGAATATGCACACTAATGGACGATTAGTTTCCGACTTCAATGAAGCGGATCCATTCACTCAGGCCTTCCACGAAATCGACACTGACAGTGATGGTGTTATAACCAGGGCCGATCTTGAGCAATTCGTCCGCAAAAATGATTTCATTGATGACACGTTTGTAAAGGTAAATAAATGTGTTATTTGCTGCTGTATTTGAAAGACATGGTCAGTTAATCATTCACTTGATTTTCATCCAATCCTCAGAGTATTAATTCTAGTGGTAAGAACTATAGAATGCTAGAACAGCACCAGTGGAATTCGCAAAACATGCTCCTAAATTCTTAGAAGTCAAAAGGGATTGTTCTAAGAAATATTCGCTCACGATAAAGCAAAAGCGAGGTTCACTTTAAGGTGCCATTCTCACGGACTCTACAAGAGTTAAGGCAACCGCATTCGCAATGCGTCCGACAACTCAGCGGTGTAGGATCCATATGAATTTCTTCTAAATATTCCTGCATGGAGATCAAGTGTGAAACAGGTACTCGATGGTGACTGCACTGAAAATTCGGTTTAAATATGGGACAACTCCAAAACGATGTTCGTAATGCACATGATAGATTTCACCTTTGAAACCTGAATTTTCCTTGTTTTACATAAAGCCGTTGCAATAGTGTCAGACGATGTATTTTTGCAGTCTTGGATGGATTTGTTCAAAACTTCCGAGGGCAATGTCATAACAATGCAATTATTCAAGAGAAAACTAGGGCTTTCGGAGACTGACAGGTATGTTTACCGGTGTTAAATTACAAATCCTATACATTTTTGAACTCATGTTCGTCCTAAAGAGCCCGGAAAATTTCGCAAGAAATTCATTATTAGTCTCGGAACTCCATTCAATACCGTACCAAAGCACTTTCTTAACTACGTCCACATTGGTACAGGTATGTTTTATGTTGTTTCTGCGACTTGGTCGTGATGCAAGCGGCCATGAGCATCTTCATTGGAATGGTGGTATTCCATCGTAACAATAAATGCATACATGTGATGTTCACTTGCTTCTACCCACTTTGCAATGTACAAAGAATAGCCGTCAACACTAGCATTCAAAGCCTGAGGTTTCGCGCTATTTGACCAAATGATAGACTTCTTTAATTTTATATAACACTTTTAAAAGCGGCGGTGTGTGCCTAGTTGATAAAAACTAAGTTTCCCTATAGCTTTACGGATCAAGCATACGTGAGAATTCGCCTGCCATCGATGATTTTTGAGGCACATTTTTCATCGCATTCTCTCTATTTCATCATAAATATTTTATCAGTTCTAGCAGTTAAGTTAAGGGCTTTTATTTATGAAGGCACATTTATTGGGAACACTTTTCCGCATTTAGAGATCATAGCAATTCCTCACAATCAAGTTTGCCAGAGCCTCCAAGTTATGCAGCCATGAGAGCTTCAGAAATACGATTAATCTCCGCCAGTATGCCTGCAGCACGTCAGGCTGAAATCGTTGAGGAGGTCTGCCGTCTCATAGCAACCAACACTGACGGACTCAACAGTTGTGGTAACAGTAGGAATTCAAAATTCAACGAGTCACAAACAGTGGCAGATTTGAAGCAATGGCTGGAATCGAGATTTGGATGCGTTTGGCATGTTATTGTCGTGCACGGATCTTACTGGATGCATTACTCCCATGAGATTGACTGCTCTTTTCAATTTCAAATTGGCTCTCATGTCTTTCTCCTTTGGCGTACGCCTTCCGGCTAAGGATGACTCCCTTTAAACCCTTGTGCACAAAACAATATGAAATTAGAAATATATATTCTAGCCTTGTTTATTTTGTTAATAAGCAGAGCATTTATCATATTTTAATATCAATAAGAGAATAAATTGAACGCTCTTAAGACTTTAGACGGATTTCAAGGCCTCTTTCAACGCTTATCGAGAATTAAGTCTACTGATACCAATCATAGTAGTATCGGTAGCTTTCTATGGATAATCAGGTGCTATGAGACTGCAATGAAAAGTGAACTAATAGGAAAATGTTTGATACAAAAGTAAGTATGCAGAAGATGAGTAAGAGAATCATTAATACAAACGAAATTAGTAACCTTGATGAAACATAGAAAATAACGAAAAAGGAGCTTTGCGGAGGAAACGCGAAATGCGGCAGAAGAGACTGCAGATTTGAACGTAAGGAGTTGCTCTGGTTCCCTCTTTTAGCTCAGCTGAATTCTTAATGGGACTTACAAGTTTCGTGAATAACTAAAGAACAAATGACTTAAGGGAGAATGGCGGTCTGCAGCTCCGCCTTTCGAAGGTGCAGCAGCTATGTTGAGTTGTCCAAAATCTACTGAATACCTCGAGGAGTCTTCTGAAGCAGTTGGATCGTTTTGTAAACCACACATAAGACTTAAATCTACACATCCTTGCAGTATTAGCCTGCATATTTGCATGAACAAGCATTATTTCAATCCCAAAAACATTCAAGTAAGATGTGATGACTTAGTATTTCGCATAATGTATCAAAACTTTTCTTTAAATTAAATCATAAATTTGTGCACTGCTTTTAAGAAATACTTAATGGTCTGAGATGAATGAGATGAATGGACTAAGTATACAACGAATATCTGTGATATTAAAAATTCAAACGTTTGCTTTAATTTCACATCTTGAGAAGGCAGTGGTACCACTAGCTAACTGTTAGTCAATCACTTAACTAGCGTGTGAATATTGCTGGAATGGGTTTCGAAATTGCATCGTCTTAAGTCACACGTGATCTCCTTGTCAAGCCTGTTTCAATAAGTGCCTGTTTAATCATTGGTTTCTAAGACGATTCGGTGTTGATTTTACATTTAATCAAACTCGTCTTTATTAATTCTACAATTCCCACGTTAAAAATCTAAGAGATGTACTTTCTTCAGGGATGTATAATGTTCTATTTGATCTGTCTTGCTTGTGTCAGTCTACTGGTTTCTACGTTTTTTTCGTCTTTTTTGGTTAAGTTTTGCGCATTGAGACTGGATCTCTTTCAGGTTATAATAGTAAAATAAGTTCCTCAGTTATGCTTCAGTTGATATTTTTTTACAAATCAGTACTACAATCGTTTATTTAATCCATTATGATTTTTTATCCATAAAATTATGCCGTTTATCCTCTGACATACTCTATAACAGCTCCGGCGTGTCAACATTTGCGACGTTGTCATACGATATTCAGTTTTATTTGAAATCACTTGCCCAGTATAATTATTGAAGTAGTTTCAATCATCTCGCGCTGGTACACGTTATGGACGATATCAAAGCAGTAATGTGTTTATATAAAGAGGTTTCATAATTAATATATTACTCTAAAGTAACTGCAAAAAGCACACTATTTGAGTAGCTATCCGCCCATAAGGGAAGGCCAACATGGGGACCCTCAAAACGTCCTCATTTCTGAATTAGGAAAGAACAAAAGGTTGATTTACGTCTTTCATTCATTTTAGCATCACGTTCACGTTTAGTGAAAAAAGAATCACTGCTAGATTATTCGGCAAGGTAATGAAGGTTGCCATTACAGAATACATTATTCGAATACCATGGCTCCACTTCTTATTACTTTTTTACCAATAATATTCGTTTAACAAAACGAACTTAACTAAAGAGTACCAAACACCAAGTATAAAAGAACTGGACTAAATTAAACTTAATACCTCAGGTTGCTAAAGCCTCTCACTAAATTTAATGGTTGTTCTTCCCAGAACGCTCTAAAAAATTTCGACAATGGATACTGTGAGACGCACATTGACTATTTAATCGCAATTAATATCGAATCTCTTGCAAAACGTTCTTACATAAATGTGAAGCGAAGGGGGTTGATGAGGCAAGGTTTTCAAGAAATACACATAAATTAATGTACAGAAAATCCTTCATGTCTAAGTTAAACATGCAGACTGCACTGGGAGAGGTTAGTGAAGTTTTTCATGGTCCATGGAATCATTGTATGGAGTCTTCCAGGTGAGTATCTGAAAGCCGTCTACATTAAAATTGAGGGTCCAGGGACCGTCATGTGCGAAATTCATCCAGTATGAACCAGTGGTACAGACTACATGCCATATTAATCCATACTTCCTATCAAGATAGCTTTTCAACTTTGATGTGAAAAGTTCCATGTTTTCTTGTTTTCTACATCGGTTGAGTAATTCCACCGCCTTGGTAGTTATCTTGACCTGGTCCTTGTAGACCATCCGGGTTGAGATTATCGAAACATTTCGTGGAAGCTCCAGGGATGATCTGGAAGTTCTTCTACTTCCCATCATTTATGAGCTCGATCAGTGATTTTGCAACTGCTAGAGATAGTTTTAGCGGCATTAGATTTAATCAGATTGCTAGCATGAGCCTATCAGATTCCGAACTGGTACTGCAAGTGAATGAGATTAGCTGGTGCTGAACTGTCTCCACTTGCTTCCACTCAAATCAATAGTTAAGTGAAACTTCTCAAATGTCGTTGCACTTTTTTACAATTATATGAAGTTCAGTTTAATTGTGCACTACATTAAGAGAATTAGATCTTTTTATGTTTCCCGCAAGAACAACACACAAACCATATTAAGAAAAATCACATTACTTACTTTTAAAAATTATAATTTAACGCATGTAAAATTTGCTATTAAAAAGTCAAACTTGATTAGCAAATCGTAAAAGTGAGCTCATTGAACAATGCCATCAATGACCGCTTGGTGCCTTCGCTGAGGCTTATCACTCACAAATTTGGTTGCCCACCCATTCAGTCAAACTGGGATATTCAGTCAACTCATCCGGTGGGCATCACGAAAGTTGAGAAAATTCAAACCCATTACAATGGTTCGGCAACCTAATTGGTTAAGTTGACCCTAAAATCGATTAGAGTGTACCAATCATAGGAAACTTATTTTTGGTTTCTTTGCTTCCGTCTTTTTATTGAGTAGCATACTTTCTCCCAACTCCGAGGGCTTAAGTGTTGAGAGGTTGACTGGTACTTATAATCAGACGTGATTTCTTAAAGCCCTTTACAATGGATAGAAACCGCAGCATTTGATTAAGGCTTGTACCAACTTTGAATTGTTTTGGTGGTGGCTTATTACCATTAGAAAGTAAAATCAAACCCTAAATTTCATTGCTAACAAAGACATTTAACGCACAATTCTTTCACAAGCAATTACGATGGCATACATCAGTGGACTTATTCAAACGCGATTTACCTATAATATTTAATTTAAATGAACTGATGAACGTCACCTTATTGTGACAATGCGTTTCATCGTCTTGATATCCAATCTCGTAAACTCAGGCTGGAATTGTTAAAATGGACGGGTCAACATTTTGCAGCATATCGATTTTCCGAATGATCCATGAAAGCCACCTCAGATCCGCTGTGTTTGGCGACGGCATGTATAACAAGCATATCGTGCTTGTAACACTGATTTGATACGTTATTTAAAGGTATGTTATCATTCAATCGAGGTGCATACAATTACGGGAGGAAGCAAACTTGGTATCCATCATTATTTCTCTCAAAATTCAATAATACCTTGGAGAAAAAACAGCACTAGTATGCTACTTTCAATCATCCTTAATGTAGAAGGCAAGTTTAATGTATAACAAAATATACCTATCTAAAACAAAAAGCACAAGAAGTAGGTGGTGGTAAAAGTAGAGACTAGCTGATGCTCAAATAACTGAAACAATGTTTTCCATTTATTTAAACCATTTTAAATATCTGTACTCATTCGGATGTTATTTTCTGAAATCTAATCTTCTAATATAGAGAAAGGGCGATCACTCGATTCGCCATTTTTAAAGAATCAACTTTAATGAAGGATTTAGCAACACGGACGCTATGTGCCTGGCTGGGTAAGTGAACAAGTTAATAAAGTAATTTCAACTTGCTTTTAGCGCAATCAGCATAAAATTGCACTTTAGGTATGGGAAAGCCTCAAAGTCAAAATTATATCGATCATGTACGTTTAGAAGTTAAGGCGATTCGCTCGAATTTGTGATCTGAATCAAAAACCCTATTTTAATTCTGGAAAATACTGAGTGGTTTAAAGCCCGCCGACAAAAATAATGGTGGACTTTCTGGTTTCGCTTGAAACAAAAAGAACTATTACATTATATTTGTTCAAGAGCAAGTTTACGGGCCTAAAGCTCTAGACTTGTTTCCAGCCGAGTGTTTTATTCTGGAGTAGCTTTAGTTTGTTCTGAAATAATAACATGCCAGTTTAATTTAGGTTTTGCAATCCTGCATATTTGGTTTTTTATGTCATCTACGTTTTTACCTATATTGGGGATGGAACCAACTTTACCTAACACCTTCTGATTCATGAATTACCATGAATATTAGCAAATTAAATTAAATGCCTAACATAAATAAGAAAAATCAATTTTTATATTTTTACTCACATTCAAATTATTGAGTGCTTCGTTTTAGTTGGCATCATAGCCTTCAACCGATCTGCTTCAATTGATTGCGGCTTTTACTGTCTATCGTTCGGCTCGGCCTGTTAATCTGTTCGCTTGTCCTGTGCACTTCACACACATGACACTCTTGGACATGGAAAACAAAGAAAGCATTCTATCAGCCCTGACCAGTTTGTTCACCCTTAGTTCTAGTTCTGATTAGATCTTGAACTTGATGGAAAGCCACCGGCGGTACTCGAGGAATACCTCCGAGAAATCGCAAAACATGGTTTAACATTGTGAGGTTTCGATATTATCTTACCTTCAGTATCCCTTGGGTTCATATTAAACCATTAGTTCTTTTGAAATTCAACCACGTCTTGGATGAGTTTATTGATGATATCGATGAAAATATGCGTCAAAGCCTGCTTCGACCTTCAGACTTAAACGACCTCAGAGAAAGAGTTTACAGAATTCTCAGTCAATTTGAAGGGTAATGCTATCCCTTTGTTCTTATACTAGCAGTATACCTTTTACTATCCAGCGAATTTGTGAACTTCTCACCGATCCTCGCAAATACTACACGCGTCCTGACAAATTTCTTCGAGGCTTCGAGAAAGTCTGCCTAGTAGTATCAACGGTTGATGCCTATGGAAAGTGCGTTTCAGCTTTCTAGTAGTCAATTCTTTAGTAAAATTCATTACGTTGAGCCGCGCTTATCTGGAAATATTGAAAGGTCTACTTCAGTCTTCCTCAACGGATCTTCATGTGATAGTAGACCTGTTGGTTCAGGCGAGGAATCGCCGATTGGATCGAAACGCTCAGATGGTGAAGACGAGGATGCCGATGATATTACTGCCAGACGACCTTGTATCAACTTTTACAGGGTATTTTATCCCCATTAGCATGCCTTACCAACTTTTCATTAGTGCTTTTTTGTCTTGCCAGAAGGGTGTTGGGAGTTCTCTTTCGAAAATGCATATGAATCCCTATTCACTTTCTAATTTCCTTGTGTATCAAATTTTCTAGCGCTCGCCCTCCAAATTGGTCGAAGGATTGAAGAACTCTTTCGGAGATAGTCTGATTGGAGCCTACAGTCCCGGAATACCTGGAAAACACACTCTTCAACGGCCATTCCTCAGTGGCCGGTCTTCTATTTCCTTCAACACTATTTTCGAGGACGCCGAAAATTCCTCTGCTACAGTCGATGACGATGATGTTGGTGAATTTAAGCGAGAGATACAGGAAAGAGAGACGTCTGTTGAGGAAACAGATATCGAGGATAGTGAATCTCAGACTAGCCAAGCACTGGAGTCTCTTTCTCAGTCCACCCATACTCTCACAGGAATTCAGAAGCTTTTCATGGAGGCGGAAGAAGAAGAGACTAATAAGGTGTCTCATTTATTTTAAATCCTTAACTTTATTGAGAATCTTAACTCGGAGCCATCGCAGAATGTCTTTTGTTCACTACTCGACAGGTACTGATTTAGCTTGCGTTTCGTAGTGATAGATATTGTTTAAAGCACTTTGGCCTAAATGTGTGGCAGAGAATCACCGTACTTGTCACCAGAACTCTGCAATGCTGCATGCTCAGGCAGTGTTTCTGTTAAGGAACTCTTAAATTTCTTCGTTCTAGATCTTTTATTTCCATGCTGTCATTCGAGGATATTTCGGTGGTTTCAGTTACTTGATGTGCTTATCCTATTTCTTAACTGACAATCTTGTCATATGGACAAGATGGATCCTTGTTGTCTACATGGGTCTTGAAATTGAATGCGGATCTTAGTTGTAGTATAAATTATTTGTGCTTTAGTTCTTCGCATTGTCTGTTGTGGCGTAAACCCAAGTCTGTGTTGAAATAAAATGTTTCAAATCTTGTGGGGAGAGAAGGTATCTTGGGTTCTCGGGTCTAGGACTTTCCATTTGGTCATGCATCTTTAAACTGTTATTTAACCACTATGTGTATGCTCGTTTAACAACAGTCCTCATTTATTAATCATTGGTAATATAGATAGTATGGCGTAAGTGCTCAGGAGAGGAGTGTCATTAGACCTCTCTCACAGAATGTTCCCTCTGCTAAGTTGGCCGTCTTGTCTCCTTCCAGCACACTTTTCGGCTTATGCCCTTGCACAGAGCTCCGTCGAGCTCAAAGACTCAATGCCCCTTTAACAGAGGACCTCTTCTTACCTGCATCTCTCGGAGATATAGGGAGAGCTGTGAGGAGATGAGAGTTGGATTTCGTGTTGTGTGATTATTCCAGCCTCTGGATGTAAGTTAATTATATACGCTACCAGCGTGCGTTTATATGAAACTCAGTGGTGTTAGATTTGCCCCGCTTTTTAGCCTACGGGCCGCTCTATGTAGAATTATCCACTGCTCTTAGAACAGTCTCTCACAATCTTAGATTCCCATTACTTAAAGCAATGATCTCAATCTGGCATATCAGGATTCCATCTGACGGTCACAAGAGCCAAATTATTGCCATTTCCTACTTGTAACTCCTCCAGAACGACTCTAGATTTTCGTTCATACCAGGCTTTATTAGAAAAGAATACCCCTGCTTAGACCAAAAGGAAGACGAGTTTTGTCAACCTATTTGGGGGATTCAAACTGCTTGAAGGGTAAAATTGCAGAGGGATAAAATTAAATCTTGATGGTGTGGGTCACAGGCGTGTTTCAGTTAGGACTAAAATATGGGCTCTTCTGCTAACTATTTGACTTGCACAACTGTGCATTTTTCACATATTACCGTAAGAAGGTGTGACCCAAAGCCCTCTTTTACATACAGTTTTTGAATTCTTCGAGTGTAGTGTCTGTTTTAACGGTGTCCAAGGGTGCCGAGGGTCGTAGCTTTTAAAGTCGGTCTTGTAAAGCCCATCATACGTGTACGGTTAAAATATTACTTTTTTTCGCTGTTTTGCTATCCAAACCACGCAGCTAACAACTGCCGTCCCGCCAATTGACCAGATGTTGCGGCCAATGGGACAGTTAGAAGCATTCGTCAACACCATCTCCATGGTTACTGCAACTTCGGTTAGCGGTGCCATTTCTGTCACACCCAACATCATCAGTGAGACAGTGCCTGAGGAATCAGATTTGGAAAAGACCGAGACCGGACCTGAAGATGATGGGAGTAACAGTAAACAGGAGGAAGAATTTGAAAATCCTATAACCGAAAATCAGCCCCCCAAGCAAGTGGCGAGTGATGAAAGCAAAGAAGAGGAGGCATGCCCATCTTTAACTGAGCAAGTGGTCACATCACCGTCTTACTCCACTCGGTCATCGCTCAAGCGCGATTCGACGGAGAATGCGTTAGTAACGTTGGCCAGTCCCGCGAAACGAATGCGTTTAGGAACGGAACTTCCCGATAAAGCCGAATCAAACACTGAACTTATCGACATTCATGTGAGTTCTAGGTTTATGTCCTTAAATTTTGAGACAAACTATGGTCCACCAAGTTGCTTACTGATAACTCACTTGGTTTTCGCAGGTTCAGGCACAGTGTTACCTTGTAAAATTTAGTAATGAGTCCTCTCAAGTCTAAATTGTTAAAACTGCTAATTTGCTTTCGTATCCTAGTACCATATTTTCTTGCAGTCGTTTCTGGGACTTATTTGTGTCACCATTACATGAATATTCAACCCGATTTAAAGTAACCTTAATTAGTTGAATGAACTAAATTTATTTCTTAGTTTGGTTTGGCTTACCGCAGCTGTCATTAAAGGTATGCTTCTTTCGACTCTCACCGCGAGGAAAAATCACGAAAAATTCCTTTTGTTTTACGAACCGCTTCACGTAGCGCTAGATATGGTCTAGAATGGTCTAGTATTCGTTTCCACCCATTGGGCAAGTCCCAAGGACTTATTGTGCTTACAAAGAGCTTGTGCAACAGTTAGACACATACACATAGCAATATAACAGTTAAATTGACGTCTTCGGCACCTTCCTCGGCATGGTTTCATCGTGCTGTAATGGGTTATTCTTCAGTTGCACTCCTTTGCGGCACCTCGTCCGTCCTCAACACTTTTTAGTGCCGTTGTCCTCGTCTGTTTGTGCTTTACATAACAGTGATTCATGATTCCTTTCCTACTGGGTAAGTGTTGGGTAAGTGTTGGATATTCTTTTCTTCGTAGTCGTTTTTCGTGCCTTCCACTCTATCTTTTTCCTCCATCGTGTTCAGTTCTTCTACTTTCACCACTGCATCTTTTGGTCCTTTCCTCTTCCCTGTGGGCTTGTCACTTTCTGCGGTTGCATGGCACTTTAGCCTATAGTCCGGTATCTCTTCATTTTGTGTCCTCCATGATCTTGTTTTACGTGTCTTCGCACCTCCTTTACTGTAGCGAAACATTTGTAGTAGTTTGCGTTGGTACAGATAATATCACGTTGCTTTTCGTCTATTAATCTATGTGTATAGTTATCATCTCAACCTTTAAGGCTTTCCTTTGGATCAAGTAACCATGAATCGGAATTCTCTTGCCATATTTCTTTCGCATCTTCTATTAATTGAAGCATCCAATTCTTTGTATGTGAGGCTTCCTTAGTTTCCCCGTTTTCAAGGTTACTCTCAAGTATCAAACTATCTTCAAACTCTTTGCCTGAGTAAAAATTGCTAAATTACGCATCGGCAGCTCTGTTTGGAGTTCCTCTACAGTTTTGGCTCTTCACAAGTACAATCCAAGAATCATACGTCAAGCCGTATTCTGAATAGTTTGTAGTCGATTTTTATCTTTTACACTTAAGACGATAGTTGATAATCCATAAGTGACTGCAGGATCGACAAAAATACCTACTAGTCGCCTTTCAGGGTATTGTTTAGAGTTCTTGAGCGTATTAGTTGCCTTTTTTCCTAATTAGGTCTGCTTTTATTGCTCCGTCTGGCTCACCGTTGTCTTGGATTATGGAGCCAAGGTATTCGAAGTATGAGGCGCGTCGGAATGACATTCCTGCTGCTTCGAGGGGCGTTTGATCCTCACCGGTACCAATTTGAAACCAGAGGGTTTTGTCCGCTGCAATTCGCATTCCGTATTTATACAACATTTTCGTCAGCTGCTCTAGTAATCTGACAGCTGCGACCTTATTTGGCGCAATAAGACATAGATTACCTACGTTTTCATGATTATTTAACAGCCATATTTTGCCCGAATGATCAATCCTCTGAACCGCACTGTCCTTGAGTAAGGAGAAGGCTTCATCTAATATGAGTTGGCAGGTTAGGTTGAAGAGAAGTGGTCCCTCATTTGAGCCTTGTTTCTCACCACGTTTCATCAAAAAGTAGTCCTTTGTTCCCCTCAGTTTTCCCTTCGGTCCGTCCATCAAGGACTTTACTGAGTGGATCATTTGCCAAGAGCAGCCTAGATCTATTGTTCGGTTGATTATTTCAGCTGTAGGCAGCGAGTCAAAGGCCTTTTACAGGCCAGGTGGACAAACACTAGCACTATTTTCTGCTTCTGGTCCACGGCTTTCTGTATAATGGTTCTTACTCCAAATATAGCCTGTTCGGTAGACCTTTCGCAGAATCCATATAAGGTTCTTGAGTGTATTTCGGCGAGGTGGTGCCTCAGATGCTGGCACAAATTAGATTCATACAACTTGCCTAATGTATCTAGAGGGAAGATTGGTTTGTAGTTTGCAGGATCTGTCTATGAACCTTTACGGTTGTAGATGCTTACAACTTTAGCATCCATCTAGGCTCCATCAAAGTTCTATTCTTTTGTTTTCTTAACCGCTTTTTAATGTGTGATTTGAGCTTTGGGATATTTGTCTTCAAGCAGTGATCGGAATTTGCATCTGCCTTTCTAGAAGTTCGTATATCACATAAAGAATAGATTTGACTTTTTCTTTAGAAAAGCCAAAAGATCACCTTTTCCAAGTCAGTCTTCGAGAAGTTCGTTTCCGACAGAAAGAAAGTATTCATCGCGTTTAAATTATACTCTTGGCCTTAGTCCATTCTTTGTAGTGTCATCTTGATCGGTGATTGAACCGACAAGTTTGGGCCAAGGATAGTTATTTGTGCACATTCGGAGATAAGTAATTTATAGGTTTTGGCCACTAGTTTGAGGAAGGATTCTTTAGCCATTGTATCCTCCGTGGACTCAATGGGAGCATAACATTCCATCAGTCCAACTTTTACACCTCTAATTTGGAGGACTGGTGTAAAAAGTTTAATTAAGCTTCTATGCTCTTTTTGAACAGAAAAGTGACCTAAGCATATGGTCTAGAGCTTTCACCATGTCCAGAGTTAAAGAAAGCATAGTGCTCTATGTGTAAGGGGCAGGACCTCATTCTAGTTACCGTGAGGGCAACGATCTCCATACCCCTATCAGAAGTCTATTCAATCATCTGGAGGAGTTTCCATTCATCGCTACATGCGCGCACGTTCCACAATCCAAGTTTAAGACTACGAATCCAGGTATTACGTCGTACTTTGAATAAGAGGCTCTTTGTGGACCGTACTTCTGCTGGCATAATAATGTATTTGTACGTTCGATGGGTGATTAGTCCTTTTCGGCCGCCCCCCTCTTTGGCCCTCAGGATTGCCCCTGAGGTTACTGGTTGTCACCACGGGGAGGTAGAGAGTAGGATTGGCCACGATCACTTTTCTGGAATGAAGTCCAATTCATGTGTACTTATTGTTAACAAGTGTTGGCGATCATTTCACTGGCGGATTGTGAGACTATTCGGTTTAGTAAATGCAAAAATGTTAATAAAAATAATAATACTAATGATTCCGGCCTTATTCCTTCGATTGATAGACACCCATTTGGCCACCATTAACTAGTAAAGCCTATGAAATTTATATCCATTGTGTGAAATTCTAATCAACTCACTCCTGAAGACCCTTAGATTATGCCAAATCGACACTTAGCACCTTTGACCGTAGGTTGCGCTTGGTCACTAGACTGAAAAAAGGATCGCCTTTCCTTGTGTTTGAGTTGTTTCCTCGTTCTAAACAGAGGACAAAATCATAAAGGTTTCTGTATCTTATTTTCCTGCCTAGTTTTCCTCAACCATGCCAATAGCAACTAATTGCGCAGAATCTACTGAGGACTCTAAACAATCGGTTAAACAACCTTTTAAAGAGGAATCCAACAGAATGCATGTCTCAAGTGAGAATTCCCAAAGTTCCACTCCCAAAGATGAGGTGGTAGAAGCTCCGACGCCACAGTTGCAAGGACAAATTCTGGAAGCGAAACACCATACGACTGTGAAATCTGACACTGGTGAAAGGGAACTGCTGAAATAAGACGAGATTCTCCTTTCCTTACCACTTTTTGTCTCTTCCTCTTATTGCATGGCCGTATTAATGCATTAATATCGGTTTTTTTTAACTTCTCTGTGTATGTTTATTATCTCAACTTGTTATGAGCTTGTATGCGCTAATAAAACATGTGCTATCTAATTTTCAATTTTTTATTCGCGAAAATGGTGAACCCAGTAGTGCAAGTGATAAGAAGGTTATGAGGAACCAAATCAGCAAAGAAAAAGATGGTTAACTGAAAGTGAAGTAATTGATGGATTTGACCTTGAAAAAAAACATCTAGTGGCGGAATGTAAGAAGGGAGAGCCTTCGATTACAGGGGTTGCAGTAGAATTTATCGTCTCTATGGTACCAGTTGCCGCGTTGTAGTACTCGAGAGCACTCAGCACATCGAAAGCAGGAGTTGTGGAATACCTGCCCTAAAGCTTCGATACTCTCTGCTCGGTAAGCTCTGCGCTCACAACTTTGGCATTCAGACCCGCCAACACGCATCCTTATAGAGTTCGGTGTTGTCGTTCCACTTAGTGTTGATGTTATTGGCTTACTTTTAGATGGGATCGGTGGTTTGTTTCCTTTCGGAGACTGTGTGGACTTTATGCTTAAAGGTGGAGGACTTGATTTCATTTTCTTTAACTTAATAGCATCTGTAAGCACTTCTACACCACCATCGACAAATCTCGTCCTTTCGGAGGTAGAGTTTGGACGCTGTTTGAGTTTGATTTTCACTTCTTTGGAAAGATTCTCCTGAGATATTCGTCTTTTCTCCATTTTGAGCCGCATTTTTCTTTCCTTCTTCAATCTCCGTCGAGCTAATTTAGCAGAATCAGGTTCATCAAATAAACTGTTAATCTTTTTCCATGGAATATTGGAAAAGGGCATTATACTTAGGGCCTCTAGTCGCCATTTCGTGGCCCTTTGCTCTCGGGTTTCGAAAGAGCTGACGGTTCTACGGAACCTATTGTAATCGAGTCTCCAGAAAGGCATTTCCTGACTAACTCTCAACTTTGAATTCGTAACGGAGGGTGGTGGAAAACGTTCAAGAGATAGTTCATTGTATCGACGTCTAGACCTCCCACGATTTTTTCTACCAGTTGCGTTATTCCAGAACTTCTTGTAATTGTTTCTTTCATGTGAAGCTCTGGATACCACTCCTGAAGATTCATGCTTCGATTTCGACTCGATATTTTCCATTTGCCTTTGAAAGCGTCGTAGTTCAATATCCAATGGTTCTGCAACAGACAGCGAGCGAACAATGACTCGTTGAGCTTCTCCTGCAGGACCCATGGCGGATATAGACTTGTTCATGCCCTGTTTCCTTGTAACAGAGATCTTGGGATGATGATTAGGGATGAAAGGCGGAGGGGCTGATATTTGCATGAGACTTGTATTATAATCAACTTCACAAATAATCTTCTGTTTAAAGAAAGAATAGAGCTAGATTCTGCCCTTCGCCTGCTCTTGTCACGTAAACTAATTCCTAGTGATCGATACTTTCAAATGTTTTGCTGTCCAAATTAATGTGCGCACACGTGACTAAGTTCCGTCCTTAATGACTATTAGTCTTAACTGTTTTACTGTCACTGGGGATCTGGTGATCAATCCCAATCCCTTGCCCATGTGTCTAAAAGGAAGCTGAGTCAGGGAGAGAAAATCCCGGATAATGTGGACCCAGACATGACTATCATAAAAACGCCTCTTGCTCTAATTTTCACGGGCTATTTATTCTCTCATTCACTAAAATAGCATAAACTGCTACGTCATCCCACTAAACAACTGAATCATCTGGATAGGCAGAAGAATTAAACTAATGGGACATGTTTCTACTGCTATTTCTCTGCATGAATTCAAAACATTTGCAAAGATCTGTTTCCAAAATGGAAGATCAAGCATTCATTCTCGCCAGTGGACTATAAATGTGCTCTGTTTGGTGCTGAGACCAGTTATTGTTGCACATAAACTGCTTGCCTTCAATTATGATGCATTCTAAACGTAAAGAGAGCTATACGGAAAGTGGTGTACACAACGAACGCGACGCATGATTGCTATCGTCCAGGTTGGCGTTTGCATTTGAAGTAGTCTTATCCAGGTCACGTAAAATTATTTCTGTTCAATAGCTTATTTTACATTCAGCAATAATTCAATCGGGAGTTGCCTCCATCAAAATGGACTGACATTCTTAACTTGTCATCTTCGAATTCTATTTTCCGATCTACCACTATTATCCACGGTTTTGTTGTAACTAAAGAATTTTACAGGTGTTGGTTAACGAGCGATTGGTGGATATTTGGAGAATCAATTCGCTTTTGTGCTTTATTTAGCTCAGCGAAAAATGTCCTTAATTATCCTTTTCAACTGTCAGTATTTGGCCTTCAGGGCCTAACAGATGACCTTAAAGTGTAACTCCGCACTATTCACATTGGCCAGTATTATATTAGTAGCTGTTCTGGATACGCTCATCAATCCGAGCTTGGTGATTCGGAACATCTGATTGCTAAAGTAAGTGGTCGTGAAGGTAGTTATAAGGAACTAAGAAATTATCCGATCTGTAAAATAAGTTCAGTATTATCTGGATTCACTGTATCAACTTTACTCGTGGACGAGATTCCTCGTTATCAGCTTTAAAAGCTTCATAACCAAGTAAATACAATTGCGAATCGCTGATACAGACAATGAATGTAGCACTATCGACCCTTATACCACATCGAACAACTTTTGCTGCCTAGATCCAAGGATGTTGTTGGCTATTTCGCAACCAATTTCCTGATCAATGAGACTATATTACACCTTCTATGCGGTTAAAATGAAAAATTTGCATTCGCTGGTGCTTGACGAAAAAACTTGACCCAGGTGCCTTCCTTGTAACAGGCAACAAAAGTCAGGGCGGAATGAACTAAACGTAGTGTGCCCTAGCTGAAATCACCAGCCCACCAGGAATTACCTTAACACAATTCAAAAACACTTTTCGGGAGAAATTCTACCATTAAAACAAGCAAACGCTTCCATAAGGCCCGAGTGCTTGTTCCACTGGAACACAGTTTTACCGGCATTGTCCCAACCTGCACAACGCTTCAAATCCCTAGTTAACCCTAATGACAGTTAAGATATTATTGATACAGCTGCTAAGTGGCACAGTGAAAAAGGGCCGGCCAAGTAAAGAAATTCCAGGGCCAATAGAAGCCTCTTTAAACTATCCACGTATAGTTCTCTCAAGACAAAAGAAAACAGACTGGAGATTCGTTTTATTAATTTTAAGACGAGAGCAGGGAAACAGGAAACAGAGTTGGGTAATCGTTGTGGTAGTAATTAGTGTAGTAATATGGTTAGTAATATTAAATGAGCGTATTTACACTGCGGACGAGTGAGGACATTTCAACTTTGAAAGAGTCATAGTAGAAGCGATATTAGTAGAGACATGGTGGGAACAAGAAAGTTGAAGTTAGCACGTCCCTGACAGTTCTGAGACACACAATCACGCCCATAGATGTCGATCGAACCGCCGAACTTCCAAATCAAGCACACACAAACACATCAAAGGAAGTGGGGAGAATAAATCCATTGACATTAGGGAAAACGATAAATGGATGTAGTCGAACATTAGACAGGAGAATATAGGAACAAGTAGTGAAGCAAGTTATTCGTCAGCAGGTTTGATCATGGTCACAGTGACACCCCCTGGTGCCGTTGGTGCAGAGGAAGCATTAACAACAGGCGCACTACCCGCGGAGGGTGTAGGGGGTTGCTGATTTTGGGGAGCAGGAGAGCCCGGCTTTGGAGTCACGATAGGGTTCACAGAAGTTGTAGTCTTTGTCGTAGCAACTATGGAAGTAGCTGAGGTCGACGCTCCACTAACTACTGAAGATCCAGACGTGGAAGCCATTGTTGTGGGAAATTCCTCCCGTACTGCATTCAGACATTCCCAGGAGATATCAGCTGGCGCGCGACTGCGCATCCAAGTGACATATTCGTCAACCTTGTCCTCGTCCAGTGCATCACGGGCACGATCTGACAAAGAGTAAATCAAGCTTGTACTAAAAACCCATCAGTAGCAAATCCTGGCGAACAAAATTATCGCAAAGTGCTGCTCACCTCTGTGCACGGCATTCAAGTGGCGATAGAAATCCCACCTGCGTACAAATCCCTTACTACAGATACGGCAGGTGTAGGGTCTCACATCTTCAAAGAAAAGAAACGCGCAAATGAGTGAAGAGCATATGATGAATGCGCGCACGCATTTAGTACTCGATGAGGTGATTGCACTGTCTTTCACAAGAACGCAATAGGGGGGCGAAGCAACGAACTGGCACGTGATGGTAAGATGACACGGTGTTGATTAAAAAAAATTGTGAGCGCGTTCCATCCACAGTTAAGGCTCAAATACTCACCTGAGTGAACCTGAATAATATGCGCTTGAAGGCTCTGATTGCGGGGGTACACCTTATCGCACTGGTCACAAGCATACTGTTTCCGTTGCTTTGGTGCTAAAAAAAGGATAAAAGCGAAAACAATAAAACAGGCCAGACTAAACTTGCAATTGACGACCCTTCCTACTTTAACCTAGTTCGTTTATAAAGTACAAAACCAATCACTTTAAAGTTCTTGACAGGATGAAGACTCCTAAAGCTCTAATTGACATCGGTTTCACCACACCAATTAGTGTTTACCAAAGAGTCGGTTTTTCACCTTACAGTAGTATCTGACTGTGGACTAAATAAAGAGGGTCAAATGGCTATTCTTTCTCAGCGCACAAACGCGTAGAACGCAAAAGCGCGCTTGGAGAGCGAGAGAACGAACGTTGGACGCACGTCACGCAGACTGCCAGGGTGTGCGTCACCTCAATTTGTCTGGCGCACGCAAGATTACATGACCGCACCCAGAGTTGCACTAACGCACGGAAAACAGCCAACTGGCCTGGCAGGCCACAGCATGTTATCGACGCAAATAGCATGCACACACTTTATTGCCTGTGCGCACGCACCAAACTGGCGTGGTCTAGCAAGAACGTGCGCAAGCGATTTGTGTGAGGACACTACTAACGAAAGCTGGGGCTTAACTAATGTTAAGGTCTAAGCAATGAAGTGCGTGAACACTAACGCAAAGACACACACGCCCAGCGCGCTGATTTTGGCGCAAGGTTTAGCTTCTCCTCTTTCCGACGGCCTGCCTGCTTCATCAATCCAGCACTATTTAGGAGATTTTAACGCACCAAGAACGTCTATGCAGTTGTAATGTAATCAACCACTCACGCCCTCAAGATGAGAAGTCCACAAGAGATTACGGAGAACAAGCACACTAGCACGCAATCTATGATTTGCAGAGGGTTAAATCGATAGGGAGACACATACATACACACACGCACACACCAAACTGCGCAAAGACACACCACAGCGGCGTATAGCGCGAATTTGTGTATAAATGCACTGCGAATATGTTGTGTACGTGCTAGCGCTGCGCACGTAAATCCTGCGCTAAGAGCGTCGTTCTACCACCACACCGCATTAGAGGCAAGAAGCTTCCGGAGTGGGAACATACCTGGATGTTGCTGTTGCTGCTGCAGTGGTTGTTGTTGCAGTTGAGCAGTAGCTTGAGCTGGAGGGATGATTGAAATAGTGGTAGTCCCTTGCTGCATCATGTGTTGGGGCGGTGGAAGACCCAACTGTTGACCCACTTGAATGCGCTGTTGTTGCTGCTGTTGCTGTTGGATTTGGGTCCCAGGGGCACCAGTCCCGGCATTTCCAGTGGCGGCTGCAGCTGCAGCAGCGGCTAATTGAAGCTGATGATGTGTTGCCGCCGTGGACTGCAAGAGACCTCCTCCAGCTTGCTGGAAAAACAATGTCGGAACCATGGTTGTATTATTCAGAGCAGTTCCGCCTGGACCCGCTGCGCTAACTGATGCTGCTGGCATCGGTACTGCAAAGCGGGTCCCTCCAGCTGTAGCTGCAACTAGAGATAGCAAGAAACAATGATCAGAACGTAGTTAAGGGGACATGGTTTTTGAGATGCCAAACCAAAACTCCAAGGTTCAACAGAAGCGACCTAAGTTTTGGGCGTTTCCTTATAAAACGGAGCAGCGAGTTAGTTAGTAGGTCTCACCTCAGAGAAAATAACAAGCAAGATCCATGTCTGAAAGATTGATGCAAAAAAACATTCAATCCATCAAGTCACTAATTGTGCGACTAATGTACAAAAGCGTGAGGTGTAATTAGGAAAAATAAGAAACTAGCCGCTTCGCATGTCAAATGGAAAGTTACCGCAATACCCTTGCAAAGTCTAGGAAAGGCTAAAATTACATAGACTCCTTTAAGTAGAAGAACAGAAACCGACATGCAATGGAACTCGGCCTCAATTAGGGAGTGCCTTTCTGTTCATAAACACTTGACTCCCGTTTTAGCTGTCCAAAGCCCTCAAACAGATCTACAAGACTCACATTATTAGGTCAAAAAAGGCTGAGATCGTAAAGAATAATCTACCGATGCTAACGGAGTTAGTAGGTGCTTGCGAGAAAGCAGAGAACTGCAAAGGTTGGTGCTGCTGAGCAGCAGAAGCTTGTGAGAATTGCGGTTGGACCACTTGGGTGACTTGATTTTGAGAAGTTTGAGTATGTTGCTGCTGTTGTTGGGGATCCTGCTGTTGAACTTGCTGGCCCTGTTGCTGCTGGGTCGTTGATTGCTGTTGAATAATCTGAGTTTGCTGAAGAACGGGCTGACCCTGGTGTTGAATAACTTGCTGACTATGCTGTTGTTGGGTGAGCAGTTGATGTTGCTGTGTCTGAAGAATCTGCTGCTGTTGAATTTGCTGCATCAGTTGGTCCTGTGTCAAAATAGTTGCCTGAGGCGTTTGGGGCATTGTAAACACATTTTGTACCCCTCCGGGCATTTGTTGAAGGGTTGCTAGAGAAAAAGACACACTTCGACCAGTGAAAGGATTGAGATTGAGATCAAAAGAAGAAGCAAGAAGACAGGTATTGAAGCCCTACCTTTGTGAACGGCAACCATGTGGCGTTCCAAATACCATCGCTGAGGAAAGCCCTTGCCACAAGAGCTACATTCAAAGGGTTTACTCTCTAAAAAGAAAAAAAAAGGAATACTGAAAAATCTCACACTCAGTACAAAATATTTAAGACTACAGTGGCAAGGGTGATAAATACATGCAATGACTACAGCTAAAAAGAAAGGGAAGCGAGGGAGGAGGAGGTGGAGCTCAAAAAGCATGAGGGGAACGGTGAACCTACCCTTGTGAACTGAGTTTCCATGTCTCAAAAGATCACACTTTCGAGCAAAGTCCTTGCCACAGACCTGACAGTGAAAGGGCTTCAAACCTAATGGCGAGGCGCACAAAATTGATTATAACTTTTTTACTCAAAATCTACGATTGTCAAATCCAACTAACCTTTGTGCAGAGCATTAATATGCATCTGCAAATTCTTCTTCTCCGCAAAGGCCTTGTTGCATAAAGTGCAGGTGTAGTCCTTCGAATCTATGGATCAACAAAATATAAGCACGTTTAATGCTGCCTCAATGTGGGGAAAAGATATTGTGTTCCAAATTACCGGCATGAACAGACTTCATATGACGCTTCATTACAGAGCGCTTGCTGAAGGCTTTCTGACATGTTGGACAGAATATATCGCGGATATCTACAACGGTATCCAGTTTTTTTTCACATCCAGTGCATATTCTCAGTAAAAAAGCAAGCGAATCAAATACATACTATCGTGCCGACTCTTGATGTGATTCTTCAGAAGAAAGGCCTTGGTGTATGATTTTCCACAAATACTACACTGAAAGCGCCGGGCGCCTGAGAAGGCCAAAAAAGTTAATTAGAACTGGGTTCACTCAAAACGATGAGAATGAAAAGGAGTCAGACCAACCATTATGAGACATTTCCATATGGTGACGTAGGTCCAATTCAGAGGCGAAGTTAACGCGACAATAGACACACTCATGTAATTGAGTAGCTACGGTGGTTGCTGGGGTTACAGCAGCTGTAACAACAACCGGTTCGTCCGCCTGGACGGAGAAAATAGCTCATAAACTCTTCAGCTAACTGAGACATGCTAGAGCGAAATGGTTGGAAGCTTGCCTGCTGAAGATGCTGAGTAGTAACGATAGGTGTGCCGACAGTAACTGTAACTGCCTGTTGCGAAGGGGCAACTTGAGCCTGTTGAGGCGTTTGCTGACGCTGAATCTGTTGACCCTGTTGACTGGCGGCTTGCTGCTGCTGCTGTTGCTGCAATAGATTCGGATCCTGAGCCTGACTAATCATTGGTTGACCAACTACTGGATACAGAACTGTATTCGAATCATCTAATTTCAATCGAAGGTAGACGTTATCTCCAGGTTGCTGGAAGACGGTTCCTAAAACAAACCGGAGGTTTAATGTCTGGAATGGAGTTGGCACTCGCAAACTGGTAGGTGAACCAAATTGCTTGTTAGAATGGGGTAAGGCTAAAGTCGTAGACGGATTATGGAAAAGACTCACCGTCTGTCAATTCAGTAATGCCAGTGCACTGCACGTAAACTTAATAAAGTGTAAAAAATTTGATTGGGGAAAAGAAAAAAGGATTATTAAGTTCGAGGCAGAAAGCGTACCTGGAGGTTGGCCCACAAGAATATTGGAGTATACCGGTGTGGGTGTCAACGCAGGCATGCCCTGAAATCACACAAGAAATAACAATGAGCTCCGCTGCAAACGCGATCGAAATAACTTCTCACAATCGTAACTGGTCAACAGGAATCATGAGGTTAGCTCACCAACGATTTCAACAGACGCTATGTGATTGATTATTTATTTAGTGTACAACAATTATTTGAAGTTATATTATTCCAGAATGCGAGGTTGACTCACCTCTATGGATTTGAATGAAGATGAAAGGGAAGACATCAGAAACCCAAGTGTACCACACACTAATGAGGACAGAAAAGTGGGTTCTTATTTAGTGGTAGCACCAAATGCATATGAACTGGGACTACAGGTGGGATATAATGTATTAAAAAAATTAAATTAGTTTTTCGGACGACTAGCGAGGCATGAAGCAACCAAATAAATATTTTGATTGCGCAATAAGTCTGACATCATATTAATAATATAAAAACTAAACAAATGGAGAAAACCAAATGACAAGAGAGACGAATCACCCCACTCACAATATTAGCGACGTCGTGATTGAAACATTGCCATCGATTAAGGCTTATTAAAACTACTTTCGATGTGCGAAATGTTTAATATTATGTCCACTTAAAAGTCGAATCTAACACTGAATGATAGGTTTGAGTTCTTTTAATATTCAAAGTCCATATCTGTCAATATGTGGATATTCATAAAGCTTCGTGAAGTAATGTTTATCAGATCATCCAAAGGTATCCTTAATAAACATAATATTTGAGGGCTGCCAGCGGGTTAGTACTTGAAGCAATTAAATAGTTTACCGAAAGTTTTTTTACACAGAAGGCCACAACTTTTTCAAGGTCCTGAACATACTAAGCATAATTTTTCCATTGCGTATACGGCAAACAGTAACATGTAGTTCAACAAGTCGTTGTAGTGAAAGAACGATGAAGGTCAGATGAATTCAAGGGAGCCTAAGCCATCAATATTAAACAAACATCTATTGTGTCAGCCATGGTGCTTTGGAGAAACTCAACTTAGATCAACGTGACAGCCCATATGACTTCAATTTCATTGAATATAAATAAGAGAGGAGCAGTATGAAAATAAATTGATAATACTTGATCTTTAGGAACGGTCTAATTGTTCAACTGTCCTATTAAAAGTAAAGAATCATCTACTCCTGATTTCGTTCCAGTGGTGCTTTTCGCTTAGGTAAGACGGAAGAAACCCTATATGGATAATTGAACATCGAACAAAACTACGAGTCTGTTTACAATCCAAGGATTCCACTTGGTCTCAGTTGTTAAATGAACTTGTTGAAGTAAAGAGAGAATAATAAGTTTTTAAGGACAGAATCCCGAGAGCTCCTAATGACGTTGTAATAATTGGCCAGCAGATCTTGAAAAGGCCTAACCCGCTCAATATACTGTTCTCTTTGATTTAAGATAAGGTCGATTCAGAAAACTGAGTAGAAAATCGAATTGATTGTGGTGCTAGGCTTAATCAGGTGCTATTGATATATAACCATATTTAAACACAGAGGGATTTCAACAGATATTTCTATTTTCTGTTTTGACATTCACACACATGTGTAATGGCACTTCATCACCCGTAAGTACGCATCTACATCACAGCCATTATCAGAAACAAATGCATATACTCGCGTCAATAACAGTTAAAGCTTCGACACTTTTAAATATTATCCATATCGAATGCATTTGCAGCGGCTATTCATGCCCAGCGCAATAGTAGCCCAAGAGCCTGCGTGCGAACCGTAACATCCAACGATTGAGCATCTCTTCTAGACCCATCTGCAGTATGAAGACAGATCTGACTTATTGGAATGAGAATAGTAGTGCTTGGCTAGAGGCTGATGGATAATGGCTCTACTATTTTCATGATAAAAGGATGACCCGGTTTCTCTTTAATAAAGTATGGATAAACTTATATTGGGATTCAGATTTCATGAGAGAAAATGAAGCCTTGTAATAAAAAGCCTTCAATTTCAAATTCTAATATAGAATTCTTTTCCTAAATTCTTCCATTACTAGTATGAATTAACGTAAATGGTACTCAACCAGTATCGTGTTTATTATTATTAGTGCCAGCTCGCTTTCGAGACAAATTCAAAAATCTTACCGATCAAAGGATCGCGCTATTTTTGACCCCCTAACATGGAATTCCTGCAATGACCGCCGCCTTAGCAAAGACCTGAGGTTTCTGCTAAGCCTCCACTCTCATTTGGTTACTTCGTCGACTACGGCTACAAGTGGTCTTTTTAGCTTCTATTCCTGTGAAATGTGTGCCGCATTTCACCTCAGAGATAAATCAGGCGCTTCAGAACCACAATATCATGACGGATCAAACCTATTCAATAGCCGTCTGATTTCTTCAAGTCTTTAGCTATTAAGTCTCATAACCAATGATGAATAAATGCAAGTGTGTAGCTATTCTAACCACTAAGGATATAACGATTGATTTTGAACTCATTTCTTCCCATGATCTGAATGCATGTGCAACCACTGCTCTACCAGCCAACATTAGTATTCCACAATATTTTTGCACCACCCAACGGAATTTAGATTTAATTAATGGGCAATCTTTCAGAATAAAAAAATATACTGCTTCGAAAGGGAAGCGAAAAAGCAAATGAGATATAATTAACCCCCAAAAAAATGAGTTCCGATATGTCCCATGACTAACTCGCCTCTTTGGAAGTACCCATCATCCTGCACTTATATCAGTGAGCAATAAAAGAAGTACAACTGAAATTCATTTTAGATTGCATCAGCACTCAAAATGTCATTCCCGATTTTGAAGTACTAATGTTATTTGAAGCGCTTAAAATCAAACTCAGAATATTTATTTAATGACAAAGTATATTAGAAGCAAGCCGGGTAAACCATTAAAATTGAAAATATAGGACCGAGAATTTATAATTTGTTTCCTAAATTGCTCCAAATGGAGCAAAATGGGTTAGTTAGAGGACAAACTCTTCGATTAACCTAACCAGTAATCTTATTTGTCCATTTCGAATGGTTTGTTAAAAGTAAACTGTCAAAGTGTGCAAATTGCAGCATTTCATCAAGTATCTGTCAAAAAGTATCTGCTAGATTATAAAATCTTTCTTGAATTATCTTAGTTTATAGTCCCAAAGTATTTAATAGAGGACTCGCTCTGTACCAGCAACCATCTCTTTCATGTTGTCAGACACTTCTCTTCCTCATTATATGAGGAATGTCGCCATTAAATTTCTTTCAACCGTTGATCACATAACACCGAATACCAGGAACCGAAATTTGTACAAAACGAAACAATGTGTTAATATATTTGAAAATAAACACTCTAAGTCAAAAATAGAGCTTCTAGGCATCGATGGGCATAGATATTCTAGATATGAAGGAGCGATTAGAGCCCATTGAAGAGTTGTCAGCAGTTTAGCGCGCCCCATCGCCAGCCTCTAGGGTGTATGAAGGAATTCATTTTGGGCTTTTGCTTGTGCGGCAACAGTGCATTGTAGAGCCATTCGATTCCCTCATTCACGCCTACGCCTGTCAAAGCGCAAGTTGGTTGTAAATGCCAGACGTGCTCATCCAGTTGTTTTGTGTCTAGAATCTCCATGATATGGCTCAATGGCATCGCATAAACGAGATCCTGCAGGAGAAATCATCATTCTGATTAGTCCAGATTAACGGTTAGGATGAAAATGAAATCATCACCTAACGTGGGCAATTCTAGACTCAAGTTGAGTTTGCAGAAATTACTCAAGGCTACCAATGGTAGGAAGATAACATAAATGGAGACTTTATCAGTGAATGGCAGTTATTCAAGTAGGTCTTAATCTCGTTGGTCTCAGATACTGAAGCTAGTGACGCACCTGTATTGTCCAGCGGCAATTCGTCTGCCGAGAAATCATGCGGCTACCGAACTGAAAACAAACGCTATTTAACTTATAATCTTGTAATAAATCAAACATTGTTTGCTGCTTGCGTTTACCTAAAAAATGTAATAGTATAAGTTCAGCGTGCCGCAGCTGTATGGCTGTATGCAAACTTAAACAAACTCATTACACAGCATTCAGTTTCAATCATTCGCTTATGCTCTTATATTCCTTTATCCGGCACCGATTTGACTTCCATCGATTGTGTATTCTTGAAGACTTTCGTCAATTGGGTACTTAAACAAGTGAGCGTCCGGTGACCGAATGGAAGGGAAGTCGACATAGTACGTATAAAGTGACACTATATACAAGGAGGCGCAATACACAAATCCACGCTTCAGATGACTTAGCAACTTCATCTATTACTGTCTATCAAAGTAAATATTTTATTGCTTCCAAGCCCTTTAATTCTGTTTACTCCAGTTATTTACCGCCTATTTTCAACAAATATGTAAATACCTATGATAATCATTGTAGCACAACTAGAAGATCAGACATTCTTGTTCGAAAAGTGAAGCTGAGTCTTTTGTTTTGAGTCCTCATTAAGATGACAATGACTCTTGCGTATTATTCTATACTGTTTGTGTCGCTTATATTTCCTGCATTAGAGTCTGTAACGTTGAGAGTTGGATAATTTGTCAAATTTTAAATGGGTAAAATGGAAATAAACAAGTACTAGATTGGTGTTCCTCTTTGATCCGCCAGTTTGTTAGACTTGCTCTTAATTGTCAGGCGATGACTTGGGTCATCGGTGTAATCAGGCCCATTTCATCCGAAGCTCTTTTTTTGCCTCCCATGAAAATTAGACACAAAAAACCGCAAACCTGCAAGTAAGCTTTTATTTGTTCTATCCTAGTGTTCTAGGTACAAATTCATACTTTATGCGGCATCGTCCTCAAGCATTAGCTCCATTCTCAGGTCAGTAGTGAATGATCGTCAAAAGACAAAAGTTATTCAGATAGAGTTAACTTACCCCTAGATGACTGAGTTCGTTGGATAAAGAGTTGGAAAACGGATATCAAATAGTGAAATAAAGCCGTTTCTAACTATTTTGAAACATTTCAATTGAAGTTAGGGAAATATTAATTACCTAAATATCAACAGCTTTCCATTACTAGAGAACTACAAGGGGGCTGCAGAATATCTGAAATGTCGGTTAAACATTTGCGAGTGTGGTCCGAACCTATCCCGGTAGCCCGTTTTCCGACCATGTAAGTCAGCACGGTTTGCCCAACTAGACGGGTCTGGCTTAAATTACTAACACCTATATCTTTCTAAACGTGCCCTTCTGGTTTGACTTCCATCTCTGCGGCTGTGATTTTACTCAGTGTGCGTTCTGACTCTTCCTGTTCACTCAAAGGCATGCCAATCGGTTACCCTGATTGAAAGGTTTAAATAAATTCTGTTCGCAAGGACACTTTTCATTCGGATTCTTGTCCGCAAAACACTGTACTGCTTATCATTCAAAAATTGATGTATTAACTTTCTATAATGCTACATTCACCCTCACATCAGTGGCCATTCAACCTTACAAATTCATGAAAGCGAAACTTGCTCAGGTTTAGACAATTTACTAAAATCATCCAGAGTAACTGGAACCGAAAAATTCATACTGGCTAAAAAGCTTTTTGTGTACCTACATAAAGCACAAAGTCCTAATATTGGCTAACCGTTATTTAACATAAAAGCCTATTCATCATCAACAATTAAAAGAGATTCGCACTGTTTTGGCGAATTAAATTCTTGTTGCCTCGAACTTTCAAGTTTGGTTGATGCCATCCATTTATTGAGTGTGAGGTGGTTTTGTTCGAGCAAGCAAGTTCATCTGGTATTATAAACTTAGCTTGAATTATAGCAGCAAGCTTCATCGTTGAAGCGTCACCAGAAATATGAAAGATTTTTTTTCATTTTTTGGTCTAAGAACGCGTTTTTGCTACCAGAATAAAAATAAAATATAGATTATATGTGTTCAGCAATAAACCTCAGCCTGGATCTGCAAACGGTCGTAAAAATGTCGACTCTGCTAACCTGTTTGTTAGCGAGAATGAGGATTCGAGTTTCCCGTAGCTCTACATTACGAAGAATCCCATGGATAGCGTCCCGCATCTCGTAGATCCTATCGTGATCCCCACTGTCAACCACAAAGATCAGTGCTACAAGATGAAAAAAATTGATCCTCTTTAAAAGCAACATGAAGTGAGGTTTGTGAAAAGGACTTACTTTTAAAGATAGGAATATTCAATAGAGTTGCTTATTGTTCGCTACATTGTTCAAAATCTCGCAAATTTTGGAGCTTTGGGTTAAATATCTACACGCTTTTTAAAGAATTTCTCCATCAAAAATTTCTCATTCCTCTTCTCCGATGAATTACACGCTTGTTAATCAGAGCTTTGTTGATTTACTCCTTCTAAAATGAATTTGTTACGAGAGTTTGGAAGTGTTTAAAATTTAAAATTTTATTTACCAACAAGAATCGCGATAACGTATGGAATGTTAACTTTCAAATAATCACGCTGAATAAAGCTAATGAACAAATTTTTAAGCCCCCTTTCAAAACTCGCCCTGCTGTTTCCATGGTCTCCACTTATGAGATGTGGAATACGGATAAATAAGTAGCACTTCTTGAAATTCTTAATAAAACCAATGAATAGTTGTCGAGCAACATGCTTGAGCCTTCTAGAAGTTCAGAACTAAAGACTGTAACTTATTATAGCCATTGAAATGTGCCCGAAACTTAAAAGAACTCTCAACCTATGCACTTGAAAAGTAAAAGATCTCAACCTTGAAATGCGCGGAGACAGTTTGCGAGGAGCGTAAAAAAATCCTTCAACCTGCAGAAATGTTTCAAAAGTAAATGGACAGTAAGGCACTCAAATCAATTTCTGCACAGTCTTGCACTAAAGTTCACTTCCAAAGCGAATCTCAAATGTTCTTGGAACCAATTCAACGCTATTATCTCGCACTCATAGTAAGACTTCAAACGTCTTACTGCCAGTCAGATGGCAACCAGGCTCAGGAAGCCAGAGAGACCTGAACTTTAGCATATATTCCAAGCTTTCTGATTCAAGAAATAAAATATAAGCCCTGGGTATATCTGCAGACGATGAAGTAGCTATTTGCCTGAAACTTGGGTGTTTGACACAACATTGCTTCCTCAACGATTCTCTGTTGTTAAAAGCTTTGGCTGATTCAGAAAAACTCTTAGGCAACGTCCAAGAACGATTAAAATGGGAGGAAATGGAAATACAGAAAAGACACCAACACTAAAAAAAACGTGCTGATAAAATTAAAACTCTTGCACGTTTAAATTAGTCTGTAAAATCAGGGATGGCTAAAACGTACCATTTCGACTGTCTGGTTATTCTTCACCAGAGAAAATAGAAATAAAGTGTCACTAAACAGGATCTATTTTTTGTGTCAAACAAAAAAGAACGAACTGTTAAGTGAATAAAAGCCCAATGAAACTCTCAAATATTAATTATTTGAACTGAATGAAGCTTTCAAATAGGTCCTCAAGACTGGTTCTATACGCCAGTTCTTTTCTAATAATGGCTCTAACAAATGATAAACAGAAGGTACTGGCTGATCCTACCTCATCTCTAAGAGGGAAAGCATAAAATTCACTTGACCTCGGGGTCGGTGAATAGAATGGCATCAAACAGAAGATTTAGAGAGGTAGACCAGGATTGCTGAGCCAAACGAATCCCGACAGGATAAAACGTCCCGTTAAATGAGATTCTAAATAAATCTTGTAGTAAGCAGTATCAGGTATGCATGAGTGGATGCAAGCATCTAGTTGCTAGCGTAAGCTACAAAGATGCAGGGCTCTCTTTCCATTCTCGGCTTGGTTCTAAGTTGCCTACAAATGACGTTTTAAGGCGAATGTCTCGATTTACCACAAGCGCGTTTCTTTTGTGTGTCCATGCGAGGCTTCTATGGACTCTTGAAGAACGAATTCATTGAGATTCAGGTACTAATTAATTTAATTTCAATAAATAAGGTATTTAGCCAAAGATTTTGCTCATTCGACTAGATTTCCTTGGGGGCAAAATCATAAGCAATGCTTCTCACTTAGACAATCTTAATCTGCTTATACTTATAGCCTTTCATTCACTTGCTCTCATTCCTCGTGGGTAACCTTGGAAGCTATCAGGGAGCAGATCAGTTCCTGGAAATTTAAGTATCCACTGAAGCTCTCATCTCTTTTACCATCTTTTAGGCATAAGAACGGATTCATATCAAATGAAGCACCCTCTTCAACTGCCAAGATTGCCCATTTATTGCATAGGATACACGAGGAGACCGGCATATTACATGGTTTCATCACATTTTTTGAGGTCCATTGTATCTCATGAATCAGAGACATCTATTTAGATATTTGGTATTAATCTAACTACATTGTTACCACAATAATAACAATCGAAATGACTCTCCTTCCCTCATTCGCCTGATTTGGTCGAAAGTGAAGATCCTGATGGGAGTAATCTAAAGATAAATGAGTACACCAGAAACCTCATAATTTCAGTATAATTTATCACTCACGCTGGATGTGATGGCGATACTGAATCTAAGAGGTGAACATCCAACCTGCTTTAATCCCATGGAGGCAAAAGCTGATAATGGATAAATGGAAAATGCTAGATGCCCTGCTTTTAACGACCTTCCCTCAAGCTCTCCAGGATCAGCTATTATTTGCAATTTTGCAATTTCAAGTTGCTCTATTTGCAGGGCAATCATTAAATAATTAAGCACTTGACTATAATACAAATGGAACAGGAATGATGATTTTACTTAAAAACTAAAAATCCCTGATAAATATCTTCATGTTCAATCCTGCACGTTGCCTTGGTATATTGTGATCAAAATTTACTCAAAGATCAAAACTGCCGTACTTGTTTACAGTTCTAAGCACCGCATATTATAATCCAAATGAAGGAGAACTAACTCTTAATTCTTTGAATAACCATTGTGCAATGCTCAAAATTCTCGACCATATCATCTTAACAGTAGTTGTATCAACAATATTGTAAGATTGTTGAATGTACGATTCCTGTCAGAAAGATTGCACTATTATAATACCGTGCAGAAATTAAGTGTAAAATTTCAATGTGAACGAAATATTGAACCTTCTCAATTTCAGGCAAGAAAATTTTGAGTCTTCTCTCAATCCCGAAGCTCTTGTCATCTTGTGTTGGCATGAAACGAATAGTGAAACAAAAGCATCAAAATACCCAAATTGTTCATAAAAGTAAGGAAAACATTTAGAGGTGAAATAAGGTGAGACTACGAATTTTTCCTTCCTTTCAACCCGAAAGGAAGCTTGCTTTACGGTCATTTGTATTATGAAGTTTGGTTGAATGAAAACTTAGGCCTGAACTTAAACTAAATATCACACAGATTGAACTTTGAATCGAAATTTTCATTGCACAACTTTTCCAGCATTGTTTTAATCTCAAATCTTCCAAATACCAAACTTGCTTTGAAGTAAACTCGTTCCGAACTATTTATTACAATTAAGCGAAAATTTACGGCTAGCTTCAAGAAATGAACGCTTTTGACGCCCGAGTTACCATTCACTGCCAGACATTCAAGTACCCTGTTTTAGTGATCGCATAGTTTCAGCTAAATAGGACTCTAGGAAAACTTACAAATCCCCATCCATTCCTTTCAAGATGTTCATTGCTGTGGTATAGAAGAACTGGAGAAGAAGAAGAGAAGCGATCTTCAAACCTGGTGGGGATTTATTAGTAAGCAAGAACCAAAAAATGCCTCTCCAAGACAAAAAGTTTCACAAATAGGTAGTCGCCCGTAGAAAAGGTATCTAATAAATCTCTGAGAAATAAATACCGGAATTGGCTGGCTGATGAAGAAAAGCACCAAGATAGCCACCACATTCAAATGACTGACCATTTTCCGTCAGAACTTCTAATTTCTCATATTGGTATCTCCATGTTTTACACTTAAACCGTATTATTTGCACCGACTAACGATCAGCAAAGAAGAGCACATATTTAGTATCAACCATATCAACAACAAGATGGTGGGCCAACGTAAGTAGGATATGAGCTACTAAGATGTTTGACAATGAAAATTTTGGTCTACCGACCAAGTGGGACTTCCCTTTGACAAATGCGAACCACAGGTCAGTCAGAGTTATGTGGTTATTAAAAGCTTTGTTCTGATCTTCAAGTTCATTTGTATCACATCAATTATTGAGTGCAACGTACAAAACAAACGTAAATAGTTTATATTAGAGGACCAAAGCGTGAAACTCGACTATTACAACAAGCGTCCTGTTTTAAATGGCTTCACGCCTTTTTAACGATTGGCTTAAAGTTAGTCTCCAAAAAGGCAAACTTCAACGCACACATAGATAAACATTGGAACTAAAGCTACTGAAAAACCTCCAAGCGTCATTTCTTTGCTTCAATCAGAGTAGGATTGAATTACTCAAATTCTGGTTTTTTATAAATAAATGTTAATAACAGGATAATAAAAACCTCAGAAGATACGTGATACTTTTGTTTACAGAAGCAAAATGAATCGGTCCAATGAAAAGAACTGTGGCTATAAACGAATTCGCTTGTAAAACAATAGGATAAATTGAAGAGGACTACTTATTGATGACCTCTAAGTAATAATATTATAGGAAAGTACCTTCAATACGTGCTTTGGGATGGATCACGGTAGGTAGGTGGTCAAACCTACTCTCAACCTCCTCCAGGGCTGACTCTGGGGGCTAATGAGAAGGGCAGTCGAATGGGACTAATTACCCACCGGACGTTTAAAATTAGATTATGCCAGCAGAAGTACAACCTCGTAGAGGTTGGTAAACAAGGTACGACGTAAAAACCTGGATTCATAGTCTCAAACCGGACTGTGGGAAGTGCGTGCATGTAGCAATAGATGGAATCTTCGCCAGCAAGTTGAGAAGACTTCTAGAAGAGGTAAGAAGATTGTCTACCTTAACAGTGTCGAGGAAGGACGAGGTGGCACTACGAAGTTAAACTGCTACCTGTACTATAAAACCACGCCAGAGAAGTGACCAGAGAACCGAAGATGTCGATAACCACTTTTACTGTCTTCTGTATTAACTGCTGGGTGTTACATGTTGTATAAGCTGTTTGTATATCTGTTGTACCCCCAATAAGTCCTTTGAACTTGTCCTGATTGGTAAGGAGTAAATAAATTTTAAGGTCAATGGAAAAAATTTAACCTTCAAGTCGAAAACCATTATTTATGAGTTTGCACAGCCACTCTAGGAAGTGATCCGATGACTTTTGAGTCCATACCACTTGTTGCGTGAGACCGATTGTTAATTGTGATGATTACGCCTTCTTATTTTATCATCATCGTAGCTATCCCATTTCTGATTAGTCTTTTCGACAAATCCTTTTAGATTCCGTCGTGAAAGATCGCTTGTTTCGTTACTGGATTGTACGCTGAGCCACCAGAATATAGTTAACTGAATCAGTTCTCTTTTAGCACATTGTAACCCTCAGAAGATTAAAATTTATGATCATGTAACCCCGTCTCGTTCAAATTTTTAAAAGCAAGATTTTTATTTATCATCTGTAGGTGGACATTTTTCACCATGGATTGAGAATCATAGTCATTTACACATTTCACTTGCTTCCCTGGATACAGAGCATTTCACTGAAAGCAGAAGCCCATGGGCACTTCCGGCGACCCTGAATTGGTGACTTGCATGTCTGACAATGCTAAGAAAATGGAGGGGTTTTCGGAAATATTCTATCATATTTTCCTTCTCCTGAATTCAAATAAATCAAGTTACTGCTTCGATCTCAAAACAAACAATAAGACATTCATTTTATGCTTCTCGAACCGCGAGAGCCCATTTATGTGGGGAAATATTTGTATGCAATTGTTGCTAGAATTATTTATGTAATCTGTTGTACAACCGGGAAATACCATGAAAGGAGGCATCAGATGATTGTCTTGGACAAATTGTTTGCTTAAGAGGTTTATACGCATCTTCTGATTTTTGTGTGTGTTAGAGGAATGCAAAAGATGTTTCTGGAACATATATGTGCATTCCATGGGTGACTATCAGGTTAGTCGTGAAGCCGAAATTGGTGGAATTATTTTCCATATTTTGCAATCGAAATGCAAATTTTTTTCTCACACTAAAGGGTATCCAAGCGCATTCATCATGAAATAACAGTAAAATCTCCTAATTTAGGTGATTTCGTTGGAATTTGATAACAATTTCTGTAGCAAATAACAAACTGTTTTTCTGGATAAACAGAGAGCAGTTTATTGAAGCACCATGAAACCCCATAGATTTTAGAAGCTTATGAGTTTATTTGGAAAAGGCAGTTAGAATTTTTATTTACTGAAGCGATTGCAAATGTTTATAAATGTCGTTTCATTTCAAAACCAGAATCTTATGCCTCTTTTCAATTTGTCGATAAATGAGTTTTCTTTTTAAGAACACAGGTGAATAAGTGAAATAGGAAGATGTCAAACAAGATAAGAAAAAAAATATGGAGAGGGAAGTTGATATTCGGGCCTGCACGGTTTCTATCACTCCCATCCAACACCTGCTTTACGGACTGATTTCACAAGATTAAGCAAGTTCTAAACCAGCTCTGTGACTTAGAAAAAACAGTGAACCATTAGCTCATTCATACACTGAACGCAGGATATCCGAGGTTCAATTTCTGGTTCACTTCCAGCAAAAATACAGTGGAATCGTAATTCGGGGATGGTATCGTAGAGGTACAAATCGTAGCTAAAGGACTTCTCTGTGGATCAATCTCATTGAGGACAGCTATAACAGATTAAGTTAGAACTGTGTATTTAAACACTCTGGTATATGGCTCATGTAATGGAACTGTCAAGAGATCATCCTTGTATTCTTCTATCTGCATGATTGACACCATTGTTCTTCTCCTGGAGAGTCAATTTTCACATCACTAAGTCATAGCTAGTTATGCTAATGTTTCCATATTGTTCTCGCTTCTGCAGATATTGTAAGTTGTTTTGTCGAATGCTCAAATTAATCTCTTGATTACTTACTGACTGGAATAAGCATACTTCGATGGCGCTTGTTTTAACTGGCAGCGTTAAGTCTAGAGAGGGTTGTATGTTAATAGGCCTTTAAATAAAGTGAATTTTGAGGAGAATCATTGACTCAAAATTAGTAGAGAACACAGCAAAAATAACTCTTGCCATGAATTGAATTTCGAATTTCAAAGTTCAATGGTTCAATGAATAGTCCCCAGCAATGATTTAGCGTTGAAATTACTTTCGCATAGGGCTTTATGGATGATCGTCTTTCTGAATACCGCCAGGGAATATCCCAGTCTTTTTTCACAAGAATGCTTTCAACAATGAACTTGTCTATTACTTTGAATGACAAAAATTTATTCGCAGTAAGGATGGAGTCTTTTAATCTTTAACTTTGCGGTTGTATGGGGTTTTATTGGAAGGGTCAATGTGCAGATCATTCAATTTTTGATTTTTATGAAGAAAAATGATTTGAACATCCGAGCACACTCCTGTAAAAAACAAGAAAACTGCCTTCTCAATAATATTTTATGAGGAAACTAAGACAGTGTGGGTTAATTTCTTCTCGAGATATTAATGGAATGGGGTGACTCTTAACCCAAATTCCAGTGCAGATTGTATCACTCAAGTTAATCTAAGTCTCTCCCCTGATCTCCTTAACACCAGTTTCACGGTAAAATCCTTCACGTCTAATATCATTTTGTATTAGTGAACTGTAACTTTGTCGGCGTAGTCCAAAAAGTACGCTTGCTAAGTGCTAAAAAGTACAAAAGAGTGCTAAACTCTTGCGAACTTAATGGTAAATAAGTATACACCAGGCATCGAAAATATCTTTCTACAAGTTAATCACCAAACGAAATGGTTGCAATCTCACGGAGTTTCTGCGAGATCCAATAAATTCCTCAAGACTGACGAGAGTACAATTATACTTTAGCCCATAACTACAGTTTATAAATTTTAAATGCCATAAAAAAGGCACTAAATGAGGTTAAAATATACTGTAGTTTTTTTATAAAGATATTGAATTGAGACCTAGTTCTTCCTCTGTTAAGTGTAACACAACTGCTTCATAAAAATTGTTCATACCTTCAGTGTACTGGTAGAAATGTCGCCACAGTGCTTTAGGTTGATAGAATCCACCAATATCCCACGATCGGATGTAGAGCTCTTTGTAATCCACTGTATCCACTTGAAAATACATAGCTGGCTCGAATGAAATCACATTACCGAGATGTGCGAGAATTGTCTTTTTGCCACCGTTATCCAATCCCAACATGAGAACACGTATTATAGGTGGCTCGAAGAGATAGGAGTGGAGAAAGCAGCAGCACTGACCCATGTTCTGATTGTCAAAGTATTCGAAAATCTCAATTTTAGCGTTAATTAGAACGTAATTTAACCAAATCAACTTCACATAATCCACGCATGCAAATAGTTTTCATTGCTTTAATTCAAAAATTTAAAAGAGCCAAAAGTATTTCAAATCTATATGCATCAAAAATATTAAAATAATTTAGGCGATATTCGATGATTCAGTAGACCAGAAAGTAGGAAGAGTACACTTATATATACGTATAAACCACCCCTTTAAAGTGTGCCAGTCAGGACTGTTGGAAACGTTCAACGTCGCGTTCTCTACTATAAATATGCTTCACAGCAATCGACGTTCATCTATGTAGAATATTCAAGAGACTTTCTGAAAAAAATATAGATACAATTTCCCACAAACATCAGTGACGATTTAACCAAGTCAGTAGCTTTAACAAATCAGTAAAATGAAATAAACTCTTCAACAAGACAGCAACGGCCATCATTGAAAATCAAGATACAAGCGTGCAACACATTGTGGAAACACACCCAGTTGTATAGATCGAAAGACCGTTATATTCGATTGAAGAACACCATGCTCGCTCCTGCCACACTTTCCAATTCTGCAGGTACTGAAACCCGAATATGAGATCTGTTCGAAATACACTTTATTCACTAATTAATTACAAGCTAAAACATTCATTTTTTCAATTTTTGCGCCTTAATCCTTCACTAAATTCTTTGGTAGCTTAGGTGTGATGGTTGGGAGGAATGGTATAATGTATCGTAGGGTAGGAATGACCAGTGTTGGAGAGAATGAGAACAAAAATTTATTTCTGAACTGCAAGAAAATAGGAAAAACATTTCGGCGATACTTCATTCTTATAAGTTTTCGAAAATGACAACTTAAATCAAAATGTTGCAGTTTTGATCAATTTATTTAAACTTAATATATGTCCAGTTTACTTAAGTTTCAAGACTTCACCATAAGAGAACAAACTCAAAACTCTTCGCTTACAGTAGAGACTCACTGAAAAAATATGGTCTACAGCTACCGGCCAATCATCGCGAAAATTGCGGCTCATCACGGAACATAACTTTTATCAAGAAGCTCCTTATAGGTTTCCGCACTAAAGTACAATCTGGAAAGTCGAATGATCCTGATTAGCATTCCATGCCTTCCAGAACCTTAAAATAAACCTTACTACGTGTCATCAACTCACTTTGATTTTTTATTTTTTTAATATTTACTCCTTAATCATTAGAGCAAGCCTCAAAGACTTATTTGGGGTACAACAGAATTAAAAATAGCTTTTACAAAAAGTAGAGCACAACAGTCAACATAGAAGGCAGTAAAAGCGGTTGTTATCATCTTCCGTTCTCTGGTCACTTTTCTAGCATGGTTTTATAGTACAGGTAGTCGTTCAACTTTATAGTGGGACCTCATCAGTCCTCGACACTGTAACAGTGTCTTCATACCTCTTTCAGAAGTCTTTCCAGTTTTCTGGTGGAGATTCCATTTATGGCTACATGCACACGCTTTCCACAGTCCAGTTTGAGACCATGAATTCAGGTATTTACACCGTGCCTCCTTTATCGGGCAATTCTGCAGGCATAATCTAATTTTATACGTCCGGTGAGCGATTAGTTCTACTCGGCGGTCCCTCCCAGTGGCCCCCAGAGTCGTCCCTGGGGTTACCGGAGGTCACTGCGAGGAGATTGAAAGTAGGTTTGACCACCGCCTCACTCTGATGTTCGATTACAAACTTTTCTATTAAACGCTGCCAGCTTTCAAAATTCAACCAAATGGTCTAAGAACTAATGAAAGTGTTACCAAAAGACATTTTATATAAACAGTTAAACCTAATAGATGCTTCAGTTTTAAGTAAAGAAATCCTTTAGCAGAATTAACTTAAGTTTTCATTGAATATGAGCTGAACTGACATTAATGGATCAAATGCAGGAATGAATGAGTTACTTCTGCAAGTACGAAGGGACAATAACTTAGTTCACAGGGCTAGCCTTCAAAGAATTATGTTTTCCATTATGAAAAGTTTAAAACCGCACATTCCTTTAAGCAATAGGAAGAACCAGGGTTATTATTAATTTTTTCTAAGTCCACTCAAGTAGTTGGTATTTCAGACAATCCACTCAGCGTCTAGCACCTTGTCTGGAAAAAGATTTAACTGCATTTATTTAGGTAACGCTGCATTTTCCCATAAAACCAAATGATTAATGAACATTCTAAGAGAAATCGTAAATAAATAACCCAAAATCCCTCTCGCAGAATCTATGAGAGTGCTCGACCACCTCAACACTTCTTCTAACACAGGCAATTGGAATAAAGACTTTCATGATATCGCTAATATTTATAACTCGCTTAACCGGTGATTCAACTGACGCAGAAACTTCATCAATGTTTCTTATCGGCTTTACTGACCATTGTCACCTAGTTTCCTAGCAGCAAATCGTTTTAGGAATTCATATTTTCCCCAGTACTTGCGTGCAATAAACTGTGCGTAAAGAGGACTTTAATGCAGTGTCCCAGCAGAAATTCGGACAATGTACTTTAAATATACTGCAAAAGAAAATTGTGAGCAAAAT
This sequence comes from Moniezia expansa, assembly GCA_019097775.1. Classification (NCBI taxonomy): domain Eukaryota; kingdom Metazoa; phylum Platyhelminthes; class Cestoda; order Cyclophyllidea; family Anoplocephalidae; genus Moniezia; species Moniezia expansa. The sequence goes on from JADFDV010000052.1 coordinate 2,551,434, forward strand.
TTGCTCAAAAAATAAATTCCAACATCCTAAATGAACAGGCAGCTTTGTCTCGTGCAGACAGCCAAAGGAATATCTTAGATAAACTATTATGCGAACGAGTGAATGTTCACTTCCTCTTCCTCATCCTCCTCCTCTTCCTCCTTTTAGAATCACTCTGCCGCGAACACCCAGCATAACACTAAGGAACTGAATGGAGGCTGTGGTATCGCAAGCGTTTGCTGCTGATTTTGGAAGAAGCTGTTAGAAAAGAAACTATAAATATGAAGGGTTCAGGATCTCCGGTATGTTACTCCAACGGGACGGTCTATTCAGAGGTGTTTTAACTTTTTGCAGATGGATGATAGTCACAGCTAAGCCTAAGACGAAGAAGATTGACCGAACAGCGCACATTCAACAATGAATTTCGTTCCCTTCTAATGAGTCAAATGCACATTTGACTACAACAAAACCAACGCACAGCAGACATATTCTCAAGAAAGTGCACTATTGGCATAGTTATTATCAACTTTCCAAAATAAGAATGATGTAAATTGAACCCCATACAAGTTTTAATTCTTTCAATGAGCAAAATTTTTTCAGAATCGTGTACAACTAATAGTTTGAAGCCCTGTATGACCACATGACTCAAATATATCCTTGTTTACATACACCACACAATCACACTTTGATTAATTTGAGGTTTGAAATTTCCTTGTCAGCTCGAGGATAAAACTGTGGGAATATTATTGTGTTCTATCAATTCGAGGTCATGCTTGAATGCAAAATACACACTGCTTGGTAAAAGGACGAACATGAAATGCAAGTCGCTCAGAAGCAGTTCAGTTTAGTTCACACTAGCCTTTGTATAATGATTGCCTGGATCCGTTTCTGCCACTGGCCATGTAGAATTGGCATTTTGACAGAGTCTCGTCGACACTCTTCACGTCTCTCAGTCAAAAGCAGAATTAGCCTACATGTGATTTCCATCTTCGGTCGACGTGTCTTCAATGACTAAAAGATCACCCAGCTAGCAAATAGGTATGGTGGCTCTTTATGAAGGTTTTCCAATTAATTATTCAAAACAGAATGTTATATATTTGCAGGGGGCCAGTATATATTTCATTCATGACCTAGAACAGTCTCTGATGAAGGCCTAAAATGAAAGAGAATTAAATTTTTAAAATTCGAGTTGCCAAAATCCTTTTGTTACAGTGAATAACATGCATTTACTTAATATATAACCACCGAAAAATTACTAAAGTGTGCTTTTTTAAACCAGAAATGAGATAACAGACTGTACAACTCGCAAGTCTAAAAAAGTATAGTTTTCTTCAGTCCCAGAGCTGCGTATGAAAGATGAAGACAATAATGAAATAGTCTAAGGTAGGGAAAGCAGTTAATTAAAGACTTGTGAACCCAAGTTTCATTGTTCTATTTATAAATCATATTGAATTTGTTTCGTAACCATCACAGAAGCATGAAAGACTTGAACTCTCCTTTCCTTCCTCAGTCTAGTCCAGGTCAGATTGAAGGATTAGACAGTTAACTGAATCATGAAACACCCATTCTGATACATTCCTAAGAAATACCGCGCCATCGTTCGGTCAGGACAAGGTTTCAGAAACCCAAGCTCAGTAGCTACCTATTCTTAATAAGAAATTTATTAGACACACTTAACATAATTGCCAGTGGAAAGTGGAATTAGCTATTTTCTGTTGTAAATTAAAATGAAAATAGAACTTTAGCATAATTCATTATGTTAAAAGACAGCAAAGTTACCAAAGCAAATGCAGGAGCTAAACGCATACTGAAAAGCAAAAAAAATATAAAAGATGAGTGCTAAAAAAATATTATTCGCACTCCTAATGCAATGCAATTTAGAGTCCGCTTCGGCAGGTGGTGGCTTAGAAATGACCAAACAATCTTGACACGATTTCAGTCCTTTTTTCAATCTCAACGCTCCAAATCATATTTTAGTCTTTACGAAACAAGCGTTTTGTATTTATTAACCATCAAGCATAATAAGATAGTATGAAGCAAGACGAATTTATGATTTTTTTCCATTTTGCGCTCTGAAAAGATTTTCTACCACTTTGCAATTATTTAAAAAAGTAGCGTTAAAAGATGGTAAGCTATACATTTGACTTGAAATGGTCGAAGATTTCTGAACTATTCTGTATTTAGTCTTAAAACTATCGAATGGCTTTAAACTGAAATTATATTCTCGGTACAGACATTGATAACTTTGATTTCACTATATTCATGAGTCATGTGATAGACTCAAGTGATTGTTATTTGATCAAAGTGAGTTTAGGTACCCAGCTATGTTTTGTTTTATTTGCAAGTCATGGAGCCATCTTTCAATAATATTTATGTCAGTCCAAGCGCTTCATCAAGATTTGAGATTTAGAAGATATTCACTTGAAGTGACTGCCATTACACAATTTCGCTTACTTCAAACTTCAAAAAAGGTTTCTAACGTCATAAATGCAGGCTCGAGATGAAGATAAGTGCTTTCAAACTTATGCATTCAGGGGAAATGTGCCTTCCTGCTCTTCTGGCTGTAGGCTTCCTTTGTGGATTGGCGTCAACTACTGGGATTATTTATTCTTATCGCTGGAAGTTCGCCGAACCCTTAATGTACACTAGATGCCTTGCCGTTGGAGCATTCATTTATTTTTTGAAGACACCCCTAGTTTATGAAAAATGAAGCTGATGAGAAGCCATAGACTTACTTTGATTAAAATTTCACAACAGTAGTTATTGCTTGGTCGACCAAGTATGCAGAATCACTGTTTTTTAGAGTTTTAGACAAATTTGGGTGGTTAAATCAGTCAAATATTTGATTATCTTTACTTGCAACAGATGAAAATATGTGTGCATTTTCGGACTTTGATCAAACTATTCCTTCAATGTATGGGTAATGTGACGGATTTGCTTCAATTATAATGAATACATGGTTGTTCAAAACTGGCCGCTTAAATAAAGCATTAGTAGTCTACTAGCACATTCATTGATTCATTGAAATCATTAAAGGCTAGTAGACATAGGAATGAATAGGGATTGAATGAATAGTTTTTTAGATTATCGGAGTGTGATACGTAGATTTTGGCACTCTAACTTGTTAAATGTTATAAATTGAATTCTTTACACAAATTCAGTTATTATATGTCGATAGAGGCTTAAAGAAATAACAGCCTGCATTACAAAATGGATCATTCGCATCCCAGAAGTCAGTGCTAACCATCCAGTTGTGTGTTTGAGTGTTTTTGCTATTTTGAAATCTGTCGATGACAGTCAAGTCATGGTGCTTCCCCTGTAGGCCATGAAACATGACTCTTTGTGGACAAATCTACAGTTGCAAAACGTAGAGCTTATATAAAATTCATCTGCCCACATAGGAAATGATTTTGTGTTTGTTGTGCGACAATGAACATTTAGCCAAATTTCATACGTGTATTTAAACAATATACACCGTCTATGTAATAATTAGACCGATTTTAAACTCTATTTCATCGATTCTTGTTCAGATCTCCACTTTAATAATATTTTTACTTATTTGTATCTATGTTGTTAGCAAAATAAAGTCATGGTTTGAAAACTGCCTATTAAATAAATGGTATGACATAAATACATGAATCGTTCAATGAAATCATTCATTTGCTGAAATCTTTGCCATTAAATGCCTCTGTTCAAACACGTAAGATATGCGCTACGCTGATCTAGACAGCAGCGTGGAATATTTATTGTTTGAATGCGTGCATACGAAAAGCGGAATTTCAGAACTCGTAAATGAATGTGCTTTTCTCCTTTGCATTTCTCCAAAATACAACCCACGATTTAAGGCGAGTTCAAATCTGTGGATTTCCAAGTTCAATAAGTTTAATGATTAAATAACTCATGAAATGACTCCAAACGTTAACAATGAGTTTTTTTAGTTAGGAAAAAGTTTTCTTGCAGGTTTATTTATTTCTAACGTGAAATATTACTAATGCACAGTGATCGTAAATACAAACAAATATTTTCTCTACCAAAAAAGGTTAATAAGGTAAATTTATTTATCTTTATTAGTTCGTTCATGACTTAATTGGTTTCTACATTGAATAAAAGCGCGTACCATGAACAATGCCTGATCGGACTAATCACCCACCGGACGTACAAAGTTAAATTATGCCAGCAGAAGTACAACTATGTACAGCCTGTTAAACGGGGGACGACGTTGAGAAGTGTAATCGAAGAGGTATGAAGATTGTCTGTCTTAGCAACTGTCGAGGAAGGAAAAGGTGCCAATACGAGACCAGAGAACCGAAGACGTTGATAACCACTTTTACTGTCTTCTGTGTGGGGAGTAAATAAAAAAATAAAAAATAACCACGAACAATACTGTTTCACTCCCCGTATCAAAGTAGCATACCATTGCTTCATTACTGATTACTAAAGCATTGATATCTTGCTATTAGATGCTCCTTACATGCTACAGAGTCTTTTGCTTTGGTTCCATACAAAGATTCCTATGGTCAACTTAGGTATTAGCCCATTTATTTCATTGCATATTAGGGGAAGATTTACGAGAAGCACAATGCTTTTATGCTACTGAACTGCCGCTTCTACTTTTATGAAAAGAATCGGGGATTTCGAGCAATAGAATGCATTTCTGCCTTACTTGACTTTAAGTTACCATTCGACCTCTGCGAAGACTGAAAGTACAGCATGTATATGCAGTGTACGAGTGCTGAACAGGTCGAGTCAGTAGATGCTCTTGAGAGAGAGCATATCTCTTCTGTGTTATACAAGACTAATTAGGAAACAAGAGGTTCTAAGGTTAATTGCAAGAACAAGGCTGGACAAGAATGGGAACCAGACGGTCCTAGGCAAGCCTGTCTGCATTGGAAGCTTGTGATGGTATGTGGCGTGAAAAGAAATAGGGTGACTGAATCCACCTTGTAAAGATTAGATTTTATTAATTATTAAGAATGCAATTTTTTGAAAGACCGGCTAAGTCATATACTTTTGGAAATAGCACCATCTTTGAAACTTTCAAGCAACCTACACTATGTGCGGTCGTTTGAGTTGTTTGGTGTAGCAATTTCAAATCTAGTTTGTAGATATCAGGAACTTTTTCTTCCGCAAATAATTGGAATCCGGTTATCCATCAGTTTTAACACAGAAATCTAGGCTTTGTGCTTGGTAAGCATTTCATCAATTGAAGTGTTTCAAGTATTGCATCCATAGGTGCTTCTACACATTAGCAACATTTAAAGGTCCTTTGTATTTAGGGTATCCTATCAAGAGTAAAACTATTTGCCCCTAATAAATGGAAGTAATCTTTTTGATGAATTAAAATCTACTGGTTCACTCAGATTTTGAATAAGTTTTTTTGTTGTTAAGCCAATTTTGGCTCATTATTCCAATGAGAGTATCATGTGCCACCGATAATTGACGCCGAGAACGAGCGATCATTTATTACTACAGATTTGCCTTCTCGCGATAAACTATGCATGAGAAACCTTTCAGTAGTTTTACCCTTGGTATTCAACCACAGTGCACGACATATTCAACTTGGTTCGATATGCGCCCATGTAGCCCATAGAGCCAGAAAAACACCTTGCCAAACAGTTCCTTCGTGATGCAGCAATCGCAAGTGCATTTGGCACATTCAGTCATTGGAATAATCATTAGAATTGTTTACATCCTTATTTACTAAGGGATGTCCAATCGAGGGCTCTTAACTCAGAGAGGCAGTTTGGCATCAACTGATATGTATAATTTTCAATGCTTTTTGTTGAATCACAGTATGAAAAGCCTGGAATAAATGCCATCGCCGAAGAAATCTGACGCGTTTTCCAGCGTCACTTTCACATTCCATCCACGGTTCTGTGGTATACTTTGACACACCCCGTATCTGTGCTATGACCGACGGCATCAATTGTAATTAAGAATTTTATTAGCCCATTTCTTTCGATTTTGGACATGAATTTTTTTATGCCATTAAATGCAAAGGTAAATACGCTTTAATTTTATTCAAAAATGTAAATTCCATTGAAAGTATCATCTTCATTGAAATCTTATAAATTGAGTGATGCATAACCATCAGAGCCCTAAAACGAACACTTTATTTCTACAAGGGACCAGCCAATGTGCTAATTTCAGTGTAGTTATTGAATGTCCTTGTGTACTTAGAGTTTGTAATCTCCAGATGTGATCGAAATCTGCCTTGTTATTACTTTAAGAATAAAAAGCCCATTCTTTAGAAAGATTGCTATCAGTAAGATATAACGAAACAACTGACCACACTTTTGCTTTAGTCAGACTAGTCTCACCATCTACTTCAAAGAGGGTACCTTGAATTTGTTAAAATGAATCAGAAATATGGTTTAAATGGGCTCATCGAAACAAAATCTGAAAATAAATGGCTGGGTTGTTTTTTGTTATAATTGTGCTCTCGTTATTTCAATCGGTTTGCATGGTGCCGATATTTGACAAGGCATCTCGATAATCATACATGGAAGAACCGTAATCGTAGAACATGGAAGAGTTTTAACGAAATCATTCAGATGGCATCCAATTCCAATTTTAAATGGGAAACTGAAGTAATCGCAGTGGTTTTAGTAGCCTTTGGTAAGAACTCGCACTTGTATCATTTTGAGAGTCTAGTCAAAAGCAAGTTAATGCAGCTGAGATATAGAACAGGGTGAATTGGGCTATTCGATTTAAATTTTCAGATATGTCTGGCATAGCTTTTGCACAAACATGTTTGTTTGGAGGCAGGTAAAGGGCAAATGCCAAGTGGAGTTGCCACTTCTTAGAGAAAGTACATTGGAACAAAATCCTTAGTTCTCAATCTTTTGCCCCTGACATATTCAACCAAATGCATGAAGTATCCAGAAAAACTATATTTTGATTCAAGTGACCACTAACATTGCAGGGTAAAAAGTTTAGCCGGTCTTAATGTAAATATTAAATCTAGTCATTAATGGTCTACTATAGCGGTAGAACAAATGATGAAATATGCAAGCAGAGCAAAATTACCTATTTAGAGGTCACGAAGATGTATCTGTGTCATTGGCTGTGAATAGGAGGTTGGGTGTATGACCACCAAGGGCGTAAGTTTCCTAATAAATCCGACAAACCTCTGAAAAGAAATAACAACAGTAGCTGAAAACGAAGGAGCAGAAGACAAAGAAGTCAGAGAAACCAGAAAGCGGGAGTTAATGCGAATTCCTTTCTGCCTCCCCCTTCCCAACCACCCCCCGATCGCCACCAATCAACCAAACCGTTGATTGGCCGCCGCCCGTAGAACTTCATCAGTTGCATTCGCCACTTCGGCTGCCAATGCAGCTGCGCGCATTACAGATACAGATCATGTCACATCTAGGTGAATTCATGTGAGAAATTACACAAAAGAGCAGTTGTATTTATTTGTAATTTTGGGAATTAGCGTTGCATTTGTCCCTATTTATTAAGTTGATCTGGCAGATGGTCTGGACAGTTGCAATATTAGCAATGAGTTGAAGAGCAAAATGAGTACCCTTTAATCTAGAGCTCAACGAAATCACTCTAGGGATTTTAAAACAGCTGTCATTTATTTTTGAATAAGGCTTGATTTTGATACTGGATGTGCATCGGCTAAACAAATTTGCAAAGGCTGGATGACGTGATTCTCCATTCAAACTCTGTATTCACCCAAAAATTACGTTTAAACCTTAAATTAGGATCAAATCATTGCAGGCGATGTACATTTCGATTTTCAACTATTTTTTGGAGCCAAGGTAGGACTGCGAAGTACTCCATCGGTAAGTTGACTGGAGCATCAGTATGTGGCTACAGGTTTGTGAGTGAGTACCTATCGAAACCATCTTAAAATGGGACAGTCGCAGGACCCTCTCCGAGCGCCACCACTGATCAAGGGTAGACTGGTCTATTTTCCAAATGGAAATCCCGAAGCTGTATTTGATGAATAAAATATTCTAGTTGTGGTATCCATTGCGTCCATTAGGTCCTCAAATCTGGCGATTTTAACGATCTGACATGGCAAGGTCCATGGAATACTCTTAGTTATAAGGATACCACAGCCAGCTAGATTGACTGGGAAGGGGAAGAGAAGTACATGGATAGAGATTTCACGACCTTCATTAAGAATACAGGACTGAAATGGACACTTGAGGAATGATTTAGAAGGTGTGATTTGTGACGAGAGGAAGCAAGTATCAAAACTTCGTTCATAATGGCTGATAACCATCAAATGTGACAATATCAGAATGTTTACACATCTACGTAAATAATGATATATTATCTTTGCGAAATCATTACATTTAACAGCATATGTATTTTGGAAATGAAACCCGGATGCTGCTTTTCATGTCAAACTTTAACGAAAGATATTTTCTCTCTTTTTGATCAACAACGACTCGATCAAAGTCAAATCGATTGCGTATCAATATTTGTAATAACTTCAAATGTTTTCCATGATTTTTTTGAAATATTTCTACATTGCTTGCGGACGTTCTTGAATCAAAAATTACATCGGCACAGTTCACTGATATTTGGAATGAAGGATTGCATTCCTGAATGTACCAAATCAGTGTAGATTCTGCTTATCAATAAGGCCAGCTGAAAGTTCTTACCTAAGTGTCTCTCTCCTTACAGATTACGATTGGAAATGACCAGCCATGTCCTACTAGCCGGTCAATTTAACAACTCAGTGGACATGGCCAACCTTGATGGTAAGGTGGGAGGAACGCGAGAGAGCTCCATTTTAAAGAGTGTCGATAACATGAGCTAGGTAGCATTCAGCTGTAAGAAAAAATCAAAGTGGATTTAGAGTAGAAAAAATGGCTGATATGAGAATAATTCAAAGAAGGAGGATCAATTCAGTTCAAATAGTGGCTGAAATCAATTATAGGGAAATCGTGTTGAATGGGCTGCTTGCAGAAAGAAAAGATACACCACTTGAATTTCTTCTCACTCTTCTTGACTCCATTACTATCTCAGTGACCTATTCCTGGATCCGAATGATAAAAAGAACTCTTGACCGATAACAGATGATTGCAACTGACACTTAACGAACTTGGAGTATATTAATCTAGGCCACCTCCATGGTTCAGAGGGGTGAAGCTGAAGGCGAAACAAGAATCAAATTTTGATAATTTACACTTTGAGTTGATGATCAGTGAAATGACTCGTTTATTCATCTTGAACTTATTAGCTAATATCACCGGGTCTTTCCACATCTAAGCCCTTGACAAAAATTTTAGAGGCCCCCTTTTTTGTGGTTTCCAGGTTAAATTGGTAGTTGATGAAAGAGCAGAGGCTGTTATAAAAGCAGTGATTGGAAGCCGGTTTGTCGTCCACGAATCGGACTTCAAGTCGAAGTTAATGCCAAACCTCACTGTAAAAAGTGAGTTGATAATATTCTGTTAGTTGGAAAATATACTAACGCGATTACAGAAATCATCTAGCCAACAGAAGTGAATTTTCGTCAGGGTTTTCGAACTGAATTTAGAATTTGCTGGGAAGCAGTTTCCATCATCGTCGATGTCTAGATTTAGACGTACGCATACAGTTTCTAGCGCATCTGTGAGTAATGCACGAACAATAACGTCCCTCATGACCTCGTTCCTCCTACAGCCCTTTGTTTCTTCTATTTGACAAATGAACAAGAGGGTTAACATGAGATGATTGAATTGGCTTACGGGATCAAACTGGTCCTAGTATTTTCCATCCACAGCAATGCCTTTGCATGCCAGAATTTTTCGCATAAAAACACTTGTAATTCTAGAAGTTTTAATTAATAAAGAAAACAATCGAGTGTCTCTGTGCAGACTTACCTACAAAACGGGTTTTGAGACTAAAGTTTACCATTTAAATCTAAATTTTCCTACACTGTTTTTATAATACTGAATGTGCTATTCTTGGCACTATTAATTAAACGAATGTTCACTTCGCTCAAAAGAATAATAATTCCGTATGTTCACTGATCACAAACGCTACATGATCGCGTCTTTCAACCGAGTAGACATTTATACTAATGAAGGACACAATACCCTTTTTCAGTTGCAAAATTTCTTTTGCATTTTGATACAACTGGGGGCTTCCTGATTTCTGCCGCTTGAGGTGTGAGGTCGCTGTCACCACAGATGATCTCTAATTAGAGATTGTTGCAAGAAAGTGTTTGATTGGTAATTCGGTCATACCATAAACACCCTAAAAGGTGTAATTCACTCAGCAGTGCTAATCATGTCTCAGCTGATTCAAAACAAAACTTTGGAGTCCAAGACAATTCTTCACGGGAATTAAGGAGTCCCCATGTACACAGCAACAATGGTCAAATTAACGCCAAAGCAGAGAGATAACCGATAAGTGGTATAAGAGTAGGTAAAATCCGCACATGGAGATACATCTAACGCATCAGTTTATAAAGCCCTGGAGGAAAATGACATCGAATGGACACCTATGAAAACGGCTTTCTCGGTCACTTCTTTAATTAGCAAAAGAAATTCATTATTTTAATACCTGTTGTCAGCAAAGTGGAACAAATTATGGAGGATTTGCAAATGAATTAGTGCTAAATCAACTATAATCGCTTCATCCTATCCAGAACAACTTAAACAAAATTTAAATTGATGAAATGAATTCGACTCTGTGTTGGTTATTGGAAGAGAGCGAAATCCTTTTTGTTGAATGAGGCTGCAACACGAATGGTACGTCTTGACTTTGGAATCCAGCAATTTAAGCAAAAGAAATGAGCTGAATGGCAGAAAAACTGGGTACGATTAGACCATCACAAATGCTGAGAACAGCAACCATAGACGAAAAAGCACTTACAGCACCAAAGACAAATCCGAATTTTCTAACCATTCAAAGCTGCTGATAAGCATTCTGCGTAATTTAAAACCTTCATCAAGTCCATGATACGAAGCAGTTGAAAACCAGGAATCTGTTCAGTCAAATCCTTAGTAGCAAGCAAAGGCTTTGTGAAGAAGATGCGGACTCTTGCACAGAGCCTGGACTGCTTCAATAGTATAAGCACATTTATTGAGAGAACCTGACCAGAAAGTGTAGTTCTGGAGATTCACTATGGTCTTAACTAATTTGATTTCAAAGTAAGTAGCACTGAAAATATTAGCAAGTGAGGTCATGCATCGCTTTCCGTCGTTTGAACCACGAAGGTACCACTTTTTCGTTTGAAGACCACGCTTAGTTCGGCAAATGCAAACCTTTCGACAGATGGTGGGGTTTTTTGCAGACTGATCCCCGGACTGCATCTCACACCAACACCTTCGTCATTGTGAACCTCGTATTTGACACATCTTTCCCCCTTATCCTTCTCCTCCTTCTCCTCCACCCAGATGTGCAGCTCAGTCACGCCGAGTTTGGTTTGTTTCCATGTGGACAGATCTAGGTGATTTAGCCTTCAAATCTTATATGTACGCATGCAGTTACTGCGATCGCCTGAACCAACGCTGTCGTCTATTTCTTAAGCTATGAGCAGATCTGCAACCTTATTTTAATTTTATTTTGCACTGGGCTATTTTTTAAGATTGAGTTTCTTTCATTTACCACGATCCCACACCAACTGTGATGGCTGATTCCATCGCAGTGCTAGAATTGAAATGTTCTCTGATGGAATGTTTTCTAGCGCTATAATTGCTGTCCGGCATAATCTGCAGTAATGCTTTCGTAGGTAGCGTGTAGGATGTTAAATTAGTTGCCACGAAATATTTCAAAATTGCTTCTTGATATACTTATAATAAAGCTTCCAACAGCATACTGCATTAATCGGCTTTAATAATTTTTTGAACCTAAAGATTAGATGTGGTGATTTGGAAATGGAACGACCACTTTGAAACGCTTTAATAAACGCTGTCATCAAAATTCTGCAAAATGCAAGTTTCCCATAATGTACAAAAGCTATTAATGACAAATTTGAGTACTCATTGTTTTGCTCGAAAATACTTCAAAATTGTACATAGATGAACCAAAATGGCGCTACATTAATTTTTCGGGTTGAGAGGATCTAGGGTAAGCAAATCCGAAAAGCCCTATCATTTTCGAGAGCATCTCATCACTGGTGAAATGTCTATCGCCGCGACTCTGTCCTAGAACTACATCGTCATGTAAGCCTTTCCGCCTGTGGGCTAAGTGCTCGAGAAACACAAACTGACACTCGGTCATAAGGCCATTCACCCTGATAACATCATAGAGTATGGCTGCATTTTCTTCAAATGCTCGAGCAAGTTTCGAATTTAAGTGGTCCACACAAACTTCAGAAATTAACATTTTCTGGTATACAGAAGAATGCTGTAGCTGCTAGAAGATTAGATGCGAAATTCAAGAGTCTATTTCTTTAATTCCACGTTTAACTTGACATAATGCGAAATGTCACTGCGAAAGGAAATTTACTAATGGTTTTTTTATTTAGAAAGTGTGTAAAGTCGAAAGAAACTAGCTCAGTACTGCATTAACTATGATCAAATCAGAATGTTTCGTCAGTGTTTCATTTGGACGATACCGAAGCGGCTAGGATTTGGTGGCAAGAGATGTGCATTACTTTTTTGTATCTAGATCACGAATTAGGACTCCCTATAGGACATGAACAGGTTGTTTACTTACAGCCACAGTTGCAAAAAGGACACGGTGAGTCTTAGGCCTTCTTCCAGGAAGCTTCCATTCAAGCACTTACATCTCCAACACCTACGTATTTCCTCCTTGTTGACAAACAGATATGGTGGTTAACTGTTATCACATGTAATGTACTTTTGAATTACCTCATGCTAACCATTCGCCAGATGAACTTAGTGATTGCGTTCGCCATCTACAGATATCCTCTAGTTTGTGAGAGTTTAATACATTACTACACTGGTTGACGAAAACAACCGTGTATATTTGCCTCGAATTTCGAGCACTGCGCAATGTAACCTGTAATTTTAATAGCTGACTGGCTTAAGTTTTTCCAGGTTGAATAAACGAAGCAGCTTTCAGGAAGAAAATTCTGACAGTAAGCCACACCCTACTGGTAACTTCAGTTACGTGAGCCTTTGAGTGGTGTCTATGCATAGAAAAAACCCTTAAAACCCATGAACTTTCGATAAAAATACGATTACTTGGAAAATCGCATATGTACAGAATGGTATATTATTTGATCACTTTCCAAACTTCATGATATTAGAATGACCGCGGTGAAATTCAGACACCGGAATTCCAAATGACCTGCTCAGCTTATTTTCAACAACTATAGGCTTCAACCGAACCTACCAAATTCTTCAAAAACAACACCAAACTGGAACTGCGAAATGTGTGTGGGGTGAGAACGTATATATCAGGCCTTACTAAGATATGAAAAAAATATGCCTGAACGCTGATTCCTTTCAAATTCATTTGCCTTTTCTCCTAACTAATTGAAGTCGACAAGTAGGTCATCGAAACTTGTTCAGCTCTTGCCTCATAACTGAACTTGCTGCTTGAACCATGATTAGAAAAAAATCAGTAAACCTTTCAATATATGATGCTGGACATATATTTCGAATAGAAATATGCTAAACATTTTGATATGTTTGCAAGTCCCGTGGAAGAGATTTTTAAGCATATTTCATATGGGTTTAATGGAGTAATTGGCGTTCCCAATAAAAAAATTTAAAAACATAAATTTAAAAAAAAAATAAATAAATAAATTGAAATTAATTACAGAAAAATCAACTTATAAATGATCCGGAATAATATGAATGCAGCCGTTTTAATTTTGTTGTAAGCGCAGAGTGTGTTTAGTTTAAAGTGGCAGGAACGTGCTCGTGTGAGGGAACGGACAACAAAAGAGTAACTTCAACATTTATGCGATCATTTTTTCTAAATAGGGAGAAATTTTGGCTGACTTTTGTTCCTTGTTATTCAAATGTGCGATAAGGAATCACAGAGATCTGCCATTGTTGATGTATTTGATTTTGGAGCAGAGAACACTGACAAAGGTATTACTGAGCACTTCACATAGGCAGAATATATTGCGGACTCACTAATAACACTGATTTTAGCTCATTCGGTTATGCGGCAGCAAAGAAAACCATCCACCTCCATTATCGCCCCGAACTATGCACGAGGGAAGATGGGTAGGACATAAAGACCTTTAGCTGCAATAACTATGGCATAATGCCTGAATCGAAAATAATTATTAAAAAATTTTCCACGACTCAGGTCAGTTTGCACAACCTCCATCAGGGCGGCTATCGTACAACTCACATAATGCGCAGTCTGATGTTCTGGAGAGAACGCATGTACTTGATAAACCAAAGTGGGGTGGTACGTCGTATCGTGTAATTTTATATTCTGTCATTTAATGCTTTTATCAATCATCATCAATTTTAATCTCTTCCAAAGTCCCATCAACACAGCCTTCACCACATACGCCTGGACGAACTCAACATCGTAAGATGCCCGAAGCCGAAAATTCGAGTAGACAGTCAGGGTTCAAAAGGCCGCAAGTGCCAAGCAAGTAGTACAGTGCATTAAAGACATATAAAATAACTCATTTTGTTGATCATAAAGAATGCGTTGCCACCTCTCAAACCTGTTTATAGGCTGTTAACGAATGCTCACTGCACCATTTTTGCACAGCGTTATTTTATCCAATTGTATTGCAATTCTTTGATCGTACCAACTTCTCAGAACCGTGTATCTAGGTATTTGCATCAACTTACAAACTTACTAAGTACTGGTGCTTAGCTTTTCACTAATAATTCTAGTACCTTGAAATTTGTCAACGAAATCATTGGAGAGATCTCGAGACGCAACACTTTTCTGGACTAACCCAACATCTGGAAACAATCAGATACTTTGCCGGCATTTCTGCATACCTTTCGAATCCGAACTGTTCAGTAGATCAACAGAGGCCTATGCGTTGCTCACACATCAACCATTCCGTTGTAGTCTACCTTTTTATTTAAAAAACAAGTTTCTCAAACTAACAACCATCTAATCTAGGTATATCTTTCTACCAAGTGTATAATTGAGCCTAAGTTTAAAAGATTTTTTTTTATGATTCCAAATCTCATATTGAGAGGACGTTTAAAGCTCAATTTCAAGATCGTTTAATGGATACATCGCAGACAGCCCTCAATTCTAATCCACTATTTCAGACTCAAAGCATCCATTCATAATTAATTTGATGTGATTTATTAAAATGATAGGATGTCTCAAAACAAAAACATTCTTTTGCAAAGTGAACTGCATTTCACCTTTATAATCTCTCGTTTCTCGATTTCGTCAGAGTTAATTTTCAATATCCGCCCCATTTTCCCAATAGAGAAACGAATAAGTCTGTTGTGCTGATGCTACTTTTGCACATTTTCATATATTTGCCTAAGTGTATATTCATCAACAAGCCAACCACTGAGTTCGAATCTTTCAGGCCGTAACAGTGCCCAGAGAGCCTTGAAGCGAAAGTCAAAGGTAGAAACGGGAACTGAGAACAAACCTACGCAAAAGAGAAAACCACACACAGAATCGCTATTGACAGTACAGACACAATCCGAAGAACCCGGGCATCCCGATTGGCTGGTGAACCCCCCAAATGTGCGTTTGTTGGCAAAACACAATCATACACTGTTCATTTCTAACTCAGCATTTTATCCCTCAATTAGATGGAAAATTTTGACGAAGTGGTGAGTGCAGTACTTGATAAATTGGATGAAACACGCCACATGGATCCCAATGAAATACGAACGAACAGTAACTAAAAACATGTAATATAAACATCAGAATTCTTTGGAATACACTGACTGAAAAGCCTCCCATCCTTTCGAATTCCGTCTCGTGATCAATTTCAGCCACTGTGATGATGTCTGATTTACTGGCTACCTCCTCTTATGATGATGTTTCAAGCCTTTCTCGCTTTGTTCGACTCCATTAGTTTCCTAGTGATTACAATGACAAATGACTGACAGTGAATAAATGCGACTGGAATATTTAAAACCTGAGGTATTTTCTGTTTTCAATGGTATAAAATCGACTTCTAATTCACCCCCCCCCCCCCCACCTCTTCAATGAAATAACGATCCCAAACTAGATATTATGCGTTGTTGTAATTTATCATCTAAGTGTCTTCCTCGGTTGCAGGACTTAACAATAGATCTAGTGATTTGAAGGTGGAATGACCATCTTTGAAGTTCTTCAGAATTATTGTGGTAATTGTTGTTTTCGTAACTTTGCATAAATTGGTAAACTTGTCAATGGCGAAAAATTTTTATACCTTTTGATTATTCGACATACGCCCACATTTGATCTAGCTGAAGGGCTAAGATGCTACATAAACTTGACGGCCAACATTATGACAATGTTTTCGTTAGCAGGATCTGAAATGGATAAGTCAGGAGTATCTTGTAGTATTGAGGTCATTGATGCCTAAAATGATGGCAGGACTCCAACCCTGGTGAAAGACGTATCTTCATGGCTCTCTGTCCTACACACCATCATCGTGTGAATGTTATTGCATGGTGCCAAAAGGTTCGTAAGACGCAAATGAACACGCAGTGACATGGCTATCCAACTTCATCTTTCTCAATGTTACAGGCAACCTTAATTCTTACAGCCTTGACACAAGCTTGAGTCGTCCCAATTTTCTGATTTCCAGATGGCGTCTGCAGCCGATGAAAGAGCAATGGTCGTTAGAAATGGAAAGCCAAAGACCAAATTTTTCTCTTTAAATCTAACTTTGATTGAACTGAAGTAAATGCGAAATGAGTATGATTTATTCAAGACATCGTGGTCATCAGCTAGCCAAACATTACCCTACTGAAGACTCAAACACCTCAGGGTTCTGAGATCAAAGTTTGAGATTCAAATTCATTTAAAAGTTTCGCTTTCTATTCGTGTAATACTAGAAATACGATTCAATAAGGTCAAAGTGTTCTTTACGGCATTGTCGATTTTACTAATGCTCGGTTCGTGCAAAAGAATTGTGGTTTCATCCGATCACTGATCACAGATGTTCGTTGATCGGAAAAGGTCTTTGCACAACTAATTCAATGCTTTGAAGCAGGCACAACGCATCGATAGCATCCTTCAACCGCCTGGTTATTGGTGTTTATAACAAACATCACTAGTGCAAGGAGCGGATACTGCACGAACTTCTTTGAAGTCGTTGTCCTCAGTTAATTCTTATCTGTTTTCTCCAGAAAAATCAACGCTGCACCCTCCATGTCCGTCTTTTATATTCATAAACCTGTTGACCAAACCTGGAAGACAATAAATTTTCACACGATGATCGCGTAAACCTCGGCGAATAAAAGCCAAAAGAAAGGCGATGGGGATTAGTTGCAGACTGGTCTCCAGACTCCCTCATACACCAACATCTTCGCCATTGTAAACTTTGTAATCCACACGTCCTTCTCCCTCCTCCTTCTCCTTCTCCCACGCCCATTCTTCTTTCTCCTGTTTATCCTCGGTATCACACAGGTTTCCAAACTCAACAGAACCTCGATCCAATGCTGCAGTCGGTGAACAAATCGCCGAGGCAGAGGAAGTTGCAAACAGTAATTAGTAGTCCGGTGCAACGTCCAAAAATGCTTAAATAGTTAACATGTCAAATGCTGAAAGGTTAGCGTCTTATTAAAGGAAATAGCTTTTAATTTAGCTGGACACCTACGCAGATTTATGAATTTACATACTGTGTGGTTTCAAGTTTGTTAGGAGAACAGCTAGGGAAGTTTGCGAATTTATATTGTTGGGGGTATCGAAAACAAAATAGATGCATCTTGCACAGAATTGTCCTAAGCCGACTTTCCTGGGTAAACTTACATCAAAGAGCATCAGTGGTGTTGGAAGCACCATGCAAAAATGAACAATGGTTTGGGCCCAACCTAATTATTCACACCAAGACCCAGAGCATTTGTCTCTTTGAAAAGGATTTGGTTCTAAAGGCCTTGATTGCAAGTGCCAGGTGATAGTTCGAAGTCAAAAGTTGGGATCTAATGCTGTGGAACAGATGCAGATTAGGATGGGTTAGGTGGGAACTGTAATGTTCTAGACTGAATGAGACATTGATACTATGACTGATCATCTACTTTGCTTCCTCTCTCTTGCGCCGCATTGAATCCTTACATACCATTATGGCCTATTTTGTTTAGTCAATCTTGTGATGAGTTGGAATGGACTTGTCGACTTGGCCACCCATAGCACTGTTTACTTATTTGTTTCCCTATTATTAAGTCATAAATTTCTCTTTGTAGGTGCATAAGTGCTTGAATTAGATGTTTAATGGGGCAAATTCGTTCTGATCAACTTACCTCAAGTCGTTGGAGCAACCCGCCTAGGCCATTGAGACAAAACCCCAATGGAATGCATGCAGGTATTGTGAAATTTTGAATCCAATAAAACCACTTCTAAATGGCTAAAACCCTATAAAAGAGAAGAGTGATAAGGACACCGCATTTCTATTTGTCAGCACCATCCTCTGGATAGCTGGGCTCCAGCAAATTCGCCCTCTCACAGAATCTCCCGACTCAACTCATGTGAGATTGAGATCGAGAAGAGGAAAAACCATCAAGTTCTAATAGATTCATTTCAACAAAATGAAAACATTTTGATGCCTGAGTAGGTTTGCGATCTATTACAAGCAGTTAACTCATGCAGCGCCGAAGACAAGAAATCTCACTCCTAGAAGACATCTGGCAACAAATGGCTACAATGGAAACGCTGGATATGCTATGATGCTGAGAATGACAAAAGCTTTGTATGGCTTGCTGATTTGTTTGGCTAAATTGTGCTTTGAACCAACGAATTGTGTACGATTGGGAGAAACTCTGTCGCCTGGATCCATGTGCAGCAATTGCGAAATTAATTATGTCGCAGCTCACTGTCCGCTTTCTGCTATACATTTAGACTCGAAATTTTGTTTGAACTGGTACTTTTCCCGTGTTCTGTGCAAGATGGCCAGAGCATCGTAGTTAAACATTAGAATCCAGTTTGCGTTTCAAATTCATTTATTATCTGCAGTGAGATGCAAAATAATAAGATAAGATATTTAAGAGCTCTGTTAGATCGAATCGCACCCATGAATAACAGAAATACGCCTTACTCAAGCGCTATCATAGGTCCGGTTGTATATCTGCATCTTTTTTTACAAGAGAACTGTCCAATCTTGGTATGACTACTTTACACTTGACTTAATGGCTCGACAAAGTGTTCCGATAACACGAGTGACTTTCCTATCTTTCTTTTTGTGAGTTCTTGCTCTTCATCTGTGACAGCGCTTAAACAGCATTCGACAAACGCAGCCCTGCAATTAATTGCGTAATTCTAAAAATATAGTTGCCAACAGAATTATGAAGAATTCCATGAAATTCAGTAAAAGGAATCAGTTTTCTTATTGATAGTGGTTATGCAACCACCTGGCCAATGGTAACCACACAACAGACATCACCTGCGCCTGCATTTTTGCAGTTATTGTGAGATAGTCCCGTCATCTTTAGAAGTTCAGCTGCTTGAATCTACGAGTAGCCATTCACAAATTGTCAGAAAAATGCTAACGTTAACCCAATCAACAAGCAAATGGGTCTACATACTTAGAAGTCGCACCATCAGGCACTCAAACAAGATTCAGGTTGAGTAGTGAGAGCAGATGCTCCATTTGAAATCCTCTAATTCTTAATTAAAAGTTCAATGTAAACATCAATTTGTCTAAGAATCAATATGAGACCAGATTCTTGAATTGGCCTAAAGTTGCATATAAATTTCTTAGTATGAGCCTGTGCTAAGACTGCTGAACATTGGAAGTAATGACCACGACCAAAAATATCAGCAGAGCCAAGCCACGAACAGGCACTTCGGAGGCATGAGGCCAAACAAAGCCAAAAAAGCAGATTCCTTCAGCATCTCTTATTGAAATCCATGAAAAATTGACACAATAGCAAAAGAAGCGTTATTAATGTTTCTCGTTAGAGGGGTAGGCACTCGGTTGTCAGCTGAATCAAATATACGTTGACGGTGGCGTTAGAAACTTAACGAACTAGCTAATTTTGATAGACAGCAGTAAGACATTCATTTAATAACTGTCCGATGAGATTTCCGAATACGCATCGCACCGTAAAGCTCAGTAGAGACCAATCCATGAAACTTTTCTGAACTAACGCTTTACCTCGTATAATGCAAGGTTTACTCATATTACTCAGCTCAAAGATGTCGGTGAATTACTGAGCTGGAAAAAATGCTTAGACACACTCGCCACCCAAATGCCTGCTACTTAGCAAAACAACTCTATCAATTGTCTTGCATACACTGATAGAGGTAAGCCACATTGTAAATTCGAAGGTCCGCTGTTAATTCACCATTCTGATCAAGTAGTTGCAATCAATAAGAAAACCACTTCTTAATTGCAGTGGGCGATAGTATGAGTGTTTAAAACAAGCAGAAATGAAAACTGTAACCGTATAAAATTAGATTATGCCAGTAGAAGTACTACTACATACAGCCTGGTAAACGATGCACGACGTAAATACCTGGATTTATGGCCTCAAACTGGACTATAAAATGAGGGTGCATGTAGCGATGAATAGAATCTCCGCCAGAAAGCTTAAAAGACTTCTGGAAGAGGTATGAAGATCGTCCGCCTTAACAATGTCGATGACGGACGAGGTGCGACTACGAAGTTGAACTGCTACATGTACTATGGAACCATGCCAGAGACGTAACCAGAGAACCGGAGACGTCGTTAAATACACTTTTGCTGTCTTCTGTGTATACTGTTGTGTGCTGTTTGTAAAAGCTACTTGTACTTCTGTTGTACCCCCCAATAAATCCTTGAGACTTGCCCTACTGGGTGGAAAGTATATAATTGAATGAAAAATCCTAAATTCTACCATTTGAAACAATCTTTTTAAATGCAAATTAAAATCAAACGTTTGGTGATTCAAACACTGAAAAGAAGTTCAGCGTTTTGTAGATCTCATTTTCCTACCTACCGAAATTTCAATTTTTCTCGCCCGCATTTAGCATCTGATGGACGTACTTTCAATTTGAAATAATCTCGTCGCTCAAGTAATGAAAGAACTCAAAATTTTGAATTCCAACCAAACTCAGTTCGAAGTCAGTTCAAGATTGGAGAAGTACTCGTCTCGCCTGTAATCATAAAAAACGAGTTCGCATTTCCACAATAAATAATTTTACTTCTAGTTCCAATAAAGAGGAGAGCGTTAAAGAGAGAATGCGGAGCAAACGTAAGGCAAAGACTAAAATCAGAAGAAAGCGCAGAAATTTTGCGGAAAAGAAAACAGAACCCAAAGCGACCCCATCAGCTAGATTACAAACTCACATTGGTGGAGATCAGGAGTGTGCGGAAAAAAACTTGGAGGTGAGTACATTGACAGAACAAGTCGATGTGTGCGCACCACCAAACTGTGACTGCGACTTGTCACTTAATCGGAAGGATCCGCCAATCGGAGTGGTGGATGTGACATTTCAGAAACCGGAAGAACACTTTGACAGGAACGCGGAAATCAAATCAAATCCCGCTCACGTTTCGCTATTAATCGAGAATTGTTTAGTAGTAGCAATTTGTTTAAACATTATATTTTGTATTTTATGGTCCGCTTATGGAGAAAATTGATAGATCGAAAAAATTGTATATAATGTACAAATAAATTGCTTCTACAAATAGTGAAACGTGAGCAAAGTGCTCTTCTGTCAAAGTGCTCTTCCTATTTCTGAACTAGAACTAAAGGTGAAGTTAGTCGTTGTGAACTCGTTTTCTTGTGTTTACAGACGAGACGAGTTCTTCTCCAATCTTGAACTGACTTTGAACGGAGTTTGGTTGGAATTCACCATTTTGAGTGCTTTCATAACTTGAGATATTAAATGCCGGTTTTTGTGAGACTTCATTTTGATTCAGATTCGAAGTTGAGCAATATTTGTTCACATTGCCTCAAATCATAAGGTTCACCTGTTTTCCATTTTTTACAGTCTGTTTTACTTACGAAATCTGATCATAGGTTAATCGTTGAAACATTTCAGTGCAGATTATACAACATTGACTGTCGACTGACAGACGACTGTTGGACCCTTCTTAGAATCGCTTTGTCTATCACCATTGTGGGATACGGTAGTAATAAAGCTAGGTATCCAGTTTGCAGCTGGACAGCGTGAATTCGATTTTGATGCTGTAGGCCTTCATCCATAAATAAGACAAAACTACCGAAAGCTACATTCAATCATGAATTTATAGAGCGTTAACCTCCATGAAATCTTGAAATGGTTTTGCGATTTCGAGGTGCAATCCCCTACCTATTTCTAACAAGTATACACCAGTATACACCACTAATTCCTTTTCTCAGCTACATAAACGTTTCCCTTGCGAAATCCCGCAGGCAGATACATCCTTGCAAGCAGTGCAGAAGCGAAGTATCAATTTGAAGTAGCTGCACGTCGTTCGGAGCACCTCCTGAAGAAATTCTTTTTACCACCCATGACTAGTTCTCCAAGACCTGGCACGTAGATGGCACCCATTCCATATCTTTCAGTTGCCATATCTGAAATATTCAACCTTAAGCCAGACAGATATTTTGCTTAGAACTTGTTAGGGACTTGCATCTTTGAAGGTGGAATAAAATTCTCACAGGTCTTAAAAAATTTCATCATTATTAAAATCATATTCGCCAAAGACAAAGATTTCGGATGTGCATAAGATTGTTAAATGTCAACTCCGAGGAAATATCGCTGGTTGCATTAACTCCACTTTTTCATCGAAGGTATTGACTCTGCGCACTTCATAAATGCTGAATATATTAAATGCTTCGTTTGTTATCCCGATTATGCAAATGAAACCTTAAAATGCAAGATTAGAGTTAGAAATAGAGCGCTTAAATAACGACTTCCATACCGTCCAAAACAATGACTTTTCAGTCGGCTTAGCTGGGGAGGAGATTTGCGAGTCTTTACCAGAAGTAGGGACAACAATTGATGCCAACAGAATTTTCTTGCAAAAAATTGGTTTTTCCGTTTTTCTGCAAAAAAAATACCTGTTATGAAGTACCTCCGCGGAATAGACTTAAATTTCCTAGAAATGAAGAACTATCTGCTGTCTCACTGTGTCAGATGGTCGCCCATGCTTGCCACTTCGCTGTTTGTATTTCGTGGTTTCATATTCGCACTCGGATTTTTCACTAATAGAAAATTGTAGAGTCTATTTGATACTTAAAATCGAACTTGCGTTTTGATTAGTACCGATATTTACTAATCGAATGCTCTTTTATTTTATTTTTATTTATTTAATTTTCTCCCCACCCATTTGGGCAAGTCCCAAGGACTTATTTGGGGTACACTAGAAGTACAGCTAGATTTTACAACAAGTAAGCATAACAGTTAACACATTTGTTGAAGTCTTCAGCTGTCTCATCTTTTCTCTGGCGCGGCTTTGTAATACGGGCAGCAGTTCAGCTTCGTCGTGGCACCTTGTCCATCCTCGTCAATCCTCCTGTCTCCTACCAGAAATCTTTCAAAATTCTGACGGAGACTCCATTCTCTGCAACCTGCACGTGCATTCCACATTGCAGGTTGAGACCATGAATCTGATTATTTACACAGTGCCTCATGTTCCAAGCTGTAAGAAGTTGTACTTCTGCTGGCATAACCTAATTTTATACGTCCGGAGGGTGATTAGTCCGAACCGGTCGCCCCTCTCATAAGCCTCCAGAGTTGCCCCTGGGGTTACCGGTGGTCACCGCGAGGAGGTTGAAAGTAGGTTTGACCACCTGACGAATTTCAGGTATTAACTGAAAGTTTCACGTGTTTGGGACTCATCCTTAATTTAGTACACCCTTAGATGGCTCATAAAGGGCTCAACAAGGCTGTATGTGCTATATGCTTTGTTAATAAAGTACCAACCCATTGTTTCTGCCTAAACAGTCATCTACTCCCTCCAATTGCAAATAAAATTTTCCTATTAACTCGATTCATTCACAGGCACCTCCTCGATCTTGGTTTAAATTTGCTCCAGCCAAAGCAAAATCTACCTCAGTTGTCTGCAAACTTAAAAATTACTCAGTCGAATAACAATAATGTTTAAAGGTCATGGATACATGAATACTTGATTCTGTCATGGCTAACATTCTGATTTTCTTTGACAAGTCCTCTTCAATTTCGCCCTCCTGATTTTTTCTCTTCAAGCATGCTTCTAACACTGCTACCATTTCAGTATTTTCTTTATAACAATGAGCATGGTTTGTCACCGCTTAGTGGCCAGCCTTGCTAACACAGAGTACGACGGCCTGTCGTTAAACCGCGGTCAATTGATGTGAAACGCGGTCGGTGATCTAACTTCTATGGGGTTACAACCGCTCGATTGAATAAATTAACTGGTATTATGCCTATCCACATCGCTTAACGTAAGTGAACAAATTTTCAAATACCCATGCTGGCTTCGAACGCGCTGAGCATTGAGTGATCTTTTGATCTTAAGGTGCCTACTGCTTGTGGCAATCTATTCAGTTCCCTAGTTTTAATCACAATTGTCCGTGGATTTACTGAACTCCCTTGCAATTAATTCAATCTATCCTAGCTTAGACTGGCACTTTTTATGATGCTTATTAATGCCAGCTTGCATATAAACTTAGACAAAAGTTCTCTTCATCAAAATAAATTGCATAATACCTGATGCAATGAAGATCAGAGCCACAAATCTAGAGTTTACTGTTCAAATACTTGAATTAATGATAGTTTCATATAAATCGGAAATGATCAATGACGTTTACCGTCAAATGGCATTTTTGGTGGCTGAAACTTGTCTTACTCGAGATTTACCGAATTATGCTTTGCCATCTACTGCAACACGTTAGATGAATCTAGGGCCCTGATAACCTTTTAAGGCGAGTTGGGAAGTAAACTAGCATGAATCGACAAGTAATAGACTGAACGGCTATTTCTTGCCTCATCACCATCAGTTCACTGCTTATTATTCGAACAGATGGCTGAGGAAGGAAAGCACCGATTCTACGTTGGCTGTTCAATGCGGTGATTGAGAATTCTAAAAACAGCTTTGGAACCACCTTAAACTCACCTCATCCTGACCTTAATTCGAATGAATAACAATACAAGTAAGCATTTTACGGGCTATATGACATTATTTTTGCAAACAGGAGTAGAAGAGAGCACCATAACAGGATGAAGTAATTAATGAACTCTTGGTGAAATTTCAACTTGCCGCAAAGAAAAACGCTCTTAGGTAGAGAGAAGTTCCTACATATCAAAATCCTTAAATTCTAGACATCCTTTTCCTCTCTGCGTTCACTATGAAAGCCAATAACATTCGAGGTCATCCATTCGTCAGATCGTTAACCCTTGATACTGATTTCAATTAATTTGTTTGTTTGCTTTGTTTAAGATGAAGCTATTTTAGTCACCTCGCATACATTCCGCCTTCTTTTTAACAAATAGCATCCCCTTTTTGGAAGGAGAGTCTCCACCTTAATTATTTTTCCTCTGATAGACCATATTAGACACTTTCTGTGCCACCTTTACACCTTTACGCTGCTTCAAGACCTGCAACATTTTTCAAGCATGTGAGGTCCTGAGTTGGCAATGCGCGGCCTTCATATTTTGTAAGGCGGAATAGTTGTGGATGTCATCTACTCCTGACCAATGCCATGGGCATGCACCCTCCCATAAATAGATCCACATTCACACTCCGACTTTTTTCGAGTTTGTCAGCAGCGTTTTTGCTTAAAAGCATGCAGGTGGTAGAAAAAATGGCGTAATTATAAGAAATAGAATTGATTAGTATCCGGAAGTTTCATGGAAACATCAAAGGGTGTCTTGATGGAATTGTAAACTTAATTATAAACCCATGTTCCCGGCTATAGCAGTACTTTTGATTTGAAATAATTACTGAAAGGTAAAACTGAAACACGATTCGAGATGGTTATAATTTAGCTTCAGGTGCTATCAAGTACGCTAGTATTCTACTACCATCGTCCATCTCCGCTTTAAAATGCGCATTTCACTGAGTCGGTAATTGCCGCAATATTTGTTGAAAACGTCTGAAAAGAACATTATCTGCGTTAGCCAGTAGATCATGTAGATGCCATGTTCATGCACTATTCACGCATATCCTAATATTCCAGAATTGAATACTCGACTTCGAGAACTTTGAGAAGGAAGCAATATGACAGCGTGAAGTTACTGCAAGACAATGAAATCGGATTGTTGACAATACGTGAACGATATCAATCTTGCGCAGTAACCTCAGCATATGAATGAGAAAATTTTTTTCGCCGCTGTAGCTTCAGCACCTTGCATGCGTTATTTTGTGGGATTTGAACGTATTCGCAATGACCATCTTGGTATATCCCAAAGTTCAGGCTACAGATTGCCTGTAAATCCTATTATTCTAAGCCATCGAAGCTCAAGCATTTATTCAACTGACGACGACCCATTTTCGGACTATTTTAGACCTAAATTTAGTTCTTCACTAGAGTACATTGTCTGATGATCTGAGTCGAACTCTTCTCTTTCACATTGTGGTGTGTGTTTTATGAAACAGTGTGCTTAGTACAAGTAAGTACGCAACTGAACAATCGTGGGTACTGAATAAATACTTCTTCATTTTCGTCCGTGGCACCAGTGGCAGTCGGTTGGCATTGGTGTGTTGCCAGCTTCATATTCAGCAGTTTTGAGCACTAATATATATGTAGTGTGCCTTTTTTCACAATGCTAGTTTTTCAACTCTGCAGCACTTTTCCATCAAACATAAATTAGCAGTATTTCACATAGAAACATTCATCACCAACGGTTGGTACCTGTTTCGCGTTTTTGCCGCTGTCTCCATTGAAATGACAAGTTGAACTGTTGACTTCACACCAGTGGTTTTACTTGCCAAAGTTGAAGCATTACCAAGTTTTACCACTGGAGGTAGATATTGGAGACTGAGGCAATTGGAGGACCTAGTTCCTTTTGAGCTTTCTCACTTTCAATAAAGATTTAATAGGAGCCATCAATCATTGAGAACATTAGCACCAGTCTCTGGTTCCTTCCTGGAAAATATTCAAACATTATCGCAATTGGTAAGCTCAACTGAAGCTAGATTTGACGGTTTCATCTTAGCACTAGCAAATCCAGTTACTAAAATTAACTACTGGCTTTGAATTTCAAATATAGACTTTCAAGTTGAAAGGTACATCAGTAGCAGGTCAGGTAAATATTGAGCTCTTCTGTACTTAATTCCAGTCCTGCAATTCGTGTTTCATATATCTGCTACGCATATTTGCTATTAGATCGAGGATTCTATCTTAACATCGAGTGAGTGAATGAACATGAAGATATCACAAAATACTCATTCTTGCTTATAAGATTCATAAAGACAATTTGAAATTGTCAAATATTTTCCAAAAATACTTTTGTAGTGGAGATAGGGGTGGGGCACTTCAACGAAAGACCTTGATGATTTCATGAATGGCAAACACTCTTCCATTCAGTTAATTTCAAAATTTACATTTGCAGGTTTCTCATCGGTGCATTTCTATTTATTACCGATTTCAATTATCGGTAAACAGCGCATTTTTAAGTGGTACAATAGAATGAAACAGGCAGTCACCAGTTTCAATAAGTGACAACTCAACGTTGAACAAGAGCAGAGCTCATTCACTGGTCACCTTTTACAGGAAAACACCCAGTAGATTCCTATTTGGAGGTAGTAGCAAGGCAGTGAAACTTTTCGCGTTTGAGCGCGGTCCAGTTCGATCTTACTCTTGCCCAACAAGGAAATATAATGGCTTGAAAAAGATATGGTTTTAATAGGCCAGAAACTGATAAAGGAGCAAAGAAATACAGAAGTTGCCTTGTTCAACAATAAATAGAAACCAACGACTTTTGGTGCAAAGGGGAAATTCGATCATCTACAAAAAATAAAAGTGGGCTGCATATATCGGAACTTCTGACGCTGGAACTAATGAATGTCCGCGTACGTGAGACTATTCAATGTCTGCTTCGAACAGCGCTTGCAGACCCCTAGCTGCATGCATCTATTCTGTGCCAACGTTTGAAGCACCATCTCGCCGAATCACCCTCAAGAATCCAATTTGGATTCTGTGAAGGAAGATCAACCGAACAGGCTATACCGGGAGTAAGAACAATTATAAAGAAAGCCGTGGACCAGAAGCAGAAAATAGTGCCAATGTTTGTCGACCTGGAAAAGGCTTTTGACTCGCGGCCAAAAGCTGCAATAATCAACTGAATGATAGATCTGGACTTCTCTTAGCAAATGATCCATTCAGTAAAGTCCTTGATGGATTCACCGAAGGAAAACTGAGGGGAACAAGGGACTAATTTGTGATGAAACATGGTGTGCGACAAGGCTCAATGAGGGGCCAATTCTCTTCAACCTAACCTTTCAACTCATATTGGATGAAGCCTTCTCCTCACGCAAGGATAGTTCAGCACAGATGATCGATCACTCGGGTGTCTTATTGCGACAAATAAAGTCGCAGCTGTCAGATTAATAGAGCATCTGGTGAAAATGATGCATAAATATGGAATGCAAATAGCAGCTAACAAAACCTTCTGGTTTGAAATTGGAGACAGTGAGGACCAAACGCCTCTTGAGGCAGCTGGAATGTCGTTCCGACGTGCCTCACACTTCGAATATCTTGGTTCCATAATTCAAGACACTGGTGAGCCAGACGGAGCAATAATCGCAAATTTGGGCAGAACAAAAAGGCACCTAATACGACTACGACCATTTCTGCATTCAAGAAGTGTCAATAACACCCTGAAAGCATATCTGGTGGATATTTTTTTCGATCCTGCAATCACCTATGGATAATCTACTATTGTCTTGAGAGTAAAAGATAACAATCGACTTAGAGCAAAACACAATACACCTCGACGTAACCTGGCAAGTCTTATACAGACTAAGAGGTTGAACCTTTGGAAGAGCCAGAAAATGGACAAAGAGAGCCTGATACTCTCCATACTTGACAGTAACTTTGGAAAAGGCGAGAATAATAAAGCTTCACGTACAAGGAACTGGA
This sequence comes from Moniezia expansa, assembly GCA_019097775.1. Lineage (NCBI taxonomy): Eukaryota > Metazoa > Platyhelminthes > Cestoda > Cyclophyllidea > Anoplocephalidae > Moniezia > Moniezia expansa. The sequence goes on from JADFDV010000052.1 coordinate 2,580,413, forward strand.
GGTTTCAATTAATTAAGACGGCGAAAGAAATATGGCAAGAGCACTCAGATTCATAGCTACTAGATCCAAAGGAAAGCCCTAAAGTTCGAGACAAAAAATTATACACCTAGACTGTTTGGAGAAAGGCAACGTGATATTGTCTGTACCAACGCTAACTGCCAAAGATCCTTCGCCAGAATAAGGGATATGCGAATGCACGAAAGACAAGATCGTAAAGAAGAAAAACTTACAACTGAAGAGATACTGGACCATAGACTAAAGTGCCCTCTTATAGACTGCCTTAAGATACAGGACTCAAGGGCGGCTAGAAAGACATATTAGGGACTGTCACCCTTCGGTCGAAATCAGACAAAGGGAGAAACCAACAGAGAAGGGGAAAGAATCAAACTGAAGCAGAAAAAGCAGAGAAGCTGAATACGAATGAGAAAAACGATAGAGTGGAAGATAGGAAAAAAGACTGCGACGAAAAGTCCCTCAGGCAGGATGAAATACACATCTGCTCCATCACGGCTGGGAAGAACTCTATCCCAGGTACTCCATGAGATGCAGCAGAAGAACTGAGTGCTATTGTGCCACGGAACCATGCCGAGAAAAGACCAGCGAGCCCGAAAACGTCAAATAACTGCTCTAGGCTATGATATGTAACTTTATTGCATTTCTGTTATACCCCCAATAAGTCCTTGGGACTTGTCCTAAAGGGTGGGGAAGAATGAAAATAGCTGCATGTGATTTTGCTGATAAAACTATTGAAAGCATATTTTACAGTTGAGCAGGTGCGATTATGTGGTCCAGCCTCTATCGGACACATTGAGTCTAAATGGTATTCATTTATTCATTTATTTATTTATTTATATATTTACTCCTCACCCACAAGGACAAGTCCCAAGGACTTATTGGGAGTACAACAGAAGTCAAAATAGCTTTTACAATAGACTCAATCTTAAGAAACCCCCAATTGCCTTTCATTCAGATTAGTTAGACGTTACTTTATAATATTGGAGTCGAGAAAGCTGAAAATTGACTCAAGGCATAGCTTGACTTAGATCCGGGACCAACTAGCACTGAACTCAAGGGCTTTAATGATTAAAAGCCAAAAAGGCTACTTTCTATCAAGGCAACATCGCTCCTCAATTTCGCAATGTTTTGTTCTTCTCTTGGAGGACCAGCTTGTCCACAACGTCTCATCTATCGAATATATTCATAGATGCCCACAAAGTTAGACAGTGCTAGGATTTTACAAGTAACTGAAGGTGGTTGATTACTATCAGTGGGATGTTTGTTGTAAACAGGCGTTTTCTTGAGCCAGGCTGATTTGTTCTACTTTAAAAGCCATGTTAGTGTTGTTGCCGACAATGCTGCCAGTCTCTGTTACTATGGTTTTTAGTTGGAATCATTGCTCTACTCTTTCATTTCTGTGATACTGATCGGTTTTACAGACTGCTCCAAAACGAACAGTGTCCAGAACCAAAATTGAAGCCTTTGGATTCCCATAACTTCAACAATGACAGTTTACAATCGTTGAGAAATTGTGGTTTATTGTGCTGCTCTCAGAAGTGGCAACGACTTATGTACATCTTGAACGATGGACAATGTTTGATCGCCACGCTAGCAATCAACTCTGTCATCTGTTTGCCAGAATGCCACTTTTGAGGCTTCGATGCACTGCATCTAGTATGAAAGATGTCATTTTGTGTATATCGACTAATGCAGCTCGAATATATCATTAACTGTAAGAAACGTCAAACATGCAAACAAGGGAGGAAGGGGCACAATTTTGATCGGACCATCCATTCGATTTATTCAATTCAAGCGCACTTTATTTAATAAAGACTAACTTCACACAAATTGTCCAACCATTCATATTCACTGCATCTAGGTAGACGTTTCAAAAAAATTAGATCTTACATTCAACAATCCAGCCAAGAGGCAATAGACTCGTCGACTTCGAGGTAAAGCAGACTCGTGTGCAGCGTGATTCGGTGACTTTCGGTCGATTGGAAAATTCAGCGCCCTCATTTGTGGAGCTTTTTTAGTCGAAATAAGTGAAAATAATGTTGCGTCCAAATATAATTGCAACTGGAATTTTCGGCAAATTTTTTTATTTAACCTATGTTCATAGTCATGCTGACGACTTTGGATTTGTTGGCAAGCAGCATCTATCGAGGTATTGAGTTGCGATTGAGGCTATATACACGTGACTCGTTTTGAGCTGTCCTTCGCGTTACCAAACAACAAGCATGTTCAATCCATTTATTGCCATCTGGAGGGAAACCTTAGGTCCAATGTTAGCTAGCAGTGCGAGTCATCCGGATAGGACGTGCGATTGGAAGTTGAAAAGAGGGTCGTTGGTATGGGATCCGTTAGAAATTGGGAGCTTCGGCATAAAGTGTATGAAGGGGACTATTTGGTAGAAGGATAACAGAGATTGTTCGATATTTTACGATGACACGTTACAACAGCCCCCGCTTTGATTCAATAACGTGGGTTCGAGTTACGGCTAGAAATGTGTCGTCCAAGTCAGTGACATTTAGCGCTAACAGGAACTCAAAAGAGCTCTCAATAGGTAATTAGCAAGTTTTGCAACTACCCGTGCAATAGCTCTTATCGTCTTACATCAAGTGATCAAGCCGACAAATTTTGATGATTTGGTGCTCTGTATCCAGGACTCATGAAGATGGGACAGGTCTCGATAAAGGTTCTCAAGCACTAGTTTAAAAATTAATGAGATTTGGCCTTCACTTCCCAACAATAAATGAAACTGTACCTACATGATAGCCTTTTACTCCTATGGAAATCAAGTTGACGCACTTGACATGACACCAAATCGAACACTCTAATGTTTACCTCTGCCTTAGCCATGGTTTTGACTGATTAATATGTAGGCTAATGCCTTGTTCCTAAGTAGCTCTGCCCTGATGTACAGATGGTGCAGACTTGTGCAAGCCAACTTTGCCGTTTCACTTCTACATGCCATGCTTGAATTCCTAGGTTGTGAAGATCCAGACAAGTCGCTATGTCTTGCCCTGCTACTAGGTTAGAGGTATGCTTTCATCTAATAAAGACTGGGATTAATGAACGAACAATGTATTTACTTGCAACCTCAGTTGCAAAAAGGACATGGTGAATTTCGAGGCTCTCACCAGGAAGCTTCCATTCAAGAGCTCAATTCTCCTACACCTACTCAGTTTCTCTATGTTGACAAATGGAAATGATGGTTAGCCTGTGACGCTTGGATTGACTCTTTAGACTTGCCCCAGGCTAGTCAATTTTTGGGGATAAAACTAGTCATAGCACTTTTCATCCACAGCTATCCTCTAGTGTACTACACTTGTTGACCTCGCATTTAGAGTGAGCAAAAGAAACACACCAGTATCCGTGCTTTGACCAACATGCACTACTTGTGTCTTTGTTGGCAATTGACTTTACTATAAGATTTCCTGGCTGATTCGGTGAAGAAGTTTCCATGAGAGAATCTCTGCTAGTAAGTCACAAATTTGGTTGAGCTCTGTGTGGTGAGAAGAAGGGTTTTAAACCCTTAAATCTTCACTAACAATGCTGTATCTTGGCAAATTGTGCCCCATACAATGCGTACAAAATGGCATGACAGTTGGTGGTAGCCTTCCGACCCTCACGACACCAGAATAAGTGCAATGACAATCAGACCAGTAGTGCCACAGAAACACACGTATTTAACTTACTATGCGAATTGCGTCGGCGAAAATGCAGTAGTTGAAAGGCCCATTCAGATTGGTCCAATATCGCCAATGTGGGGCTTAACTCTATGCGAAATTTCTCACTCGAAGATTTCCTTCAGTAAATGAACGCGGCTAACATACACTCTTCAACGCATATAAAATTAGATATAATATGAAGTAAGTAAGTAAGTAAGTAAGTAAGTAAGTAAGTAAGTAAGTAAGCAAGTAAGTAAGTAAGTAAAGTAAGTTTAAGTCCCCTATGTTTCATCAGTAGCACGACTGCTATACCTTTGTGTACGTATTATCTTATTCAAGATAACCTGAATTTCATCCCATTAAGAAAGTAAACATCACACGGTTCTGAGGCCAGGGATCTAAGATTTACATTTAGTTTACACTTTCATGCACCATCGGTGTAATATCAAAAGTGCGATCCAGTCAGGACAAAGTATTCACCACGGCACTGTTAATTTTATAAATGCTCAGTCCTCACAAAAGAACTACAGTTTCGTCCGTCTATCGACTACAAACATTCCCGATTTGGAAAAATGGCTACATGATTAATTCAATAAAGGGGAGCAGACCCAAAACGTTGATTGCGTCTTCCAACCGACGTTGATGAAAAACACAATACCGCTTTGAGTCACACCGTTCGCTTTGTATTTTCTAGGTAATTGCCTGGTGATATTCGCGTTAAATTGCACCACCCGACTCGACTGTCATTTGCGCCAGCTACTTGTTGGGCGTCTGATTTCCGCTGTTATTGTAGGTTATTTCACCAATAAATTTGGCCCGTGAATACCTTGAAATGTGTAAGCTCACTCAATAATGATGAATATTTTTGAACCTTCTGCAGTCGTTTTTACTGCAACGCTATTCTTCCTACTAACTGTAAATCAGTAGAATAAGCTTGATAAATAGACCAACTGCAATATATTATGCAATCACCACCATCATGTATTCCGCCACCTCAAGATATCTTTGAAGCAGCGACAATACTGAGTCACTTGCTACATATAGGGGCAGAGTGCCAGAATTGTACCGCGTTCAAAAAATTCAATTCGCATAATAATAACTTCATGGGCTCAAAGACGTTTTTTCTGCCTACCCCAGTCGTGGTGCTTAAGACTTCTAAGGATTGATAAATAATCTCTCCTATCAAACCAAGTCACCGCACTAGAACAAAAGAACAAAGTACTGAAAATAACTCCAGCAGTTCAAATACGTCCCTCTGTGATCAAGGCAAATGAGGGCTCACAATTTACCCAGTAGCAATAAGCAAGTGGATATAAAAGCAGAGATACTACTAATAGATGATACAAAAGTGGGCAAAGTCAATATATGGAAATACATTTTCAAAAGATAATCTAATTGAGATGAAATCCGGTTTGGCTCATAGCGACCTTGAGATTGTGATATAGTTCCTTTGCACTGCAGAATTCCGGCATTTTGAGGTAATGCCCACAGGTATTGACACTAGGGAAAGGACCTTCTTCCGGTGATTTCTTTGCTACTTTCAAACGTGGTTCAAGGTTTTTCAGACCACCAGCTGGAAGACTCGAAGTACCGGTAACGAAACGAAGGAATTCTCGCCTGTCTTCAGAATTCATGTCAGTTAGAACATCAATCAACAGAAGGTAGCCCGGCGAACTACTTCCGTAACCATAAACTGGATTCGTATAAGCCATGAGTTCTTCTCGTGTCCACGAAATATCAGCCGAGCCTCTAATAAGAGCACCAAGTTCTGAACTAGTAAAGGTTGACAACCATTGCATCGATACCACCCGATCGAGACCAGCTGAAAGGAAGTAGACAGCGGTATTAAATTAACGATGTAATATGATTCCCAAAACGGCAATTATTAGCGAAATTACCTTTAAATGCGTCCATTTGGGCCCTGATACCTTTGTCCAAACAGAACTCCAGAGTTCTACGAATATAGTCCTTGTAGTTGGCAATGTTAACAGTATCCAGAGTCTCCCTATTCACCAAATCGGAAGATGATTCCCATGAATAGACATCTTCCAAGACCACGTCAACCTACAGACAAGGAAAGAACAGATATACGAGTAACCTTAGCTATGTAGTTGAGCAGGAAATTGCTAGGAGATATAATTTACCCCATAAGGAGATTGATACACCATACTCAAACAAAGGTCCTCTATATGCTCGTTAGTGAGACCATCTTGTTGCAAAAGAGATCGGAAAATAGCAGCTCTGGTTGGATGGACTTCAGCAAAGTCCCCGAAGTCAAGAATACCAGTCAACCAGTGTGCACTGCTAGCAGGAGCCTTCTGAAGTCCGATAAGCAAGGGATCTTCTGAAGAGAGTGCACGCTCTCTAGAGGCCTCTACTTTTGCTGCCGATTTCAAGCAAGCTTCTAGAGATCCAGATTGAGTGGAACTTTCTAGCATCTGCATAGAGGCAGCATAGTTAGCAAATATTTTCAACAATGGCTTTGAAAAGGGCAGATCCAGGAGATGTTTGTCCTGAAGGGCTTTTCCCACCGTAATCCCCATGATGTAGAAACGTCGAATTACCTCAAAAGGCACAGTGTTACGAGGATACGGCTCAGGGAAGAGCCCAAAGGTGGGGTTGGCATACTCGCCATGTTCATCCGAGTTCACCCACAAGCCCAAAGAATTTCTACGAAACTCCATGGAAATGAGGTTGTAGAACTCCAGTGTGGGACCCAACCCAGTTCCCTCTTCGTCTGAAAGAGAAAATACATATTCAGTAGCGACAAATGTGCCAAAAAGGTTCAAACTGAGGATATAAACTTACCCTTGAAACGGATTTCTAACTTAGCTTTACATTCAGCATGTTCGTCCATTATACGCTCAGCCCAAGCCCAGAAGCCAGACCCGCTTAAGCCAACATCACCTTCTTCATCTCGTGGAACGAATGTATAGTTCTTAAACAGTCGGCCAACTTCTGCCTTATGACAATCGCACGATTTGGTATGGAATATGAAGTCATAGCTTTCCATTCTAAGCTGATCACACAGGTCTTCGCTGTCATCACTGGCATGACTATCCAACAACTTGGAGGATATATGATGGGCTATACGGGATGCATGAGCAAACTCAATGCTGCTCACCGATTGGTTAAGGTCAATGTCATTGCCATTGGCAGCTGACGAGATAGAGTCATGCTCCATCCAAAGGAGAGATCTTGCAGGACCGAACGCACAGGCTCTGAAGAAGTTAAGTCGTGAACTGTATGGAAAGAGAGGCGTAATACGCTGGGTCAAATTCGTGCACCAATCCGGAAGTGTATGACCCGAAGAAACTGCTAGTACGTCTTTTAACTGACGGTCCAATTTGTATTTCAATCTGGAAGACTCAAAATTCACTTTGGTCTGATCCTCTTCATCGTCATTAGTAAAGAGCTTCGAGAAAAGATCGACAATACTAAGAAGATCCTCTGTCTGTCCTTTGATGCTGGAGAAATTGACATCCAGTGGGTGAATACCCAGACTCTCCAAAAGTTCAATTTGAGTGTTTGCCAGTCGCACATCTCGTGGAGTCAGGAAACAACCAACTCCTAGGTTTGGCTGCAAATAAAAATGAGAAATATGAATACAAATCTGAAGACATAAACCCGTTTCTGAGGAGAATAGCATACCTTCAAGGAGCCAAATTCACACCTAGCCTTCGAGTCGCGGAGACTATATTCCATGGTTATTCCCACACGCGGAAGACCATTAGCAGTCAAATCCGCTTCTGATTCTGGTGCATATAGTGCCTTTTCAGCCAACTTCAAGATGTAGTTGAAAAGAGGTATCTCCTTATCATCAATTAGAACTGAAGCCACAACTGAGCCGTTTGACTGGCGCGCAAACAGCTCAAATTGTAAGTCGTATTTCGCTATGGTAAAAAGTCAGAAAATAACATCAAACCCATAGGGACCTGAGCACAGTGCTTCTTTAAGAGCCAACTTACATCGTTTGGTATAAAAGGACTCCAGTTCACCCACAGTGTCTGGAGTAATTCGAGGAGTGAAAGAGGCTAATGACTGTTGATCATTGTCACCATTCGGATCATACGGCCCTATCAAGGCACGAACGATGTGTTTTTTTGATGGAGCATCCTCTTGCACAGAAAGACGAATCAAATCCTGTCCATTCAATAGTCTTTGCACTTGACCCAATATATAAGCTTCGGCGAGCTTCTAAAACAGATTAAATCATTATCATAAAAGCGAACACAATATTAAGTAGATCAGGAACACCATTTACGGGGCACGCTGCGTCGGTTACTTCAACAAGAGTTGGGGTGACCGAATCCTCTCTATTGGCAATCTCCGTAACTTTCTTTTCTTTGGAGTTCATAGAATCAACAGGCTCAGCAGTCTACAAAATTACAAATCCGATTTGAGCCACAAAAAGCTAACTCTTGAGGATAATCTGAAAAACAAACTTTGATTTCAACTGCTCTAGGCTGTGTCTCCTCTTTTGGATCTGAGTCCAAAAGGCATTCCTTGACCATAGGTAGATTCACATAGTGTGGGAGATTTTGATTATTCCGTTCAACTATGGCATCCAACTCGTCTGCGAATTCCATCCAGTTCTGTTCTTCTGTTAGATACTGCGAATCGGGGGACTTTAAAGAAATACTCAACATAACCTCAGCTGTTAAAAATAATGGATAAAATTTGTCAATATAAAAACAACCTCTGTAGCTTTCATCGGTACAACACAGACGGCAGAATCAGTAGACTTTGAGTGTGTATCTTTGAAATCGTCAGCCTCATTTAAATCAAACGTTGGCAACGGGAATTCTTTATTTTCATCTGTTTTCTCTGTGAAGTCTACAGATGTATCCAGGATTCGCAGGAAATCTAATCCCAACTCATCGGTATCTGCTTCTCCCAACTCGGAAGCCTGGAAACAAATTTAACAAAATGAATGGAGTAGTCCAATATATTTCGGGGGTATTACGGCCTACACATACGTTTGGACTCTGTGTTGGTGTTTTGAAGATAGTGAAATCTCCCTCGCTAAAGGAGGGTGACGAAAGAATGGTACGTCTTAATTTCGGAAGACCAGCGATTTGAGCAGAAGAAAGGAGCTGAATAGCAGAAGACCTGGTATGAGTAGAGCATCATAAGTGAGAGCGATAACCATATATGGGCAAACACTTACTGTGCGGTGGGCATATCTGATTGTTCCGAACAACTCAAATCCACTGATAAACATTTTGCGTGGTTTAACAACCTTAGTCAAGTCCATAATACGGAACACTCGGAAACTAGGACCCTGTTCAACCGTATTTGAGAATTTCTCAGAAGTGCAAACAGATTCTATGGCTAGAGATTGCGGACCACTAGACAAAGCTCGGACTGCTGCAGTAGCATAAGCACATCCACTGAGGCGACCTGACCAGAACCTGTAGTTTTTAGGATCCAGTGGGATTGTAACGGGTTCATCTTCAAGCGAAACATTATTGAAGGTATTTGCAAACAAAGTCATCCAGCGCTTTCCATTTTTCGAGCCCTGAAGGCACCACTTTTTAATTTGTGGACCGCGTTCACCTCTGCGAATGCAGGCCACTCGAAAGGCAGTAGGGATTATTTGCAGACCAGTTTCCAGAGTCCATCTCACACCAACAGCGTCTCCATTGTAAACTTCGTAATTCACATGCTCTTCGTCCTCTTCTGCTTCCTTATCTTTTTTATCCCGAGTAGTACCCAGGTTCCCAGATTGAATAGGAACTCGATCTAATGCTGCAGTCGGTCGACATATAACCGAAGAAGAGGAGGCGGCAAACAGGTAAGAACCAACGAGATCATGGGTGGAAGGATTAATCCAGTCCTCTATCTGTCCACCGCAGGTTCCAAGCCACTCCACGACACCACTGCTCAGATCCAAGGGCTCAGGTATTTCTTGGCGACCAAATCGATCTACCTTTTTCATGAGCTTCTGCAGAAAAGGCATAGACTTTCGAGGTCTTTCGCACCTGCACGTAAGATCACAATCAATGAGTTGGCGTCTACTAGCTTTTTGCCTCTAAGGTGTTAATAAGTACTTACCATTCTTGGATCAAAACTAAATCTCGAGTTAACTGCTCGGTGGAATTTAATAAACTAAAGCAACGCGCATTACGATAGCCTCTAGAAAGAAGAAGTAGCACTTTCCTGCCTTCTTCAATAAGATCTTTTGGGGAGTCCCGTCGACGTATAATCTTTAAGTATAAAGAACTGTCGATTTGCCGAGAGGAGGCAACCCCGGAGCACTGGTCAGAGTAGAGGAACGGGAACCAAACGCCAATTAAAGCAAGCAGACGATGATCAACTAGACCATGAATTCCTCCACCTGTCAAATAATTATGATAACCGGTCGAGAGGGGCAATCGGGGAGCGACAAGCCCCAGCGGAATCGTATGACAGTGCTCTGACATTAGTTGCTTGAGATTGGAAAAATCGAAGCGACTGAGGCCAATAGGGAGAGCAGAACTCGGAGGATTTCTGAGGCGTACCCGAGTTTTAGCCATCTCAAAACAGGAGGAAATCCTTTCTCTTATTGTCCAGTAATTCGAAGGATTAGATATCTGCTCGAATATATGAAGGGGAAGACACTCGGTCTGATCGAGGGAATCGAGGATGCTATTAACGAGGTTCTGCAAATTCTCCGTACCTGCGAATATCTTGCAAAAAACTCGTCGACGTTGAAGAAGGAATTCCAAGTGATCTTCAGCATTTTCAGATTGAACCTAGAAATCAAAAGATAGCTTTCAGAATTGCATTTGAAAAAAAAAAAACTCATGCAGGGGGTCACCTAACTCACCACATTTTGCCACTCCAAGGAGTGTGCCAATGAGAGAGCAAATAGAAGTGCACTGACGAGATTACTGGAAGTGATCTCATGATGCGTAATAATATCCTTCTTAAGGGAGAAAAGTTCCTTGAGGGATTCGAAAGTGTCAGCAAGATCTTTAAGCGCCTTCCATCTCAAATTTTGCTTGGAAGCATCAATGACTTGGAACGTGATATTAGACAATGCATTTATTGTAGATCGACTGCTAGTTATATAATCATCCCCTATTTTCGTGTTGCTTGAATTTGGAGGCGCAGAGCGAGGAGTGTGTCCAGAACCAGCAGAGGTTATCTCTGAAGACAAACGAAGTATGTCAAAATGAACTAGCTGGCTTTCCTCATCCAAACCCGTGCAATGACTAGAAGCAAGGAGCAAAACAAGTGGCATTACAAATCAACTGCAACTAAGGTAAAAGCAATTAAGGCCCAAAAGAACTTACATTTGTGGGTCACGGGAAAGCTGCCCCTCCAAGGGACCGCTGGAGTGAGTGGTTTTCCAAAAAGAGTTATTCATAATCACAGGTGATCCTATGGGTTTGGACTGGGTATCAATATTTAGCTTAAAAAAGCCTTGGCGGGAGCAAGCGGAAAACATGAAAACTTCATCAACCAAGCGACTATTGCAATAAACGCGCATGAAAGGCATGCCATTCAACGTCTCAGTGACATCTAGTACTAAGTTGCCGACTTCAATACGTCTAGGGTGGCCTTGCTCCGTGCCCTTTGCGTCGCGAACAACAGTAAAAACCTTGAGTTCTTCACCGACAAGCTGAAATTTGCTTATTGGTGGTTCTGATAAGCCTCGTCTAGGGGGGTTTCTCGGCAGCCTCTTCCGTTCCAATGACCGAGACCTCTTTCTCTCCAAGAGTTGATGATCGTTGTCATTATAATAAGGCCAATTACGGAATAGATCACAAGTTTCCTCAAATCCGAAGGTTCTGAATTTCTGGATTAAGTAAATGACCATTCCTCTTAATTCTTTACCTGGATTTCAACAAAAGAATTGATAAATTCACAACAGAGGCCGCAATAGGAAGCGCTCAAAAATCTGTCAACTGACCGGAAGGATGATCGCATACTATCTTATGCCAAAAGGTCTTGAAAACGTTGTCTTGGGAAGTTACGTAGGCTCCAATGAGAGATTTACTGCACCTGGTCTCGAAAAGAACCGCTGCGCTTTCATTGAAGACGAACAGTATACCTCCAAATACAACTACTGTCCAATCATTCCATATCTCGATTCGAGCACTGCCGAGCTGAACTGTATCCTAAAAATAAAAAAAGACAACTGACTGTCAAGCTTAACTCATATTGTTTTATTAGAGCTTCAATGATGAGAGACAAGCGTGATGAGTTAAATACAAGATCAAGCACAACCGAAGCTAAGCACTTGCTCACAATAGTGGCCGGAAGTTTATCAGTGTTAGCCTGGACGGATGTATGAAACAAAGTTCGTGAGCACCCACCCCAATAAAAGGTTGCAAAATGAGTAATTAAGTAACCTAACATACCGGGGTGTCCGGTGGTCTATCACCCTGAAAAAATTGGAACCAATAGAATAGAACAAAAGAATAGATTGTAGGGGGTATTAGCAAGACAGTCGAAGTCTTACATGGTTTTCCCCCTCATCAGGTCTTTCCTCTGCCTGATCTGAAGGTGGCTAGATAGCACAGGAGATGTAAATGCAATGTGGTCTGGTATCGCAGCCATATTGTGGATAAGAAATGCCAACTTACCACTAAAACTCCACCATCATCTTTGCACTTCCCACGACTCTCAAGCTGTTCCTCACTTTCAGCCTCTGATACACGGAAACGATCATATTCCTCGTCGGAATACAAGCCTTCAGCTTCGCCATCCTCATAATAAGTCTGGTTATCCGATTTGTTAGGTTTAAAATGAAAATGGGGTGTTTGAAGCATTGCACTAACTAATTCCATCAGAGGGACTATGCCGTGCTTGTACATGAGGGGTCGATAGATGGTCTCGGCCTTTTGAAGAAGTTCATGAGACAACTGGAATGCACAACGAACTATCTCGATAGTTTCCTGGGCTAAAGCCACACGGATCATATGGCACAGTCGGGAATCACATTTATTCTGACTCAGAATCTTTAAACCCTTCGGAGAAAGGCCTCGAACTAGTTGCAGGAGTATTGAAAGTGACTTATATTTTACTGTCTCTGACTGAGTTCGCTCGAATATGTCACTCAGTTCGATAAACGTTTCTTTGGCCAGGATAAACAGGCTATATTCTGCCGAACCAGGTTCCTCATTCCTGTAAACCGGCAGCAACACAGGTTCACGTTTGATACAACACTTCGAAAGATCTAACGGTGCATTCCCACTTTCCAAGACTCCGATAATTGCTTCGCGTTCAGAGCTTTTGAGTGTTCTAGCAAGCTCAATCGAGTTCATCCCATTAGCAAGAGGAATAATAGGGTTAGCACCGGCTTTGAGAAGAACGTCACATACTGATCTTTGACCGAAAGCCACGGCGAAGCCCAGAGCAGCTTCAAGGTTCGGTTCAGTCGATAAGGAAATAATTTTCTCAACCATCTCTGGAGTACCATAGGCTGCAGCCCAGTCAAGTAAGCTCTGACCTCGATTATCCACATAATTAAATTTGAATCCACAAGAAAGGAGATTGTCAATAGAGCCTATGGAGTGGAAGACAATAAACGAATTAGAATTATACTGATTTAAGCTGGAGAAATTGTAAAATTAAACACGAAACTTACCATAATCATTGCTCTTAATGGCATGCACAGCTTTCTCGAAGGAGCAAAAACTCTCCAGAGATTCAGCAAAATTATCGGTTTCATTTCCAGCGAAAATTTCTTTCAATCTGAGTATCAAAACTTGCAGCAGTTCAAAGGCCTTTGCCAGGATAACCTGGTCTCCGCCATATCTCAGAATACTGATCAGGCAAAAGGCAATTTTCTTATCCTCATGAAGGAGGCTACCAACTATTTCGCTCGAGCAGCAACAGAGATCAATCAAAATGTTTAGCAATGTGACGATATTCGCCACATCACTTTCGTCTATGGTCGGTACATTGCTAGCTACTTTTGAAAAGACAAAGGTGACTAAAGCCAGTAAATCATGTTATGGGCGATAAGTAAGTACTTACGTTTTGTATCAGAAACGCCCTTGGCCAATTCGAGTAAGGAGGGATTATAAAATAATGAATAAGTTACAGGCATCGAATCGTGAAATTTCAAGCAAGTGAGATAGAGATTATGTGAAAGACTTTTGTCTAGACCGCCAGCGGGGAGAGTGGAGAGGTCCTGACCAGTTTGCAGAAATCGGTCAAAAACAGTTCCTAGGATTTGGAGAGTCCATTTAACCACTGTATCAGACTCGTGGCCGAGAAGTTCATTTAAAACTTCCATCCACTGCTGTACATTTTCGTCACTGGGTTCACAGACCTTAAAGAGCCTACTAGCAATATTCATCGCCGAGTCTATTACATCTTTGAAAAAAAACTTCAAGCGAGAATAGTGTAGAAGAAATCGAAGGACGCTTGTTGAAGCTCCACCACAATAGAGACCTCTTGGATTTAGTTGCGATAGCAGTTCGAATAGCTATATGCAAAAAAAACTCATTCAAGATAAGCTCAAAAAACAGAAACTTAAAAAAGGGGAGTTTTCAAACATACTTTAATAATTCTCTCCGCCAATTCCCGTCCTACTCCGGTTGATAAGTCTGCCATATCGAGACGAATGCACATTGCTTTAAATTGGCAAGTATCAACATCTGATAAGACTGATCTGTCGCTTCTCTCAATCAAAAAGGAGAGAGCTCTAGCGTTTAGCTCGAGGGTTTCATCCGACACATTATCATCAGAAAACAGCCTCAGCATTAATTCCAGGATTTCAGAAATTTCCAAGCGGCTATATACGAACGTATCTGGATTCGTAGAAAGTATTTCGCACATATTTGATAGACACTCACAGAAAACGACTGAGTCTTCACACTGAAGCAAGTGCTTGACGTGACCCAGATCCATGCTCGGCGGAACCCACAAGTGATGTCCAGGAGAGCACGTGAGTAACAGCTGATGTAATCAGTTTAAACAAAATATACACTTGGTCATTTTAAATTTAAATTTTTAGATTTTTGTTATTTTGAACTAAAATGATTTTCGAAAAATAAAATACTAGACTCGCCTGGATCCATAAGTAAAAGGTAAATTCTCCCTTCTTTCGATTCATCATGAACTATTGATATTGTTCAAAGAAATTTAATAAGAATCAATCCCCGTAAGAAACAATCCCCGTACACTCAATTTCGGTTCATTAACAAATTTATTGGCCGATGGTAGGTACCGGCAACTTAAAAAACGTTATCCAGTTGCTTAGGTTGGTAATGTAGTTGTCTTTTCATAAACACTTAACGTCATTGCCCTAGTCAGCGCTCTATGAATTATGTTCTACCCTTATGGCTTGAAAAACTCCGCGGGATGCTTAATTTTGAATACCATACAGCACAAAGAGGTCGTGAATTAATAGAAGAGGCCAAAAATGAGAATGTGCCTTTTTGTTTTTTTACTCACTTAAAATGAAATTGCCACATAGTGCTTGCTGCACAGTGACGATGCCTAAATTAGTGCAGTGAGGCGCCTTTCTAATTATTTCCACTAAACATTATCATAATGAAAAAATACGATATGCGAGGAAAAGAAACCCGGCAAAGCCAATGAAATACTTTGATTAAGATTATTTCGCCGAATTAGTTCCTGCCGGTCGTTGTTATAACTGAAATGAATACTGAAGAGGTGCAGTAATTGCATCGTTTTGTATATCCTCCAAGTTGTTGGATAGTCATGCCAGTGATGACGGCGAAGAGCTGTGTGATCAGCTTAGAATGGAAAGCTATGACTTCATATTCCATACCAAATCGTGTGATTGTCATAAGGCAGAAGTTTGCCGACTGTTTAAGAACTATACATTCGTTCCACGAGATGAAGAAGGTGATGTTGGCTTAAGCGGGTCTGGCTTCTGGGCTTGGGCTGAGCGTATAATGGACGAACATGCTGAATGTAAAGCTAAGTTAGAAATCCGTTTCAAGGGTAGGTTTATATCCTCAGTTTGAACCTTTTTGGCACATTTGTCGCTACTGAATATGTATTTTCTCTTTCAGACGAAGAGGGAACTGGGTTGGGTCCCACACTGGAGTTCTACAACCTCATTTCCATGGAGTTTCGTAGAAATTCTTTGGGCTTGTGGGTGAACTCGGATGAACATGGCGAGTATGCCAACCCCACCTTTGGGCTCTTCCCTGAGCCGTATCCTCGTAACACTGTGCCTTTTGAGGTAATTCGACGTTTCTACATCATGGGCATTACGGTGGGAAAAGCCCTTCAGGACAAACATCTCCTGGATCTGCCCTTTTCAAAGCCATTGTTGAAAATATTTGCTAACTATGCTGCCTCTATGCAGATGCTAGAAAGTTCCACTCAATCTGGATCTCTAGAAGCTTGCTTGAAATCGGCAGCAAAAGTAGAGGCCTCTAGAGAGCGTGCACTCTCTTCAGAAGATCCCTTGCTTATCGGACTTCAGAAGGCTCCTGCTAGCAGTGCACACTGGTTGACTGGTATTCTTGACTTCGGGGACTTTGCTGAAGTCCATCCAACCAGAGCTGCTATTTTCCGATCTCTTTTGCAACAAGATGGTCTCACTAACGAGCATATAGAGGACCTTTGTTTGAGTATGGTGTATCAATCTCCTTATGGGGTAAATTATATCTCCTAGCAATTTCCTGCTCAACTACATAGCTAAGGTTACTCGTATATCTGTTCTTTCCTTGTCTGTAGGTTGACGTGGTCTTGGAAGATGTCTATTCATGGGAATCATCTTCCGATTTGGTGAATAGGGAGACTCTGGATACTGTTAACATTGCCAACTACAAGGACTATATTCGTAGAACTCTGGAGTTCTGTTTGGACAAAGGTATCAGGGCCCAAATGGACGCATTTAAAGGTAATTTCGCTAATAATTGCCGTTTTGGGAATCATATTACATCGTTAATTTAATACCGCTGTCTACTTCCTTTCAGCTGGTCTCGATCGGGTGGTATCGATGCAATGGTTGTCAACCTTTACTAGTTCAGAACTTGGTGCTCTTATTAGAGGCTCGGCTGATATTTCGTGGACACGAGAAGAACTCATGGCTTATACGAATCCAGTTTATGGTTACGGAAGTAGTTCGCCGGGCTACCTTCTGTTGATTGATGTTCTAACTGACATGAATTCTGAAGACAGGCGAGAATTCCTTCGTTTCGTTACCGGTACTTCGAGTCTTCCAGCTGGTGGTCTGAAAAACCTTGAACCACGTTTGAAAGTAGCAAAGAAATCACCGGAAGAAGGTCCTTTCCCTAGTGTCAATACCTGTGGGCATTACCTCAAAATGCCGGAATTCTGCAGTGCAAAGGAACTATATCACAATCTCAAGGTCGCTATGAGCCAAACCGGATTTCATCTCAATTAGATTATCTTTTGAAAATGTATTTCCATATATTGACTTTGCCCACTTTTGTATCATCTATTAGTAGTATCTCTGCTTTTATATCCACTTGCTTATTGCTACTGGGTAAATTGTGAGCCCTCATTTGCCTTGATCACAGAGGGACGTATTTGAACTGCTGGAGTTATTTTCAGTACTTTGTTCTTTTGTTCTAGTGCGGTGACTTGGTTTGATAGGAGAGATTATTTATCAATCCTTAGAAGTCTTAAGCACCACGACTGGGGTAGGCAGAAAAAACGTCTTTGAGCCCATGAAGTTATTATTATGCGAATTGAATTTTTTGAACGCGGTACAATTCTGGCACTCTGCCCCTATATGTAGCAAGTGACTCAGTATTGTCGCTGCTTCAAAGATATCTTGAGGTGGCGGAATACATGATGGTGGTGATTGCATAATATATTGCAGTTGGTCTATTTATCAAGCTTATTCTACTGATTTACAGTTAGTAGGAAGAATAGCGTTGCAGTAAAAACGACTGCAGAAGGTTCAAAAATATTCATCATTATTGAGTGAGCTTACACATTTCAAGGTATTCACGGGCCAAATTTATTGGTGAAATAACCTACAATAACAGCGGAAATCAGACGCCCAACAAGTAGCTGGCGCAAATGACAGTCGAGTCGGGTGGTGCAATTTAACGCGAATATCACCAGGCAATTACCTAGAAAATACAAAGCGAACGGTGTGACTCAAAGCGGTATTGTGTTTTTCATCAACGTCGGTTGGAAGACGCAATCAACGTTTTGGGTCTGCTCCCCTTTATTGAATTAATCATGTAGCCATTTTTCCAAATCGGGAATGTTTGTAGTCGATAGACGGACGAAACTGTAGTTCTTTTGTGAGGACTGAGCATTTATAAAATTAACAGTGCCGTGGTGAATACTTTGTCCTGACTGGATCGCACTTTTGATATTACACCGATGGTGCATGAAAGTGTAAACTAAATGTAAATCTTAGATCCCTGGCCTCAGAACCGTGTGATGTTTACTTTCTTAATGGGATGAAATTCAGGTTATCTTGAATAAGATAATACGTACACAAAGGTATAGCAGTCGTGCTACTGATGAAACATAGGGGACTTAAACTTACTTTACTTACTTACTTACTTGCTTACTTACTTACTTACTTACTTACTTACTTACTTACTTACTTACTTACTTACTTACTTACTTACTTACTTACTTACTTACTTACTTACTTACTTACTTACTTACTTACTTACTTACTTACTTACTTACTTACTTACTTACTTACTTCATATTATATCTAATTTTATATGCGTTGAAGAGTGTATGTTAGCCGCGTTCATTTACTGAAGGAAATCTTCGAGTGAGAAATTTCGCATAGAGTTAAGCCCCACATTGGCGATATTGGACCAATCTGAATGGGCCTTTCAACTACTGCATTTTCGCCGACCCAATTCGCATAGTAAGTTAAATACGTGTGTTTCTGTGGCACTACTGGTCTGATTGTCATTGCACTTATTCTGGTGTCGTGAGGGTCGGAAGGCTACCACCAACTGTCATGCCATTTTGTACGCATGGTATGGGGCACAATTTGCCAAGCTACAGCATTGTTAGTGAAGATTTAAGGGTTTAAAACCCTTCTTCTCATCACACAGAGCTCAACCAAATTTGTGACTTACTAGCAGAGATTCTCTCATGGAAACTTCTTCACCGAATCAGCCAGGAAATCTTATAGTAAAGTCAATTGTCAACAAAGACACAAGTAGTGCATGTTGGTCAAAGCACGGATACTGGTGTGTTTCTTTTGCTCACTCTAAATGCGAGGTCAACAAGTGTAGTACACTAGAGGATAGCTGTGGATGAAAAGTGCTATGACTAGTTTTATCCCCAAAAATTGACTAGCCTGGGGCAAGTCTAAAGAGTCAATCCAAGCGTCACAGGCTAACCATCATTTCCATTTGTCAACATAGAGAAACTGAGTAGGTGTAGGAGAATTGAGCTCTTGAATGGAAGCTTCCTGGTGAGAGCCTCGAAATTCACCATGTCCTTTTTGCAACTGAGGTTGTAAGTAAATACATTGTTCGTTCATTAATCCCAGTCTTTATTAGATGAAAGCATACCTCTAACCTAGTAGCAGGGCAAGACATAGCGACTTGTCTGGATCTTCACAACCTGGGAATTCAAGCATGGCATGTAGAAGTGAAACGGCAAATTTGGCTTGCCGCTTGGTGCTTGGCCTGCACCATCTGTACATCAGGGCGGAGCTACTTAGGAACAAGGCATTAGCCTACATATTAATCAGTCAAAACCATGGCTAAGGCAGAGGTAAACATTAGAGTGTTCGATTTGGTGTCATGTCAAGTGCGTCAACTTGATTTCCATAGGAGTAAAAGGCTATCATGTAGGTACAGTTTCATTTATTGTTGGGAAGTGAAGGCCAAATCTCATTAATTTTTAAACTAGTGCTTGAGAACCTTTATCGAGACCTGTCCCATCTTCATGAGTCCTGGATACAGAGCACCAAATCATCAAAATTTGTCGGCTTGATCACTTGATGTAAGACGATAAGAGCTATTGCACGGGTAGTTGCAAAACTTGCTAATTACCTATTGAGAGCTCTTTTGAGTTCCTGTTAGCGCTAAATGTCACTGACTTGGACGACACATTTCTAGCCGTAACTCGAACCCACGTTATTGAATCAAAGCGGGGGCTGTTGGAACGTGTCATCGTGAAATATCGAACAATCTCTGTTATCCTTCTACCAAATAGTCCCCTTCATACACTTTATGCCGAAGCTCCCAATTTCTAACGGATCCCATACCAACGACCCTCTTTTCAACTTCCAATCGCACGTCCTATCCGGATGACTCGCACTGCTAGCTAACATTGGACCTAAGGTTTCCCTCCAGATGGCAATAAATGGATTGAACATGCTTGTTGTTTGGTAACGCGAAGGACAGCTCAAAACGAATCACGTGTATATAGCCTCAATCGCAACTCAATACCTCGATAGATGCTGCTTGCCAACAAATCCAAAGTCGTCAGCATGACTATGAACATAGGTTAAATAAAAAAATTTGCCGAAAATTCCAGTTGCAATTATATTTGGACGCAACATTATTTTCACTTATTTCGACTAAAAAAGCTCCACAAATGAGGGCGCTGAATTTTCCAATCGACCGAAAGTCACCGAATCACGCTGCACACGAGTCTGCTTTACCTCGAAGTCGACGAGTCTATTGCCTCTTGGCTGGATTGTTGAATGTAAGATCTAATTTTTTTGAAACGTCTACCTAGATGCAGTGAATATGAATGGTTGGACAATTTGTGTGAAGTTAGTCTTTATTAAATAAAGTGCGCTTGAATTGAATAAATCGAATGGATGGTCCGATCAAAATTGTGCCCCTTCCTCCCTTGTTTGCATGTTTGACGTTTCTTACAGTTAATGATATATTCGAGCTGCATTAGTCGATATACACAAAATGACATCTTTCATACTAGATGCAGTGCATCGAAGCCTCAAAAGTGGCATTCTGGCAAACAGATGACAGAGTTGATTGCTAGCGTGGCGATCAAACATTGTCCATCGTTCAAGATGTACATAAGTCGTTGCCACTTCTGAGAGCAGCACAATAAACCACAATTTCTCAACGATTGTAAACTGTCATTGTTGAAGTTATGGGAATCCAAAGGCTTCAATTTTGGTTCTGGACACTGTTCGTTTTGGAGCAGTCTGTAAAACCGATCAGTATCACAGAAATGAAAGAGTAGAGCAATGATTCCAACTAAAAACCATAGTAACAGAGACTGGCAGCATTGTCGGCAACAACACTAACATGGCTTTTAAAGTAGAACAAATCAGCCTGGCTCAAGAAAACGCCTGTTTACAACAAACATCCCACTGATAGTAATCAACCACCTTCAGTTACTTGTAAAATCCTAGCACTGTCTAACTTTGTGGGCATCTATGAATATATTCGATAGATGAGACGTTGTGGACAAGCTGGTCCTCCAAGAGAAGAACAAAACATTGCGAAATTGAGGAGCGATGTTGCCTTGATAGAAAGTAGCCTTTTTGGCTTTTAATCATTAAAGCCCTTGAGTTCAGTGCTAGTTGGTCCCGGATCTAAGTCAAGCTATGCCTTGAGTCAATTTTCAGCTTTCTCGACTCCAATATTATAAAGTAACGTCTAACTAATCTGAATGAAAGGCAATTGGGGGTTTCTTAAGATTGAGTCTATTGTAAAAGCTATTTTGACTTCTGTTGTACTCCCAATAAGTCCTTGGGACTTGTCCTTGTGGGTGAGGAGTAAATATATAAATAAATAAATAAATGAATAAATGAATACCATTTAGACTCAATGTGTCCGATAGAGGCTGGACCACATAATCGCACCTGCTCAACTGTAAAATATGCTTTCAATAGTTTTATCAGCAAAATCACATGCAGCTATTTTCATTCTTCCCCACCCTTTAGGACAAGTCCCAAGGACTTATTGGGGGTATAACAGAAATGCAATAAAGTTACATATCATAGCCTAGAGCAGTTATTTGACGTTTTCGGGCTCGCTGGTCTTTTCTCGGCATGGTTCCGTGGCACAATAGCACTCAGTTCTTCTGCTGCATCTCATGGAGTACCTGGGATAGAGTTCTTCCCAGCCGTGATGGAGCAGATGTGTATTTCATCCTGCCTGAGGGACTTTTCGTCGCAGTCTTTTTTCCTATCTTCCACTCTATCGTTTTTCTCATTCGTATTCAGCTTCTCTGCTTTTTCTGCTTCAGTTTGATTCTTTCCCCTTCTCTGTTGGTTTCTCCCTTTGTCTGATTTCGACCGAAGGGTGACAGTCCCTAATATGTCTTTCTAGCCGCCCTTGAGTCCTGTATCTTAAGGCAGTCTATAAGAGGGCACTTTAGTCTATGGTCCAGTATCTCTTCAGTTGTAAGTTTTTCTTCTTTACGATCTTGTCTTTCGTGCATTCGCATATCCCTTATTCTGGCGAAGGATCTTTGGCAGTTAGCGTTGGTACAGACAATATCACGTTGCCTTTCTCCAAACAGTCTAGGTGTATAATTTTTTGTCTCGAACTTTAGGGCTTTCCTTTGGATCTAGTAGCTATGAATCTGAGTGCTCTTGCCATATTTCTTTCGCCGTCTTAATTAATTGAAACCTCCAGTTCCTTGTACGTGAAGCTTTATTATTCTCGCCTTTTCCAAAGTTACTGTCAAGTATGGAGAGTATCAGGCTCTCTTTGT
The DNA here is from genome assembly GCA_019097775.1 of Moniezia expansa. Lineage (NCBI taxonomy): Eukaryota > Metazoa > Platyhelminthes > Cestoda > Cyclophyllidea > Anoplocephalidae > Moniezia > Moniezia expansa. The sequence goes on from JADFDV010000052.1 coordinate 2,602,669, forward strand.
CCATTTTCTGGCTCTTCCAAAGGTTCAACCTCTTGGTCTGTATAAGACTTGCCAGGTTATCGAGGTGTATTGTGTTTTGCTCTAAGTCGATTGTTATCTTTTACTCTCAAGACAATAGTAGATTATCCATAGGTGATTGCAGGATCGAAAAAAATATCCACCAGATATGCTTTCAGGGTGTTATTGACACTTCTTGAATGCAGAAATGGTCGTAGTCGTATTAGGTGCCTTTTTGTTCTGGCCAAATTTGCGATTATTGCTCCGTCTGGCTCACCAGTGTCTTGAATTATGGAACCAAGATATTCGAAGTGTGAGGCACGTCGGAACGACATTCCAGCTGCCTCAAGAGGCGTTTGGTCCTCACTGTCTCCAATTTCATACTAGAAGATTTTGTTCGCTGCGATTTGCATTACATATTCATGCATCGTTTTCGCCAGATGTTCTATTAATCTGACAACTGCGACTTTATTTGGCGCAATGATGTAGCTGCCATCTTTTATCCGAGTGATTGATCATCTGTACTGCACTGTCCTTGCGTGAGGAGAAGGTTTCATCCAATATGAGTTGAAAGGTTAGGTTGAAAAGAAGTGGCCCTCATTGAGCCTTGTCGCACACCATGTTTCATCACAAAGTAGTCCCTTGTTCCCCTCAGTTTTCCCTTCGGTGAGTCCATCAAGGACTTTACTGAATGGATCATTTGCTAAGAGCAGCCCAGATCTATCATTCAGTTGATTATTGCAGCTTTTGGCAGCGAGTCAAAGGCCTTTTCCAGATCGACAAACACTGGCACTATTTTCTGCTTCTGGTCCACGGCTTTCTGTATAATGGTTCTTACTCCCGGTATAGCCTGTTCGGTTGATCTTCCTTCACAGAATCCAAATTGGATTCTTGAGGGTGATTCGGCAAGATGGTGCTTCAAACGTTGGCACGGAATAGATGCATGCAGCTATGGGTCTGCAAGCACTGTTCGAAGCAGACATTGAATAATCTCACGTACGCGGACATTCATTCCTTTATCAGTTTCTGACCTATTAAAACCATATCCTTTTCAAGCAACTATATTTCCTTATCGGGCAAGTATAAGATCGAACTGGATCGCACTCAACCGCGAAAAGTTTCACTGCCTTGCTACTACCTCCAAATAGGAATTTACTGGCTGTTCTCCTGTAAAATGTGACCATTGAATGGGCTCTGCTCTTGTTCAAAGTTGAGTTGTCATTTATTGAAACTGGTGACTGCCAATTTCGTTCTATTTGATCATTTATAAGCTTCAGTTTTTCTTGGATCATTAGTAATTATCAATAAGTGAAAATTATCATTGCAAAGTTTGTAGAAGTGTTTTAAATCATCCAATTTTTACGTTGAACACGAAGATATATTCATGTGTATGCTTGGAAAACGAAAGTATTAACCAAGCAGTGTTAAACTTACATGTTTTCACAGAAAATTGGCTATCAGGCTGAGTAAAATCCGAAATATTCTCTTTTAAATCAACCTCTCCGAACTCAGCATTTCGTTTGTCTTCAACTAAATCAACTGAAACGACTTTTGGTGTATAAATTTGGCGTGTTTCATGGCTTCTTAAATTATGGAAGAAGCCAAACTATCCTATTTATACATTTTGAATTTATCGAAGCTGTTGTTTTGAAATTTCCAGAAGCGTTTGTTGGTCAATCATCTTTAAGAAAATTCCAGCAGGTCGTTTAAATATGTCAAAAATTTACTTCCGATTTCCTGTAAATTCGGCGTTTGTTGGTGGAAATCCCAGGGCTTGAAGATGCTTAGTATCTGTTAGTCTGATTTCGAATTGTAAATTTGTTTATGAACACACTGTTGACTGGTGCACTCCATAAGAGGCCTAATTAATAACAGGAAATATTACAACTACTTAGATCAAGGCAGAGCATATGGAGCTTCTCACGAGGCGAAATCAATTTAATAAAACCATCATCGGGATCTGTCGTGTCGGTATAGTTCATCCGTCGTTTATCTCGCAAGATACGTCTTTCAAATAATCGTTCATAAATTCATTAGGAATTTCTCCCCGGAAAGCGGCAATCTTATTACCATCCAGACCTGTTTTTACTCTCTGTCCACTCATGAGTCGAAGCTAAGCCCAAAATCCTCAATACTTATTTTCCCCTAAAGATAAACCAGGAGTTATTAATTATGTGACTGCGAGGTTAAGCAGTCCTGCACAAAGTAGTGAATGGTAGATCTCTTTCTATCCTACATAGAGCCCTTGCTGACTGCCAGCTACGAAGCACAATTGTGCCAGTTGATTTCGTCTCAGAGTCTCGGGAAAATCTGCAACATAATCCCTATTGAGAAAGTCGTGTTCTTTGGACACAGGAACATTTGTGTCCTTAAAATTATGCCCTCTTTTAGAATCCCTAAAATTTTCTATTTGGTAGAGGTCTTAATATATACGTATGAGAAATCAAGCTAAAGAAATTAAAATCAGGCGAAAAAAGGAAATAAACGCGAAAAGTAAATTAATTTGAATTATTTAATTGTTTAAGAGTAGATCTACCTGGTTTTTCCTACTTTGCCTTAACTCACAAAATATATTGAAGATCTCATGAGCTATGAAGAGAACAAGAGCAATATCGCTCTTGCCTAATAAACATTATTACCGCTACCTCTTTTTTCTGTTTTTTTTTACTACATTTGGCAAAAATCTCTTTTTAGCAGTGTTTTTTTTTGCTCCAGAATGGAAACTGGAAATACTTTTTTCAGTGGTTGAAGTCGAAAATTCAATAATTCTGGCTTCCAATTTCCATCACATTATCTACATCGATGACAATGTTATGAAAACTGCTTAGGGTAATAACTTCTTAGTGTATAAGAATATCTTCATTAGGAGCAAATAATCTGAAAGCATTGTCCTCTTCCTGCAGCTGCTTTCTCCTATTCTAAGAATCAGATCTGAATAGGCTCAGAACGGATTGTTGGTACTCTAGCAAAAACATAGTTTGTGTGCAATACTTAGTATGTGTAGTTAAAGTGTACTCTTTTGAGGTTCAACATCGATGAACAGATTATGAGCACACAATTTTCTCACTGAGTATGTTTTTGCGATTCGCAATTTTTTTCCTTTTATTAAAGCAATAAAGCAATGTTGGCAAGTCTGCATACCGGTAAGTCTAAGGCATCCGGCAATATCCTTTAGATGAGTCCATGATTCTGACAATTCCTCCCTTCTCCCCACCAAAGAGTTGCAGCATCGAAGAGGTTTGTGTGACATGAGTCCTGTGAAAATGCACCTAACAAATCGCCGGTCAATTTTCGTTTCACAAAATCGATTGTTCATGAACAACATGCCATCTTAGACGTTTGGTACAATGGACAACAGGAGTCTCCATCGTATAGCACAAACGGTGTCGGAAAGAGCCACATATCTTGAAATCGTTAATATTTAAAACCTTGATTGTACTAACCCGAAAGTTTTCGGGTTTAAAATTCCAGTACACTATTACTTTGAAGTAGTGTGCAGTGTTAAGAGAGAAACCTTTTCTATTGGCGCGCTGGAGAAGTTCTGGTCTAGCTAATCAGGAAGGCGAACATCGCCAAAGACAAGAATGAAAATTAGTTTACCCTGACGAAGGCATGTTTTGACGATTGAGGAATAAACAAAATATTTCACAGGCTGCATTTAAATAACGTATTATTATTGCGAGTTTTCAGTCAAGCTTTGTTAATTGCATTCAGCATCGTGGCCTTACCAAGCTCAAAATATCGGCAAGACAAGTTCTGATCGCCGATCTAATGATTTAAAATAGGAGTTTGGCAGAAAGATCTAACTGTGCTTTAAATGGTGTGGCATGTTTCGGTTAGTAGTTGAAGAACTTCTGCCTCAACAGTGTAGACTTTCAAGTACCGCAGGTATTCACGCCCCTAATTCCTTGCTCTCCTGTAATGAAAACGTTAGCCTTCCAAGTGAATGCAATATAAAAAAAAGTATTAACGGTCAAAATTTGATCCTTCTGCAAAGCTACTTTCTCCCAATCTAGCCCCTTTTTACAACAAATCTCCCTTCTTGCTAAACCTCGTATTATTTCTAAGGCATTCGGTGTGCGTTCCAATAGGGACCATCACTGCCCTTTATCTTCCTATGATCTAATCATTTTCACTAGGGTTCATGTCATTAACTCCATAAGGATCGACGCGGTTTTCAAGCTGAAATTGAACAAAAAGTGAGCACAACTATTTCAAAACATATTAATAAAAATTGTATTCTAGAGTTTTGTACAATATAGATTTCAGGAGTTTGATAACATCAAAAATATAAAAAAACTATCAGAGAGGAACTTTCCAGCCCTTATTTAAACAAAAACCGAAGGTTGAGTGGAATTTGTTCTCCGTCATCATCCGTCGTTGTAGGCCCGCTATCTGTGTATATTTGCGATTCCATTCTATCAAATACAGCATCGATCATTTCAATAAAGGAATCTTTCTATTTACGTAAATGAAAACAACTTCAGAAATGCATGGAGCAAACAGAGTTTAGTTTTGTTTTGTTTAGCCACTCACTGTTGGTATGGTTGCAAACCATGCTTCAATATCTTTGTGTATAGGCTCTGTCAAATTTGTTGAGGTCATTCGAGTGATGTCCTCATAACGTTTCAGAAATGATTTGGACCTTATTTGGATTTCAACCTTTGGTTTGCTTTGTATGATCTGCCATATTTGGGTGTGTTCTATGAAATTCATGCAAATTAGTGGAGTGTTTCGAAACCATAACAATGAAAACTATTGTAAACCCAAACGTTTATGTATTATCACCGCTTTAAACAGAAACTTAAACGGATGACGGCAGTGTTTTCGACGGTATCTTACTATGAGTTGCTAATGAGAAGTCTCAAACAATTCTTGGCTAGTTTACAACCTGAGGTCACCGGCGTATTGTACTTCATTGTTCTTGAGTGCTAAGATATGTAGCATCTTTACCTCAAATCCGCCAATGAAAATGAATGCCGACAGTTGTAAGGTCACGTTATTTATCCTTTTTGCACTTTTAAAAACAACTGTAAAGTCCAAGTATTGATGTGAATAGTTGATTGTTATTCCTGATCAACAAACTTCGGAAAAAATTATTTCCATTAATTTCAAGTGAGACAAGCGTGTGATATAAACATGGCTCTTTTTTTAAATAACTTACTCAAAACATCATGTGCTGCGATCAAAAAAACTGCTGGAAAATTGTGTAAATACGTTAAAAATATCGCACATCGCTTACCCAATTCAGATGACCCTTCAGTTTGTGGTGGCTGATGCGCAGATTTAGAGCAAGATCGCGTTGATGGTTCTGACGGTAAGGCTTGAATGCGGGAATCTGCGGAATTTCGAAAAATCTAGTGACAGTCAGCATAATTGCAAGTATAAAGCTGCACTAAATAGATGCAACCCTTTTCAAGTTATTAATTACAGTCATTCTTTTTAAGTTTTAATTAGAAGATATAAAAGCTTTGAAAGTTGCGCAGAACAGTCCAGAACTGAGGTTTATTGTGTAAACGACTCTATGAATCCTGATACTTTAGCGATTTGGGAGTAGCGAAACTAAAAGTTACCAACAGTTGAGATTTTATCCCATTTGGTGACATTATTTGTAGTTGATAATGTGCATTGTTGACCAATTGTTCCATTTAGAAAATAGTTATTATCTATTATCAACAATCTAGTAGATTTGCGTGTGCCTGGTCTCAACTTTCTAGTTTTTCGGGTCTCGGCCGTTTTGGTACTGAAGTTTAAAAGGCATTAAAAATTCGTGATAATGGTGTGCTCTACAAATCCTTACACTCAACAAAGTATTACTTCTTAAAATATGAAGGCATTTCTAAAGGTTTGGATGGATTCTTTGAGTTGAGATTTGTAGACTGGTGGGATATAGGTGAATATGAAGGCATAGATTGCCAGCAATTGTCTATAATGCAGTTAATAAAGCCACTAAGATTTACAGAGTTACTTAAAATGTCTATAGATTCCAAGAACTGAAGAATCTGTTTACTTGGCTTGGATGGCCCGCTGAGCCTTTGCCTTTGTTTGGGATCATTAGGAACAGTAGATATCAACCTTTGAGATCCCATCAAAATTGACGAATCGAGTGGCGATGGAGTTTCTAAAAAAGATGACACACAGATTATATTTGTCTGGAATTTTTAGTGTCGAACCCATAATTTGTAATTCACAGGAAATACGTCTTACTCGCTGATGGTGATCTGTTGAATTCTAGTTGGTGGGTGCAAGTTAAAGGATCTGAAAGTTATTAGTTGTTGTATTTCACCTGCATTCAATAATGTCAATTTTGAAATGGAGTTTAATGGCATATTTATGGTCAATAACATTTATACAAACATGCCGAAAGAGTGACTCTGAAAATAGTAGAAAATCTTTATTGATGACCCACAGAATCGGGAAAAGTCACTTAGAATTTTGAACCTGGAAACATTCGTCTTTTGGGATGTCAGGCAGGTTGTCGATAATTTTTGAAAAAATGGTTCAAAAATGTTTCAAACGATTTCGTTACACTTATTAGAGTCACTGTTTTTAGCACAAAAGCTCCGCTCGAACAAGACGTATCCTCAATGTCAGGCTGGGAAAGTTTGGATTGTGTAGCTCATATTTCAGTGGCTGGTAGAGATTGCACAAAATGGGTCTAAAAGGCACCACATAAACTTGCTATGAATTATTAAGTCAACGTAAACAAATGATTGCAACAAAACAACTCTTTCTTACTTGGAAATGATGCGTGACTAGGTCCGAGTACTTGGCTTGCAGTTGCGGGTCTGGGTATTTTCCAGTTTCCAGAGAACTCCGAAACCGTGCTTAATGAGCGCATGGATTAATGTAAAATTTTATTTTGTCTTTTTATCAGAAAAAAAAACATGAATTACTTTAAGCAGAACAGCGAGCTCGCCTTGTTTAAAAGATTATCTATTGGTAGTTAGTTTGAAATACTAAACAATAAAATCTGCGTTATTGAAGCTCACCTGCAGTTGTTGACGCAAGATCTAAACGCCGACAAATGTTTATAACTAAATTTCTTGCTTCATTGGCGCGTACATTCAAAAAGATGACGTCTCATCACCTACTACAATGACAACTTTTACTTTTAATCGGGTCAAGTACTAGGTTAGAAACGCTGATTCTTGAAAAGGCCAATTTTTGGGGCCTCACAAAAGGCGGTTGTAATTTTTGAGACCAAGGACCTGACAGATGCCAGATAACAATTTTTTTTGGAGCGAAAAACACGCAAACATGTGGAAAGAGATTGTTGGGTCTTTAATACAAAGACATTGAAGACAGGCTGGATAATAAATCAGTGTAACTGCATTTAAAATCAAAATAAGTTGATGTTTACTTAGGTGCTTTAGTGGAATACATTCGAGCCTTTTCAAAAGATGTGTTCACTTCGTCCTCTTTCATAGCGTTCAACGTGACAATTTGCTCATGGACTTAACGCATTAGACAATGGTGCAGGTGGCCATCAAGATCATTATCACCCTTCCTTCAAGCGCCTCCCAACTACGCAGACACCATAATGATCCTAAAAGGAATAGGAAGTATTTAGTAGTGAAAATTGCCCTTAATGTTCTCACCACTACATATTTCTTTCGTCTCAAACTAGCCTCCGTATTTTCTCAAACCGACTGAATAGATATTTTCATTTGGAAGTTACTTTGACTAGTGCGTGAGAGCTTAAATTAAAAAGGCCACTGCTATACTGACTATTTGAAAAATAAAACTTTAAATAATTGGAGTATCATCACGATCATGTCTTGCGGTGAAAGTATAAATGCTTAGCTGGTGATATGGAATTCAAGAAAAAACAGCTTCAAAACCCCAGCACCATCGTTATGCAAATACGAATTTGGATAAATACTGCTTCCAATGATCTCGGCCATCTACTAACGTGAATTCAGGAACAAATGAAGACTCACATCAAAGTTTTAGCAGAAGCTAAGTCAGTAAATCATGTAGACCGTTAGTCGTAGCTTTTCCCATGACAATTCCATGATTAATCATGCTATGCTATAACAAATTGCGGATGCTATTAACTTCATTAGAAGATGAATGACAGCCTCCTGGACAAGAAGTTGAGATGCCTGGATACTGACACCAATCCAAATGGTAGCTACGAAAATGTAAGCAAACTGACAGTAAAGCTTGGGACATAGCTCAGCAGGTCGCAGACTAACGTCCGATCTTCGTGATTCGGAAATTGTCGCACATCAAAGTAGAAGCAGTTGGAAATGAAATGCGAAAGCCGCTGAACGACTAATTAGTGATTGCTTCTCCTTTAAAACTATCATCTTTAGTTATAAAATGCCTTGCTACTTACGCTTCTGTAAATTTAACATCGAAAAATGGATTCAAAATTCCTCTGCACACTTGATGACATCCATATAAGTGTACTGTACTGCTTCATTACAGTTTAGAATAAGCATCTCTCTTTAAAAGCGTTCGCAACAAATCATCTTACGGTTGAAATCAAATAAAATATTAAGGTAATTCAATATGAACCAAAGTTCGTGATATAATCAGGATGAGTTTTTGGTTGAGTATCAGTGATTTCGTTTCAAAAATTCAAATTTCATCACTACTGGGCGCAAATTATTCACCTGCTTGCTAAGGACAAATGTCAGGCCATAAATCTCGACAAACACCCTCTAGAACACAGAAGATTCAATCAAACCAAAGCCGACTTAACATGGATGTCTACAGGAGTATGTTGGGTAAGAGCTCTTTGTGCGTTTTGCATGGTTTAATAAATCTACTTGTTAAGATGTCCAAATTTGTCTATCCAAATAGGTTCTCTTGATTTTGGTATGCCGAAAAAAACTCATAAGAACATTAAATACTGGTCCCTTCCGGATATTCGAGAGAAGCCTAAGACACCCTTGAGGAATTTTTCTATGATCGTTGATGTGGATGGGTTTAACCCCGTTATATTTGAAGATTTTGAGTTTCCAGAGGGCAGGACCTGCTTGTCTCTTCAGAATTTAAGGGGCCAATTACTTTACCCACCTAGGAATTTTCGTGCATGAGTTTATCAAGTGGGGCAAGCTCAAAATGTAGTCCCAGTTTATTTGCGGGTTATAAATTTGTATTTTTATTTTTTTTTTATTTATTTACTGCCTGCCCATTAGGGCAAGTCTCAAAGACTCATTGGGGGTACAACAAAAGCACAACGAGTAGCATACAGAAAACAGTAAAAGCGTTTATTGAGGTCTTCGGTTCTCTGGTCACTTCTCTGGCATGGTTTCATAGTACAAGTAGCAGTTCCACTTCATAGTGACACCTCGTCCGTCCTCGACATCGTTAAGGCAGACAATCTTCACATCTCTTCCAAAAGTATTTTCAACTTCCTGGGAACGGTTCCATGCATCGCTACAGGCATGCACTTTCCACAGTCCAGTGCTGTTGGAAGTTGTACCTCTGCTGGCATAGTCAAATTTTATACATCCGGAAGGTGATTAGTCCAATCCGGCCGCCTCTCATTAGCCCCGAGAGTTGCCCCTGGGGTTACCGGTGGTCACCACGAGGAGGTTGAGAGTAGGCTTGACCACCATAAATGTATATATAATTTCTGTTATAAGAACCACCTTGTTACTTTTTGAAAATCTTAGTAGCCTTATGAATGTTGTAAAAGAGCTTTGGATGAACTGTGTGATACCAGTAAGTGAAAATACTAATATTTTAAGTCCAACTGAATGAGCTTCGACAAAAAAATTATGCTAATTTGACAAATTTGTCTATTTGTCCACAAGGGCAAACTGCATTTGAAATCAAAATAAGGTACTGTTTACATAGGTGCTTTAGTGGAATGTATTCAACCTGATCGATGCGGTGTGGCTGTCAAAATCGAGCTCAGTGCATGTTCAGGTTCCATTGCTTTTAATTATTTGAACATTCCAGCTATACAAAAATGTTGTAAAATAAAGTGAACTAGACCTGGATGAAAGTCCAATCATCCTTGCATAGAGGGGCCTCGGAGGGAGGTGCAAGTTCGTCTTGATTTCATAACCGAAAGTCCGGTCTATTTACTTTAAATTTTTGGGATATAAATGACTGAATACGATTATTTCTTGTGTCAACTACAATGAGCAGCAGCTGGGTTCGCCTAGCTTTTAGTCTTGGTCAAAAGATCACTTCATGACTGACAAAAAGATCGCAGTGAATCATTAGCAATCCTGTGTCAGATATTTTTTTAACGCCTTGCATAGGAAAACAAGTCTTGTATTCTGGGTTAAAAGCTTTCACCACAATTCAAATATACACAAAAGTGCCAAAAGGCCTATGTTTACTCAAGTGAGACGATCCAGGTATAATCCCGGTGGCCCCTTTTTATTTCATTTGCGTATCGTGCGTAATGTTGATTTGGTCCAGTTAGCTTAAGTATTACATCCTAGCAATTTTAGGTGTTCAAACTTGCTTATGAACTCTTTGACGTACTTTAGCAGAAGTTTTGTGTTAGGTGGGTCTTTTAATATATACTTGAAAACAATGCAAACGTTCACAACCCTATGGGGTGTCAAAATTTATTAGGAATACTCTAAGTCTAGTAGAAATGTGTATATAAATCTCTTTGATAAATCACATGGCAGTCAATTTAAAGGGCCTTGGAATGTGTATGTTTTTATAATACAGAACACTGTACATTATCAAATGTTATTTCACATGACTAGGAGTAAGAATAAAACAAAGTTGGTGAAAAAGAACACAAGAACACGGATTCAAATCTCGATTGATTGCTATGAAAAGGGCATAACTTTGTTACATAGGAACATCACGAGCAAAATCTGTTTGCAAGCCCAACAACATCAATCTTGTTTCGAATTTGCAATAGTAAGAGGCTGGCTAATATTCGGGAGGCTTGTCCGTATCTGGAAGCTTAGTTGAAGGCGCGGACTGGCCAGACAATTTAGATCATGTGGGTAAAATCGAATAAGCTATGGTCTGTAGTCCAATTTTGATGTAAGTTATGTGATGAAATTCCGACTGACAAACAAATCAAGGCCCTTCGGATTCAAGTCTACCTCTCTTGTGTTTGACTTTGGTAGAAAAGTCAACGATTCATTGCAAGCTGAAATTTATTATAATGCGGGCTTTCTAATAAAGTCTCGGTAGAGATACCATAAGAGTTCATGAATTCGCAGTCTAATCTTATATCTTCCTCCTGGCAGGGCTCATGGGCAATATCTATCCGTTTTGGGTTGGCACCAAAGAGGCAATCAGCATAATATTACTTTGATTCGCCATACACATCCATCATTAATGATTAGGGCTGACAAACTTGGCAATTGTTGATTTAACTCAAGCTGAAGGAAGGAGAGATGCCAATGTCAACCCAGCAGGGTCGTGTAGAATTGCGACAATTCCTACCATCCGTCTTCTGGACCCTTTAAATGTCCTCACAAGTGGCCAACGAGACGCATCTCTATTGGCATGTCTGACCTCCCATTCCATAGGTGTCCTTTACATTGCCATTGCACTTGCGAGATAGTTACTTGCAGGTAGCTGGACAAATGTTCAGCCTTGGCATAAAAATGGACGATCTTCAAAGCAATCATAGTGAATGGTAGGGAAAATGGGAATTGATGAATCAGTTTATCGAGTTCTTCAAATTAAATGTCATCAAGTACTTCGTTGCTCAAATATAAAATCAAATAGAAAATATATTTTAATCACTGAATGTCCTTTCCGCTGATAGTTCATGATAGTTCACCCCAACCAAACTGCAACTGTTGCCACTTTGAGTGGCCTTCCATCATCTGCTTTGATTAACGAAAATCCTACTTTCTTCTTTTGGAGCTTCTGTCATGTCCTTCAGTGCGCGGGTGGATTGTGGCCTAATGATCTGGAGATCTTACAGCGGTCAAAGGGACATGTTACGATTCAGTTATGAAACCAACAGCCCACGTTCCTCCGCGTTTGATACTTGGATTACTCTAGTATTGAATTTATTAACCATCCTTACTTTACAAAAATTCATTACTGCAAATTTCAATTTAGACATATTTACACCTGTGGTCAAACCCACTCTCAGCCTCGCCGTGGTGACCACCGGTAACGCCAGAGACACCTCTGGGGCCTAATGAGAGGGGCGGCCGGATTGGACTAATCACCCACCGTACGTTTAAAATTAGATTATGCCAGAAGAATTACAACTACGTACAGCCTGGTAAATGCGGGACGACGTGAATGCCTGGACTGTGAAACGTGCGTGCATGTGGCAATGAATGGAATCTCCGCCAGAAGTTTGAAAAGACATCGATAACCACTTTTTCTGTCTTTTTTGTTAACTGTTGTGTGCTACATATAGTTAAAGCTATTTGTACTTCTGTTGTTCCCCCAATAAGTCCTTGGGGCTTGCCCTAATGGCTGAGGAGTGAATAAAAATATTAAGAACAAACAAGCATATATGACGGTAAAATCAACTCTTAAAACTGGAATAACTTACTTTAGCGAAGATTTATGAAGGATGCACATTATCATCATCTCCAAAGCTAACCAAACCTGGAGTTTGAAGGGCCCGGTAGTTTTGTCAAAGGCATTTCAACGCAGCATTTTGTTGACTAAATACTCTGACAGAAGTTATATTCTTACCATTGGTTGGTTTAAATGTGTAAATGGCAGTCCAGAAGCTTTGAGCAATCGTGCTTATTCTCTGGAAAGAATTTCAATGCCATTGAGACTATGAAACGTATAAGTGATGATTGTCAAAGTTGCCTGTGGTTTTTTGCTCCTCGAATCTTCAACTGCAATCGAGTTAATATTTCCGATCGCACTAATGGCTGTTCAAAGGAACACTAGCTCAGGCTTCTGGTTTAATCCGGAATAATTATGGGTTAGTACAAGAATCACTGTAGTTTGTTCGCCTCTGCATAGCCGTATGGAAACTTCAATGCTACAAACCAACACCGTACACATGATAAACTCATACATTGTGTGCCTTCTTATTGCAGTCGCTGATGTAGAGTAAATTACTTTGAATCAGTGCTTAGGCAAGGTCATGCGACAATTACGGCAGGCAGTACTCACGCATCCGTGAGCCGGCTATCTGAAATCCTTTCCTCTGATTTCTGCGATTCACCGCAGTCTCGGGCAACATGAATGACACTGGTTTACATTCATCAACTTGAATGAATTGTATGGAGTCTTGCTTATTATTCTTTTAAATTGCTCGTATGCAAATATTTTCTATTAATCTGTATGTCTTCATGGAGATCACTTCTATGCACTTGTAGTAGGATTGCGACAATAAATTATTTAGCCGCAGATATTCAAATACACATCTTAACTAAATATAAATACATAAACTTGAAAGTGTGTTTTGGTTTAATAGTCCCCGAATCTGCAATATTTAAGTTCTTGATACTATAAAGCTTTCTTCCTTTATACGTAAAGAGTCCACAAATTAGAGCGTCTAAATACTTGATTGAATATCGTCCATTTCAAGCGCACAAATATGTATATTACGTTTATGAAAGTGAAAAAAAGGCGAGAGTTGGGAATTATAGCAAACGATTCAATAGTGCCGCTGCAGATATTGCCTGGATGTCATTAACAACATTACCGTCGAGGGTCAAGTATAAATGTTATTGAGGAAGTCCTGATTAATAACACTTGCTGTCCAAGAAAAAGCTCTTTCAACAGAGAGATTTCCTAACAGTCGATAACACATTCTGTCTTGAATAAAGAATCCATAGAGTTCTGTGATACTACCATAAGAGGGGAAATTCGCAACTATGGATGCCCACAAAGAAAGAATGTATCTGATCACAAAGCATACTGTCAATCATAGGACAAATATCCACCTCAAAATAGGCAAGGATTCCTTGGGAAAGAATCACCAGTTGGTTCAACCGTTTTCTGTTAACACGATTCCGAGGGAATCGCAATAATTGTTACTGATTCTAGCATGAATAACTGGCGAGTGAAAAAAGAGGTTCCCATTTAAAGAAAACAATATAAAATAAGCATTATTTTCAAGCAAACCTTCTGAGGCTAATGATCGTAATGGTAGAATCCTAGACAGGTTTCAGTTCACCAATTTCTGCTGGTTTGTTTCATCAATTTATATTTCATATTGCATTATATTTCGAATCAATTTAGATCCACTAAGTCTTGATTATCGATGACATCCCCGTTTTTAATCTTAAAGAACCAATAGGAATTCCGTGGATAGCGACTGAATGTGGATCTCTAATTTAGCCATTCTGCTTTACACCATCAACAAATGGGTTGGGGGGGCTTTAATTCCGTACATTTCCAGGTACTTAGTTTTAGCCAAATAAGAACTTTTTTGTGAAAAATTAGATTGATGACCCATCAATTTTTAATACGGATATAAATGGCTCCAAATTCTGATCACAGTGAGATTTATTAAAATTTGTGCTCAATCTATACTCTAACACCATAAGTTAAGTCATCTTATTGAATATTAATGCTCTTCCTACCTCGGCACACTTGTTAGTCCACACTAAATTCTAAGTTTTCATGTTTCAGCTGGCCTAGAAGCTTTTGTAGTACTGGTCGCTTCAGGACTCGTGCTGGGTGGTAGGAATGGCCAACGACTCTGTGAAATGCTCTCATGTGCTACAACTCCTATTGAGCACTTGAGCTCCAATGTACTAACTTCGATGAAATGAATATTCAGATACACTGACATGCCCCTGTTACAATTGAACTCTTACTGGAAGCGTGCTTTGGTGTGCATTCAAATGCTACAGTTTGAGAAGGTATCAATCTATACTCTGGTGCTGTTTAGCCTATTCACAATGCTGCTCAATTTCGATTTGTGAACAAAATTTATGGAACTTCTTTTTCACATCGATTCCATTTAAAGATGGGAGAGTTCCCTGAAGCAATGTGAGGAGAGAATTAGGTTTTTTTTTAACAAATTCTATCATGATTGTTTAATCCAAATGTTAATTAATACAAAGTATATATCTTTTTGTTTGGTTTATATTTAAATCTATAGTGAGCATGAATATCAAGCAAAATACCGGCCCTACAAATTTTCGTTTTGATTGAATAATTTGGATTTTTCCATTCCTCTTTATCCACAAATCCAAAGTTTCTGCCATCTCTATCCTTATTTCTATCACACGTCTTGCATTTTAGTGCTGGATAGTGCTCTCTTTGTGCTCATCTCGTCAAAAGCGATCTCGATTCAATGGGCCGGATCAGTTTTAATATCAAGTATGATACTGTGTTAACATAGCTTCCTATTATATTCTTGAGTTTTTTGAAGGCTTTTGGACTTAAAGATCATTTCGAACGAAGACACAGAATCAACAATGAACGAAACTAGTTGCAATTAAAATGAATTATGGTAAGCTTTATTTGTAAACACATTAAAATAAAGTAGGCCTGGGTGGCTTACAAGTAAATAAATTCAAACGTATGGACGAGGTGAAATTATTTATTGCACCAACACAATCGTGAGTTGCTAACCCCTAAAACGGGTATTAATAACACAATAATACAAGCTGATAATGCTATTTCAACAGTTCAAGACATAATCGCTTATATCCAGGAGCTGAAATACTACTATAATTGCAAAATTTTTGGCTAAATTGAAAAATCAAATCCCCTAAGAAGAAGATTGAAGACACTTGTCTTTAATATTTACTTGAAAGCTCTATAATTCACTTTCCCAGTGTGAGTGTAAGTTTTTTGTTTAGTTAAATCTAGATTAACTTAGCCATCTGGCAGTAGTTATACGATGAGACCAGCGGCCATCCATCCTTGCCTTGTTTGCTTCCAGCTTTGATTCTTAACTTACCAACATTCAATAAGTTAGTTTGTATAAGCTGAATTTATAACCGTTCCACCATATCTGTCTAACCATTTGAACTTTCAACTTAGGAATGTTAGGTACTCGGCTTCATTAAAATTTTAAATCAAAATGAAAGAATTCAAAATAAAGTATGAAAAAAGTGATAAAGGACTCCATTGAGTGAATTTAGTATTTGGTCGAAACTTGTGTGACTATTAATAAGGTCAATGATGTTAGGGGTGCCATTTTGTCTCGCAATAACGGTGAATCTAACATTGATGGACTCCTTTACCTTTGGTGTCCATCACTCAGCGAGGAGCAGTTCTTCATTCCTTCCCCTGACAGAGTCACTTAATAGCATTCTGTGTTCTAAGTCCATAACAGGTTGATTGGATGCTCAAAGCTTCATGGTCTATTAGTCTTGGATATTTTTCATCCCTTAATTACGTCAACGAAATCATCGGTTAACTTCATAATAAAACATTTAAAACTAATTTATACCGGAGACAAATTTGATATTGCATTAGTTGCTATTCGCAAAGTGACCTTTATTTCTCACATTCTCGTTCGACTGCTGCATTGCTAAAAACTGACAGTTCTGCAGTTTAAATGCCTTTAGAACATTATTTAGCAACAACTAAGCTAAAACGATGTCAATTGGCTAAGTCTTGATAGCCAAAGTCTGCTCAAGCAGATACATAAGCTCAAAGTAGAGGCTGAGTAGTAATCTAGAGGGTGTTTGAAGAGGGGGAAGAGTTGATCGGCTATAGAGTGGGGATATGGATCGACAAAAGTCGACCAATTGAATTTTTATTGAACGATTTCGCCCCTAAGCCCGTAGATATTCAACCGATGAGTGCGGGTTAAAAAACGACATGGAGACTTTTGGAATGCCCGATGCATTTGAAGTTGGTACACGATGCATTGCACAAGCATTCATTTTACTGAATGTGTGACAACAGGTAAAACGTCCTCTTAGATGAAAAATGAGTCGGATTAATCGGTATTTCTTTGCAGTTGTGAAGGTTCATGAGAGGCTTCTTCCAGCTAAAAGAATCGTGGGTGTAGATTCTGAGTGTTTCTGATCCCTCTACGAGTATTCCCATGCTGTTCCGACTAACACATTCTTGTTCTCATTCAATTTATGAGCCTAAATGTATGCATCTCAGTGAGAGAAATTTGAAATCAAGGTCAAGTTAAGAGCAGTGAAAATGCGCTTTGATCGAGATTATATCATCGTTTGTATCATGCAGAGACATTGTCGATCACTTAAAAATTCGCTAGTTTCAAGGATTAGACTATGTCGGCAAGTGATTTTCCTTTAACAACGGAACTTCTCAGTTGTGTTTCTGCGTCTGCAAAAAGAAAATCTTCTGTGAATTGACTCAGTTATCACCTTCATCACCACGCATTTAAATTCAGTCCTCCACTTTAGATTCCACCTGACCGACATCCGGTTTGATGCATTTAGAGGTAAAGAAAAAACCATGCGTCGATGTGCCTAACGAGGGTACTTATCAGTCAATATGAACATGATGACTTCAAATGACAAAAGATATCCAAAAAATAGATAGAGCCCATGACTTTGGTAGCCTAACTATTCCGTTTATAAGTTTAAACGGGGAATGAGATGGAGCAACATTGTCGCAAATAAAATGAAAACACTGGCCTTGTCTAAGCAATGGGCCAAGGCACAAAGCCATTCGTCAATGTCAGAATCAACATCTTTGAGAGAAAACTACAACACTGGCAGTCACAGACTCATCGTCGCAAAAAGTGCCTGTAAGGCATGATCTGGAAATTTTAGCTCCCAAATGAACGTGTAAAGTCTCTCTTTAAGCGTCTTGAGTTCATCGGTTTTGAGGGGAAATGGAGTTTGTCAAGTAGTTTGCTTCCAAAAATCAGACTATTCATCAGATTTATAATAATCACCGGACTGTTACTTATTTCGAAACTTCTCCCACTTACATGCGAAATGTTTTCTAATCTGACAGTAGAAAGTAAAAGATAGCCCCATATCTTCAAAACGAAAAATTGAAGGTGATCTACGAAACTGTGAAGTTATCTTTCATTAATCCCACATTAGTTACTTACCTGAGCTATTCATATAAATGAAGAATGTGCTAAATAATCAGAACTGGGCCAATTTATATAAAGCATATCGAAATCAACGTTCATATTCTCACTGTTCTTCAGCCTCAACGTCAAGCTGAAAGTAACCAGGACTCTGTGTAGAACTGGAAGGGATCAGCCACCATCTGACAGCTATTTCACTCGGTGAGGCTACGTAACTTGCAGCTCTTGACTTATCTCTAAGGGGCAGATAAAGAAACGAGTTGGTCAGTTATATGACCAACGAGTCCTCTAGCTTGGCGGCTATCCACGCATAGACATAATTTGAAGAATGCAATGGTTGAAAACGAGGCGACTAATTAGAAGTTTGTCAAGGATCAACAGTCAAGACACAATATGATGTCTCGATTGAGCAGTTCTTAGTGTATTTCTCCTCCGAGCGTGTTTGAAAGCCACCATCAAGAGTAACATTTTTTCCTATGACTTTCGCCGTACCAAATAAAGATTAATTGATAGATAACTTTCGCCAAATCCTAATTTAAAGGGATCAACGGTATCTTGGAGTCTCTAATTGAGAACGTGGGAGGTCCATCCAATCGCTGTGAGTGTAAGTACAACTTTCTAATCTGTTTCATCCAATGGTTAGATGCATGTGTAACCGCTAGACTGTAAGTGCACAACGATAAGAGTAATGATTAAGTCAGCATTTTAGGATACACATTCAGGTTTGAAAGTATGTTTAGGTGAGTAACCGCCAAACTCTGAATGGGGCCTATCCATTAAGTGGATGACTCGGTTTCCGGCTGCATGGAGCTATCAGCGCACTCAATGTCCATTCGAGATCAAGATTCGATGATTTGTTGAATACGCAACTTTACCTCAATTTGTCATGAACAGGTGATGAAATTTGATTGGCTGCAACTAGTTGTATATTTAGGACTTCAGGATATCAACGGATCCACATGAGTTCGATCGACGTGGTGCAAGTACACTGATCATAAGGTGTCAACTTTTAACATCACGCTAACGTTCAGCTTTGGACATGTAGGTGCAGAGGCATGGATAGCAAGGCAAAACCATCTATAGGGATTTTGGCTTTCGTTCAAAGGCTTTCTATTTCGATGACGAAAGTTCAGGTGGTCCCTTGACTACCTCCGAACCATCTTGAAATACCTCTCCCTGAATTTGATCGAAATGATGGATTATTTACCAATTTATTGCTTTACCAGTACTTCAAGATGCATCCTATTCTATAGAACTAAAGTTTCAAGACAAAACCTCAGAAATTTCATTTACCAAATTTGCTGGTTGTCTATCTATATCGAGCATTAATAAGGTTGCGTGGAAGTTGAGGGGTCATAAGACCAACTCTACATTAGCACAAAGTGTAAATTAGAGATTTCCCTTTCTCTCTGCGTTTCAGATTAATCAAAACGAAAGTCAATCGTATTTATTTCTAGTGGCATCAAATGAAGATATGGGCATAGTTCAATTACGCAATATCTCTCACTTCGACGGATTGTGTATACTGGCTTTGTTAATGCAAAAATATCAGCGCATCTGAGCAGTAAGGCACCATTACTTGGGTCTATTTATTTGTAAAATCTATTAATTGAACTACATTTCATACACATCTTCTAGGTGATAGTCTCCTCACGCGCGTAACTAGATGTCGCACATGGTTACTAGAAGCGAAACCAATTAGCATAAAGGCCAAATACCTCTGCTCTTACTCTTGTTCATTGCATATATGTATGTCTTTGTGCATAGTGTGAGTATTCAGAAACTGGGAGATATGAAATGGATTACATGCAAACATTTAAGCATAGCTCTGACGTTGTGCATTTGTGGCATCATTTCGTGGAAACTGCTCAAAAGAGAGGCCACAGTATTCGTTATTACTCCAACTTATTCACATCCAACCCAACTGGCCGAACTGGTTCGGCTCTGTACCGTGTTAACTATGGTCTCAAATATTCACTGGATTATAGTTGAGGATGCAACTAATAAGAGCGAGTAAGTGTCTTCTGATCTCCTTGGAACTAATACTTTAATCCAAATTGTC
Source organism: Moniezia expansa (assembly GCA_019097775.1). Lineage (NCBI taxonomy): Eukaryota > Metazoa > Platyhelminthes > Cestoda > Cyclophyllidea > Anoplocephalidae > Moniezia > Moniezia expansa. Next base: position 2,622,594 of record JADFDV010000052.1, read on the forward strand.
GACTTGGTGGATTTCGGTTTTCCTTAAAGAGCGTTGAATCTTTTCCTCAAGAATTGTGGAATTTATTATACTCATTTAAATGCTAAAACGGATTATGGAAGAAAGGACATTAGGGGCTCGACTCAACGAAACGTCGCGTTGGCTTGGCTTCGCCGAAATTATCGGCCCAACAGCTTATCAGCGGTGGTTTATTTCGCGGACGATGATAATACTTATCATCCACAACTCTTCAGTGAGGTAAGCAATTATAAAACTGTCAAGTTGAAATTAACATTATCGGCTATATCAGGAGGAATTAACTTAGGTGATACAAGTTTCCAATATTCAAACAAAATCACTATATTTTTAAACTACTTTGAATTGTATCAAAAATAACTCACTTAGTATTTTAGCTTTTGTTTTACTGATTTTTGCACCATTGTTTATTTTCAAAATCATGCCATGACAACAAAAATAAATTACAATTTTATTGCAGATGAGAAATATCAGACGGGGAGCTACATGGCCTGTTGGTCTGTTGGCCGGTTCAAATTGGGAAGGATGCGTGACGAATCCTGTTGATCGCAATAAAATCGCAAAATTTTGGACCAACTGGAGGCCAGATAGAAAGTTTCCCATCGACATGGCTTCGTTTGCTGTCCATCTAGATGTCATTTTGAACCACCCTGATGCTTTTTTTGACTATGAGACCCTTGGAGAGCAGGAAAGAGTGCTTCTTGCTGGCCTCGGTTTTAAGAGTGCTTTTGATCTGGAACCAAGAGCCGATGGATGTACAAAGGTGGGGTTTCTGAGTTTCTCTTTCCTTTTACTCTTTCCAAAATAATTTTTCAAATGGTTGACAATTTTCACACTTTGTTTATAGCTTCTTGTGTGGCATACGAAATCACAAACGCCGGTAATAACACGCGAAGGCCCAAAGACGATTGTGAATATGTTATAGGGATTTATTTGGTTTCATTCTATCCTGTTATCGCAAGATTTACAGCTTATCTGGAATTAAAATATCCCATTTTTCAAAACATTTTTCTATGGGAGCTATCATGAACTGAAAAATTTACTGGAATACGCTTTTCATGCCTTTGTTTAGGACTTTCTCGCCTTTATTGCTCTACCACATTCCATGGAGCTCCTTTCGTGTTTATCTAAGTGCTCCTCGGGAGGGATTTTGCACTGGATCTTGGTTAATTAAGGGTTGGGAGTGTTAATCTGAAGTATGACGTCTTAACTACCATCCTCTTTCACGAAATTCGAAACATCCGGAGATTAAACACTCGTATTCGTTGAAACGTTGTTTACAGTGCATCCATTTAAAGTGCCAAAGCATTAATTTTGGCAGATGTTCATCTGAATTCAGATTTATTCGACCTCACTTATAATCCTTTACTGTTTGAATTTATGGCCGTCGTAATAGGAACAATCTTGGTTTAGTGTGAATTGAAGATAACTCAATTGTGATAGGATAAATTTTTGTCTCTGATGTCTGCTGGACTCCCTTAAACTCCACAGATTACTCTTGAGACTCTTCTATAGGGATGAAAGCGAATACTAGAATGCAGAAGGACTGGGTGGAGTACACTTTAACTGCTTTCTTTTCTTCGTTACATGTTCACTTTTTCTGGCTAGACAATACCCACTTTGCCAAAATATTATGACATACATAAACTCATGGTGCATATTAATAGCTTCGAACAAGCTGAAAGAGGGGGTACCATGGACACCTCTTAGGTGTGGAACTTAAAAAAAAAACACCCTTTTTGAATTATATTTGATCAGTGTGGTTCGAATTATGACTTAGTCTGCATTAATCTTTCAGTTTCGTAAGCTGCATAAATCTAAAATCCCTGCTGCTCATAGTTATGGTACTCATTCAACGATCCAATAAGTTGGTAATGAGTTTTTGAACACAAGGAAATGGTAGAAGGTTTTTTGAAGATCAGGGAACCCGGAGGGGCTATTTTGTGCACCTTTATAAGCTTTTATCAGAAAGAGTACATACGAAACCAGGACGTGGAGAATTTAAGCCATTAATAGGAGATCCCTCCTCATTTTTGTACCTCGTCCATCTAACTAGTGCTTCTAATTCTTAGTATCAAATCGAATTAAAGGGGGAGGCGAGAATCGGAATAGAATCCCACAGCAAAGTCCATGCTTTCTGGCGTATTGTTCGTCCCTGGTTTCTCCATGCTATTCCATATTCTTCCCTTATCTGACTTTTTTCAGAGGAAATAGCAAATTATTGAACATCTCGGAGAATTTCTTTCTTCATTCGATACATACATTTTCACTATTCATTTGTGCAATTCATTTTAAATGGATGTGGATTATCTAGTTTATTATTTTCTTCATGATAATGGAGATCCCACGTGGCAGTATCACCAGGCTCTCGGTTTTCATTTCCAACCAAGTTATTACATAATAGCTGGGCAAATACTGATCGTATTCTCTAGTTAGTAAGTAGATTGCTTAATCATGGATGTCTTCAGAATTTCTGCGAAAATATGACTCTGTAACTTTGGCGTGTTGTCATTCCAACCGCTTCCTTATCCCTTTAAGGTAGTAGCTCAATGAGGCATCCTGTTCAGTTTTTTTCTTTAACGGATAACAAACCATACAATTTTTACTTATTGAATGCAACTATGATTGCGTTTCGTTCCAGAAGGTAAGGAAGTTACTGACAATGAAAAGCAATCGCAACAGGTGGATTTTCGTTTTGAATTCGCTGTGGACAAATCAGACAGCCGATGCCGCCATTTGGGCCATGAATTTTAGTTAGGGTAATTGATAAGTACCTCGGTTACATGCGGATTTCCCATGTAACTTCGATTGGATGAATAGGAGCGAGTCAAGGTTCATTATGAGTCCGTTTTTTAGACCATCAGTTTTTTCTTGAATTCAGAAAGAAGTGTTGTTCAATTACCACATCACAATTCCTGAATGTTACGTAACGACTTAGTACTGTTTACTTATACCTATAAATGGTTAATATACAAATGATTGGCAGTCCAAATGAGTTTTTCCATTAGATCTGCCCCTTAGCTAAGTCGACAAAGTCTTACACTGCGCCTGAGTTGCACGATCTATTGACTCTCCGATCCCTTTTTCAATCAGAGAAAGCCATGTTCAGTCAGAAGCACGTGTCTAAGAAGAGTAAGAAGAAGGATTTGGGTCCATAATCACCTCTCCAGAATATGAATTGTCATGTTACTACTCAGGACAATTTTTAATAAAGTAAAGCCTCGATAGTTTTGGGCTGCTTTACTGCAGAAATCCAAGTGTTCTTCGGCTTCTGCCATTTCGCCTTCTGGAGGGGCGAAGGTGCAATACGAGTTAATCAACCTTTATATCCTTCCAATAAATTCGAAAACTAGTATTATTTAAAGATTCATGAGAAAGGCAACACAAGGACTTAGCAATTCTATAATGGATAGATATGTATTAGGAAGCGCCACAGAAACGCCAGTTATGTATTTTCTATTCCAATCGGGATTAGTGTACTCAGTTTAAGTCCATTTTAGTGCCTCAGGTACTCCACAGGCCAGTACTTGAAACCTGAAGGGTGAGTGAGAGATCAAAGCGAGCATTGAACATTCAGAAGTCGAGCATCTTCGCACGCTTAAATTTAGGCCGTTATACAAAGTGAAAAGCGAGATACATAGGCGATTGTATAGTCGCTCTTCTTTAGTGCACATTTATTTCACATTTCTAATTCACTGGTGTGCGGATATTAAATCGAATCCTGTGACACCTTAAGCAGTATGTGAAGGAGGAAGTATAAATGTTACCTGGAAATGATTAATTTCGTTTTCTAACATTAAGTGGAACTTGAATTTACAGAAAAGAACATATGGGTGCCTGTTCGAATTGCGGCGAAGAATCCGATAAGGAAAGTGATCCCAGGTCTTTCCTTCATAATGGTAGCGCATTTTATGACAGAAGAAACCCCACAAGTTAAGAATTAACTTCGGCGACACTTTTATAAGTGAACGCGTAGCCTCAATAGCGGATAGGACATTATGCCAAAATTGTAGACTGGACGATTTGAGAAAAACAGAGGGGTGCATCTATCCGAGGCCGTCGTACTGAGGGTAAATTTCAGTTGTCAAATGTGAGACATCAACACACGAATTAAATTATCCAAAGCAACCAATAGACGGTTTCTATTATTGCCGTTTTCAATACTCTTATGACTCCATTGACCCAATTTACATGTCTACAAAAGATCAGATCTGTCCTCGCAGGGACAACAAGGCTGAGTTCAACAGCTTTATGACTGCAATGACCCAATTTGCATGTCTACGAAAGATCAGATCTGTCCTCGCAAGACCTTGAGCAGATGCAGGCCTAGCATCAATGAGTATTTCGGCTTTGCTTAGCAGTCGCTGATGTAAAGATGTTATAGATTGAAGTTGCAACATGTCATGTTTGGTAGAATGATAGAGAAGACTATTTAAAGTTTATTTAGTTTTTTTTATTCCTCCCCACCCTTTAGGGCAAGTCCCAAGGACTTATTGGGGGTACAACAGAAATACAATAAGTTACATATTATAGCATAGAGCAGTTAGTTGAGTTTATTAACCCGTTGGTCTTATCTCGGCTTGGTTGTGTGGCGGGATGGCATTCAGTTCTCCTGCTGCATCTCGTGGAGTACCTGGGATAGAATTCTTCGCAGCCGTGATGGAGCAGGTGTGTATTTCATCCTGCCTGAGGGACTTTTCATTGCTTCCTATCTTTCGCTCTATCATTTTTCTCATTCATATTCAGCTTTTCTGCTTTTCTAATTCAGTTGATTGTTTCCTCTTCTTTGTTTGTTTCTCTCTTTGTCTGATTTCGATCGAAGGGTGACAGTTCCGAATATGTCTTTCTAGCCACCCTTGAGTCTTGTATCTTTTAAGGCAGCCTGTAAGAGGACACTCTAGTCTACAGTTAAGTTGTAAGTTTTCTTCTTCATGATCTTGTCTTACGTTCATTCGCATACCACTTATTCTGGCAAAGGATCTTTGGCAGTTAGCGTTGGTACAGACAATATCACATTGTCTTCCTCCTATCAATCTAGATGTATAATTTCTGGTCTCGAACTTGAGGGCTTTCCTCTGGATTTAGTAGCCATGAATCTGAGTGCTCTTGCCTTACTTCTTTCGCATCCTTAATTAATTGAAGCATCCATTTCCTTGTATGTGAAGCTTTCTTTGTTTCGGCCTTTTCAAAGTTGCTGTTGAGTATGGAGAGTATCAGGCTATCTTTGTCCATTTTCAGGCTCTTCTATAGGTTCAACCTCTTAGTCTGTATAAGACTTGCCAGGTTACGCATTGGCATTTCCTTTCGGAGTTCCTCAACAGTTTTGTCTCTTCGAGAGTACAGCCCAAGTATCAAACGGCGAGCCGTATTCTGTATTGCTTTAAGTCGATTGTTATCTTTTACTTTCAAGACAATGGTTGACAATCCGTAAGTGAGTGCAGGATCGACAAAATTCCCACCAGATGCGCTTTTAGGGTGCTTTTGAGACTTCTTGAGAGCAGAAATGGTCGCAGTCGTATTAGGTGCCTTTTTGCTCTGGCTAAGTTTGCGATTATTGCTCCGTCTAGCTCACCAGTGTCTTAAATTATGGAACCAAGATATTCGCAGTGTGAGGCACGTCGGAATGACATTCCAGCTGCCTCAAGGGACGTTTGGTGCTCACCGTCTCCAATTTCAAACCGGAAGGTTTTGTTCGCTGCGATTGGCATTCCATATTCATGCATCGTTTTCGCCAGATGCTCTATTAATCTGACAGCTGCGACTTTATTTGGCGCAATAAGACATAGGTCATTGGCGTATTCTAAATGATGTAGCTGCCATCTTTTACCCGAGTGATCGATCATTTGTACTGCACTATCCCTGAGTGAGGAGAAGGCTTCATCCAATATGAGTTGGAAGGTTAAGTTAAGGAGAAGTGGCCCTTCTTTTGAGCCTTGTCTCACACCACGTTTCATCTCAAAGTAGTCCTTTGTTCCCCTCAATTTTCCCTTCGGTGAGTCCATCAAGGACTTTACTGAGTGGATCATTTGCCAAGAGCAGCCTAGATCTATCATTCGGTTGATTGTTGCAGCTGTAGACAGCGAGTCGAAGGCCTTTTCCAGGTCGACAAACACTGGCACTATTTTCTGCTTCTGGTCCACGGCTTTCTTTATAATTGTTCTTACTCCCGGTATAGCCTGTTCGGTTGATTTTCCTTCACAGAATCCAAATTGGGTTCTTGAGTCTAGTTCGTCAAGATTGTGCTTCAAACGCTGGCACAGAATAAATGCATATAACTTACCTAATTAATCTAGAAGGAAGATTGATACGTCTGTGCGGACCTTTCCGCTTGTAGATTCTTACAACCTCAGCATCGATCCAAGCTCTAGGTATAGGAGTAGTCCCATTATAGAAGTCGTTGAACACTTTTAGTAGGTAGGCATTTAGACACTAGTTGTCCCATTTCAGTAGTTCGGATCTGATTCCATTTTCACCGAGACTTTTATGTAATTTCAATCTATTTTTAGTTATCACGATCACCTCCATTAAAATGGAGGAGTCTCTTGGTAGATGAGCATAGTTTTTAATTTCTTCAGTGGTTCTTTCCTTGAACAGTTCCCGGTAGTGTGCGACCAGATCTTTTGGTTTAACTAGTGTCCTTCCAGTTTGTGTATTCCATGAGGAGTTTTCCTTCATTATGTCCTTCAGCAACATGAGGGCTTTACGAGGTTGTTTCTCTGCGAGGTGTACAGGAAAGTTGGTTAATCTCTCTTCTTGATATGCTTTTTTCCAGTTTCGTATCAGGTTGTTCACTTTGTTCCTCTGCTCTTTGTACCTCATGAATGTTTCCTGAGATGGGTTTGAGAGCCACTTTGCTCTCAGCTGCTCTTGTAGCTGTAGTTCTCTATTTTCTTTCTCGCAGATAGCTGGATACCATCCGATTTTCTTTCGTTCAGTTTTTTGCCTTATTGTTTTTGGCTGCTGCATTTTCTATAGATTTCAAGATATCTTTGTATATATGTTTCCTTTCCTTTGTATGTTTCCTTCGATTTTCTTATTTGTTCTATGCCTTTAGGCAGTTGCCACCATGGTTTTTGGCTATTTATGTTCTCCTTCAGGGTTCTGCTGTTCTTACGTTTCCCTAGGCGTTTTCTGAGATGTGATTTGAGCTTGAGGATTACTCTTAGTAAGCAGTGATCAGAGTTTGCGACTGCCTTTCTAGAAGTTCGTATATCACTTAGTAGGAATAGATTTGATCTTCTCATCAGAACAAAGTCAAGAGTAGCACCCTTCCCTGTAGGGTGGTACCAGGTCAATCTTCGAGTCATTGGTTTCCGAAAGAAAGTATTCATCACGTGTAGTTTAAATTCCCGGCATAGTCCTAGCAGCCTTAGACCGTTTACTGTAGTGTCTTCTTGATCAGTAAAGGGACCGATTAGTTTGGCACCAATGTTACGGGCATCAGATTCCAATCTGCAATTGAAATCGCCAAGGATAATATTTGTGTGTGTGCAGTTAGAAAGGAATAGTTTGTAGGTTTTGGCCACAAGTTTGTAGAAGGATTCTTTAGCCATTGCGTCCTCCGTACACTCGGTCGGAGCATAGCATCCCATCAGTCCAACTTTGACTCCTCCAATTTGCAGTGTCAGCGTTGCAAGTCTGTTTGAGACAGGGTTAAATTCAGCTTCTATGTTCTTTTTGACCAAAAAGGCGACCCCACCATTTGGTCTAGAGCTTTCACTGTGTCCAGAGTTGAAGAAAGCGTAGTTATCGATAGTTAAGGAGCAGGATTTCATTCGAGTTTCCGTTAAGGCAACGATTTCCATACCCCTACTAGAAGTCTCTTCAGTTATCTGGCGGAGTTTTCAATCATTGCTACAGCCGCGCACGTTCCATACTCCGAGTTTCAGACCATGGATCTAGATAGTATGTCGTATCTTTTTTAAGGGGCTGTTCGTGGACTCTGATTGTATTTCCGTTGGCATAATAATGGATTTGTACGTCCGGTGGTTCATTAGTCCTCTTCGACCGCCCCTCTCTTTAGCCCTCTGGGTTGTCCTAGAGGTTACCAGTGGTCACCACGTGGAGGTAGAGAGGTTAGCTTTTTATGTATTCGAAATCATATTTGTTAAAATGGATGTACATGCCAGGTTCTATTAAAGAATGCTAAATTATCTACGGCAATGAAATTAGAGCACGGAAAAAAAATGGTTCCTTTAAAGTCATTTTTGCTTTCGGGATCCCTTAACTGTCCAGCAATTAGTTTCATTTTTTTAGCTCAAGAAGCATGTATTTAACTGCCTTAGGCAAGGATCAAAGTACATCTCTACTCTCTACAAATCAAGTCCCAGCTTGACTGACTTTCCAGATTTCTCTTATTTGGTAAATTCAAAGAACGCCATGTGGGTCCTCTAATTTGAGCTCTTAAAACTCAACGACTGCCGTGGAAAGTCGAAAGTTGGTGCTTTACGTTTCGACTGCTAATCTGTCATTTGTGAATTCGACGAGTAAGGGTTCACTAGGCACGAGGGCCTCTTCCATTATTCGGCCTTGCGTTCTTTTCGTTGAGCCATTTCCAATTCTTCAAAAATGTTTAGTTGTGCGCCGGTAGCCTAGCGATTGCGCACCTTTAATTTATCAGGTAACTCGGCTTGTAGCCAGTGACTGAATGATCCTCCAAGCTACTTCTCCCATTTTTCAGACAAACGATAGAACACATTTCCTTTCAACATAAAGCTTCTGTTTCACATCACATTTGTCCTAATACGCCAATTATTCCGACTGTATAAATACGATGTCAAGTGTGGAAAAGGAAAAATGCACAAATGATGGCAAACTTTGATGGTCGTTTGTGGTTGAATTTTGCGATCCGCTTCATAGTGCTTGTATGGTCGACAGTTTTGGCAAGTGCGGTAAATGGTTGCCCTACCAAGAGGTGAGGAATGCTTCAATAAATAAGCGGTAAAATAAATCCCTTTAATTACAATTGCTTGTGATAACTAATAATTCACCGCCTTCTTTCAAACTCATTACAAGTTGAATTGCTTCCGAATTGCGCCAAAGTGAGACGGCAATTGTCGTACCAGCGCAGTGAAACAATTAATTCATTTTTTTTCAGGAAAGCAGACTAATTGCGTAGATATATTGAAAAGTAAATCTAAACATCCTGATTCTTTGCGTAATGAAACATCTATATCTCTTTTGTTAGACAGAGAGAGCTGATCCAATGAAGCATTGGTTGCTAAACCAGCGGATTTGACAACTTGAAACGCTCACCTTCAAAACTTCAGTTATGGTGTTGCAGGTAGCAACGTGCAACCATAATGCGGATATAGTCGATATCTGAAGGGTTTCCATTAAGGGCTTGTGTGTGAACATTCTGCTGTTTCTAGAGTAAAGTATTGAGATAACGTCTAAAAAGTCTCGGCCTTGGAAAGACTCGACTTTTCACAACCAATTCCTATTACCATCTCGTCCTCTGCTCACAAAAAGTAAATCTGCTGTCGTACCTCAAAATACAAATGTAAAACAAATGCGTATAATGCTTTGACCCCCAAATACTCTGTAATTTTTTTCAAAATCAATTCATTGTTCTGTTATTTATCTTTTCTTATTATAATTTATAAGAAACAAAATAATTGTGGACCACATTGGAATTATATGCGATCGGCTGAAAGCAAAATTTTTATTTTTGGCGAGTTCCTCATTTCTAGATTTCAAAATGAGATAATAAAAATGGCGTTCAATGCCTTTGAACTGCTTAGCTTGGCCAGCGCCTGCTTTTTTTTGATAGTACACGACCCAATAGCATATTGTCCCATCAATTAGCACCACCTTTCAAACTCTATAAGTAAATTTTCTTTCTTCATCCAAATCCTGGTGATTCTGGAACGCTTATTGAAATTTCCAGAAAAATAGAGAGGTTTAAATGAAAAACCAAGTGCACTTGGGCAGCGTGAGCTGCTGGTAATGGCCAAGAAAGGTTTATCTAACAATCAAACCTACTCTCATCCTCCTCGTGGTGAGCACCGGTAACCCCAGGGGCAACTCTGGGGGCTAATGAGAGGGGCGGCCGGTTCCGACTATTCACCCTCCGGACGTATAAAATTAGATTATGCCAGCAGATGTACAACTTCTTACAGCTTAGTAAACGAGGCACGGCGTGAAATAACCAAAATTCATGGTCTCAAACCACACTGTGCAATACACGCCAGAATGTTGAAGGATTTCTGGAGACATGAAGACGGACGACGATGGACGAGGCGCTACTACAAGTATGAACAGCTACCAGAAGACGTCAACAAACTCTTTTTACTGTGTTCTGCGTTAACTGGTGTGCGCTACTTGTTGTAAAGGCTATTTGAATTTCTGTTGTGCCCCCAATAAGTATTTGGGATTTGCTCTAATGGGTGGGGGGTAAATAATTAAATAAATAAAAATCTAAGTCTCAGGTCATCACCGAATTCACATCGGTATTCACGAGTTTTCTCAGATTCAGTATGCTACATAAGGTTTTAGCCTATATCGGTCAAATGTCAATCCATGTATAATCGTACTTATCGGCCTATATACTCAGCTGTTTAGGTTCATTTTCAGTTGTTAAGAGTGCACTTTTATCTACTTAATTTCTTCAAAATCGGGGCTTTCGGAGTCTACCGTTTATGTCTGTTTTTTGGTGCATGCCCTACCAAGTTCCTCACCATTTGAGTCTATTCTTATCTATCTTTGGCCACGCTTGAGTTCTTTCAAGTACTGCCCAGACTGAATGAGCCGAGGTGCTCATTCCAGTTCATAACACTAGAGCAATCGAACCCAAGGCGATAACGGAGCTGACTAAACTAGTATTTGTTTCCATTTTAAGTAAATAAACGCCGAATTCGAAAAATCGAACTTTTTTGCTTTATTTGCCTAAATTTTGGAGCTATGAACCTTTCGCCTTTTTTGTGCCTTTCGGTGTGACAGTAGTCTTCCAATTGTTTCGGTAATCCTTTAAGAATCTTACTCTATAAGCTTAAGACTGATACCTGAAGTACGGGGGATTGACCTGCTGTCGATACACTCCGAGAATCGCAGCACTTTAGTTGTTTTATTTATTTGTCTCAGCCTTTCTTAAAAAGAGACCGCGCATACTTTGAGTTACTTGTCATCTAGAGTTATCTGACATTCAGATTGTTTTCTTAATTATGCGCCTTACATTAACTTAAACTTGTTGAGCCTAACATTTGATATGAAAACATCGAACAGACAGGGGCTTTTGGCAAACTTTTCATGCAGGCAAATCATCCGATATGTAAAGATCCACTAACAATTAAAGCCCTTTAGTTGAACCGGAAAGTCCAAGTTTCCAAGAGGAAGTTTTGATGCTAGATATAACAATATCATCCTTCTATTGTAGATTTGTGCATTTTGGTGCTCATGTAGTCTTTACTCCATGTTTTCATCCGTTGAAATACGTCCATAAATACAAATAGTCTCCTGCACATTTGGCATTTCCAGGACAATCTTGGCGAATTTCTAGTTGTTTGAGATAGTTCCCTATTTTATCGCCTAGCAGTTAAACCGAGTTTAAACAGAGGCGATTAAATGACGTCTTATCTTTTCATCATTTATTAGACTGTGTCTGTAATCAATCGTCGATCCAATTGCCTTCACTTTCTATCGCATAGACTTTTATCAGCCCATGGATATTTTGGATAAGTACTGAAAGATTACAAATTTTCGCGCATCGCCTTTCTATTTCAATTCTGATAAATAAGTCACGTAGACGAATTTTCTGGGACCCGAGTTTCATAGATGCAATGACCCCTAGAAGAACTGCAGTGGTAGATTAAGTAGCACTCCCTCAACTTTTGACAGCCGCGATATTGACAGTAGTTATATTTTCCTCCATTGCCTTTGATCGGTTTCTCCCGCAATCTCAGCAATGAAGTTCGAGTACTTTATTTAAAAACAATTGAATTTCAATAATTATTACAAAGTAATAGAGCCACACTTACATTGTGGCATGAGAGTTTAATGCTCTTAGCAGTATTCACACTTGTGCCTGGGGACTTCGTTGGTAAAAATATAAATAAAATTCTGTTGGTTGAAAATGAGCCTGAGCATCTAAGGATTCTATACAAAATTTTCTTTTACCAAAAATGTGGAACTTAAGTGCGTATATGCAAGAATTTTATCAAAGTGAATAAAAAAATACAGTGTTCCCCAGTGCCTGCGGTGGGTCATCGAATATCGAGAACATGAGGCAGCACGTATCCGATTTTAATGGATAAGAAATCCACTCAGTTGAAACAGTAGGTTTTGCAATCATTTGTGATTGAAATTTAGAGCTTATTATTCCACCACTTGCAAATGAAGACCTTGGCTTCAAATAAAAATTAATCTTTAAAAACTTCAATTCTTTTCTCTTAATTGTATGTATAATTATCAATTTGCTATAAACAAGTCAATTTTAACTTAATTGGATTAAATTGCTATTTACTTTTAATTAAATTGTTTATAACGGCGCCATTGCTTGGTAGCCCGGGAAATCGGTGCGTCAATGCTCTACACCCGGCCTGTGGATTCGTAATGTCCTATGATTGTGCTCCAAATGAACGAGAACTTGAAAGCAAGGTGAGTTGTTCATTTTCTATGAATTTTTATTTTAACTGACAAACTATGTCGTGTTAGGAGCTTTTTCCCGTTTGATTGTTTTAAACTTACATCGTTTTCGATTTTTTGTGATTCTTAACTTACAATGTCCTCAGTTGTTGATAGCTTGATTCGTTTTTTACATGCCCCATGATAGTTTTCAAATATGCAAGTGGCTGATCGTCCGGTCTCCGATGCGTCTGCTCTAGCTCGGAAATATGTACCTCCACACTTGCGTGGTGGTTATGATTACAATGACAGTTACAACAATGGCCACTCTCGTGGCGGTCGGGGTGGCTACGGAGGTGGTAGGGGTAGCTATGAAAATAGTTTCAGTCGTGGTAGTCGAGGTCGTGGGGGGAATTACAGCTACGGAAGTCGCAACGGAGCTGGATCGGGCGGATTCGGCAACTACGATAGGGGCTACCGGCGTCCTGACTCTGGTTTTGGCGGTATTCCCAGGCGTTCATTTGATGAAGGAAACTCTGTAGACTGGTCCCAGCAATTGCCCCCAGATGAACGCTTCGAGAAGGAGGTTTTCCACAAAGTCAGTACGGGGATTAATTTCGATCTGTACGACAATATTCAAACCAATGTAACTGGCCCAAATGTTGAGGATCTTGCTGCAATCCAGAGTTATGATGATCTTTCTCTGACTACCATAATGCGCGATAATATCGGCTATGCTCAATATTCCCGCCCAACACCCGTTCAAAAGCACGCGATTCCGATTATATCCCGTGGACGAGATCTTATGGCTTGTGCCCAAACTGGTTCCGGTAAAACTGCTGCGTTTCTAATACCGATATTGAACAGCATGTTTGAACAGGGACCGGGTAATTCCATCATTGCTTGTGTAAGGCTACCGCATTATATTTAACAAGGATTTAGGCTGAAGCAAATCATCGGAAGCAGTTTCCTGTTTGTTTAATCCTTGCACCTACGAGAGAACTGGCATCGCAAATCTATGACGAGTCGAGAAAATTTGCCTACAGATCCAAAGTTAGACCCTGCGTTGTATATGGGGGCGCCGATGTGAGAAAGCAGCTTCAGGAATTGTCAAATGGTTGTAATTTGCTCGTTGCAACTCCTGGTCGCCTAGTGGATGTTATAGAACGCGGAAAAATTGGTCTCAACCACGTTAGGTAGACTTGAAAATCTTCGTGATTCTCTTTGTTTCAAGATTTCTTGTTCTTGATGAAGCCGATCGAATGCTTGACATGGGTTTTGAGCAACAGATCCGCCGTATCGTGGATCAGGATCATATGCCGCCAAAAGGATCCAGGCAGACGCTTATGTTTTCTGCTACATTTCCCAAGGAGATCCAGATCTTAGCCAAGGATTTTCTTAGTGATTATGTTTTCTTGGCCGTTGGCAGAGTTGGTAGCACAAGCGAAAATATAACTCAGAGTCTACTTTGGGTTGCTGAAAGCCAAAAGAGAGACGCCCTTGTAGACTTGCTTGCCGAATCTGGTAGGCTCTTTTTGTGTTTTCTAACCTAAATTATTAGACCCCCAAGATAGAACTCTCATTTTTGTGGAAACAAAAAGAGGAGCTGACGCTTTGGAGGATTATTTATTCCAGGAGAAATATTCGGTTGCAAGCATTCATGGTGATAGAACACAGGAAGACCGTGAGTTGGCGCTCCGGTATTTTCGCTTAGGCGTCACTCCAATTCTTGTTGCAACGGCTGTCGCTGCCAGGGGCCTGGACATACCTGATGTCAAGGTAATAGTAATTCTACAGAATATTTTTTTTAGCATGTTATAAATTATGATCTACCCTCGGATATCGAGGAGTATATTCATCGAATTGGTCGTACCGGAAGAGTGGGGAACTTGGGCAAAGCTACCTCGTTTTTTAACGACAAAAATCGCAGTCTAGCTGCAGATTTGATTGAGAGACTTGAGGAAGTCAATCAATTCATTCCTGAATGGCTCAGATCGGTAAGTGATGAACCTATAAGGCAATCGTCATCTGGCAGGGGCAGACCGCGTCGGTACGTTCTCTTTTCTGCCTCAAATCATTGTTCGATCAGGCGTCTTGAGTGCAGAAGTATTCCTCTTTCAGTGGTGGTAGTGGCAGCTTCAGTAGTCGCGATTATCGTCAGCAACATAGCCGCGGTGGTGGACAGTCTGGCGGATTCGGCAATCGATATGGTGTTGGACCCGGAGGTGGAATGAGTTTCCATGATGGAAGTGGATATTCAAACTACGGCGGCAGCAGTCGCGCACGCAATGATCGCACTGACTGGTGGGCAAATGACTAGATATTTTTTATACTGCTTCGACGCATCCATTGTTGAAAATACACTCGTTGTAAACGTTGTCACTACCAATTTCTTCTCGAACCATTTGCATCCAAATTTACGTCCTGCTCCCCTTGCTTTAACTCTTTATATCGCAGAGCGTCTACCCTTTGTGATGGCAACTGAAGCACTGAACTTGCTGTCAACCTATTTCTTGGCATTTAACGTTGAGGTTATCCCTTTTGCCGGAAGGTTTTAAATAAAAAGAAAATGGTTGATAAAACTATGCAATTCCAGTCATTATGGAAGATTTTTTGCAGCGCTCTGTTGATATCTGCCTCTCTTTGCATGGTATGGTTTTTTGTCTTGCAGACGAGGATTGTCTTTTACTTCGAATGGCGCGGTTCTTGTGGTTCTGCTTAAAATAACCGGTAATGATGGCATCCCTTGGCTAATAGAGAGCGAAAGGATTTCGCAATGTTCCTTTTTTTGAACACTGCATTTCTCGCTGTTTTCTCTTTTTTTTGCAACCTTTTAAATCCAGAATCCCCATCGTGGACGTCTACTTTACTTTTATATTCTGATATCTGACTACTGTTTGGTCCCCTCTTACTGAATCGCTTTCAAGCGCTTGTCCAGGACCATGAGTGGGATCTGCCCTTAGCATGTCACCACTCAACGATATATTTCCTATTTGAATGGAAACCAACTCGTTTGATAAGTGTTTGTTTTTACCCGTTTGCAATTGTAACGATTCAACGCTGTATTTTGATGTAAACTAACCATATAAGCGTTAGCCTTTTCGTCAAGACCTCTAGCGCCCGATTCTGGATATTATTTGTGTCGTTCCCATTCGAATGTGGTTGTTCCGTATTTAGGTCATAACGCTATAAAGAGGGGTATTGGAAAATAAATGCAGCTACTTTATTGTTATCTTTATCAAAATGCATTATTAAAAGCAGTCTGAGTCCTAATTGCTTTGCAGCAACTATTCACTTGGGATACCTCTTCATATACGCAGTCACGTCGAATTTCCGCTTGCAGCCGGCAAAATTCATGAAACGAATCTTCCCGAACACTGGGCGCTCCGGCCATCCGTGATCGTGAACACCGCAGATTGACCACATTACTCCTGAAATGGGTAATTTTAGATAACCCGCCCACCGTTCAAAAAACGTATCCAACTGTTTTTTTTCGTTGAACAGTGACGTGTGATATTCACATAAGCCAAAAACCCTTTGAGGATAAGTCGTTGATGCAATCAATAAAAGATTAGATTTTGTACTCGCTCGAAGCACGACTGGAAGGATGGCCTATGGCTTGAGATGCTGAAGGATCACGAACAGCTAAAACCTAGAGAGCATGGTTCAATGAGATATAAGTCTCGGATGTCTCTTCATAGACCGTGAGAATTCTCCAACAATGAGGGAGTAAGTCTGGATGAAAATTCCTGTGACTAAATCCCAAAAAATGAATTCAAACAACTAAACCTGGAGGTTCATCGCAAAGGGGCTGTAATTCTGTTGGGACAAACTACAGGGCAGAAGAACAAGGACGCAGAAGACTCTGAAAAAGCGGTTTAAAAGAGGACTACGAAGTCGTCTGCAAGGTTGCCTTCTCTTTCCGAAACCAGAATAGTGGAAAATGGCAATTAGCCGACGGGATCAGGAGTCAACGTCAGTCTATAGGAGTTAAAGGATTAAAGATGGTTTAAACGTATTACTCTGTTTCAGCTGTCTGGAGAGGATTGCTTTATTAGCATCGAAGAGATTGGTGTTTACGCTGAGTGAATTGGGATTTTCATACACATAATGACCCAACTTCAGTCTTCAGAACACTTTCCAAGGTTTTCAGGTTACTCCAATCCTATTGGTTAATCACGTCTTTTCGATGTCGCTCCAACCTCATTGGTTTATTCTTGTCTCCTGCAAAATTACCTTTGTTAGCTAAATAGCTAATGAAGCCAATCCGAACATTTTGGATGCGTAAGAAAGAGAGTCAGTTTAGAGCCAAAGATGCCAAAGATACCAAAAGCAAAGGCGACTTTAAATGATTTAAACGAATCATAATCACGCCACCATAACTGGTCGCATGGAGATGCTTATACCTAGAATTGTCTGCGAACCTATCCTTAAGTCATATTTTATCGGCTTCAAATGGAATGCTAAGGGGAATTTATAAGTGTAGTCGCAAGCGCTAAAATTGTTCTGAATATTCAGCACTCGCACTTGTGCCAGCAGGTCGAAACAGATCTATAACTAATCGTGATTCAGCGGCGCACTATAATCCGCACTGTGATTGGGTAAACCTCGGGATTATTGCAGTGCGGTTGGTTTGACAAAATGTGACACGTTTTCCATCTTGATCAGACACAGCATTTATTTTAGATTAAAATTAGGAAATTTTGGAATTCTTAAGCATTTACAATGTTGAAGTGGAGAAGTATAAGAGGTCAGACTATGGACTGAGCCGAAATTACGGATCTATGTTCCATTGTGAATACTATTATTCTATTCATAGAGTCGCAACTTAAAGACAGTCTATTAAGTCAAGACATTGCAACTGAACATGTTAACAGACTAGATATTATTGGTGTTCATTCTAACATACATCCAGACAAGGAAAAATTGTAGAATTTTCGCCTGAAAACTGGTTAAAGAGATAAAGAGTTTGTGTGAAATGGAAGGGTGCGTCAAAACCTAAAAATCCAGAGATGGCTAATGCGATACCTCAAAACTCCATCCAGAAAAACAGAAACTAAGTATCATTCGGACGATTCAAACGCCTACGTCGAGTGATAATTATGGCAATAATGCAAATGTTTAACTGCCTAACCGCCTAAACGCCTTTAACACCCCGAGTACACCATCTAGACATTTCATGTTATTAGTTTAGTCACTTTTTTTCAAATAATAGCCGAGATAGATGAATAAATCTATTCAACCTCTATTCATGTTACTATGTCAAGATTAGAAATACAAAACACTACTCTCAGTGACGGTTATAGTTCGCGTGGATGTCTTTCAGGCTGTTTACCAAACCTAGATAGATAATCGTGGGTGTTGGGCTAAATGTCACTGTCTAAACGGACGAGATTAAAATATATTGAACCGTATGAGGACCAAATGTTCACGGAAAATCGATTTCATCAAGTTTCCATCTCCATTTAGATCCCCTCTTACAGTGGGATGTTTTGAATGATGGATTCATATAAGTGTATTCTAGGAATTTGCGAATTGGCTAATCAATAAAGTCCTCTACTGACCATCCAGTGAGATTTCAGATACCTTTCCATTAGATACCAGCAATAAGACCTGGGAACATGCGCAAATCTGGTGGCCGATTGCACTCTGTGGTGAACTTTGCTTCATCAATCTGAACAGAATGTTCATTTTGGCATTGCGATTGATGTTACTTGTAGTGGTTAGGTAGTAGCCAAACTCAGTTTCCAGCGGTTGGTTAATTTAGTTGATTTGAACTTATTCCAGAGAAGTGATTGATTTCTCACCGCTGTAAAAACAATCAAATAAACTAATAAAATTTCACTTTTTTCAGATTGCGTTATCTTGGGTAACAACAGGTCTCATCCCTATTAATCCGATCCATTCAGGATGGCTGAATTCATTTGCATGATGAATATCTTTGTAATTATTTTTGAATATACTATCAGCAAGTTTACTTGAGAAAAATTTCAGGTTATCTGGAAAATTCCGAACGAAATTTCGTGAACTCTAGAACCTTAAGAATGGCTCAAAACTGCAACAAATAATTGAAAATTTTGTGGAAAGCAGGAGAGTTAGAAGTAAATTCAGACTAACCAACATATCCATTTGGATCGGTCCCGTCTAGAGAATATTTGTCGTTAAGACGAAAACCTAGTTGAAGCGCCTTCTCAGGTCCGCCAGCGTGCCATTCGAGAATTTTCTTTGCCCAGTACATGCGTAAAAAACCGTGAATCTTGCCCTCTCGAAGGAGCTGACGTTGGGCGGCATTCCAGAGCTCATCCTCTGTGGAGGCGGTCTCCATTATGTCCTCACTGTAGGACGGTTGGCGCACATCGTGTGAGTGCTTCCACAGGGTCTCCTGAGCCCAAGCCCAAGCGCCTTCAAGGGGGAAAACCATAGAGTGGTTAACATAACCCTCTATTCCTAAGTATGTCATATTCTATACGATATAAAACACAGCACCTCATGATGCCCGTGGGTAAACCTAGGAGACAAATATGTCCCACCCATCTCTACGTAGGATTGAAACCGGAAACTCTAGATGACTTCCTACACAAACGACCTCTTTGAGTTAGGATGGAATAAACTAAAGTACAAATCCGACTAAAGAGAAAAGAAGAACGGGCAAGAACATGATGAGCGTTTGGAGGACTACTGTAACCCTCTGTTGCGAGATTTATCGAAGAATTCTTTCCGGTGGATGGCAAACTGTGAGGTGGATGACAATCTGAGCGAGGATTTCGACAATACGCGGTCAAAAGACAGAGGGTCTTGCTGGGCTAGGACCTTCCCGGTTCGCCGGACCCACATTAATATTCAAACTTCAAAGTTTTTAACTTCCACACAAAAAAGGGTACGACTCTTTCGCTAAATTAAACCAAAATATGACCTACATTGGCAAATAGAGTAGTTATGGGCCTTTATCAACAGATGAAGAATAGGACACAAAAATAATACCTGAAGAAACTCACCTTTAGTGGAATCGTAGAAATTATTATAGAAGCAGAAATTGTCAGAGAGTTCACGTCGAATGAAACCCTCTTCGATGAAGGCATCGACAGACTCTTTATGATGCTTCTGAAAGAATCTTACCTCCCAGAGGCATCTCTGGGTTGATATGTGACCTGAAGGGAGGATATAGAGAAGTTTATTAGTACTGACGTCTCGCGAAAGGTTAGATTTGCATTTATTTGCACTGAAAAGTGGAAGTCTCGCTTACAATTGTATGTTTATGCTATTGCAAGCTACATTAGGAAGAGAAAGTATTCGTCATTGGAGTAAAGATAGTACTGGATTTTGGCAAGCTGGCGGACCTGAGAAGGCGCTTCAACTAGGTTTTCGTCTTAACGACAAATATTCTCTAGACGGGACCGATCCAAATGGATATGTTGGTTAGTCTGAATTTACTTCTAACTCTCCTGCTTTCCACAAAATTTTCAATTATTTGTTGCAGTTTTGAGCCATTCTTAAGGTTCTAGAGTTCACGAAATTTCGTTCGGAATTTTCCAGATAACCTGAAATTTTTCTCAAGTAAACTTGCTGATAGTATATTCAAAAATAATTACAAAGATATTCATCATGCAAATGAATTCAGCCATCCTGAATGGATCGGATTAATAGGGATGAGACCTGTTGTTACCCAAGATAACGCGATGTGTGATGAACTTTCAAGCACTAGGTACTACACCAATTGATATAATCGCCTTGAAGTGTTGTAATCTTTTTTCTTCGACTTGGTGTACTCATCATTATCCTAATTGTTTAGGATCATGAACCAATAAACTGAAATGACATTAAAACGGATTTTCCTCCCATCTACTCCGGAGGCATCCCTCGAAAATTACAACCAGGATGCCTCGCCATCCAACTCTAATTCAGAGAGTATATCGGAAACGTTAATCAGGACGAAATTTGAAAGTTAGGCTCATTATCGGAATATCTTGTGATTTTATCCACCGTAATGAAGAGTCTTCTGAGTAACTATAAGACATTAACAACCTCAGCACTCATACCTCCTCTATATCATCGGAACAGCCAATTGTCCAGTTATGAAGGTTATGCTCGACGGCTCACCACAACGTACCATTCTGATAGTCTTTGGTCCTGTTAAATATCATGGGCACCTTAATGACATTCATTTGTCTATTGCATCTATTCGCGTTTCCTAATGTGCGTTAGTAGGTAGCGACGTATTACTTTAGAAGTGATATTCCATCCAACCTCATCTTACGGGGAAATCGCCAACTCGGGTTCTGAAAGTGAGGTAAAGATTATTACTAGTCTAAAAGGACCCAGAATGGTAGATTTGGAAGGCTCAAAAGCATTAGCTGAAATAGAGGTCGTTTGGCTCTGCGTGGCACATGAAATACGCCGTATCTGGTGCGCGATTTTGTGTACCCAAAACAAAAACCTACTTCACCTTTCGGGGCTGTTTTTGTTACCGTTTATGGATTGGCACTGGGTGGAAACTAGGCCAA
Source organism: Moniezia expansa (assembly GCA_019097775.1). Lineage (NCBI taxonomy): Eukaryota > Metazoa > Platyhelminthes > Cestoda > Cyclophyllidea > Anoplocephalidae > Moniezia > Moniezia expansa. The sequence continues at coordinate 2,643,671 of JADFDV010000052.1, forward strand.
GTACATATGGCTAGAACAACTATCGATCGATTTTATGCCACCAAAATTGACTTTTTTAAGTGACTAAAGCTCCCTGGGATGTTAATGCATAATCAGTACTTCTATTCATTATATTAGAGAGCTCACAATAATTGATCTGAGTTAAAATAGCTCATTATCCGATACATCACGTTGTTATTGGCTTTTGTGGAAGAAGGGAATGGCTTCTCGTGACAACTGCACATTTGAATTAGTTAACGACATTCAAAAGAATATCATTTCCTTCTTCAATCCGAAAGACGGAAATTACCTTTCAACCAGGAGTAATAACAGAAATGTGGATCCTTCTTTGCCATAATCTTTGTCAAATCCTTGACTGGTTTCTATGATCGATCCTTAGAATGCGGCCTATCTTTGACCCTCCCTTTACGTGAGCAGTCCACAAAAGATGTACATAGTATATCAAAGTTCACTGTACAAGCCAACTCCCGGCTTCCCGTGATGCCGCTAAGTAACACCGATCCCTGATTTGAGCAGGATCTGACGCTCATTCCATTGTTACTAAGGCCATTGAGACAAAACCAAAATTCCCGGACGACTCTCTAAGCAGATGCGAATCAAACCTGCCAAGTATGCCTAACGGTAGGACTCATAGTATAGCGCAGTACTTGTACGACAGAAGGTAGTGATACGGCCTACGATCTCTAAATGTACTGCTGCTCTTTTTCAATCAGTTTGGCCTAAAGTATCCGGTAAGGTGACTTTGGCCTAGAATTAAATTCTGACAAAGTTTGACGGCTTCGCAAGGCTTTGCTGGATACGTCAGCAGACTTGTATACTAAACTATACACTAAAGACGCAAAGCAAAGCTCAATCGTCGATGCCTTGTCGAGAAAATAGTGGTGGAAAAAAACAAAATATATCACACTAGGTGTCATGCGAAATAATCCTCACTTGAAGAAAAGATATCTCTGAGTGGGGAAATCTGCGACTATTCCGCATCAGAATAATCGCATTGTTCATGCCAACAGAAACTAGAAAAAGTTGGTCTCCAAAGAAAAAATGCATTCTTTTGCATGCGGAAAGTTGATTCAAAGCTTGTGAAAACCTAGACTGGCTAGAAAATTACCTAAAAAGGGAATGGAAATTGACGTCCAGTTAACCGAAGCAAACAAAAGAAGGTCTTAAATCAAGGCATACTTTTATACTGTTATAGCGAACAAACTGCACAACAGACATCGTTCATTTTTTATTTGCTGAAAACATCGTGAAGGTACGCAAACCAGCCATTTTTTTTCGAATGCGTGCTGTACACATGGAGCAAAATTTGCATTTTTTTTAAATGCTCCTGGAAGGTGGCGAATATAATTCAATGGATTCTTTGGCGAACATCCTGGGTCTTGATTTTCAATAAGGGCTTCGATAAATCTTTCTTCCAACACACCTTCTCATAGCGACCTGGGATAACTTTAATCCTTCTAGTTCTTCGATTTAGAGGTTTGAAAACTGAGCTGCAGAAGCATTAACGTAATCTCTGAGCTTAAAATGGACGAGAGAAACGAATCAACCTCCCCCCCTCAATTGGCTGTTCATCAAGAGATGGCGCAATAACTGGGAACGAGGATGAAGAAATGAAGTTGTATCTTTTATAGGTAAGAACAGACATGTCTCCTAATAGTTCCTTTACAATGATAAAAACGCCTGGGGCCTTCCTGATTCAGAAGATATTAGACGAGTAGATGTTAACCGAATAGAAATAAAAAAAAAAAACAAGCCAGATTCAATTTTTTGCAGACCTGTGATTTGTTGTTAGAGGCCAACTTTAGATCTAGCACGGTTCATTGCTGCCATTTATTGGTTGCTGTCGGGTGCCACTGGTTAAGATTCACAAATAACTCGAATTCTGAGCAAAAAAGCGCCCCTTTAAGACCGAAAAGGCGTTTATTAATACAAGATTTTAGCTGTAGCTATTAATTGTAGATCCCGTTTGCAAGATGAATCGTGAGAGATAGCCAGAAGTTAGAAGATTCTATTGTTTGTCTCGATTAAAATAAGTTCTGAGCCATATAGATGTAGCGAAAGAACTCTCAGGTGTAGGCGGATGGAAAAAAAGATTGTGGAACATCTTCACTGCCGAGAAATCACTTTTTCCCCCTATAAGAGGAATGTGATCGGATCAAAGAAAACAAAGGTAAAAAGGCGGGCTCGACGAAATTCATGATTTATTGATAGGCGTTAAACGACGCCGTGTGCAAAGAGCGGCATCGAAAATCAAGTCAAACCAACCAGAAAAATAAATTTAAATGCACGATTCAAATCTAATGAGAGGTTTATCTCTGGCGCTTACCCATCACATACTGAAACGAGTAGTTTTAGATACACTAAGCACTCGATTTTAGAGTTAAAGGAGCTCCGGGTTTAGGACAGAAAAGGCACTGACTAATAGAATAACAATAAAAAGCCACAAAATACCTCCGTGAGTTGAGAAATCACCTTCGCAAAAATAATCGTGATAAACGATCAAGAGCTGGATCAGACAGATACGAACTGATGCAGTAGAGGGTGGAGGAGAGCCGACGACATCCAAGAGTGGTAACTCAGCATTCGCTCATGGCCTTGCAGCAGATGAGCAAATTAATAAAATAACAGCCAGAGAATTGCAAGGTAGTAGAGTCTCGAGGGAAAAATCCCTCCAAGTGAATCCTATTTAACCCTTCAATCAGAAGAATCCGGGTTTAAAATAGAGAAATGGATAAGAAATGAGATACTATAGCAAAATAAGGTAAGTTCATGATAGATAATATAAATTAAACTTGATACACTGACGCCCTAACTGCGCACATCTCTCTAGAGATTATGTACAACGATGGTTCAGAGCTAGTGAATGAGTGTGGTTCATCAGATGATAAAAATGTGAAACTCATCAGCACACGTCAACGACTTGTATTGGATAAATGTTGATCAGCGTAGGTGGGGCGTTTAAATTTATGCTAGTCATTCGAGAATGTTGCGTGGTTATGGAATGTCGAAACGGTTAGCAGAAGCAACAATTCTTTAGGGGTTTGAGACTGCATTAAAGTAGGATAAGACGCCATAACGAGGCCAAATTCATTTAGTTGTACACATTAAGGAAAAAGCAGCCTCTGTTATTGGATTAAAATGAAACAAAATATCTCCATAAATACTTACTCTTCTTAAAATGAATGCAGAAGCTATCTACCGCCTCCAAACTTGGCGTTAGGATACTTAAGTAAATCATTTATGGACCATCCTATAATTTGGTAAAGGCTGAAATATGCAAAGCCCTGTTATACATGATCAAACTCAGGAACTTAACTTTAAGGAATATTTTGAAGGTCACAACGGTTGAGGGTTAGCTTTGAAAATCACGGGAAGCAGAAATGCATGTGAATCGCGATAATTTCAGGTTGATAGAGAAATTCACTCGATTTGCGTAGTCTCATGGTTGTCAAAAACGTCTCGTGGTATGCTCTGGCTATTCGCTCCATTTCATCCTCACGAACGAACAGCCAAATTTTAGACTTCCTGTTAGCTTTTTTCCAGTTATACCTGCTCTCACATCTTCTAAACTGCTAGACTTGGCGACTAACCTTGGATTTCAACGAAGAATTTGGAAAAGCGTGACCTCGCCATGTCAGCACTCCAGTGGTATTCTTAAAGTGCTCTGTGATACTGATAGCAAGGCAGTCATTGCTACCAGATCACTAAGCAATAACCGTTAAACTGCAGCATATCTTACACATCCAAGGACAGAACTTCTCTTTTAATGATGCCATGTTTCCTAGGCATCAAGTATTCTTTTCACACCACTAATCAACGAAAGCACCAATAACATATTTAGTAACTTAAGATGGCAGGTAGATGTGATTTTGATCTCCACGGCATTTCGTGTAACTTTGTTAATTTATGATTCTCTAATGTTTCATTTGGACTGCGAAGCCATGAGAACTGAATAATTTTTTGATAAATGGCACCACTCAACTAAGGGCAATAATTAATTCGAAAGTTCTGGAGCGACACACTAGTAGGCATTTAAGAAATATATTTTAGTGGCTCAGATGTGTATATCGTTGCGAGATACCGCAAGCTACAAAACTTCGACTTCAAACGAAAAAGATATAAACTGTTTTTATTGGCCTAGGGCAGGTTATATTTGTTCACGCTTAGAGACCAAAGCCCTTAGCTTATAAAATCCTAGATTCGGCCTATTCTAGTCGAATGAATAATGTGAGCCCAGTGCTGAACCAGTTGGAAAGTTCCATTGCACAGAGTAGGCTGACTCCTTGGTGAATGTTTTCAAAAACTGGTGGTTACACCACCTCTGGTCTGGGAATCGACCAATCAACCGTTGGATATTTTTTCTCAGCGAGGATAGTGTAGACCTGTGAAAAATATTGGCGGTCCAGTAGAGTTATAACATTACAGACCGATCGCTTTTCTCGGAGTTCGTGAACATGGTGAAAAAGTGGTAACTGATCACACTGGTAAAGCCACTCATCTTGAACGAGCTTTTCTCGAATATTGAGCTAGAAAGAGATGTGGGGATCGATTAGGGAACAAACCTTCATTCTGTCATGAAGTCGACCAACTTAACGCCTCACATCATTCACGAGTTTTCGACCCATTACGCCAGAAATGAAGCCAGTACGGCTTCCGAAGTGCAACTGTGGTCCAGGGGTTCTCTGAAGGTTAGATAGGGACGGCAGTGTTTGTAGTAGCACGACCGACTTGACTTTACTATACCTGGGTCTGGGGTTTTCTCCGTACCAAACTCACCGACGATCACGCTACAGCATTTATCACAATCCCACGTCATAAGTTGTCTTCAGCATAAGATTTCTACAGTGAAGGATTCAAGAGATTTGGGAGATGGCATATTGAACCAGAAACTGCAGAGGAATTTGCAGTGATCAACGACGTTTTTTCCAGAAAGATTAGTCAGGTAGCCTAAGGCCAGGTGCTACTTCCCATAGAGATAGCGCTGCCACCTTGACCAGAAAGGATAAGAGTGAAACACTCTAGGATAACAACAGCCAGGAAAACTGAAGACTTAATTCCTCCGAATTTTTCGTAAGAAATCTTCAAGCTGATAGTTTATAAAATGTGGCATTTTGAGTATCAGTATTTTAAGTTGTTATAACCAGAAAAGGACAGACCCGACTGTTTGGTTCAACAAAGTAGAATTAAGCAAAAAACTTAAAATCTCCCGTACAATAAAAATTATGAAAGCCCATGTGAAGCTTGAGTGTTCAAAAGCACATTATTGTAATATTGAATGTCCAAACTTTTGCAAAAAAAATCCTTGGAAATTGAAGAACTTTGTCTTTTGGTGGAAAACAATGAGACTCTCAATCCCAAAAATGACTCAAAACGGTCGGACCAGGAATGGATAAAACCACACTTTCAAAATTCTCATTCATTCCGTCAACCAGAACAATTGAAACTGCGCTGCGTGTGACAAGAGCCGTTGTCAAAATCGATCCCTTATATTAGGAGGGCCTGTTGATATGCTACTCACTGTCAATTCGAGGCGAAAAGGACAATGTAGGTATGACTAAGAGACCTCGATCACGTCTAACTTCGGAGATGTAGGTTCAGTAGACAGCAAACGACTACGATGCGGATATTAACGAAGATTGTACGACCAGCTCCGAACCGTTTCAACACACAAGCGACCTGACTTTCAATTCTAGGGTATGACTTCCATCATTTCACTATATCTGAAAAAGAAGAGCTAAGTTGATTTTCATGCTGCTGCGTTACCCTCCTTTAACTGTTCAAAACGTATTCTGCTATTGGTTTAGCCTAGCACATCCGTTTTTCTAGTAAAGACTGGGGCGAATGAACGATAGCCCACTTCACATCACTACAAACAGAAGATCGACCGAAAACACCTTTTTAAGGGAGAAAAGCAGATCGAGATGCCCAGCTATCGGTCGAGGTTTTTATATATTCATTTATTCCCTTCTCATCATAATAATGAGCTATGCGATTTATTTGCTGAGGGTAAAAGCTACAGGGACTATTGCCTCTCTATTAGTAACCTCCCCTCTTATAAGACCTTATACTTCATAAGGGATCTTTGGTCCTGGTCACCATGAAACTGTGAATCTCAATAGGATCGCCGGGAACACTGAATACCCTTGGTATCGCTGGGGTTGAAATCAGCCTGGATGACGCTAAATAAAGTTTATGAATTCGTAAATAACCCATAATTATGCTGATTTAGGTTCTGGAAATGATAGTCGGCGTCTTCATTTTGATTGGCTGAGTCTTATCCAATGGGAAAAAGACTGACGACCTTCAGTGAAGTGCTATGTTGTAAACACAGATAACCATTTAAACTAGAACTGTAGATACCGTTGTATATTTATTTCCAAATGAGCTACACAAGGTTCAGTTAAAAATATCAATAAATAGGCAGATAAAGAAACGAAAATAAACGAAGCTATTGAGAATTCTAATGCACCTTTGCAGTAGTATTTTACATGTAATCGCTCAGTCTCGCAGGTTTATGTGAGTAAAAAATTCCAAAAAATATACATTTTGTACCTTATTGGGGTTTTATTTTCAAGTAAGAGTACGGAAAAAACTTGATCAAATCTTTAATGTCTGGCGCCTGACCGGAATTAGGTGGTATCCTCCTCTCGCTGATGCCTGAATCCAATGTTGTGATTTTGTTTCGTCTACAGATATTTGCGCATTTGATTATTTGTATTACAATTGGTGTCACTTAACTTTAGTGACGACGGTGAAGTCATCAATCACCGATTCCGCGCCCTAGCATTGAAAAACAGCGTCTTCAGTTGCTTTGCTCACGCAACAACGCCATTTTCCTCTTCTCTCCCTTTCTCCCTACTAATAGTTACTTTAAAGATATGGTGATCCTGTTACAGCGTTCCACAACACAGCGGTGTTAATTCCATGCAGTTTGAGTGTAAGACATTTGCGTAAGCACATTTTACAGTTTGAATAAAGTACCTTGAGTTATTGACCAAGCAATATCTCTCCACCTCTTGGTCGCTGATCGTGATAATTTTCCACATGGTAAACAAAGTTCAATTTTCGAAACCATCAGACTCCAATCCATGAATTTTGGTCTCAACTACACTATGAATTAGGTCAACCGATGCTATAGTCTTTTCGCATGTAAGCCGAATGCTGATTGATCCAGAAAAACATTCATGTCTAAATGTCGCAGTCTAAAACTAGGAAAGGTGGGTTTTGCAATGATGGATGGAAGGATGGCTCTCATTTGCAAGGTAGCCATGTAAACTAGGGTGAAGCAGCACGACAAAGATCTTAATGACCTCAGGCTTAATTTGAAATAGATTAGTAGAGCGCAGGGCATTCAGGAATTTATTCAGATTACTAGAAGCTTTGGATATATAAAATAAACTGCTTAGAAGCTTCAAGTGCACGCCTTGCTCTGATGCAAATACATTGAATTTATACCTAGTCAAATGATTTTTGAACGGCCAACCTACATTGTGACAAAATCGCAATGACCGCAACAAATTATCTTAAATTCTTCCGCAGACATTTCACCATCCCAGGAGATGGGAATTTGAGCTTATTTTCATTATCCCGGTTCAGTGTTGCCCTACATGAGGTTATATAACAAAGTCTCTAAAGTGCTTTGAGGAACGTGACTGCAGTTCTACATTTTTGGACCTCGTCCCCTTTTGAAATAGTTTAGGTCAGATTGATCTAAGGCTGAAAACGATTTTCTTCGTAGGATATCAGGGAGTCACTGTTCGCTGAGTTGCTTTATTCTAAATTTGTGATCTGCCTAAGTGAGTTTCTATTCAAAGCCTTCATTTAGGGCAGAGTAGACAAGGGAACTTGAGGCTGGGGCTATTAAATACTTGGGCATGATCCTATTTCTTTCGTTTAACCATTAAACTAACAGTCGAGTTAAGACTCGACCTAATTTCCAGTCGGCTATTGCAACGTGTTAGCAATTTAGTGGCACTTAGCAGTATACAGGCTGTGAATTCTTCCGCTTCGCTTCTCCGACTCCACACGCGCGCACACAAATTGTGTGTGACGTCAGCACATAAATTTGATGTGCAAAATGGCTACGTATGTGTGTGTTTGTAACGCTTTTTCTACCAAATCGATTGGGTAGAGCTGCTACTGCTAGTGCTTCTGCGCTTCCCTTCTTGCTTTGCCCACTTTCGCATGTGCCACGGCCTACTTAGATGTACTATGTCTTTGTATTGTCATGAGCCCCGTTCCTATGACATGGAGAAACGTGATTAGTTCCTTTAACCTTGCTTCCAAGTGCAAAAAATGTATGTCACGCTAATAAAAAAACTAGGAGAATAACTTAATTAAGAACAATTAATTTATGATTTTTTTTTCGGTGTCAAACTGATTTGAAACCGCCCGTCACGAGTTATTCCAAGCCGGGGCCGGAATGACATAAACTATGTGTGTCTGAGACAGGCCTGCAGCATATAAAACGGTAATGTAGGTGAGATCGCTTGAAATCACGCAACGGAGCCCGTGCTAAAACTGTTGTTTAGCAGACAAACCTCATGTTGATCCCAATAGGACAACAGCACTTGTAGGCGTAAAGTAGTGATTATTCGATTGATTTGTTTACTTATTTATTGACTCTTATAATGATGAAACCTAGTCAAAGACAATTTCAACTTGAGGACTAGCAATACCTTGGGTGAAAAAAACAAGTCAATGGTTCACGGATTTACTCAGTCTATACTCTATCTTAGTCTCCGCAGAAAACTTGTGACCTTGCCAGCGTGTCGGTCTCTGATTAAGACTGGTGGCTAACGGATTTCGAGATGGGATTTAGCATTCATACCATCATTACTACTGGATCGTACTAAGTAGGTTTTAAGCGTTGATCAAGCCTACGCAGAAGCAAAATCAGGAGCCTCGGAAGACTACCCAGACTTGGCCACCAAATGCCAATGAAATGCTAACGAAACCACCGATTTTACTCACCAAAGTGTAACCACGGCGAGAGATTACTGAGTGCGTCTTTCGTGGGATCGTTACGATCTTTTGCGTAGGCTGGTAGGCGATTGTGGAGGAAATCGAAAAGTTGAATGAAGCCAGCCATAGAGCCTCCTTTACTCCATTCAACAGGTTCAACTAATTCGTCCACGCGGCCCTTCAAAAACTTTCTGACCCCCATCCAGTCAACTGGCTCCTGAAGTTTAGAGGAAAGGTAATAGAACATATGTGAAAATCTCTTTTTATTTCTTTACTGTTTCTTAGATAAGAACGATAAAATGCTAGAACGCTAGTCTAGCAGATTTGGAATCCATAAGTTAACACAATGGAAATTCCGGTCTAACTAAGCACCTTTTAGATAAAACACGTGCAGCCCAAACTCGTTTTATGGTCTACCTATATGCGCAAGTCGACTTTAATCATCAAAACGATCAAGTAGTAGTAATGCTTTAGAAGTTCAAACATGTTTAGACACAAAAATGCATCGAGCAACTTCACGGGTCTTTTATAATTGGAATGCCACAAAGTGTTCGTACAACGCTACTAGAGAAGAAAACAATAGGTGGGCATCTTTATTAATATATGTCTCGTTCAACCTATGACCATTTTCTGACTTCTCAGGAGATTTCTGTTGTTTCATTCCTCAAGTATGCAGTTTTTGGATTCTAGCGGTTAAACGCATCTTCAAGTTTATTGACTGAATTCTACTGTTTTATCATCTATTGCTCAGATATAGCCAAATTTATTGTAGGAGACCTAGTCATCATTTCGTCGCTGGCATATGGTAGCAATATCAGTTTTCTAGGTGTTATGAAGGCTAGCGCTAGCGATGAGGCCGGAGATAATTGAAAATAACCAATTATCCTTTGCTATCTGGTCAATGCGACAGCTCAGCGAGATTGACCACTATTAGGGTCAACAATCCACAACTCTTACCTTATCCCAAGAGGAATGATAATGAAAAAAGGTCTTATGTTAGGGGGAAACTGGATTCAAATGATAAATGGCGACCTGCATCCGAGCAGAAAATAGAACATCGGAAAAGACGATTTTTTTGAAGACAGACTTTCGTCGGATTTAACTGAAGGCCCAATAAAGATATAGACGTGTGTTAAGATGGCACTTATGTAGTGCCGAAGTGCTGTGACGTGATTGGCTGAAGTGCTTTAAGAGCCCATAAGACTCTAAATCAATCTGCTGATGTTTCTAGAAAGACAAGAATTTTTGTCACCTTGCTAACTAGTGTTTCCAATTGAAAATTTCAATGATATTATGTAACGAAGAGTGAAAGGCTCTGCAAGTGGAATATGAACTAATTTGGCTCTTAAGCAGTCGTAATTCTAAAGCAGTGAGAAAGTTATACTTGTTAAAAAGACACAGAATATGAGAAGATAGGTGTTGAGTTAAGAGATCCTCTTGAAACAAAGTAGATAACTCTTTCCCTAAACAAAATACATCTGTTAATAATCATGTCTTGTACCATATCATTCCAGTTTTCTTTCAGTTGGTTTCTCAATTCCTGTCTCCTTATGCCGGCAAAAATCTGCTGATGCCGGCGACATTTACAATCACGAAGATTCAGCTTTTCTTAGGAAACACAGACATTTCGAAATCTCTTTTCGATAAGCTATACCCACGCTATATGCTAACCATACCTTATCCCTCTTTCTGTGTTTATGAACAAACAATTTCAAAATTCTTCGGAGCAAAAAACAATCTGTCTGACTCCAATTACCACCATTTTTACTATAATTTCCGGAACTTTCAAGGCAAATAAGTCGCGTGATTATTGAACCCTTGAAAAGCAACTCCGAAACAATAAAACCTGCGATTAAAAGTATAATATTTACGTGTGAGGTGGATAAAATACAAAAATCAAAACTTATAAGAAAGAATTTAGAATTAGGTGCTGTTATTATATTTCATTATATTTATCTAGGGGACCTAGTAACAATAATCACGCTAAACTTAGTCATTCTAGTTGTTCAAAAATCCACGAAATTTGATAAATCGGGCCATTTCAAATAAATCAACATCAGTAAATGGAGGTTTATATTAATAATAAGTTTAAATTCTAAATTCAAATGAGTCAATTGATATAATTAGTTAACTTTTTAAAAGAAGTAGAGATTACAGATTATAAGGGCTCCAACAACGCGTTCAAAAAACACAGGAAATATTAACGGTTCCTAAAAGTAACTGCGAATACACTACAACAACAGTGCACTGAAAGGTAGCGTAGATACTTACCCTCCGTTTAGTGAATGGGTGAGAGACAACAGGGGGAAAATCAGTGAGGAGTTCCTTCGCTTTTTCATGTAACTTTGGACGAATAGTCCGAGCGCCAAACTCCAGCTTTTCAGAGGCGAACCACACTGGAACGACATTATGCGAATCAACCTAAAACATCAGCATTACATCAGCATGAAAGTTCATTCTCGATGCTTAGTGCTATAACAATTGGCATCAGTAGTTGCTCTATCTTACAACTATTCACAGCAGATGGTTCAGTCAGTTCCAGAGGTAGGAAGCCCATTTAAAATTCGAACAAATTTTTACTTAATAGCTACCCATACATTTGATTCGATAAATCCTTCAATGTGAACCTGAATTCAACAATTTGCCCAATTACGAATGTGTCATCGAGAGAAAATAAGAACAACTACTAATTATATCTGAGTAGCAGACTACCTGATAGAACGGCACATCATTCGAAAGGTGTTTTTTCAAGGCCTTCACGAAATCAAGATCCGCACGCAGAGGAGAGAAATCTGTAATTACGACTCTGGCATTCACCCGAGTTAGATAATCGACTAGAGGCCCAAGGTTGTCGGTTACTGGTTCACCATCAACATAGCGTTTTACTGCAGTTTCCGATTTTGTACTGGATATGAACAGCAAAGAAAATCCAATATTCAAGTTTTGGCATTCCTGCAATTGAGAAAATTATAATAATGTTAACGAAGCAAGTGAAGTCATTATTCTGCGTTAAACCAACGTCTTGGACCGATTACAGTTGTTGCTGTTCTGAGTTAGCCTGAGCAACAGCCAAACTCTTGAAAAATGGTATTTATTTGTCAAATGTGATCTCGAAAGTTAAATTACAATTAACTTGTTCTTCTATTTCTTGTGTAACTGTATGTTTAAATGGCTTACTCGTTCACTTATCGATGGGTTTTGAACGCTTTTAGAAAGTAGCGATGATTCCTCCTCGAGGATTTTGAGCCCGATATTTGTCATGAGCATGCAGTTTTTGAATTAGAGTGACGAACAAATGCCGAATCTCTTTAAAATTCTTACCAAAATGTTGTGTAGATAAAAGAATCTGCAAAGCGAAGAAGTTATTCATAATACGATTTAAAGGGAGATATTTATCTAAGTGGGGATAAAGTTACCGAACCTTTCACAAATATCACGACGGGTAAAGTATCTGACCGAATGTTTTCTAACAAGATCTGCCCCAAGTACTCTATTTAGATCATTAGGGCATGGAACCGTTGTGATTATATCAGTTGACATTTTAATATTTTAGGGGCTATCTCCTAGAGTTTTTTTAAGGGTATGTCAGGCAATTGTTCAGCAGCTTAAAGACCCAACTAAGTTGAAGATTCCTCTTTAAGAATAAACAAGGAATCGGCAAAGTGGTAGTTGAATTCCTTTCAAGCGCACTAAACCTCTTGAAGTAAGATGAATAATCTTATCTGGGCCGGCATTTCCAAGACGTCTTAACGAATGACTGACTTGACACCTCAATCTCCAAATCTTGATTTCACCAGATCAGCTAGCGATGAAGGCGGGACAACCTACCCACCTTATACCCCTTTGTGTATCAGTTTCAAAGCCATACGTCCATCAAGTAGGCGACTTGTCTAATGGGGGAAAATAGATCACAAAACCTGACTCATTCAGAGTTGTGGTGAGAGACATCGGGTTTTGACCAATAACCTTTTAGCAGACCGTCATTAAAACAGACCATATGTTTTCAATTCATTTGATAGTCACATTGTGCGTTTCCATTACCCTGTACTTCTATCAAGAGGTCAAAGTCAGAGAAATCCCCCCATGCAAATAAACAGGGGCTGAATGAAGTTTAAGCGATTATTTTATTAGCGTTATGGATAATCATGTTCCACTTGTTGTGAAGATGTTCATAAGAGCAATTTGAAAGAAGTCTACTTAAATAGCATATTCTATCACATACATAAGTGGAAAAAACAGTGTGGCTAAAGAGACATATTAGGAATTGTCACTCTTTGATCAAAATCGCAGAAAGTGACAAGCCAGCGAAAAGAGGAAAGGACCAAGCGATGCAGTAGAAAAAAAATAGAAGAGCTGAACACGATTGAGGAAAAAGATAGAGTGGAAGGCATGAAAAACGACTACGAAGAAAAGAATATCCAGGAGGCTGAAATACGCAGCTCCACCTACCCTAGCAGCGAAAAATGTTTACCAAGTAAGAAAGGAATTATAAACCACCGCTATGTAAAGCATAAATGGTTGGCTATTGGAAAAAAATACCTGGATAAGGACAAACAGACGAGGACAACAAAGGTCCATCAACCATAAACGACCCTAAACAATGTCGAGGACGGACAAGGTTCCTCAGAGTGTAACTGAAAAATGAATTGTTCCTGCACGACGAAACCATGCCGAGGAAGGGCCAGGGAACCGAAGACGTCAACTTAACTGTTATATACGTTTAACTGTTGCACAAGCTGTGAATTCCTGTTGTACCTTGATAGGTCTTTGGGACCTGCCAAATGGGTGGGGACGAATTAACCATTGATTTAATTGGCGGAATTATTCGGTTAGATGAAAATCACGCTCTAAATAGATATGAATATTTAACCAAGTCAAGGCCATTTCTTAAAGCCATTTGATGACAAATGCGTCAGACTCGAACTGGCAGACGATCTAACGAACAGTTCTTTGTGAACCAAAGATATCCTCATTTTTTGAGTCTTAGTTCAAGCTTACCCTTACACCATTTTCAAGATACAAATGCTCATGTTCGATTACCCCATTTAAAATGCAAATTTTTAAAGGGAAGGCGAAGTTCATTAATTGTTTTTTCCGAGGATTTTCAAGTCACCATTTTAGAAAACTTGAGGAGGAAGAGATTCTATCTATAGGATAAAGTCTGCACAGTCCAGCCTTGGGACGAAATATTTTTTCAGTCAGTTACCCATCCCAAACACTTTTAGTGGAAAAATAAAGTAGTTTTCAAAGTTTTCGAAAACGACTTAATGACTGATTTAGTGTACGCGACTTCCAGTTCGACCTAGCAATCTAATTAGAGGCTCCGTATAGAATTCAGGGAGGTGATTATGATACTTGTATCAATCTTTGAGATACTGTCGCTGCTACGCAAGTGACAACTTTAACACCCATATTCTTCGAAGGTCAACAAATAGAAATAGGGGCTTTTCGTAATATCATCGAATAGTCGGGGTGATTGAGTTTCCATCCGAGCTTAAATTTAGTTTTTTTCCATTGCTTGATTTGGATGTTTAAATAGTAGCGATTAAGAAAGCAGCCAGGGGAAGTTTAGTAAAACAAGTTTTAGTATGAAAAAAAGCAAATCTGGTCATGAACAACGCAGAGCTATCACGCGAGAACCAACCATTCTCCCCTTATCATAATAATCAGAAGTTTCAAGTGAAATATTTTGTAGACTGGAATACCATTCTGACTATGAGTATTCTAAAAAGCACTCAGTGAAATACCAATATAATTTTTTTTATTATTCGAACATAAGTAATCGGCTGAACAAAAGAATACCAAGGACAGGAAAACGTCTAAAAAGGTGATTTTTCACTAAAACATGGATAAAAAAGGCAAAATTTATGCGAACATAAGCAAGAATTCTAAAAAAATGAGGCCGATTTTAAAAGAGCATAGGACTGCCATTAATAGTTACATAGGGATGAACTTGCCTGTTCGACTTCAGCCAGTCCTTCCAAGAGAAAGTTTACGTGTCTTCGAGTCAGAATAGCTGCTGATGAGGGGAGATTGAAGCAGATTTCGAGAGGCGCAGAGAATTTCATGGCGATTCGCTGGGCAAAGAGGAGAGACCAGTTATCTAAAACGTGAACGAAAACAAACATCAAAACTGTAATTAAAGCAGAATTTAATAATCTAAACACACCTTGTATACGCTGGTCGCGACTCATCCAGTAAACAACGGATCCTTTAGAAAGAGTAGTCCCTGGTACTGCTTCCAGTTCCTCATTAGAAATCTCCTTAAAAACATTATTACCGCTAAGCATTCTAATTCGACATAATGCAAAGGGGTATTCAGCAGCAGATTTGGCACAGTTCAGCGCCCGTTTCTTGTCAATGAGATCTTTCCATTTGGTGAATTCTTCCCTATTAAACTTCGAAATTGAAGTCATCGACGTTAAACGCCTGGAGATTGTCTAGATCAATGTTTGGCAAACAAGAAATATGTCAATAATAACATATGGTGATATACATCTAAAATATTATGAAATGAAGAATGCAATAAAAATATTTAATATTTTCAAATATGTTTTAATCAACATCATTCAATAGTTCATTAGTAGTTGCTTTCAAAAGTTAAAATTGCTAAAAAGTCCAGCAAACGATGAAATTTTATGATATAAATGAATTCAACTAAAAAGGGAAAACCCTTTAACTATCTATAAAGCCTAATACCTAAGACCCCCGAAAATAAACGACCAACGGCAAATAACCCGAGTTATAACTGACCCACGACCAAGGTCATTACTTTAGTCCTTATGAGAACAATATAAATAATTCTTCTTTGAATGATATTTCCAGATCAAGCATAAGCTTTACCAACTAAATTGGATATCAGTGCAAATATTCCTGCCAAATTATTTTAGGTTATGCAAAATAGACAATTTTGAAAGCGACGTGATATACTACAGTATTTCTTCAGGATCGAAGATCGCAATAATCTGTTCCTTTATTTTCAAGAAAATTTGTTAGTTGAAATCGCTAAATAACACTGCTATATAAAGTTTATTTCCCCAAGTAGAAATGCTTTAAGGAAAAAATCCTTTAAATTTGGATTTTCAAATCAAATTACATGTGAGACCCAATATTTTCCTAAATAAATTTTTGGCCTTGTTAAATTCAACCCATTGCATACTTATCGCTTTTTAGCCCTGATTCGCTTTGATAAGTGAACCATTTCACGCAATAATATTCTTATGAGTTAATTTTCAATTGGGTACTAATTCAAAGACCACCGACATTTCAACCTTTCAACTCTATTCCTTTGATTTAAAATTCGCCGACTCGAATATCAAGAGGAGTAAAATATTTGATTTCAAAATTATATTCTACACCAGCCTACCGTTTCATGTAACTCTTACTTAGCAATTGACAAGTTGAATAACCACAACAGATGTTCCTGTGTATTAATAAATGGCCTCATTCTTATTATATCTTCTTAATTCAGTTCGGATACCGAAAGAGAGACGGAATAAGCCCAGAACTCTATGTTGATTTGAATATTTTTCAGAGATATAGCAAGGACTGATCAGATACCAACTTACATGAATTAACAAATGGCGTACGGTTCAGACTCATTTTACTATCGTGGAGCTCTTGAGCGCTATTTTTTGTGTATCTCCTTTAGACCTTACCTTCACAGCTTATTCTAACGCTCGATCGGTTAGCATGATAAGTGGATCAAATTTGGGTTGTTTACTCATGCAAAATTACTTAAGTGTGGATGATATTGCAATGCCGTTTTAATTACTCTTTTATCTAAAGAAAAGGCTTGATCCAAACTGACCTCAACGGAACGTGACCTCAATACTCTAAGCTACCGCATACACAGCATTAAGGCTAACAGGTTAACATCGTACAATTTAGGGTTATTAACTAAAAATGGGTCTAAGGCTCTATAAATTTAATGTCAAAAATCCACTTATACGGGAGATCTTACATATGATAATTACGAAATTTTAAAACTCGGGTTATTATTTTTCCGCATTCTATTTTAGTGTCCTGAGTTATTAATGTTATAATTCAATTTTTGTTACCTTAACAGAAACTTTGGAATCGTTTCATTTGACTTAAGAGCTCAAATCCTCTTTTCTCCTCTCCCTTCTTCCCAAGAGAACCTCCTATGTGTTTGTCGCATCGGATGTGTCTGGATCTCTAGTGTTTTCAAGCATTTCTTCTAGCTGTTTCACTCCTGTGTTTATATTTTATTCAGGCTATGTTCATTCCTTTTCAGGAAAATAACGTATCAGGGATATACCTATGAGCTTTCACCTATCTACTGTGTACTCGAGCCATTGGGCAATCCCAGGATGCCTATAGTTGTGCTTCTAAGCCAAAAACTTTGAGACAAGCTGCATCAAACTTGCATCAAACTTCCTTATTAAAAAACCAAGTGTTCTAGCCAATAGTAAATCAAAAACATCTGAGCTAGGATACGCCACAGAACAATTTAAAGAAAGATGACGGATCTTTTGTCATTATGCCTTTTCATATTTCTCTAGCTTTTTTGGACTGATATTTCTAAGACTGGGATTGGCAATCAGCTTTCTGTTTTGAATTTGAAGGAATGGAAAGCACTTTGATCTTTTATACGATTTGAAGCAACCTGCAATTTGGCACGATAGGGGCTTCATTTCCTTAGGAATCTTCATCCGACCTATCTTTTTTCCCAAGGATTCCCATTCTTCCACTTTAATAATTAATATTGTATCTCTGTGGATCAGATACTCCTTCTCGTTTGTTTTAGTGTGTGCTATTTCTTGAAAGAGAAGCCTCGAATCTCATCCCACAGACATCGAGCCATCTGGCATCAGCTGAGAACGGTTTGTAGATCGAGAATAGTTATCTTCAGCCTACGGAAAAATGTGTAACTATTCTTAAAGTTATTTTAGGTTTATTTAAATTTATATAACTAAAGTCATGACCATCACAAAAATCACATTAGCCTAGATGAATAGACTGCAATTGTTTGATCATCTTGTGCAAATAGCATTACTTCAGCTTTCTCTTATTACCTACAGACTGTTAAAAAAGACAAAATGCAGTCTAGAAAAATTTTTTCGTTGCAACAAGTATGCATGCCAAGAGCTATCGCCTTCAGCTCATTAGCCATTGGTCTGAATGTAAATGATCAAAGCCGCCGTTAAAAGTTTGGGATTTTAAATAGCACAGAGAGCCAACGTCGAATGGGGTTTGAACAAAAATATGCTAAATAGGGGTCGCAAAAAGTTCTCCGGTTTCTAAAACGATTTAGATAAATATTATGACCCCATGTGTTGTATGTTATTTGTGAAATACAAATTAGAGGAATTCACCAATCCGTAACACGTAAGGATCTGAAATCAGCAATAGATTGTGACTAGCATCCCGACCTAGGTAGTTCTCAATTAACCTGCACAGAACAATCACTACGCATTTCTCTCCTCTACAGAATCCATACTAAAAAGGTGCTCGCCAAAGCAACATTCATTGAAATGAAGACCTCTAAGGAGCTTCACTTTCGACTTCGAAACCAAGCAAGACCTAGTTGGTTGGATACTCAATTAATATCGCACTTAAATAGACGGGTGCTCATGTCAGCCTCCTTTCCAAAACCAATGACATTGGGATGAAGAATGATTTCGTTGTTGGTCCACCTGGTGGATGCCTCAGCATCGATTTTCCTTTGTTTTCCTCCTGTTCACATCCGGTAGCTTGTTCAAATCAGAATTTCCACCTTCTCATGAAAACCTAAAAGTATTGAGCATGGAGAAAAGAGCGGATCTGTGCCACATATTCCGAATGGATTCTTCTATTTAGTTGAAAAAAGCTATTCCTCCAAGTTCTATTTTAACATTCAAGGATATTGTAGCCCTTGAAACGACACGCTGTTTGACATCAGAATAGGATCATTTCGCTAGTATCTATTAGCTTTCTCTCAAGCAAAGGTCAGTGCACTCTTGATCAAGAAAAACATTAACTCTTTACGTCTATCTTTCAGGTGTATTTGACGTGAGCCATCCCTGGACTCCTTCACTTAGAGGGGTTATTGCTCTTCACCTAACAGGCTTCATTTATTAATGTTGCTTTAGCTATTGTTTACGTATTCTCTCATTCCTATGAGATTTTTAAAGGCTTATTCCGTTCTCAAGTTAGGATCAATGTCTAAATGGGATGCATATCAGACCATAGCAGAGTTGCGTTTAATAAGCATGTAAAATATGCATTTGAAAAGGTTTGATTCAATTCTGCCATTGAAATCAGGAGCTTCTGCTGATTTGAGTCCAAAAACCTCTCAGTCAGCCATTTCAACATCTAAGCTCCCTCAGAAGAGATAATTTTAGTGAAACGGTGGCTGGTGGTCATCAAAGTTATGGACACTTGGCCAGCCCTTCGTATTTACTCGGTCAATGATGACCATGTACGCTAAAATCAACGTATGATCGTAGAGGGAGCGAACCACAACTCTAAAAGCGATTGAGTATGGTACTGAAGAGGGTAAACGATGAGGTGAAGCCTTGGTGGAGGTTCTAGGTAGAAATTAGTAGGAGTTAACCTTTGGTACTAAATGTGGGAGAGTTTCTATTGAGGCCACATATTTCCGATGACTGATCTATTCATTTCTAACCGCTCTCCCTAAGTTGCCTTGATGACAGTCTGTTAACCCAAAGGAACTATGAATCTAAATGTGAAGGTCTTTCAATTGGTCTACATCTCTGCATTTGTCACTTCAGATATAAGAAGTTTACCAGTTTATCGTAGCTACTGGTACAGAATCAAATGTGTTGAGGATCAAAATTATAGTCATCTGTATTCCACCAATAATCTAAATCTCTGCCCTCTCTTGTAGTTGAGCTTTAACCTTCACAATACGTAAATTAACTGTTATCACGTTAGCTTTCGATTGGACTCATAGGGGGTGTTATTAGTCTCTAAGTCAGCCATTGATAATGACAAGTTCTGGTAGCCGTGGCGATATCGTTCATGAATGGCTTAAAGAAATGCATGTCCTCTCAGCACTCTTTGTTCATTTGAATAAGGTCAGTCTACTTTTATGTGAGCAGTCACTCCTAATTTCAACATTACTGAGGGGTCTAATTTGTTGAGAAAAAGCCGGACAATTGTGACTAGCTCTTTAGAAATTAGCTTCTTGAAGTAACGCTATTCTTGTTAAGAAAGACTGATACTAAGAAGGCAGAAGCACAGACCTAGAAGACTCATGACGTGATTAGTTTATTTAGAAGAGCTGTCTTCAGTCCATAAGGTGAAGGCGTTACCATGTGGTTGTTTGAACCGGATAACATCAAGTAGGGCTGAACTAGGCTCGCCTTCTAAGCCCTTCGCCTCTCTCATTCTCTCAAATGACACTTTATATGACAAATATGGTCATTTATGTTTATTGTGTTCTTCAAAAATTGGAACGGAAACACGAAAAAAATCAATAGGAAATGAGTCTCAAAAAGTGAAACTCTTCGTGTACCAAATGGACGGTCATTTAAGGTCTACGAAGTAGAGAATTAGCTGAACTAACGCCTTCAAAACCGCCATTCACTTCTTCTCACAACAAGATTGACTGTCCACGTCAATTCAAACAAAACGAAATATCTTATCGATCAAAGTCACTTTAAAGAGTTAATCCGTTTTTCACTGACATTCCATTTCTTGATGCTTGACATCCTGCAATTAGATAATGCATATATCATTGATTGACAGTATACTATGTTCTTTGATAGGGTCATGAGTTGCGAACTTTATTCTACATTTCTTGAGTCAGAATGATTAATCTCGTCGACTTTATTCAGCCCTACTTTAACTCATCAAAGCAAGGAATCACGCAAACACCGAAGGAAGGTAGCAGTATTAATAAACTAAAATAGACTTTCAAGGGATGGAATTCAAGGAAGGAATAGGTTATTAGAATACAAAGTTTTATTCGGCCTTCTCTATTGCTCAGAAGCGTCGCCGGAGATTCATATTCGCTCGATCACCCCGTATCCATTTCCTGATCAAAAGATAAAAAGGATTTTCTCATCAGGGTACAGTGGTAGGGCTAACACCACTATCAAGAACAAATGCATAATGGGACATTAGTAAAAGTCCACACTTCTCGTTTTAAAGACGGAATTTCTACCCTCATCAAGTGTAGGCTTTGAAAGATGCGCTCAGTACTGAGTTCTGTGCCAGTGCTACTTATAACATGAAACCAAGTCATTATTAATAAAACGTGTCTTTCCTATCTTATCTGGAGAACACTGGCATTTTGATGTCCCTCTGATTTAGAACCTCACATTTGCCATTCGATTTGATGGGTGGTGACTTTTTTCGAACCCACTACAAAGCCACAACGATTCTGGGAGCTCGAGTATTTCGAAAAAAAAAGTACGTATTAACAGAATTAACAGTGCTGTTCCTTAATTCTAGCTTGGGGTAAATACCCAACCATTGCCCTTTCCGGACGTTTTTAGTTGCCAACAAATGGGATTGTAGCAGTGTTTCCATATCCAATCAGACAAACACGCACAAAGTGTGTTGCAACGAGGGAAAAGCTCTCAACCAATCAGGAATTACTACCCATCGTTTCCATCGCAGTTGAGTTTTCCATTGCCAAAGGTTTGTTGGAGAAGGCATGTTTGCTGAATACAAGTGGTTGCAAATAATTTTACATCCCTTCTTGCTAATACTTTTCTCTTATTTCAATAACTTCGTTGGAAAACACCTAAATTGTAAAGAAGCACACATGCCACTTAGGTATCGGATTGTAGATCATTTCCAAGCCCACATTATGCTAAAGCATATTCCAATACCCATCCTGGCTATCCCCGTATTGGCCAGCACCAGCTAGTGTGGGTGGTTAGTCCGATGCGTTTTGAACATGTGATAGCTGATCTGCTAGACGTTCACGTGACCTTCATAACATCGGCGTCGAAGCAAGACTTGCGTGTAAAATTGAAACCCATACTTATTGTTGTGAAACTAAAAACGCAGATTTGACATAGTAGATTTCATATGAATAAATCAGTATGAAGTTCAAAATGAAGTGTGATCATGTAAACGATCAGCATCAGTTATGCTTTCCGGCCCATTAGATTACATTGATAAGTAGTGTATCGTTATTGTTTGTGTGCGCCCTCCAGGTATAATGCCTCCATCAAATCCGAGTAACTTATGTTATCAGATGGCCAGTGGAATCGCTCCTCCATTCAAGTGCGAATCTATGAAATAGTTTTGAATTAATAACACTGGGTTATAATAAATGCCTTTGTTCGAGAAATAATACTCATACTCAATCTTTTAATAGAGACGCTTCCACTCTCTACCTCTTCGTGGTGGCCACCGGTAACCCCAGAGACAACTCTAGGGGCTAGTGAGAGGGGCGGCCGGATAGGACTAATCATCCTCCGGACGCATAAAATTAGATTATACCAGCAGAAGTACAACTTCTTACAGCTTGGTAAAGGAGGCACAGCGATAAAATAACCGGATTTCTGGCCTCAAATTGGACTATGGAATGCACGTGCATTTAGCAATGAATGGTATCTATGCCAGAATGTTGAAAGATTTCTGGAGGAGATATGAAGACGGATAACGACGGACGAGGTGCCACTACGAAGCTGAACTACTACCTGTACGACGAAATCATGCCAGAGAAGCGACCAGACAGCTGAAGACGTCAACAAATGTTTTTACTCTGTTTCGTGTTAATTGTTGTGTGCTACTTGTTATAAAAACTAGTTGTACTTCTGTTGTCTTTGGGGCTTGCCCTAATGGGTGAGGAGTAAATAAAAAAATAAAAAAATAACCAGGCCAATTTAGAAATGAGGGATAGAGGATTGAGACTTTAAAATTGGCTTTAACCCCTTTATTCTAAACTCCTTTTCCTGTCTGATAAGGTTGATTGACAGTCAGTTTGTGTTCTACCTTGAGAAGGATCGAATGATGTTCTTTCATATCAAAATGCTAGTGCTGTTTTCATAATTTGCAACATTATTAAATGAAAGAAATTTTTGTCGTCATGTGAGCGTAAATTAAAACTCTCGTAAAAATAGCCAATCTCGGAGTCAAGATAAAGAGAGGTTGTTAAAGTCTGTCTGCGGTCAACTTTCAGCCGCTTCCTTTGTCTGAGTTGGCTCTTCTCACGGGAAGGGTGGGTGGTGCGCAAAAGACGTGAACCACAAAATAGCCTCAAAGACTCCAATTAACCCTTCATTATTGCTAAGGCAACAGTAGTCGGAGTAGCAGCCAAGGCGTTCCCATTTGTTTGTCTTGTTCGTAGGACATGTCTACAACAAATTTGCTTTCAGCTTACTTTGTACTAGACCAAGACATGGTAATTTGAACTCTAAAATTCATTATATCAAACTGCTAGTTACGAGTTTGAGGTTTGTTATAAGAAGTGTTTGGTACTAAAGCGCCTTTTACACAAAACACTCAAAAAAAGTGAAAATCATAGTTTATCGACTAGCTTGATTTGATATATTTCGAACATTTTAAACGGCGAATCCAACCCCTGATATCTCTTCAGGCATCGGCTGCCAAGAAGTCTAGGAAAGGAGTATAAACAGCCACGCTTGTTAGCCTGGCTGGCCTATGACAGAGGTTTAAAGCCTGCAAAATGTGATCTGCCAATGAGGAAGGTCCTTGTCGTCGCTACTGACGAAAACAACTAATGGATGGGATGAGATTAGCGATATTGGGCACGATCCCTATAGACTATCTTCCGTTTAATTTTCATTTGCTCCAATTGTATGTTCAAGTGGACCGGACTTGTCATTGCCTCCTCAACAAATTGGGGTAGAAAAAAGAGTTGGAATAGGAAAATCTCGAAACTCATTCAATGAGCCTGCTTTTTGATTATTTACAGAGTTTGATCGATACTAGAAGCATGGACGAATGTGATGAACGGAGGAGAGATCCTCTGATCAAAGACTTGGCTAGCTTTGGTAGCTCTGCCTTAACCTTATTTGACACGAATGTTTTATCTTAAAATATAAACCATCAGAAAGGCCCGAAACTGCATTCAAACAAGGTCTTTAAATTGCGTACTTTCGTTGTGATGTGTGAAGACTGCACAGATACGATTTATAGTCTCCAGAAGATCTTTCAAGACACCAAGGGACTGGACTGGATTCTTCCATCCATGTTCGCTTTCTCAGGCAATTTCCTCGTTATAAGCCGCCGATAACATGAGGAGAATTCTATCACATCAACTTTCACTCGCTATGCAGATGCGTATGTGACACGAAAGATAATGAACCGAAGGAATTCTTTACTCTTTCCAGTTTTACCCCTGAATTGTTTTGACTAGAATATTTTTTTACCAGCGATGAGTTAATTAATCAGAATATTCAAAAAAACATGGTAAACCCAGACAAAGAAAGAATGATTTATGTTAAACTCACTTTGAAGATTTCGTCGCGTTTAGCGACTTTTCTCAGTGAGTCGCTAGTAAGACGCTTTTTCATGAGCTCATTTTTCAAGGTTCTTGACGCCTAGTGCAGATGGATCACCGCCTATTTTCAGAGTTGGTGTTCAGATTTAAGATCAGGTTCAATACTTCTATCACATAACTGGTTAAAAGCGAATCCACCTACCAGGAACATTTCTCCACGCGTGGTTAACTATTGCAGTGACAGTTTGGCGACGGTAGAGTTTAACTGATGCAAAAAAAATAAGCTAACTGGCTATATTCTGACAATAAAGCCAGTTAGGCGGTACTTTGGCTGGAACTTTTGGTAAATAATTTTCACTATATCGTATTTGTGGCATTAGTAGCCATACTTTCATACTGGTGAATTGTTTCATACAACTATTAAGATCTGAGAACGGAATAAAGAGATCCTAAAATGTCTTCCAAAGAGGGAGGGAAAGTTCAGAAACAGGATCAGTCATTGGCAAGTAGAGTCTCACTCGTACACTCTTCTCTCTACGTGCCCCACCGGCACCTTTCTGGCAGAATTTTCGATAACTGTCCAAAGATTCTGGGAAAACCACATCATCGTAACTGAGCTTCTGAATGACGCTCCTTTTGGCTCCTGTGGTAGAGACCTATTTTGCTGCTGGTACCGCATCTTCATGCTTTCTTCGTCGGTATGCCAAACATTGGGAATCGACGGTCTAATTTCATTTATTTACTCCCCACCAATTAGGGCAAGTCCCGAGGATTTATTGGGGCTACAACAGAAGTAAAAATAGCTTTTGCAACAAATACCACACAGCAGTTAACGCAGAAGACAGCAAACGCGGTTATCGACGTCTTCGGTTCTCTGGTCACCTCCCTGGCATGGCTTCATTGTACAGGTAGCAGTTCAACTTCGTAGTGCCACCTCGTACATCCTCGACATTGTTAAGGAAGACAATCTCCATACCTCCTCCAGAAATCCTTTCAAATTCCATTCAAATTCAGATTCCATTGATTGCTATAAGCACGCACTTTCCACAGTACGGTTTGAGACCATGAATCCAGGTATTTACACCGTGCCTCGTTTACCAGGTTGTACGAAGTTGTACTTCTGTTGGCATAATCTAATGTTATACGTCCGGTGGGTGATTGGTGCTATCTGGCCGCGCCTCTCATTAGCCCCAGAATTGCCACTAGGGTTACCGGTGGTCACGATGAGGAGGTTGAGAGTAGGTCTAATGATTGATCGTTGCCACTGGACTGCAGCATCAACAGGTTTACTTGACTATCTCCAATCCTGAACAGCGCCACATTTGACATTAGACCCCGCAACTCTTTCTCAGTTGGGGTTACTAACGTAACACCATGGGCATCAAGTTCTACCTCTGACAGCTTAATAAATTGGCTAAAGTGTGGTGGTTTGAACACCTTTAAAAGTCCCTTATCATCTTCAACCCGTTAAGTTCTGTTATCATTAATGTATTTGAGAACAAATAGAATGCTGAACTTATAGAGAAGCGGATTTTGTTGACTAAAACAATACCTATTTTTGACAGGTTAGAAAAAATTTGATGCATTGAACCATGCTGATTTTGGTTCCACCTGCCCTCCCCTTTATGTACGACCCAAGCGTCAAAAATAGTAGCCTACAGAAAGGTGATTAAATCTACTTTCAACCTCCTCATCGTGACCACCGGTAACCCTAGTGGCAATTCTGGGGCTAATGAGAGGCGCGGCCAGATAGCACCAATCACCCACCGGACGTATAACATTAGATTATGCCAACAGAAGTACAACTTCGTACAACCTGGTAAACAAGGCACGGTGTAAATACCTGGATTCATGGTCTCAAACCGTACTGTGGAAAGTGCGTGCTTATAGCAATCAATGGAATCTGAATTTGAATGCAATTTGAAAGGATTTCTGGAGAAGGTATGGAGTTAGTCTTCCTTAACAATGTCGAGGATGTACGAGGTGGCACTACGAAGTTGAACTGCTACCTGTACTATGAAGCCATGCCAGGGAGGTGACCAGAGAACCGAAGACGTCGATAACCGCGTTTGCTGTCTTCTGCGTTAACTGCTGTGTGGTGTTTGTTGCA
The DNA here is from genome assembly GCA_019097775.1 of Moniezia expansa. Taxonomy (NCBI): domain Eukaryota; kingdom Metazoa; phylum Platyhelminthes; class Cestoda; order Cyclophyllidea; family Anoplocephalidae; genus Moniezia; species Moniezia expansa. Next base: position 2,670,136 of record JADFDV010000052.1, read on the forward strand.
AAAGCTATATTTACTTCTGTTGTAGCCCCAATAAATCCTCGGGACTTGCCCTAATTGGTGGGGAGTAAATAAATTTAAAAAATCCTACAGAAAGAGCCGGCTGAGGCTTGGTGGAAGCACCGCTGTTGGGGTACATCCATCTCTTATGACACCTTATATTTCACCTTTTAATGTGGACTTTGACAATAAAATTAGTGGAAATTATTCTTTGATGTTCGACGACCTACAAGACATAATTCGCATCCGACTTGTCTTAGCTTTCAGAATAGGCTTTTAGCCTCTAATGCCAAGAGTTCATTTTCAGCAAGCGAGCTTTGGACTGCTTTCTATTGTTCTAACTGTCAAATGAACCACAATGAAGTGCTTTATGTAGTTGGATGGCTATCACTCAAAGCCTTAAGCGATAAGGCTAGGCACACCACACCAGACGCAAGATTCGAATAACGGCTAGCAGGGTAGCATAATAAGCTCACTTCAACAGCCTTAAAGCCATAGGCTGCTCAGTGTACTCACATTTACCAGGTGGATGTGAATCAATCGCTGGACACACTCATTTACTGTCAGCAAATGAATTGGTGGTGGCGTACCTCTGGTCATCACCCCCTTCCCCCCGCGACTTCGTCCTCCATGCATAGAGTGAGAGCTAGAACACAAGCACCTGTGCTCAGACTGAGAGATACGAATGAACTGTCGATTGGCATGCCGAGTTGGACTGAATTTGGGTCGTCCCAGCACTTGCATTATGCTCTCAAACCCCCCTCGAACCTTACCAAGAGTCAGTCATGTTGCGAATACCTTACATGCCAGTTAATAATCCTTCTATTTACGAGCCGTGTAGAGCTGGATCAGCTTTTTCTAAGATAAATTCCTTTGTGAACTTTATAAGCTCATCGGGATGGTTTGAAAATTAAACAAGCAGAAATCAGTGTATGAAAAGCTATCATTGGCAGAAGTAACAACTATTGTTTTATTTTCATAGATGATTTCATCTAATTCTTTGCCCGAGTATTAGCATCAACTCGAGATCAATCATTTGTTCATCTCACTCTTGATCTGTAAAGCAATAGTCGAATTTCAGGACGAAATAGGAGACTTCAAACAATTTAAAAGGGAGGTCATAGTAGAAGAACAAAGTAGCGATTAAACTATCACCAGTTTATTGCTTTTTGATCTGCCGATTTGAATCCGATTTCAATTATTCACACTGGAAGAAAGAAGTTAACTTTGAATTTATGAAGTATTTTTTTTTAAAAACCCAAGACTTTGCTTAGCATGAAAGGTATTCATAATTCTGGACTCATTTACCTGGTCCGATTAAGTCCTACTCTAACATGGGTCTTTGCAGACTGCCAGATCATCCCATTTCTTGAAACTGAGACGGCTCCCAGAATTTATACCCAGAAGCGCTCATCTACATCATCTAAGTTTTTTCTCATCTCTATGACCCCAATAAAGTGATGGTATTAGAGTAGAGACAGTAATAGTGGCAAAGTCTATTAAAACCTATATATTTGGTCATTTGATGTCTGCGTGTACTCGTTATGAAGCTGTAAAGTAACATCAGCTGTGAGAATGTGGGAGTAATGTGGACCAGAAATGGATCTGACCAACCATTTTGGCTCCTTCAAAGGGAAATGGGAAAGGCTTCCAGCTTGAAATTGACCCAGGCAGAACGTCGATTAAACTGAATGATCGGTATGGCAATTCTCAAACGAATTCTGACCAAAAGACCTCGAAGATAAAATATTTCTATTTGTCTTTCTTTTGAGCAGACTTAGGAAAGAAATGTTGTGATATTATTCGGATATCCGCCTATTCGCTATTATCAATCCAAACTTCAATCGTGAATAGCTAAGAGGCCGATACAATCCATACAAGGTGGCAGTTGATTAACTCGAAAATGGCACAAATACCCACGCAAATCGAGATAAAGGACAGACAGTTTCTGTTTTAATCTTTCTGAGTCCATCTGTCTATTCCGCTTTTACCCCTCTATTAATCCATCTATTCACTAAAACTCTCAGCAACTACCGTGTTTTTCTTCAGCTGGAATGACTGCCTCATATGATTGCCAATTCATCTGGCTTGCTGACGTGCGGCATTGAGGCCGGTGTAGGTGGGGGACGTCGATTCTCACTTTGCAATTAAGTTGAAAACTGAATTTGAAGAATCTTAAGACATCTAGTGTGCAGGTATGCATTTTTAGAATCTAGGCAGTAACTATTCTACTACGGCATGTTAACAGACGTTGACTGTCACGGCTGCTATCTCGAGACTATTCAGGAAAGAGTTTGGCTTATTTACTGAAACGCCCAAATAATGTAAATAATAAGATGAATTCACGCTTTAATAATTGGAAGTAATTTCCCTTTCAAAGTCCATCTCATTGTGATAAAGACCATATGGTAATGTAATCAATGCACCTGAATGGTATCGTAGCAGACTATGAAGCCATATTAGTTAAGTTGAGTAGCTAATTCAGGGAAGAGGGCATGATAAGAGGGCCAAGCATAAATTTTGGCCCTTAATGCACATTTTAACAATCCCTTTTCTTGAGATTATGATCAAAAGAGTTTACCTACCTTTCCTTACTAACGTTGCGGGATTTCGTTCTAGACGGACCAACGATGCTTTTCATGGAAATAGTTGCTGCTGCTATCTCTCGAGTTAGGCAGTTGTTGAAGTCCGCTGGGGCCTCAGTGGATGCCTCTCTGTTGGATCCTGGTTATCTTAGGACTGAAGTAGGAAATCAAATAAGTAAAGTCATAATAACCCTACTTTTTTGCAAGATTTGAAATAATCGGAGATAAGACATTAAAATAGCTGAAGATCTTGTTTGTAAGGCCTCAATTCTGCTTTTTTTTCATCGACTGTTCGCATTTAGTTAGCATTGCTGCAGTTCGTTATTTGAGGTTTGAGGTTTGACTTCAGGACTGAGGGAGTTAGATATCCTTGGTTTGCTTTTCTAATCCAAAATGACTGACTTAATCAGAGAATCACTTCGCTTTTTGCTTAACTCACTCAGGCCAGAATCTGGTGGGTGACTTTTACTTAATTTTTCTTAGAGACTTTTGAACTGATCAACGTCAAACGAAAAATGGTAGCCTATTGCGTGTATGCTTCAGTAGTAATGCTTATACTACTACGGACAGTTTTTCAGATGGGGCTACTCTTTAACCTGGACATTGCCTAGGCACCCCTTATAGAAATCACTTCTGAAGGATAAGAGATTGAAAAGTCCGGAGCTGACACTTTTGTATCTTCTCATAGAAATCGATAGCTGTTTGATTCATTGGAACCATTCATTCAAATTCATGCAGCTGTGATTTGTCAGTTTTGTCAGCTTGTCTTTTGTGTTAATCCAGCCAATATCAAAAACAGCGCTATGGCCTCATGTAATAATGTAGGCTTCGGTTTTGAAGAATCCGGAGCCAGATCAATGAGGCAGAACCCGTTAAGAGAAATGTCACGGAGAGCAGGTTGCTGACAATTTCACCGCTTAAACGAGATGTTTTCTTTTGCCTTTTGTAATATGTGAAAGTCCATAGCGCAGTCGAAGGGCTCCTTATTGTAGTCAGATAGCAATCAACCGAAGAGCTCACGTCCTGAGATTTCGAGTTTGACTCTTAGGTTTCTCTTTCCCTGCCTCTCCTTTACTAAGCTATTTTTTATTGAGCAATCTTACTAAATACTCATTGGCCCGTTTCCGATCGCTATCTTGGAATGGATAACTATTTTACTTGAAGACTTCACTGTCTGTAATCGAAGCATGCTCCGGTAAGTGCCATCATTGAATGAAAAAAATCAAGATGGTATATTTATAGGAATTATATTAAAAAGATTAACCAAGAGGGCAAGAAGCAAAGCGAGGTTAGTGGAATCAGACCGAGTCTACGAGAGGGTTTATGTACATAGGATTGAGTTATTCTGAAAATGGAGGAAGAAAGAATGAAAGAAAACAATTGATTCGCTGACATTCTCAGTTAATTCTTGCTCAATGATGCAGGTGATACTGGCGAAGAGGTGTCGCAGGATGAATTGCTCTGCAAGAAGGACGAAAAATCGCATTACTTCAATGCTAAAAGTCCAGTTAACCGCCTGTTAGGGGTTAGTTGGGCTCAGAAATTCATGCGTTAACAAGTTGAGACCGATCTTGGGAAGAAGGGTACGATTTGGGATTAAAGTGGCAAATTACCTCAGATTTAGAATGGCTCCGGTGACTTTAATAGGAAACGACAACTTGGTTAGTTATTTAAAAGTCATTTCGCCCCATTAGCAAGTTTTGAATGCATCAAATAAGCCATACTAACTAACCATGGAGACATCTGTCCCATTGTTGCACTGCTGCTGCTGTCGGGCATTGGAGACCTCTTCAAACATCTTTCCAACGCTATGACTTGAAGATACTGCAGCACTGAAAGCAGCAACAAGGGCTCCTCCATTGTCCTGGGAAACCACAGCAGCCGAAATAGGTGGATTTACGGTATTCTGGGAGGCTGTAATAAACGCATTTGGTTGGTAATGATGGATGGCATCAGCATCCCGGAATGACTGGAAGGCTGAAGGCATCATTGCATAGGCAGCAACTGCTGACGAATCCATACTGGTGGCCCCCAAATTGAAATTCGAGAGATCGGTTCCATTTCCGCCGCTTTCGAAGCATCGTTGTTGATGGGCGCTTTCCAAAGGCGCGGCCAATGTCGATGCATAGTTCATTCTAGCGTTTCTGTGGTACTCGTTAGCTTGACCAGAGAAGGGTTGAAGGAATCCCCCTTCTGATTTGATTAGGTGCTGTGAATGCAAATGATCATAGGCTAGAAGGTCAAGGGTGGAGCTTCCAATGAGATCAATTGTACCAGATGAACCAAGTGTTTGACTATGGAAGTTTTGAGAGGCAGAGGAATTCGGTTGAGAATCGGTTGAACAACTATTTGGATTCACAAATGCTGTCGTTGTTTGAATATCTCGACTTAAATAAAAATGGGAACTTCATAGCCATGCTGTGGATTTGTATGATCGCTGCAAATGAGTTCAACTCACAGCAAGGAGGCAGTCCGACCTTCTATTGAAGTGAGTGTGTGTATCAAGTCGTCCTGCCGTTCATGGTTATAACCACTCGAGGGCTTACGATCTTCTTCACAATCTCGGGCAGTTTGGAAGATTTTCAATAGCGCAGATCGCATTTGACGAAGCGTATGTGCACCACCAGGAAGGTAGGCAGGCATTAAGATAAGGTGGAACGATTCTCCGTCGATCTGAACCAGATCATCATAGCTGGAACTGGAGGAAATTTCATCCTGTTGAAAGAATTGCGGCGTGCCAGTACGCTCACCGCCGGTGGCGAAGGTTTTGCTTCGAGTACTTCGTGAAGACCGCTGAGAAACTGGCAAAAGTCACGTGTTATTCAGAATCAGTTATCGCTTTTGATACATGCTTTATAGGGATGCTTCTACTTACTACCCTCCCGACGCCTCTTTGAAGTTGGAGCTCCGCTGGAAGTCATGTTACCATCACCCATGTCTTGAGCCATACGTCTTTCATTGTTATCCTTGTCTCTCTTGGGGCAGGCACAGCTGCGGAACTTGAGACACTGACGCCCTAGTACTTCGCATGATCCTTCAGTTGGTGAACCACTGGAAGAAAGCAGTGTTAGAGTCTTGGATGAAAGACAGGTTTAGAGAACAATAACTCCTAGTAATTTTCCACGTGGCTGACAAGTAGTCCATTCATGGGTTGTTCTGGACATCAGTATTTAAGCTGAGTCGGTGAAAATGATATCACCTGTTTGAACAAGCGCGAGGGTTCTAAAGTGAAACTGAGTTATGGTAAGATAGATAAGCTTATACTACCACCACCACCATCGCCAACTACATCCACCCAGGAAGACTCATCATACAACGAGGGGGGATTGAGTAGTCGTAAGCGCTGAGACCGAGAGCGGACCACGCACACATACATACAAATTGGTCTGAGAACCGCACCCCGACTTAAGCCAACTCACTTTTTGATTGGACGTTCCAGTGTGATGATGAGGTAGAGTGGTTTCTTGTTGCCCTGACCCCCATTGTAGAGGCAGCTATTGAAGCAAGTGAACTTTCCATTGAACTGACTGTACTCGCAGCCCTCTGCAACAAACGAATAACCATCACAAAGAACAATTATTAATAATTGAAAAAAAGAGCCGTAAGTCGAAGGGGCGTGGTGTACTCTACCTGCCTCCGTCACACCGCTTTGCGTCAACATTTTATGAGTCAGCACTTTTAACATGCAAAGTGTCTCCAGTACCGCAAATTCATAATAGAGTACCTGTCAATGCTGGAGATATATCGGGATCTCTGCCCAGGCCTTATAGATGAGATGTCTGACAAACCCTCGTGCAATGGACATAGTAATTGATTTAACGAGGAGATGGAGTCATAATGGAGTACACAAAACGCTACTCTATGAGAGAGTAAATATTACAAATGACCGACCGACCCAGTTTCAGGTGTGTTCACAAAAAAAGTAAATTCAAGTAGGGGGGAGTGAATACTCGCCTTTGGGGCGTTCGTAGGGCAGGGTGACACAAAGGCGCTCGGTTGTGGGGTCGTAGAAGTACTCAGCATTGGAGTTACCAACCAAAATCATACTGTATCGAGAAAGACCGGATGTTGGGGAGGCCATAAAGTCCTCCAAACATCTAAAATTAAAATAAAACAGTGGCTCTCAGACTGATTGAGCTTTTTTTCGCAGCAGATTACTATAATTTGTCCTGGAAGCTAACCGTTGAATGACCTCTTGTTGCTTGTCAGAGGTTCCATAGACGGGAGTTAGTCGAATGAAACATCCATCTGGAGGTTGTCGTTGACACCAGTAAGACAGCGTCCACCACGTTGGTGCTTTCTTGGCGTAGAGATTCGTCCATCCCTGGTCGTCTTTAAAAAACTTTCGGAAAGTAAAACGGTTACTTCAGTTGGCACATAGGCAGATTCTAATGAAGATATTCTAATTGAGATTTAGCTTACAAAGTAAGCTGTACTAGGCTTCGTTTCGAGGGAATCATAGGCATCTTCACAGAGAGGTCGGTACAGATCGAAGCCGTAATAACCGGGGAAGGGGTCGCTGGAATTCGAAACAGGTGAAAAGTGCGAGTGGTCTTAACCACCTGTCGAACTGATAGGACTATGGGAGAGACTTACAGTACGGGAATATCGTCGGAAAAGAGTTTTTTGGGGGGAGGTTGATGGTCGACCATAAAACCTATTTTGTCCATTTCACCACTGTTGGTACCATTGCTACCTCCTGGACTCATTTTAACGTTCAGAAGACTTCCACAGTTGTTTGAGACGTCATTACCACTCTCGATGCTATCTGTGGAGACTAATGGGAGGATCGAAGGGGCTGTTAAGAGAGGTACGCCATCATCATGGACAAAAGAATGAGCTGACACAGCTGCTGCAAAATCATGGAATCCTGAGGACTAAAAGGAGACAGAGAAGTTAGTGTGTGTCCCTGACCGCGAGCACTCGTTCAGTTCACGTTGAAACGCGTGCCCAAATCGGAAGGGGTGATGGTCGTGCTCGTTCAAATACCGTGCCTGCTCTTCTTCGACCCGCGAAATTGTTATGGAGAAAACAAGACAAGGCAGAACAGGACTCACCAGCTTAGACAACGCCTCCATTATGGAATGTGGAGGTTGGCGGTGCAGCCTGCTCTTGTGGGCAGAGCAAGGCTATGCTGATTGGACTGGGTGAGTGCATGCCGGACGCGTGTGGAACAGGAGCCAATCAAATTACGCTATGGTGCGGAGCACTCACGCTACTACTAAAGGTGAACAAGAGCTGAAAGCGTGTGATTGTGTGTGGCGCTTAATGCGCACTCACGCTTTTGGGTTGTTTGTGGACCGGAATAGCATCATTCTTGTCAGATTCCTTATTAAACTTATCATGAGGCTTGTAGAGCCATCGACAAACGTTGTCGTTTCGATGAATATCGAGCTGCCCCTATTCATACCAAAGGTATCGGAAACTCATATCACTTTAGAAAGTCTATTCGGTAATATATGTTATTGTCAAATTCAGCAGTTGAAGGATGGACACAGAATATCGGCCTTGTTGGCCTTCTTTAATAAACTTCAGTAAGCCGCCATTAATGTTTATTTGACCCTTTTGTATGGTCAAAACACTGTCAATAAGCTAAATCAGGTCTTCAAAAGTTTTGGTAGCTAGGCCTCATGATTTGGGATAATGAAATGCCATCAGATTGCGGCAACACAACGTCGAGAAAGACACCAGTTAAAAAATGAGACAGTAAGGTAATTGTTTTGGGACAAAGTCCTGAAGAAGTCTCCTAGGGGAGAAGTACGGGGAGTCAAAACAGGTGGTCATAGTGTCAAATGACTTCTCCTAAGTGCCTTTTCTCCATCTCCTTCGCTATTACAACGTTGTAGAGTTCTATTCTGTTGTTCATAAGGACTAGAAGTGCCATAGCAAATGATAACATGAATAAAATGGGTAAGACATTTGTTTGGACTTCCAGAGAACATAGAATGATTCTCGGTATTTCTCCTTTCCTAGATTTTCCCTCTGTCTGATCCATACTGATATCTCAACTGCTTATTAGGAATACCGATTTCGTTTAGAACGTATTTTTTCACCTTCTACAATGACCCCATCAAAATTCGTTACAGAAATCGCATATATTGACCCGAACTACTAAACGAATGCATGAGAGTAAATAGACTCGATTCTCAAAGCTCATTGTCACCCAAAAAAATGAACAGATACTTACAAAATGACCACTAGTACGGCTTCTAACCCAAGTCGAATGGATTAATAAACTTATCGAGAGGGTAGGATTGTTGCCATTGTCTGGCTCATTAAAATAAATTGCTTCCATATCAACAAAGAAGACGCAGATTAGTAGCTGGAGAAGAAGGCTCAGAAATGACGGAAATTGTATACTCCTGAAATGATTATTCGTATTGACAACTAGACGATATTTGAGACTCATTCACAGAGGTGGCAATGGGGAATGCCGTAATGAAAGGGGTGCTATTAATAAGGAGCTGATAAGACGAATGTCATGGCGGCCAAAATTAAGACGAGCAGTCACCGACTACTTCGCTTCTAAACTAAAAGATTGTTCACAGCGCAGTTAAATAAAAAAAAATAGCCGAAATCAACTATACAAAGGCTTCGATGATTGGTCTGAAAATTGAACAAGTTTATCCGCGCATCCTTGGAGAATCTCTATTTCGGTCAACTTTTGCAAATATTTTAATGCTCCTGTAATCGAATTTGTTTTGTGTTTCACTTAAAGTTTACAGTCAAAGACCGACGCTTTTTGGTACAACAAGTGTGCTGAAACGCGCACTGCTCAGAAAACCATGAAATGGCACTGAAATTTATTCGTTATTATGCGTGGGCGCACGTCTAGACGGTCGATTCATCATCTTGAGTCCGACTAGTTTGACCGGAGGATGATGTCTATTGTATAACCATTGCTCGGCTATTCAAATCGAGGAGATAACGCACAAACAATTTTTCAAACTACACTCAACTCTGAAGGGCAGTATTTTATCCCTAAGCATGAGCATGACTGCACTAAATGCATTTCTACGTCTTTGCCACCAGCTCTACCAAATGAAATAATACCACTGCCTAAGTATGTAATATTACGCAGCAGTATTAGGTAGGATCTTAATTTCTTACATGTTGGGCAGTTAGTAAACCTTGTTTCCATTTTAGTAAAAAGTTCTATCTTTAACCAATTTAGCATATGGAATCCCCAAAAAATATTAATCTCTTATTTGAAAACCATCTGGATACAATTTTAGGCCTATTTAAAACAAAGCACGATCAGAATTTGGCTAGACAAGACTCAGTTATTTTGCGTTCCCTGAAAACTTTTTTGAAAGATGGTCGTATCGCTGGAGGAACAATGGAAAGAGTAGTCATCTAGATCGACCTGTGCCAGGATCATGAATCTGCCATACCTTTTCGACAACAAGATCAAACCAACTAGTGAATATGGACACTCTTAACAATTGCTTAATAGTTTTGAGGAGCATCCTGATCAGTGGTTAGATCAGTCGGTCAGTGAAACTGCTCGTCTCGTTTCCTTGGCATTGAAACAATGGGGTTCGAAGAAACTGCCATAACTCAACGGTATTGTCATTTATCGCGTGTTAGATTTGAATTGAAAACAGCTTCTCATTTGGAACTAATCTGCAAGCCAATTTCTAATTTCTAGTGACGTTAAATTTTCTGGCTCAATACTACAACAAATAAAGTTTAAAGCTAAAATATAGATTTTGCAAATGCAAAAGGCGCTTGAGATCTAGAACTGAGGCATTCAGATATGATAAACTACGTTCAGGTCATCTCTAATCTTTTGACCCCAAAAAGAAATTTGAAGTACAAAGCTTAAAGGACAATGTCCTGAGGTACAGGCATTAGGAGTAGCGAAGATCAGTAGCGCCGGTTGCAATCGCATGTGAAGAACCAGTGAGTATTGATTAAGCAAATTATTCTCGAAAGTTGGGAATGGAGAGATTTTAAAATGTTTATTTAATTCATTTGAAAACAAGTAAACAAATCTCAAAGCATAACTCTGCGATGTTTATAAAGAAAAAAACAAAGTAGACCAAGGCGAAGATAAGATCAAGGGGGAGGAACATCAGTGTTCATCATTGATGAACTCGGAGACTTCTTCGATTAACCAATTAGTGAGTAATTGTGTAATTATATAGAGATCTGGATTCTTGCCCTAGAATAGATCGCCGTCAGTTCGCCTTTCTGCTTTTCCGCTTCAAACCTAAGATCCCTCCGGTTATCGAGTCATATGGAGAAGACAGTCGTATAGGATGTCTGTATTACTCCGGTTAATGCTGAAACCACTCTGACAAATTTGTTATTGCGATCCATGTGTATTCACCTTACGTTCAAGAGATTAAAAGATTAACTGAAAAGTGAATAAAGACAAAAAAATATTTCTATTTAATAACCTTAAGTAGCACTTATTTTTAGTCCTTGCTTTTGCTGAGCCAGAAAGTAAGCTATTTTTCCTTGCGGAGAATATGAGTAATAAGATCCCAGCGATACACCTATTTGATACTATTAAGCCGAATATGCTAGAAGACTATCGCACCAAAATACTCTTTGAGATAATTCGATTCCGGTAAAACGCTGATCAGATTCAATAGGGTGCAAGGACAGCAAGACCATGAAACTGAAATTATAGATTTTAGAAAAATAATAAAGTCAACAACTTGAAGTAATTTACAAAATATTAGGTAAATTTATAATCTTTTCGAAAACCACAAGATCACGCACATAAATGGCAATAATTGCCTCGGAGCACAAATAACAGTGACTACAAAGCAAATTCAACATATGCAGACATATCTAGATGTAAAACATGCACACAAAGTTCATAAGTTAAAAGTCAACAAGACAAGTATCGCCGTCATCCTCATCCTGCGAGTCACCTATCACGTTGTTTCCAGCACTATCGAACGGGGGATAAAGCACGGGCTGAAGCTTTTGTGATTTGAAAGAATAGAATCGAGTTTTTTCTGATTCGAAGGAAACTTCGATCAGCTGGTGAGTGAGGGATGTTGAAGTCGGGGTTAATTTAGAAATCAAAGGTAATCGTTCTAGAAGACTAAGAACCTCTTCCCTACTACTACAGTAGAAGCCCAGAGCTAAGCTCGGATCCAAAGCACGCGCCATCATTTTTTGCGGACAAGAACAGTGCCAGCTCTAGAAAAAAATGAGAAAAACTGATTATACAAAGTCAAATCACACCTTCTTTACTTTAATTACTTACGGAGACATCGAAATTGGAATCGTCGGTGATATTAACAGCTGGCTGGTTAAAATGCGGATCAAGGTAGAAAATGTAATCAGACTGGACTGCAGGAGCATAAATGGAGTGTCTAGGTCGTCCACCGATCAGCCCAACGCACGCGGGATCTCGAAGCAGCTGAAGAAGAGTTGGTACGAGTCTCGGGTCGATTCGATTACCCACACCCAGGCGCATTGGCAGAAGAAGCAGGAGCCCACGTTTTCGAGCTGATTCACTCCTGCTTTCATTAATCGTAAGGTCTGAAGTCGCCGCTATTAAACTGCTGAATACATGTGCGTCCGACAAATCACCTAGGAGAGTAAATGGAAGCAAACTAGATATGTCCATCTGGACAAAGATAAGCCTACAAAGGAAAATTGGAAATCCTCCAAATGGAATAAATTGGATGTCTTCAGAATGTTAGAGAAAGTGAAAGGCTAAGGACAGAAGCATTTATAGTTGCCAACGCATACGTAGGCATGTAGAAGTTTAAAACAAGAGGACAAATGGAGCGATCTGGTCGATGGTGAGGTTGAAAAGAGGCTAGCAGACGATTTGAGAAGAAACTGTGCTGAAGAGGACTAAATGTTGTTTTCAGTAGGAAAGCGATCAAAAGTTTCCGATTTCTTTCCCTGCAATTAAATTATCATTCACTCATTACTGCCACGATTTGAAAAATATACTCAAACGAAAAGCAAAACAGGAGATTACAAGACAGAGTAGAATAGAGAGACCATTTAGGTGCATTTTATTATTATTTTAATGAGAGCTGAGATATCCATTTTCCTCCGGGGCAACCGACTTGCAGCCAAGCCATTTCCGCACAATACAATAGGTATATCGAGTTCAGAATCATATTTTGAAAATAATTACTGATTTCTTCTGTTTTCATTGAAATTTATCAGCATTAAACGGTTAGGTGACAAGTTATTTCAATATCTGTCTTACCATCTGTCTCAACCAAAGCTCACAAGTGCCAAAGAATAATAAGCACAATTTTTAAGAAGCTGGAAGTCGAATCATTCACAAAACTACCGCCTTGAGGTCAATAACATTGACTCAAACTCCCAACTATGAAAGCACTTTCAAGGATAGCTAATTCAGTCTTTTGATGTACTAGAGTTAAACTGACGTCAAATATAAGGGGCAAATAAGACTTACCGGAGCCATAGGTGTGAGGTTGATTGTCCTGTGACTCCGGCGACTTGCGGGAAATTCCATCAATTAGAGCAAGCGCCGTCTAAGGGGTACAAAAAATCATAGGATGAAGAACTCTTCGAAAAGGGTTGATTTAGCAAACCAATTAGCATGAAATGACCGCATCGAGCTTTAAAACATATATCCTTTTGATGTTACTGAATAAGATAGATAAAACAGATTTACTTTCACTAGTAAAGAGCATTGTCACATAAGCTAGGAAAGAAAGTTCCTACACATTTATATACAATTATATAATTATAATCGATTAAGAGTAACCAAAAGGACACAAACCAACTCTAGAGGGCATGCCAAAAGCTTCTTGAGTGAGGTGCAAAAGCAGACAATTACTACAGATTCAGTCCACTTGTAACGGTGACTCGATCAATTAACTGGCCATAGAGCTAAACTAATGAAGTGACGCGGGCGCGAAAGACTTAAAATGAAAGATACAAGCATGAAGGAAACTCATTTTTAGGGCAAATGACCTGAGCCCCATCTCGACAGGGTAATGTTCACCTACCTCCCTAAAAATGATGCGATCGTGTACGAAGTAGACCGCGATCTGCTTCAAATCCTCATCATCCGTCCATGCCATAGCAATCAGGAGGGCCCGACAGACCGCAGCTGGACCAAAATGTGTGCCGGGAGGACACCCACTGGCTTGGATCAGTTTGTGGATGGAAAGGGGAGAAACTGGTGTATCCGCGAACCATCGGATAATCCTGCGATGCATTCGAGTACTAGGATCTTGGTCTGACACGCTAGATATAAAAGAAGGATGGATCAAAGCACTAACTCAATAACGAGGGAAGATTTATTCAACTGACCAAATGGTGGGGTCGTAGATCCAATCACGTCCGAGGAAATGAATAAGAAGGACTTGGGCGGCAAGCATCTGAACCGATCGAATCATGCATCCCCAGCCACAATCGGAGGTGCGAATGGAGAGAGGGATTTTTGGAGTGGAGGTCAAAGGGACAGAGTTGGTTCCTGAGAAGGACTCCCTGAGGTCCCACAGGAGTGAACGCAGATCTGTGGAAGTGTTAAGATTGCCTTCGGCAGATTTAAGAGACGAAATCGGGGGAGTGGTTACAATGGGCAATGGCTGAAAGGAATCTCGATATGTGAACCATAGCCGTGTATAAAAATCGGCTTCAAAGGCCTTCCTGTCATTGCTGCCATTAGTTTTGATCAGAGCTACAGAGGCAAAAAAATAAACGATGTTTAAATAGAACATAAAAAAACGAACTCAGTTGCGAATTTAGCATCGATGACATGACTTTATCATAGTGATAGTGATCTAGTAAACCAATACTCGAATCCTAGGGGTAGATAGCTTCAAAAGACTATAATAAAGACATAGCGGAGTGTATTTGTCATTTAGACCCCTGGAGGCCTTCTACCGTTTGTGTTCCTCAAATCGACCACCACCATTGATCGCATTTCTGATCACCAAATTAAAAGCGAAATAAGGGATAAATTTAAGAAGAGATCGGCCGATATAAGGTTTCCGACAGACTAAATGATCCGAGTCCACTTTAGCTCCGATAACAAACAAATAAGAACTCACAATTAGAGAAATTAACGTAATTCTTTCCGAGGAAAGTGATGGGAACTCCCGGAATGATGCGAGGTGCAATAGTGATAGTCCAGCCGAAAACGAGTTGATTCCATACGGACTTGAACAAGTCACTTATACCTGGATCTTCTTCCATTAGAGACTCATTGACAGATGTTGAGTTGCTTTTAATGTTGGGCGATTGCGACATTCGAGATAATTCCACTGGAAAATGATTCCCCCCAAAAAATTTAAAACAAATGAAACAAAGCAATTTTGACACGAGAACAGAAGTTTCTATCAAAATGTTTATTGGTGGCTTCGAGCGCATAAAAGAAGCAATCATTCATACAAATGTTTGTTTCCAGGAACAATTGGCTCGGCCAAAAGACCACGAGACACGAAAGGCCCCGATGTTGAAGTGATATGGGGCGAATGGCAACCTGAATCCAAATGATACTGCTTGGCAATATCGACCAAACTCTGATCAGAGAAAGGGGTTCAGCTCAGTTACAGTTAATCTACTTGAAGTAGGGTTTCAGTTTAATAAGCTAACCTCAAACGTGCGAGGTTCATAAATTGAGAGAGTGTGAAGCATATTCTTGTTAATTGCAATATTAGCTTGCGAGAGACCAGTGTATAAATATTTCGATGATGGAAGACCATGATCCTTGCAGGCACGGTCGATTCGAGCATCCCATAAGGCATACAAATCACGACGACGTATTTCCCGAACCATTTTGACATTCGTAAGAGCCTTAGTTACTTGATTTCGAGCCAAACGAAAGCATCTCGCGGTTCTTCCTCGAAAGAGCTTTTTTAAAATGGAAGAAGTAAGATGGAATTCATAATGTGTGTGCAACCAGAAAGGAACACTTAAAAAAGTACTTATCCGAATAAATACAGAAAAAAACTCAAGAATAAGGTAAGTCACAAGAATAGCACTTACGAATGAAAAACGTAGCCACTGATCTTTTCGGAACCATGAATCAGATTGTTTAAAAGGATATATTTTTCGGATCTGCAACACAGCCGTCAACCTCATGACTTCAAATTTGCTAGTCTCCAGTAAATTAGCTAAAACGCATTCGGAATTAAATTTAATTCGAGAGAGAATTTTTTATGAATACATTTGAAGTATTTTTAACAAAGGTCTTCGAATGCATTTTCGATGTTATAAAGTAAAAATCTTTTCATTTATTTAAACGAATAGCTGCCAAATCATCATTCCATCTTCATAAGATTTCCTTTCAAAAATTAAGCTCGGTGGTGAAATGAATTATAGGCAGCAAATTAACAGTTTCATGGTGCATGATCAATAAGAATCTTATTTAAACAATCACGGTTGAGCGCAATGCACTTCATTTTTGCTGTTCCACTTCTCAATCATCTTCTTGCACGTAAAGCCACCATCACTATAGCACCAGAATTTATGTTATTGCCTTATGCATAACAACACTCAAAGGATCCGAAGCATAATTTAAATTTCTGACATATTTGACTGATTATTCACCCAATCCAAAGCTTAGTCAGCTATTTTTGCAGCACTATTTTGAATAAATGTACACAATGAATTATTTAGTTCATGCGAACTCTGTCTCTTAACCTCTGCTTCCGTCCATTTGCATTGATAAAAGTTAGGTGAATAAACGTATTTATTTAGGTAGACGAATTTGTGACTATGAACAAATTTTTCAGTTCATTCTTATTTATACCGAAAAATGATTATGGTTTGCAAGGTCAACGGTCATAGGCAATGTAATAACGCGAATTGTCTCTCGCTAGTTTCGAGCATGGTGATTAATCTGTTGAGGCTTGCTATTGCTGGAGCAACGGTTGGGGTCATCAGTTATTGTATTTACTTTGATCGCAAACGTCGAAGTGATCCAGAATTTCGCTCAAAATTAATTAAACGTACATCGAAATTATGATCTTTCCGAATTGTTCTCTTAGGCCGTAAAGAGAGGGCGCTTGCTGCCCAAAGGGCATCTATGCCCCAACTTCCGCCGCTTAACGATTCTAGAGCTATACAAAAATTCTTTTTGGATCAAATTTCTGCTGGTGAAGCTGCTTTAGCGGTCGGCTCTGTTGATGAAGCTGTTGCACACTTCGCTTATGCTATCGTCGTTTGCGGGCAACCTACTCACCTACTACAAGTTTTGCAGTCCTCACTAAGTCCAATTGTTTTTTCAAAAGTCGTTAGTATACTTCCAGAAGTTAGACAGGTAAAATAATTTCAATCTTATCGTTTTCCATTTAGACGGTCTTGGCAGCAAGAAATCCAGCAACCGTTCAGATCGAGGAAGAACTGGAATGAATTTGTACACTTTGATTAGCTAAATGAATATTTTATTAATTGAGACGTGACATTCATTCATTCTGCTTTCTTTTGCTCTTAGTATAATCTCTGCCCTCAAATTTGATTTAGATCCCGCTTCAGTTATTGATTTTCTTCGCGATTCTTTGCTCTTTATGCAGAGTAGAGGCCCTGAGTCCGCAGTCAATGTTTCCATCCCGGGAACAGATTGCAGAGAATGATCAGAAGAAGATTACACCTGAAATTGCAGGTGTTTCACACATGATTTTGGTGCGTTCGATTTGGAATCAAATACGGGGATCAATTCCAGAAGATCTCACATCATTTTCGTCTATCGACGCCGAATTTTCCGTTAAACTAAGCAAAAATGACGTGATTATCCTCGAGCATTTTATCGAAAGCAAGTCTGACGTTTCCGCTGAAGTTGTCAACGAAATATTTTCCCGTTTCCTCGTTCCCGTCCCTGTCAAACACGATGAAAACTTCAAATTTTCCTACAAACATTTGCTATTCCTTCTACCTATCATTATTTTTTTTATTTGTCGCAAATTAGGCATCTTTCTTTTCATAATTGTGGTGATTTTATGTACAGCCACTTATGAGCTGTATGTAAAAGCTGTTGCGAAACGCCACGCGTTAATTAACCGCCTACCTACTATCCCAGAGGAGTGTCTCCCCTACTCAAAACAATCAATTAAAACAAAGATTTACGGTTTGCTTCCTTTCGTGAACTATCGGGACGACTGTGAGAAGTACTTCGAGCTTTTGATGACGCACACTTTTGCTGACCTTCGGCCCGATAAGATCATTGGCTTAGTTTTAGGCGATTTGGCGGAGAACGTTTTCTCAGTGGCCGGTGGAAGCATTGGACGTTTTTACGCTTCGCTTAACTCTTACGTACCATTCTTTATCGCTATACCAATCACCATATTCTTTATATACTGTTTGCCCTATCTGTTTCGAAAAGCGTTCGAGGCCCGTAAACGCAAGAAGAGGCGCCCTCTTACTAGACCAAAAGCTAAACAGGCATTGAAACAAGACTAAGTTTTGTATTTTTGAAAATGAAGATATATTTTTTTTTTGCTGTTTAACTTTTTGTGACCGGTCTTTTCTCGTTGAAGTCGTTTCATAAGTTGAGAATTTGTAGCTATGGCTCTAAACCCGAAGGAGGCTGCTCGATTCATTGCCCAGAACGCCGATCATGTAAGGGTGAATGAGTCTGCAATCCCAGAGTTGGCTCAGGAGTTCTTCAAAAGCCTGAAGAGCGGCAAGCCTGGGGATACTTGGGATGCCATTTCTTTACATCCAAAGGAGGGAGGGGCTTTCACAGCGAATTGGTAGGGCGATAGTTTTTAAATCTTCCAAAAATAGGATTTTTATTTTGGACTCCCTGAATTTCTCCTTTTGGACGGAAACTGAACCCAAATTTACTATTAGCTACAAATCCGAACTTCACACCGGCTATCCCGCACTTTGTGCCGCCATCAATCGAGCCATCGAGGTGAGTCGCAAACGGTTCATGAGAAAAACTGCTATGCATTTTCTTCGAAGGTGTCAGAAGAGAAATAAAACGAGGAAACAATGTTTCTGTTTAGATTATTCTCTTTTTTTGTGCTTGATTTTGACAACTTCTGTTCACTCTGTTTCGATTGATTAAAGGTTTTGTTGATCCATATTATTGAAAGGTTGATGGTCCCAGAATCTTTCTCCATCGTCCAAAAGTTTTTTTTTTACATTAGTTTAGACCTGCTGGACCCAGCACTTGGTATGAAACGAAGAGCTGTTAAGTGCTCAAACTTTCAACCGCTTCTCACTATCTTACCTGAAGGAGTTCATTTAAACACCCCCAAATCTAAAGCCCTCTTCGTTGAACCAGGAGACTACACTTCTTTATGGGAATTTCGCGATCATGTTCTCGGACTTCATTTCTGCCGAAGAGACAACAACAACCACTCTAGCAGTGTTCTGAAAGTCTATAATCTATTAAATGCAGGACTTTTGCTGAGGGACCATTTGGTAGATTTGATTATGAGGATTATTGTGTGAAAATTTACTGTTCAGAATTACCTGCTTTGTCGCATCTGAAACACTCATGAGGAGCCAGTCATCGGCAAAGCACTTTCAGTTTAGAGATCTAGGATAATTAGAAAAGTAAGTTCTAGGGTCACAGATGTTCGATTTACTACACTAATTTATCCTTGTTCTGTTGATAAATTCTAGCGGATTATTAGTCGAAGGTGGAAAATTAGTCAACATGATCGCTTGTTTAGTTAGAATTCAGTCATTAATAAACGAAGGTAATATTAAAGTAAATTTACAAATGACGAGGCAGTGTCAATTTGAATGACTAAATTCCGAACCCAAATTGAAGCGAAAAGAGGCTTGTAAAAAGTATGAAACAAATGAGAAAGGGTATAGGTTTCCTTTTTTTTAAGCTGGTGCAAGTAGGGCGAAGACCATCAGAGAAATGCATAGAATGCAAGCAAGGTCTTTGAGGAATGACCAGGCATAGAATGTGGTAACTACTGCAAGTAGGATTAGGAAAAACGCTTTTTTTGAGTGTGTGGTTTGGTTGCTCGCCTCATCCTGATTTGAAGTCACCAAGAGAATCTGGATTCTTGCCATCATATGAGCGAAAAAACGCTGCAGAGGTGGCAGAAGTGTTGTAATATTTCGATTATCCATATTACGGTGTCTGGCTGTTGCTTGGCTTTGTTGTTGCGGTAAAGGTTCTTGCTTCATCCTGTATTTTGTAGCTTGCCGCTCCGTATCTGACACGTGTATCCGTTTGTTCGAACCTATTGATTTGTGTGTTTTTTGTCAACAGAATGGAATCAACCTTGTGGATCCGAAGGTTCTCATTGGACTTACTAGAGCGGATTTGGAGCGCATTTTCCAGTCCGCAACCGTGTCACCGATCCCGCTCCTGGATGAACGTCTAGAGGTTCTGCGTACTAATGCGATGGTCCTCATAAAGGAGTTCGATGGATGCTTTACAAAGTGTATTGGAGCGTGCGACTGTTCCGCTGTTAAGTTGATTCAACTCGTTTGCGACAAATTCCCGTCTTTTAGAGACGAAGCGTTCTACAAAGGACGAAATGGTTCGTTAGTATTTGGACTATATTTTTGTTTTATTTTTTATTACTTAAAACACAGATTGGCGTCACGGGTTATGTTTCGCCACCAGGCAGATGTCCGGGTAGTAAAATAAATAGTGCTCGAGGCAGTTTAGCTGAAAACACAGTATGCGTAATGGGAGAGAAACTAGTCCGACATTCTATAAATTGCCGTAACCTGTACGCACACCAGAATACGACAGCTACAAACTAGTAGAACGCCAGGAATTAGAACCAACTGCAGGGGGACCATTACGAACAAGTGCTGCAATATGTTGATCTCCTACATTACGGGTAGTTCGAAAATTTCCATATGAAAAAACAAGGCTGATTTCAGAGCTAGCCAAAGTGAACTCTGTTAGCTATCAATTGGAAGGCCAACATTAGAGAGATGGACTTGATGCATTCGCTCTGTTTACATTATGACCAGAGTGAACTTTCAGGAGCAGCGTCAGACGCAAGCATCTCCGATTTTGTCTTGCTGTATTTGGGATGCTCCTCCATTAATTGCATGAACTGGTTGGGAGATGATGGCTGCTGTACCAGCATTGGTTTCACTTTTCGACACGGTGCTACGTTTTTTAGCTGTGATTTCTTATTGCGTAGAATTGAGCTAGGTACCGTTTGCTGTATATATTGGAATCTTCGAGAGGCCCTTATTTTACATCATGCTTTCTGCCGTTGTTTGGAAATTGTTGACCTTAGCAAGGAAACTTTCTTTTTGCCAGATTATTCGCTAATTATCTCAAGCTATCGTTCTATTTGTAGTTCTGCTTTACAAACGAGTTCAAATACTGGTTGCTGATTTGTGGTTGGCTTTCAGGGGAGAGTCCTATGGTCACTTCAAAGATATTGACTCCCTCACGGCATTTGCAGATTACCGGTAAGTTTTCTTACGTCCCCAAACGATTCGTGAAATTCGAAGTGGCTTATTTTCTCATTGACACCTAATTTTAGAGTTCCACAGGTTTTGAATTTCTTTAATGTACTCGAGTACGACGAAGAGCTGATGAAAAAGCTAAAGAATCGCAAGTTCATATTTTCATTTATTTCAACATTTATTTCGAAAAACTTGTGTACCTGCTTGTATTCTTAGTAGGAATTTCAAACTGTTCTACTGGGTATCAATCACAGAAAAATGGGGTATCAGTTTAACTTAGCTTCTATGATTTCGCTCGGATCAAGGTTGGAATCAGTACCCATCGACTAATTCAGTTTCCAAATCCATGGACTTTGAATGTCTTGAAGCAACCTTTGTATGGATTTATGTCTTTTGAATAATTTTCCTGCGGAAGTTTCTTTCAGTAGCACAGCCTTGCAAAAGCTGATTTTCGATAGATTGAACTCCTTTTGGGAGAACCTTTCAGGTTTAACTAATGCTTATTTTTTCAGGAGCAGTCCCATGGTCTTCGATCTAGACACAGCTTCCATCGCTTAAGAGTTCTTTTTTCATTAGATTGGGCCTGTCATTTTCATCCTCGTATCGTTCCTCCATAGAAGCGTTTCGTTGCCTAATCCTCGGAGCTCATATTTTGGCTTTTCAGGCTAGTCATCTTATTCTGATTATTAGCTATAAAACTTTCAGAGTTTTTTACTGAGAAGCGGAGCTGCTTTTATAAATGGAGAAATATTAGTGCCTTTCAAGGAATCATTTCATCCGTGGTTTTTGCCGTCTATAGATGAATCGCTCGAGAATGGATCGTTCTGGGAGGTGGAAATCCGTGGATGCTGTCTCCAAGCCGTTGAGGTTAGTGAAGCCTGAATAATAAGCCACTTGGTAGGTCTCCTCAGGCTTTCTGGTTTTATTCTGAGTATTTTGCCCAGCTTTTAGTTGAAAAGACGAAGGAGTTGCTTGCTCATCACGGAGACACTAGTGTCATTTGCAATTCGGTTATTGCTGACAACTTTTTGTGGCTCTATCGTCGAAAATTCGCGAAAGAAGTCGAGGCAGCTGTGCCTATGCACAGAACGCGTTGCATTTACTACTGAAACCTCGACGTTGTGCTGCGTTTTTACTAACGGATTCATTATAACCAGTGGGAATTTTATTGTTTAGAGGATTCGGCTAAAAATAAACGGTGTAGTAATCGATAGCCATATCTAGTTCTCGAACTTTAGTGCTTTATTCGAACCATCGGATTCTATGAAGTGCCAATAAAGTCCTACATTGAAATTCATGACTTAGATAAGGAGCCTTTAGTGAGATGAGTTAATCTTGCCCAGAATACCTAATGAAGACTCCCCGAAAAACAATGAACGGTAGCAATGCGGACAGCATGCGAGCGTCAAGTGAAAACAAGGAACGCCCAATAATTTTTGACAAGGACATCACAAATCGAACAATTCTAATAAACTAGAATGCCCGATTTCCAGATACTTCAAATTTTGGGAGGGCTGGTTATATCACACTTCGAGCTGATATTATCGGTTTCTGATATATAACATCCAGTATGATCTTCCTTCGAAGAAGCCCCAAATTAAGAGTTATTCTGATTTGCAACGCTGGAAAACGTCTTGGCGGAGGAAAGGCGTATTGAATCAAATTTTATCAATCAAGGTTTATGTAAACTAGCTTTATTGATTGACTGGACTAGTTGGTTGTGTATTTCAAGATTTCCAGATCTCGGATTGTTACATCTGAATGTAAAGTGGCCTAATTAGTGGCAAATCAAACTTTCAACTCCTAGTCTCACGACAGTAATGCTGAGCTAGGGAGTATTGTAAATGACCGATGGTTTTGAGTTGTCCAAGAAATTTGGTATTTCATTTGATCTGATAAAAGCTTGAGGCCGTCAATCTACAATTTCAGGACCATCTGTAGAATCCAGACGAAGATGATGTAGTAGTTCGGTGAAGTCTTAGTGGAGTCCTGGGCAATCACTTAGGTGATAGCTTATTGCCAAGACAAATTGGGGGAGAAGGGAACTGGATGATTTTCTGTGATCAGATGACTGTCATCCTTCCTTAACTCTTAATCCACCCATTGGCATCTCCGGAGGATTCTTTGGGTGATCACTAATGAAGGGCCGCTGGCGCTGATAAGTAGCATCCTTAATCTTGTATCAACTGGTGCTCCCTCGGCATTATCGATAGTTGAATTATGGAAGGAGTCTCATTTTCAATTGATTTTAACGTTTATGTTATTCATAGTTCCGTTTACAGTAAGTCCGATGATTATACGAATATTAGTATCTTAAATATAAATCCAACGAGGGGAAAATATTTGCCCTGATACAGTGGTAATTTCTACCAAGCCACCAGCCCTGGGAAAGTACTTAGAAGCTCGATTAATGATGGCCATTTAAGCGAATCGATAGATAACTTCGTGAATATTTTTTGCGCAATTTAAATAGATTGTGTGAATAAAATCAATGACTTCTTTATGGACTATATTGACAGGAAGATTTATAGTCAAGGATACAGTTACGTTTTAGAAGAGGGACACCAATATTTCCGCTATCCTCTTCTCGAAATGGGAAGTTTATTATTACGTCCCAGCCGCAAGAATACCATTTTAATCCTAATTTAGGCAAAGGGGTATCTTGGTGTCTTCGTGAATGAAGAATTCACGTTTGACCTTTCTTCTGCAGGTCAAAATTTAACCAATTCCTGGATGGGCTCGACGGGTTTCGAACTTATTTTGTCTGATAAGTCTGACGTTATGCCATTGCTACACTACTTGCTCGAATCTTTATCCTAGTTTTGAGTAGCTACTTTACTTCAACATGTCAAATAGCTATTTACTTTTTTACCAGAGAGCTTACCTCCGGTAAACCTACATTTTTTTTACTTACGGAGCGCAACTACTCAATTTCATGAAGCCCTGATCGCCCAAAACCTGTATACGAAGGCATATTGAGATTTCTTTTGCTAAATAGTGAATGGAGCTCATTTTTAATAAGTGAAATTTTTAGCCTCATTGAAAGCTTATTTGCTCTGTTTCTTAATAGCAAGGTCTCAATAGTGTCTGAGATATCATTACTGGTCACGAACAGATCAGATTTTCAACAGATGATAAAAAAATTTAAATGAGGATCCTCATTGAACTGCCTTTTTGCAGACATCTTTAGCACCTGAGTTTGCAACAAAGTGACGGCTTTACAGGTCATTTTCCTGTCGTTTGTTATAAGGATTTTAAATTTTATACTTACTGTGGTAGAAAAATAGGATCGTGACAGACTTCAACTCCAAGAAAATTATCCAGTCGGTTGCACCGTTCTAAAGCGCATAATCTCTAGACTATAGTCTTTATAACTCGCGTCAGATCATAGTCTTCTCAGCGAAATCTCAAGTGATACTGACTGCAAGATTCAAGATCGCACTTTCTTTGTAGAAGCAAAAGGAAGCCAAAAAGTGAGCGAGGTTTTTCAGTTATTAACTCCCTTTTTACACCCAACTACAACTGATTCATGTGTTGATATCATCTGCTACTGCCTTAAGTGTTTGGAAAATTCCCATAAATGCTTTTGAGAGGCCTTTATTGAAGGCTGTCAGGACTCGGAATTTGTATCAGGTGATGGAAAGGGTCTAACACAGTGGCACGAAATCATTTTCAACCAAATTGACGTGGTAAAATGTTTAATTTTTAAATTTTACATTGGAAAGATCATAATACGATTGGAGAGGCAATAGGTAACAAAGTGCAGCTCAAAAGATAACTACTGATCACGAGAAGCAGACAATAGAAAGAGTGTCTCAGTTGAAAGAGGAATTAAGTCGATCGAAGCACAGATTTTGGGGGATTACATAGCCATTTTGATGGGATTGTGGTAATGCTACTTATCAAACTCAGTTGGTACATCAGTCCGCACAGTCTGCAGTCCATATAGTTTTCATTCTAAAGGCGAAAAGTAAAAAAATGGAATCATTATAATTCGAAATTGAGGTCATTCAATTCTTTGAATGTTTGCTAATGGATGGAATGCAATTGCATGTGAAAAATAGGCAATCCAACCATCTTCTGAATACTTCATGAGGACATTCAATTAACATATTTTTTATTTTATCAGATAAATACCAAATGATGGTATTCATGAGGATTGGGCTCGCAAAATTGTAAACATTACAGAGAAGTTTTATGTACAAGGACTGGTTCATAACTATTACAAAATATTAACGTTTTTAATTGCTTGAATTTTTAAGAAGACTCATTGGAAGTAAACATTTTGTTTGCCATATATGGGCTCTTCTATTAATGAAATGCCTATTTTATTTCGGTAGGGAATTAAAGGCACTAAATTATTACCCTGCTTGTTTACTTCTCAAACTTGCAGTTCTTACAAGCAATTTTTCTACGTTAAAACAAATTATGAATTGAGCAATATGAAAACATTTCCATTTGGCCTACTAGATATAAGAAGCAGATGCACTTAAAAAGCTTTTCAAATCCTTTTATTTCATTTTTAAAGGGGAAAAACGCACTAATGATGGACACAAGTGAGTGTACGGCTTTGGTGACAGAACGCTTTTGTTCATTTAACTGGTTGGATGTTTATTTACTGTCATAGTCTAGTTTCTTTATCCTATCAGCATGGAACATACACTTTATAAGTTACTGTATTGCATGGCATCACAGCGTTACTCTTCAAATAGTTAAGGTAACAAGTTACTCAATTTGAGTATCCTTTAGACGGCCACGTTTTGAAATCACTATTTTTGTGGAATTAAGGTAACGCCTTATCAATGAACAAAATTAAATCAAGTTTAGTCCACAGGTCTGAAAGTAAACAAAAGAAAAACTTCAAATCTTTAGTGCTTTAGGTAGCAGTCCGGAGATTTTCGAGGCTTGGATATACACAGCTGGCTAAATTTCTCTGCTAGTTAAGGATATGTTGTCGATTTCAATTGCACCTTCATAATTAAGCCCCAAAATAATATTTTTACGCTTCTTTGAATGTAAAAAATTTTGAATGCGTTTTTTAGGATTATTAAACGAAAGCTAATTTGATTTGTTTTGCTGCACTCTAAACAGAAACGGAAGTGGTCAGATTTCTGCTATAATTCTGGCGAAAGTCATCCGATACAAAGGCAACATAGTTAATTTTACTTGGGAACAACTCATCGCTTCTGCTGTACCAGACATAGAATATAGGTATAGATTCAACTATTCGAAATTCAAATGTGTCAAGGACAATGTTCTATTGATTATCAAATGAAACCACCAGTTATCAAGTTGACATTGGAAAACAGTAGGATGACTAGTTTGGGTGTCGAGCGATTCGGAATTGGTTAAATCATTTTGTAGTTGTGGCGGCCTTTTTGAGTTAAGTCTTAAGAGCCTCAATCGTTATTATTTTCTTAAGCAAAAAGTTATGTACGCTTTTGCTTGATGCAGCAAGTTCTCATTTCAATCACAGCTAAGAAACGAATTAATCTGCATTTCGTGCTTGGATTAATATTTGTTTTAACATTTCTACCGTAAGTTGTATCCAATTTTTATGAGTCCAATACAGTTGCAATCGCCTTTGGAATGTCCATAGAGTTAGAGACGACTTTCAAGCGTTCGCACATTCAGGCACTTAAAAATGGTATACTCGTTTGGTTCACCAATTTCGGTTCTAATATTAAAGGGTTGGTTTAAAGTAAGCAAAAAGATCTATTTAATACATGCCGCTGACCGACCATCGGTCATGACAGTCCAAAAGCTCAGCTTCATATTTTAACTTGCATTGATCGTGCATAAATGGTTTCAACATTTGCGCTTGGGAGATTTTCAACGCTAAATGATAGATCGTTTGACTCGTTGATTTATTTTGGGATTTTACTGGACAGTCACTGAACCGAATATGATGATTTTGCGTAAGGGAATTTCGCGAGAATTTGCTGCCTTATTGCGCATCCCGAATAACTTGACCCATTCACGCACAGGAACTAAATTATTGGATGACTCAGGAAGACTATTGCAGTTTGATCCACAATAGCAAATCATAGTGCTATTCCAAAATTTTCTTACCATTTTCCGAGATGTACAGGAAGTTGGTAAATCCCTCTTCTTGATATGCTTTCTTCAAGTTTCGTATCAGGCTGTTCACCTTGTTTCTTTGCTCTTTGTACCTCACAAATGTTTCCTGAGTTGAATTTGAGAGCGAATTTGTTCTCAACTGCTTTTGTAGCAGTAGTTCACTATCTCCCTTCTCGCGGATGGCTGCGTCCCATCCATTTTACTCTCGTCCAGTTTTTTGCCTTGTTGTTGTTGCCTTGTTGCTGCATTTTCTATAGATTTCAAGATATCTTCGTATGTAGTAGTGAAAAGGTCTTGAGGTAGTTCCATTTTGAGATGTTTCTGGGAGCATAGCATCCCATCAGTCCAACTTTGACTCCTCCAATTTGCAGTGTCAGCGTTGCAAGTCTGTTTGAGACAGGGTTAAATTCAGCTTCTATGTTCTTTTTGACCAAAAAGGCGACCCCACCATTTGGTCTAGAGCTTTCACTGTGTCCAGAGTTGAAGAAAGCGTAGTTATCGATAGTTAAGGAGCAGGATTTCATTCGAGTTTCCGTTAAGGCAACGATTTCCATACCCCTACCAGAAGTCTCTTCAGTTATCTGGCGGAGTTTTCAATCACTGCTACAGCCGCGCACGTTCCATAATCCGAGTTTCAGACCACGGATCCAGGTAGTATGTCGTATCTTTTTTAAGGGGCTGTCCGTGGACTCTGACTGTATTTCCGTTGGCATAATAATGAATTTGTACGTCCGATGGTTTATTAGTCCTCTCCGACCGCCCCTCTTTTTAGCCCTCTGGGTTGTCCTAGAGATTACCAGTGGTCACCATGTGGAGGTAGAGTAGGTTTGATCACCTGTACATCTCGCAGAGAAACAATCTCATAAAGCCTTCATTGCTGAAGGAAATAATGAAGGAAAACTCCTCATGGAATACACAAACTGGAAGGACACTAGTTAAACCAAAAGATCTGGTCGCACACTACCGGAAACTGTCCAAGGAAAGAACCACTGAGGAAATTAAAAACTATGCTCATCTACCAAGAGACTCCTCCATTTCAATGGAGGTGATCGTGATAGCTAAAAATAGATTAAAACTACATAAAAGTCCCGGCGAAAATGGAATTAGATCCGAACTACTGAAATGGGATAACCAGTGTCTAAATCCCTACCTACGACTTCTATAATGGGACTACTCCTATACCTAGAGCTTGGATCGATGCTGAAGTTGTAAGTATCTACAAGCGGAAAGGTTCACAGAAAGATCCTGCAAACTATAGATCAAACTTCCTTCTAGATGCATTAGGTAAGTTATATGCATCTATTCTGTGCCAGCGTTTGAAGCACCATCTTGCCGAACCACCCTCAAGAACCCAATTTGGATTCTGTGAAGGAAGATCAACCGAACAGGCTATACTTGGAGTAAGAACTATTATATAGAAAGCCGTGGACCAGAAGCAGAAAATAGTGCCAGTGTTTGTCGACCTGGAAAAGGCTTTTGACTCGCGGCCAAAAGCTGCAATAATCAACTGAATGATAGATCTGGACTTCTCTTAGCAAATGATCCATTCAGTAAAGTCCTTGATGGACTCACCGAAGGGGAAATTTAGGGGAACAAGGGACTACTTTGAGATGAAACGTGGTGTGAGACAAGGCTCAAAAGAGGGGCCACTTCTCTTCAACCTAACCTTCCAACTCATATTGGATGAAGCCTTCTCCTCACTCAAGGACAGTGTAGTACAGATGATCGATCACTCGAGTAAAAGATGGCAGCTACATCATTTAGAATACGCCAATGACCTATGTCTTATTGCGCCAAATAAAGTCGCAGTTGTCAGATTAATAGAGCATCTGGCGAAAACGATGCATAAATATGGAATGCAAATCGCAGCGAACAAAACCTTCTGGTTTGAAGTTGGAGACGGTGAGGACCAAACGCCTCTTGAGGCAGCTGGAATGTCATTCCGACGTGCCTCACACTTCGAATATCTTGGTTCCATAATTTAAGACACTGGTGAGCTAGACGGAGCAATAATCGCAAACTTAGCCAGAGCAAAAAGGCACCTAATACGACTGCGACCATTTCTGCTCTCAAGAAGTCTCAAAAGCACTCTGAAAGCGCACCTGGTGGGAATTTTGTCGATCCTGCACTCACTTACGGATTGTCAACCATTGTCTTGAGAGTAAAAGATAGCAATCGACTTAAAGCAATACAGAATACGGCTCGCCGTATGATACTTGGGCTGTACTCTCGAAGCGACAAAACTGTTGAGGAACTCCGAAAGGAACTGCCAATGCGTAACCTGGCAAGTCTTATACAGACTAAGAGGTTGAACCTATAGAAGAGCCTGAAAATGGACAGAGATAGCCTGATACTCTCCATACTCAACAGCAACTTTGATAAAGCCGAAACAAAGAAAGCTTCACATACAAGGAAATGGATGCTTCAATTAATTAAGGATGCGAAAGAAATATGGCAAGAGCAGTCAGATTCATGGCTACTAGATCCAGAAGAAAGCCCTAAAGTTCGAGACCAGAAATTATACACCTAGATTGATAGGAGGAAGACAACGTGATATTGTCTGTACCAACGCTAACTGCCAAAGATCCTTTGCCAGAATAAGTGGTATGCGAATGCACGTAAGACAAGATCATGAAGAAGAAGAACGTAGAACTGAAGAGATGCTCGACCCTAGACTAAAGTGCCCTCTTATAGACTGCCTTAGAAGATACGAGACTCAAGGTTGGTTAGAAAGACATATTGGGAGCTGTCACCCTTCGATCGAAATCAGACAAAGGGAGAAACAAACAAAGAAGAGGAAACAATCAACTGAATTAGAAAAGCAGAAAAGCTGAATATGAATGAGAAAAATGATAGAGCTGAAGATAGGAAGCAACGAAAAGTCCCTCAGGCAGGATGAAATACACACCTGCTCCATCACGGCTGCGAAGAATTCTATCCCATGTACTCCACGAGGTGCAACAGGAGAACTGAATGCCATCCCGCCACACAACCAAGCCGAGATAGGACCAGCGGGTCGATAAACTGAACTAACTGCTCCATGCTATAATATGTAACTTATTGTATTTCTGTTGTACCCCCAATAATTCCTTGGGACTTGCCCTAAAGGGTGGGGAGGATGTACAAGTTTTTACAAGAAGCATAGCCGGAGTCAACTTCATTCTGTGCTTTCCCTAAGCTATCTGCACAGTACGTAGTAGTGTAGTTGTGTGTGCTGTAGACAACGGAAAAGAAATTATTCCCACTTGATTTATTTTAAAGCGAAATACATTTGCTTTCAAAGAGGAAGTGTTACTTTCGGATTATCAAACACAGGCCACATGGCTATCGATATGGAGCAGGGCTTATGTGGAGGCGATTCTCACAGCAAATGACTTTCTTACATTTTAGACGAGACTGGAACCTAGAATGCGATATAATTTTTTGACTCAGTTAAGAAAGTTGCTCCGATTTCCCATAAAAGAAATTCTTTTTGTTTCGCTCAATGTAGTGGACCGTATATGAATGTCATTGATGGTATTAAAAGAGTGGATGCCTCTAAAGGAATTCGAATCGTCGTCAAATTTGTAAAATAAGTCAAGCTATCCAACCTTGACTTTTTTGAGTGAGTTGCTCCATAAATTGCGTTTTTTCATGTTTAAATTCCAAACAAACACAGCGAAGGTATTTGTAACGACGAATCCAAAGAAGCCATTTTGGGCACTCAGTCACCATGCGCTGAAACACTTAGGAATAATTATTCTACATCTTCCTCGGCGTTACAAACTGCCCGCAACCAGGAGGCGTCGATATGCTGTGTGATGCGAAATTGTAATTATAAATTACTATAAAGAAAGAAATCGACAAAGTCCACTGAAAGTCACATAGTCACCCTAGCTTTAGTTTGCGAGTACCTTTTAATTGCAAATATTCACCTCAACATGACATCCCTCTTCATGAGGCTTGAGTGATTAGTCAATTTTATACAACAGCTAAATGGAACAAGCAACAACTTAGGCTTAGAGCAAAGTTCTTAACGATTTCATTCTGCACCTCAGGCGGAATGAAAATTAATATAAGCACCATCTGAGAGTGCTTATAACTCGATTTAGCTTGATTGACGATGTTACCGAAAAGTCAATAGTTCAATAACGTAGGGGTCAAATATATGTTTATATCAAAAACTACAATTTTCCCCATTCATGTAACGTCATACCGTTTTGATTTACGGCATTGCAATAAAATGCATATATATATATATATATATATATATATATATATATATATATATATATATATATATATATATACTAACATGGTCAAAACATCCGAGGCACTGGAATTCTATTTAATTTGC
Source organism: Moniezia expansa (assembly GCA_019097775.1). Lineage (NCBI taxonomy): Eukaryota > Metazoa > Platyhelminthes > Cestoda > Cyclophyllidea > Anoplocephalidae > Moniezia > Moniezia expansa. Next base: position 2,701,453 of record JADFDV010000052.1, read on the forward strand.
TGAATTCCTTACTTGAATGCTCGCTTTTTGCAAGAAAAAGGCAAATAAATGATGTTGCAGCCTATTACTAAACTCCTGAGCTGACTAGGTTTAACTGAGGGAATTGCTTCCTCAATATAACCCACCTTCACGACCAAAATCGACACCGGAAAAACGCCTTAGAGTGGATGTAAAGTCTTATAGTTTATTAGATTGATGAGACTTGAGTGTAGTTACTTTTCAACAACTTCTAAATTACTTTGACACGATTCACGCACTGCTATTAGAATAGAGCTAACCTGCTCGTAAGGCCTCTGCTTTAATGCATTTATGTCCATCTACCTAACGAACAAATTCATTTGTTCCATACCATCGAATCATTAAGGTTCAGTATAGAAATGATTTCGACAAACAGCCAAATAAGTGTCGCATTAAATTGACGACTGTTGCTCATTAGTTCAGCAAATTATCTGCAAAGATTGATTTTAAAAAACAATTCTGAAAAATTTACAGTAAAATTCGAAATACTAGTAGAACTTAATATTGTTTACAATAATTTGTCAGACCAAATTTTCACCTTGCTGTACGTATGCCTTTCAATCTGCCAAGGTCATAGTCGGGAGGTGCTTTATATCGAAGCGATAAATATGTCTGGAAATAATGAAATTACTCATAAGGTAAACTTCCCAGATGCAACTGAAGATGAAAGTCCTACTCATAAGAGGCATTTAACTGCTCGTTATGACAAGAAGTCGAGGAAACTAATGAAAGAAAAAATAAGCTTGGAGGATTTTATATTCGCTGAGTTGAGGAAACTCTATCTCCGGGACGTATGTCATTCTTAAAAATAATAAATATCAACGTAGGACGATGAGTTTGATTGCGAGATCGATGTTGATCAACTAATTTCTCTGAAAGAGAACGAACGAAGAAAGTACATGGAGGTAAACTATCATATCAGTCTTATTACTGTGTTTTAGGATCGTCTTTCAGGTGCACCCTCGTCCCTAGAAGATAAACAGGTCTGTATTAGTTTTTACAGCTGCTTGATTCATTGATGCACATATCTTAAGGTTATAGGCCAGTGCCTGTTTGGATTGAAGAAATGAGGTTTTAACCGACAAGCCTATTTACCGAACGCAATTTTCTAAAATCATGGTCGGTAATGGCTTGTGTTAACATTAAATTGATGAAGATTTTTTTAAAACTTGTTAAATTGCTATCGCTCTTATTATTATCGAACAGTTGACTTGAATGTTCCAGCTATTTGAATATTTTTTTAATTTTCTTTTAACGTTGTAACTCTTATCACTCAACTTTGTTAAGATGTTTAAATCGATCGTTAGCATTCTAGCGTATGACTCCTTTTCTTATTGGCACCTATTCGCTTATCCACATTCTGCTATCTCCGCAGTTTCAATATGAAAAATATACTACTTCATCTCATTTCCTAAATGCACAAATAGCCACTATTCATTATCTAAATTCTATATTTAATCTTTTGCTCTGAATTGTCCGAATTTCGTAGAAAAGCTTTATTGGATTGCTAATTACAACATGTATTATAGCCTACGTACGGTTTCCAATAATCTTATTGCTGCTTACAAATAAAAGGAATATAGTAAATTACTGTTCAGAGCAATTAACTTTGCAGTCGCTTTCGTAAGATAACAAATGTTAACGAGGAGTCGCGTTCGGTAGTTTTAACATATCGTTCTGGTCAGCATTTGCACTCATTCGTAACGATCAATTTCTAACTTCATCATCATATGCACTGACGATTTGCCTGAAGATTCGGTCCTTCGGTTATTCATTGGAGCTTCTAACCATTCATCGTTTCATGTGGTTCTACCGAAGGGTTGACGTTAGATTATAATACCACGGGGCAGTTTGTTTTTTGTGACGTTTATCGCGGTCACCCATAGCCATAAAGAATGCGCACGTCCTGTGTGCGTTTGGAATTCAAAGCAGCTTTATTCTTAAACTATTTACTGTGTTAGGAACATAGACACAAGACGATTTTATAGTCTTCGCGGGAGCAAGGTAGAATTTGGCAATATTTGCATGTTCATTGACTGTAAGCTTTCTTCCACTTTATTTGAGACTCATTATGCATTAATAATTCATCAATTCAGGCCAGTCTCAATTAGGAACGGGAATTTGAATATTAATCGAATAGTGATATGAGACCTAAGAGTATTCCCTACCGAACTGGCGGACCAAGTAATCGAGAAGCGGGTAGGTGATGGGGTCATGAAAAATGAGTTGATTACTGTTTTTTTTAACTTTAGCTTATTATTCCCTCTGTTTCTTTTGCTCAGCGGTTTTGATCTATTTTTTTTTTCTGATATAGACTAGTTGAATAAGTGAGTAGCATTTCTTATGACGCTTTCAAAACCAAATTGTGATTCCACAGCTATTGAAGTAAACCTCTTTGGCGGCCGTTTCATTGGTTTTTTTATTTCACCATCTTTTGCACAAATTTTTTTGCACTTGTCTCGTGATAATGGAATCTGTTACATTTAAGTTTTTTAATCGCCTAAGTGTTTTTTTTTTGAATTCGCTTGCATCTCTCATATCCAGTAATTAAAATGAATGCGTCGACCAATCAGGCGCTCGTTTTTGCGTACAGTAACAAAATTTTCGCAACGGCTTGAGACTTCGGGGTTGAACCCTGCCATGGTGTTCACATTTCTTAGGAAAAAATCTTTTATTCTTGAACACTAAGTTTCTTCTTTTCTCTGGCTCTATAGAAGTGGGACCCCTCTTCTATTCTGTGTCAAGTACTGAAAATCTGGAAATTAATTGAATTTTTAGTCTGTCGTAAGACATATTAAAGGGGAATATTTTTTAGGAAAGAGGAATGGTACCCTAATGCACCCTGATGCCTCTTATTAAGTACTTTTAGCTAGCATTTCTGTTACTGGCGTGCTGAGCTTCAAATCCTTTCCATCTGATGAATCAAATTTGTACGTGACCATAGTCTCTTGCCGAAGCGTTTTAAATAGTATTATATGCGAAGTATGGGCTGAAAACCTAAATACAAGGGAAAACAAACTTTAACTGCTTGTCAATAACCGGAAGTTATTCGCTTCCAGATTTCCATTCCTCTGTTTTCTTGGAAATTTGAGGAGATTCATCAAAACCACTGTAGTGATCACCCACAATTGAAAAAAGCTTCGGAAAAATACTCATATTTAATGAAAACGTTTAGAAATACCAATAAGGCTGTTTAAAAGGGAGAGGGAGAGACCATCATGCTGATTAGCTGGTCTCAAGATTGGGTAGACCCTTTGATCTGCTACATCAGAAGGCCAGTAAAATCTCGTTGGACTGGTCATTTTCAGTCAAGCCCAGAGCTCCGTTCTTCTGGGAGGCTAATACTAATCACCACACCTCCACGGGGATCTAAAAGCTAGACTCCCTGGGGTAATGAATTTGGCTCTCTCATTTTCATCCTCAGTAAACGTCTAGTAGGACGGAACAGATACGCGAGGTAACAATTACCGAATCAAGTGAACAAAATATGCGTTCAGTTAATTTCAACAGTCACGTGATGAAGTGAAATCTGTGTTGCCATACAAAAAAACTGACCTTTATGGATAGACCCAAATCAATTGTGGCGGTTTGTTTATTTTACTCGCAGACGTTGCTGGTTGGAGAGTAAACGGTTCAAACATTGGTGAGTCCGTGTTCAAATTATGCTCACATGGTTTGCAGCATAGATTAAATCTTGTAAATATAGCAAATGAGTATGTGTTGAAGGCTGTTCTATAAGTCTGCTTTTCTCTTTTAAGTTAAAATGAGTAGAGGCCAGTTACCCCTGGGTGTATTGATTCTTTTAACCCAGTCTTCACTAGCAGAGGAGGTAGAGAATGAAAAGAGCCATCGAGCACTAAAGTCTCGCTTTGTTCCGCTGATTTTCTGGCTGAGTAGTTCAACCATTTAAGAAGAGACGCTCTTAGGGTAAATCTTTCTGGGTTAGTTTAGTTACCATTTGTCACCGAAACCTCGGATCTCATTTCCAACTAGACTATTCCTGTATTTGACTTGTGAATAGCTGACATGAAGCGAGTCAGGTTTGAGAAAATTAATCTGACCAAATACTGCCTGATCAGTAATGTGCTCGCATCGCGGTTGGCTCCAGGTATACCTTGTGGCTCCACTTTGCTATCGGCACCTCAAAACGCATACTCATTGGCTTTCATGTGGATATCCTAGTAACAGTATTAAGTTCGCAGCCCACAAAATGTGCAGTCTAGAATAGGACCAGTTCTACGAAAGTGAACTATTTGAAATAACCAATTACTCTAGAAGAACAGTTTTCTCAGTGCCGTTGTTTTTGCTTAACGAGTAACCACGAAAATTAAACGAGTGGAACTTTTCTTACCACACGATAGCCCAGTTTTCGTAACTTCCACTTTGCCTTTCATTAAGTAGAATATTTGACGATAGGCAAAGATGGATTCATTTCATTTTCTCAAAACAGATAGTCATTTAATTTCAAAAAAACGGGATCGGATTTTGACAAATCCGCTCACGTCCACATGTCAATCATGTTCAGAAATCTCTCATAACAGAATTAGTCAGCATTATAAAGTTCTACATTGGTAAATGTGTTTGTTTCCTATTGGTGGTATGTCTCGGGCTAGTTTCCATTGGCGAAATGAATTATACGATCACGTTTCTCATAACGAAATACAAAACCAGTGCCTCTGGCGTCTTGTATTCGGGACACTTTGGCGTGATCTCAATAAAACACTTTTTATGTTCATTTCATAGTTTTCTTCATTTATCTGACCTATTCGAAATAAGTGTGCCCGAAACACCGTATTGGTAAATATTTTACCAATTATGGTTGACTCAAAACCGACTATCTAAAAGAAATGGGCCAAATAATTCAATGTTTTACCATTGTAAATAGTCTTGTCATTCTTTGTTCAAGTTGTGAAGGCTAAAATAAATCATTCTTTTGAATTTACAGTCAAGAATAGGAGTTCAGTTTTTATGCTGAATTGGGAAAGCATTCTACTCGCAGCTTCGGAGCCTGTGGACGCTCACCTAGTGCATAAGATAACCATTTTTGCTGGTTAATGCTAGTCTACATCAGGATAAAGATAGCAAAATAGTTTTATCGTACCCAAGAAATGAATCGGAAGGTATTATTCGATCTTCTGGAGTAATCGCTCTTTAATTCACTCTGGGGCTATTCGTATTCCGAAATTCTAAGCCTGTCGGATTGTTATATGCCTTCTAAAGATGTGTATGTGTTAAAATGACGTGCTGTTGTTAGTCCTCCGGTATGTCTAGGTTTAATCGCAGTTGATTTGGGAGTTGTTTTGTCTACCGATTTTGTGCTAGCAAATGCTCTGCCATTTATTTATTTACTTACTACCTACCCAAAAAAGTGAAATTATCCAAGACGATTGAAAAATATTCAGCTCTAGGTTAATTTTGCCCCTTGACAGTCAGTCTGACCCCATGCGTGACCAGGCCGCATAATGGCCCTAGGGATAAATTGGCCGGTTTAGTTAGAAGCGCGCACTTCTCCCTTTTTATCCTCCTATATTCGGACACATTTACTTTAGATATGTACGTATAATCAGACCTAAGCAGGAACTATAAACTGCACTGCCGACGAAGCAATCTCCCTAAAATATCACGGACAGGGAGGCAATTTTCTAAAACCAGTTCTAAGGTGTAATATATTCTCACTCACGATCGCAACAAAACTCTGGCCACTTTTAGAACCAGTTCCACTCTATGGTCTCGCTAAAGTAGCATTACTCTGGTAGGCTTTGGACATTTTACGGCCTTTCAAGACAACTCTGAAAATTTCTTTAGAAAATCAAATAGCTCTCATTTGAGGCAGAAAACTTGATCAATGGACTTCTCGATAGAAACCAAAGAACGGTTCTATAAAATAGGCTATACAAGGATAGCAGATAGCAGGATAGCGTTCAAAAATGAGTCCCTAGCTAAACTGGAGAGTCCTTTAGTTACCTTTCCTCATTAGTGGTTTCTAATTGTTTATGCTCCCCATTTGATTGAAGCAGTGTTGCATTTTAAAAAAAATTTTGTCACCAGTTTAAAGTGCTCGACTGAAGTCCATTTCAGACTAAAAGAAAAAATCAAAATAATTTTTTTCATTTACCTAATTGACCATTTTTAGCGAATCCCTTCGATACAAAAATTAATTACACTGAGTGCACTCTGATTAGCATTTTGTAAATTGTTCATTTTTGACATTCACTTTATGTTATTTTCCATATCTAGCTCTTCATTTCATTTACTAAGCCTTTTTTGAAAAACAGTTCTGTTGACAATTAAATGCCAGGGTTTGCCTTGTGGTACTTGTATGATGAAGTTAATGCAGAAGAAGTCAATAAAAATTCATTTTTTCCTTATGTGGTTCGTTTATTCGTTTTGTTTTGCCTGCTTTGAGTTTTCCATTCTTTTGGTTAAAATCGTGGATTTCAGTCGCTGAGAAACCTTTGAATTAGCTGTCTTCGTAGACTTTAAAACGAACTTTCACTTGGTCCTAGCGGGACTTTCAGGGAGATTTTTACCCTACTGGTTATTTCGCAAGTGTTGGCTCGCATTTTCCCCCACCAATAAAAATGTTTTTATTCATTTCGTTGGCGAAATCGATGGAGTAGTGAGGAGTTCCGACTTTCTCAGTTTGAAGGAATGGATAATACTCTGATGTGACGTGGATCAGACTCGAGGTGGGAAAGGTATTAAGACCGCCTTCGCCGTTGTTGTTTTTATCTAATTGCCGTGGGTGCATTTTTCAGCTGGCCCTACAAGATGCGTTCGCCGTTATAAGCATGTTCGGACGTGCATCTGCAGAGTTGGATGATGTCGTGCGTTGTTGGTTGTGGGTCACCTTGGCTGAGTCCCTATTGTTCCAGGTCAAAACAACTCACAAATGACGTCTACACTTCATGTCGGTTATTTTTAGAGCAACTCTTGAGGGCTCCTTTTATTTACGATTCTTTCCTCAATCGACCATGTAGCTGTTATATGTTGACTTCTCTCCCAATATCAGGGTCTTATCTATTTTAGGTCACTGCATTAAAAATCCTTACTACAGTGGTCTTTCAGGTTTGGTTGATGAAATTCATTGGTGAGGTAGACCTTGTATGTTTCACCTAGTGACCTGGATTTTTCTTCTCTACGTCAAAATTTTGGCATGAGCATAGGAAAAATTTGAGTACTCAGGCATCTGGTTGTCTCTCGCTAATTTTCTTGCAAGGAAAACTTCAAAATTGCAGAGGAATTTCCAAAACTTTTCCTATCGGCTTTGTTATCATAGGTTGCTTCTTCTAGCCATGTTCTAAACGGTGGCTATATATTTTTAACCCATATCGTACAGGGTTGCGGTTGAGAAATCGCAAAGTAGAATCAGTCATAAAAATAAAGTGGGGGCATCTTGGTTTGAGTAGAGCCCAGAGCGCTCAAACCAGCCCTGTGGAATGGCCGTCCCCATTTTGGCCCGTAGAAACTGCACGACTGCGCCGGGTAGCTAGCCCCTAAAATGTGGTTGAAATCCACCTTCAATGAGGTGTCTTTTTGGTTCTTTATGTACCATTTTTTTTCTAGTCATTTAATATTCCACCATCAGCTTAGTACATTTTCTACTAATAAGATCCGAGATGAATGCATGAGATTCTCGGTTTGATCTTTATTTAATTGCGAAAATGCAATGTTAATAAAAGATTTGTTTGTGTTAAGACATGATCATAAACTGTTTGTAGGTTTGGGAGATTATCGAAGTTTCGTAAACAGTTTAGAATGATTTAAAACAACTCCAAGATCCCCATAACCTAGGAAAAAAGACAATTTTCAACAACGGAAGGATCTATTTACTTCCATGGACGGCAATGTTTTTCGCCAAAATATTCACGTACTATTTTAACTATTTCCAGTTAATGGTGGAGTGACGAATAAGTGAGACCTATTCTAGAGATTCAGAAATAGGTACAATGGTTGTTTCTTTGAAATCGCAGTCACAGAGATCTGTATTTTCTGAGTAGATACGTTTGAATGCAAGGGCGGACATAGTGTTCTTGTCATATTTCTGGCGGCTTCAACAGTAACCGCATTTTACAGGCTAATTATCAACAGATTAACTCTGCTAGACGACACTAGACTTGAACCATTCCGTGATAAATACCATAAAGGCATGTTTGTCATTCATTGTGCTCATTTTTGCTGCTGGCTCACTACTTGGTCACCCCGTTAATCAGTGGCAGTTCGTTTACTGTGTAATAATCAAGCGGAACATGCAAACACCGCGCTGACACGGAATTTGGGAGAAAGCGATATCTTAATATAGTGAGTTCCTAATCTGGCTGTTCACAGAGGAATGCCAAACTTTTTCCTCATCCCCAATTTGGGCGCGTGCTTGTCTTTTTTTACCAATATTAGGGGATTTTCGTTACAAAGCTCGTAAACAGGCGAGAGAGAGACTACACCTGATCGTGTCCATAATGCCGAGGCATGTCCTTTTAAGGTTCGACGTCCTGGCCAATGAGACTGTGATAGTCTTGACCGCGTTTTCCAGCAGACTGACTGGCCCTACCAAAGACTCTTTTCTCACCCTGGTTGATTTACTTAACTCATGATTTTATGCTTCTCATTCTAGTTGTTCTTCCACGTGTATTTTAAATATATGCAGTTGATGGTTTATCAATGTGTTACGGATAAGCGCCATAAAGAGTGGACAAGGTTAGCAGTATTTTTTTCACTTGGATATTACTAATTTACAGTTTATGAGGTCACGTACCCAAAAATTTTACGACGCCGTACTTATTAGTATTTTCTATGATCGTGCTCTAATGTAAATGACGAAAACAAATATAGCTACCATAGGTGGCTGATTATAAGTAGCGCTATACGAAACCTGTCGTCTTTCATTAAAGAACATGTTTCGTTTTGTGTACTCCGATTGTAGGTAACAATTTTTGCAATACTTTGAGATGAGGTAAGAGGTCCACCGATGTTGAGATTTAGTAATGATTGAGCTCGGTATATTCCTCAGGTGATAGATGAGTAAACGTGTAAGCCTTAATTGTGCCACTGATGTGTACCGATCACGGGCATTTGGCTCGTCAGAATGTACTGGTTCAAATCCGATCGGCGCGCTGGCTAAATATTGGTTACAATTGGAGGTTCTCCATCAAAGCGACGCCTAGGCGCCTTCGTTAAACCTAGAGTGACAGATTCCCCAGGAATTTTCCTTCTTGCAGGACTTGGCATTATGGTTGAGGAACAGTGCGATATCGTTGTCGGAGTCAGCCTCGCACTCCAATCTTTAACAGCAGACATTATCTTTACCCCAGCAATTCAATGCAATTGAGAGGTTGTAATGGTCCTATTTTTGCACATCAAATCAGCATCCAATTTGAAAAAAAAGAAGTATATCGCCACCAACTTGTTCCATGAATATATTTTTTGCAATGGGTCCGATGTTGTCTTACCAAGAGGTCTCCTTTTTAACACAATGATCTTGGTCAATGGACATATTTCTCTTCAAGCAATCATCTCGTAAAGCCTTCAAATTCAGTTTTCTCTCTGATGGTCTAGCTTACTGGGTTCTGACAGTTCTGCTCCATAACTTGATGACACAACTTTGCGGTACGGTTAGCAGCCTTCGCTGACATGTGCTTCAGCTGTTGCACAATATGAACTAAGGTTGTCTTCCAGTGCCCTATGCCATTCATAAAAAAATTTTTCAGCCGTGATCCCAAAAAATTATTTGGCTTGTTTCAAAATCATAAATGCTAAAACATCTTATAGAACTTGTCGCAGGAGACAAATCTCACTTGTGGTCTGATTCGACTGGGAATGTGCACGATTAGTGAACCACGGGAATTATTAGCTATTTCGCCTTGAGTTTGCCACTTTAGGGTTATAAAACTCTACCCCTAATAATTGATGCCAGCATCATCAGCATCAGAAACATATCTTAAATGGACGACGGTTAAACCAGAGTACATCCCTTAAATTCTTTGGGTGGTGGGTGGCGAAAAAACCCATGTGACAAAGTTGTATCCGGTGTGCAACTAAATAAACCTAGGAATATTTCCGTTGTAAGCATAAACAGCCATGACATTCAGACCAATCGACTGGAAATCCCACGTGAAACGCAATCCCACACTTTCAATCAGGGTGAGTCAAGCGTTATGGCCTCTTCACAACCAAATGCAAATTGCGTCCTAGCGCGTTCATGACCCTCGGGCACCTCTGATCTGATTTCGGGTTAACAGAGTGAGTAAAGTGGGTCGATCTTTCAAATAAGCAAAGTGTATGCGGTAGCCGAAATGGAGACTGTGCAGTTAACTCGGTACTTTTATCTAACAATAATAATCCAGGTCCTCATTGAAGAGAAGTGTCTTCTGGCCCTTATCTTAGGGAGATGGTGGGTGCCTTGAGACATCTCTGATCGAGGATCCCTCTGTAGAACAATATCTGACAAGATAAGCGAATGGTCAGCCTTCTCTTCACTGGACCTTATCGAAGTAGTTTCCACCAGTATCAGTGATATGAAGCTTTATTCTGCTAGAAACAGAATTTACCTAGACTTTGATTGAATAATCTGATATATCCTCAGGGGCATGCTTTAGTAACTTAGTAAGTCATATGTCATGAATTATCGTTTTCGATGGCAGCATGAGGGCTGGAATTCATAGAAATCGGACGAAACTCTATAGATTAGCACAGCTTACTGGTGATAAAAGAGAGAAGAATAAGATTAAATATTTCTGCGTAGTTATCCTCTTTCACGCACTTGGTGGGTTCCACAGAGAAACCGTTTTAATTCAGACTGTAATTAATTAGATCGGTCTACGAGAAAATAAATTAAACTGGTGTTTTATCGAAGCAGTAAAAATGTGCTCCTAGTGATATACCATCAAGTGATATAGTGGTTACACCGTATCAAACTGCAATGCCTAAGCATTGCACAGCCCAATAACTTTAACGCATAAATATTTTATATTTAATACTTTTTCGGTGATTTTTTCTTCAGGCCTTCATACAGACAGTCGTGGAAAGACTGCGGCAGTTTGATTGCCCTGGAGACAGACCGAGTTTGAACTTGGCACAGCACGCGTAGATGGTATCATTTACTAACCCCTCACCGCCCTTGTCATCAATGTGATTTAACTTATCGCGTTGGCTCCCTGTTACTCTTTTAGTAACCATTATTCAATCAAGCTGGCGTGTTCTTAATAATTTAATAAATTACTGTAAAGCAGTCATATTTCTCAGGTGTCTTTTCTTATCATCTGTGGTGGTTGAACAGAGAATAATGGTGGCCTTAGGTGCTCTCCTAGATACAGGCATTCTAGACGATATTTTGGAAATCTGCCCTATTTGGAAGATTAAAAACACTATTGGATCTTTCCTGTAGCATTAGTATTGCTCTTTAGAGAAGAATAAATTCTATCCACTACTTAATGGCTCGTTTACTAGATAGCTCTGATCTTTAAAACAATATGACTTCAAATTTCAGGATATGGGAACTAGGAATCAATTTGCCTAGCGGCTTGAATTTTTAAAGTGTGAGCCTGCTTCACCCCCACTTAAAGTTCTGCCTATTAGGGCAGACAGTAGTGCCTTGTAAGAATATGGAACAGAACGCGTAAGAAGGCTCTCAGAAAGGAGATTGCTAAGCATTCTGGATATCCAAGAGCTGAGGTTCGTAATCAGAGACAGCGTGTTTTAATAACGCATATTTTGGGGGGAATCGAAATATTAAGAGACAGAGCCGTTGAATTCGTGCGGAGACTCTGTGTTTGGTTTGCAGTGATTTTAAATTGAATATGGAAACATTCCTTTATTTTCAGTCAGCATTCGCATCCTATCGGCATTTTCACACTTCACTGTTTTTGAGTGTTCCTTTGAAGTTCGGTTTCATGATTTATGAAGTTGGGACAGTCTTAGTGGGTACTGGTACATAATATTTGATCGGTCCAGCATTTTGCTAATCACTTCAAAAAGAGAGCTTACTAGGTCAGGACTGATTTTTCAACTTGTTGTAGCATTCAGAGCTAGATCTTTTTCGGTAATCTGGACATCTAAGATGTTTAAAGAGGTAACTTTTTAGATTCTTGTTTGATTTTATTTCATTAAAAAAGGCATGAAAAAACTGTTTTTGCTGTCTTTATCAAATATCAAGCCTGGAGCATTAGGTGCAGCTCATTAAATATATTTTTGGGAGAGTCACTTCACACAAGCCTCCTCAACTCCCTACCGATAATGTTCAGTAAATTTACCGATGTGCGCTTTGATGAATGCATTTACGACGCAGGGCAAGACTAAAAAGCCATATAAAATAGAAGGAGTATCGGTAAGATGGGTTTGAATGCTTATTTGATGGATAGATATGAGGTTAGATGAAATTCAGTAAACTACATTACAGAGAGTACCAGTTAGGATGTTATTAAGTATTAAATGATCGCACTGATAGTAATTCTCCACTAGTTACAGCAATAGCTTTGAAAAGCAGAGCATCTCTTCATACCTTTGGAGAGTCATAAAAACAGCTGATGCAGATAGTAAATTTAAGGAGATCCCCAGACGTAAGAAGTGACCTGATATTTGAATAATGTCCCATCTTGAAGTGAAGTGGAATGCTTGACAGATTTTTCTTAGAGCACTTGTTTATTCTTCTTCTCACATTGTATGAATCGTAACTTTAAATTTTAGTACTTCTTCCGAAACCTTGTACGAAGTGGATACATTGCAGATTGGCCAAGTTAGGATAGTCTGCTTTAAGGCTCGGGGAAAAGTGCCGATTTATTCCAAATTCTTTAAGGCTTTGAAATTTTAAATTTCTACTAAGGCAGCCGTTGCTTTCTAAACCATCTCTACTCCGTCAATTCAATGACTGGATTTAATTTGGCATTTAAAATCAAGGCTCTTTCAATCTGGTTTGCGTCCACCGCTTCACGAGGGGAAACATTAAATTCATTGTCAATAAAAGTGTGGCTTTAAGCGACGCTTAAGGTTTTATTGTTTCAAGGAGGAGTCGAATCCATCGCAATCAATCTATCAGAGTTAACATTAATGTGACTAGCTCTTATCTTGAGAGGTGGTTTTTGGACTACAAAAAAAAATATGGCCAGACAGTCGTTCTTTTTTATCTGATAAGCCTAAAGCTCCCTCCTCAAAATAGAATCGAAAACTATTCCCTACAATGCGTGTTTGAGTGTAAAACAATAACTTTGCACATCACTTACCATTATGCTTGAAGTGCCGATGTTTACTGATTGTTCAAAGGAAAAGTTTGGTACACGTCCTCTATTGGGACAGGAATTGGATCTCTGAGATCGAGAAGTGGTCTAATTTAGGATAGACGTTCTTGTGAATATCAGGAATAATTCGACAGTTAAACTTTCTAACCAAACAGAACCTGTTTTGGATGAAATTGTTATTTTTTTCATAAAGTGAAAATTCAGGCCCTTGGTACAGAGGCTAGCGTCGTCGCCTTTAAGGCGTAGATCAAATACCCCGTCCGTGCTCAGGGTAAAGTCCATAATTCGGGCGGCATTGTTTTGACTGTCATTACCACATTATTGACATCATGATCCGGGATGTAAAGCACATAATTCGGCTAAGGTACACCTTCACCGAATTCACCTCTAATTTAAGTGACGATAACGGAGTGCCTTTTCGATCAAAATGTTATTTGGAAGCACCATCAACTAATCCATATCCGAGAGGGTTCTGAATTTCCAGAGGCCAAAACCAAATTCAAGAATACAGTATGGTAACTAGTAACTGATTTTTTTAAAATCAGGCGGAATTATAATCAACAGAAAAGCCCGATTTGCTACCTTGAGCATTGAGGTGTACCTTAAGATAATTCTCAGAAGAACAGTGAAATCAGATGAATCCATATATAATCGATGTCCCATTCCATAACTGGAAAGTGATCGTTTGAGACTGCCATCACATATTTATCGGTCTAACGATTTACGCCATCAACAACCAGACAGTTGTTTATTCATGGCAGCATTTCGCACTGTGGAATTTCGCTTAGTCGTCATTATTTAGCTCCATTGCTATTATAATTCCTATTAGAATACAAAAAAAAAATAGCTGCAACGTATAGTAATGAATTCAAATTCAAAACTGCCAAAGCATTTGTAAAATTTCATTTACCACACAAAATCAGGCTTGCATTGAAGTTAAATATCCATCATTGCGAATCTTTAGTCTCTCTGAAATTGTCAATTTAACCACCCTAATACCGTACTGCTAATGGAGGTAACACCGAGAGTAAGGGCTCAGCAACATTTATGCTACATATTTAACATTCAATTCCTAATTAATTTGAGGTAAATTAATAAATAATCAAGTTAAGCAATTCTTGAATGCTAAACGAGAATAAATAAGACTGTCTTCCTTCACTTGCATAACAATACCCCTAAAGATGTATTCCACCATGGGATGAATAAGGGACTAAACACACGGCGAACGATCTCTAACGTTTCATCCCGTATTAATGCATTGGGCTTATTCTAAGTTGCCTTTATATTACCCTGCGAAAAACAATAGTGGAGATTGACCACGTGGTGGCCACCGGTAATCTCAGGGGCAACCCTCAGAGTTAAAGAGAGGGGCTCTCGGAGAGGACTAATAAACCACAGGTCGTACAAATTCATATTATGCCATCGGAAATATATACCTGGATCCATGGTCTGAAACTCGGATTATGGAATGTGCGCGGCTGTAGCAATGATTGAAAACTCCGCCAGATAACTAAAGAGACTTCTAGTAGGGGTATGGAAATCGTTGCCTTAACGGAAACTCGAATGAAATCCTGCTCCTTAACTATCGATAACTACGCTTTCTTCAACTCTGGACACAGTGAAAGCTCTAGACCAAATGGTGGGGTCGCCTTTTTGGTCAAAAAGAACATAGAAGCTGAATTTAACCCTGTCTCAAACAGACTTGCAACGCTGACACTGCAAATTGGAGGAGTCAAAGTTGGACTGATGGGATGCTATGCTCCGACCGAGTGTACGGAGGACGCAATGGCTAAAGAATCCTTCTACAAACTTGTGGCCAAAACCTACAAACTATTCCTTTCTAACTGCACACACACAAATATTATCCTTGGCGATTTCAATTGCAGATTGGGATCTGATACCCGTAACATTGGTGCCAAACTAATCGGTCCCTTTACTGATCAAGAAGACACTACAGTAAACGGTCTAAGGCTGCTAGGACTATGCCGGGAATTTAAACTACACGTGATGAATACTTTCTTTCGGAAACCAATGACTCGAAGATTGACCTGGTACCACCCTACAGGGAAGGGTGCTACTCTTGACTTTGTTCTGATGAGAAGATCAAATCTATTCCTACTAAGTGATATACGAACTTCTAGAAAGGCAGTCGCAAACTCTGATCACTGCTTACTAAGAGTAATCCTCAAGCTCAAATCACACCTCAGAAAACGCTTAGGAAAAAGTAAGAACAGCAGAACTCTGAAGGAGGAAAATCGAAGGAAACATACCAGGAACATCTCAAAAGGGAACTACCTCAGGACCCTTTAACTACTACATACGAAGATATCTTGAAATCTATAAAAATGCAACTGCCAAAACAACAAAGCAGCTACAAAAGCAGCTGAGAGCAAAGTGGCTCTCAAATCCATTTTCAGGAAACATTCATGAGGTACAAAGAGCAAAGAAACACGGTGAACAGCCTGATGAGAAACTTGAAAAAAGCATATCAAGAAGAGAGATTAACCAACTTTCCTGTATACCTCACAGAGAAACAACCTCGTTAAGCCTTCATGTTGTTGAAGGATATAGTGAAGGAAAACTCCTCATGGAATACGCAAACTGGAAGAACACTAGTTAAATCGAAAGATCTGGTCGCACACTACCGGGAACTGTTCAAGGAAAGAATCACTGAAGAAATTGAAAATTATGATTTCCCACCAAGAGACTCATCCATTTCAATGGAGGAGATCCAGATAGCTGAAAATACAAATAAAACTATATGAAAGTCCCGGGCGAAAATGGAATTAGACCTAGGTTACTGAAATGGGACAATCAGTGTCTAAATTCCTACCTTCTAAAAGTGTTCAATGACTTTTATAATGGGACTACTCCTATAGCTCGAGCTGAAGTTGTAAGTCTCTACAAGCGCAAAGGTTCGCAGACAGATCCTGCAAACTATAGATCGATCTTCCTTCTAGATGCATTAGGTAAGTTATATGCATCTATTCTGTGCCAAAGTTTAAAGCACCATCTTGCCGAACCACCCTCAAGAACCCAATTTGGATTCTGTGAAGGAAGATCAACCGAACAGGCTATACTTGGAGTAAGAACTATTATACAGAAAGCCGTGGACCAGAAGCAGAAAATAGTGCCAGTGTTTGTCGACCTGGAAAAGGCTTTTGACTCGCGGCCAAAAGCTGCAATAATCAACTGAATGATAGATCTGGACTTCTCTTAGCAAATGATCCATTCAGTAAAGTCCTTGATGGACTCACCGAAGGGGAAATTTAGGGGAACAAGGGACTACTTTGAGATGAAACGTGGTGTGAGACAAGGCTCAAAAGAGGGGCCACTTCTCTTCAACCTAACCTTCCAACTCATATTGGATGAAGCCTTCTCCTCACTCAAGGACAGTGCAGTACAAATGATCGATCACTTGGGTAAAAGATGGCAGCTACATCATTTAGAATACGCCAATGACCTATGTCTTATTGCGCCAAATAAAGTCGCAGTTGTCAGATTAATAGAGCATCTGGCGAAAACGATGCATAAATATGGAATGCAAATCGCAGCGAACAAAATCTTCTAGTTTGAAATTGGAGACAGTGGGGACCAAATGCCTCTTGAGGCAGCTGGAATGTCATTCCGACGTGCCTCACACTTCGAATATCTTGGTTCCATAATTTAAGACACTGGTGAGCTAGACGGAGCAATAATCGCAAACTTAGCCAGAGCAAAAAGGCACCTAATACGACTGCGACCATTTTTGCGCTCAAGAAGTCTCAAAAACACCCTAAAAGCGCATCTGGTGGGAATTTTGTCGATCCTGCACTCACTTACGGATTGTCAACCATTGTCTTGAGAGTAAAAGATAACAATCGACTTAAAGCAATACAGAATACGGCTCGCCGTTTGATACTTGGGCTGTACTCTCGAAGAGACAAAACTGTTGAGGAACTCCGAAAGGAACTGCCAATGCGTAACCTAGCAAGTCTTATACAGACTAAGAGGTTGAACCTATAGAAGAGCCTGAAAATGGAAAAAGATAGCCTGATACTCTCCATACTCAACAGCAACTTTGAAAAGGCCGAAACAAAGAAAGCTTCACATACAAGGAAATGGATGCTTCAATTAATTAAGGATGCGAAAGAAATAAAACAAGAGCACTCAGATTTATGGCTACTAAATCCAGAGGGAAGCCCTCAAGTTCGAGACGAAAATTATACACCTAGATTGATAGGAGGAAGACAACGTGATATTGTCTATACCAACGCTAACTGCCAAAGATCCTTTGCCAGAATAAGTGGTATGCGAATGAACGTAAGACAAGATCATGAAGAAGAAAACTTACAACTTAACTGTAGACTAGAGTGTCCTCTTACAGACTGCCTTAAAAGATACAAGACTCAAGGGTGGCTAGAAAGACATATTCGGAACTGTCACCCTTCGATCGAAATCAGACAAAGGGAGAAACAAACAAAGAAGAGGAAACAATCAACTGAATTAGAAAAGCAGAAAAGCTGAATATGAATGAGAAAAGTGATAGAGTGGAAGATAGGAAAAAAAGACTGCGACGAAAAGTCCCCCAGGCAGGATGAAATACACCTCTGCTCCAGCACGGCTTTGGAAACCTCTGACCGAGGTACTCCATGAGATGTAACAGAAGAACTGAATGTTATCGCGCCGCGTAACCATGCCGAGAAAAGACAAGCGGATCGATTAACGTCAAACAACTGTTTCTATGCTATAAAATGTAACTTTATTGTGTTTCTGTTGTACCCCCAATAATTCCTTGGGACTTGCCCTAAAGGGTGGGGAGGAATAAAAAAAATAAAAGTGGAGATTGAAAGAGTCGAGGGCCCGCATAGAGAATCGGGCATTACAAACACCGTTGCATAAATGCTGTCCTTCCCACTTTGACTTGATTTTCAGGCCCAAGAGACTGCTACTTTGCCAGGCATCCTTTTCGGTTTTCTCCATCCGGCACTCTTTCAGACGATTATACTACCTTCCCCCTCGAGGTGAAATCGGCTTGCTTGGCCCCAACGAGCGAGTGGCCGGTGAAGCTGTTGTCGTCTGTCCTCGAGACCACGTGTACGCCACTTTAGATGGAATAATAGAATTCGTTGGTAATGACTAGCTTTTTGTAGGCTTTGACAATTAATTAGCCTATGTCGAAGCCTTGAGGGAATAGCTCTAGAGGAAGACTGCAATGTGCTTGACGCACGCAGCTATAGAAAATAGAGAATCTAAGACGTCTTGTGGCTACATGAGAAGAGAAGACAATTTGACTTAGTCTCATTTGTGGAGGGCCGACTTGCCGAGCGCCCTAAAGCACTTTGGATTTTTATTGGCTTCGTTGTCAAATTTGTGTAAAATTTCTAGCACTTAAACTACCACGTCTCAACTATTCTGCTTCCAAGCAGACCGCATTTTCTATGGCAGAAACGACTGCGATTTCGCCCTTTCATACAATCAAATTTTAATGAAACAATGGAAATTGGCAGTGATGTGGTACGCGTCTCACTAGTACAACAGTGAAGGAGAATGTTTCACGACGTCCTACCCTACCCTGATTTCGCTTTAATTTAACTAATCTATACCTGAAGATTTTGCAATTTAAAAGCAATGCATTAATCAAAAAATCCAAATTTAATGTACAGATCTAGCGACCTTCTTGAGGATCTAGATGTATCTGACCGAACTGAGGTTATTGGCATGGAACCAGTGGTGATCAAAATCTATAATCTCCCGGCTTGTAGAAATGCCTCCAATAAACTAGTGACTCTGTGCACAATCAATATCGTAATTTCCTCCTTAGTAGTATTCCGAAGAATTCTAAATTCTTTCGTTTCCAAAAGGCGAATTCTAGATCTCCCCAATATGCTTGACTTTCTTCGATTCCGTCGAGCAACAAAGCTGTTCCAAAGCCATGGATCGCAAAATGAGTTAAATAGTCCGCCTTTGGAAAGTCTTCTTTAGAAAGCCGGTTCAGGGCAAATTTTCGTTTCTTAAAAGAATTATTATTTGCTTTAAGCGTATGGCTAGCCTTTTTTAAATGCAAAACTAGGATACTTTTCTTGATGTAGGTTTCACTGCCAAAATGTTGCGGAGTGGTAAGTTATTTAGGAAAATTACTTGACCTTAATGGATATTTTAACTGCAATTTAATGGCATATAATAAAATTGAAGTGATGTTTAAGTACATGTCCTTCATGAAAAGGATATTCAGTTTACACACATCTAAAGTTAATATAGGAAAAAGGATTTCAATTTGACCACTTCGGTTATATCCATTTAGTTTAGGCGATAAGTATCTTGCTCGATATTCTTAGTCCGAAACGAGGTTGCGATTTTAAGTTTTAGGCCGACTTTGTTATAATATTTAACAACCTAAGAATTTGGCCTTACTAACCTGAATTCAACTGTATCGAGTATATCGCAAGGGTGAAATGAAAAAAACAGCTTTTATCTCATTGAGAGCACAATGAAGGTGGCAAGGATACGGAACTGGATGAACAAGCCCTCTAGTTTACATGATTAGGATAGTCCATTTAGCTGATCATGATCAATAAAGATTGCACAAGAGTGTTAAGGTGCAAAAGGCGGATCCACACTGTTGAGAATAAAATTATAGGTGCACATATTGTGAACAACACAATTGCCCTGCAACCCATATTTGAACCTGAACTCGTCATTATCACTTGGATCTGATATATGTAATGGAGAGAAAGATTCGCTCAATTTCATGGGTTAATATACTACAATCTACACGTGCGTATGTCGGAAGACATAGCTGTTACCATAATGAGTGACGACCAGAATTACCGAGTACCTGGCACCTAGCAGAACGGGGCTACTGATGTTTATTTTGTAAAAATGCATCTTCCATGAACAAGCCATCATGTAAACACCCTTGTACTTTGATATCCATTGTATACAATTGATACACACAATGGACGAGAAGTCTGAGACTCTGCCATTGGACATTTTAAATACTCACATCCAGCATCTCCTTCTGTATAGCTCCCTCTGGATCATTGTGGTAGGTCTAAACCACCTCATTCCTTTAGTTAACAACTTATTCCGGCTAACTTCTTAATTATATAGACATATAGAAACAACTATTCTTGAAAGAAAGCGGTACTATAAATTTCTGCAGCTGCAAGCCGCTGGAAGTGATTTTTTGTTTTGTTTCAATTATGAAGTTGCCTGCTTATCCATTTTCATAGAAACACATTTGCCGCTTTTAAAAAAAACAGAAAAATACCTTGATAACTTCAACTCTGTAGGCTTATAGAAAGTATTCACAGTAAAATAGGAGCGATGCCTAAATTTTCTAAGCCGTCTTTCAGCTGCACTGACGACTGCATGTCCATGTTTAAAATCGGCTAGTTCCATGGCCACCGCAACTTGTGTGATTAGCCAATAATTAGCCAATAATTAACGAATATTAAAAATAATAATAATAATAATAATAAATACTAATTGCAATAAGCATAATTAATTATTGAAACAAATTATCTATTTGGTCACTAGATTTGGGTTTATGCACACTAATTGGGCTGGAGGACAAATGGTTTTCAATTATTTTTTTTTATTTTTGAGGGTAAGAAAAGTGATATTTGGGAACTTTCGATCCTAATTTTAGGTAAACTGAAGTCTGAATCTTTTGGGTCCATTGGCTAGAGTGAACCAAAGGACAAGTCTTAAATCGTTCTCTGTGGCTTACAACAACCAGATTTAGGTCAATTTTTGAGATCTACTGGAGGTTAGCTATAAACCTTTTGACATAGCGTTTTGAATACTTCATACCTTTAAGTATCCAAAGGTTGGGATGATGGTCGAGGATGTGTCTCTTTAACCACTTTTTCTATAGCATTTGAGAATCAACATTCTCTGAAATTTTTCACCTTCGATGACCGAAGATGCCATGATCTTTCTCTTTTTTCAGCAAGAGTCTACATACAGCCTGCATTTTTGCACTTCATCGCTCCTGGACGTATTCCTGCGATGGTTTTAACTAGTAAATCAAATTCAACATAGTTTGGAATGTGCCTTCTGTTTCTTCATATAATCCAGAAACTTGGAAAAGTATCGAGCGAATGTCACTTCTCAACTCCGGAAGTATAGAAAATTTATCGGATAAGCTGATGGTGTTTATATTTTGAATTGTAGCGAAGCATTTAGACTGGCATACGTCTTGTGTAATTTAAATGGCCCTTCAAATTCATTTGACGAGATTGGCTAGTTAATTTTCGTATGTACCTTAATATATACCCTCAACGCTTAGTTAATGTCACTTTCTTTTGATAATAAGGCATCTCCTGGAAAACTTCTTGCTTACGCTATGTTCCTTAGTTTATTTGACAATAAAATTATTTTGTTTTAACAAGCGAAATTGCAACTAACATTGGCGCAAGATAATTTTTATAAAAGCATTGCTAGAGGACCTGTTCCCTCCACTAGTGATAGTCTCATTTCAAGTTTCTAGCAGGCTCTGGGTTCTTATTTTCTAAAATGAGAAACTTTCATGATAAACATCATTAGCGAAGATTACAATATCCAAAATACTCCACCAATTTTCAGTTAATTTGTGTAGCTGTCCATTTCCATCACCAAGTTTCGTAGTTAATACCAATTTTTAATCGAGAGTTCAGACTATTTGGTGCATCTTCAATTTGATAGACGCCTCCTCATCATAATACCCTAGGCGTGAATTCCATCCAGGACTATGCAACTCTTTAATACGCTGCGAGAGTATCCTCAAGATTGGAAAATCGTTCTGCATTTGAAAAAGGTGTTAGATAAGCCAAGAAGGGCTGGATATGATTCCTTAAACTTTTGAACTGAGAACACAGTCACTGTTTCAGTTTGAGTGCTTTCGTTATCATCGCGCAAGCCCAATGATCTTACGTGGTCAACATTGACTGTCCTACAATTCGTTTCTTTTTAAAAAATCGGCTTCTATTTCTATTTTTAAGGAGTGAAGTTGAAGTTTAAAAACACCAATAATGCTATTAGTTTTACCTTAACTATACTTAGGTATAGTTATTTGACATGATTTTTTGAGTAAGTATTCTTTGTAGAAATAAGAATCGAACATGAGCCCTTTGTCTACCACCTTTTTAGATAATCTCCACCTGAATCATTTGATCTTCCAGAGGCGGAGAATATAAACTAGTGTTGTCAGATGAAAAGCTACAGGTGATAGAAAGGCATGAACTACTTCAACGATTCTCAGTACTATGAGGCCATTCGATGCGTTAGGTTATTTTTACAGCCTTAGTTCTTGTGGTATTCTGTTCAAAACTGGCAGGAGAGAAGAAGGATCAGACACATCGATGCACTGAAAATCGCTTATAGACGTCAATTGTGAATTGTCCAAACCCCAAGCATTAAGGATCGATCCTGTAGGATCTTTAAACCCCAGCAGCACGAGATGTAGATGTGTGGCTGCAAATAGAAGCGCACAACCAACAGAGTATACCTTCTGAACCCAGAATGTTGGTCGTACCGCTAATTGGATAGGACTAATAGTATTTAATCGGAAGTTAATACATAAATATCTTATTATTTTATAACAAAAAATAGACTTGATTTTAACGCCTTATCCGTTTAAGTTACAGAAATAAAGTGCTTTCTCCCGTTCCTTACCTGGTCTAGAGAGACTAAAGATTCCTATGATCCGTTTACCAGGAGGACGTCGAAGTAGCCGCTGAGCTGACTTAAAATTACCCTATTGACTCTACTCCTCTCGTGGTTGTGAGGTCTTCTGTTCATAATTTCTTACTTATGTATTCACTGTCTGCATTTTGATATTTATGCGAATCGTCTGTTTAGCCGTTAAATTTAGATTTATGTTAAAAAGCCTTTCTGTATAATTGTGCCCTCGCCATTCCAAACATAAACATTTTTAGCATATGCGTCCTAGTGTAAGGAGGTATACATTCTATGGGTGTGCTGCCCGTGTTCTTACAATGCTTTCAGTGCTTTTGTTGTACTTTCAATATAAGCGATGTACTCCAGCTAGAAATGTCTCCTTCCCTCTTGTTTAAATCACAACGCATGCTTCAAAATACGAAAACGAGAAGTGGTCTCGAGGATGATGGCAACCATACGGTCAGTTGCCGTAGTCTTTGTATTTTAAAGGATAGTTAATAATGTTAATACTATTAGTATTATTGCACTAAGAATTACTCGTTTGTCAGAAAATCTCTTCACTTATCACTGTTCCAAAAGTAGGCTAGTGAAAATTGCACAAAGCACTGTTATAGCTGACTGAAGGGGTGTATTTAAATAGTCTCAGGTCAGAAAACTGTCGTTGGAAGGGCAAGATCCACGAACCGTATAAAATTACAAAAACGTATTTGCTTGAGAATAACACTATCAAACTCACCCACCTTGCCACGCAATATCAGGAAGAATCTTGATGGTACATAATAGTCGTTGAACCCAGTTTCGTACGCGCGGAATTTGAAAAAAATTTGAAATCGCGATTGCATTGACTTGTGGTCTAGTGACCACCAGTGTGTTTGATACAACTGATCACTCAGGCTTGATGGTAATCCAAGTTTAACCACACTGTTTAATTGTCGGGTTCCTCATTCATAGGGGTACCAAGCTAGACGATTAGTTTATAAAATCTGAATCTATGGAATGTGTGGTATAACTGAATTATCTAATTCCACATCATTTTGTTTGTGTGCCCAAAATCTGCTACAAATTTATAAGTTCTATGTGCGGGTGTGAAGATGTGCCTTCAAACTCTACGAAGCTAGAGGGTAGAAGGAGGGGCTTTGATACCCTGACTAAAATAACCTAAGTTTTTTTTTACTTAAAACGCGCAGCAAGTGCATTTACGACTCCGTTTTACCAAAAAAATATCGGTAGCTTATGGTAGCATGAAGCATTTGAACAATTGGCTGAAGTCTTAGCATTTAAAGAGCATGAGGTTAAAAAGGTATCGCCATGTACTCTTAATGGGTATGTGTGAACACTTCCCTCTATTTGGTAAAACATCGGCAAACAGGTGATAAAATATGCATATTTTCAAAATGAAGGCGTTCCTTTTTAATAACTCTGTGGCTCAGCGATTGAGGGCGTTTGATTGATAAATGGCACTGGTTTACAATTTATCTCTGCAAATACAGTGATTACAATGACCAATCAGAGTGTGAAGGTACTTTACTTCAGCATAAATGTGAATTTATTGTATTCAAAAGATGGCTGTTCAATGCATAATACGTGAGTCCATGGAGTATTCGTGGGCGAAATAATTGGACTAGAGTTTTAAAAGTCTGTAATAAATTTACCCAAGCACCTAAAATCCTCTTTCTACGCAGAGTTGCTTTTAACCTCCATTGAGAAATCATTAATAATAAAAGGAGTCTTAGTCGCTTAATTAGCTAGGGATTATCTTATCACCAAACTTAAAAGGTGATTTATGAGATAAGTTGGAATTCGACCAATATTATATACTGCTAGGTAGACTATGAAGGCAACCAAAGGGGTCAAAATGAAAAGCTAAACTCTTTAAATATGTTATAAGATAAAGAAACGGTACATCTTCAATCGATAGATAGTCTAGAAGAGGTCATCCAGCAAAGTTTATCCCGAATACTACGTTTTAGAATGGAAGCATTTGGAGTCTAGTAAGCCCCAGTTCGTATTAGAAGAGTAAAGTACAGGTTCAAAATGATAGTTGGGCAAGATAATACAGTTTTTTCGGGAAGCAATATGACGAGTGAAAAGAGATATCTAAGAAAGTGGTTTGTAATGAGGACTGAGGTACTCATTCTTTTCAAAATCAGATGAATTGTAGGGACATATGGTGTCCACACATCAATACAAGAAAACATAATCTAGAGCCCAGATTCACGAACGTTTCTGGAATTGTCCTTTTAGTTCCTGCTGAAGTTTATGACCATTGATGGCAATTTTAGATTGTTTAAATCGCTGCCTCTCACTAATGGTTAAAAGCTGGCGAATTCTCTTACTTGAAACGCAAATTATAACATCCTCGAAGCCCTATAGAAAATTCCCATAAGAGCTTCTTCTGATAAATTAAGTGCCAAATTATGATTTTTGATACTTTTTGAAGCGAGTTCGAACTGGCTTCTTAGATCTTCGTTTGTATTAACTAAAACTTGCACTTTCCGAAATGTAATTTTAGCGTTTGTTGATGAAAATATAAACATGTATGGACATCAACTGTAACGCACTGACGGTACGGGTTCAACATTTACGCAAAACTTAAATGCTATTCTTAAAGGGAATATTGCACAGGTTGCCCTTAATTGAGGCAATAAGGCACGTGGGGGTGCTAGTAGGGCTGATCAACTTCGAACTACCAGTTCTTCCGGCCTTGACCTGCAGCAAGATCTTAGGCTAGGTCCCTCTGTAGATCCTCTTTGGGGTTGAACCAAGCATAGCAGATTAGTATTCATAGAGCTAACCATAACTCTTGATGTGCAGAATTGACCTGAAAGTAAAAACTTTCGGTTAGTTCAAATTCTATTCAGAACAATAACACCCGCCAGTCATTAGTCACTTGGGAAGGATAGGGTTGAATTCCCAGAGACAACTTTCCTTTTTACTTCGGTTACGTTGGTGTTAACTCAGACTTCGCCGAAGTTACTGCCTCGTCAACCTTATCCGTTCCTGACGCAGCCCCACAACTATCGGCTTCAGTCCTTCGTTATCGACGGATTTATTTCTGGCCAAAAATAATGCAGAAGTAGTCGATTATTGCCAGGTTCCATACTGTCATCGTATGTTTTTCTAAGGGTTCAAAGCTGGTGATAAAAAGATGGCTCTGGGCGTAGAATTCTAAAAGTGTATTATAATAACAAGGCGTGAACAACAAACGCAAGTGAATACTCTTAAGAGAGACTCCTCGGGATCGGAAAAGCATATTATTCTCAATTAAAAAAGTTAGACAAATATAGTGACGAAACCTAGGAAGATAGACTGCTTCCAACTTTTCTGTACTTTAACCTTCCTCCTCGTACTTTAGCAGCTCTCGAGATAACTATTCCGAACTTCCCCTGTTGAATTAAGCATAATAAACAGGAAGTTTAGAAGATGAATTAGTCAGATCCAATCAGGAAATGGTATCAATATATGAATATCTATAGGCACCTTATTAATTTTTATGGGGATCCTAGTGTTATAAGGTCGACTTTTAGGTCCTTTCCATTTCAGAGACCATGCTCCAGAGGATTTAATAAGCTGCTGATTCTCCAAGCTACTTGATTAATTAAATGCACTCAATAATGTGGATATCAAACGGTTCAGTAGATAAATTGAAAATTGGGATTGCTATGGTTTTCTAATCTTCCGCAGTTTTCACTCTATTACTGGAAGGTGAAGACAAACGTAAGACTCGGTGAATGATATTAAATCAAGCAGGGATATTAGCTCTGTGTGTGCATTCGAGTGAACGGTGACATCGAGAGTCAGCTTCAACCATAAAGCATTATTTAGAATTACGATATAGCCAACATTTTGTGTTCAGTGATGCCTTTTTTCCTTTTAGATCTACTTGTGATAGGTTTTCGCATCTAAGCGTCAAGACATGGTCACGTAGAAACAGTTCCTGGTAAGCAGTGCTTCAGGTGTAGAGAAAATTTCAATGCACAGATCAGATTCTGCAATTAGCTAATATTGTTGATTTGAACTACGTGAAACACTGAGACACTGAGTTGATGAAAGAAACGAAAATATATTAAAGAGATGCTTACATGCCAATTATCTATACTACTCATAACAGATAACTAGCAAAATAAGAGGGCACCTTCAATAACCTCAAAATAATGACCAGAAAAAACTAGCATTAAATTTACACTTGGATATCAGTACAGGGAATATTAAGAATAAAATATATTAAAGGCATAACATCACTGGTACCTATAGTTTGTGCTCTCACTGATCATGGACCACCTCAATAAGGGAAAGACGCTGCGGACGAAATTATGACCCACAGAAATGGAAGACAAAGGCGCAGTTGACTCTTTCCAGACCGGTTCTAAGGGTCGAAGTATTAACAGCATTTCTTCAGTGGGAAACCAGTCTCCAAAACTGTTTAAACCTCAAAAGAGAATATATAGATATCAAGAGAGAAAAAAGCCCATGTGTACTCTCTGTAAATGGCCAAATGAAAGCCAACTTTGAGGACACAGTTTCCTTTTAGTCGAATACTACTACGTTTATCTTTTCATTGAAGAAAAATAAAGCTCTGAGAATTCATCGATTTCAAGATTGGTCAGGTCTGCTGAATCACTACATTAACCATCTTGCAAGGAATGCTTGGTGATTTCCAATCCTGCTCGAAGGTTTGGTCTGGGCCACAAGAAGGTAAGATTTGAAGTCAATATGATTCTGGAGGGACAGTTCCATCATTGTTCATCAAGTCAGAATCGTCATTTTTTTTTCAAGTAGCTCGACGACTGATCTTAATTTTTCTGGTTTCAATACTAATCTTATTTTTGAAAAAGGTAACACCAAGAGAACAATCCTAGGAGAAGAGGAAAAATGAACTCTGAGATTTTGATCACAACAATTTCAACCTGGAAAATCGGTCTTCATAATTTTAGAGGGCAAAGTCGAGTTGTGGGTGCTTCCAAATAATGCAGAGAATTTCTTTGTAGAAAATATCGAGAAGCAATCAAAAATCTTTAATGCTTTAAACAGGCCGATGCCAGAGGACCTCAAAAACAGTGGGGCTCTTTTGCCTTAACGAAATGTCATGCACCGGAGAAACCTAAAGGAGCAATGGAGAAAAGATTTGAATTGTTGACACCAAATTGCTGGACGATGAAACCATTAATGGGAAGAGGATACTTAAGTGGAAGCCCACCTTGCATGCCCTATGGAAGATTATTTCAAGACCAAGGAAGCCTGAATATGTTAGAAAAAAGCCTAGATAGATTTCATTAACTCTTTCACACAGACTAATGAAGGCCTAGCTTCAATCGGTGGGATAATCTAGGGACCTCCGTCTAGAAGGAAATGCAGAAGTGTAACGTCTGAGGCGCTTTCCCAAAGAAATACACAGAGATTTCGCCCTGCAATTAAGCTGCTCAAATAGGCTGATAAACAAAATTATATGTCTTTCGAACACAACTAGGTGTATTTACTCGCACAACAGAGCAAGTTAACTTAGTAGGTAAGTGCATGGAAGGTTGATTTAGTTGATTAAAATGTATGCCTGCCGGGTAGGAAATAATTGCTGCAGGCCTTAATTTGAGTGAATGAATAAGTAAAGTCTTAAGCCCGTTTGTTGCAGTTTTCAGTTAATAAATCGTTGGCCGGATCTTAGATCGCACAAAACTTTAAGATTTATAGCATAACGAAATGTATATTTTTCCGAAAATTATGAAGACGACGTTAAAAAGAGGTAGCAGAGGAGCAGACCCTGATGGAACATGACGCCTATTTAGATAGCTCATTCAGCAAGTCAGGGCTTGCCTCAAGGGTAGCAGAAAAAAGGAGGAACAGTGAACAAATTCAACAGTTGCATTTCACCTGCCGTTTGACATGGTCTTTGTCATCGCTTTTCGACTTAGGAGTTATAAGATTAATCGTGATATATTACCAGCGGAAAGGCTATGCTTGATAGTCCATAATTATTTTGATTTTTTATCATATACAGAATGGTTTATGGTTATAATAATAACGGTTATCAGTCTGCTACTTGGATTAAATATAAATTGTGATTGTGAAGAGAAGCAAATCCCAAGTAGAATGGCATTTTAAAAGAAAATGTATCTTTGAGTTTTTCCAGGCTATTATTAAAAAAATGAATGACCTGACCTAATCTTTGAATGTGGGAGAGTAGATTAAGGGATTTGAGGACAAGATATTCAGTGCACTGCTCCGCCTTTTGTTAAGCATACCTGCGAATGGCTTCCTGATTGTTTCACATAGAATTTTGTTTGGCAATAACTGCAGCGTTTAGTGAATGCAGTGAATTCCAGATTGAGATCATGATTAGAAGGGGTGTAGGACATTAAATAATGACATGCCTCTGTATCGCAACTCCAATAAACTGAGCACCTCAGACATTTTTCTATTAAAATTTTGATATAGGTGGTGTGTGCATTGTTTTTTGCCCTAACTCTGGTCAATTTATGCTTCAAACACACTCATCCTGGTCTACACTATCGGTTAAGTGAGATTAATTATTGACAAAAAGAAGAGTCGGAGATTCGATCTCAGACAGTCGGACTAGTGTTGCGCTTATAATAATTAATAATAAAATTTTTATCTGAAGATGATTTTTCCTTTCATCTACCGATTAAGATACCTCCATTAGCCCCAAAATCAAGAGCAAGGACAAGTTTGAAGTCTTAGAATATCTTTAAAAAAATCTCAGTGTATCACTTATGTCTGACATTGATGGGAGTGCCTAAATCAAAAGGACAATCAGTGCTTCTTGAAATCTCACTTTGGCGAGCTACAATATATGGTTGTGGGATTCCTACAGCGCAATGACGTTGAAATCCCCCGAACAATCCATGAGGCTAATTTCTAGTTGGCCTACGCTGAGGTGGTGTCTGGTTTTATTTCCCAGATAGATATCCTTCGCAAATGCCAGAGCCAGATAAGAATATTTAAACCAAAAAGAGCCCTATGAACAATCATTTAGTACTTTCCGCAGGTAAAAACATTGTATTTAAGATAGAAATTGTAAGGCTTGATTCATAGAGCTGTTAACTTATGTTTGTAAGTTTGATAGGATATTGATATTTTCTTGCATTTTATCGTTGTTTTAGAAATTATAAGAATAGAAAGGTATTAATTAGTGACCACTAAATAATTTCGAAGATGCTCTTTCTCTTTTACTACAAATTCACTAGTTCATTTGATAAAAATGAGCTAATTATCCTAGAAACGTGGACATAGAGTAGGGTAACCAGTAGAAGAAACTGTCAATCTGCGCATCTGTGCAGTAACTTGGTATAAAATTTAAGATAGATCCATAAATAAACTTTATCAAAAAGAAATAAGAAAGTACCCAAACTCACGAAATAATACATTAAATTTAATTATAATCACTGCTTAAGTTGATTGATCCTACTAAGCTCAAGAGAATCGAAATGTAAATTTGCGTGTCGGTAGAATTAATTAGAAATTAAAACGAAAATTGGTGACAAATATTTTCAAGCACTTTATTTGGCACTAGGTCAAGTTTCATTCGGTAATCGAAAAATTTTATCAAATTAAACCATCCATATGTGCTAAATATCTAGCTAAGTGCAATTTATTTCATGTTCCAGAGCCCTTATAACAGTCCTTAGTTATTTATCTGTCTACAACGAGTTAGGCGCTGCACTTGATTCGCTAAAAATGAAATAGGTCCTGCTTCTACGCAGGTTTTAGTATGGGGTGTCGCGCGTTCTTCTCGAGGAATATTGGCCCTGCCCTTGTTTCCTGGTTTCTTTTGTTAGCCATATCTTCTTTATATCTAATATTTGTGTAAGTCGTTTGTGTTTATTATTCAAACTTTTTCATATAGGTGCTGGGAATTCAGTCAGACACATGGATATGCTATTATTATTGTTCAATTTATTTTATTATTTTATGTCATTTCAACTTTTGCTCGTGCGACTTTTATGGATCCTGGGTATCTGCCCAGAGGTAGGCGTTTCATAATCCACAATCCTTGAGCCAGGTGTTCCCGGTGAAAAGATTATGATTAATGACAAAACTTCTCCTCCTCGACCGCTTATGTCCAAAACTGCACAGATTAATGGTGTTGCTACTCGGTTAAAGTGGTGTGTTACCTGTGAAATCTATCGGCTACCTCGTTGCTCTCATTGCTCCATCTGCAAGCATTGTATAGATGTAGGTTTGCACTCTATACGCTTTATAATATGTAGACTTTTGATCACCATTGTCCATGGGTTAACAACTGCATAGGACGACGTAATTACCGGTTTTTTTTCCTTTTTCTGCTTTCCCTCACTCTCCACATGATAATGACTTTTACGGTGTCCTTATTATTTGTACTTGAACGTCAACAAAATCTGCTAACTATTGAAGGCATCATCGCGTATGTTTCGCTTTAATATAATAGCCATTTTTAGGAACATATTATTGATTCTAGTTGGCCTAATTTTTATACCTGTTGTTGGTCTTACGGGATTTCATATCTATCTTGTCTTTAATGGCCTTACTACAAATGAACAAGTTACAGCCAAATACGGCGATAATCATAGTCCTTTTGACCAGGGTTCCTGTATTAACTGCAATTTCATGTGCTGCAGACCACTTGGTCCAATGTAATCGCTATTTTTCTTAAGCTCTTTTTGTCTAGCTTAATTAGAAAACCTGTCACTGGAGCCGCCATGCAATTAAGTCTACAAGCCAAGTATCGTCAGAACATGCGAAAGGCTCAAAAGGGTTTGCGATCAAAAGATACAGATCGCGTATGTTAATTTTTATGATATATAGCCGTTTATCGATTAGGTGGCTTCCCGTTCCACAGATAATCGGGGAACTACTTCTGAGACCCAACAGCCAATGATAATGTCAGAGCTTGTTAGTCGATTGGACGGCGATAAGAGTCGATCTCCAAATGACATACCTCTAAGGCTCAACACCGAAAGTTCTAATTCTAATGCACACAGTCCCCCTGCATCTGAGAGGCGAGAGGATTTACAATACCACGTTATGGTGTATCAAGGTGGTGGCAGTGGTTTTACGGCTTCCAGTGGCCTCCCCTATCGATCCACAGCTGATCAGTCCGACAAAACGAATCCCGGTGAAGTCACAGGTCGAATTTTCTCCTGTAAGCATCTCTCAGACCAAAATCAAGGTCATCTAGCCCCTCCAATGCAGCTGAACTATAGCCCCTACACATCTGCCATACCTTCACATCTATCCTCGAATCAGTCGATCTCTAAATCCCGCCAGCAGCCGCTTGTTATACCGAAAGCGATTAGCACCTCGAATCCCATTTCCCTGTCATCTCACCTCAAATCTACGTGCGATGATTCTCCCAGGATTGATGCTCAGTCAGCTCGTCGGAGACTACTACAACCGCAAATTTCCACATCGACTTACTCGAGTAGTAGTGGGTCTGTTCTACCTCGGTTCCCGGTGAGAAATGCATCGAATGTTAATCAGCCAATGTTAATTGGTAGTACCCCTCGAACTCCAGCGAAAGAAAACAAGCGAACGGGACATTATACCTCGAGTTATCATTTTTCCGCGCACTCACAACAGCAGCAAGCCCAAAGAGATTACCGATTTGCTCAGCAATCGCGAGGAGCTACTAATCCCAATACAGCTGCCACAATTATCACGTCGGAAGAGGCTCCCGATGGCACTTTTGAGATATCAGTTTAATGGATACCATCGTCATGCATTACCCCGTTTTTGCGTGTACATAGAATATTAAGAATTATACCTTGGCTGACTCCACCACACCGGCATTTGATTTTATAGTTTTCTCCTTTTTTAAATGAGAAACATGATGGCCTATTTCATTTATTCTTTCTGCTCCCCTCCCTCACTTCGCACTCTTCCATTTGTCAGTCTCTGTTGTTTCCCAAACCCATAATCTCCTGCGCGATTTGCACTGCCTAGGTAATCTTAATAGCTCTAAAGCAGACCTCGGTGACGATGCGACTGTACAGTGGATTGATTTTTAGCCCTCCGTGCTGCCTTGTAAGAACAACAGACGGGTCGAAATGCATTTTTATCACTCGAGTAACTTGTGTCCCTTCTACATTGGTGTTCTGCTCTGTGTGGTGCATTCGTTGAACTTTGTGCCAGATGTTGTCAAGTCGTTTGTTTTGCAGAATACGATTCAATCTTCATGGTGGACTCTCTGCAGAATGACTTATATCCACCTAAAGTCATTTTCAATGATGATGGGACTGTAAAGAATGGCTATGGTTGTTTGACGGCATCCATTGAACGGTGTATGCTCAGTGACCATGTGGTACGTCACTAGTATCCAAATTAAATCAATCTTTTTCTTTGTTATTGCGGTCTGAACGGCTCTTTCATCCGTGATAAATTTACAGTAAAATTTATTCAAAGGTTTCAGCAAACATACATTAAATTTCACGATTTCAGTCTAAATGGGGGCGTTTTTACATACGCGATTCAGTATTATTCAAATATTTCCCTAGCGAATTTGAAGGTGGGTAGTTTGATTGATGAGGACGTGAGCAAAAATCCATTGAAGGAATATAACTACCCTGATTTAACGAATGAGGCTCAATTTTATGGGCATTTCTGAAAGCTTTTCAAAGAAGATTACTCGGAAGTGGTCTGAAGTTTAAACACTTAACAGATCCCTACCCTTTCGTTAAACGTTGGACTTTCTAGATCGAAACTAATCATGTGTTGAAGGAGAGCATCTCTGAAAGATCGGTGCGAAAGGGACGTCAACTGCCAACACTAAAACGTTTCAAGACTGCTGCGGTGGGGGATCTGAACAGAAACATCGAGAAAGTAATGTTAAAAAATTGAAACTTCAGATTTCAAGTTGAAGGATACTTAAAAACTTACGGGATCCATGACTCAGTAATGTGTTTTCAAGACTGCCTTCTATTTTCTTTCCAATCAGAATAATGGGTATCTATTATCACCCAGTAGCACTCTCAGTCTGCGTAACCCCAAAAAAAAGCAGAAGGGCTAGATGAATAAAGGTAATCTAAATTGATAGTCTTCTGTTAACTTTTCTTCTGAAAACCTTGGCCCTTTTGTTTTGCCTGTCCATTTACTGAATTCTGGAAGTCCTTTTTTCCCCTTTTTACTAAATGGAATTGGATTTTGGCATTATGGATTTAAGGCTGGTTTTCATGATTGCTAACCCTCCATTAGTACTAAGTGGGATACATTTTTAGCTATCTTCTAAGCACGGCCTGCTCTTTGATCTGGTAACCGATCTTAAGTCTCCGCTATCTGATCTCTTCGGTGATTAATGTTTTCCCATTACTTGCATTACTGGTCAATGACTGGTGCATGATGTAAATTTTATCTTTAGGAGTATGATATCCAACTGAAGCACCCCAGCGGTCCCACTTGGTGTGTCACCCGACGGTATCGAGAATTCCGGACTTTGCGTGATTCAGCAAGTGCATTTCTCCCTTGTTTTATGATTGCTTCGGCTGAATAACCTCGATTGCTCCTTTTATGCACCAATTAATATGGTTTCTAGTAATCATTATTAATAAGCCTATAATCAAAGCGTCATTTGATCCTTATCCCTGGGCGAGCTAAGGTGCCTTGGTGCTCGATTTAAGATTTTCATTTGGCCATCCCTTTGAAGAATACTATTCGATCGGTGTGGATTATTTACCATATGCACACATTCTAAAAGATTTCGGGTCCATTTCGTCTAATGAATAAAATGCTTACGTAATCTCTGCGTCGCTGATGCACATTTTCATGATGAATATCCTTAGTGCAAGTACGTCTTGTGAGATATTGCACGTTCGAGGTTCGTCACTTATATCTTATTAACCAATCCGTGGACTCCTGGTATTTTTAATTTACGATCATCTGAATAGAGAATGTCGCGATACCAATTATACAATCGTTGAGCACTCATTGACGTTAGTCCAACCTTGTGGACTTATTATGATAGATTTAATGGGTTAAAAGCTGGATGGGATTTGGATCTCGATTTTAGATGTTCAAACTTTTCAGTCTTGTGCATTCAATCCACACCACACTTAAGGGTATATTCAGTCACTTTGACCAGATAAAAAGGAAATAAAGCATGGAAAAGTTTATCGTTAAGTTCAATGTTTATTCGTTCTTTTCATTCCTTTTCTTTTATCTGGTTGTTTGTTTCGTTTTTTGTTTGAGAATAGTTGACGATTTTATAGGAATATCTTTAGAGCAATCTTACAAAGGAATCATTTTTTGGGCACCATCTTTTCACTGATGGAGCTCAGAGGGAGTTGCGCAGTTTGGATCAAGACGAATGACGCATTTGATTGACTCAATTGATTTTTTATGAGTGAATTGGAGGTAAGGACTGTTAGGCTCTTAACCTGAAGGTTTCTCTTCTAGGTTTCATATTCTTGGATTCGGTGATATAATCACAGGGTGTTTTTCTATTTCTTTGACACATTAAAAGATTTGTGTGATGTTTAATCCATTTGCGTATCGTTCACAAACGTCATTGTGTTCTAATCACGTTCAGCCAATTTGACAGAGCAAAGCATTTGGTAATTACGCGTTGGTATAGCAGCCCTGTTCTGTCAGTCTCTTTGGTTTGTCTGTAGATGACATTGTCCACGTTTATCTCTTCTCTCCCCTCTATGGATTGTTAATGGGTTTTGAAAGGTGGTCCTGGTTTGTTTATGCCAAAGATGGGTGTGAAGGCTCTACACGGGCATGTGAGAGAATCAAATGGTTTTTCGCTTTCTGTTAGCGATTCGGAGTTGCAATGTCTGTGATCAAATCCACATCTAACCTGAAAGTGGGCTGAAATGGACGTATTCTACAATTTATATGCAGTAAGACTACCAATTGGCCTTGATACTGTAAGCTTTGCTGACGGAAATTGATCAAAATTCTCATTCTTTTTTCAAGCTTGACTGCTCAATTGTGTTTCAACAATCGAGTTAGGAACGCACTTGACCAATCAAACTCGAGTAGGAGCGTAGTTAACGCGAGACAAAGTACGTTAAGGGATACGAAAACTGATCACCCGTAAATGTTCAATAAAATTGTGGTTTAAAGCGCATCAGAATTTCCGGAACCATGTGAATAGCAATATGTGAATTGTGAAGTATTAGTTGCGTGGTCGGCCAGTCTTGCCTTCATTTGTGATAGTCTTGGCGACTGCACGAAGGCTTCTCCGAACTTTTTACCTTCTGCCCCGCCAACTTCGGCCCTCTTTAATCTACTTCCCATAAAAATGACTATGTTCTAACTCAGTATGGTTGGTCACTCTTCTTACTGTTCATTCTGAGTAGCTGGTCTTATCTGATATATTCTCATTCTAGTCTTTGTGGGAAAATAGGGGGCTGGTTCCTCCGTGGCGTTATTGTCTTACTAATTAGATATAAGTAGCTAATCTAGGTTATTTCGCGGTAAATAATCTGGCGCTTTTTGGACTGTTGCAAGTGTACATAACGGTTTCGTGCTTTTATTCCGATTTCTGGTGGTTAACATAAAGTTTTGTAATCAGAAAAGACATTGTAAACTGTTTGAACCTTCAGTTTAATCGCAGAATTTGGTAGAAGACCTTTATGAATCATCTCAAACGCTCTCAGTAGTTAGCCTGGTGGAGTGGCAACTGTATTATCGTTCGACTCATTGGATAACCATCGGCTTGAACTTAGTGTTTGTAATGACCCCACACGTTGGTTAATATTTGTCTGCAATAGAAAGGTCAAATGGTATATACCCAATCTGAGATTCGCCATATTAGCTTTAAGGCAATTTCTTTCAATAGAGGCTTGGTTTATTAAGATTCTTGGGAGTTATTTTCAGAAGATTTCCTCTTCATAATGCATTTCAGCTATTAACAGAAGTTTCAAGAGGTTGTTTTTTGCCTATTGTAGCATAAAACCAAGTGTATATGAATGCAAAGTGTTTTCCAACTCTTATAATGAAAAGAGCGAAGATACCTTGGTGCCTCTTAAGAACCTCACATCTCTCTATTAACCAGTATGGTTTTATTACCTAATTGCCCTGTGAATTGACAAAAACAATGCCATATTGAAACCGAAACCCATAGAATGAATTAAAGTAAGTAATTCTGGTTAATTTTGTTGCAGCTTCAGGCCCGGTACAACCTACCGAGCGAAGGACTAGTTCCTTTTCCGCCCAAAAGATACTTTAACAATCTCTCTCCAACTTTGGTAACGCAACGAAGTCTCGACTTAGAGGCCTATCTCAACAGTCTCCTTCTGCATTATACCCTTCCCCCTCCACCTCTCGCTAATTTCATCGACTGGAACAAATATGCGAGTCCCAATTTTTTTAAATCCATTTATATAGAAATGTCTATTTAATTTTTGTGTTCTTGATTCGGTTTTCTACCAAGAATCGGAAAAGTTGCCTTTAGCCTTGCTTAAGTAAATCTGTTCACAGCTAAAGTTAGCTCATATGTTTTCCCAAGCTGCCTCTCAAAGAGGCGATTGGTTGTCTTACAAACGAGGGTAAATAAACGTTTAAGGGCCGTTGAGGCTTGTCTCAGTTGTTCAGGGGACAAATTGCACTGAACCGTTGTTAGTTCGAAAGTTGAGAGTGGCATTTTTAGTGCTCTTCTCTTCTTTTTAAGATTTGGGCTAGTCATAGCTGGGGCACTTGCATCTTTTTGAAATCGCCTTGTTCGGATTACAGTGACCTTGGAATTAATTAGTCCTCTTCTTCACTTTCTGTCTTTTAGGATATCCATGGTATAACTAATTGTCTGGCTCGTCAGTTGACTAAAGAGGGTGAGTATTCCTTACCTTAGTCGTTTCATATTAACATTTTACCTGCTCAACTCTGTTCATTATGTCAATATAACAGTTGCCCTGTTGAAGTGATGCTTTTCTGTTATGTGAAAATTAGATTGGAGCCACTAAGCTGTTCCCAACTTTGTCTTCTTGTTTGAAGATAATCCAATTTGGACCGACTTTTGTAGCTGTGGCGGAGTCGTCTCTTTTTTACACCTACTTTTTTGCCTGTTCTTTCATGCGATCTCAACTCAGGTTTCTGATTTTCCAATTTTGTAATCCTTTAGCGTATGAGCACGTTATCCCTAACATGCTATAGATATTTTAAGCAAATGATTGGAGCAATGGGTCTAGTCTTTTTCGTTTTTTCGTCTTCAGATTATTGGTGGCCTCAGGAATACATGATAAATGATTGATAAAAAATCATACCTAAGACCAGTGCATTGTTTAATTATTCCAAATCATATTTCCCGGCCATGAATTCCAATGTTCAAATAGGAATTTGAGCGTTTGTTTTATTAGTGCGCACAGTGATTCAGCAGTTGGCCACACTTCCACGCCAGGTTTAGAATAATTTTCGGTTCTAGAAAGCATCTTGATCGCATGCCATGCTACCATTAAACATATTTTTTTTTAAAATAGACAACCCAGTAGGTTTGAAATTTTTACGAAAAAAGTTCATAGCAAATATCAACGTTGTAGGTCATATCTAATTGGCTCTGGTAACAGTTTCGTGAATTTCACAGCATGTAGTTCGAGATTAGTTCGAATCCCTTGAAGCAGACTGAATTTAATAAGATTTTGATTTCGGTAAATATAACGGTTTACATATAGAATATTTGAGAGTGTCGCTGAGGGCAAACACAAACTAAGGAGAAGAAAGATGAGTGCGTATGTTCAGTGAGCTGACTTTGACTAATCTCTTCGTTTGCTTGTGTCCAGTATTAAAACGTTCATGGGTTAGGCACTAAAATACGTACAGACTATGGTCTAAAGCCAAACGTGTAAGAGAAAGGGTCGAATATATGGTCAATACACGTGGCAATTTATGCCTACCAGTTGGGTGAGCTGTCTGAATAAATAGAAGCTTCAAAACTAGTTAGTCGCACATGATGAACCTTGGTTAAAATGCCTTAGATTTTCCCAATATCAAGGGTCTTCTGATTTCCTGAGGTGATCTGAGCACAATTTCGAATACTGGCCTTGACTGTGGTGCTATTTTTTTTCTACTCGTGATCTTCGCGATTATCGCTTGCGATTAGATTCTCCAAATCACTTGTACCCGGTTTGCACTTCTTGGTGTTTCATCCTCAAACATCACCTGATGCGAAATATTCCATTCGCCGCAATCCGATGATATGGTTTGTCAGGATTTGTTAGTAAGCATTTATTATATACGGAGTTAGTTTTTTGTTATTATTTTTATTTCTTTTCACTCAGGTAAACGAATTTTAGCTGGCAGAGAGACCTTCGTTATGAGTGTCTGCCAGGTGCATTCAATTAATGCAAGAATTTTATCGCCCCTCTGCTCAAATTGTAAGCGATTTTACTTCATATATATGTAGCTCCCCCTTATTGAGTAGGTAAATAAAATCAAACCTAGAGGGAGAACAGTCGAAATGATTCTCAATGCCCTAAGGTCGACTGTCTTAAAATCGAAGCATTCAGATATCGATGTTCGAGCATTTAATCAAGTATTCGCTGGCTTTGGATGTTGCTAATCGTACCTACGCCCCCGAGATTGGAAGACGTCGTGCTATCATAAAACTTCGAATTTATGACCACTCGTCCCTCACTGTGGTGCATATTTCATTTGGCTCAACCGCTAATCGATAGGTACAGAAAAAGTCAAACGCTTTTTGTTCCCTTAAATGGTCTTGTTTAGGTTTTTTGGAGATCAGAAAGAGAACTTTTATTTAAAGGTTGAGCCTAGTTTTATGCGCCATATGCGTATTTGATCGCACATTTCACAATCGCAATAGACTCAGTTTTCAAGAGTTACTGATTATTTCGGTCTCTTATTCACGAGCCGCAATCAAACGAAATCCACAGCTGAAACTCGGTTGAAATGCAAATAGTAGTGCCAGTCCTTATGGTGAATTATGATCTCAAGAATAATGAAACCTACGTGGGCACGAGGGAGAATGCAATGGAGTGCTTAACCATTGCAAATTTAGTGTGTGCGCTAATCACATCACAGTGCATCTATCTTACTCCGTTCTAGTTTACGACAAGCCGGACGAGGATTTCAGCTTCGTTGTTGATTTCATCTCCCAAGTGAAGCGGCTCAAAGTGAGTAGTCGTGAATCCTTTTATCCGACGAAGTAAGTAAAAAAATGGGAAAACTTGTCCATCCTTTTTGACCCTTAGGTCTATGGATCGTTGGAAAAAGTTTACAACAGCAACATCGCTGTTAATTCGCTTAATTTCGACATGTCACCATTCAGAAATCTGGAATACTTAGAGGTAAGTCTGACAACAAAGTCGTTTTCACTTCCAATTTTAAGGTCTACCTTATGAATGACTAAACCTCAGTGATTTGAACTGCTATCGGTAGCGAAATGTAATGTCCTTTATTGCATTGGCTTTCGTTTAGTTACAGTTACGACTGACGTGTCATAAAGTTGCTACCGCTATTGTAGACTTTTCCAGATTGATGCTATCTTGACTTGAGGCTCCAGAAATCGACTTACCTCGGGGCTAAGAAAGGCACTGAGGACTGCAACAAAAAGTACTATTGATCCAAATCAAAGCCGAAGAAAATTTAAATTTCATACTGAACGTTGAAGCGAAATGCGTGAATTCCTCAGAACGTCACCTCCAAAAGCTTAAAACCGAAAGCTTTAAATTCTCTCCTCCAAAGAGTATATGTTTGTACTAGCTTCTGGTTGTAATAGGCTGTTAGTCAATTGGGTGGTCGGGAACAACCGATTTTGGAGGAGTTTGAGACAATAGCCGAAAGGAAACTTCTCTGGAAGGTGTCTAAGGGATTGTTGTTTTTGTTAAACAATTATCTGCAGTACTAGAGTACACTAGAGTTACATATGTTTCGTTTTGGGTAGCACAATTGCAGATTGCAATGCAGTCGGTCTGTCCTCTTGTCTATATTTTTACCCAAGCTTTTGATACTACAGTTCTTCCATTCGACTAAACCATCCGCACCCCCTCAAAAAATAAGTTGGAAGTCATCGTGTAGCCTAGACTTGTTGTACTGGCTGGTTCATTGTAGATCCCATTTGACATTCTGGGATTGACGCACTTGTTTTGATTTAGTCGGCTGCATGCCCTAAAATCATTTGTAAGAGTATCTCAAAGACCTGAACTAGTACAGTCAAGTGATTTCAGATTTTTTTTTGATAGCAAAACCCATTTTAAGTAGAATATCTCAATTGTTTTTCAAAGTTGATAATATCTCCGCTATAGTTCACAGGAAATCAGACTACGGATGAATTTTAGTCCTGCAAAGGTGAAATTTTTTTTTGTAAAACAAGTTTCACCGGGCGAATTTTCCCCATAACATCAAATAGAAAACAGCAAATCCTCTTCAATTGATTTACTAGCGATTTTTCTCTGTAAATATTCCCAGCCTCGGAGTCTGTAAAAAAACGAGCCTACATATTCCTAGTAAAGGTGTAACTTGGTGGTTGCAAAGAATGCATAGAAAATTAAAGTTGACTTTCAAATGGGAATTTTATTGTTTTTCATAGCTGAACAACGTGGACTTAGGTCGCATGCGCGGTTTCGAGAGCATCAAATCCACCGTCATCCACCTTGTAGTTCATCGCAGTCTCAAAAATTTGAAGGTACGTCTCGAAAATACAATCCCACTTCTCTATATGTAGCAAAGTAACTCGACCCCCTTTTTTCAATTTACAGAATCTCACCTTGGGTGACCTATTCGCTGCGGGAGATGGGAATTGGGTATACGGCGAAAATCCCGTGTCAACCGTGCCCTGGGATCATATTAAAATCGCTGATTTTTCCAACAACTTTCTTCATTCACTCGACCAAACCATTGTCAGTTTTGCCTTTATACCTTATTTATACACTATCACGTCTAATTTACCCATATTTACTTCGTTTAGGCCCTTTTACCCAATGTAGAAATTCTAAATCTCTCAAACAACCTTCTAACCGAGCTGGCATCGTTGACCTTCTTGTCACGTCTCAGAGTGCTTTACTTGGCGGACAATCAACTTTACATAGGTGAGGAGCAGAATTTGTCTCCCCCAGAAGTAACTGAGCAGGACAACGATCTTCCAGAAGCCATAGTGATAGCATCAGCTTCAGCTGGAACGATTGACTCTGGGGCCAGTCACGGTAGAGTTCAACAGGTACCGCTTCAACCTTTACGTGAGCGGCTTGGTGAGGTTCAGTTCCTTGTGCTTGCCAACAACGGACTTCGTTCTGCGTCGATTGTTGAAGGTCTTTTCAGCCTTCAGCATTTGGATCTCTCAGGAAACAAGATCGAATTGGTGTGATTGTCTAATTTTTATTCTACTTCTGCAAATTTCAGTAGTGGGTGTATTACATACACAATTTGGTTTTTTTTCCAGTTTGAGGAACTGGCCTGTCTTGGTGACCTACCACATTTGAACTCGCTGGAATTAATGGGCAATCCTATCTGTAATGACCCTTACTATCGACGGAATGTACTCGACATTCTGGGTCCAAGATTTCCTTTGGTAAGAATACTTATGTGCAGACCAGTTGAGTGTCGTGTCCTTAACACTGTTTCTTTCCACTCTGATAGATTATCTTAGATGGCCAAAGAGTTACAGCAAGAGAATGTGAAGATGTTCGTCTTCATCAGGCTCTCTTGAAGGGTGGGGTAGTTTGTCAACGTTCTCCGAATGTACAAACTTCATCCGTGAAGTCTCATAACAAAAGCGCTGATGTTAAAGCAGTAAAGGCGACTGTCGAAAGGGTACATAATTCGAACCAAAATCCAAGTAAGATGGTCGTTACTAGCTCACCCATGTTGAACAAATTAGAGAATGAAGCCCAGCCTTTTTGTGTGACCTCAGACTTGGAGTTACTAAATGGGAACTCTAAGGAGCCTGCTAATCTCGCCGAATGTGTTGAAGCTTCTAATGGGGTCTCTGCTGATTTATCTGAAGGAACAATCATGGATAAGTCGGGGGGAGTTCCGAGTAATTTTCCGAGTACTCAAGTATTTTTCGACGTTGAACAAACTGCTACTTCCATCGATCGTTCAGAAGGAATTAGTATGAATGTGTCGATCGAAGTCAAGGACTCCCCGAACACCCAAACATCTGCTACTATCTCTGAACAAAATAATATCTCAGAGACAGTAGTTAATGATGTGCTGAGCAAGGTTGTTAATATATCATCAATCAATCATGGAAAGCTTGTTGACGATGACACTTCACTGGAGACCAGTGTAGAGTTGGAACATGTGTCTTCTACGACCGAACAAGGTGTTTCTTTGATTGACGATTCGGAACAAAAAACTAGGAATGTGTTGGTGGAAGATACAAACGACTTTCAGAACTTGTTTGTGTCGACTGATTCATCCCATATTTCTACTGACCTTCCAAGATCAATACTTAACGAGGTCGCTCCAGCACCACCGGATGGTTCCAAGGAACTTTCTCTAGGGGATATGGGCAAGCGGGAATCTTTACCTTCCTGCAATCCTGAGTTAGAAAAAATCGAACCTTTGATTGCTGATAAGGAACAGCCCTTTGAAGAGGCTCGGCAACTTGACACTTCGTGCGCTTCTGATAATGTAGATTCTAATTTTGAGGGTAAATCTCAACACACTGTATCT
This sequence comes from Moniezia expansa, assembly GCA_019097775.1. Taxonomy (NCBI): domain Eukaryota; kingdom Metazoa; phylum Platyhelminthes; class Cestoda; order Cyclophyllidea; family Anoplocephalidae; genus Moniezia; species Moniezia expansa. The sequence continues at coordinate 2,744,898 of JADFDV010000052.1, forward strand.
ATGCTGTCCAGATCAAAAGGATTAAACGCGATTCATGACGAAATATCGAACCAATTTACGATACAAACGACAGTACAAGTAGTTTTGAGCGATGCTGCTGACTCTACCTTCACCGTCGAGTCTCTAATAAATCAGCCTTTCAGGGCTATTAGGGAAGAACAATCGGTTGAACAGATTAAACATGCAACCCCTTGTTCTCCTATTAATAAAAGCCGTTTTTGTGAAGAAAGCCAAAATGTTGGATCTGCAGTATTGGAATCTAAGGTGAAAGATATAATTCACGATATAACATCAACATCTGAGGAGACTTCTGCTAAAGCAGGAAAGCATGCAACACAAGCGGAAATGCCAAACGCTTTAGGATACGAGTCCAATTCACCCAACCTTGGTGACACTATCTCCACCTTCGAAATCTAATCGTTGATTCACGAAGAGCATTCTTCCTCGATCTCACCTTGAACAATTGCTTATTCTCTTATTTGTCATGAAACTTTTCTGCCCTTTAAGGTCTTTTGCTTAAATCTCTCATTGTTTGGACTGTATTTTTTTACATTGAAATATCTGAAAATGAATATATCATATAATCCATCGAAATTGCATTATCGTTCCTATGTCAAGAAGACTCCTTGATTTTTGTGCACCTTCACAGGTCTTGTTTCTTCGTACGTCTTTTAGACTTATGAGTTCTTTATACGATGACCTTGATGATGTTGAGCTAAGTAAGGGAGGCGGGAGCAGTTGGGTCCTCGGTGGTACTTCTGGTGCATCTTCTACATCTACGACTGGAATTGGACGGCTTGTTGCCTCCGCTTCGGGTGGCTCTACTGTGTCTGGCAACTTTTCAAGGTAATTCATTTTTTCATTTTCCTTTCCAATGATAATAAGAAATACGTGGTTGCAACGAATGAATACGTCTTGTCTATGTTGCTTCATCTAATCTGCTTTATTAATCCAATCTGGTGGACCTTTGTTATGCGGTTAGATACTTCTCTGGCTACCGTGTTCTTGAATTCACATGATAACGTCATCTCACTTGTATGGGCCAGGAGAGAGCAAATCCAAATTACTCATGCAGCCAGAACGGTTCGGAGGCGGTTATAAGTGCGCCCCTGCTTATTCTTAAGATAATCAGTTATTTATGCGTAAGTATTTAATTTAGCATTTTCTTACCGGTTCTGACCAGTCGGCAGCGTGTCCGCATCATGGGTAGTTCCGGAAGATGTAGTTTTAAGTTGCTACTTGCAACTCTGAACCCGCATCTTTGAAGTGAAATGGCAATGTGCTATTTGCCTGTGGGCCATACTATCTGAGTCCTTATCACTCAAGGCTTGCCGATCTTACCTACTCTAGTTCAATGGTTTTAGCGTGCTTTTGGAAAACTTCAAGTAAGCTCATAACGAGTGAGGGCAAATAGGGTTTTGGGATTCTGGACATCTCTCCGGGAAGATTCACATCGGGCGAAGTTTTGAACTGGCTTTTAGGTTCTGTTTATTTGATTCTGTTCTTTGTGCAGTTTGTCAATTTTTTGACGTCTCCTTTGCTTAGTTCTGCCCGAAGCCGAGATGTTCTCGTTTTGTACGACTTATTGCTTCCGTTAGCCTACCCTTCGGTTTTGCTTTACTTGGCCTACCCAGATTTTACTGTACTTTAGTTAATTTTGAGTTTGCAGAATAGGGAAGGCTTCTTGAGCTTCCAGAATTTTTCTCTACACTTTCCCCCTACCCTATTTATTTCTTCTATTTGTTCGAAGGAAAATAGCATATTTTCTGTCTGAATGTCGAAGCAATTCATTTATCAGAGAATGGTTGACGAAAGCTCTCAGCTGAAAACGTCCAAAATATTACTGAGGCCTATGTTGTCACCATGAGATCCCCAGGAGAAGTGAAAGTTCGGTTCTCTGTGGTAGGTAAATTGCCAGTAGTGAAATCCTCCATCTTCCCCACTTATATGGTATATTTAAGGTCTACAAAGTGCTTATTCGGTTGAATTGGTGCCATAAAAATTGTTACCTGTCTCTTCAACCCACAGCGTGGAGACTATTTTAATTTAGATCAGATTGACAAATAGACGTGACATCCAGATGTGCCCTCATTGAATGGGGTATAATTCTCTTAAACTCTTCACTTACTGCTCTTTTCCTAAATTCTTTTCCTGATAAAAGAAGGATTGAATAAATGGACTTGACAATTAAACGTATACTGTTTCTTACCTGTAAATATCCTTTTTTAAACGAAAGTTTACTTGGATAAAGCAAGGTGATGCCTGTATTCGCCGTCGATCTACTGATTAGGGGTTTATCGCTTGTGGCGCAGATGGAATCACATGAGTGATTTGTCCAGTGGTATTCAAACGATCTTTGGTTGGTTGCCATCTCAATGCCATGAGCATCTTTCCTCTTCGTCTAGGCCCGATTATCACTTCAGAAACGCTTTATCAGTTGAGCAGAAAAATAATTTTGTTACCGAAAGTGCTTTTATTTCAGTAATAAGCAGATTGTCATTTCAAATTCATTGGCTCATTTTTTATGCTGCGGCTGCCCTGTCCTGTTCTGAAGTGTGCCGCATTCACTGAATTTACGACTCTAATCACTAGCACACTGGTAATTGGAGGCGTTATGTTGTCTTGGGGTGAAGCACCGGGCAAGGCCTTTGGCTAATTTGCCGCTTTTGTTTTGACTGAGTGTCCCGCTTAACATCTCTAATGTGCTACATTGATATATTTGCGCTACACACGGTCTTTATTGGGAAAAAAAGCTATTGCAACGTTCATAACTAATGTAGAATTTTGGAAGTAATCGTTCTTTTCAACAACTTCGATTTTTCTGCACGAGAAACTATGTATTAGTGTATCTGTCCCCATTTCATTTTATTTACGGATAGATTGCCTCTAAAAGGCTCTTGATTCTACACATTCTATAAACAATCTGACTTCCCCTCCATCTTCTTTGCTTAGAAGTGAAGCTGAGTAGTTACAAATCCTATTTTTGTTCCTTTCTTTTTCAGTATGCAACTAATGCAATCCCATATTGCAGCCAAACGAGCCCAAGGTCGTCGTGGTCCAAGTAATGACTACACCCCGCGAAGCACAGTGGCTCCTGTTCTCGATAATCGGCGTGGTGGAACTAGCGCTGAGGGTTCTTATCGGTGCGTTTTTCGTTAAATTTTACTTCCTAGTCTTTCCTAGTAAATTATTTGAAACTAGTTACTCATCCAACACTATGAACCGTGAATTAAGTAAAATAATGTCTTAATGTTCATCCCTCTGCCTATCCGTTCGACAAAAGTTCCTTTCGAAGGAGTTCATTGTATTTCTTGATTCGGGACTGGATGCCTACCTCCTGCTAAATTAGTCTGATTATCCTATAAGAGGTTCCAATATCATATATTTTACCTCTAGTTGAATTTCGCCACTTCTTTCGAGAAATGTCCACTATGGTGATAAAGGGGGTATGCAAATCTACACGCAGAAGGGCGAAGCAATTGTCCGGTCAGCATATTGCACTTCAACCTCTTGAATCCCAAGGCATTTCCTGTAGATTTCAGGTGGGCAGACCGTTACGGGACGATTTGTAGACCCTTGAAATAACTGAGAACGATTGGCTTGAACTACCCAATGCAGAATTGACATTTTGATATACCCTATTCGTAGTCACCCCTTTAAATCCCCCTTTAGCAATTCCTTGTGCTAGCATCTCAGATTATCAGAATCCTTTAGTTTAACTTAATTTGCCTCCTTTTATCTCAGTTGCTTTATTCAATTTACTGCAAAGAGAAGAAATCTCAAGGCACAGCCTACACAGCTCTTGCTGCTACATCTGCTTCGCACCTAATGTAATTCTGCTTGGAGCACAAATATTGTCATGAACGCTAGACTTAATTTCAGTTAATAATAGGTCGTACATAAATAAATACACAAGGACCATCATAAGCTGCCTGAAGCTCATAGTTGGAAGATTCACCTTCTGTTTTCCATCACTACCTGCAATTAAAGAAATGGGAAGCAATCCGAAGGTTGAAGCGAAGAAATTCGTTGTTTCTGACACAATCCAAGAGGCGTATGATCTATGGAGACTACTGGACCTGAATGCCCTAAGTCTATGTCATCCATGGTTTTACTGTACGTTACTTCCCTCCAAATGATTTATAGAGTTCCCCTAATCGTCTCATTTAACTATGCAGTTGGAATAAAAGGGACACTGGATTCAATTAGCGGTTATGTGTGCGTCTAAGACCTTATCAAGAGATTGGCATGGCTATCACGCTGGTTAACTGTGATATTCAAATTCTCTGCCAAATGAAACGTCTTCGTTCTGGGATGCACCAATGCACTGTCTGTACAAGAGTCAGAAGCTTCCTTCCTTTAATGTAGCCTTGGAATCAAATCATTTTCCGCTTTTATCCACTCTCTATAACACATGCTCATTATTGTTTAGACGTAGATAAGCTGCTTTTTCTCTCCTGAGAAGAGCTATTCCTATAATTTGAGTTTTTCAGGAGACTTGAAGGTACACTCTGTAGCTTTTTCTAAAAGTGATGAAACGAGAAACTGAAAAGCGCAGTGAATTTAAAGTGCTTATTAAGAAACAAGAGGAATATATTTGAAGAGAGATTACCCATTAGCGTAAAATAGTGCCTTTCGGTTATCAATGAAATAATTTGTCAGAAGCTTCGTCACACTAAATTCCAGTCAGCTGATATTTTGGTGAATAGCTCATTATCTTACAAGAGTTTGCGTTCATCGTCTATCTTAATGAACTTGTAAACTTCTAGATCCGATAAATGGTGGACCACAATGCAATAGATCAGCCAATCGTTCAGCTATATCATTAGTTGTCGTTAGTAGTGATCTCCTTCAGGTTTACCCAATCATAGGACACGATCGAATTTTTCAGACTTAGAATATGGGCACTTGATTGTCCATTGCGTCTCGTAATGTTTCAACATATTAGTCACTAGATAAATTTCTCGTGCCAGGGCTCCTCCTTTCTTCGAACATTAGCCTAACTATAAGAACGCGAACTGCTTTATCGGTATATGTGGTTTTAAACGGTATAGCGGATTGACGGTGAAAGTCCTAACAAGCTTATGGCTTTTCCTAACTTCTATCGGCCATTCTGAATGACACTTTTGAGTTAGACAATAAGTAAAAATTATTGCGTACCACTAGTTATACGCCTATTATTCTGTTCAAGTTGAAGGTTGAGCTTTTTTGGGTGAAAGCGTCCTCATTTCAACGTAATGCTAGTTAGAGTGCCTGGGAGAAGCTACGAGAAGGGATCGTACAGTCATTAATGACCTGCTCCGGTTATCTTGCGATGGTGGATCTAGATGTTTTTCCGTAGTTTCATTGCTTTGCAACTGGCGACTTTCTAAGTTTTCCCTTTTTCGCTCTTCACTCTCAGACTCGTTGTTGGAAGCATACGGAATCCTTAGGTTTCTTTAACAGTCCATTTATTCAATCATTCTGAATGCATGCAGATATCGGCTGGGTGGATAGGGATAGCTTTCAGAGTTTTGGGTTTCGGAGCGTGAAGGTTTGCAGAAAATCCAGATTTCCACCCCTGGTTTCCATAATGAGATTTCGTTTTTCATCACTTCTAGTTTCGAGGTACGTTATCGCTTTCAATCATTGTTTTTGGGGATTTCGGTTAACATTAGATTGGCTGTGTTTTTCTAAGTCTTTCCTCGTCTTATAGCTGTCAGAATTGTCGCAATTTCAAAGCATCACCTTAATTGGATTTCGCAACCAGTTGCAATTAATTAGAACACATCCGGATGAGATAATGTTGCTTAGTATTAAAACGTTAATGAATTTTGGTCACTTTCACTCCCTAGTTATTCTTAGTGATGGCTGAAGTATGATGGCTGGCAAGTAAAGATTATAATGATAAATGCGTGTGGTAATTAGATTCAAGCCCTCTCTTCTTACAAGCGCGTGGGTGAAATGCAGCTTTAAATCAAATTTTTTGCGCAGTTAATTATGTCCGAGTTGTCATTTGGTGGGGCTAAGTTGGGAGTGAGGTTGTGATTGTATTATTCATTCAATCCAATCCTTAGTAGACCAATAATATGTATTCTAAGGACCCCTCTGAGGAATTCATGGCAATCTAAAGAGGACTAATGGACAATAGAGCCACTTTATTTTAACCCTGTCCGGAGGTGGATATGATTGCTTCTTGGTGTTTCCGATTCCACTTACGTGTAAATATTAGCCTCACTTACCTGTTCTGCCACTGTTTATATATGTTCTATGAAAAATTTTGATAGCAAAAGCAATTATGTTGGTCGGGTCAAGGTCCATATACACAATTTATTGCCTCCGTTACTGGATACTGACCGATGTGACCTCTTGGCATTACGAGGTGGAGGGCCTGTTGGTCCTGCTATTGGTCACTTATTTGTCTCCTACGTTCTTCTGCAGCTTCAACCAAATGACTGGCAAAATGGAACGTATCACCCCATCTGCGTCTTCGACATCGACTTCCGGTGCCTCTGGATCTACTCACTTTGCAACGTCTTCCACTGGTCTACTCTATGGTGAACCAAGCTTGTCACTCGGTGTTTCTGATGAGTACAATCCTCTTTGTCCTAATGACTATGAGGACTTGGCTCGCATGAAGCGTGAAAAGCGCAACGTATGTAAATCAATTCCAGTCTTGGTTTTTTTCACAGGCTTCAGGAGCGTATAAAGTCCAATTTAATGACCTAAGTCAGTAAATTAATGGGTGAACCGCAAGTTCTGTTCAGATTTTCCACTGCGTGAAAGACGGGTTTGGACAATCCCTTTATAACTTAGTGGTATTGTTGATAATGTCTTTCCCACATCGACTACTTCCTGTTGGCTTGGCATACTTTTTTGTGTTACTCAAGGTGCAGAAATGTGTTTTTTTGTATTCGTATTCTACTCGCTTGTTATTTACTTTTTATTTCATTATAAATGAAACAGTTATGAATAAGTTATTCTCTAAGAAATGACTAAATCACCGCTCTGGTAATGAACGGAACCAATTGTTCGTTCGATAGGGAGCGCATAGCTACCTTGTACCTACAAAACTTTTAATGTACCCTAGTTTTTCGGGTTGTGGTTACAACTTACTAAAGTCTGTAGTCACATTTGTTCGTGGATTTAGCTTCAAAAGTCATAAAATCTTGCCACAATATTGACACTACATCACCCTTAACGTTGTGATTTCTGTTTTCTAACAAAAACACACTGGCAACGACTGTTAATGCCCAACTGCCGACCTTCTCGTCATGTATATCGATTGTTTTCTTTGCCTTCTCCACGTTACTAGCAGTTCTTTTTTTATGAAGTAAGCTGTATCTTATCACATGCATCGTGTTCATTTAGGCAGATATATTGGCATTTGCAGCCGGCGGTGGTTGGAAGTGAATTGGGAAAAATATAATGCCAATATTTTATGCGGCAGCAATTATTATTTAGTTAAATCCATGTTTTTGATACTCAATCCAATGGCAGATCGGACACTCGGCGAATTGTTGGGAGTTTTTAAAAGCTAAAATAATTACCCCAGTTCGTTTCAAAACAACTCCAAGGTGATACGATTGGGCTCTCGATTTCGGACTTATCATAACCCAATAGCATTAAAGGCCGGTAGCTCAAGGTTCAAATCCAAAAGCAAAGCCTTTCTTAGACACAGTTTTCATAAAGGGAGACCAAGTTCGTTCTACCTCACCGCTGGGAGGGAGTGGCTAGTTTGCGCCATCTTCCGTTCTTCTGAACTTTTCGGCTAGCTTGCATAGCATATTTTTGAGTTCGGCTAACTTAGATCAGACATTCTTCCCTAAATTCATAGAGAGATGCTTTAGGATTTGATTAACAGATTCCTTATCGGGCTCTTGACTACTAAAACCCTAAATTTTACGTCGATTTAGCCGATTTGACATCAATTGAAGAATCAAGGAGGGCGGAAGACTAACCACGAATAATACGTCTTACAATAATTGTTCCTGACCCTATATTACAGGGACTTGTCCTTCGAAACTTGTTTTGGTTAGGGAGAGGGTTTTTTCGGTCACCCATTTGCTTAGTGTTTTATAACACTATGGCAGTGTAAAAGTGTCGTTTCACCAAGTAGGCGATTTTTCTCTCTCAAAGGCTTCCTATATTTCAATGCAAACCCAACGTAGCATGTCTCGATTGCCGCTGCTCAAATGTGTGTTTGTGCGTTCATTTCTTCATTTTGTACCTTTTCATTTATTCCAGGACCGCCCTCGTGAATCTCACAGCGCAGGCGCTGAAAGTGGCCTCAGTCGACGACTCACACTTTCTGGTAGTGAAAGTGACAGCAATCGTAGTTCAGACGACTCCAATGAGGACAGCAGCAGTCACCGTGTTCATTCGCATCACCGACGACGTGCACCACCACCTGTCTCCCGTGCTGCTATTGCTCCACCTAGCAGTCTCCTTGAGGATGTGATCGTAGCACCAGGATCTGAATCTGCCACTGCCAGCGGGCCTGGTGCTTCTGGCGACATTGACGGTGAAGCTTTAGACAATTCGGTCGCTCAAGAAGCTTGTGGAAATTATGGAATGTGAGTACGAATTCAATTGAATTGAATGAATGGATAGAAAAATGTGCTAAAGTAAACAACTTTATGGATTTAGCTTCAGCGAATTGAATTTTCGATTCTAATTCCATGTCAAATATTTTCTGCTTCATCCCTCGTCAACATTTTTACTAGTTACGGCGAGGTAGATAAATCTCCACTCGTAGCTTTTCAAGCCAATCGGGTCAAAGCTTTTTATTGCGATGCAAACAGGCATTTTCGATTAAGTTATTGCTTTGTGGCCATCTCCGAAAGTCAAGTATCGTAGCAAACTTTTGATTTGTAATATTTTGGCATTTCTGGGTCCTATTTTCAAAGAATCCCTATCTTAATACATCGCTAAAATTATGCAGACTTTCTTTTTAACGAAGCATCGTACAGCTTTTTTAATTTTTCTCCCCACCTATTAGGGCAAGTCCCAAGGACTTATTGGAGGTACAACAGAAGTACAAATAGCTTTTATAGCAATTAAGCACAGCAGTTAACACAGAACAGTAAAAACGTTCGTTGACGTGTTCGTTTGTCTGGTCTCTTCTCTGACATGGCTTCGTCGTACAGGTAGCAGTTCAGCTTCGTCGAGCCACTCGTCCGAATTCGTCCGTCTTCGTATCTCCTCCAGAAGTCAACATTCTGGCGGAGATTCCATTCATAGCTACTTGCACGTGCATTCCATGCTCCAGTTTGAGACCATAAACCCGGTTATTTTCGTAATGCCTCCTTTACTAAGCTGTAAGAAGTTGTACTTCTGCTGGCATAATCTATTTATATACGTCCGGAGGGTGATTAGTCCCGTCCGGCCGCCCTTCTCATTAGCCCCCAGAGTTGCCCCTGGAGTTACCGGTGGTCACCACGAGGAGGTTGAGAGTAGGTTTGACCACCATCGTACAGCTAATTTTTCTGGCACTATGAAATGTGATTAAAAGGTGAGATCAGTCAGTAGAGTACACAAGTTGTTCTACCTCCATTCATAATGAATGCAACCTTTGCAATTTGAGTGTTCCTAGTGGAGCGGATTGGAATCATTCATTCGTAGCAACTAGTGTCGGCACTTTCCTCTTCCAACTTATTCGGGCCAGTGTTTCTTTTGCAGTACACAACGTCTACTGACCGCTCAGAAATTTGACGGAAGCTTCATTTTCGAGCTCCCACTCAGTCAATTGTCTTGACTTTCCAATGCTCATCATCGCCAAGTTCTTAAGTCCTTGGGCCAATTATACTGGGGCCTTTCATCTTTTTCTATGGTTCAAAGACGGACCAGCTAATTTTAACGTGCTGCTAAAGTATAGAACCATTGTTAACTGCTAGCTGTCATTCACTAGGGAGGCTGACGTTACCAACACAAGGCCAGAGTGAAGGTAAGGTAGCTCTCTCTTTGTGCATTTTTCTGGGTCCTCGGAACAGTTCACCGCCGCTCTCCGGTGATAGTGCCGCCCTCCGGTGATACTGCCGCTCCAGACCTTATCCTTCGGTACCAATATGTGACTTCTCATTTTGGAAAAGTAATTATTTCATGTGTGTATCATCAAGGTCCTGTTTAACATCTCGATTTGCTCCAGCCTGGTTTTCTCGTTCGCGGCGTGCTCGTCTGGGATTTCGACTGAAGCTCCCATAAGCTCCCCGTACAGTGCATCGTCCTACTGGGAATTACTTTCAAAGCCTATATCGATGTGTTTGATCTAGCCGTCCACCGTCAGTCATGGTCTTAATTGAATTAGAATGGGTATTAGAGATTAATCCGTTACTGTTAAGGCCTCACACGCATTTCGTTGCTGGGCTTGGTGGGGACTTAAAGCAATGTTGCAGCTCTGCGTTTCTTCATGTGAAATTTATGGAGGATAAGTTGTTACCTTCAGCTGAATACAGTTCTGGTCGCTTCATCCATTGCGCAAGTGGTCCTGAGTGCACCAGTGAAGTTCCCCCCAAAGGTAGTTTGTCGCTGCACGCAATGCACTGTTTTCTCGAATGGCTCCTTAAACGTTCTCACGTTTTCGGAAGAGCGCACCTTTCGCATAGTTCACGTCCCCTTGAACGTTTTTGTCCGAGAAACTCACTCAGAGAGGTCGATGGCAGGGCTTCGCTCACTAAACATGATTTTTCCCCATCATTACATCCACTTCGTAGTCTTGACAGCTCCTAATATTATCTTTTCAATAAACATGGCTATTTTGTGAATAACTCAAATTATGGCTGTAAGGATAGCAGCCGAATGCCCAAATATTTAAATTTATGTTGTTCATATATCCCAGCCTTTAAACTCCTCAAAACTAAACAGGGCTTGAGATCTGGTTTGTAAACTTCAATTGGTTAAACCACAAAAGAATGAAGTGCCAATTTTGATTTTCTTCAATCCTTTACCTCCGAAGCGAAATCGCTCTTTAAATCACATTCGAATTCCAGCTTTCTAACCAAAAGAAGGGATGGAAATCTTCGATCTTGAAGTAACCTTCCATTATATACATGGTTGAATTCATTTCTTGAGGGTTATTCTCATGAGTCAGTTCATTTCCTTTTCCCCTTGGACCAAAAGTCTTATTAATTTGTATCTTTGAGGAACAGTCTTGAATCACTTTAGCCAGCTTTAGACTTTGCAGATCATGAAACAATCGTTCATTCTTATATATCTGTTTACTCCTCTCACTATTGGAGAATTTCGTACCAGTGACAGGTGACATTTCATTGTCTAATGCGGCTCGTCTTCCACATAGAAGTGTTCCACATCATCTGACAGCCCTTTTGGATCAGATGAGGCCTACCAAAGCTGGCTTTTGATCTGAGATTAACGGACTGTAAAACTATTGCTCCTCACTACTTTTCTTGCACGGAGATTCTACACTTCGAAATCAGTCCGCCGAGTTGAGCTAGGATACCTATTGCCAAAGGCGGTAGTTTTACTGTTTCAATTAAAAAAAAATTTGGCAGATTTTGTAAATGAGAATAAAACTGTAAGCATGCCTCCGACCATTAACTGCCGCTTTATATCCGTCACAGTTACCTGAGCGCTGGAAGCATTCACGTGTGCGCTTTTATTAAAAGTCGTTCTGATAAATTACTTGACTTTTCCCGGTATGTGTTGAAGTCCAGCAAATTAAATCTACATAGAACAAGAAGTCTTCCGGCTATTATTGAAAAAAAGGACCTGATCGTGACTGCTAACTGCTGGCGCACAAAAGTCAGCTTCACTTTGGAAGAGGTTCAGCTGCTAGAATAAAGTCTCACTGGTTGTGCTTCACCTACTCCTTTTGGGCAGTCCTTTTTTTCTTTTGCGGTGATCATCCAGTGACACTACCTAATACTAATGCTTGAATTGCCACTTCGTACCGTCTCCTCCTTGGGATCCTGATACCTCTAACTGGGGCCTCCTCTTATCGCAACTTAATGATTAGTCCTCGAAGAAATCGATGTTACCTAGCCACAACACAAGAAAGTGAAAACATTTTTTCTTCTCTTTTGAGGTGCAATAGTGTTATTCGTATTTATCAACGAATGATACAAACGCCACACAGACGTGTTGTGATAGCGAAATCCGAACAGATTATTTACCTCAAGTGACCCCAATATATCCATGAATGAAGGTGTTCGCCGTGACGACTTATTTCAATATAAATCAAACTTTTAAAGCCTTCCCCGAATCAAACCTCCAGTGGTTGAAGCTGCATTTTTCCTTGTAGGAAACTTTCTATTAAAGCAGTAGATAGGAGTAAATGAAGTTCGAATGGTCCGCTGTTGCATTGAAGTTCGTTTATTCAAAGAACGTGCTCACTCCTGAATAATTACCTGCAATTCCAAAATCAGTTTGGGATGGACATTGACGAATATTTGTTAGCCTTATCTCGCTCTTTTTTCTCTAGCAATGTCGTGGCTGCTAAAATGATGGCTCGCATGGGTTACCGTCAAGGCCAGGGTCTCGGGAAGGAGTGCCAGGGCATGTCCTCTGCTCTGGTTGTTGAAAAGACCAGTCGGCGGGGTGGCAAAATCATCCATGAAAGAGACCTTCAGCGTAATCAGGAGGTTGAAGCGACTCTATCCAGTGCTGTTCCTGATCAATTCATAGTGTCGACAGCTCTTCCTCCCAATGCCACTGAGGTATGTGCTGGCAATCTAGGTATTTTACTCTTTATGTAGAATCGATCGTATTCCTTCGATGAGAATAGGAGACATCAAAGGGGATGCAAGGATACCGGATGCTAACATTATTTAACTTCTGTCTAGCGAGTTCCATTCATTTATGGCAAAAAATAACCTTAAAGTAGACTTGATGTGCAATTGAGGAGTACTATTGGTCAAAGAAGATGCCTTAAAATAGCATTGTTACACTTTTTCATCTGTTTATTTATTGTAATTTTATTCCTTCATTCCAATCTTCATTGGGAGGGACAGAAGTGCAAAAGAATGGAAAGAGATATCGACGAAGATGGATTTCAATCGTACTTTAGACATTCTTCCATCGGCCAAATGAATTTTACAGTCAGGTGGTGTCGACAGCGAATTCTTAATTTAAGATCCAAAATCTAGCTCGAGTATATTTCTCGATTCATTCTGTTGGTTTTTGATGAAGTTCATATTTTCAGAAGAGCAGAATAATTGATTATTTCAATCTTTGTTTTGTAGCATAAAGTGTCGATCTCAATAGGGGCTAAGGCATATATATCTATAAACACCCAGTACTCTGTGTAGAGGGTATATTGAGAACTTCAGCAGTCATGAAATCTTTAGTGATCTCACTTTCTGTTTTGCCCTTTTATCAGGTAAATTTTTAAATTGCCCTAGCAGACTATTTATCTACAACTAGCATAAAGGGGACTGTGTTTTGATGGTCTACTTAGCGAAAGAAGAACAAGATACGTGGCCATTACGTGTTCATAATAATCGTCCACTTCTCCACCTGTCGCCGCTACGATCATTCGATCAACCGCATTCTTAGACTCGAAGTTAGTATTAAGATTTGGTTCATTATCATCCATCCATCGTACAGCTTCTTGGATGCTTGGAAACAGACTTCGTGCTCGTGCACTCAGGCATTAAAGTCCTCCCAAAAGGTGGTAAAGTGATCTACATGGGTGATTAAGGGATGTCCGAATAAGAGGTTTTCAGTCGAAGAAACATCATGGTAAGGATTTTAGAGGAAGGTGATTTAAGAAGAAATCCTTCTGAAGGGAAGGAAAGGTAAGGATAATTACCTAGAAAAAGGACGAGCGAAGCGTTTGTGGACGCCATTTTCAAGGGTGGTGATCCCGCAGAAGCCGGAGGCATTTAGTGAATGTTATCCTTCTTCACGAATTAGTCCTAGATAGCTTCGCTTACCATATCAGCTTTTTCTTTTAGGTTGTGCTTCTTCAGAATATGTGTGGTGGCCCAGGTGAAGTCGATGATGATTTAGAGCCCGAGACCAAGGACGAATGCAGAAAGTATGGCGAAGTAGTCAGCTGCATGATTTTTCAATTGGAAGACGTTGGCGATGGACCAGAGAGTGTTCGCATTTTTGTTGAATTCAAGGAGAAGGAAGCTGCTGCCAAAGGTAAAGTTTGCTCTAGTTACCTACTAATACTGTCATTGTCAATAGTCCGGGGTGTATATTCATGAGAACTCTTCCGACTTGTCTTAGTCGTCATTTATCACGTATTCTTGTGATCATTTTCTTCTTGATGGTTTCTTTAATTACTTGCTTTCCGAAATGCCAAAGTGCCCACAAGCCTACTTTCATTGATGTACATCACTTTCATCCCTCTTTCTCTAGAGGCGCTGGCTGTAAATAGGTTACTTATTTCTTATACAAGGCAAGCATAGAGTTGCATATTCCACTGTTAGTGCGGTTCTTTGTACATTTATTTTTAAAGATCTGGTCGGTATATTCTGAGTCTAGTCTACAAGAGGAAGGCTGGTTGAGTGGGAAAAGTTGGGCCATGAAATAAGTGGGTTAGAGAAGTTAGTGTGGTATACGAGGATGAAGCGAGTGGTCATTTAGAAATGTTTATCTACTCGGCCTTTCTTTTAGAATTCATTACTTGATCTGGTGACTCCTTCGCTTAAACTTGTCACCATGTGCGCTTTGCAATGTGTTTTTTCATAATTGCCAAATAGATAGCTTCCATTTAAGTTTGTCTCTGCACAGTCGTTCTGCCTTGCATTAACGCTTGGCACAGTTAAAAACTGTGAAATCCTTTCTTTTATTTTATATTCAGCTGTGCACGATCTGAATGGACGATTCTTCGCAGGCCGAGTGGTGCAAGCAGGTTTCTACGACTACGATCTGTTCAGAAACTTTGACTTCAAGCATCCTCCTCTCCCTTAGCATATCGCCCATATTCCGCTGTCTTTTTTGCTCCCGCCTATGTTGAAAATGCGCAAAATAAACTCCCTCTTTTTTCCACACAAGTTAAGGCTTGAACTTGGGTTTGCATTTTTTTTACGAATGAACTTTGATACATTCACTCCCATTCCGTTCTCTTTTTAACTGGGACTAGTGTTGCACTTTTCAACGGTGTGAGAAACTTGGGGATTCCATTACAAAGTGTAGCCAGATATTGTCGAAAGACAGTTGCCATGACTACTCGATTCTATATCACAGTGCAAAGCCAGTTGCTCATCCGCTGCTAATTTGATAATGGCCTGTCCAAGCCACAGGTATGAAAAAAAAATTAACGGCTACAGGCCCTGATTACCTAGTTTTAATCTTGTTTGAGAAAAATTCACCTGCTTGACAAGAAACGGAGGTTGAGATGACCTATCATTCTACATCTACATGTATGCAAGCCTCAAAGAAAACTCAGAGGAGAATCAATATTTATTATCGAGGCATGACTCTCAAGCCGAATTCTTATGCTAGTCGGATGGTTAGTAGACACATCACGAAAACACGAGGTCTTCTTTACTCTTCCCTGGCTTTTATTATTTTTTTACTTACTCCCCACCCATTAGGGCAAGTTTCAAGGACTTATTGGGGGTACAGCAGAAGTACAACATGTAGCACACAACAGTTAGCACAGAAGACAGTAAAAGCGGTTATCGACGTCTTCGGTTCTCTGGTCACTTCTCTGGCATGGTTTCATAGTAAAGGTAACAGTTCAACTTCATAGTGGCGCCTCGTCCGTCCTTTTTCAGAAGTTTTCCAAACTGGCGGAGATCCCATTCATTGCTACATGCATGCACTTTCTACAGTTCAGTTTGAGACCATAAACTCAGGTATTTACGCCGTGCCTCGTTTACGAGGCTGTACGAAGTTGTACTTATGCTGCCATGGTCTAATTTTATACATCCAGTTGGTGATTAGTCCTACCCGGCCGCCCCTCCCATTGGTCCCCAGAGTTGCTCCTGGGGTTACCGGTGGTCGCCACGAGGATATTGAGAGTAGGTTTGGCCACTCCTTTTCTAACCCTTTGGAGGCCTTTGTGAGCGATTTTCAAGACATTTCGCCAGAGATGAACGTGAACCTAAAAACAGTCTACGCGGTAGCCATATGAATTCACTGATATCGAAAATGGAGAAACGAATAGATATCCGAAAAACTATCGAGAAGGAGGTCTTTAAGTTGGTCAGAAACACGTACAGTCCTTTCTAGGTGACCGTCTTTGATAATCTTCTTCTGTTCAACCTATTTTCGGATTCTCTACTTCCCGAATTTCTAACAGGAGCATCAAACAAACTTGCGCTCCTCGTACTTCAACTTTCTGTTTGGTATGAAGTTAGATGAGATATCGCACTGGGTGATATAAAGTGAGATTTTCGTCGTTTATCCCCACTCATCGGGTAAGTCCCAAGGACTCATTGGGAGTTCAACAGAAATAAAAAGATCTTGTACAGCAGTTGGACACACATAACAGTATAACAATTAACTTGACGTTTTCGGTTCCCTGGTTCTTCGGCATAATTTCATCTAATGGGTAACGGTTCATTCTTCAGTTGCACTTTCATTGCAGCAACTCCTACTCTACCTCTTCCTGGCGACCACCCGTAACCTCAGGGTCAACCCTATAGGCTAAAGAGAAGGACAGTCGGATAGGACTATTCACCTACCGGACGTACAAATACATTATTATGCCAGTATGAAGCAAATGAGCTCACTTCTTTTGATATTAGCCATGATGAAAACCAGACCATAGGCTTGAGAAATCGAGTTGCTCATGGATTATTTATGTTCAAGCTTGTCCGCATCATGGATGTATGCTGTCACCTGCTCCACCGCACTCGCATCACCATCGGAGCTTGCTGTGTTGTCATGGTTCGCGAGTCGTTCTAGCTGGAATATTAACGCGGTCGGTTTGACAAATTACGATTTGGATGCTTCCGCTACGTAGTATACCTCTCAATTTCTTTATAGGCATTAAAATCACTGTTGGTGGTTGTTCGAAATCTTTTGGAATTATTATCAAAGTGGAGATCAGACCAGATGGGTGAGAAATGAGCAGGCTTGTTTGCAAACTCATTCGTAAATGTTGTTCGTTTCTAAGGTGGAATGCCTTGTGTGGTCAAATATCACCATAAGCGACTCCGATTCGTCGCGTCTCTGCGCTTCTGCGTGCACGTAGAGTTCGAAAATTTGTGTTAATGATGATTTTCAAATATAAATCTAGGGACACCAATTTCAGCCAAACCGAAATTGAAATATAAGTGTGTCAGGCAAATCACATTTGTTAGAACGAGACTATTGATGAGAGTGGTGTAGTTCAGAAAAGCCTTGAATAAATCATCCTACGCGTATTTTCGTTTTAGAGTGAGGTTTTGTCTGATTCTGTAGAGCTAGAGGTAACGTCCGTTTCCTTCGTTGGGGCTTTTGAGACAGCTTAGGGTCTCAAGGACCATGAAGTGATCCTTCTCTTAAAATGAAAGGGACCTTCATGTAGCTTTGTCCAACGATCGTTTCGCAAATACCTGTTCCTTCATCACAGTTCGATTGTCCAGATTCCGAACTCTTTTTGCATGTCCCAAGACGTCCTCCTTCAGCAGGTAAGAATTCGAGACGGGCTGATTCTGCCTCTCGTAACTTAAGCCGTTCTGAAAGAACCGTGGAGACCAAATTTTTGGAATGCTTATCAGAAACTCCAGTTTATTCTTTTCTGATTTCCTAGGCTCAAACAGAATAAAGTATTTGCAGATGAAGGGGTTAAATAAGGTGCAAATATCCTATCGAGATGGATTTCCTAGAAGAATCGACAAATTTGGCCGTGTATGTATTATATTACTGCTCCCCAGCCATTGGAAATTCGACTGTTGCCTCCTGTTTTGATATGGCCAACATCTTTTGTTATGGATAGAGGCTGAAAACTGCTGAGGTCTCTGAGATTGACTTCACATGAATAGCCATTACCTGCCAACCAGTCAATATGGCGCTTCAATAAGTCCCACCAACCTTAGGCTTACTAGTGAGCAAAGCTGATAATTAGAGATTCTCCGTCAAAATAACACTAGCTCACGATCCGGGTGGTTATTTCCGTATGAACTGGGGCTGGAGAAGGCGAAAGCTAGGTGATTAATGTGAAGATTAGGCTTAGATTCAGTCTTCAAGTGGTAGCTGAAGACGTTATTTCCCGATGGTGATACACTGACCGGCAAATTAGTAGAATGGTTTCCGTTTCCACTTACTTGAAAGTTCTTTTTACCACCTATATATCACTTTTGATTAAAAATTTATCGCGTTCATTCTTAATATACGCTGATGGGAAACTGTTCAGCAGGATTCCTCCTTAACCGAACCCACTCGCATAAGATCATCAATCCAGTCATTTGAATTGAAACATTCGACCTTGGTTGTTAGTACTAACGTGCTTCGTTGAAGATTAGTTCTCAAGAGCGATGTTGATCACAGCAACTATTGACTAGACGGAAGCTTAATCATCTCTTTGATTGCGATTTCAAGCAGCAAATGTGATCGTGCCCAGCCTCCGCGGATTTAGTTCAGCCGATGGCGCTACCTTAAAGTGTATTAGTCATCTATCTTCACAGTTCCACAAGTTGCGATCATGATGAAGAGAAATAGAGGGAATCGCATTTTGTACACATCAATGGACCAATCCGTAGAAAAATTGAAGTATCTTAGATTGTCATTTTTGTTCTTTGGTAGGTAGACATCTTTAGTCATGTCTTCTCAATTCTTCTGTTGTCGGAGTTCTCAAACTGAGCGTTTTCTTGATTATATTGAATTTTCTGAGTTTGTAGTGCAGAAACTGTCAAATCAAAGGTACAAAAAGTTTTCTATCCTCAGGCGTCCAAGTAGCTTCATGATGAACGCACTTTAATACATCTGACTCGTTATTTGGTAAATTTATTCGAGAATTCAGGGCGAAAGGGGGTTGAACATGCCTTTTATAAAAGCATGCTTTCAACTAAAGTGCCCTAGTGACGATGATTTATAAATATGAATCTAGGAAGGTCGACACGATAAATGAAGGAATATGAGTTATAAATGGAAAACAACGAGCTCCGCATTTGTTAGGAAAAGATTTAAAGGAATTGAAAGGGAAGGATCCAAGATAAATGACGCCTCCCAAACGTAGTGCCTGCTCGACTTTTAGACTGAGCGCTGACTTTCATTAATCTGATTGAAACATTTATAGCTATCACGAAAACTACTTAACTAAGCTTGGATCATGCAGGCCTTGAAACAATCTTACATTTTAAATGAAAAGAGGCTACTTCTGCAAATCCTTAAGCGAGTGTCTGATGATTTCTTTACCAGAATAAATAAGTTTCTTACAGTTCAGCTCTTGATATATCATTCCTCTTAAGTCGGTATGTGATTAGTTTCTCCTTCAAAGCGAAGTGTTATTAGGATTTCCTGTTTAAAGACACCTGTATGATCTGAAATTCAGGGCGAATAGCAGCTTTCTCTTCTTCTATTGCAGAGAGGTATTTAAATTTATGAAGAGACACCTGTAAATAGAGCCGGTCTTGTCAAACTCTGAGAACCGACACCTCAGCGATAGTCCAGAGGAACTCAAGCTTTCATTAACCAAGCCTAGAGGCATTTTCTGGCTAGGTTCTAAAAAGAAATACAATATTTGATGTCTTCAAAATGTTATACTTCTCAAGAAAAGTCAGTGGACTTGAGTGCGACGAAAAGTAAGAGAACGCTATTCCATCGATCCCATGAAATCCAACTGTCGCTTCCTCGACATCATATGGAAGGCCTGAGAACTCTTTAAAAATCTGGAAATGACACACTCGTACAGTATAAATGTCCGATGGTTTGTTTACCTCTAAGAAATGTCAGTAATGGCTCACACTTCCACTGAGGAATCATCATCGTGAAAGGAAGTCTGATCGGGATGAGCTAGTGGATAAGTGTGCCGAATTGACTGTGCAAGAGTGTGTATCAAATCAGAGATAAAGGGTGGTTGTACATTATTCTTCAAGTTAGCGTGGACTATTACTGTTGCTTTTAATCTGATTTCCTGCGTAAGTTCAAGAAACTTGCATTTCTGTGTTTCTCACTCTCCTACCAGAGGTAACTGAGAAATTCACCTAATATCTTTCGAACTGAATGAATATATAAATGGGGCGATAAGGGAGAAAATTCTTAGGTGAGTTTAATCCTTGAATTATGCAAGTGATTTGCAAAACGAATAGTGCATGAAATAGCAACGCGCAAGACGGAGTTCTCCAACGGATTTAATGAGAATGCATGAAAGCAGGAAAATGTTTCAGTTTAAATCACCCCTTGGCAATGTTGAAGCGATACATTGCTCGAAGAACAAACCCAAAACAAACTTATGGGCTTTCGATAAAGATAAGGCAAGTCATTAGGGAAAGATTGTATCCGCAAGGATTACCCAAGCCCGGTTCCGTATTCTTCCTTGTATATCTGGCGATCATTAGGAAACTGCTTCACATTTGATTAAATGCACTCAGCCTTCTCGTTCTGTAAGATGTTGAAAAAAATTTTTTAACCACGTAGCTTTGAGCGGCCAACTTCTTAAGGAATTATGGGTCTATTTTAACGCCCAGACGATTCCTAGCTCAGAGATCTGATCCAAAATTGTCGTTTCTGACAATGATTACTAAAAAACGAAACAATAAGACAGATGGCTGTACGCACCAAAGACCCCCTAACATAACGTACATAAGACGGCGCTGTTGAGCCTTTCGGCCTATGAATGAGATTACAGGGAAAACAATTTTCTAATCATATATGATGATTTGAAGTGAAAAAAAAAACGCAATACACGCCATAATTCAGCAAAGTAGGCTGGTGCGTGCTTCAAACGTCACTCCGCTTGCCTTGGTGATAAGATTTTGAAATTAGCCGAGAAAGCAGTATGACATCTGTATTTGGACGGGACTTTGGATATCTCAAGGACATGACATTTAGAGTAAAGTGAGTTCCACATCAGATCATTATAAGTATCCAATCACAACTACATATATCTACCTTGAAAAATGCTTCAAAAGGTAGAAACTGATGCAGTGTAATGCAGTGCATTACAAATTTTTCATTGAGAACAAAATTATTTAATAGTTGCTTTCGGATCTTTTCGTTTACAGTTCAAAGTTCGAGGTGTTACATAGTTCTGAAAACTAAGAATCAATTAAACATGCACTAATCTTCCAACTATAGACAATTTTCTCAACAAAATTAAAGAATCATCTGAATCTCAATCATCTATTTTATCATCACTACTTGCTATGTCTGGCGATTGTCAACCCAAGAGAAAGAGCTCGCAAAATACATTCGATAATTTTGGCGTCACTTTGATTCCAAAAAATAACGTACATCGGCCACATCTGAAAGGTCAGTGTAAGATTGGTATTGTCTACCAAAACCAAGGCTCGCACATTTCCGAAGGAGGATGAAAAAACATTGCAGAGATGATCACCTGACAAAGGCTCTCAAGGAAGGAAACTTCACGTGCAGGCAGAAGCGCATGAAGGTTGTACCTAAAGGACATCATTTATGACTAGAGCTGGGTAGGGACAACATTTCTAGGGTAAGGCAGTAAGAAATAAAAGAATATGTATATTCATTTACTGATGAAATCTGGATTAGCCCACTTAAAACCCTTAACATATCAATGCCTTTTCATGAATCTCTTATCAATTGAAAACAAATTCTGCAAGATTCTTCACCGCAGTGGAAAAAATTTACCACATGAGAAGAAGTATTAAAATTGGCTTTTTAGAAATAAAACTTCTGATGGATCCGATAGGAGACTGACTCATAAACAACTGCGATATCCTTGGATGACTGAACAGTAACCTTGTGTCTTCCACCGGGATCGCATGTGTTTGTTAATACATAGGAATAGGAGTACTATTTAAACAGCAATAATTTGAAGAAATATCGCTATTTTTGTGCTGATCGCCCACTGACTGGTTGAAGGCCCAAGACACGATGTTATTACTGATCCTAATATTCGCTTAAATGTGCAAAATACTTATCTAATAAAAAAAATGAGATGAATGAGCGAATGCAACTGTGTAACCTTTGCCTTTAAAAAGAAGAACTTACTGCTAGATGTTCAAAATTCCTTTATTTTTCTCAAAGAATATATTGTTCAATTGGAAAGAACTACACGAGCGGAGCCAAATCGCATCATAAATCAAAATAGCCTTAACATTTTTTTTGTCGGAGTGGGGACCAAAGCTAAGTTATGACGAGTCATCTTCTAGACATAGAAGTGTCCGAACGGAGAAATGTGTTCGTCGGAGTTATTTTAAGCAAGGTGCGTGGGCCTTTTTTCTTTTTAATATAACCAAATTCACTATTAATTGGTTTAAAGTCCTTGTGAGTGTTTTTTGGCCTTTCATTTTTCTTTTAACGCGACCTTAATTTAGATAAATCCACACTTAGGTAAAATTGGCTCTCATCGCTTTCATTAAGGAGAAGTAATGGGTCTTATTGAAGGCTATTTGATACAATCATTATGATTTGGTATACTGCAATACTAATAAGATATACTGTAAGAATAAGTTCAGGCAGCAGAACAATGATTCGAGGGGTGGATCTCTTTTGATGAATTTCTGCCTCAAATGATCTCGAGAGATTTTGTTTTGGAGATATATGGTTTCTCAAGTTATCGCTCAGAGCTGAAGCCCGATTTTAGAAAAGCTGCCTCATTCACCGATTCAGCCTAGGACTATGCACCATTCAACTTCTAGCCACTCATAAATCGCCGCAAAACTCCTGAACCCCGCCACTCATTAAGTGAGCATCTCTTACAATCCCCACTTCTCTGTAGATAAACATTTAGGACATTGATCGGCTAGCAGGGAATAGGTGCTGTGCCTTGATGATCCTCTAGTTGGGGACGTCTCATTTAGCTTTCTCGTTGTGCAGCAAAAGTGACGGCATAAAATTTTGGATATCATTTTATTTTGGAATGAGTCTGTTAGATTTCTCAATTTGCTTTTGAGTTCAATCGTTCTTAGACATCAATTTCCACCTGCCTGTTTGTCTATAGTACGTTAAGTGAGGGCGCATCTACCGTATTTGGAATCTCTCTTAAGATAACTTGCGGATAGCAAGACTCTAGATGTCTCCACCACCAACCTGACTTATTGCCGAGTATCAACTTCAAGCAGAATAGAACTTTTTAATAAATCGCTCGTTTCCGACGTGACGAGAAACGATCAAATTAAGATTCCCTAAAAAATTATATTGTATGATTCTTGAACTTTGAGTACGTGGAGAAGAAGCTCTTAACTTTACTGTTTTACTAAAAGTGCTAGAAGAATGAGATAGCGAGAGATGCCATGGGAGGCTAAAGAAAATCCCAGGGCTTGTATAATACGTGCCTACCATTGTTGATGCTGCTGCTGTTAGCGGAGTTGACCTGCTATTGCAGGCAGAACCGAGCTGGAATGGTTGGCACTGCTCTCTTGAGTTGAATCGCTTTTAAAATCTGAGGGCTAGATGGCAAAACTCATATCATTGTTGCAAAAAGTGTAAAGATATAAAATGCCAAAAAAATTGCGTATTTAAAAAAATTGTTTGCTTCATTTCCCTATGTGTTGCATTATTATCCAACAGAGCAGTTCAAAAATTACATATAAATTAGTGGGTATCACGATATACAGGCTGCTAAATGCAGGCAGAACACCCAAGTTACATGTACAAAGGTAGGCTCAGTCCGTGCATGAGAATTGGATCATATCAAGGCGCAAACTGCTCAAAGCGAATATCTTTATACTCTCAATGAAAATAACCCTTATCAAAATGCACATTTTGATGAGTTCGATAGCTAACTCAAAATGTTATAAGACGAAAAGCGTAGCAAAGTTTGTATTCGTTGTATCATTGGTAACGCTACAACTTAGCAACCGATGATGGTAACTGATATGTACAGCTTAAGAGCTGTACAACCGATGGCTCAAATGGCACCAACGCGCTGTTGCAATAAGATTGTCTGACCACTGAATGCAAAAGCACCTTCATTTTGAATAGGTGATCTGTTCCTAGGAATGGTCTAAGTAATTGTGGAGTCTTCACCTCAATTTCCGAAATTTTAATTGGCCATCATAAAGTGGCCCTATTGATGAACTGCCACCATCATGAACTGTCGTTCGTGGTGTCTTCTTCCAGCAATTACAAAGCAAATGTGCTAGTTTTGTTGGTTGCAAAAAAATCCGACTCGGGAAGAAAGAAATCATCTTATTCTTTAAGTAAGATCACTTCAAAAGCGGTCGTAAGCTCGGGATACTTTATTATAAAGGTAAATTGGTAACTACACTCTTCTGGCCGAACGCTACCACTCCTGCTCAAGAGGAAGAATATTCCAATAGCGCTTGGCATTTGGGCTTTGCTATCTGCACTCCTACACCTGCATCTCCAAAGTGGAACAAGGTGGCGCGTTGGGGAGTAAGTCATAATGAAGAAATCCTAATTGTTACATGTCGACAACTCATGATTGATTTTAACGCATTTGGTTGATCAACTGTATGGAGTTCTTGTATGCGTCAGATTCCAATTCTCTGTCAGAAAGGATGGTGAACTGTAGTACCATAAAGAGGTGACGTCGACTTTGTACTTTAGGCTTTACTGCTATTTTAGTTGTTTGGAAGGCCTTGAAACCTAAGTTGCGATAATTATTCGCACTTTCAAGGTCCAACTGCCGCCTGACAGTGGACTAGCGATTTCTGAAAGCAAGATATTCCATGATTTTTTTTCACAGGAATGATTCTCTATCATCTGCCTACTTTGTGATTTTTACCAGCTTGCAAACGTTGATAAAACATTTGGTATTTGCATGGTGAGTCGTCCATCATTCAGAAACTGCACTACTTCTCATTTTTGAATTTGAATAAAGATTCTCTAGTTTATGTGGCCTATTTCAAGCAAAATTTATCAGGAAAGCTTCAGCCTTAGACCACTTTTCAATCATCCTCTTTGGCTGTGTGCTGATCGTCTACGAACTGTATAATTCCAAGAAACACAGGACTTTGTCTGCAAGTTCGTGGAGGAGGATATTTTTTTGCAAATGATGAGTAATTTTTTGCTTTACAGATTTATGAGAAATATCCGCTTCTCAGAAACAGTGTGGGAAGTATCAAATGTTTCATTGCTGCCGAAATCTTAGAAACAAATTGTTCTAAGGCTTTCCCTTAAAGACAGATTTAGCTCTAACTATTTTATCGCATTTAATTACAATGGTTGTATTTTTTTGGAATGTCAAATTCCAGTTCACCAGGGCAATGAAATTCATTTAAGCTGCTTTAAAAATGGTCAAAATGGAGAACAAAACTCGGCGGTTGTATGGTCACATTAACCACGCTCGGTCTCATAAACTTCAGGGCGGCGCTCTGTGTCGGGCTGCTAGCGCGGTACTACGAACTCACCCTCCAGTGACGCCAATTTCCCAGTGGCGCCAGAACTAAACTTGCCACACATGTGTTATTTCGCCAAACAGCCAGGTGCTAAAATCTGCCCAGTTCCGAACGACCTATTGCTGCTCTTCTGGGGAAAAGAGGGTTTCAAATGTCCGTTATAATTTGGATGGGAGAAATCTGACGTTTAAAAATTAAATCCAGTAAAGCTGCCCTTTGTCTTATGAAGTTTAATTTAAGTAAGTGGACAAAGTAACACCCGAATGGGCTTTCACTAGCAGCCTGCCCATAAATCGCTGTTCCTTACGAAGTTTTGATGGCAGTTTAGAGCAAGCAGAAATAAAATTACTATAAAGTGTTACAGGAGTGCAGGTTAGGAGAACGGAAGGATGAGTTGCGTGAATTTGGAGTACAACGCAACCCACAACAATCGCTTGGCGTGGATTTCAGTTGTGTCGAATTGCAACTTCTATGTTTTTCGGTGGAGTCTGCAAAAATACCGTTACATGCACGGCGGTTTTATAAGAAAGATTAAAATTAGAGCAACGAAATCAAAACCTTATTCATAAGCCTTCGCGTCATTTATAGGAAAGATTAATCAGATCGGCCATAATTACTTCAATAATTTTTGAAGACAGTAGAGCGAGATGGCAAGAGACATTTTTTTAATTTCTTCCACAAGCAATGCTTGTTAAAATCGCTAGATAAACTATTATAAGCATCCATCAAGGATCAATCTCGAGCTCCTCGTACTTGAGGCAAAAATGATCTAGTCAGTACAACTATCAAGCCTCCGCAGTATTGTTGTGGACATCGGCATAAAATTATGGTACAAACCACTGTTCGCTGGCCAGGTTAGAGACAGTAGCGTTTGATGGAAGCCCTTGTGATGACACTATGATTAGGGCTTACGGTCTACGGTAACACTTAGAAAACTAACTAGTGGTTCCGGGCGCTTCAGAATATCTTGGGGTGCCATACCACAAATATCGAACACTCAACTGAAGAAGAAAGAGACTGGGTGCCTTTATTCAGTCCCTACATTCGTGAGATCATTTAGCACCATTTAATTTAAAGTTATATAGACCAAAAAATTGAGTTACAAGATCACAGTGTGACATATAGTCAGATCAGCTTCTGGAGAGTCAGAGTATCATTTCCATTACAAAAGGAAGCTACATAAAAAAAATATTTTTAATTTTTTTTGTGTCCAAGCGAATTAAATTTTCTCTTCTGGACTTCATTCCTACTAACTCAAATCTTGCATACCTAGATTGAAAATTTAAAAGAGATTTAGGCTGTGATTTTTCTTCCTAATGAATGAATTGTGTAAAATGCACTGAGGAAGATATCAAATGAATCAGGATTCTGCTGAAAACTCTGAAAACGGATGGAGTAAATCTGGATTGCACGAAAATATGCTTACGCTTATTTGATCATCAAGAAGTGACACCTGCTGGTTGCTTAACTTGAGCTAAATACTCTTGGCAAAATATCCTTAAGGAGTACATTCCAAACACGCCCTACTTCATTCTATGGCGTGATTTTGTTAACAAAGTGATTAATCTGAGCCATCATGTAAGCAGACTCATTCGTTAATTTCAACATGGGAAATAACATTCCTATATGTGAGCTAGCCAACAACAGTATGTTGTTTGCAAGAAATTGGATGTTGGTCTGCTGATATCATGCTGAGGTGTGTGAACAAAAAAGACGTCCTCGTGGGAGCAGATTTTACTGATAACTGACCAACACAAGTTAAGTTGGCCATAAGGTATGAAGTGTACCCTGGGATAACACAAGAAGAACACTGACTAGTGAATTTCGTCTACGAGAAAATAAAACCTCGTTAGCTATACCAGAAACATTTTCCGACAACTTTGCCGGCCAATAAATATGTCGCCATATTCACCAACGTTTAGGCAAGATTTCAACTTGGCTAACAGTATTCGAGATTAATTACTTCTGAATTGCGAATGATTCAGCAATGCAGTTGTGTCTGTTTTGGATTGAAGAAGTGCTAAAATAGAGAACTGTTACTTTCTGCTGCCAGTGGCTTTTGCGAAGCTTATTTATTTATCTAAGCATTTCGCTAAGGATGTTATTTGACTTCCCAAGACCTAATGCTCCGGTGAAGCGGAGGTGCAGATTTTAGTAGTACCGTTTTATTGTTTGGATACGAGGATACTGACAGAGAAATTAAAAGTCGGAAAACCTGGTGGTGGCAATCCCACCTGATACGTCTATCTGGAGCTTCATCACCGAAAGCCCACCTCACACTGAATTCGTTAACCATCTTTTCGGTCAATCAGGCGCTTTGAACAGCTCATTAGGGTGGGGATCCGAAAAAAATTTTGGCATGCCAGATCTCGTTAGTTGTCAGTACCCATGCACTCAAACTAATCACTAAAAATCTCAAATTGGTTAAATCTTCTGCCTAGTACAAATACCATGGCAAAGACAGTCACTTATTAGATAAGTATAAACAGTCGAGCTGGTACGCATGAATGTGCTCCAAGTAATTAATCGTGCCTTGAGTCAAGCATGAGACAACTCCCAGACCCTCCAAATAATGGCTGAAAAATGGCGCACACTTTATTTCAATATTTTAAAAATAGAAAGAAACGGGCAACTGATTGGTTCAAATTATTCAAATTAGCACTATATCCTCGCTAAAGACCACATGATTAAAACAATGTTGGTGGTAAACTGTATGGCATATACCAAACGCAGCAGCACCTGTCCGCTGGAGATTGGCGCTTGATCGTGTACAAATTTTGCTGTATGAAGCAACGAAATTTATGTTCTGATGGCAAAAATTGCTTTTATTCAACGAGCTGATTTTACTCGTTAATCATTTACGAACTTGATCAAACACCGATGCAACGATGTAAAGAGGCAACCAAGAGCTCTCGATTCTTTTTAAATGTCTAATGAAGGAGCAAAGCCGGCCAAAATTGCGTCTTAAGGCACTTGACCCATTTCTCTTTATTGGGTAAAAGTGAATAAAATAGATGATAAATGCAAAAGTCAGTAGTGATGCTTAATGTTCGAAGCACATCAGATCAAGGTATTCTATTGGTCTTGTGCCCAGAGATCAAACGTGTACCATGAATACCATAACAACGTGATTCATCATTTACTAATTTTTTCTCCATGTCTACTTTTCTTGACTTCAAATTTTGACCCAAGAGCGAAAGGCAGTCACGCATTTCGAGATTTTTTCTAGTGACTAAGAGATCTGTATAACGAAAGTTCAAAAAAACTTCAAATGTATTTTGCGCCAAGTTTGCAGCTTTCTTCGAAGCAGAACAATTACGGATGTTCGCCTAATGATTTCCTCCAACTGTATTAACTGTTTTTACGTTTTAACTCGAATGGGATGATTTAATGCTTTAAATTCAACGCTCAAATTTACTTTCAATCTTCGATACTCTTTACTCAAGTTCAGCATTGCGAATTTTTTGGAACCATTTAGACAGGCTTTTAGATGATATAGCCCTTCGAGTTCGTAAGTATGCGAATAGCAAAATGGCATTCCAAATTCGCATGATATAGAAATATAGCTAACAGTTTGTGAAGTGTAGCATGTTGAAAGGAGTTTGCAAGAAGCAATTGATGCAACACCTTGAGTAAAATTCTGAGGCCCAACCCATAAAGGCCTTTTTGTTGCTTTTTGTCAACCAAATATTTTCATCTGGGCTGTTTCGTTTGCCATTGTATTGGCCTCAAGTCTCCCTAAAATACGCTTATGTTTAGAAACTGGTCTTTAGCATTTAACTTCGAACAACTAGCTTGTCTGCTTCACTTTTCATTCATCAACGGTTTGATGATTTAGCAGCTCCTTTAAACTCCATCAATAAAAAAATTAGGGACTGGATTAAATACTGCGCCCAATTCACAAAATTGTCCAACATCTGTATTCAGGAAGTCACCTCCAGGATTTTAAACTTTTTCGAAATCGTTAATCATTCCTTGGAGTGAACGGAAACCACCTGAAAGATAACCGGAAACTTTTTTGCAGTGCCGAATCGGTTTGCTTAGTTCTTACGACTGGTTACCAAGAGTCTCGTGTCATGGTACCTTAGACCCAGTAATGTAAAAAGAAAGCCTAAGAATACGTCTACTCAGGTTTTGAAATTTTATTTAGAATCATATTTTAGGGCGCTTAAAATCATATACTAAGTTCTATTACTCTATATTATAATGTTCCAGGTAGACTGCCTGCTCAGTCAATATTCTTTTGGAAGAGTTAACCTAGCAGGTAGATTTTTGTCTTTTGGCCTGAAAGCAAGTTATCTGGCAAGGGGGAAAATCAGTGTTTTACATATATTATCAGGTAAACAATCTAAATTTCACTCATAAATGTATAGAGTTTACGCCAATGGGCAGTAAAATGATGTATTACTCGCTGTAAGTGGATGCTCACTGCGAATTAGGTAAGCCCCTACGGCCGTGAATTGGAGATTTTCAAATTTTTCAAAAAAAAAGGTCATGGTCAAAGAGGTGGTCAAGCCTACCCTCAACCTCCTCCTGGTGACCACCGGTAACCCCAGGGGCAACTTTGGGGGCTAATGAGAGGGGCGGCCAGTTAGTACTAATCACCCTCCGGACATTTAATATTAGATTATGCCAGTAGGACTACAACCTCGTACAGCCTCGTAAACGAGGCATAATGAAAATACCTAGATTCATGGTCTCAAATTGGCCTGTGGAAAGCGCGGGCATGTAACTATGAATAAAATCGCCGCCAGAAGGTTGAAAAGACCTCTGGGAGAGGTATAGGGACAGTCTACCCTTAACAACGTCGAGGATAGACGAGGTGCTAGTACGAAGTTGAGCTGCTACCTGTACTATGAAACCATGCTAGAGAAGGGACCAGAGAACTGAAGACGTCGAAAAGCGCTTCTGCTGTCTCCTTTGTTAACTGTTGTGTGCTACATGCAGTGAAAGCTATTTGTACTTATGTTGTATCCCAGTAAATCCTTGGGATTTATCCTAATGGGTGGGTAGTAAATGAATAAATATATTTCGATACTCAAACTCAAGAGCAAAGTTCAACCAAAAATTCTCACCATGCCATCGACTTTTTTGCCCGAAGGCCCAATTATTGAAGGTTATGCATTCCCCACAGCAAGTGCCACCCTACTGATTATACTGATATATTAAATTGACTATTAAAGGATTAAAATCGGAGATTCCTCTCTAAATTTCCAGGTTATTACCTTAGCGATCGTCTTCACCACGAGGCTAACTCCGCCAGCTCGGTGTCTATTTAATGACCAAAGGGTTGTGGAAGTGAAGTGTTTAAATGGCTCAAAGTGATCGGACGAAAGAAAAATCATTGACTGGTCTTTGCGCACAATCGAAGCTGGATCGAAATGAAACTAAGAATTCAAAACGCTGACAAATATTTTCGAGGAATGCTTCCGATTTTCACAATAAAGATGCTTCGTCTTAGTAAGCAGTCAGATTCTAAAACAGCCCGCAAGCAACCCGAGTCTTTGTTCGTAGAAAGTGCATTTCAAGCCTTCTCGAATTAAACAAGGCCGATATCTAACCGACGGAAATGAGCATCTCATTTACCGGATGGTGAAGGAATATTCTCATAGCTCCGGCATTCAAATCATGCCGCACACTGACACAGTCGTCCAATTTATCATCGATGCACATTCTCCTCTATCACACAGCAGCTGTTACAAGGACAACCATAGGAGAAAGCTATTCTTGGATGTCGCGATCATAGAGACTCATGCAACTGTTGAAAGTTACCAGGGCAATTTATCAAACGCCTCCAAAGCTACCAACATCCCATTAAGTTAATCTGACAATTTTTAGCATCTAATACAGCTGCATTTATCCGCGACTTGAATTTTTTCGTTTTAAATCTATTCAAAGCGAATGACCAAAATAAATTGCTCCGTTAAAGGCTTACAAAGAAGTAAAAAGCAAAGAGGTAATGGAAAAGACCAATCATCAAAACATGAACGTACCTTTTGATTCTTTAAAATTTTCTTCTACAGCGATTTCATCGCATATCAAACGATACCACCTAAATGTCCTCCTGAGTGTCCACTTTACGCCATTTTATTTGACGTACGCTTTCGGTGAAGCGGCCGTCAATTCACGTCTTCGAAGTTGACAGGAGGGCAGCCATGAAGATCTGCTACTATACCGGAATTTTTCTTAATCCAACGATAGAAGCTCAGAACCAGAAGTTGAAATTACTGCTGCTGGCAAAAAGACACAAATGACCTCGACGGGGAAATCTTTGATGCCACTCCTCTTGAATAACTGTACAACCGTGTTCAGCCATTCAACACTGAAAGATTTCCTTACTTTTATAAGGCATAAAACGTTTACGAGTGACTGCTCTCTCTCGGATCAGTTGCATTCCAATTGGATCCCAATTTACCTTTGCTCAATTTTAGTTTGGTCGGTCATTCTTCCTCTAACATGTTTGGTCTTTTATTTTTAGGGGAAAACGTATGGAGCTAGAAATTTTTAGCATTCATTTGCTAGGCAGGTGGAGATAAATCCATTGAAAGAAGCTAACTAAAATAGAAAATGTTAATATTACTTTTTCATCAACTTCTGAAAATTTCAGAAACGCTGGAAGTCTGAAGTATTCACTCTAAGTTAAAGGAAGGCCGATTTATTTGGGAATCGTCGGACTAGTTTATGGGGTGTGTACTAATGAATTCATTGTATTTACAACGATACACACGACAAATTCAACCCCTATATTCTCATGATTCGTTGGTGTCAGATATAGCATACATTAGTTTAAAAAGAGTAAGCCAATTGGAAGGCCCCTGTGGAACAAGTTAGAAAACACTTTTGAATAGGAATTGGAGGCTATAAATTAGATTGATCAGCATTTGGAACTAACTCACTATATTTAGTAGCGAAAAGCCAACTATGAATGTCTTCAGTTCATGTAATACCAGGGTCCAATACGAGAAGTCTGAAAATAGGCTATTTGATAGGATATTGCAAAAACAATGGCCATTGAAAACCCCTTAGATGAGAGCGTTCAAAGAGGCGTTTGCCTTAATTTATTTCCTTGCAATAACCAGGAATAGCAAAAGACAGAACTGCAATTTTAATTTTTTCACTCCGATTTAGACTGCCCTAACTGGGAAACATTTTAGTTGTTATTTATAAAATTAAGAGGTTTTTTTATTTCAAAATACCTTAAGATATTAAAATGTAGCGACATCTGCTTTTCAGAACCAAAAATTTGGTGAATAGAGAAGAACGATTGGTCTCTTTTCAGGCTTTGGAATGTAATTCGATTCAATTATCATCGAATGCCTACATAAGGTTCACTTAGATTTTAGAGTTACGTGGTTTGTAAAACCATCTTAATTCGGGTGGAGGTTAGCGATCAAAGAACAATGTGGCACTGTAGAATGGCTGTTCGACCCCTTCTTATAACTGGCATGACCGAAGACTCTGGCTAAACTCATGCGTGGAAGGTGGTTCTTTTGAAGATGATGGAAAGATAAAGTTACCGAAGAGCTTGCCTTCCTCAGAGAACATGTTAACTTGTCCAGGCAGATACAAAACTGTCATTTTGCACGATTACGTTGCAACTTGTCCTAGTCTTAGTACCTCTATTTTGCCAGAACTAGCAAATAGTAGGACAAATTACAAGGTATTAATTGACTTAAAATATGTCCCAAACCTAAGTAAGACGTGAGCCCGGATCCCATTGGGTGCTATGGAACCAAAGGTCAAGAAATATTGACGTCAAGCTTGGGTTATTGACTCGGAGTAATCAAATCCCAACTAGTACGACTAACGAGCTCCAGCACTACTATGTCTCTTATCTATAATTGTTAATGGCAACAGGAACTGGTAAAGGACTACTTCCAGAACCATTCTCGATGTGGAAATACTGCCAAATCGACATGGTATTAATAACAATTTTGCATTAAGGCTTCTGACCAAAGAAAAACCTAATATTTTTTTCCCTTGTTTGATCCACACTACTGCTCTACTTTCTAAATAATAACGACTTAGTGACTAAGTTGATCTCTCAGCAAACTACGGACTTTGATTGCAAGCTATTAAAACAATAAATTGGAATCGTGACCTTTAGATGTTGTTGTCAGATTTAAATTTTGAAATGAACACTTCGATTTCAATACTTTCACTTCCGCTGGATTGAAAATAAAAACAAGATAATGAACGCGTCCAACGGTCTTATGAGATCTGTGCATGAATTAGGGCATTCCTAATGCCGTAGTCAATCGTGGCCTGGTTCAAAAGTGGTTCATGCACATTCTTTACTTCAATTATGCCAGTTATTTCACTATTAATAGCTGTCTTATCTTCATGATTGATAACAGCTCTTGACAGAAAATTAATTCAAAGATCTTTTGATAATTTATTTCGCATTCACAATAGCTTCTTCATTGAAATTTTGTTAAAGCAGGCAATGGTTTGAATTGGGACTCCTATTAGGACTTAATGTGAAGGTACTTCGGCAGACGAAATGCTGATTTGCTTAGCAAGTTCTAGAAGCCTATCAAAGATTGAAGTAGAAGTTCTGCTCTTGTTTACAACATCTCCGGTGACCTTTAACTTCATTAGGGGTTTCGCACTCAATTAAGTGCGGTTCTGCGCACAATTCATGCCCCACACCTGATGTAATTTGTCACTTACTAGTCAATAGGAAACACTTACTTGCCATTCATGAGGTCAGAGAGTACTAGAACATGATTGGCACTGCCAGGTTACCATCCATGCTATACATTATTTGAAAAAGTGGTGGTTCGACAATCGTAGGACTGTTGCCACTGCACAAACCATCTGCAGAGCCTAAATAGAACACTTGATTAACGTACAGTTTTGTTTTAAAAGATTATATGATTGGGAAGTCTAGCTCAAAGACTTACAGAGAATATCCTTTCGTTTTACTTCAATATACTCCTAAGGAACCACTTTCACTGTTCCTGGAAAACACCTCATTCCAAAAAAACGAATGATTCTGAGTTGTAGAGGTGGAAAAGATTGGAATCCTGGTGACGAAGCCTGTTTTAACAGAGACGATTTAGGTCTCGAAAGTCTCTTTGTAAGTCTAAAGTGAACAATGGGGAGCAACATGAAGGTCGAACGCCTGGCTGATGGTTATCCTCATTTTAGCTGACAAAAACTGTAAATAGATCAAGCGGACGATGTGGAGCTTACATTGTTTAAGTGAACATCCAGACGGAAGCAACATCGTGACGTAATTAAACTCACTCATTTATCTGCCATTTTAAGAACATACGTGTAATTAATTCCAGGAGCAGTACAACCGCTTACCTTCTAATGACTATATGTTCAAGTCCTTAACAGAGATCTATATTTAAGGGCACTGATTCGATTCCTGGTCCTTTGGAGGATTTCATGACGTGGTTATTTAACTGCCCATTCAGAAGTTGCTCTGTAACGTGACCCCAATTTAGGCTGCAGGTTTCGGCCTTTGGAGTGTTGTTGGTCCCAAAATTACCTGAAATTGCGGCTGGATAACCTTGGTCGCCTTTGAAAATAAAAGTTTACTATTGAAGGATATTCAAAGAACTTGACTTGGTGCTGCAAGGAAATATCCGCATGAATGATTAAGATCAAGTTACATCCTTCTTTCTGAACCGATAGATAGCAACTCCTGCCAACTAAATAGGCACTAACATTGCCAGCCAGTGAAAACAGATATTTTTATCTTTAGTATTAAGAGAAGGGCATCCTTTTCGGCCTTGCTTTCCGCCCAAGTATAGACCTGAGTCCAATTATGGATCAGGTTAGATAACCAACATGAACCACCAGTCTCCTGACGAATGAACAAATTGTTGCCTCACTTTACGCTTTCCATTAACTGAGGAGAGATTAAAAACCAAAAATACTAATTATAACATTAATGAATGAACAGTCGACCAGTGACGTAAGAAGCCTTTAGTAAGTTAGTAGCCCACCCTTTCTTTCAGTATAGTGATTGATATGGGTGGTGCTGAGCTTTCAATTATTTAAACTTCTTTGAAGAGGAGGTCTGAGCTCATTCGATCTTATTTAACATATGTCCGCTTTTTCTGAGCACGATAGAACCATGGAGCAAGAGAAATCAACCATAATTATCAGTGCTTTTTCTGGTTTTCGATGCCTTCCAAAATGATGACAGTTATAAATAGGATACCTTAACCATACTGGTACTAAATAGGAAGGAATCAGAAAGCACATTGTGAAAGGATCGCATTGAATAGTTTTATAGAGAATAGAGAATGCAAAAATACGGTTGGAAAGCTTGCCTCAAGGATGCGTTGGAGGATAAGAAAATGGCACCTAGCTTCGCAGACTTGCAATTCCGAGTTGCTAATGGAAGAACACGTCTGGAAACCGGTGGCCAGAAAATTTGTGGATAAAACAAAAACACCTGGAGATGGGATGTTCATAGCTTGTCTAGAATAAAAAAATTATTTCATAGTTTTTGGCGATCACAGAAATACAGTAGCCACCACTTTATTGCATCATTCTTGCACACATTCCTTCAAGATTCAATTTTATGCGTCATTAGCTGTGGTAGTCCTCGTGGTGTTTTCTGGCTGAAAATTAATTTACTTTACTATGGACTTTTTGAGCTCTACATGATTTGTACAAGCCACGGTTTGGAATGTGCGCTCTTCTTAGCGCTTCTGGTAATTTAATGGTTTGAATGCATTTTCACTTCCAAATAACGCTTTGGGTCTTTTCAGAAATAGAGCCGTCTTTGTTGGAGTGCAAGTGCAAGATTGGCCTAGTTATTCCAAGAAAATAATCCTGAGAAGATTAGAATTTACCTTTTGAACCACTCCAGGAGAGGAACTTCGAGGAGCATTGAATATAGATCGGTTAACCGAGATTTAAAAACAGTTGAGATCCATCTTGGGGCCTAAGTGGCATTAAAATGATCATAGGACTTCTGCGCAAGTGCGTCCAGGTTCGAGTTCGAAATTTCGTTCAGAGCTGGAGTTGGGAAGTAGATAACTAAACAATCGAGGCAAGGTGCTGTCATACGACGGTTGATTAGCGGTTTCGCTTACATCTAGACGTTAACATTTAAAATTAAGAGGTGCTACCAAATATTTTCCACTCATTTTAACACGTGTCTGCTGTATCTCAATGAACGATTTTATCTGAAAAACTGGTCTTGGCGCCGCCGAAGGGACGATTTATTGCTTTTGCGATGGAAATTTTTGTAAGTTAAGCCAATTGAATTTAAATGGACATTTCTAAACTATAATTATTTTCTTTGCAAATATGAAGAGCAAAGAAATTTGAAAGGGTTAGAACAACTGTTGCAACTTTTTCCCAGGGTGGATGGATATAACCGCTGCGCAGAAATTTTCATGATGCCTAGGGGTTCTGCTGAATTCAATAGTATCAGTTTGCTTTCTTTCAGAAATAACGATGACTGCGAATGTTGTGCCATCTAATTGAAGGCTAGAATTAAGCGAGCATTATGTATGGTAGTCATTGGAATAGTTGGTTATGTTGGGCCTTGTCATAACTTGTGCATTGGTCGTTGCCATCCATTATGTTCATTAATAGAACAATTATACGATTTAATTACAGGAGCAGAAGTTCTACTGGAGTGGATGGAAAAGAGGAGGAGTTCAATTAATGACTATTCATTATCTTCCTTAAACTAACATTGCCACCCGACCTCCTCTATGGCCTCTGCTAGAGCGCAGCTGCCACCTATATCGTGAATTCGGGAGTAAATTCACCTTAAGACACTCGTATTGGTTACTTTTCGGAGCCAAAGCAAGCCTTATGGATTGGCTATTTTGGGGATTGTAAGTCTTGTCGTATTTATCGTCTGATAATCTAGAGATCGGTACTTCAATCTTTTTACGAATATCCATTCATTTGATAGGTTTATGTTATGACCACCAGATTTGGGTAACTACTTCGTCATCATTTTGTTTTTATCTGAGAAATTGAATTATGAACTCGAATCGGAGAGGAGAGGAGCTCGAGTAATCGGGTTCAAAGAGCCCGTAGGTCTATGGACTTTGGACGATTGCCAAGCGTAGTTCAGATAACTCCTCCCTTCATTTATGTTGTTTTGGGATCTGTCTGTTCATCAGAGAAATCATTTTTTGAAAATTCAGTGCTAGAAACGTTCTTAGTATATCCTGAGCTCGCTCATGAATGCTGATCTTGCATCTAAGACACCCTTAGCCAACACAGTTGGATGGTCAACCATAATACCGATCAACGACACAACAAACTAGATGCGAGTCTCAGTTGGGACTGGACTACCCTATCAGTAATAGAATAGTTGCTTGTGAATGACATAACTTGGTCTATCGATGCAGAGTTCGCGAAGTAGTTCGACGCTATCATTGGAAGTAAAACTGGAGGAAATCAGAACAAGCCCCACTAGGACACGGAACAAGCACCGTCAAGACACGTCATTCTCCATTCCTCCCTTATTCATCATTTAATAAGGCCGTGGGCAAAACACTGGATACACGGTTTTTTATTTACTCCCAACTCATTAGGACAAGTCCCATGGACTTACTGGGGGTACAATGGAAGCACAAATAGCTTTTGCAACAAGTAGCACACAACAGTTAACACAGAACACAGTAAAAGCGCTAATCGACGTCTTCTGTTCTTTGGCCACTACTTTGGTTTGGTTTCATCGTACAGGTAGCAGTTCAACTTCATATTCGCACCTCATCCGTCCTCGACACCGTTAAGGGCAGACAATTTTCATACCTCTTCCAGAAGTTTTTTCAGCTTTCTGGCGGAGATTCCATTCATTTCTACATGCACGTGTTTCCACAGTCCAGGCTAAGACCATAAATATATTCACCAGGCTGTGCGTTAGTCGTACTTCTGCTGGCATAATCTAATTTAATACGTCCGGTGCGTGATTGGTCCAACCTGGCCGCCCCTCTCATTAGCCCCCTAGAGTTGCCCTGCCTTCGAGTTAAAGTATGACATCTTCCTTGTTCTGAGTCTTCAAGGCCAGACTTGTGCTGCATCAATTTCATGCCCAATCGAAGTAATGTTGAGGTCGTTCTGTCCACTTGTTTAAGGATTACAATCTTCTTCCATGAATTGATTAGCAATCGTTGAAGACAACCGCATAAACAAGTTTGATACATGGTGATGTTTAGAGGTTAATTTTACAATTCTTGTGTTCGTTGCATTTCCTATAAAACCAAATGTTTTATGTAAGAATGTAAATTATCATTCGTTTACCTCATGCCATCGCTAATCTAATTAAGGATAGGAATGAAGTTCTTTCCTGTAGCATGTAGGCAGAAGTAAAATTCCATGTTTGAAGGTTGGAAGACAAGAAAATTTGGTGTTTACCAGGCTATTAAGTGAAGAGGAATATGAATGGATGTGCAGTTAAAAGTTATTAGCGACATTGTCTGACTGAAATTAGGGAGTTAGCAAATGGCCTTCCACTGGAGCTGCTTCTGAGACGGAATAATGGCCAATTACGATGATGGATGAATCCGTTTCAGCCAAAATATTCCGCTGAATACCTTTTGTCTTATGCACACATTTCATATCAGATTGTGAATTTGCATATTTAAACTGTAGCGCAAAGCCATGGGTCTAAACGAATGTGGGGAAAAGAATAGGCATTTACTGAAAGCTTGAAGTTATTGGCTTGTCCTTCGTAGAGTTGGATTAACTGATTGCCTTTATTCTTCAGCAAAGGCGCACAAACTAGTCGGTTAGTATCGGCAGCAGTCATTATTTATTAATCGCTAGTTAATAAAAGCATCACCATCAAGGAATAGATAATGGGGTAAAAGGATTCAAGGAGCAAATCAAAAACTGGTGCGTTTATGCCTCGTTACTATGTTCTTCTCGGTAATCGTCCATTTGTTCCATTTTCGAATGGCCATCTAACTTGCCATCTTCTATTTCTTCAGCATTTTGTCAGCTTAGATCACAAATGGATCACCGCCTATCTTGAAAGGGGAACGAGGGTTAGAATAATCTGATAAACCTGTTCACTAATATTTTTTTGCATTTTCGTCTAGAATTAAATTGGATGTTGTTTATAGTCTTTCAGTGAAGGAATGAATCCCAAGTTTTAGATGTCTTTTCAACAAAATATTGGTTTGTTCGGTTCCAAAACAAGGATATACCTTTCAAGTTTACCCCATTTTGGTGAATTTCTTTTCACTAATGAGTTCACTTTATCTGCGGCGACAAGGGTTCTGACATTGTAAATTCCCTTCGTGGTGTGATCATCACGAGCACTAAAACTCAAGAATTAAGTCGCTTCCCCCTTTTCTTCATCAGACCAGACTGATGACACTAGAGTCAAAGAATTGGTAGCCCTTCAACATTGGATATTTTCATCAGGAAAAAAACATTCTGAACACTTCTAGAGACCTTTCCTTGAGCCATTAAAGGACGCGAGAAATTGCCTAAACAATAATACTCACTCAAAACGGTCCTGATATACTGCTACCTTAGACCTCCCTGAGGAAATCCTCTGAAGCTCTGAGAACATCTGAGAAAATCTCGCACCTTATTAACCTCTGTAAATGGTTTACTTTGGGTACATCCACTTTAAAAATGCGTGTTTGAACTTCTGAATGTCATGAATTGTCCTTATAAATTTCGTCCGATTCTAAACCATCGTTTGCATATTAAATGGTTCATTTTCAGATGGTATTTCTATACTGTTTTCAGTCCAGAATCAATTGATCCGCTCTATCCTGATTTCGACTTTCATGGTGGTTGTGTTTGAAATAAAGCTTTTGTATAAACATTATGTTGCATCATTATATTGTTTTCCTTTTTAAATTAACATCGAACATGTGATACTGCTCAAATATTCACGAGTAAAGCTAATTTGATCATCTACTGATTTGTACTGTTTGATGACGATCATCATTGGAAAACATTCAGCTCACCTTTGAACGAGTCTCTACCTATGGCTTTGTTGAAGTCGAACTAGTGGACTGACGTACTATATTTGAAGATCCTAATTAACCAAAAGACTGAGCGTTCAGGCTGCGGCTACAAGAGACAATGGGCATTTTCTTCATCCTGTTCAGCTTTTTTCTTCTTTTGGGATATTTCTGGGGCCTTTGGGACATTGGCGGCAAGAGTTACGCTACCATCCTTCATTTTCCTAACACAGTGACGCACAAAGGTACAAAGCACGTCTATTAAGCCTGACGCAATACAAAGTGCTCCCTAAGTTATTACAGCTTCTCCTCTATTTACCTCACAGCGTATAACCACTTTTAAATCTCGCAACTAAATTCGCCATTTTTTCCGAACTCTCACAATTCATTTTAGTTTCAAAAAATTTTAATTCAAAAGAAATTGCCTTAAACTGTTTCTTTATCTTTAGGTTCCAACAGGGAAGATTTCAGCCTCAAAAATTGTTTCCCTCATCGGGTTTATTTTCGACTCCTCCTTCAATGCGCAACTTTCTCACCCGATGCACCAACACATTGTAAACCTGTCGCCATGCCGACTGCGATGACAGTAGCTTAGCTAATCAAAATGATTGAGTTGCCTTCTTGGGTTGGGATCAAGGCCATCCACAACTGATCAAGTCTCCGACAAGGGACATGTCATTTCAAGGGGCAAAAATACATAATTACCCTTCTATTCAGATGTTTGAGTTTAGTTTTCCACCAGAAAACTTTGCATTGCTAAATCGAGTTAGTAAAATACACTGCACGGTCTACATTTATCCCGCCATTTTTCCTTCAGTTACGTCTTCAGTATTTATTTCGAACTTAGCATGAACAACTCAGATCCGGAAAACAAATAAGGTTTATTGAATTGATTAAAGCTACTTAGGGGATGAGGTGTCATCCATTTATTCAACTAAAGAGGTGGAAACTGAAGGTCGTACACGATCAGTAGTCTAATCCAGTCTAATGGATATAGAACAGACAAATTGATAGCATAAAATCAGACTGACACCTTATCCTCCTATGCTCTGCTCTTCTGACTGTTTGAGTCCATCAAGTAAGATGTCCAGACGTGTCCTACTATTCGTTCAAACATTGCGAACCTTTATACACATAGACGCTTCTTGCGGGTTTCGCCCGACTCTAAATGGGTCTTAAATACTTCTCCAGTTTCCATTTATTTATTAAATCAGGACCAGGTTGAGCTCAGGCCGTCGGTAGCTAGGTAGCTTTACTTTCTACTTATGCTGATATTACGTTCTATTTGAAGACCAAAACGTAGAGACTGGTTACGAGGTTGCCTGAAGCTGGTATCTAAGCCAGTTTTATATGTTAATTCTCAAACATCTCTTGTAACTGACAGCCATTTTTAAGGTCTTTAATGACAGCGCCAATGATAATACTATTAACGTGCTATCTGTATGATATCATCTTGTTCGCTTAGAAGAATGAGAAATACAAAGCTAACCCCGATTAATGCAGTATTTTGATTCTATCAAGTTTGTTAAAATGACATCTTATCCACTAACGTTAAATACCGTTCGCAATCGTTAGGTTTGCCCTAGAAGAAGTGGTTTGACAAAGGCAACATCAATTTCTATTATCGGTACAGATAAAATCAGTCAAATAGAGAGAACATATCAGATCTGACGTAACCTCAGAGGTTGAAATTTATAAATAAATAAAGGGAAATTGTCAGAAAGTGACGTTTCAGTCAGATTTTCCGATTTGCTTCCTCCACAGTATATTGGAATGAATGTTCGGGTAAAATATCATCTCAAGAAAAGTGAAAGTTCGAAAAGTTCTATTTCAGAAGATAATTATGTATTTCAAATAAAAATTCAATTAAAAAAATCCCCAATAAACACTTATATGAGAGACTGGACCATATGTCAAAGGCCTGTAGATTTCTTAACTGTGGCAGATACTTGTATAGTCTAGATTTTCAGGTTTAGGACTTGTCAATTTGACAAATGCCAGTCATTGCTTGAAAATATAGTAGTTTCAATGCTTTTTCTCTAGAGGTAGGTGCCAACATTGCCTAATCTATCGTTTATACGGTGCTTCTTTCTCAACTTATACAGGGCCACCCAGAACCTAAGCTTGCCTGGTCGAAGTGAGGGGTTCGGATTTCTTATATAGAGTTCTGTAATAATTACCTCCAAAATCACCGCTCTTTGGCTTTTCGAACGTAGGATCATCCATCCATCTGATGTCTGGAGCCAGCTGAAAGTCTGAGTGCTACTGAGCTGGCTCTAAGAATCATCACTCTGCCAGTGAGCAAAAGCAGAATATTCTTTGTAA
Organism: Moniezia expansa; assembly: GCA_019097775.1. NCBI lineage: Eukaryota > Metazoa > Platyhelminthes > Cestoda > Cyclophyllidea > Anoplocephalidae > Moniezia > Moniezia expansa. The sequence goes on from JADFDV010000052.1 coordinate 2,787,466, forward strand.
TCGGCTATAGAGAAAATAATCATCTATTTGCCTTTTAGATTATTCTGATTTACACCAACACTTAAAAGCGAAAGCTTTGTTAAAAAATATTTCCAATCACTCTACTTGTCATGGTGTATTATCGGATTATTCAACTGTTATTCAAGCAGCCGGACCTCCCTGTCTGAAGACACTTGAATTTTTGAAAATTTTCGGCTTTTTTATCTTGCTACATCAAAGGACATACTGCAATATTCCAATATGTTTGATTAACAAGTCCAACCTGTTTTTATGGCTATTTAGCCAGAATATATTTAAAAAATTTTCTTAATTTTATATCCTAAAGTGTGCAGACAATATCATTAATAACTGATCACCTGATTCTTCGTTATAAACAGCCATCGTTTTCTATTACTGATAAAATAATTTAGCGTACCGTAGTCGAATAAATACATTTATTGAACTCAAATAATAAATAAATAAGTAAATGAATGCCACGTCAGAAATAATTTAAAATTTCGAATATTAACCGTCCTTTCAATAAATAAATTTGGCAAGACATGGTTCATACTGGAACGTCAACACGAAAGAGACCTCATGTGTCAGGATCAAACTGAATCCGGTTCTTGACCTCAATCAGAAATTGAATGAAAAATTAAGAAACCATAGTTGGGTTAATAAGTCATGAGAATAGAGAGATTTCTAATATCAAGTAGAATATTTTTTTCAAGGCTTTCTAGATCAAGGGACGGCCATAATGACACCTTCGAAATTGCCATTCATTTATTTAACAGAGAGAATGACAAACGAATATTATCCAACGAATACTAGCCAATCCACGAAAACGTGAATGAGTAGGGTAGGTTAAACTAATAACTTTTCCTAATATCCTATTTCTCTAACTGGTGAGGGTTTTTGAATAAATAGTCAACAGTTAGCTTGTTGTTAGCTTGTGTAGGAACATTTTTTGACTTATGAAGCTTGAGACCAATAAGGCGTAAAAGTGTCAGATTTATTTTTAAACATTCGGCGAATGGACTTCGAGTCAAATGCATTAATGTTGGAGATTTATTTCTTACAACAATGGTAATCGAATAGCAGTGTAGGTCCCAATGAACTCATCTAACGAACTCTACAAGCATAAGGCAAAAGAAACAATAGAGTTTGATGGGATGGTCAAACCTACTCTCAACCTCCTCATGGTGACCACCGGTAACCCCAGGGGCAACTCTGGGGACCATTGGGAGGGAGGGCCGGGTAGGACTAATCACCAACCGGACGTACAAAATTAGATTAGGCCAAAAGAAGTACAACCTTGTACAGCCTGGAAAATGAGGCACGATGTAAATACCTAGATTCATGGTCTCAAACTGGACTGTGGAAAGCGCGTGCATGTGGTGATGAATGGGATCTCCGCCAGAAATTTGAAAAGATTTCTGGAGAAGATATAAAGAATGTCTGCCCTCAACAATGTTGAGGATGAACGAAGTGCCACTACGAAGTTGAACTGCTACCTGCACTATGAAACCATGCCAGAGATGTGACCAGAGAACCAAAGACGTCGATAACCGCTTTTTCTGCCTTCTGTGTTAACTGTTGTATGCTACATGTAGTAAAAGCTGTTTTTACTTGCGTTGTATCCCTAATAAGTCCTTGAGACTTGTCCTAATGGATGGGAAGTAAATAAATAAAAAGATAAAGAATTTAATGAAAGATACATCAATACACTTTACTTCTCCGGCTGTGCTACCTTGAGTTTCGTTTTGATCGAATCAGATGGTATTTACGGCCATTCTTGTAGTTGAAAAAGGCAGATCAAATTATACTGCATGCCTTTTTAACTAGTGTTATTGTCAAGATAATCCTCCTAATGACACATGCGAGGATTCGTATCTTGGAAATGTTCATTTTTGAATCTCACTTGTGCTTACCTTTTGAGGTTAGTTAATGCAGGCTATTCATCAAAAACAGGATTATCCCAAAATTTCCCACTTGGTGGCATGCACACCATTGGCCAGATTCTGTTGTAGCACTTCACATCCGTAGATCTGCCCTCTTTGGTTTCATGACTCACATCAAATTGAACTCACCTGCTTTTATCGTATGACACTCTTCCAAATTACTAATGGACGAATTCAGAATACAGTCAGTAAAGCCATCCTTGGCTTTATGAGATCAAAAATTATTGACACATGAGGGTTCAATATGAATATTAAGGATATGGATCTCTTCAGCTCAACGAAAGTCGTACAAACTTCGAATGTCCGTACAAATGCCCTAAAGAGTGTCATCTATCAATTTAATATGAGAACAGTAGCTTATATTTTTGCCATAAACTAATCATTTCACATTAAAAGGGAGTGGTCTTAAGAGCATTTAGAAACAGCTCTAACTAAACCAGCCAATCCACTCATTTTTGTTTCTCTATTTTGGTCCACTTCGAAAGCCAAATTGACCACCTCTGTATTTATTTCGAGATTCAAAGTGGCTGTTTTAATTTAAAGGGTATTAAAAATGATTTTTTAAATCAAAACCTGTCCCAAAAATTGATTACCATAAATAGGTAAGTTATTTGTGACACGATTTTATTTAAGGCCATTTTCAATGATTTCTTTTGATCAGTCATGGCCCAGTGTCTTCACCTTCTTGGGTATTGGTTGGCTCCACTGGATTGACTGTGGAAGCATTGGCTGCAACACCGTTAGGATTTGCTTCATTTGAATTATCAAGTATTTCAATGGCAAGAGAATAGAGAACGTCATTATCATCTTCTTCGTCGTTTTCATTTTCTGAGTTTGATGAAGACTCGGAGGAACTAGTGTTATCATCGGGTTCTTCGATGTTTTCCTCCTGAGTAGGACTTGACTTGTTAACTTTCTTCTGGAAAATTTTTGGATCCATAGCAAAGATAATAAGGGCCTGAAATGAGCTGCCCAACTTTAGACATTCCGTCTTTATTTCCTGATTGAATTGATAATATTGCAGAGATGAAGCTGAAAAGCGGATGTAATGTTTAGTTTCACCTCCATAATCGTGGCTTAATATTGAATTGGGGATATATCGATGCCATGTGTCGATTATACTAACAGGTTCCTCTGACTCTGGGAGGCATTTGAGATTTGCGAGGGAGTAGTAGATAGTTTCTGCTATTGGAGTGGCGGAGGAGCTGGATTTTTCTGAATTTCGGATAAAAATTACATATGAAATTGTTTGCGTGGTATCTGGAGCAGATTCTTTGGGACTAATGTTGATTTTCATCTGCAAAATCAAAAAGTGCAATCATCTGAATTGTCCGCCTGTTTGATTATCGCATCTGAAGGGCGATGTATTGATGCTACAAATGAATTCACTGATAATCGAGGAATAAAAATTCCTGCTGCTCTCGAAAACTATCAAGTCTCTCTCTATCACTAGGTACAAGGTCCAGACACAGCTCTTTAACTACATTCTTTGAATGCATGTATTACAGTGTTACACGTTGTTCTAAACTGAAGTGTTAGTTTGTTTTTTCCCAAGGAATGTCTACAATTTACATATACGCGAATTGAATCGCCCATGTTTTATGATGTACGAAGAAATCAGAAGCTTAGAGATCGCACGCATTCCAAGCTTACATTAATCCAAAGGGATTTCTTTTCAACCACTGGAATACGCACTGGCTGGCTGATGAAAGAGATATCTTCTGATTCCTCACATTTCCTGTCTAGGTCTATATTTTGAGTAATCATTCTGTAACCGACGTTAAAGCGTTTTCCAAACCTATCCTGTTGTCGTTCTTGAAGAATATTCAGCAAACCTCGCCAGAGAGAAAGTCTGTCTGTATTGAACTTGAAAACGTCTTCTAACAGGCTCTGTGCTTGAGCTGCTAAAGCTCTATTACTTTGATCCAAAACAGGACAGGTAGCAATGTGTTGATCTGCATCTTTATGCGCTCCAATCCATTTGCAGCCAAACAGGGAGTTTAGACAGGTGACTTGTCTTTCACCGCACTCAAATCGTTGATGATTTTCTAAGTCTTTTTGAAGAAACAACCTATTGCAGTATCTGCAGCTTGCAGGTAGTTCCAAAGCAAGTTGTTCTGCTACAAGGGATCGCTGAAGTCCACGTCCATTCGTGCTAACCTTAAGAGATTCTCGACAGACTGGACAAACGCAGGCAACTCCACCTCTTCTAGAAGAGAGGCAAACTTGTTCTAATCGTCTGGCGCATTGAAGACAGATAAGATGACCGTTTGAACATTGGCAAGGGTGTTTAGCGGATTCCAAACAGACACTGCACGTAAGAAGCTTCTTGAGTGGAAGAAGTTGTTCGAGAATAATATCTGAATTCTCTTCAGAGAGACGCAACCGCTTTGTTGGTGTGTCATTTTGTATATTGCAAGATGCACAACTATTATTTTCAATTGAATCATGATCTTCAGAAGAGACGGTAGCACTCGTGCTAGCCTGGAATGGTCTACCCAGGATCTGGAAAAGTCGTTTTAATAACATGACCACGTGTTGAGATCAACGTGGCTGGATCAATAATAGGCTCGTGATTCCCACAACTATGATTTTAGATTGGAAATACCATGGCGACTGATGGTCTTGCGAGTTCACCGAAAAATCCAAAGCCATGAAATGTTGATCAAGTCTCTAAGTGACCAGAGAGAGGTCGATCATTCCTATGATTTGATATAAAATGAAATTTGCACGTGGTGTGAAGATCGCTTTTTCGTACTTATAAGATATTATGAGTCTGTAATCTGGTGATTGGGCTAACAACGCATAATTTGGGCATGTGTTTTTTTTTTTATTTAAGAATTTCCGCATATTCGAACATTTTAGTTTTATATTGCATTCAGAGCTCAGCGTTTTGTTGAAATCATGCATAGATGACATTCAGAAACAAAAGAGTTTTATTTTATTCGCCTGTCAAACTCATATTTAATGCTGTCTTCTTGGAATGACATTTCTCTCATCTCTATCAAGTCCCAGAGGACCCTTTTTTCCATCACCTTCCATAGCTCTCCTCAACAATACTGATCATGTTATACTTGACATAGCTCTATCGTTCGAGATCGGCTTAATCAATTACTCTGCCCGGGAGTGCGTTGATCGACATTGTTTACCCGTGGCCTTCGCTTTGTTTTTCTGCCCTTTCACCAACAAGCAGTTCTTGTTCTCATTAAAAAATGATTTTAGTATTTTACAGCTTCAATTCAGCCTGCTTCTGCTAACATCCATTTACGGGCGAGAACGGGTATTTAACAAGGGCTTTAATTACAGACCACTGGAGAGAACAAACTTCTGTGCATTGAAATGGCAGGCTGATCTTAAGATTGCGCTGTTGCATTTACGATCACTCCATCTTATGTTAATATCTAACATTAAGATTAAACCATGATACTTTCCTCTTAGGCTAAATCATAAATCAAGATAACTCATGGTACTGCAGGCGTCAATTCCAACGTATTATTGACCAAAGGCACAAATCTGCACTTATTGCAAGCATTCTGTCTAATACTGTAAACAACAGTTGGCATGGCAAAATTCATTAGGCATGAATAATACTTCTTAAGTCTATTTTGGGTAAAATATGTAAAAAACTCCCAGCGTTGCATGATGATTTAACAGCGATTAAGAACGGGAGGATCGAGGAATGAACGCTGATAACTCGCGTGTTTCCATGCTCCAGTCCCAAGTGAGCCGAGTTCTAAAATTGGAGCTATGGGTGAGCCTTCGCTCAACAGCATGACGTAAAATACTTTGCGATTTTGGAGGGGAAAGGACTGTGGTGTGTAGGACTGTTGTGCCTGGATTTCATGATGCGATTTCGCGATCCTTCACTTTGACTTTGGAGATGCAGTCTTGCCTATTGTTCTAAAGTACTCTGGTCAAAATAAACAATCATACTTTTGGCAGTGCTGATTGATCATGCCTTACACTTATCACAAACCGCAATTAATTATTACTTAAGCTCCTTTGAATTTTTGGGAATCGCTTGACAAGGTAATAGCGCCATTCCTTGATTATTCTCAGAGTGAGAATGACAAGTAGGGATTAGACATGGCATTCAACATTCTCATTTGAGGTTTCGAAATTTCCAACGACGGTATAGTACCGATTTCGTGGTTGCAAGTTGGCACACAAAACGCTTAAAGGGTAAAATAAATAGAAAAATGAATTCCAGAAGAAGAGCGGTTAATAGCCACAGATTTTCAGCGAATTTCTCTTTTAAGTCCTCTTCAACTTTATCCCCCATAGAAATGACCCAATTCAAGTGGTTTATATGTCTTCAAGATTTGGTAGATCTATAGAAATGCCCCAGTTCTGCTTGGGCCCCTTTCAAGTGTTCAGTTGCTTCCGAGACTGACGTTGCGTCAAAGTGCTAGTAAAACTACTTTTCCTCAAGAGCTCTATTAGCCACCAGCCATTCAAAAGTTTAATTTTGTACCAAAAAGTGTCAAAAAATTAATTTCACACCGATTTTTCACATATGTATTTATTCTTTTATCATTTTCATCACTATGGCATTTCAATAAATTGTAAAATGTGTTAGAAAACTATTCACAGTAAATAAAATTACTTTTCTCTCAAAAATAAATCCGATGAACATTGTACCACAACCACAAGCGGATACGTTCGGTAAAAACTAACTGAATTGAGAATGAAATGCAGTTTTATTTCCCGAATGCACGTTAAACCCAAGTAGTGTGACTAACCGGTTCCTGCTCTGAACCAGAATATGATTATGAATATTTATTACACCGCCCCGATGCTTGTTTCCACGAATTGAAAGCCGCCAGTTACCCACCAACATTTCCTCCAAGAACTCGTATCCTACCGTCTTCCCGGTCTAGACCTCATAAACGTGCTCACTCAACTTAAAGTCATTGTTTTGAATCTTGGGAAGGCTCTTAAAATAAGGCTTTAACTTAGTCAGTCGGTAATTGGTCAGAGCTCTTGACCTTTCCATTAATTCTTATCAACTTATAGAAATTTCGTCCGCAGATTTCCTTCGATACTGCTAAGGGACAATTACTAGTTTACTGAAATCTAAATCTGTGTCTACATGACTCCTCCTTATAGTGCAAAGAAAGTTCTGTTCATGTAGATTGAGCATCATCTTTATCCTTGAGAAAATATTACCTTGACGTCCCCTCTCACGAAGCAATAAAAGGACAGGAAGCATCATTCGAGTATAGTAAGGATAATGACCACGATGTCCACCATTCTGTCTGCAATCTGGATATTTGACTTCTGATTTAGTAAGAATGGCAATGATGTCTAGGGGTTAATAAATTCTTATAACTTTACTTCAATAGACTAGTAGGCTCGGTCAGTTTTGATCACTGACGAATGGGACTAAATTATTCATAGTCGCTGGTCATAGTGACCCTTGCGCAGATCTGCATGGCAGCCAGCTACTGAAGAGTCCGATGTTGTCCCATTGTCTACGAAGATGTAAGAGTTGTAAGTATTGTGATTCTCATTCTCTTAGACAAAATTTTGCATCCTAGTTTCGAAACTGAGTCAAAGGGTTCATCTGACGTCAAATATGCTCAGAACCGAGAAACTGCTTCTCCAGTTAGGTCCCATTTCAAAAGCATAAGCGTTTCTTGTTTACTTTCCCCAAGTACGCCGGCACGGACATTATTCGATCACCAAGCCCTCCAACAACTTAAACAAATATTTTGTTAAATAAATCATCTTTAATGAGACTGATTCTTAATGAGCCTTTGGCAGCGATAACTTACTGTGGTTAAAGCTTCTTTATAAACTTCAAGCAGCATCAACATTCTTAACCTCATTACATCCTCAAACAGATTTTGCCATTCAAAAATAACTTAGTCGAACCGCTAGCTTGTTAGAGAGGCACTTTGTCAAGAGAATTTGCTTCTGTTAGAATGTGACCACGTAAAGAATGTAAATGCACTTTGTTTGCAAGAAGCCCATACCAAAACTTCAGGCCAGCAGATGCGGAGATACATGGATTTCACTCAAGGCATATTCAACTGTTCGTATCTTAATGGATTCTGCGTAAATTCTTTTAAGTTCCATTGTTTTGGCTGATTTAAAACCTATGCAGTGACTTAAATTTTCTGCCTAACCTGGTCTATTTTGTTAAACTTTCACCCCATCGTTAATCCCTTCGGAGCCTGGCAGGAGTTAAACTAGGTTGGCTAATCTGAATTTATTCGACGGCAACTGGGAGCAAAGTAGATTATCAGTGTGTTTGCAGTGTTCCTTCGGCTTCAGCTGAATCTTTTGAATCAAAGACTCTTCGCTATTGAGACCTCTATTGGCTCCATGGACTCAGCTTGAGAACGACACAACCTTAGTAAGTTCTTCTGGTAAATGGTTATAACTAGAACAATAATAATAGTTGAGAGAAAGCAAGGCCAGACACGGCATATAACTCGGAATTTCAAAATTTGTTTTAGGACCTCCCAAGTACTTTCAATTCCGTTTTAAGTCGCTCTTTTATCAATCGCTGACGTGAAATTTCCCGACCTGTGGTAGCTTTGAGCTGAAGCTTTCATGTGAGTGACTAATCACTTTTGGCCATCAAGTTCCCAAAAGTTCGCGTCGCTCTTCTCCTTGCCATGGTTCAGCTCGGAGGCTCGATGCCAATGCCCGTGCAATTCTTTTTGGTCTCTGCGTGTCCAGTGAAAGCCATGTCGATGCGGTTGAATAAACCTACATCGCCATCACCGAAGGGGACGAAAGTTGCTGGTACTAGAGCAATTGTTTTCCAACATTTTCATGCATGGACATCGGGACTGGCGAAACCCAACAGCAGCAGTATGAGCTTTTGCCCTCAAGGTCTTTCACTGATTGATGACCAATTTCTTTCACTATTTCTCTTCATATAAGTTAGGCGCACAATAAGGTGTCACAGTAAAGAAAATTCCGTATTTTGGTGCCATTTATGAAATAAAATCTCCGCATTTTTTAAATTTTGCAGTGTGCTTTTCATTGCCATCCAAAGAATGCTTTGACCGCTCCCCACAACTGGAGCAGTTTTGGCATCCGGAAATAGGAACTCTCAAGCCAGCATTTTATGCATGTTCGTTTTTTTTCAACATGGTCTTTACATGCCTCTGAATGTAGCGAACTAATTGACCCTGATAAATCCTCTAATCCTTGCTATCAAATCAGGCGAGAAATGGGTATGGTAAATATTCCCAAACATCATAAATCACCTCCAACACTGTGAATGACAATGAATGGTAAATGACATTGAATCCAAATTGATTTCCACTTTGTTTGAAAAGTGATTAATTTCGTCGATTTCTAAGGTTCTAGAATAGGTGCAACCACAGCGAAGGTATTGTCTTTCTATGAGCAACTCTGATCTCTCACGATCAGAAGTCTTCAGAAGCTTATCAATCAGAAATTAATGTGAACTAAGCACGACAATGCGGTGGTCGGTAATTTCAGTCAAAGTGGAAGGTCAATTTTTCTCACCTAAAGCTTCTTCATTATCAACTTCCAAAGAGACATGGCAGGGAGTTTGGATCCATCTCACACCCAACATAATAATCTTTTCTTAAAGAAATCAGTTTACCTGAACCAAGGAAATCCTGAGTACCTATTGTAGAAGTAGAAACAGGAGGAAATAGTGGTCAGAAACTATTTTAAATGCTTCTGCTTCTTTGTTGCCCATTTATTAGGGACGAAAACCGTACCAACATCACTGTAGAATGCTCTGCCAACATCTACTGCCAGTAATCTAGTTTTTTTTATTTTTATTTTTTTTATTTTCTCCCCACCCATTAGAGCGAGTCCCAAGGAATTATTGGGGGGTACAACAGGAGTAAAAATAGCTTTTACAAGAAGTAGAGCACAACAGTTAACGCAGAAGACAGTAAAAACGTTTGTTGACGTCTTTGTTTGTCTGGTTGCTTCTTTGGCATGGTTTCATCGTACAGGTAGCAGTTCAGCTTCGTCGTGGCACCTCGTCCGTCCTCATCCGTCTTCATGTCTCCTAACAGAACTCTTTCAACATTCTGGCGGAGACTCAATTCAGTTGCTACACGTACGTGCATTCCACAGTCCAGTTTGAGACCAGCAATCCGGTTATTTATGTCGTGCCACCTTGACCAAGATGTAAGAAATTTTTGTTCTGCTGGCATAATCTAATTTTATACGTCCAGAGGGTGATTAGTCCCATCCGGCCGCCCCTCTCATTAGCCCCCAGAGTTGCCCCTGGGGTTACCGATGGTCACCGCGAGGAGGTTGAGAGTAGGTAGGTAATAATTCTTAAGGGTGTGGAAGCTTGTGGTTATCGAGGGCTCTGCTCAGAGTTGAAAATGATGAAGTTCAGGATAATCCAAATAGCCATTTTCGTTTTTCGCCTAGAGAAAGATAAAAGTGAGACACCCAGGCACTGGCTGATCTGCTATCGGCTTTGGATGGAGTAGCAAACGGTTCGGACAAAATGGAAAGCCGGGCGGTCATTCGAAAACGAGTCTTCAAGATAACTTCGGACAATTACCGATGACAGGCCCCAGTATAAGGATCAATCTTCTTTCGGAACTTTATTGCATTTCAAACTTTTGTGGTCTACTTTCTGATCTTAATGACTCTAATTAATGAATATAAACAATAACGATTCCTTAAAACCCATACAAATATCTTAGAGGCTTTTTTAAGGAGATTTTACTGCTATTCTCTTTTAACCAGTCTCATTTAAATGTTGAGCAATAGGAGAATTTGTAATTCTGTCATAAAGGCAGGTTCTCAAAATAGGTGCACGCTCTTTAAAGAAGGCAAGCAGTACACGTGCTTATATTCCCGAGTATTTATAGAAATATTAGCTTTAGTGACTGTTTGCTTTCACTTCTAGCCATCATTTTGTTAGAAAAGACATGATTTATTGCTTCCACCAGCAAGCAAATGCTTGCATTAGATATTTTTCACGAAATAATGTTCTCAATGCATTTTGTGCGTTTTGAGTTTATATTTATCTTAGTATCTATTTAAAAGAGCAAGACAGGGTCCTGTGGTTTATCTTGGTAAAATGAACAGGAGATGGTGGCGAATTAGAACTTTCGAAAGTAGAGAAATTATTCGACGTATTTTCCTTGAAGGTCCGAGAGTATGATTAAATAGTCTCAGCCACAAACATTGCTTCCATGCTATCGATAACAGGGAATTAAATTTACAGATGAGCTGATTGAGCTCATTACAACTGGACACAAAAACTTGCAGTTGGAACCAATCCTAACTCCACTACACTTCAGTGATTGGTGTGGATATTGTCAGCCAATCATACCTTGAAGGGTTCCAGATTTATGCGATTCCATTAGTTTTAAAAGCCTAGAGAGCTTAAAAGTGGTTTTATTTGCCTTCTCCCGTCTGATGTGTTGCATTACAGCATATGCCTTCCTCTTCAGTCACTTTAATATCTGATTTATGGATTACAACTAACTAGCTCTTAATGATCGTTCTATTCATGGAGATCAGAAACATATGCATAATGGATAAAAGATAAAGTTTGCGTACGGCTGAACAAGATCATTTTTCTCGGCGTTCGAAGATATGACCAGCTGCTTCGAAATGGGTCGGCTCAAAAAACCCAATCTCACAAGCGTTTTTTTTCGGTAAATTTTCCGCCTTTTTACAACATGATTGATAAAACTCAAATTGCATAGCACTGCAGTCTAGAGATTCTTCCAATGGCAATCAGGCATCTGCGTCTGTGTTGATCTTAAAGATGGAAACCCACCTGACCATGGAGATTCCTTTCGATTCTCTTGTTTTCACATCATCTTATTGTAGGATAACGCATTTTGATTCCCATCCAATCTGTTCTGCCATGTCCGGTATAGTTGTAACACCGAACGCATGCAAGCAAATTTTGTTCATTCGTTTGGCAGATGAATCGCCTTTTAGTTTTTAATTGTTCGAACAAATTTCGGTACTCAACTTCTTGAACTTCTTGACGCAGTGCCGCTTTAACTTTATCATTCCTTCATTTGCTTAAAGTAGAGCCAAGAAACATCAAGTGGACCTTTGAACTACCCCAAGGACTTATTGGGGGTACAACAGAAGCAAAAAATAGCTTTTACAGCATGTAGCACACAACTTCGTAGTGGCACATCGTCCGTTCTCGACATTGTTAAGGCAGCCATTTTTAATACTTCTTCCAGAAGTCTTTTCAAATTTATGGCGAAGATTCCATTCCAGTCCAGTTTGAGACAATGAATCCAGGCATTTATGTCGCGCCTCGTTTACCAGGCTGTACGAGGTTGTACTTCTGTTGACATAATCTAATTTTATACGTCAAGTGGGTGATTGGTCCTATCCGGCCGCCCTTCTTATCGGCTCCCAGAGTTGCCCTTGGGGTTACCGGCGGCCACCACGAGGAGGCTGAGAGTAGGTTTGACCACCATTTCATTCAGCTACTCTTATGTTTACCAAAAAAAGATTAAATTCCTAAGTTGATTACACAGCAGGGAGTCCAACTAAGTAGCCGGATGATACCCTCATCTGGCCCTATTGATTTTGGCCAGCACCCACTCGACTTGCAAACAAATTTGATTCGCGGGACTCTTTCTCATTTGACACATTCACCGACCGTAAAAATAGAACCTTACCAAATGTGTGTTTAGACAGATCATATTGTTTTGCGATGACGTTTAAGGTTTGGCTAATGCTAGTCATTTTTTTTTGAAAGAAAAGAACAGCTTCAATATTTTTACCCTAAAAAGTCTTATTGCATAACTCATGACATACCGAGCCATTGAAGGAGTAACCCAGTAAGCTGCCAGACTGTTATACTCTCAGAGGTTCCGGTATTTCCTATGAAAACACCTGGCACGCATATTCGATCATGATCGTTTAGAAACCATTCTTACGATTTTTGTGTAGTAAATATTATCAATGGCTTCGAATTGGCACGTTAGGAAGTGGAGGGTGTTTGATGGACAGTTAATTTATGCCTATCAAACTGAGGGAATTCGAAGGGAGAAGACATGCTTTTATGGTTCCCATTTAATCTGCATATTAACCCTTTATTTGAATAGGGCACTAGCACAAACGCCAGTGAAAAAAAGCTTGTGCTCAGCTCTCTTTCAACTTACTTCAGGTTATCAGCTTTTAAGGTTGAGAGATTGTTCGAACTCTTATCTAAGGTACAGATCACCATACCTATCAAATGCATGTAATTTAACCTTATTTAGCGCACCGAAACAGAACTAGAGTTCAAGAAGGGCTCTCAAAAGCTATGGAAATGTCTGCTCTTTCCTGCTGGCATCTCAGCGCGGCTTTTCAAACAAATATTAAGTTATCTCTATGGGAACTAAATGGCTGAGAGGTCCTACGACCTTGGTGACAAAGTGCTTTCAAGCAGAAGCCGAAAAGGACGCTGAAGGAGAACAAAGCTGTCTAGGTGGTCGTTCCAAGAAACAAATTCTGAAGGAATTTCTAACAGTCGCTGAAGTGAACACCTACTGCTGGGCTAGTTCACTGGAATAGTTACATTATAAAAAGACTTCTGTCATCTTCTCTTTCCAACGGATCTTTCCTATATTTCTGTCCCTGTGTCAATTCCCTAATGACTTCTGGTCTTGAAAACTTGAAAGCTTAACCCTAGTCAGATAGAAATTTGGCATGCTCTGCTGAGGATTCTGGGTGAATCTTGGTGTCACGAAATATAAACTACCTTGGACCGTACATCAGAATAAATCACACTTCAGTCAAAGAACAAAAATAGATCATATCGGCATCAATGCTTAAAAAAGAATGCTTACATTTTATTTAATTTGGAAAGAGATAAATCCAAGGTGCCAGCTAAAGGACACCTTACATTTTGCTTAAGGTTCAAAGTTTTGTTTTTATTGGCTGCTATTCATTGAGTTAGTCCGACAATGTTTTGGAAAAATAATGAATACAAAATTGTGCTAATAGGGTAAAAAACCATATAAAACACGCCTTAGACAGTTTTTTCGACGTGATTACCCGAAATCTCCGGAGAATCTTTTACATCAAATGATTATTTTGCCTACATAATTATCCTTAACGCCTAGTTGATGAAATTTGGGGTCTATTTACCTTTTGATATTATTTCGCATCGCTTGTCTTCCACTGATTGGTTACCGTTTTACGGCGGTACAACGCGTTTTCAACTTGGAATGACCCTCAGCAAGAGGTACCTAGCCAAAAGGAAGATGAATTTTGATTGAGGCTACTTCCAGAGAAAGCGTAAGGTTTTGCAAGCATTGCAGGGCTGACCACTCCAAATAATCTGGTGACTTGTTCTGTGTATTAGAAAAAAAAGCAAGATGATAACTGTGGACAGTTTTTCTGCTTTGTGCTAGAGGAGCTAAGCAGATCGACGACCAGCGCTGGACACAAAGGGAAGGCTTTCTTATTTTCTTAAAAGTGTTATAGTCACTTTTTCTTTTTTCTTCAAAATAACTTTTCCATTCTCCAATATCCGTTGGAACCCAGCTTGTATATTTTGAAACCTCTCAGACAGAGGATTTCCCATGGCCTTTCTTTTGTAGATCAGCTCTAACTAGAGCAGGTGGTAATTTCAATCACTGAACTGCTCTTCACCAGGTACATCATTGGGCAACCTACCAAGGTGAAATATATTTCTATGGTTTGATCATCATAGGTTATTTAATTCTAGACTGAAAATTATTAAATACTTCACTATATTTGTAAACACACTCGAAGTATGCAAATGTATCAATAAGAGGAGATTCAGTTGCAACATATTTGGATTTGCGATAAAAGCATCCGGCAAACAAAGATTGAAAGGATTTTGTTATCACTTTAGCATACTGATTAATTCCCGATGAATTGGCAATCTTATGAATTTAAAAAAATAAAAATAAAAAGCCTGTTTAAGGAGTCAGAGGGTAGGGGAAGTGATCCGACTAAGTGGACTACAAAATATTACGAGATAACAGCATAATCACAAATGGATTCATTGTAGTGATGAAACTGAAGGGAAAAATTTCATTTTTTGAGAACTCCAAGCATATTTTTGGATTCCAGACTCAGAGACCGAGCAAGCAACCCCTAACGATTTATGTTGGCGGCCAAAGACAGCAGCTATTTCTAGGTACCCTTCCCATATTTATCTCGAACACATAGAACTGACTGCACTTGGTTTACTGTAATTCGGCAAAGCCATTAATTGTAATTCTTCCTCACCTCGTTTTTTTCACATTTTGAAGGTTTTGTGTAGAGTATAGGGTAAAAAGTGATTAAAGAACTCATAAAGATTAATTTATTGCCAGCCAGTGATGCAGCCATCCCGTACTTCATCAGATGATTTGATGATGAAATTTACTGGCCGCATCCAATGGTTGTAAGGTCCATTTACATTGGACTACAAAGGGATGGTAGAATGAGAAATTATAAGCGTCAAAGTCCCCAGAGTTTATTCTCTCTTCTTAAGAGAAGACTTGGTTCATTTTGCTATCAATTTAACAACTAAGTTAAAATGACAATGACAAATTTGACATTATAACAGTTTGCCACCCACAGTTTAGCACATCTATGTCGGTCTTTTTTAAGCTTTACGCTTCAAAAACAAGTATAGATTTAGGGTTGCCGGCAGGGAAGAATTTTTTTGTGTTTTTATAAAAGTGAAAACTAACTTTTGAAGACAAATGGAAGAGGTTAGATCACTGTATTTTGAAATCTTTATTAGAGTGATTTATTACACACAGTAGAATGTTGTTGAACTACAAGTGATCGTTATAAATGATGAACAGTTAGCTCAATTCTTAGCCATATTTTATTTAAGGTGGTGGTCGAATGGCTAGAAATATTTATAGAACAAATAGCTGTGGAGGATATATTACACACCACACTGCCAGGAGGATGCTTATTATATTCACGGGTCATACTCCTGATTAAGAAACAGTTTAGGGCTCTGTATTTCAGGTGAAATTAAGACGAAATCGCACTTAGCCAAACACTATTGACCATACCCTAACCAATCTACTGCTCCCACACATTGTTGCTGACTCTAGAAAGGGTTTTCTCTGGATGTTCGCCACGATTCCACTTGTCATCGCCTACATCTCTAGAGACGACTCTAGCTTTGGATAACTAATGGTTTATTTGATTGACTAACACCCTAACAACGAATACAATGCAATATTTCAAAAGTAAAAAAGCATCCTTGGAATGACCTTAATAAGGGAGGAGGATAAAAGTTTGCCTGAATCCTAATTAGCTGCAATTTTAGAAGGATGGAAAAAAAGAGTCAGGGCCTTCTTTAAGTTGACTAGATATCAGGATGAATTTAGTAAATAACAATAAAATGAGGAAGTGGAACTTGCTTTTGCTCTTCTGTCGATCTAATGGAAGGATTTAATGAGCCCTAAATGTGAACGCTGCTTGACTGCTAATAGATCGGAGATTATAAAATTATATGGTCTTTCAAGAAGACACACTTAATAATGTCACCGGAGAAGAATATGGAGAATTGCACTGAAAAGCTAAATATCTAGAATTCTGGTTGTTTATCTGGTTGTATTTTATCTGCCTTGCAAATAATGTATGGACAAGTATTTCCTCCCGAAGGATTTCCAGTCAAAATAGAATAAAAACCAAAGGGAGAAAGATGAAAGTGGTGTTAAATAGGGAAAGCCTGATAGAATACTAACACCCAATTATAACAGAATGGCTTTGGAGAACAAGGTATTGAAAGGCGGATCTGTGTCATCTTAGAGAGCCAAACTCACTTTCAACCAAGTTGATATTTACTAATTCATAAAAAAAAACAAATTTGTGTTACTAACAGCCAGCTTGAGAGCAGCGCTTAATTTATGCAAGAACGTCAATGGGAACATAATCGCCCTTATGGGGCATATAATGTGACAGCCAATTTATCAAACTTTACTCCAAATTATACGAAACTTGATTAATTGGTTCATTCATTTACCAACTTGCAAATGCTATTTTGTTTCCTTATTACAACAGCAAAGCTTATTTATTAACTGATGAAACCTTACTTTAAATTTAGCTTTTTTTATGAGGCTCTAGATTTCCAGTCGGTTAAAAGTTATATGAGACTTAAAATCCACAAAAAATATCGTGTTTAAATGTCTTTTGAGTCCTTATTACTTCAATATAGGGTTATCTTAGTTAGGCCTTGATTTTCAGAACAAATTCTTTTTACTCAAAAAGAAGACAGAGAATGGTTTTGATTTTCAGCTGCACTATTTTAAATATGTTTTGTTTGCTCACTTTCAATGGAAGACGAATTAAGATGTCTAATTGCAAATTATTGTTAAACTTCCACCCCAAAATGAAGCAGGAAATATTTTAACATCCCAATTAATTCCAATCCAAATTAAATCCTAATTAAAAAATATTAAAATAAGTCATAAACCAATGGGATTTTTTCAAAAGTGCAAACATTAGTATAAATGGGATTAGATTATTAACAGGGTAACAACATGATCTACTCTTTAAGACACAAATTTATTTCTTTAATGAAGCCTTTGGAGCTAGCCATTCAAGATGACACGGGTTCCTTTTAGATTTGGACATGATTTCTGAAGGCAAATTCAGTAGCTTAATAGCGATGACCTGTCACAGTGTAGGGGGCAAATAGTGTACCATCCGACTACTAATTAAAATTACTGTCCACATTTATTAATAGTACTTTGAAATGGGATCGTCAGTAAAGAATTTCATTCTTAAACAGGAACGAAAGTATCTTTCCTCGTCTTAACGATGGTAGAAATTCTATGGGACCTGTCGATGGGATTCATCGAAAGTCATGGTAAATAATAGAGTCAACTTTTCTTACAGATCTGGTAGTAGCAGTTGGCTGAGGCTTCTATTCTTCTTCTAAAGCACCTTTTTTACTAAACCAGGCACAAATCTGGTTCACACCAATTTCTCCATTCAGTATTTTTCTGCTTCAACTCTATTTTACAGATGATAAAACATGGATAAATACAAAGACTGCGTGAGGACCTTAGAACGAAGGGTTCCTTTTGGTTCTTACCTCTCATCGAAATTGACATGACCTTCATTCATAGATAAGCTCTTTAGCTGTCACACTCTCGTCCAGAGCTCCGTTGAGTCCCTGTCTGTGATGCATACTGCGCTCCAATTCTCGGACCTAAATGTCCTTCTGCCTGAGAAACTCTGAACCATCTGACTCAAATTTCTGTTACAAGGCGATTCACTAATTTCGTTGGCTGACTTGGAATTCCTACACTTCCCAGGACCAGCCCACTCATGATCATTCTTATCAAGCACTGCTCCAGAGCGCAATGAGGAAGTTAAAATGGGCTAGTGATTGTGGTCGCCTGTGTCAATCTATTTCAAAAATATAACACTCTAGCTTTCAATAGTTAACGTAAATACATATAGCGGTTAGGATTAAAGTGTTACAAATTCAAAACATGTCTCAGTAGTGAGGTCATCTTAAGCTTCCTCCTTCAGTGCCATCGTTTTCTTTCACCGCCCAGTTCATTGACATTAATCCGCTTTTTGTGGACAGAAGTGGCCTAAGCTGTACGCCGCTTCCCGATGCTTTTGTTTTATGGGTGAACCAAATGAACCACCCAGTACTGAACTCGCATATCTCTCCAACTAAGAAGTAGTACAGCCTTTGAAGTTTGAGGTGCAATAACACGGTTGAGCGTTCTTATAGTTGAAAAAAAATTTCGTCATTGATTGAGATCATCTGCAGCTAGTGGCATGTTAGACAACGATAAGCCCCTCAGATTATTTCACTTTTTAAACTCCGACTTTCAAAACAAAGAAACCTGCACTGTAGACATGTTTGCTTAACTCCGTGTAACTAAAGATTGTTTTCTGCAAACACTACTATCATATTGGACACATTTGCAATGTAACGGACATCTTGCATTGCAAGCTTAGACTTCTTGCGCGTATCGTTTGGTAATAGACTTCTACAGTTTGTCTAGAGCACGTATCGCTGAAGCAAAAAATCAGTTCCTTCTGCTCTGGTCTAATTTTAACCAACAGCTGTGTTAAGCACAACCGTATATTCCTCTTTACTGCTTAAACTGAGTCAACTTAATGTTTCAAATGGTTATTTGGCTACTAGGGCAGAAGCTGTCTACCGTCGGCGTGCTGACTCACTCCACCACTTGTCTGACCCCTTTTTGAAACAACCTTGCTGCCTCTCGGTACCGGAAAAGACTAACTGATGGGATGGTGGGTGGGAATCGCTGAGCAATGGTTTTAATCGCACGTCTAGTAGTCATTTTGTCGTCTGCAAAATAGGTGGGGATAGCGCTTTTGAATAGATATGGTAATGAACTTGGATGACACGCACTGAGAAATAAATTGGACATTTTACTCTTCTTCAGTGTAAAAAAACAACCTTAGCATTCCTAATTTATCACTAAAAACGTCACAGTCTTAAATGAATGAGGACGGATTGTCGACAAGGGCTCTGTGCATGATGGAACTAAGAGGTATTCTCTATTGGCCAGTCAGTGCGTTGGATCATTGAACCCGGTCGACTTTAGGTAAACGATTCCCTAACTGTCGGTGAATCTTTGGGCGAGGGTAGAAGTAGAAGTCGAATTAGATGTTGCACGGGGATGTAAGTTAGGCTATACTCTGCACATGGAGGGATAATGGCTCTTGAAGAGGCATTCAAAAGTGGAATTAAGTGCTGTCCACTTTTTTAATGATTGTTTCTATTAACAGAACTCCTTTCCCTAAATCTCTGTTTCAATTGTTAAATAATGCAATAATAATGATTATTGAAGGGTTAATTAAATGGCGGGTATATTGAGGAAGAAAGTTAGGACAGAAATCAAAAAATGGAACATAATGTCTTTCAGTGTATTTCTTGCAGTGCTCGCTCAGATAAAACTTTCATCACAGTGATCGTCCAGAAGCTCGATCTTTACTCTACCAACTAGTCACTCATGATGCCCTCGTTGGACAGCGTAGAAATCTCTGCAGTTTAGTCCTCACCGCTAGCTAAAATGATCGGTTAAACTGATCAGTTCTGCTAACCAGCCTCATTGATACACCTCTTGATCTGTGTCCAAGAGCGGGTCCTTGAAGTGGACGTCAGCGAGGAGGATTTTCAAAAATAGACAGTTGCTGGATATTTATTTATCGAAAGACGGCGAACGAAATGAGAAATACGAAAAGTAGAAGGAAAAATATGTGCTCCTTTGACTAATCTCGTTCTTTTTTTTATAGTGGATAGATGGGGAAATGACACGTAAGTGTTTGTGGTTTAATGGTGGAAAAAATGGTTAAGGTTTCAATCGAGTTTACGTTAAAACTCCATTAATTTCAAAAATATGATAAAACGTCAAGGAAGATATAAGTATTTAGCCTTTAGAGAACTTTCTACCGAATGTGAATGATCACGCATAAAAATTTAATGCATAAATTGTCCCTACTGTGTTTATAATCCCATGAAAATGATTGCGACGCATGTGAAGCGCTTCCAGGACATTCGTCGACCTCAGTTGGTGATTAATGCGGTTTAGGGTTGAGTCACTAACTGAATGAAAGACTACTAGATTTGGAAGTGCTGGAGGTGCTCAGCATAGCACCATCACTCTGACTGCACCACAACACATTCGGGCTTGAAACCCGGCAGGAGGCCTCAGCGGGGAGTCACCCAGAGCCAATTACGCGGGCAGATGAACCCAGTTAGTGCATGAAAGTCCCTTTGTGTAACCAGCTATTTTTCGTAAAGAGAATAAGGGAAGTTTCATTTCACTGTTTATTGGACTATTTATTGCTCTTATGTTCAGACCTTCTTCAGGAAAAGGTCAAGAGAACATGGTCTAAAGTCAAAGAGGGAAGATTTTGACATACCAAATCAAAATAAATTGCAAGTCTAAATTGCTTTATTTTGGTTTATTTCTCTTTTCTCTTTTGCGGTGGCGTTTCACTTTGACCACTCAACTGGTTAAGGGACTGAATGGTGCACTTTTATATAGCTTCTAAGCGATTCAAAATCATTGAAAGCTTTGGCTCTTATTTCGCTGTTGTCCCTCAGCACTATAAGGCCTTGAAATAATCTAGACTGAGGAAATCTCTTTGACATTTAAGAGTTGGTAGTTTCTTTACTTTTCATCCTGAGTCATTGCACTAGCTTGGACCTATTTGGTCTTATAAGGAAATTCACAAAGACTTTCTGATTAATTGAAGAACTATCCACAGAGTATCACTTTGGTTTGCAAGTTTCTGTTGTGAGGTGTGAAAATCGAATGTTCATGCAATTAGAAGGATGTGGATCACCATCCTCACTGAAATACCATTAAGATCCACCTTTACAGAAGTTGATTTTATTGTTCTACATTATTTTCTTTTAAATTGTTACAAGTCTCCGAATAAAAACTAAATTATGCCTAACTGTTTCTAACGCTCAAAAAAGATGCCTATTTCCGATTAATCTCGTAGATTTTTAAGTCCTGCCATTCATCAGTTGTCAATCCGGAAGTCAGCCTCCCCTCCTTTTGGTCGGAGACGCAGGTGAAATGATGCATACAACACACAATCGCGATGCGAATACAGCAGAGTGGATGGGGTAACTTCCCCGCCGTCTCACGTTAGTGACGCTCCATTTAAGACTTCCACACATCTGAGTCACTAGCAAGTGCTTGACGACTTTTTTTCCTGAAAATGACATTTGCCACCTCGTGTATTAAATTTCTGCTTGACCAGATAAAATAGGAAGTTGCTGGAGGCCTCCAGCTTACCAAGGCGAATATCGGAAGATGTGAGAAAGTCTGTCAAAATGGTCCATGCACTTCAACTGCCTTATATCATGTGCTAATGTTTGGAGAAAATTAATCAAATGCTTGTTTGTTATTTGCGCTGTCTAAATCTGAAGACAGACTCTCTTGCGGTCATCAAATCACAGCTTCACGATGATGTTAATAGGAACCATTCACACGTATGTATGTACACAAAATAACGATTCGCTAGGAGATTAAAATATTTGATCAAAGGCGTAAGTGTAAAAAATTTCTCAAACACACATGGCAAACACGAGGTGCCACCCCTACATATTTTGACTGCAAGCAACTTAAGTACCACTATTTTGAAAATAGATCATGGAAGCTTAATCAAAGCTTGGAATAAGCTACCAAGCTCAAGTCTGTACACTATTTAATGAAAATGGATAATCGGTTGCACTCTCACCTTTTCGTGGAACAGTTTGTAGAATAACCCTCATAAGATTCAGAGTGGGAGAAAAGATATTGAAGTGAAGCCGAATATAAATGGATTTGATGATGTAGCAGTCGCGACCGGAACGGGTACTTACATAGTTAAGGGGTCATCAGTTACGGGTGTTCCAATGCGCCCTTCCTTTCCCAAGAAAAATTTCTGTTATCTTCATTGTAGAGACTCTATTGATTGGGCTGCTAAATGGAAAGACATCACGGGAACGTTCCACTAAAACGACAAACAACGAGCATCGGGAATGGTAGTAGCGTATGAGAGTGATTTAGTCCAAACGTTTAATTTGTTCATTCTCCTACCTGTTCACATGATACCTTCACAATAGAGAGTTATTAAAAGTCTGGAAAAAAGCAAAGTAAACCATCTTAACTACGCAGGACCTTGAAGCTTTCAGCAAGGTTTATTTATTCTTAAGACCGATATCATGGCAGAAATCTGACTAAAATATTAGTGGCTTTCTCTTATCTCTATCCTTATCAACCGTCTGGCATCATCGAAATAATCGAAATCATTCATTTTTATTGGTCAACTTGACCGCAGGTTTCAAGCAATTCGAATTTTAACTGTTTCAAAAGTTCCGCGTTCTAAAGCTGGTCTGTTAAATTAGGTACAGTGCCTTTACTGTTAGAACGAATCATAATATTGTTTTCCTCTAAAGCTGCTCTGTTTTCAATGACAGAGATATTCCTCCCATATCAGTTGGATGGAGGGATGAAACTGTTGGATTAGGATTTTAACTTTCTTGTGAATCATAGTTTTGTATTGTGAAAGAAAACGCTTTATAATGCCCGTTGTATTAAAAATGAGCTGGTTCAAATGAACGGAGCAACTGACTGATTGGCCTGGAAGTGGATTAGTAGCAAGGGGGACCATAATGAGTGGCAGTTAGTATGGTATGCTATGGTGTAATAATCGAATGAACATCAAAGGTAAACCCGGCTATGTAGTTTTATCCCCCTGTATTCCAGGAATGAGTCCTCTTTAAGGCTGGGCCAAAGACTTTATGTGAAATTAAAAATGGGGAAGTTTTTAGAAAAATTAGTCATTCAAACATAAGCAGTCTCGTCTGGCGGTCCTTTAACAGACTGCCATAGTTCTGCTTTTGTCTGTGCTGCATCATACCATTCCACCTTCTCCAACCGTCAGTACAGTCCTTCAGTTATGATGCACGCACAATGAACATAAATTGTAACCAGGAATGAAAAGAACCTACCCGATATAACTCTGAAGCCAACACAATAAACTAGCATCCAACTTTGTAGATGCAGCCTACAAGCGCAGTACAAATATTGACGAGTGGACCAAAGCAGCAGTCTTGATTAATGGTATGCCCATAAAATCCTTTTTTGGTGATGTTAAAGACTAGGTGGTCTTGGAACCAGTCTTGTACTGTCTCACTGCATAAGCAACTGAACGTCTCTCTCCAAGTCTAGTCCTAAATCATGTCACCTGATTGCTGTCAGGTAAAACTGGGCTAACAGAAGGAAGGACCACCCGCCTTCTGAAGAGACCTAACTACCTCTATTGAATCGTAGATACTTCATA
This sequence comes from Moniezia expansa, assembly GCA_019097775.1. Taxonomy (NCBI): domain Eukaryota; kingdom Metazoa; phylum Platyhelminthes; class Cestoda; order Cyclophyllidea; family Anoplocephalidae; genus Moniezia; species Moniezia expansa. The sequence continues at coordinate 2,811,159 of JADFDV010000052.1, forward strand.
AAATCGGAATCGCTCAAATCTCATTCGTCGATTGAAATGATTGTACTCTTTTTTTGTCGGTCGATAATGGGAAAAGAGTGCATTTTTATGGCTAATGGATATCCTTTATGATGTGACCTGCTATTTCATTAACTAAATACAACAAAAATAAATAATACACTTTGCCATTCAGTAATTTTTTTCAAAGGGGTTCAGCTAGAAGTGTCTGACAAAAAAAATGCGGTAATATTCGCGTCACCGGAGTAAATTACCTCAGAAATTAATAGCGCTTAGTTTAAATGAACAGTTTAAATGCAATTGAAGTCGAAACCCACAAAGGAATCCCGCTTTCATTCAGAACATTGCCACCCTTTTCGGTATCTTAGTTCACTTGAGGATGACGTGGACCAGCGCACATGTTGAATGAACTTTTCCATTCAGAACAAAATTTAAAAAAATCACATAATCTGTTAGCCAAATCTTTAGCTGATTTACTTGATTTCAGCCAGTGCCTAATAGACCTAGTTAGCAGGAAGTGAAGCCATAAAGATCTCCGAAATAGAGCCCTCAATTACCAGCTCTTGAAGAGATTGATGTCACCTTACAGCCATTTTCGAATGCAAGAGTACAATCAGGTAGGTTTACACCTTTTTCGGTATTTCCAAGCTTGATCTATAGTCTTCTGGGCTTTTCATCAGTGCCGCATCAAATGCTATCAAATGCTTTACCATATTAATGGGCTCTTTGTGTGTGAACCGGCCCACCCATTACATACCTCTCTTTCTTGTTTCATCCTTGGATAATATTAAAACATAGTGTAAGGCCGGAGCTGCATAAAATAAGCCTCTATAGGGCTCTTACATCTTTTAAAGCCAGAGTTTACGGAAAAAAACTCTTACACGATAAATTTGCAGGTTTTGCAAGGCGGTTGACCTGGCTTACTGAATTCATTTGTGATATCAGTTAAGCAATTATTACAGATGAACCTAGCAACTCCGTAGTGCACAAGACGCAGCTAAAAAAATTACTGCATTAGCTACAAGTCTGTTGATAATGTCACTAAGAATATAACAATGAAGGACATTGCTGACTGCACATGAACATTTGGATAAAACAAGGAAATCCTCTAAGGCTCTAGATAAGGTCAGTGTAATGCGAAGAATCCAAGCAGATCTGAATGTTCTATTTTTGAATGTCAAATTTTAACAGGCATAAATCACGGCTAAAACACTGCATCACCTGCCGTCACTTCAAACGGCTCTATCCAGGAGCCAGGGCAGCTGCACATCCTAGACTCTCAGCGAAGTCCCAAAATCTCTATATCAATGCCCTCAGCTAACTAGGTCTTTTAGAAGTGATTTAAAAATAGCGTTCCATGGAAAAGAAGCTATCTATAAATTTTTCAAATAAAGAGACTTTAAGATCTGAAAAGCTGGATCGATGGGTCTAGGCAACAGCCTGAACTCATGCTTATAATGTCTCCTTACGTTCGAGAAATAATGGCTCCTATTACTCGTTTTTTTGATCCTTCCAAATGATTCGTAAGTTAATTGAGCAATGTGGATAAAGAGTCAACACAGAGTTACTGCGGTAAAATAAAATGCATAAGCATGAATGTGAAGACGGCTACTATATATTAGGGTGGCCAGTGTATGATGAGTCAAGGGTGTATATTTGAATGAATATCTAAGGAAAAGTTAATAATTAATGACAATCTTCTGCCTCGATTTTTGGCAAAGAACAGTTGTTTCAGAATCTCACCAGTGTGAAGTTAACATGAAACTCTCGTCTGGCTAAGACCCATTAATCTAAACCTGGAAGTTGCTATTAAAGGTTTTATTTGAGCCACCAACATGCTGCCGAAACAAATTCTGGGAAAATACCAAAAAAATAGAATTAGACAAATTGTTTTATTTTCTTATTTCAAAGAGGGTAATGTACTTTCCGAACTTGTGGAAATTCCCTTTTTTACTCAAGATTTTCTACGTTACGTTAGAAATCCCAGATCACATTGTCGAATTTGTAGAGTACTCAAAAAACGTAGAAAACTTAATATGAAAGTTGGAGCTAAAAGCTTACTGAGTAAAGGTGCACTTCTGAGCCATGAACGGAAGAGGATAGGATATAGACACCCTGATAGAGACCCATCCAATTGGGCAACTTAGAAAGGCCTGCGGCAACAGGGAACTTGGTGAATGGTAATACCTCTTTATGCTGCATGATGCTTGAAATCCAGGCGATTTCTTTTAGTCATTTGTTTCACCCATCATAGGTAAATTTAACTATTGAGAATCGCAAATAGTATAAAATGAACTCAAAGAGAAGAGACTTAAGAGAGAGGTTGGATGTTGAAACAGCGAACCCCTTTTGGTACATTTCTTCTCCAACCACTGGCTTGAAGTGCAGATTTCCTTTCGAAATTCTTTTTCTCCCTAATATCAGTTATCGCTTTTCTTTGAAATAACCTGCTATGTAGCCTTCTTGTTCAGTGAAGAGGAATTAATCTACAAATAGATTTTTTCCTGCATTTCAATTAGATGATGGATTCATTCAACTCCTATTCATAAGCGATTTCAATGGGCTGCTACTGCTATCTTAGAAGTATCACCTGAAGATTGTTTTCTTCGACTCATTCACTTCTCTTGATGCGTACCAATATGAACTGTTAGATCATTTCAAAACTAACTACAAATGACTTTAATTTCAATCCTTCATTTCCGGAACAATCCACTTTAGGCAAATCCAGAGGAATAAAGTACAGGTCACACTTGTAGCTTGGTTGATTTAGAGGTGATCTTAAGGCAGCTACTTTTCGATTTCTTCACAAGCTTTTGACTTAGAGCCAGCAATCCTCTCTAACTTCGAAAGAATCGCTTTGTGGTTGTATGCTGTTTCCTCTTCCCTGAGCCTGTATTCCCAAAGCTGGACGATGTTGCATATTTTAGGTCTTTGAGTCGTATGCCTTCTCAATCCCAGTTACATTCACAATGCGTTAAGTAGGTCCTCATTTCATGTATTTCATAATGCAATATCTACTGTCCGTGAGAAGTACCTCATTAAATTCCACCTTCTTCTAGTTATATTCATTTATTAGCGTTGATTTATTGCCGAACAGTGGATGATATGTTCGATTCAGGAAGTGACTCGGCTAGGGATTATTCTCACAGAATGCTTACAATGGCATTGAATTTCCAAAATCTATCTACCATTGATTCACCTTAATATGCGACTTCAATTCAGCTGGAAAGGGCAAGTGGATAAGAACGGATCATAGTAGAAATTGCGCCTAATAACACGGACTGTTCGTTAAGCAACCTCAAAATTGATCTTTATCTTCTTCTTCTTCTTCTCCTTCAAACAACCATTCCAAATACCCCCTATAACTTAGGCTATTCTGATGTTTGACTCATCAATCAAGCTCATTCTATTATGAAGCAGCACTTTGCGGTTTACTTCTATTCTCAAATTAATTGCTTATTTCACCAGAGCTCCCAATCCCCTTAGCCACTAGGTCCGCAGCAACATACCTCAATGAGTCACTTTCCAACTCAGACATGCCATCTTCTTCTGTTGTCTAGTTAACCACATGATTCATTGATGCCGAAACGGAGACACTTTTCTAACGATGTGTTTTCTAATGAGCCATATGGTCTGAAAGCCCAAGCAAGTGCACTCAGCCAACACGGGTATTCTCGGCACAAATTTTTCCATACAATTTTTCGGATCTTAGCAAAATCTTTTCTATTGCATTCGTCAGTTTGGCTGAATGAGACGGGATTCTCGACCAACAGACAAGTTAATGGATATTCAAAAGGCCAAATGGATCATTTTCAGAAGTTGCGACTTATAAAGTCGATGTACTTTTGTTGCGCTGGTGCCTACTTGGTAATGGATTTACAGCTGTCCAGGACAACGTCATTATAACTTAAACCACAGTATCTGATCTGTCCCCGGAGTAGAAGAGTTCAAAAGTCTGGTTAAGGATATATTGACTAATTGGATAGTTGCCTAAATATGGAGTCCCTAAACAATCGCTGGGGCTACCATTATCTACGACAGACATACTGACCGGAATGTTCTGCTGGCCGCTATGTTTCAAAATCCCAACTACCTGGGACTTCATTCCACTTTCAGTATACTCTATTGGTTACACTTAATGGCCAGACTTTACTTCCTTTCGAATTCGCACCTAAAAAATTCGAGCAAATTGAAAGGTATTTTGAAAATGTTTCAGTAAATGAAATTACCTTCACAAAGACAACTCCTCTCAGTATTGTAATTTTCATCATTTGACTTACAGCTCGCAATTGGACAATATCAGCCAGGTTGCTAACACAAGCCCATGTAGGGTTAACAAATGATTATATAAAAAGCAGCGTTTACGGAGAAACTTGAAATGAATGAGAGTGGAGAGAAATAGGGTTTTAGGCCATTTTCTTAGCAGTCTTGACTTAATCTGAAAGTGATGTCATTGCCGCCCCTTCCATAGTAATTACTTGTAGGAATGGTTTCCTTCAATTTCCTTCTGGACGATGATGTCGGTCTGGCTCGCGGCTGCTAATGGTTATAGATTCTTATTTCTCTTGCCTTTTATGAACTACAAATTAACTCAGTATGTGCGATCATTCTATTCATTGCCGGAACCAGAAGTGTTTTCAACGTGGCTGGCCGTCAGGACTTCCGTTGGACAGACCAAATTTATGCGCGTGGGAAGTCATTTCAGCCTCCAGTCCAGAGCCCTTCAAAAACTAGTTCCCCGGAGAGCGTAATGGGCTAGAGAGTGTAAAAATTACTCTACAGAATGTAAGAACATTTTTTTCATTCAAAGTGCTATGACCTTGTCTTGTTAGGTATATTGGTTCAGTTATCCAAATTGGTCAAGACATTGCAATACCAACAGTCATTTGCAATTAATGTCACAATAAATATCGCGCCGCCACTTGGAACTAGAGATGAGCATTATAATAATTAAACATTGCGAAACTCTATGGAGTGAAGTTTTCTAGCTTGGCCATTTGAGCCAATTCGGTGATTTCTCATTCGATAAGATGACCGACTGCTCATACTTTTCTTATGTATATTAAGAGAACAATTTATAATCTTTCACCATTGCAATTGCAGAAACGTAAGCTTTAAGCAAGGTAGCATTGCTGTTACATTGGCCTCCTAAGTAAATATAACCCTGATAAATTTTATGGTCATTTCATCCATGAAACAATGTTTGTATCGAAGAAAATATGAAAGCAAGAGGTCCTCCAGTAAATATGTAGCTGGTTTTTGAGCTCGACAGCTATATATGCTCGTAAAGGACCTAATGAGAATGTCTGGCAACGTAAAGATGAAACATCAAGTAATACCCCATTTCACATAATCTTCATTTCATGTTATTCCTCATCTGATCAACCATGAGATCAGTCTAATTGTCTCTTCATGTCATCAGCCCTATTAATTTCCCAGGCCGATTTGAGCCTGCTGACTGCATGCAAATAAATTTCAACAGTTTTACCTAACGGTCGCTATCTTAAGATACCTCGTGAATTTTTACAAATCAAAGATCTCTTTTCATTCTTTTCTTTTAACTTAATATCGTCCGCGATCTGATACAGCACACATTGAAGGTACTGCATCCGATTTAATCATTCCTATGGTAAAATAGCACCTAATACATGCGATTCCGGTCGAGCGAATTTTCAAGAATACATCAGTGGATGCTGTTGAACGCAGATGAGGATCAAATGCAAATGGGGAAAATGACATCATAAAACTGTGCTTGGATTCCGTCTAAAAGAGAATGTTTTCATAGCTAATCAAAAATTTTCTTGACTAATGAATATTTTATGCCCTTATTCAGAAACGCAACATGAGGTGGATATACATGTTAGGTGGTCTGATTCGCAAGCATTGGTTCAATTCATACAGAGGATTTATTTATGGAAATAAATGCGAGGAATGATTGAACTCGAAGTCGTTGTAAAACAAATTTAAGAATATTAAGCGGCTAGGATGGCTCAGGATGGATGACTGATACTAAACATACCCACGGGAAGGACTAGGGCTACCAGCTAAACAGAAAAAATGCCGGTTTGAAGAACTACTAGCGTTTCTTTATTGTAGATCAACTTATACAACGACATGGAGATCTTAATTTGGTGAATGTAAAGAGGAAGGGTTCAGGAAACAATTTCGATAGGAGTTTTTTTGAGTAAACTCATTCCCTTGAACGTCACGGCCAACATTCGCCTCGTAATGAATGCCTTTTTTATCCATGAATTTAGTAGAAAATTCATCTTCATATGACCATCTAGCCAGTCAGGCCTTCCTTAGGTCCCCACCCTTCCACATATCACCTGATGGCCTCGTCTTTATTTTTTCAATCGGTGTCAAACCCAGTGTTGTGTAGTGAATGGTTACAAGCGTATTCAGTGATGCTGAATCAACACAATGGTAATCTAGCAAGAAATAGGTGGTCATTTGCGATCTTGATAAGAATCATTGTTCGTCTCTAGCTCCCATTCATTTAGAGGCTGGCTCACTGCAAAAGTACCATAACTAAGTCACTTATAGGCATGAACAACAGCATCGATTGATATCCAATCTGCCGAGAAAGATCAGTGGTAGACACCGGGTCGAATAAGTTCTTAGAAGAAGAACACTTAAAAGACACTAACTTCTACAAGGTCATCATCCTGCTTTGAGGACATTTCCGGAATGGAGAGAGGAGAAGTGCCCAAAAGAGATCTTTCTTTTAAGCAGTCACCTTTTGAAAAGCAAGGACAGGTTCACAAGATAAAAGATATAAATATGACTGTTTTGTTCAGCACAAGTGATTGATTGGGTTCTTCCTATTAAAACAAAGGAGGAGTTCAAATGATCTGCTACCTCAGACTTTTTACTCTAAAAAACTATTGAGTCAATTAATCCTATTTGCTAATTTACATACCATAAATAAAGAAAATTTTTTATGATTTATTTATTATTAAAAAATAATCACTCGAAAAAATGGGTCAATGTTGGTCAAACAAAGTAAAATTACTAGTGATATGAAAGTGGTCTTATTTAGGTATCGGTAATTTTTAGCAGGAGGCGAAAGGAGGATCAAACTTTACGAAAAAGAGTCTTTAGTGCCAAAAAATCAGTGAAAATTCCAGTTTTATGAGCAAGGCGGTATTGGCGTCGACTAATATTTCATTGGAGAAGGTTGTGGGATAAATAGATCTTCTTAGACGTTGCTTTATTGGACTAACCGAGCGGGAGGCCCATTTATATCAAATCCTTTCGGCACCCTTTGAGCACACTTGGTCTGATATGGCCCTTATCATTATTCATTCACTGGTCTTAGTCTTTGTAAGAACAAGATTGCACATGCTTAAACTGATAGCAGGACAGCACCTGTACATCCATCTGGAAAATTTAAATATTTAAGGAGGGAATGACACAGGAATTAAAAAAAGACCTCTGTGGAAGTGGAGTTCAGCCACATTACGACAGGAAAGCGAAACTAAGAGTCCTTAGTTGAATCTAATTCTTAAAACATTTTGTGGGTTTCCGATGGAGTTTTCAACCAATCATTGAAGATTTCCCATCAAAAAAAGTGGGTTTTTATGATGGATACAAAGGACCCTGCTGCTTTTAAAAGATTCTTTTGAAATTTTTGATTCTATGTACAAGTTGCTCGGTTGATGGAAGATGAATTTACTTGGACGACATGCAGCTTATTGCCAGCGAAGGGGTGAATGCTTTTTGACGACAAACGAAAGATACATGCGAAACAGAATAGCGACGAGGGTTTCCCCAAAGCCAGTGTCGAAAGTTCTTGCCCGCATTGGGTGGCAAGTAAATTATGTTGTAATTACGTACTGGCAGCTTGAGAACAGAGAACCGTTAGCTATTTAACAATAAACCTCAATTAGTAGTGGAGTCAATGTCAGTGACAACTAACCAGGTAGACTTCTGTTTTATACCAAAAATGAGAACATGTAAAACCATGAGAAGATAAAATAATCCAGGAAGAGTTTGACGCGATCACAATCAAGTTACGCTGTAGTTCTGTCATGAAATTTCAAAATTCACAGTAACAAACAGTGAATTTATCCGTGAAGATTTTATACTTACGAGAGAGGCATTGAGTGATTTAGAAATAGTGAGGGTGCCGTCTCTTTTGATTAACTGATTGCCAAATGTGCAACCCCTGCACCCTTTGCCACAAGCACCACCTCCACTGCTGATGTACCACCAAACTACTAGTCGCTTCAGAGGCATCTGTAGCAGCCAAGAGTTGAAACGATACCTCAACAAGGAATCTCTAATATCTTGCATAAAAATGCAATTAACTATGTTGAGCTTACCAAGATTACTGTCTCTAGTGATTATATATTTCTCATTTGAATTGCAGTGAACTATGAGATACAAATGGTTCACTATAATACAGATTAACCCTCATTAAATAACCATTGGAAATCACGTCCTTGCAAGCATTGTAATCATTTAAGAATAAATTTTTAAAACAAATTCCTTAAAAGTCTGCCTATTAGTTCCTTCTAAATGCCGACAGTTATTTTCAAAGAAGTAATTAAACAATACCTGCCAATTCATTAATAAATGTTTTCGCAATGAAAAATCATTCTTTCTTTGGTTTTATATCTATCACAAGTATTATTTACGTAAGATAGATCACTTGAATCATCAGCCAGGAGAATGCGTTATGCGAGATGGAAAGAGGATGAGAAGAGATCGAATTTCGAATGAATTTGAATTCTCAAAGGCAAGATGCATTTGACTATTCTCCCACTGAGAAGCATTTCCAGCGTCCTTTTAGATGAGTTTGCGATTGTGACAATTCTACTTGTACTCCTTGTTCTTACAAATTAAAACTGAAATTAAATCGAATCGCCCTTGCAGTGGCAGAATGCGTCTGGATGGATCCAAAGCTCAGTTACCGGAGCGGTTACCAGCTTCTATCCTTCCGATCATCAAGTCAGTAGGTACGATTGGATATTCGACCCCTTCCAGGGGCGAATAGTCATTCTGGTACCCTGTTGCGAATCCTCAAATCATGCAGGCATTGGTATGGATCCACAATATAATGGTAAAATGACTGCCGGATTCGATGCAATTAATCCAGCAGTATTCCTTTGTTGGGAATATGTATAAAATATAATCCTTAGAAAAACGAAGAAATCCTTACCTAGTCTTGCCTTTGGAGACGGCACTTAGGGGATAGGGGTGGATAAAATACTGTAGAGATTCATAAAGCCATTAGAGGGAATGGAGAGTGAAATTTTCTTATAATGAAACTTCAGTAGGGCCACGTGAACTCCGACATCGAATGACAGTATTCACTGTTTGACTAACTTGAAAAGACTTTACCTTCTAATTCAACAGATTCGATCACCTTCTTATTGCTTTAACGACCGGATTTCTTCATACTTGCGTTGATTTCCCCGTACAGCAGACGTCAAAAACTGTTTGTCGAAATTAAAAGTTGTTGATAAAAACTGATTATCATTGCATTTTTGATATCTTCAAACACCTGAATTGTAAAAATTCATGCCAAATTCACATTGAACTACGTTGCTGCGTTAGCTTCTTCAGTGGAACGAATCATAATCATGACATTTTAAATATCAACACTAAGAAATCAGTCTAATAGAAGTCTTTTAAGAGACGTACCTCTACTCTAACCGGATAGAAAGCTGCATGGAGGTCTACAAAAATCCCAATTTGATTGAAGTTTTATTCCATATCATTATAAACTACTATAGTCCGCATCACTTCCCCAGGGTCAAATGGACACCATTGGGGATCTCGTCCCTATTTTATTCCAGGAATACAGATCCAAATAATTGACCGTCCTGGCTGACTTGGATAAAGTAATTGTTCGTCTACATTGACAAGGCTAAAGAAGCGCCATTTGAGAGAGTGACACAGGTAGAATCACAGTGGGCTTAGGTAGTATCACGGTTTTTTGTAGCATGTTGTCAAAATTTTGATTGAAAAATGCAGGATAGCTGCAAAGATTAATGTGGAACTAGAGGAAAATACGAACCTCAAATGCAGACAAGTCTATATGGTAGGCTTGTGATAAAGTTCGACGAATCCCGACATCTAAGTCTAGATCATGACCCTTGTACTCCACACCTTGACCGTTCTATACATTTTCACTTCTTTTCAATAAATTAATGAAAATTTATTCGCTTTAAGGAACGACTTCAAATTTTTCAAGTGGAAGAATCGAACCAAACTCTAATTGGATTTAAAGAAGAAAGGAAGTGAAGACACTACAATAGATTATATAAAAAAAAACAGAATATATCATCACTGGAAGCGACTTCAGATGACGAAGGCAGACAGCTTTGGAGTCTCTCAGCCATACTTTTCAATGCGCATTTAAAAACCCAGATAATTCTCATAATATTTGCATTGCTTTTGGATTCGTTTTGTGTGCGCTCTTCTATCTAGACCTGGATTGGACTAATTGCTTGTTTTCAATTATCAAAAAGCCTTTTTTACATGAGATTAGTCTGCTCCCAAGATAATAGCAACCAAGGCAACAAACCGATCATTGATTAGATCTATGTTCTGTTTGCTTCTTGTATTTTTCTGCTTGCTTTTAAAGAATAAAACCTTTTGAAATGCTGTAATTATATTTCAAGGATAAATGTTGAACCTTTGACGACCTTACTCAGATAAAAATGGTCTGACGAAGATCGGGCAGGGTGATAATGAAAGTACATGAAAATTAGCGACACTGACAGAGATGAACGAACCATTCGTATTCTAATGGATCAACTTTTAGAATGGTTATTCGATAGGTTTAAAGTTGCACTAATAACCCAATTGAAATAGGCGGAGAAATAAAAGAAGTAGTGCCACTGAGAATCACTCTTTTAAATATAAGGGTCCTGCTCACCAACCTTTGCTTCTTAATATGGTGACTATCTCACCCTCAAAGCAATATTTTCACAAATTTTCCCCAGAAAATTGGTATAATTTCAATGAGTGGGCCAAAAAGGCAAATTAGATTGGATTAGCAGTTGAGAAATGAATCTGTCATCGGAAATGTGACCTCTATAGAAAGAATCCTTCCTTCCGAACCTCAATGGTCACACCTCGTTGGCCATTAGCTAAATCAATTATTACGAACGAATTTCAATAAAGATGCTGATAGGGCGGATCCAATTAGGAGATGACAGGGTCGCTTTCGATTGTCATCACCTTTGACCGGCATCGCCCACATAACATGGCCTCATAAGAAAAAATTCTGAGATCTAGTAGGACCTTCATCTTTAGTTCCTATCCGTCCTAAGACAGCCAGCGAATTTGCTAATTAAATAGCCGCAGATTAGTAGAGAATACTGACCTGCCAGAAGAGAATAACTGATCATTCCTCGTTAGCCGCCAGCTACTATTCATTTAGGGGGAGGGCTAGAATCTTCAAGGCCGAATTACTTATTCCTACACCGGAATCGGCTACTCAAAATGACCTGTCAATTAATGGATGGCTGACCTCGAGACCAGAACAGTTAAATCCATAGAATCAGAATGTTTCAGGGTATGGGCGCTCACAGAGAAAGTGACGAAAGAATTAGATAGTTAGAACGAGAATAAATAAGGGTGATAATCAGTCACATTACTGAATTCTCGCTAAATTTCAAACACCAATCTCCCTCTAAATTCTCCTTATGGACTTAGTAAAATTTAAGAACTTGACGATTTTCTTTATTTAAACCAGTTAGCAAAAGTCTATCAGGAATTATGCTTTATTATATAAAGAAAAACGATTAAAATAAATATGAAAAGGTAACTGTTGAACAACTTTGGTAAATGGATTTCAAATTGAATACATTGTCACGATCTCTGGTGAGAAGCTTTTAGTTGATCTCTTACTCACGGATTACTACATGCATTCTTTACCAGGGAAAGGAAGTCTGTTTCCTGAGGTTCACTTCATTGTTAACAGAAATTAGGCATCCGTCTCAATAAAAAAAAAATCAAATACGTTGTTTTTCAAGAGCAAAATAATGCGTTTTATCCACATTTTGGTTTCAAACTTCGCTATCCAGATTCGATTTCTATCTACGGATTTCGCGGTATTTAGGCATCTGTGGGCCCTAATTTTGCACAATTAAAATTGTCTAAACTTTTGCTCTTAAGTCACCTTTTCATGAATAAGAAAAGATTAGGTGCATGCTTGGATATCAAAAAGCAAGCAATGACCAAAGTGAGGGAATGTTGCGAGAATTGAGATACTCTGCCAAAATAAGCCCCCTAGAGTTTGTACCTCAAATCTCTTCGTCATTCAAAAATCAATCTAAAATCTCAATCTCATAGCCAACGGGTATATAACTGATTTATCTTGAAATTTAAAAAAATGACCGGGGGAAACCAAACATGAATATCTTGCAGGGTTGTTTCTATCAGATTTTTTGTACCTCCAGTTAAATATTCGGGTTCATTAGTTCGTTAATGTTCCGGTAAAAGAAAATAATGCTTAAGATGATAGCCGAACGAATTTTGATGAAGGGAAGTGGCACAATGAAGTTTTCAATGGAGATAAATTTACCTACCGAATCGCGTGCTTATGCAATTTATATGCATTATACTAGGAAAGTACAGCTTAAAGTCCCATTTCGTGCTTTGGCAGTTTGCAACCATTGGAAGGTAAAGAGAGGATTTTAATTTCAACTTTTTTTTTCAGTTAGATCAGCTTATTTCCTAAGGCTGAGTACTGATGAAGCATTTTGAACCTCCATTTTGGGGATCTTGAAGGGCTTTTCCAACTGTAGGAAGGTCAAACACTTTTTTGTGAAAATATGATCTTTTCACCAAAGGCCTTTTTTCACTGACTTGCTTCATATTTTTTGACTTTCATTGCTAATAATGATACCACGTACATTCTATACTGTATTCTAAATTGTATTAACTTCAACACATAAATTTTCTGAATATTCGTGTTTGGCGATGAAATAAAACAATCCTAGATTTTTTGCAGCGTCAAAACTAAAGGTGAACAAGGGACTTGCTTCGGTTGTCCACAGGAATTTTCGTTCCTACGGGTTTGAACCTTTTTCTGGATTAAAGGCATTAATTATCAGTGATTTAGGATCAGTCTCTTAGATATACAAAGACGACTTTCCTATTGGCCAGCCACTAAGCTGAATTCTGACTGGCTGATAGGAGAACCAACCATGCTTCCCCATAATGAAGCACGTTGTATGTACACGAAAATGCTGGAGCATGAACATGCATCTCTGTGTCATTAAAGCACCCAAATTCGCACCATTATGAAAAATAATTGAAAGCTGCCTTATTTTTCACTCCTCCATGCTAGATGCGAAGTTACCTGCCCTGTGGATCATCCCTTTTAGGTGATATCTCTTCACCTATTCTGATTGTACTAGTAATGAGTCTTTTGAGGAAACCTTCCACCACACTCAGTCTCAACATTCCCTGGGCCAAAACCACAGAAGCAACAGAATACTCTGAAATATCCCTTTACGTAACTGAAAACGCGAGAAGTGGAACGGTTGTCGGAGTTCTCAAGCATCATCTTCCATTTCTGAAGTCAGGAGACGATTTCCGATATCAAATTTACAATTTAGGGACAGTTTCGGATTCTTCAGGAGAGCGAATGTCATCTCAGTCGTCCAATGAATCGGATTCCTTTTTTACAATTGATCCCATAACTTCTGCAATCAGTGTGGCTGATTCAAACTCCCTAGATAGGGAAAAGTTGTGTCCCTTCGCTTCTGGAACAGAAAAAGAATGCAGCCTTAACTATGGTGTTGCGATTTCTAGAAGTAGTAAATTGGCTCCTCACCTTACTCCTGAACAATCATGGATTAAAGTAAAAATATTTGTAAATGATATCAATGATTGCGCTCCTCGTTTCAACTACGAATTCTTTGATAACTGTAAAACTATTGATCTTCCTGAAGATACTCCAGTTGGTACTAAAATTCACCTTCCAGAGGCCATAGATCTTGATAGTTTGCAGAATGGTCAATTGATATATCACCTTAACTGCCAAAATGAGCAGATAAATCATCCATTCGTTCTACATCAGACAAGGATTTTACCGACTGGACAAGGAGAATCGAATGGGATTGGTCATATTAGGCTTCAGCTGAGGTATCCGTTAGATTATGAAGGCCAAAATTACTATAATTGTACACTTGGTGTTTGCGACAACGGAACACCGATGCAATGTTCTACTTTGCCTCTTTGTATTTCCGTTCATGATGTCAATGATAACGCCCCTGTGTTCCACAACGAGAATGCCTCCTTCATTCTCCCAGAAGATACGCCGATTGGGAGTAGAGTGGCCAAACTAAATGCAACCGACGCTGATAGTGGAGCTTTTGGAAGTATTCGATATGCGCTTGTCGGCGATCTACCGGATAGTCTAAGCATTCAAAGGCATTTCCGGCTGGACCCACACACCGGTGAATTATTCCTCACAACACGATTAACAGGTGGCATCAAATTTGATATTGGGGTGGAGGCGAGAGATCAAGGGGAACCAGAATCTCGAATGAGTCGAACAATGCTAACGATCTATTTCATTGATGTAAACGACCATGCTCCGAAAATTGGTGTCCTCCCTGCTGCAAGCAAGATTAAGTATACCGCGCTTAAGGACGGCTCCAGACACTTAGCTAAACCGGTACTATCAAAAGTCACGAAGGTTCCCTGTAATTTTGCTGGAATCAAGAATAGTCAAAATTGTGAAAAAGGTGATGAAGAGGCCAGCCTAATCCAGGTGCATGAGGATAATATTGCACCGACAAATATAGCGTTTGTTCGAGTTACTGACGCAGATGATGGAGAAAACGCCCAAATTGACTGCCAGCTCCATGTCCAACGTGGAGTTTCGTTTGGGGAGAGTATTAAACTCGTTCCCGAACGACAGATAGCCAGCAACAATATTGTTTATAAACTTGTGCTGGAAACAATGTTGGATTGTGAAATACATTCCGGTGAAAAAGATTATTCCATTTGCGATTCGGGGTGGATCATACCTGCTAAGATTGCGTGTCGAGATTTCGGAAACCCAGTGCAGAAATCACATCACAATGTCTTTGTGGAGATAATTGATAATAACGAATTTCCTCCTGTCTTTGAGAAAGAAGTTTATAGAGCTGAGGTGAAAGAAAGCGCTTCAGTAGGAGCAAACGTCTTGCAAGTTTCTGTCAGAGACGCAGATTCTATTATTCAAGGGATACCTCAAAATAGTCGCGATAATTTTAAATACTATTCCTCCCCGAAAGCCCATCAACTACTTCATTTCGAACTGGAACCTCAAGATGATCTGCCATTTGCAGTCGATTCACATTCAGGAAGGATATACATCTCGGGGGAACTCGATGCCGAAAATATAACTGAATATTCTTTCAAAGTGAGTTCCAAGTTCACATTACTACTAATTATTCCATTTTGTAAACATTTTTTTCTTATTAGTAATTACAAATAGGTTTCCTGTATGTAAATTGCTAAAGGCGCAATCATAATTCATTTTCTATTACAAACAGAAATTTCAAATTAACTTTCATTTTAAAAATCGTTTTAAAATGTCTAATTTTCAACATTTATTTTGTTTATTCGCCTTTACACCTACTTTAACTTTACGTTTGTCATTTAACATAGAAAAAAAATCCGTTCTTTATAAGTTTATTAAAAAAATATATATTTTTAAATTAATAATTTCGCGTTTTGCGCTCATTGCTTTCAAAGTAACATCAATCATGATGAGAATGCGTGAACTTAATCGCAGGGCGAGACCTGAATAATTTACTAGAAGCTTAGGCCTGAAGAGCGTAATTTGAAATAAGATTTTGGTCAAGGTTTTTTAGTTCCTTCTCAGCGGAAGTCACCTTCCTTTCATTCAGCCGAAGAGATAAATGAAGCAACTATAAGAGACCTGTTTACCGATTCAAAGCTACTGATTGTTTAAAAGTCCTCACCGTTTGTACACGTTCTGGTTTTCATTGTAAGGGAGCTGTTCATTTTCTCAACTTCATAAACTGCTGCATGAAATCTTTATCACCACATTTCTTTGTTATTGGTTTGTTATATCCCAAAGAGTATAATTTTGCATGCACTGTCGATTCCCGCCTACAAGTTTTGTCGAGCTTAGCGGTTGTTACGGTATAAAACCACACTCAACAGCTGCGGAAACCGTTCTTGTGCTGACGAAAAGTCGGCTTTAAACCAAAACCTTTCATTTTTTTCTTCCATTCAAAACCAGAAAAAACTTGTAGCAGAAATTCTAGGCGCTCATGATGAATGCCTTCGGATGGAAAAGTGTCAAATATGTTAGAGTGTCAGCGCAAAGTTGAAAGCAACCAATCTTCAAAAAGATGAACTCTAGACAAGTGCTTACTAAATGCGCAAGCATTCGAAGCGAAGTTGGTCCCAAATCGGTCACTGTCGTGGGACTGTTACTCCTATGGATACCGAAGAGTATCCCTTGACCACCCAAGTAGATCGAAGATTTAAAATGACTCAATGTCGTGATAAACCTGTCTGAAAAACCTTAGCTGAATATACGCAAAATTGTGTAGAAAGCAAGGCTTTTTACTTCTAGATCCCGTCAATACCGGCTAATGATAAGAATGGATTCAATAATACTTCTCATAAACATTTTTTTGAATCATCTAATGCTTCGAGAGTATTCAGTCACTTGTTTTCTAGGTGTAGCGACTTCAATTCCATCGAGGCAACTAAAACTTTACAATCTGATATTTTTTCAGTAGTTCAGCCTTTAATTAAACAATGACATAGTCAAAATACTTCGGAAACGGTCCAAAACTTCTAAACGAAAGTAATACAGTGCTTGAGCCTAGACCCTCACTGTAATTATGAAACTCCTGTCCAGCTGACAGTATGCCTACATTGTGGCTGACTCCTAAAAGTGCTTTGGAGCAGGGCATTGCCATTCGCATCTCCTTGCTCGTATTATCGAGGTTGGACAATATCGAAATATAGAGGCTTGCAAGTTATTCTGATTTGACTTTCATTGCGTATTGAGTAATTAGTGTCGGCCAACTCCACAGCAGATATGAAACAATCTTCCTACCTCGAATTCCCATCACATTCTTCTGGTTAAAGAAAATGACGTCAAAGCAACACTCGAACCCGAGTTTGAGCTTTCTTGAGACCGATTTCAACCACCACTTTCTACTGGCATTCATTTTTTGACGATGAGGTTCATTCATCCTAAAGTCCGTCTTAATGCGAGTTTCCCTCGTGGCGTTTCTTTCCATATGCGGATCTTAGACTTCATTAGCAGGTTTTTCGACGAGTTTAGAAAAAAAGTTTAGGTCCCACTTTAATTGTCAGTTGAACATGCGTGCTTAATGGCAATGTAGAATAATGTGAACACCAAGTTATCGCTATATCTATTGTAAAACCAGTAATAATATTTTTTTTACTAGGTGCGTTCGACTAAATCTGAATGCAAAAAAATGACGTTTTATGACTTTTATAAGCGTTCATACATATTATACCTTTATCAGCGGGCTGAAAAATATAAGGTTTCCTTAATTTCAATTCATATAGAAATTTTGATCTACTGAGCAATGAACATATTCAAGTTAACACAGAGAGATGACCAAGTTTTCCATTCATGTTTTGGGGCTCGCTCTTTCAAATTTGAAAAAAAAAATGATACAATCTGCGTTTATTTGGGGATATTCGGAGTGCTTACCGGTTGTCCCGGCAATAAAAGATCGTAGCTAACGCGAAATTGCCACAACCACCACCTTGTGCTTTTTCCTCAATGCGCACAAAACCGATGGTCTGGAAAAACAAAGAATAACGTCAGTGATCCCTGACCATTGTCAATCAACGGTTCTTCTTTCCCCACCTGGCTGTTTTATGGACTGGTGCCATCTCACCCAAAATAAATACCATATTCAGTCGACTGGATGAGAAAATGTAGCTTAGTAAAATTTTAAGCCTTCCATATAAAACTAAGAGGGTTCTGGCTACTCTAATTCAATAGATTTACAAATTGCAGCAATAAGTCACGCTTTTGCTTTTAGGAGCTGGAGTTTCATTCAGTATTTCCAAACACCCTTCCTCGATATTCTGACCTTCTGTAGACCACCAACTTACAACTTCCGCCAACTTGACGTTGGAGTAATTCATCAGATCGAAAATCATCAAATCCGACGGGAGTAATTAACGTGTATGGCTGTATAGAGTTTCCACCAAGAACTCTCTTGCACCGACATGTTCAAAACCTGATCGCGCCTAACAGCTCCAATTTGAGAGACTGACTAAATCACCCTGCGTTATCAGCTAGATTTAGCTGGCTTTCAGCTTTTTTGCAGTCAATCAGTTATTCGCAACACGCACCGATTCTTACACATTTCTTAATTACAAAAGGCAGTCCTTGGAGGCCTTGCTCAAGAAGGGCTTCACAGACTCATAGCGCCATACCGAACAATCGTCTCTTAACCGAATTCATATGTCCAATCTGGTATAATATTTGACTTGTAAGAGTGAATATTTAGTGACTTTGCGCCAAATCATTCAGACTAGCACAAAAGTGCCAAATGCTAGGCAGTACGTGGACTATTTTTCGAGTGTGGTCTCAATAGCGTCTTTGATATGCGCAAAGCACGTGATACAACAAGTATAGACTTTCCTGAGTTTTCTTTGCGCTGAGACCCAAACTTTTCAGCTCTTCTGCTCTTTAGCTTCCTTTTCAAGGCCTACTTGAATGCTCATTACAGTTTTCTGATTTCTCTAACCCAGTGAAAAATTTGCTACAACACTCCGAATTCCGAGGTTATCAGTACATTACAATGTTTGAAAACACTTTCCTCAACTCTTCTTGCATCTTGGAGTTTATGACTTTGGTTATACTGTTAGTCAAATGACTTCATCCATAACTGCTGTGGGATGTCAGGGTGGATCCCAACGCCCGAAAATTAATACATTACATTTGATCCTCTAGCGGTTGTGGACAAGACATATATCTGGTCCCTAAGCAGGTACCAGCACGAGCATGTATGGATTAATTCTGCTAAATTCAAATTCAAACTGGGTAATAAACTGAATTTTCTAAATTATTTTTCAGCTCTTGTTCTGCCTTTCGTTTGCCTATATTGTCTCTTCTGCAAATAAATGGAATCAGAGGAACTGGAAATAGTAGCACTCTAAAAGCAGAGCCAATGAATGCATTTGGCAGCAGTAATTTATGACAATCTTTGGATATCTCATTAACTATTTCCTCTTATTATTACCAAACTCTCAGTTCAAAATTCCTGTTTTTAATTAGATTCAACTTTTATGAACATTAATTTCTACCTAGCCGTCCCTAGTGCATTCCTCGCAACGCAGGACTTAATGCAAGTAACTGAATAAACTCTGCTTGGTTTTTACGGTTATCCTCTATCACAACTAAACAGATTACCGCTAGAGTGTTCCGTTTTTAAAGCACTAAAGCAACGAAAAGCTACGCAAACTTGGTCTAACACATAAAAGAATACTGCAGAAAGTCAAAGGCAATTGGAGGGAATCAAAATTAATTAAAGGCTTTTTATTTTCTCTCCAGTGAAGTTTCTATCTGACCATTATCACCTAGCACGCTTTTGCACTTCTCAAGGCAGAATTGGTTGACATCCCCTTATGGGATCTTTTTAATATTGTACGAGTTTCGAGGTCTGAAGCATCCTTTCAATTGGCGCGCACATGAATTCATGGCTTATGCGTCTTTGTTGAATGGTTGTGCCTAAAATGTCGTGCAGACTACTTATTTGAAGCGCTTGTGGTTGGCGATTTTGCAGCCCATGGAAATCCTTCTAATAAGTCAAAGAAGTTTTGTTTTGCACGTGCTCAAGTTATCAAGAGATGGGATCTGACAGAGCCTGCAGTTCATTTTTTACTGTTATAAATCATATGGCTTTCCAGCATATTATGAAGTGCTATTAGCTAGCATCCATTCGTCTGAACCTAATATGCGAAGCTTCATGTGAAGTCTCTTGTTTCTTTCAGTTTTGTAAATCCGAGGTCATTCGTTTGGCTGTCCAAGGTTGAGACATTCCAGTGCATTAAGCGTGTTCACAAGGGAAGTTTGCAGTCTATGGAAGCTTCTAGAAGCTCAAGTTATTACATTTTTTGGGATCCAAATCAACCTCCCTTGTCTTTGATGCCGACATTTTCTGCTTGTTTTCATGACCATGAAATAAAGCCAAGCAAACGACTTCTTTGTTACAATATATTACCTGTTAGGTCTCAAGATACATAGAGGTGTTTCTAAAATTTAACGCTCAGGATTTTGTGAAGATTTTTTACTTAAGGTAGTTATTCTCCACCTTCTAAGGCCACCTACAAGCGATCTTCTACGCAAAGTGGGATCGTTGCCTCGTTGCCTATTTTTAGCAATAGCACCTTTAAAAAGTATCAAACTTCATTTTGCCTCTCCAAATTCCTAGAATTGAACATTTATATCTGACACAGCGCACTAGTCTATAATTTTAATTTAATGAACGTACTTTAAATCTGAGCAGGCGTTTAGAATAGTAAAAAGGAGATTAATCCATGTACTTTATTTTTGAATAAAAAGTATGGAGCCATTTAAACAATTCTATCTAAGAAAACGTTGACTTCGCTTGTTCCGATTAAACGCTCGATGATAATCGCAGTTGAATCGGCTGCGATGGAAGTCAAGCGTGTCCAACTGCTATCCGTAGAATGCACACAAGTCTGAATTTCATCCCTTATCAATCAAAACTTGTCGGATCATTAGACTGTCCAAAATGAACGCACTCGGATTCTCCGGGTTGGAAAGTGGCGTGCGATCGAGCACATGAATCGTACTTCGTTTCTTGTTTATTTTCAAATAAATAAACTGCTACTGCTTAATACATAAAAAAATAATATTATAAATATTGGTATCAGATGAAACTTAACCGTTTCTAGAACAACTACCGAGGTAGCTGATAGTTAGTTCGTTATAGATAACTCACAGAGGCTGGTCTTCTTTGAAGAACTTCCACGGATTCTTTCAGAATTTCGCGTTTCTCTTCCCAACCGACCCTCGGAATTCAATTAGTTAAAGACATTGATATCTTCTAGGGCACTTTTTAAGAAGCCTATTTCTTATAAATCTTGAAGAAAACCTCTCCCAAACATAGAAAAATGCAATCTTTTTTAAAGTTAAGTGATCATTTCTCTGGTTTCTTAATGCTTCTTATCTTGTAATGAAAAGCCAAGCCCACTTTGGGACACTACGCTTCATATTCCTCAAACCTTAACCTTCCCCGTTCAGCCAGAGTCAATTTATTCTCGAAACGGCACAGGTTATGTGAATTTGGCGCTCATTTATCCACACTTTCTCGAAGACTTTCTACAACATCGGTTATCAAATTCTTGAACTTGAACGTTGAGATACCCATCAGGAACTTTTGGTTCATAGTCTAATATAATTTCTAGCTACTAGAACCTTGAATTTAGGAACTCTACCTCCAAAATGTAGAAGTATTAATCTACCTGGTTTCTGAGTGCGGTGCATATCAAAAACTGCAACTTTGTTGTACCTGGTCAATAAATAGATAAACGAAATACCAAGGAAAAAATATAAGAATAAAATATGAGGGCAGATAGCAGCGTCAGTATCTTAACAAGTTCAAATTATTTGTATTCGTCTAAGATATTTGCTCCTGTTCTTTGAATGAAAAGAACACAATCAGTCTACTACGTCTATGCAACACATTTGCTATCGTTTCATTAAGCCAGCAGGCTTCCAATTAAATACTAGATGTAAATTTATTATTTTAGGTATATAGAACAGGGACCTCGACATTTACGCAGACTGAATTCTTTAGCACACTGAGCTAATTCATCAGTGGTATGAAATTGACAAATGCTCAAGTTCCTGCGTTCGAAAACCTCCTCGATCAGCTCATTTCGCCTGCGTTGGAGTGCACCAGAACTGGGAAGTAAAATTTGACCCTCTCATGCAACTAGAATGTTTCAGAGACGTTCTTAAGTTCACGTCTTTTATTACCAAATGAATAAGACATTCACATGTATACACCCTTTTGCCAAGCATTGGCCATCTGCACAACCAGTGGTGTCCACATTTTGGTTGCTTTTGTGCAAAATAGCATGCCTAGTACTTGCACAACTCTGGATCTGAACGACTTGTGATTGACGTGCGTGCATCAGGCCGGTCGGTTTTGATAAGTCTCTGAAAATCATGGTGCAAAATTCTGTTGCATATCTAGGGCTTAATCAAGTGGATGTTCACTTAACATAAGCAAACGGCTGACATAGTTCTGAATGAAACGAAAAAAGCGAAGGTGATTAGATTGAGGTTTAATAGGATGCAAACTAGGACTAAAATTATAGAATCCATAAGCAATAAATGAAACGCCGACTAACGGGCAAAAAATAAACTTAAAAATCTGCAGCCTTGTTCCAAACCAAATGCCTTAGTGCATAGCTGTTGGAGGCCAAATTCGAGGATACCTTGATCGCATCAGAATTGATTATCAGTGGGTTGGATCACCTAGTGATTCCATTTACACAATAAATTTATTGTCTTAATCGGAACATTGTGCCCGCGCATGCCTCTTTAGTTTAGAAGAATGAGTTCAGTAAATTCGTAGTTCTACTTCCATTGAATGAATGATTATGGGCTCCAGGCTATTTAAGTTGCCATGCACTTTAGATGTGAGGCCAGTTCTTTCTGCCATGTTGGACATTCTTCTTCTCGATACTGACGTTAAAAGTGTAGTCGACGCAAGTAAGAGAACCTCAGATTTGTGATTCAGTGATGCTCTCATTTCTCACCTACTTTGTGGAGGACCTAATACTTTAACTTGATGAGCAAGAATTGCAAAACAGACTGTTTTTTCAACACCAGTACCCAGAGATATTTTAACCAGATCACACGGTTGGCTTAGCCGGATATTCTATTTCCTTGCCAAAGTGATTTAGCAACCATCAATTTTACTAGATTAGATATAATTTTTGCACATCCTCTCATATTTTACAGACTTAACCGACCATAAAATTCTCCACTGGAGTTGCTCAGAAAGTAGCATTGATGATATTAACTCTGTATTAAGTATTTTTAAGCAAATACACATCTCCCCGATATAGGATGCGATGGCCGATCTCATCTTCCTCACCGATTGTTGCATTGTGTTGGCTGATACGACTTCACTGAGCTGTTTGTGTGATACAAACGCAAAGATTTAAATATCCAGTCACTACTGAGTTGAAGTAGCTGGGAGGTTATGACAAGGCTACTTCTCTCTATTACTGATTTAGTAAAGTACTTATACAAAGATCTTTAATACGCATGCTACAACTTTTGTCCAATCAACGACAATAGTATTCCGACTGACTCCTTTGCATCTTAGACGTTAAGTCTTTATTTCTCTCGGTAAGCGATTTACTTTTAATGTGAATATAGCAGGTCAAATGGTGTCAAAAAGTATCCTTGGCGTGTTTGGCGGCATCTGTTAAATTCCAAAGTCCTACTAGCCGAGCTTGAATAGCGGCAAATCTCAACTGAAAACCCCACTAGCCAGATTTTACCGTTCTGACAGACGGAACGGCAAGCATAACTTAAACGTCAGATGAGGTATTTTTCAAAGACAAACCAAGTATCTCATTTGTGGTTACCGCTAGTTAGATGTCAGATGTCAACTTCATTGATTCTCGACACTCAGAATATTAGAGAGGAGAAGCTTATTTTGTGAGCAATTTTAGTTTGGCTTTCAAAAACTGCTATTTCTTACAATGATTTATTAGACTGTCTCCTCTTGTTTGTTCTTAAATATCAACGAGAAATATTTCCATCTACTGTGTCAACTTTACAGGTGCTTGCGGTCAATACTGGGGAAGATAATATAACATTGACAAGCACCTGTCAAGTCATAATCGACGTCCAAAACGTCAATGACAACCCTCCACATTTTTTGCCTCCTCGAGTTCTTGTGGGTAACCTAGTATTGGGTGACCGAGACATTACCGTTCGGATACCTGAAAATCTCCCCAAGGGCACTGTCTTCATGCAGCTGAGGACCACTGATCCTGATGGAGGTGAATATACTATTATCAGGCTCGACAACTGTGTTCCTCGACGGAATGCAGTAACACGGACTCAGACGAGGATGCCTGCTCCTATTCAACCACCAATAAAACCCATTTTTGAAGTTGACAAGAAAAGTGGAAAGTGCTGGACGACGGGAACACTTGATCGAGAAACGGTACCCTCTTACCTGTGCAGCGTAGTTGCAGAGGATGGCGAACTTTCTAGCGGACTGACGTCGTCGTAAGTAGAGTCTAATTAAAAAACCATATCCATAATTGGCAAATATATCCAGTCATTAGCCACATTAGAGTTTTCATTTTGAACTTAAATAGACACTTTTTTTTTTCAACTAAACCAATAATATTTTTGACAACAAACCTTAGTGCTTTCTGTATCCTATAAAGTGTATTCCTTTGATTTTGCCAATAAACTTAAGTAAGCTTGAAAACGTTCATAAATAGCCTGATTGCCAGAGTTATGTGTACAGAAGGAACGATTTCTGAGGTCCGAAACGCGTCTTTTTAAAGCCCAATCTAATGATAGCAATGCATTTAGTGTCTAAGACCCTTCACTGGCATAATAAATACGCCCCTGCGAAACAATTGAAGCTAACTGTTCAAGACAAGGTTATAAAACCATCTCACATATGGAAAAGCAATAATCTAAGAGGTATCGATGTAACCTGTCTACTTTTTGGATGGTACTAAGACCTTTAATACCTAGCAATAAGGTTGGGAGTCTGTGAAGGGGATTAAAATGCTGGCCTTTGAAGGACACTAGATTGAATTTACCCTTTTGGGTCAGTATCGTTTCTGCCATCATCGTAGTAAGATATTCAAAACCGCAAATCAGTATAATTGTCAATAACATAATACCATGAGAAACTCCAGGAATGCTAGGGAGGCCCTCTTTGCCTACAATTGATCTCTAGCTGTCCAAACCGAGAATGTAATGATTCGGGGACGTATTGACTAAATACACACCAAAGCACGTTCGAAAACATCTAATTTATAAGGATAGACCTCTAAGAGAAAGGGACCGCATACATGGCTGATACTCAAGTAGAGTCGAGAATGCTGCAGTATGTGCCTATGGACAGTTAAGATTAAAGGCGTAACTATGCTTGGACGTTGGTCAGGCAGCACGCTAATAACAGCAAAGTGGTCACCAATCACATTCAGGCTGTTGCAGCAATACTTCACTTTCAATGAGAACATGATTTAGTGACTATGGAAGTGGGCTGAACTATTAATAGAACAGTTCCCTTCGTCACCATAACAAAACGTGTAAATGAACTAAGTACCATATATAGAACTCTAGACTATCTGTCGAAAAGAGATGGAGACTGATCAAAGAGAGAAAAACTTCTCCTTTAGATCAAAAAGCAGATCTCTCACACCATATCTTAAGATGACGTTTGCGTGCTGCAGTTGGAAACCGATTTCCTACGCTTCTTGGACCAAATTCTCCGAATTGAAATATCTATTTCGTTAATATCCAAAAAGTTTTAAATCATCAGAAGTCTGAGGACACTCAGTTGTCCGAATTGGTTCAAAAAATACTCTCAGCGGCTTTCAAATTAAATCTATTTTGAAAGGAAATTGAACTAAGTTTTTGCTCTTCTCTCGCCTTTTCATGATCTAAAGCAGTGGTTTACAATGGTTCGATCTATTGCACAGAGAGGCGTACTTGGGGTCTTAACAGAAGTGGAGTTCCGCCATTTCTAGGGTTGAATTAAATACTTCTCTGCCTTTGTAAGTGTGATTCTCTAGCATGCAGATTTTAGAAGAATGTCGATTCAGTGCATATGCGTTCGGCAGTAAGAGTGTCAATCTGCCTTTTGGGAAGTGAGTGCTTCAATGGATCTGAAAAATGATGTCTAAATTTTTACCACTAAAGATTTAGCAGCTCATTACTCTCCCTTCAATCAGGAGCACGTCATTTGAGGGACTGTTTTATCCGAACAAAGTGCGAAAGGTCAACACAAAAGTGAGGTTATCAATCGGCGGGTGGAGGATTAACAGACATAGTAGACGGCAGTTGAAAGAACATTTATAATTAAAATTATAATTCTTACGTACTGTAGAAAGTTGTTCTATGACCCACAATGTCCAAAGATGGCTCAAACAATACCAACGAGAATCTCGTCGTTTGTCAGCCTAGTTGAAATAATAATAGAGTTAAAGGTCAATTTTCCAATTGTATTTCATAAAGTTCATATCTCAATTTCCTCAGCTAATCGGCTAGATCAGGCCATTTCAATGCAATTTCAAAATCTTTACAATAAAATAAGAAAAAAAAGAAGTTAAGATTAATGATTTTCCTTTTCCGGCCGTAAAATTACTTCATTTCACTATTCCTTACTATAGATCTTAGAGTTTTTTTACACTCCGGAGATTATAGGAGGTGATAATATACTTTATATATATTTTCTCCCCACCCATTAGGGCAAGTCCCAAGGACTTATTGGGGGTACAACAGAAGTACAAATAGCTTTCATAGCAATTAAGCACAACAATTAACACAGAACACAGTTAAAACGTTGTTTTACGTCTTCGACTGTATGGTCTCTTCTCTGGCGTGGCCTCGTCGTACAGGTAAAAGTTCAGCATCGTCCATATTAATGTCTCCTACCAGAAATCTTTCAAAAATCTGAAGGAGACTCCATTCATTGCTAGATTCCAGTTTGAGACCATGAATCCGGTTATTTACCTCGTGCCTCGTGTTCCAAGCTGTAAGAAGTTGTACTTCTGCTGGCATAATCTAATTTTATACGTCCGGTGGGTGATTAGTTCCAACCGGCCGCCCCTCTCATTGGCCCCCAGAGTTGTCCCTGGGGTCACCGGTGGTCACCACGAGAAGTGATAATACTGTTTTTCCCGCTAGGGATGTTGGGTTTCTTGAAGCGAAGATAAGTTCATGAATTTGAAAAATTCCAAAATTTTATTCTTTATTCTCGAGCTTGAGGATTTAGATGGCCAATCTGATTCCTCCTGCAAGACGGTTGGAGATTACACCGTAGAGCCTTGTCCTTTAACATTCAACGCAATCTATTTCACTACGGTGGAGTGTACCACTTAACATACCCCTTGGTTTAATACCAGTCAGCGGAATGGTGTGTCTCTAACAGGGGCCTAAGTCTATTGCTACTACCCGTAGGCAACCAATGAGTCATTTTCCATCAACAGCTTCCCTTTTAAGAACATGCTTCATCATATTCCAGAAAAAAATTAAGATGTACATCGGCCTAATCACAAATGAAAAAGCTTAGCCGCGAAATTCATTTCATTATTACGCAGTGAAATATATATTTTGGCTTCACTTCGAACTTATTGGTTGGGGACTTCTTCAAGTTGGTGGTTAAATCCAGTTGGTTGAATTGAAAGGCTGGATTGTTTAAGAAGTCCAGCCGCCGCTAACACGAGCTATAGTGCCTTTATTATTCTCCTTTTGATAAGAATTAAAGAAATCGTTTCATCAGCTAACTTTACCGTTATTTTCTTTATCCATGATTCTTTTCATTAAGTTTATCTAGAGTTGAGTTTACATATAAAGTTGGATTGCTTACAGGTCTTCAGTTGCATGCTTACTTTAATGAGTTTACTTCAATATGCATGGAATACATATTGTATTTATCTGCCAAATCGAAAGAGGACCTTACTTTCATAACAAACGCTAAAGTAATATAAGAAACAATTCAATACAGTTTAGTGAGCTGAATAGTGGGACAGTTTTACCATCTTTTCTTTAAAGGTATAAATTTTTTTCCCATCGTCAATCATTTAAATATGGTTGCTCCCTATCAAAAGTGAACTCATTTTGCCTAAGTCCCCTTCTGGGAGTACTCGTTTCATAGCGGTCATTTTCACACTCTAAATCGAAAAGCCTATTCCTAGATCAAATAAGTGATAGGAGTTAGACAATTTTTTGATAGATGTGAGTGATATCGGTACTAGAAAAGACATTTCAAGCTCATGAGAACGAGAAAATCAAAGAAGAATTTTAATTAACCACATTTCAGTCGGTTTGTCTTTTGCAGACCGGGCATTTAAACTGAAGTCAATCAAATCCCTCTTATCTTTGCGCATCATCTTAATGCTTCTAAGTGTACCAGCTGCCATGTTTAGTTTCGTGAATGGCATTTGCATTAGGCCTCCAAGAACTTAGACAATGGACACACCCTATCCATTCTATCCCTCAATAAGCCTCATAAGGAGAGTCCGTTTGGATATCCTGGCGTATATTGTTTGCGCCTTGTTGAATCAGGGGCTCGATGATGGACAAATATGCATCTCGTTGGACTAATTAACGAAACTAATGTGCTCAGACCAAAATTTGGATTAAAAATGTCCATCGACCGGCTACAACTGTCATCCGGGGTGTCTAGCTGTTAAGAGAGCGGAATCCTAACACATTTTGAGTCCAGCCTTATTTGATTTATTTATTTTGGGTAATCTAAAATTTCAGCATGCAAGCATCTCTCCAACTTCATGAGAAAAAGGTGTGCGGCAGGTTCGGTCGATCCATGCTCCTTGGTATCTTCAAAATCCCATATATTTTTCTATGACATTTGAACTAACACATGAGCTCACAAATTTGTTTAAAATTCGTCTACTTATTTATCATATTACTTATGAAACTAAAGCACTTTACCTTCTAGTATAGTTTTAGACTCCCAAGTCGACCTATCACCTACTTCCGTTTTCAAATTCTTTCCGAAATTCAAGAAAAGTAAAACAATAGTCAAAAATAGAACAACCAGAGCGGTTTGTTACAAACAAAGTGTCTCCACGTATAAGAGCCAAGAAAATGATGCAAGAAGGAGACTCTAGGACACCTCAGTCGAGCAGTTCGGTTTCGAAGCCTCAAAAATCTATTTTGTATGTCGATATTGTAGATGTAACGTTCCAATTCTACGTCAAAGTACACCTAGGTAGTGTTATTTCTATCCATGTTAAACGTGCGCTTACCTTTAGACAAAAAACATCATTGCCTGATATAGAGATAGCGAATGTAGACATTGTAACCATGCGAAGCACAAGTGTGTTACATCGATGATGTTGGATACGACGTAGAGCTTAAAAATCTGTTTACAAATGAAAATACATCACATTTCAGTAGAAAAATTAATGCGACTTTATGAAAGACAAAGTACAAAAGCACTGAGGTTGCATTACAGAATGAAATTCTTTTCTAAATTTCAACAAAGCTGAGTAAATCTTTATCGAAAAAAATGTCTGCTGCATCAAAAACCTACTTTGTAATTGAGTTGATTGTTTTTTTCCACAGAACGAACCTAATAATTGAAATAATGGACGAAAATGACAATGCCCCAATTTGGCTTTACCCTCGAGCGCCTGACGATTCTCGAATTCAAATTGGCGTTGAGTTTCCTGTCAATCGAATCATTACTCGAGTCCGGGCTGTCGATGCAGATAGTGGAAAAAATGCTCGAATCGTTTATTCTCTAGAGGATGCATCCTTTGTCCATTTCAGCCACGAACCCCTTCGTGACCTGCATTTACTTTTCTCGCTTGAAAGCACTTCGGGTCATCTTCGAATGCGTGAAGAAATCAGATCTTTTGTCAAGCCTGGAGATTCAATTCGCCTACTTCTTCGAGCTACCGACGAAGGAGTCCCACCTCAATCGAAAGATGCCGAATTTTTCATTGAATTTAGGCCCGGCTCTGAAATTTTAAACATCCCTTCAGAGTCTACATTCCTTACTCAAGCTGACGAAGCCTTCGGAAATAAACAGCCAAACTCAGAGTCTCAAATTCGGGAGTTTTTGGCTCACACAGATGCAACGAGTCCAATCACTACAAAAGAAAATCTGGAATCAGAAGGCAAAAGGATGCATATTTTTACCTTGATGATTGCGGTTCCTTTAGCATCAATTCTTCTCTGTTGCTGTCTAGTAACGGCCCTTTTATTTGCTATTCGATCAAGACGGAGACAAAATCCAAGACGTTTAGATTTCAAGGATTCCTGCAGTCTGAATGAACTAGAATCCGAGGCTGGAAGGAACCTTATTTCTCCCCTGGAAGGATATTCAAGCCAAACCCGATCCCCTACCCCTTCTACTTCTCAACTGATCTATGCATCTGAAGTGAAAAATGCATCCTCCTTGCAAAGAATAAGGTCGGGCAGTAGCCATGAATTTGAAATCACCCGTGTTGATGATACAGTGTCTATGGATGGTGGTGATCTGCAGACAGAAGGCAAGGTGGTTTATCCTATTTATCTCCAGTCTTTGGTCAAGGACTCATGTCCTTTAACCTCTCCGGGAAATCCCGTGATTCGGCTCACCGGTATCCCGGAACTCGAAGGAACCATACTTCTACCAATTTCAAAAACAAATGTTCCCTGTTCCGTTGCAACATCAACTTCGGACCGTCAACCGTCACACGATGCAGTGAGTTTGATTACATCCCTCGATCAGTGCAGTTGTTGTTATAAAAAAAAAAAGGAATATGAAAGTGACCTGACGTCTGGAAAGGTTTTAAAGACCTGCTTGAAGACCTCTTGACTAACAGCATTTCTTTTGTTTTGACTTTCAGAAAGTTAAACACCCAATCTCTAGATGGTTTTGTACTAATTTACCAGCAAAAGCATCTTCCAAAGCTCAGATCCTCACTGATTTAGGAATGTTGGCTTTAGTAGCAGGAATCTCACAGTTTATTATTCGATTGTCAAGACATTTTGTGGTACTTACTGGCACGAAGACTTTTCATTTTTAATACGAATAATTGAACGTGAGTTGTTTTTATCCCAGAACTTCGATTTGCTATTTCGTAAACCATAAACGAACCACAAATCTTCTAGTTTTGATTAGCAGTGTATTTTTTAAACAAATTGCTATTCTTAACCACCAAAATGCAAGTATGACCAAAATGTCAAACAGTCATTGAGAGATGAAAAAAAACAAATAGGATAAATTTTCACTTTCACTTGCTTATATTCAGATCTTGCAGTTACTTATATGTGTGGTCCGCTTTAGTATTTCAACCTTTTGTTTCTCTAGTCGCCACTTTGGTCCTTTTTATGCCTTTGTCTTCGCAAATTAGACGCAAAGATCCCTAAGCCCACTTCTCCCGTTTTTTAAGCCTAAATCCCTCAGTGTGTTAAACAAGCCTAATAAACAATTATTAAGTGAGAATTAGCCGTCAGTGACTTTTTTACTACAAACTGGCGAGTCTGTTGGTTGACTTTTAAAGGAAGCTAAAAGACCTTTTCAATGCATTATCAATGCATCCATTTAACCGAGCCCTCATCAGCAGAAGATTAGCGACTAGAACCAAATACCAAAGCAAGTCAAGGCAGATTCGTAAGAAAACTTTAGACGTATATATCGTGTATAGAAGGACTCAATGGAAGTCCGTTAAGTAGGTTTATTCTACTAATTAACCCCTAGTTATTTTTGTCCTTGTTACTCCACCGTCCTAAGTTGTTAGGCCTAACCCAGTCCGACCTGATTTCCGTAGGTCTTGTTAAAGAAAATGTCTTAGTAAATCAAAGAATTACCACTATGAGAAATTTTACAATCATGGTGATCCAAAAACAGTAAAGACAAGCCGAATACAAGCGGCGAAAAATAAACTGATTTAAAGAAACTTGCAAATTAACATTTTTAGCGCTCTTTATTCCTATTCTACTATTAAATGTACCTAACATGGAATAATTTATCATTAGTGAAGTTTTCTATAAATAAATATAATACTCTGACTTTAAAAAAGAGTACTGAAATACTAAATGCAACTGACTAATTTATGGAAACTTCAAAGTGCTCGCAAGCAAGGCCAAAGACTTGGCTTACTCTCTGAAATAAACCTGAAATAATTTGCAATCCAACTCCTCAGTTGCGTTTGAGAAATTTATTTTCCGCTGAAAGTTCCCTTTTGTGTGAGATGATTTATGCGTTAAATATCGCTTGGAGTTATGCAAAAAAATACTTCCTGCTATGAGTAACTACTTTGGCTTGGCTTCAGATGCTTGAGAGACTCTAGATATTTTGAAAAGACCTCTCCTCTAACTCATATTGCGGATAATTTCTTAGAACCCCTTCAAGTGGGGACCTTTTTATTTGTTGGCTTATGTGTATCATCAACGCAGATGGTCATTTCAATTATTCTAGAGGTTGTCGACGAGTTTCAAACCTCTACTTAAATGAAGTAATATCGGATCCATTGATCTTTGGTCCAGATACAAGGCATTTAGATAACTTCAAGCTTGCGAAACTCTTCCCACTTGCTCAATTCAACTGACTCATATTAATTTCTGTTTTTTTCTAGAATATCTTGATGGCTTGCATGGTTGGTGATGAGGACAAATCCAGCGGAGTTTCTGGGAAAGGACAAAGTGATGGCGACGTTTTTGGTCATGACAGTAAGTTCCATGTAATAGTAGAAAAATTATAACGCTCTATACATGCTTCGATTTAATTGGTCGTTCCTCATGTTTATGCAACTAAAAGGGATAGACTTTCTCCATAAAATTTTTCGAAGTATTCATTGAATAACTATACGAATAACTAATACTATGAAATTTTTATTAGCATGAAACACTGGCGAGGTAAATTAACGCATTTTTCTTCTTATTCTATATCAGTAGTACTTCCCCAATGCCACAAATAATTTGGAAAATTAAACACATTTCATGAGTGCCAAATTTTAAATAATCCCAATGTTTTGTTCTCCATTTTACTGAGAAACGCTTCAAGTTAGGCTCCGTGGTTTCAGTGTTAGTCATTTTTCCGAAGGCAGCATGAAAAAACAAATTCGAAAATAAGCTATTGAGACAGCTAAATATAGTTATAAAGTACATTTGGTTAGGCGATTTAAAAGAAATTTGATATTGAAGTTCTTGCTATGGAAGAAAGCATGCAGAATGTTCTTTATGAAATGGAGGACAAATGGGACAGGTGAGGGGGTGAGCCTTTGAAATGAGGCATCTGATCCATGTTGATTAACAAGAAGACGCTTCCATTTTGAGACTGGAAGTCCACCAGCAATGCCAACTAGTCAACTTGTTGACATCTAGCTAAACTGTTGTCTCATGCAAATGTTTCCAGGGCATTCAAGCTTCGGTTAAAAAAGTGCATTCAGAAATGGGAATACCTTAAGGGATGTCTCATATTATCATCTCCCTCAATGAAAGTGAAAGTTTATCAGTATGATACTTTAACATAGAGAAAAGGTACACGCTCACATGTGCATGGAGTTCAACTGAGCAAGGATGGAAATGTCCATCATGTAGACGTAGGCATCCCGTTTAAAATGCAACTATTCTGCAAATTCGATGCGGGCTTAATTTCGAGTCGTGTTTTCGGGCACTTGAACGATTGCAATCTAAAAGTTCATTTTCACGTAAAGAAATAGCCAATAATTTCGGTCAGTTCTAAACTATATGCGCCAAACTATCATTTCGGCAACATTGGAGCAACTCAAAAAGGGTCTCGGCGCTCATTTACTGCAGACCTGATACTCTTGAGGTTCAATCCAAGCTATAATATCACGAATTTCAGTGGCCAAAATGAACTGAAATGAGAAGATATTTATGTTTAATAAGTACAGCGTCGGAGACTAATTCTAGCACACTGTTTGGTTGATGCCATAAACAATGATGTGCTAAATGGATCAGAGTTGGAACCAGAGGCTATGGTGAGTTTGTGTATCGTAAAGTTCTTTTGCTGTAATTTCGATCGGCGTTTCTAGAATAAATCCGAGAGATGTTAGATCACGCCGTTGTATTTGTTTGAACCATCCTAAAGAAGAACGTCGATCAGTCAAAGGCCTGAAACGGTTATGTGATGTGGAGAGGTTCAATCCGTAAAGTAGAAATTTAGCTCAGTCAATGTTATCATAGCGATGCGTTCCGCGTTACAGAACCATCTGAAGAACAAGCACTTTCAAAATTAATTGAACAATGTGCTTGGAATCTTGCGAAATTGCACAACTGAATTTCGCTGTGAAAAAATGAAGTCCCACCTATAAGATGTCAATGAATTACAATCCCGATGATTCGATAGTGCTAATTTAGAAATAAATCATTTGATTTGATTTGAACTCCGAGTGGAATCGTGTTTTCGACAAGGGAACCACCTCTGGAGAAT
Organism: Moniezia expansa; assembly: GCA_019097775.1. NCBI lineage: Eukaryota > Metazoa > Platyhelminthes > Cestoda > Cyclophyllidea > Anoplocephalidae > Moniezia > Moniezia expansa. Next base: position 2,845,307 of record JADFDV010000052.1, read on the forward strand.
TGCAGAGGCCAACGCTAATGGAAAGTGAAGTTTCTTTAGTCGAACAGCATGGAGCTTTTGCTACGGCATGAGGTGACTACGCGGTGATTAAAAAGTCAGAAAGGGAATCTTTACTTCCTCAAACGACGGTTTTATAAGAACCCATAACGCATTGGGAAATTCGTTTATTGTAGCAAAGATCCAAAAGGTAGTCCGAAGGTGATGTAGGTACATTGAATGGCAGGAAAGTCGGACCTTTAGTGCAGGTATGTTCAGTTACATCCCCACTGAGGAAAAATAATATATTCATGTTCTCCTCTGCCTCAGGCACTAACAATCAAAAGCAAAATTCAAGTATATGTTGATAAAAGGGTGTCTTTTGACACAAACCACGGAGAAGGAAATTACTTTTTCACCGCCTCCTTTTTGACCAATTTTGGTGGTTTTTTTCAGTCCGTGGATGTGCGTCGCTAGGTTCAGGAATTGTCATAGTCGATATGCCAGAAGTGCAAGCGGTCATTATACTATCCGTGGAGTTTGCGAATTATACATTTTCTCTCAATAACCTTAATTCTGCGGCTCAGGCAAAAGTAAAACTGCAGATTAGAGGAAAAGAGAACGCATGATTTTACTAATTTTGTCATTCTGCGCTACTCTTCACTATTAGGGTCTTAGTGGACATTCCAGATAGACCTTCAATGAATGAATAAAGGAAGAGATGTCGCAGTACGTCTGTCTGATGTACGTTAAGGGTATCAGGCCGATGTTGATCATGGAGGTTGAGCATCCTTGCTTAATACTAGTGGGTAATGTTACGATCGATTGACATAATTGTTTAAAATACAGCAAAATATTTAAATCACAATTCAGGATTACTTTTCACAAAGTTGAACAAATTAAAGAACCGAATAAATGCATCATTTTATTTGCCATTTACCGAAACGAGGTATGGATATACCGAAGTCGTTAACCATTATGGTGTTTCCACCAAAGAGATAGCTCAAGCACCGCTGCTATTCTCAATAGTTTTAACATAAAAGGTAGATACTTTCCAACTTACACTGGGATTTAGTTGAAATTTTCCCACTTAATCGTCAATCATAAGCTCCTTGATAATATTTTATGCATAAATATATTCCACCTTGGAGTGTTTATTTGATGATGGATATCAAGTGCATGCATTCTAAGATTACCAAATTTTGCCAGAACTCCTCAAGGCATCTCAGTTTCAGAGCATAGGCAAATGAAAGTTCCCATTACATTCGGCATCATCAAGTCATTGCCGCTTTCAAGCGAACGGTTCGAACTCATTAATACCAAATTCAATTTGATTAGGCAAAGTTTCTCCAAAGAGACGCTAAAGACAATGTCTGGAGGACGAAGAACGAAACTGGAGGCGTTTAATTTGCAGTTGTGGACCGATTAAAGTGTCCATCCTTTTGATTATTCCTAGGTTATCAAAGTGACTTATAAAACTCGCCTTATCCTTCTAATAAATCCAGTTTCCGCTATTTATAGTGAAGACACGAATTGCCCTATTTATGACGTTTTTAATCGAATTTGGGCCCTGGGGACCTTTTGACACTCTTCAAGCTAAATACTGGGAAAAGTCTTATTTTGACCATCACTTCATCTTTGATAATTTTGGAAATGTAGGTTACTGTCCGCAAGTAATTTTCTGCAGCTTGAGTTTCGATAATTTACCACAACGTTACATAACCATTTAAAACCAGTTTGCTGGAAGTTATTGCCTTTAGACTATAACGGGTGGTCTCAGACTCTCTTTTCGTCTTGACACAGTAGCCTTAATCTTCGCATTCCTTCAGCTCTGAAAGCTTGAAATCATTCTCTTAGTCTTATTTTGGTCCGTAAAATGGCTTTGGACCGAAATAATGTAACTCTGCTCTTCAGCGGATAATAATACCATACTCGTTCAAGGAGTTTAGATTGTACCTTCATGTTGTGATGCCTGCAAAATTCATGAATGTGCCAGTCAAATTGGTCACATTAGGCCCCACTAAAGAGATTATTAGAGTCCGTCGACACACAATTCACTTTCACTCTTCTTTTTCATCTATGGTTAGGTCATTGATACTTAACCCACGATTTGCTCATCACAATGAATGAATGAATAAACGTTTGGGGTTTTCTAAGATGCACTTAATTTCTAAACGCAGATAATATGGCTTTCGAGATAGATTTCAAGGTGATCATTATTTTGGATTTGTACTTCTGAAATCAAATAGACATTAATTAATTTGATTCAAATGTACAGCCTTCATTTTGCGAGGCCCATATCAACTGCATAAGCTATTATCAATGTGCCTTATAGTTTATTAGTTTGAAGAGCTTAGTACAACCGATAAAAATGAGAATGAGAGCAAGAAAATCATCGGGCATTTCCACTTTGAAATGTTATTCAAAGACAAGGAATTTGTGGTAGCATGCTCAAAATACTTATATTTTTAGGCTGGAGTCTAAAGCTTTGCCTTTTGCCTTAAAATGTTCATTGCATCTCAGGAAGACGCGAACGCGAGACAACTGTGAGGTAGAGAAGACTCTTTTCATAGGAAATGTGACTGAAAAATAGGTCACATTTGAGGTTCGACCTTGATTCCGATATTTTGTAGATGTATTTGTTTTCTTCCTAGGACAGAGGCTTATTTCTATAGTGGATGCTGGATAGAGATCGGGAGGAGACATCACCTTATTTATACAGCACTAGAATCTACCACAGAATGTATTCTAATTCGTATCCCTCGGTCGCTCGATCAGCAATTAGCGTGGATGGTCAGGCCATTCTCAGGATGCACTTCGATAGGTCAGGTATTCATGCTATCTGATGAGGCAGGTGTGTACATGACCGCTGCTCCTGTTTTGTAAAAGATTTTGCTTTGAAAGAGCCAGTTGTGAATATCCACAGGTTTAAACCAAAAATGTTATCAAGGCATCACAAATAAATGTGATTATCCAATTTGCTTTCTTTTGTGTGAAAGTTAAAATTCTTTTCAGGAGCGAAAATTGAAAAAGGTTTGCACGAAACAGATATTTTACGTTCATGAAAGCTTTTTTTTATTCGATTTTCATGCATTAACAAAGAGTAAATACTCTTTCGACTCTTTATTACATTTATAAATGTCCATTTTTTGATCCGTCGGATCCGTAAATGTCAGTCTTATCGCAAGACACAAATTCGCACTCACGTTGGACAATATCTGTTCAACAATGTGCTTGGGTAAAAAATGTAGATCTGCTACATAATGAAAATGAACTAACTGATTAAATCTCTGTAATTTTGCTGAGTAAGGTTGATGTTATGTTAATGATAATTCAAAACAACGGTTCAACTGTCGGGTTCCGATTTCTCACATCCATTGGTGTAGTATCTTCCATGAAAGCCTTCCACTTGAACAGCCTTGATCGAAGTAAAAGTGATTTACGTGGCAAGTCAATTTTTCTTGTTGAAAAGTTAGTAACTCTGCCCAACTTAAAGGAAGGTGAATTTAAATTCTTTTCTTGCTACTCTAGCTGTGGATTTCTCTTTTGGCCAATCCCCTGTGGACCGGTGTTTAGCCGACATGGATATTTTATTCTGTAGGTTTTAAATCCAAGTCACCTAGTGAGGCAACTATAAAAGCTACCGCTGTCCCATCGGTTTCCCTTTTCTTGATCTCCGTGCATCTTATGCTTAACTTGACGAAGTCATCTCTTCCAAGAAAATTTCATATATATAAATCCTAATTGTCGGTTTACTATCATAGCATGGCTTTTCATGGAGTTCTAGAATGTCTGAGGGATGTGTTCAGCCTTTGCAACTGTTATGCACACTCAAACTGATAACGATTTAATCAGTTAGACGGAATCACGCTGCGAACTCATTCCAAATCTTCAGGCTGAAAGAGATATTCACTCCATTTCAACACTTTAACAAAGGTCGCCCCGTTCTTTGAATAATAGCATAAGGTTTTTTAAAGACTGTTTGCAACTGACTTTTCCATTTTAAAATCCATAGGCCCTAAGCGTCAGTGTCCCCCATCATCGGGCTTCATCTGCGTTCCTGTGTGTTCCACAGATGTGGGGCCAGCAGGTCTTCGGGCCAAGAGTCCTACCGCTATCTCTCTTCACGCACCATCGCCCAGATCAAATTCAGTCTCCTCCACAAAGCCTCCATGTCCGTCCACAGAAAGTAGTCAAAGCAGTGGCTGAATCGCCATATATTCTTCCCACTCCACCACAATCTTCCATTTCCAACTAGTTTTTGATCTTATAAAAAGCTATCTCCACTCTCCTGCCTGCATTCCTTTCTCGGTGTAACACCCTTTCTGTGTTTAATCTGCATTTAAGGTTTATGTAAAAAAATGAGTAGAATGCATCACTTAAATTCATTTATTAACTATAATGTAGGTTATGCTAACCTGTGGAATGACATAATGATGCCTTTAAACCTCTGATCTCAAGATTAGATGAAGTTTGGGGACTTTAGGGCGTGAAATCCGTGAATCCTATTAAAATTCAGAAATAAAGGCGCAAGATAACAATGAAACTTCTAAGAGAAGAATATGATACCCCAAGGGGGAATCATAGACTTCTCACCTTTACAAGACGCGACATGCATTTGCCCAGTTTGAAGCCAATGAGAGAGATACTTATTGAGTCAGAATTCGAATTAGACACGACCCCTCGCTTAATTAGACCTTGCTCTAATTGGGATTAAAGGAAATCTGTGGACTTTCAGATCAAAAAATGCACTCCCATAGCCAGTGAAAGGCTGCGTTAGGTTTACTTGACTTTGTGCCCTGCCAAAGTCGAAAGGCATGATAGAGCCATTTTAACTCGAGGCTTCCCATTTCGTAGACTTGTATTTGGCCAATGCAGATGGTCTTCCATGCTACTGGATACATGAGTGTGGGTCTCGAACCATGACTACTCCATCATCGTACCGCAGGAGAAATCCGCAAATGGACCAGACTTTCTGATGCAGATAAGATTCCACAATGAGGGTGACTGAGTCCATCGAATAAAATACATTCCTTTACTTCTGAAATACAGCTACGTCAACAGTGAGCAGTTGTACGATTGTTATACTCGCTATCAGTTCACATATCTCTAGTGAGCTTCAGCTTCCTATGGCCTAGTTGGCCTCCTGCAGGCCGATTTCAGTCGGAGATATAAAGGCCGATGATGGTTCAGTCGATCTCGTAAACAAAGGTCATCTTTCACTTGCTGTTCTTGGGCTTTGCTTGTGTGGACGCCATGGTGATTGTTTGAATGAACCACAAACTTAAGTCAGTCCATAAGTTCAGATCACCGGCGCCATACGAAAGAGGAACGCTGTTGGAGTAAATATCGGTCCTTCAGACCTAAATCCAGCAATTTTCGAATAGTATGAGCACCCCATCTCGTTTGATGAAATAGGCGGAGTTATTGTGTAGGTTCTTCGCTATCAACAAAGCCGTGTGTTTCCACCATTTATGAATTCTAATTTATACTTTTATTTCATGCACTCCCATGGACCAATGAAAGCAACTGAGATAGAAACATTTGGTTTTTAAAACAAAATTAAAATAAAAGCAACTTCCTCTAATATTCAACTTAGACACACCCAAATCTACTAAATAAATGAAACAGTTTAGTACAAATACATCTCACAAATAAAATCAGTAAATTGAAGGCGTGTATAAGAAGGTGCTTATTGTTTAAACAGGTTGTATTATGACTATAGAAGTAATCAACCATAAGTGGATGTAGCAGTTTTTGAAGATACTTTATAAAAGCACTTGAAGCGTCCTGGGACTTGATAACTCCTCGTTTTGATCTGGTTGGTCTGGATGGTGATAATATGGATTAAAAGAAGACCCATTAATATGTAGATTATTTATTTATTTTCTCCCCACCCATTAGGGCAAGTCCCAAGGACTTATCGGGGGTACAACCGAAGTACAACAAACTTACTTGCTTACTGATATGTTGATATCTAACTGGTGGCAAGCACAAAACTGCCAGTCAACTGGCTCACCATGTGATATTATCCATTTGTGTTTTTGTGGTCCACGTAAAATTATACCCTAAGCCGCAACAAAATTAAACACTATTCAGTCTTCACATACTTTAAGACTCCTTCTGTGTAGGAGTAATGCACCAGCGCATTGAGTACCAAGACAAAGGTCCTTCCTTGATGAAGCTTCCAGTGAGGTCTCCATTAGATCTCTAAAAGCACCTAACTAGGTGGGATTAGCCGTGGATTATGTCCAATTCGATCCTTGCTTTTATTTGCTCCTCACCCATTAGGACAAGTCCCAAGGACTAATTAGGGGTACAACAGAAGTACAAAAAGCTTTTACCACAAATAGCACACAGCATTTAACACAGAAAATATTTACAAGCGGTATTCGACGTCTTCGGTTCTCTTGTCACTTCTTTGACATGGTTTCATAGTACAGGTAGCAGTTCAGTTTCGTAGTGGCACCTCGTCCGTCCTCGACATTGTTAAGTCAGACAATCTTCACACTTCTTCCAGAAGCTTTCTCAGCTTTCTGGCGGAGATTCCAGTCATTGCTACATGCACATACTTTCCACAGTCCAGTTTGAGACCATGAATCCAGGCATTTACATCGTGCCTCGTTTTCCAGACTGCACGAGGTTGTACTTCTGTTGGCATAATCTAATTTTATACGTCCGGTGGGTGATTAGTCCTATCCGGTCGCCCCTCTCATTAGCCCCCAGAGTTACCCCTGGGGTTACCGGTGGTCACCACGAGGAGGCTGAGAGTAGGTTTGACCACCTAACCAGACGGGATTAGTCATGGTTAATATCAAACTTAATCCATGTACTCGACTGATATACCACCACAATCCGTTTCTTCGCAGCTATATGTAGAACACTATGGAACAGTATGCCATACCAAATTTTATCAATACGGGTCAGCATTCTATTTATGGTTTTTAGCGCTGTTATACACTTGTCTCGCATTTTGAATAGGCCTGAGTAATCATTTATTTAAATAAACTAACTCGAACAAGGGAGATAATGTAAGATAAAATCTCCCATTTCCCAAGTCTAAGCGAACTGAACCATCAAGCAGCTTTGACAAACCATAAAGAATAAAACTATTCCGTTAGTGATACGACCAAAACGCATAATCACAAGACTAATTTTTTCAAGTTAACAATGATGCTACTAATTGAGCAAATTCATCCTCACAGACTTTAGTCCTCCTTCTAGGGTCAGATTTAACTTAATGTCAGCAGTCGTCAAAATTTAACAAATGCGGTTTAGTGCGATTCAGAAGTTAAAACTGTTCGTGGGATCAGAAATTAATTTAACTGATCAACTTCCTCGGTTGCTAAATATATAGCAAATGTACAATTCCAACTACATGGATGAAAGGTCTTATCTTCAATACAATCTAAAATGTTCTGTTTTCGTTTGTGGTATCTAATCTTTACCAGTGTCAAATCCACTCAAGTACTAAAGCAAATATTTATCATCGAAATAACTTAAGTCATAATCGAATGGCAGGGCGAGTTCTAAGTTATTTATGTGTGTTCTGAAATCAGTAATGCAATTCTTTCGCAGAAATTTAAATTTATGCCACAAATTTACAGTGCTTAATCAAACACGAACATCAAGGCCAAATGGCGCTATCCAATTTAAACGGATTAGCCTGATCTAATTTCACGATAATGTGTTACGGCTTATTGGCAGAAATTCACCAGCTAAATTTAAAATAGCCACGCGCTTTTTTTAAATGCATAATTAATATTTTACGGAGTATACTAAGTGAGAAAAATATGTCATTTTATTCAAAAAAACAAAACATCCTTTTAGGTGTCAATATTGAGAGAGAGACAAGGGCCTTATAAAATCAAGTCGATGTCGAGGGTGCTCTCGATACATAAATTTAAATTTCAGTGCTCACTACTTAAATTTTAATCCTTTTGCTATTTGGAAGCAGATATCTGCACCTTATGTAAGATAGTTTTAACATAGCGTTCCTTTTTCAACTCGCAAACGTTTTGGGGATATAAATATCATGATTCGAGATTAGAACATTTATAATGCACATTGCTTAAACAGTTAAAACTGGCCTAAAAGAGGTTTGAAGGGTAGAGTTTTGTGGATCATCACTGACAGATTGCTTAATGTTCTTTGGGCCAATAAAACCCAATAAAGGCGGGTCGCATTATGAAGCCGTCAGCAAGACACACGCACACTCAGAGGATACAGATCCATGTCAATCAACTTGGCGGATAGCAAGGCATTATTGTCGAATGTATCATGCTTGGCTGCCCACAAACAATTGCAACACCCAGTCAAAAAATGGTTTCCGAATCAACACGTGGACCCCATCTTCGCTCTTCAGGAATCCCCTTCTCTTCCCATGCTGTGATTATCTCTGATCGTTGAGGAATGGAAAGGCAAACGAAACAAACCGGTGAAACCAGACAATTCCTACTTTGCAAAAAGTAAACATCATTCAAATTTGATTAACCTCCATAGTATTCTACAATTTCTTAAATCTAAATTTGCATACTTATTATTCCCAAGCGGAATATTCCGGTTTAAGCTGTTCCTTTCAGGGAAATTCAGAAGATTAGGCCACAATCTTCTCTTACTGAATTTAAAGAAACATGCACTACACGAACAGCATGATAGAGCCAATGTTATACTAATTTTTGTATTCTGTTGTCCCCTGTCTTTGGTTATGCAGTGCTCTCTGCAGTTAGGGTCGTTTGAGTAGACTAGGAATCTACATTTGTGATTTAAATTTTATTTGTACCCATATTGAAGGAATGTGCCTTTCGAGCCTAATTTGGATAGTATTGTGGTGCGTCTCTGATCGGTAATATGCCTTTCATGAGTTTCAAACCCTTAACATCTAATATAAAGGTTAGCGACTAAGCAAACTGAAGCTGTCAATCCGATAGGCCAGCTGCTCAGATATCACTTAGGAAACAGTCTTTCTAGGGGCCCACATCTTCCCATGACTCCGTGTGGTGGTAATCTTTGACAGTCAAGGCTGCGTGTTGAAGTCCAATTCAGTAAAATTAATTTCAACTTCGCTCGTCTTTAATATGAACCCATCTGTTTTTTATCCCTTAACAAAGCCAAAACTGCATAACCCATTTCACCAGAGAGGATACTTTTCATTGTGTCCGAGTTTCGCCTGACACGATCGTTTTTTTCCTTTGGGAAACTATTCCAGCCTTATTTCCTAACGCAAATCTGACTTAGAAGGAAATATATCTTGACTATTCATTTGACCCTCATTCAGGTGGAAAAGCTTCAAATCATGGTGACTAGGCGACCTACTCATAAACTATGGCCTACCGGTTTCATCAAAGGATAGATTACACCAAAGTAATGTCTTTCATTCCAGCCATTTGCACTGGAAATATAGTCGCAAAGTTAAGGCATATCAAAAGTACATTTTATTGAAATGCTCTTACTTCAGGATTTAATATTATAATACTGAAACACAATTATGAATATACATTTATGTAAAATCTGTCTGAAATTCCTGGAATATTTATCAGGCTCAAAAAATCAACTTCAAGAATGATCCCAAGCTCACTGGGTTGAAAATGCTGAAACCTAAGATACTGTGAGGGAACGTTTCCTCTTTCCAACAAATGAAACAAAAGTGATGAGTGCCCTTTTAAAAATTTGGAAATTCTGTTGCTCGGAAGGCAGTAATAAATGATAATGGTCACTCAGGTACTGTTTGTGACATCCGATAAGTGTAGGTTAGTGTCAATGAACTTTTGGGCGTTATAGGAGGTCGTTTCATCGAACTTTTTTTGTGCCACTTTATTTATCTGTAATGAAAACGAAAAATGAAAGAACTGCAGACAAGAAGCGGTAGGTTGCTATAACGTTGGTTGGTATGACACAGGCACACCAAGTTATCAATTGTCAACCTGGACCATTGCGAATTCGGTCAGTTTGGCTTCGAAGACGTTAGCGCTTGACGTCCTGAATGCGGCGGGAGGTCGCCGATTCTCTCAATTTGACGGCAGCTGCTGTACTTTTATGAAATGTTAGTTAATTTGAGAATAAATCGTCCTCTGATCCGATTTTCACCACATAAATTGCTGTAAAACTTGGATCTTACTCTACGACATTAAAACAATAGAGGTCTCTTTTAAGTCCTTCTCTGCCTGCAGTCAATATGGTAAATCTGGTAGGCTATTCTGAAATGCCTCGATTTCATCAATAGCTCCTTAATGCCTTTGTTCGATATTCAGGGTATAAACCCGATCTCTAAAATTTTTTCAAAGACTGAAATTTACGGAGAAATAATTTTTTAAGCTTCTTATAATATTATAGAGACTGCTCCTATAACTGACAAACGAAGATATGTACTCTTTTACGAGTTGCGAGATCGTTCCCTAGACTGCTGTTTTTCTGTGAAGATTTCAATAACGTCAGTTCATTTTCAAATGGCAGGAGTTAGACTATCTGCGTCAGGACTTATCAACTCTTCCTTGCATAAACTTTTCAACTCGTCTAATGCTTCCAGTCACTCATAAGGGGTCCCATTACAGCCTTGATGCCAAACCCTGCCTTGGAAGCCTTTTCACTCTTGTGGTTATATGAAATGCAGACTAGATAAAGTCCCAGTCATGGTCTATAACCGTAGGTACTAGTAATAAGTATCCATTATTTGTCTTCCCTTAGTCCTACAGCCGAACATGTCCTCTTTCACAGCTTAAGATTTTTCACTTTTTTCAGCCTAGCACTCAAAGCTAGCTCTACTAACGCGTTCTTTTCTTTCATTCACACCAGCTTCTATTAGAAGATAGAATGTGCGTGCTTAAAGTGAAAGCAGGACAAGCCTTAATGATCTAGTTGAAAATTTCAACTACTGAAAAAGGGTAATAGTTCAAAAGATTGAAAAGTAACGTCTCTGAATTTGGGTTTCAAAGTATCTCTGTGGGGATTGGCCGGTTGGTTTGAGCCACCGCGAGGCTTTCTCATTGCATTATAGGAACGCAATTCAAATTTATGAATTATAGATTGCTTTTTTTTAACCTTCTAGGTTTTTTCATCGAATGCAGTCTTTTCTTTTGCAATTTAGAATTCCTGTCTCAACTAAGGCTAAGACAACTTTAAAGACCCGTATCCATTGAAATTTCTTCAGAGTTCTAGGCACTCAACAGTCACTTTCGTTTAAAAATAAGGCATTCGTAGCACGATTTTTCTTCTTTGCATCTAAATAGCCATTATTTTATTATCACCAAGATCACAAAACCCACTTCTTCAGAATCGTTTCACCTGCCAGTAATACATTTGAAATTGTGAAGAACTTCATTTGCGCAGAAAATTTGTTTTTACTGAGCAGCTAGGGTAGTAGTTGAAGAATTTCATGATTCCTTCACTTAGTGGCCCCCCTTTTGGATAAGCGTCTTTAGAAATCATCAGCAAATTTACTTTTGAGCCCCTCTGGCTGAAATTCATTAATCAGCGCTGGTCATTCAAATCAGCGCATCAATTTACCAGAGTCATTTTAACTCATGAGCTGTCAATTATAGGATCGTAAATGGTATATTTCCTCATGCTCTCAGAAAGCAGAATAATTGACAAACGCCACTCTAGTGCAATATTTTGAGTACTTACTGTTGTCAGCCGCAGTCTGCGAATTCTCCAGTTTGTTCTAGTCAATGAGCTAACTTTAACGTCAAAATGTTGCTGTTTAATAGGTTGAAGAAATCGGCCACATCACAAAACTGCTTTTTTAGGACTTTCATATGTCATAGCGTCAAGTGACTGTCTAGATAGTCAAATTTTATTTTATAAATGATAAACAGTATTTTTATAACTTTTGGCAGCTTTCACTTCCTATTTTCTATTGCAGGCTAACAACGATCATGATTAATATTAATTGGAAATTCTAATCGCTTGAAGGACAATCACAAGAACAGGTCAGGAAGAACTAGATCCAAGATTGGATCGATGCTTTGAAGTGTTTAATCCCTGAACCCTATGAAAGAGTGAGCCGAATTGATGTGGATAAGATGCGAGGCCAATTAAAGGAACCCTCTTGTTGAGGTAACTGATTCTCTATCTATTTTAAACCCCTGTAAGATCTTTTTACGTCTGTTATGATGATGAACATTCCAGAATATCACCAGCAAAGATAATACTCACACGTCAAATCACAAGTATTCTTGTAACCTTTTATCTTTACAGGGTTTATTCCGAAGATAATGCTTCGTTCTAGTCTTCTACCTGAACAACCTTCTTTCTACGATTTTTCAATGATCATCATGAGCGATATTATTAGACTATTGCTTTATTTTATATGTGCTACCTCAAAATTTTCTCATCCATCATGCATAAGTAGCGGACTATGGTTTTGTAAATACCTACCCAGCTGCTTAGAATGTGTGCACTGCATCCTTCACAACTGGCGAACTCACCGGAAAAAATGTCAAAAATAAATCATGCTTGTAGTCGGTAGAAAAATTAGTCCTGCGAATGCGTGCCGTTGGTGCAGCAACGTACATATATTAGAGGCTATGGGCTCGAAACTGAATGCCATGCAAACAGCGGTTGGGATGACCACATGGGCTAATTAAATAGAATTTCGAAGTGGAAGTCTTTCAGCAGGAACGGCACGAAAGCACCTGCCTCTTCTCAAAATAAGCATTGTGTAGACTTAGGAGTATTATTGTATAGATTACATATAACAGTAATGAAGTTTTGCCCTAGGTTTTTTGACCGACTTAATGCACATACCCGGACAGCATACAAGCTCATCCAAAGTCGATGATACAGGTATATACATATTGGTTACAAAACATGGCTACAGAGAACTTTAGCCGGAGCTAAAGACAATGTGACAGATGTGATGCCGTTTATGTTTCACTGCTCATATAAATGCTCTTAAACTTGAGCTTTTATTGTATCAAAAAGGCATATTGATAAAACAGCACTGCGAAAGCGTCTAGCGTCGGAGATTCAGGTAAAGATACTCTAAATTAACGTGTAACCATAGAGCGCACCTACTAGGGTCAGAAATAACGCCGATCCACTATGATGGCATTTAATTAAAGTATAAGCATAATTTAGCAAAAGAGTAAGTTATTGACAACCTTCTACAAACCATTTGGCTACACGAGCTGATCAAGGGTTCTCTACCCGGATCCGGTCTACGTCCTGTCACACTTAGAGTAATCAAGAAATACGCATATCATCCAAAAATTACGGGAACTAACTAAAAAGGTAATTGCTATTTGAGAGAAATTTTCATGAATATTTGAACGACTTATTCACTTGCCACCAGATTCGAAAACGATAGCCAACTCATTTTAATTCCATTGAAATTGAAACAAATTGGAACGGATCCACGATTTTTTTTACTTTCGTATCTATTTACCCCACTAATGAGTTCACATAAGTTTGCCAAGCTAGCAGATCCTTTTGCCATGCCATTAGTCTGTTGAAAAGTAATTTTAATTCTGATTTTTTTATTTACATTAGCTTTGATATAATGGAGGCACCTGAATTTGGAAAAATCAGTAAATGATGTGCATAGAATAGTTTAAGAGAAGATTGATTGAAATTCTTTGTGTTACAAAAGTGATTTGCATATTCCTTTTTCCACTTACCTCGCTTTCCAGACTCCTCATTCCGGTTGTTTATCAAGATGGACAGTAAGCATTAAAGCTTCTCTTTGCCCAGCTCTGCGATATTTCAAGAGATCCATTCTCCAGATGATTGATCGACAGGTTTAAAGAACTGTAACATCTATGAGCCTCAGCGACTCCAGCTTGATAATGCTTGAAACGAACCATCTGACTCACAAAGGTAAGGAATTAACTGACCTAGTTCTGCTTCATTTAACAGTCACAAGCTTTAACGAAAACTTGTAGAAGAATTCAAGGGATGGGCTCCGACTGGGGCTTTGTATTTTTAAGTCCCAGTTGCCATCCATGCTGTGTATGATTGTACGGGTTATCTGCTATTATTTAGTGCATGAATATTCTTTTTTTTCAGCAAACGCTTTGAAAATATGAGCATAAAAACTTTAGTATTCACGATAACTCTAAATTTCTACAAATTGTGGGTTTTATGAGTGTTTGTTAATTCATGAATGCTTCTTTTTTTATTTATTTTGTATTGATTTTAGTTGCAATTTTCCCTTTCGCTTTTGCTATTTGCTAACAAGAAGGAACCGGGAAAATACGATCATAAGCCAATGGCGCTCGGGTAGTCATTAAATCGCCCCACATCGGACTCATAAATTGGAGCTAAAATAGACGCTTCATTATCCATAAATAAAATTGCAGCATTAAGGACACTTTCACACGCGATTACTAAGAAACAGTAAGTGGTGGATTCACTCTAGATGAAACCTGGCGTAAACAATTGTACCTTGGGCTTTGGTTGGTCTGAAAAACCAGAACCACAGATTGTAATGACAGTCCATACTAACATTCGCGTACACTTTCGCAGGATCACCGATTCGCAGGTGGCCGTTTCAAGAGAACCATCAATTTGTTGGGTTTGATGGAAAGTGAGCAGAGCAGCGAAAGTGAACTTTAGTGGGCAAAGTTTATTGAGCAATTGAAAGCGAAAAGAAATGGGCGCGTATTCACGGAGAAATGAAAGTGCCACGTTGTTGCCGAGTTGCATGCCAGCAAGAATTGTTTTGAAGTTATGCTAGGTGTAATTCCTCGTCGTGTCCTATTGCCTAGTCCTTCTGTGGTAATAGCGTTACAATAGACGAGGACTGTGTGTGTATTTGGATTTGAAACCATTTAATCTTGAATGCGTTTGCCAGGGGCTGCGGCGTGCTTCAGAACACTTACAAGAACAAGCGTTCCAATGAGCCTTGTCGTAGTAGATATGATAGAAACAGTCGCTCTAAAAAGGTCGTTCAAAGATGACTGCTGTTAAAAGTTCGTAATTTTCAGAATAAACATCATAAAGGCAAGGTCTTTCGGGATAAAATAATCATGAAAAATGACTTAGTGAACAATTTTATAACTAAAAGGACAGATAAACCGACTGTGACACATCTACCTAAGTGAACCCAAAATTTTGCTTCCAAATGGGAAAGAACTTGTCGATTGCAATGGGTTTCATCTTCTTTCCAACAGTTATCATGCAAACTTTTTATACGAATAGTGACGAAGCGCTCTAGGCTTTTCAGGCTATCGGGAGGCATTTTTTGCCCCCTTTGGCTCGGCTTCAATTTCTTTCGGACTTGGCTAGCATACGATTATTTTTCAGGGTGCCTCCTATATAGTATTACAATGCTAGAAATAGAGAAGACTTACTCCCTCACCTTAAATTTACCATTATTCTGATTGGTCAGCTACCGGGCAAGTTTGAGCATGACACAATGCTCGCATCTCCATTTCAGGATGCGAGTATCTACTGCTTATGTGCCTAGTTCTCCTGTCAGTTCAAAGCTCAGCTAATAGATTCCAATGACCCTTCTCGGCAGCATATATTGCCACAAGTTATGCATACGAAAAAGCATGGAAGAGTTTTTGAGCTCTTCGTCTTCCTCTTTGTTTGTAGGCGCTGAAAATGGTAATAGGTGCACGGACAGACCCAACTACCTGATAATTGCTTATCTCCTTAATGCAACAGAGATGTATTCTTAATCAGTGATATATGACCGGTTCGAATCTCGCATAAAAAGTCATTTTTTCAAAAATCTTCTCGTCCCAAGATTCGTAAGTCAAGAGACTTTGGATCCGCGGTAAGTAATGGGCTTTGATCTCCGCTCTTCGTAGTTGTTGAGCTCTCAGATTTCTCTAAAACACTGAGCATTCTAGCTGAAGTCTGATATATTCAGTTAGTCACCTTCGATCCTTGAAGATAATTTGTACCAACGAACTGTAGGACGAATCACTTCTCAATATAATATTTTGATTGATATTAGGTGAGTTAAAGAAGCTTATAGAGACTCTGGGGTCAGACATTTAAGTGCCGGCGCAGGAATCGAACACCGCAGTACCTTGAGACTATTAGATCGGTTTAATCTTGAGGCCTTTTTACTTGGCTCATTCGTGAAAGCTGGAAGAAAATCTTGAATAATGGCAAGGTTTTCATTAAAGAGATAACTTTCCAGAACATGTAGGCAACCATAGCGGTGCTCATTTCAAACCGCAAACAAGAAGTCAGCTTCAATTTATCAAATTATTAAGGCATTTATGCCAATGTCTTTAGCTGAGCACGGTCACTCTTGTCCAATTGGTGGTTCTTATGAATCGCAACTGAAGAATTGTTCTGCGGCGTTACGCTTGCCTCAAGGGTTCCTGAGTTGGAGGACATCCAGCTCCTGAGACTTGAGAATCATCACAATTGCTGAGTTCTTATCGCTCCAAGTTGCGAAAACTCGTGGTCGACATGTGCGTACCAATTTAAAGGACTCCATGAAATTCTCAAATATTTTAGAAAGCACCAGTATCAGATGGAAATTTATTCATGTTGGTAATATATTTTGACGTATAGCTAAAAATTTCAGCAAAATATATAGCTATGAATTCGCTTGCAGACTAGTTTTTTTATATCAACTTTAAGAATACTCCTAATTACTAGAAGGTTTGTCGATGAAAAGGCCAATTTCAGGGAGAAAATTGTAAAATACTCTAAAGGTGTTGGGGATATTCCTGTAAATATCATCTTAATTAGGAAATTCGAGTATGCTCAAAAAATGATTTTCGAAATGAGGCGTCATTTCTACATTCCATTGGTCCTGAAATCGGATATACCCTTTTAATTCTTATTTTTAGCTTAACTTATTCTGACTTGACTTGGTAAAATTCAACATTAACCTTCCGACACTCGATGATCAAGGGATGTGAATTCCTTTGCTTTACAAAGTACGAAATATCCTAAATTAAAGGGGCGGTAATATCCATACGTAGTGTCAGTGCTGTTGACGGCAAGAACGTTGGGTAAAAATGTGGAAGAGGGTTTTTTTTCCTACCAAGAGTTGGCAGCGACATCGAACAAGACTTTCGCACCAGAAATCGTCGGTTAATTAACTCGCTATCTGAGGTTTGTTATTAGGATTTCGTTTTTAACATTATCGAGATCCAGTGACATCGATTATGTACTCATTGGACTGACCAGACAAAAATGTCTTGAAATCCACCATTTTACAAGCAGTAAATAGAATGGCTAGCCCTGCTGGTCAGCGCTAGTCTTAGAAGACCTCAAGTAGAGAAGCAGCAAGAAGTTGGGTGTCTCTATGACATAAAAATTTAGCACAAAATATTAAGGTGCCACCCTAATAGAGGCTCTTTTTTTGACGATTTGAGAATACATGTGGAAATTTTTTAAATTCCATATTCAAGGTATGCGCATTCGTGAGCCATTTAAATTAATCAAATGGAACCAGCTAGTACCGCAGTACTGCCAGCATAATTTGAGGGGGTTTCCTTAGTACAACTTAAATTAATTTGTCTGGTCTGGAAGGTACTACTAATAATACGGTGTAATAAATTTTAGGATGTATACAAGATCCAAAATAGACTACGTGACCACAACTTCAATACAATTTTAAATATCACTCCTTCACAAACAGCTTTTTTTGTTAGTTATAATTTTTTCTAATTTTGTATTTAAAAAATGTTTTGAAATTGCAAGCCGTCCTATATTGTTTATTTTGAAGAAAATATCTAAACAGTTTATGTATTTTTCTTTATGTTAGCTTAAAATTTAATGCTACTAACGAAACTAGCTTGGAATTATATTTAAATAAACCGCAGAATGATTTCCAATGATATATTTTTGAAAGTCTACTTAGAGCATATAAGGATATAGTCTAACATGGTTTGATCCTATACTTGTGTTGAGAAATGAAACGCGATCAGAGACTTTCACGAGTCTTGAAAGCACCTACCTCCACTTCATATTCAAATTAATCTATGTACATATTTTTTTCCAGTTAAATTTCAACATTATTTCGCTTACATTTTAAATTTACAGATGCTAATCATTTCTTGGTAAAGAAAGAGATTTTCCTCTTGATTCACTGAGTCTAAAAATCTTGCTAAAAATAATAGGATATCAAGCCCTGGAGAGTCTGACATATTCATATTATTTGTATTGCGACCGAATTAAACGTTTTTTTTCTTTAAGCTGGGAAGAAATTTTCGCAACCTCCTTGACTTCACAAGATATATATCATTCTTCTAGCAATAGTACATCAAGACTCTACGAGCTAAGCAACGAATAATGAATGGAATTCACTGTAAAATTCTCTGGACCTTTACCATTGTGCTACTCCCTACCGACATTAAGCGGAGATTGTACCGATGATCCATTTCATGTTAAAATAAATCGCTAAAAGGGATTTCGCTTTTGACTTAACCCATTCTCCTGGTGTTTTTTAAAACACCGGCTTTTCGCTGAAAGTTTGCCCATCAGACCTTAGAAAGTGAGTCCAAAGGAAATTGCAACAGCTTTGGTTGTTAAATTCAACCCCGAAGTGCCTTTAAAATGTGTGCAGTCAGCAAGCATATTCTGCCCAAACAAATCTGTCATTTGCCGAAAAAGATGTGAATCCTGCAAAGAAGTGAAGTGAAGGAAGTGATTTTGTGAATCTCTATATCCGTCATCTTGTTCTTGCTCGGTATATGATCCTCTCCTATCGGCGGCGCAAATTACGGCCCAGTCCATAAATCCATTAAACATACAACGGCTTTTCGAGCATCTGGCTCATCTTTGCCACTTTGCATCCCCCAGAGAAGATAAGCTCTGCATCACGACGAGTTTGAGGTTTCGCCCATTGACTACTCAGGAAAGCTGTAAGTGTAGTGCGTTCATTCCAACTAAGGTTCGTCTTTGTAGAATTATGGTATACTGCGCCCATGTGGTATTTTATGCAAAAGTTGAAAATGCACAGAACAGAGGTCGGCTTTCCTCGTTGCGTTCAAGTCGGTCAAAAGGAGACCATGTGACTTAAATTTATAGGAACTTAAGTTTCGGGATCGAACAGTTTGCACACAGTTACGCGACTACATGTACCAAAAATGCGTTTCCAGTCTTTGGGGCCTTCTCTTTTGGGCAGATAAATAGCTCATCTTGGACCTCGAATATCCCAGCTTTTCGATTAGCAGCAGAAACTGATAAAATCTTTGTTATTAATTGTAAGCCCTGGTCTAAAGATATCTAAAGATTAGTGATCGACTGTGTATTCAACACAAACATCCTCAAACAACCTGAAAAACAAAAACTTCGTTCTGATCTCTAAGTATTTCGATTCGTCAGAGGTTTTCTCGGCAATTCACTTCACCACCGAGTAACCATTTCCTATCGTTTACTTTTTCAGCATTCACGTTATTAATCTCTGGACGCTAGTGTCGCTTAGACTCAATATTATTCAGCAAATTTGCAAAACATACGTGATATCACACCAAAATGTCAACCTTTTGGATTCTTATACATTGCTTATAAGTCATTTCTTCAGTAAGTGTCGCAATTGTTACTCAAATTTTCGCAAACTATGTCATTTTTAAGGGAAGATCAACCACCTCAAGTGCCTTGAGGTGATCACCATAGACGACTTTAAATAAAAGGGATAAAAGAAAAGGTCATTCGACAAATGAATTCATGGTCGTCGTCCTCCTAGGGATTAAAGCTGCTCGATACCTTTTTATTCAACTGGTTCAGTTCTCTTCTCGGTTTAAATGCTCCTCTTGAGAGGGTATTCCTAGCTTTTGCTGGAAGAAACAGATTAGTAAATAAAGATCAAGTCTCGATGATGGCGACTGTTCATAGTCGCTATAATTCCGAAAATGTTTGTTCCTCAGGAACGCTAAGTATTGAAGCTTCATCATGGAAGAAATCTGTAATTAGTCACCTTGCAAGTGCTCCAATCCCGTAGGATCTGCACAAAGCTTTCATCTTACGGATTAGAATTGACCAATCGCCCTTTGGTAGGCAGTCAGAACCTGGCCAATCTTTGGATCATCAGCAGTCACATCTGATTTATCTTCTAGATCTGAATGGAGTGAGCGGCTTTCAACTAATGGAGCACCGGATTTCTTAACTAGACGGTGATCTAGTCGAGGTGGTCATTCGAATATGAAGCTTTGGCAGAATATCGGACCATGTGCCAAGAGCAGAATGCTATTCAGATTGAAGTGAGAAAGCGGATTGTGCTGGTGAATTCCCTAAGCGAAGTTAACCATTTTAATCCCTTCCTTTAACTACTACTAATCTACTAGGTCGCGCCGAATATCATAAGCCTCCTACTGAAATCCTTGAATTCATCTACTCAGTATTCACTTTTCTTTGCGTTTGTCTACGTAATTTCAGCCTCCCAATTAAAAGCCAAAGGATTCAATTCCTGACTAAACAATTTTGTTTACCAAATGAATTAGCGTTGCGAAAATTAAGCAAGGAGGATGCAGGGCGATCGTGAAAACACCTGGAATCCTTTCATCCTTTAAAAGGATCGGTATATCATGATGAACGGAACCATATGGACGAATGCAACACCTGAGGACCTTGAACAAACCGTGGAAGAAATAAAGGCTGTACTGAAGAATGTTCTGGAATGAAGAACAGAACCGTGAGGATAGCAAAAGCAGGAAAAGGATAGTCATTTCGACTTGGGAATCGAACTGTAACCTAAGATCGGAAATCATTTTCGCCAGTAGATATGCTTACAGCGGAGATTGACTCGAAGGTGTAAAAATGAGGCCTATGGACTTCAAACAAATAGAAATCAGATTTCTAGATCAAGGTCTTTAAAATCAGTTAAGATGGGCAAAAAAATGTCTTTAAAAAATAACTCGTTGAAAACTCGGCATTTTACCTTCTATATATATGTATGTATGGATATAAATCCATTCCTAATATCATTTGGTAAAATCAGAAATGGTAAAATTACTAGTTAACAGGCTCCAAAAGTTTGAAAATACTAATTTATAGAAAAAGTAATGGGCATTAATACTCTTTGTTTAGTTGGCCAATTTCACCATCAGTTCAATAACTCAAATCTATCTTTGAGGCCGATCACAAGGGAAGCTATTTGTTTAGAGAAGAAAGCTGATCGCAGTGAATGGAGCGAGAATTGAAGTGATATCGTTCTTTCCTAATCATTCATGTTAAATAATGGTCATTAATGAAGATTTACAAATACTGTTACTTCTAGGTGAAAGTGACTGATCAGTGAAAGGGAGAAAACTGGAAACAATGGCTTACAGGAGATATATTTTCAAAGGGTGAAACGCTGGCGGCTACCTCAAGACTCTCAAAAAACACGGGTAGGTTATTATTACCTCAAAGGGTATTAGCCAGTTTTTCGGCTGATGGAAAGGGAAAATTACCAATAACGGGAACCCAATAAAACATCACCCTCTATGGGGCCTCATTCAGATTCTTGCACTTCTATCTTCATATGAGGTCCTAAAACTCATCTTGATATTAAACTGAGTAATTTCACTCTGTTTTTCCCAGTGAAAAACAGTAGATGCTTGGGTAACTAGCCTCATGTAATCGCCAAACTTTGAATTCGGCGTAACTCACTTGTCCTTTACGCGTAAAACTAATACAGATATAAAACTTATGTACATACATATATGGGCGAAGAGAAATGGAGTGAGTGATGGAGGAGTGTAGTACATACCGTCACCCAGTATAATAAATCATCGAGCGCAAATAGGAATAAATACCGAAAACGCGTTCAGAGTCCATAAGAACATTTTGTAAAAGCCCTGAAAGCAAGGGATTCTTATGGAAAGGTTATGGGCAAGAAGAGAAAACAGTTCGACGCTGAAGTTACAAGTTTGTCCATCGAAAAGCGCAATTTAGCATTTTCATGGAGTTATTAGTCCACTACTAGACCGAAAATGCAATAAAACCGACTAAGATCTCTTGGTGCTTTACCAATCACAATGAGACAACTTTAGTCATTGCACATCTAACTCCTCAGCGAATGCCCGAGGACAATTTATCATCCACCACGAGGCTTCTTTCGTGCCAAATACCATTTTCAAACGTCCATTATAATTGCACCCCAAGTTAGTCTCATCCAGAAACTGAAATCTGATTTGATTTAACGCCACCAATAATCATTGAAGGGCAAACTTATTTGTATTGACCAGTGTTTAAAGTGCTCTGGACTCTGCCTGTGTTTCCCTTCCAGCAACGTTCCGTCCCCACGTCCTCGTTTGGAGTGTTCTTCCAATCTTGCCCACACTCATATGCTGTAGTGGGCAGATAAACTAGGAGCTTTGGATCCGTGGATCCCATGTCGATCAGACTTACGCCAAAGTTGTAATATTCGGCTTTTAGGGAATGGTTAGTCGTTGGGCCCCATAACATAGAAAGCTAACATTGACACCAAACAGATCTCAACCCTGTACGAAACTGAAATTCGGAAGGTTATTTTCGCTCTACCTATTTAGTCTTAACCGGCAACATAATGCAATACTCTCGCGTTCTCATTGGCTTCTTTTCCCAGTTAAACTCCTTTTCGGTGAAATAACCATTATGAAAGTGTTCACTTTAACAAAATGAAAATTTCGCATTCTGCCCCACACCTAATTTTGGCATGATCGCAGCACTCGGATCGGCGAAGATTAGTCCTGCAGAAATATATGATGGGCAGCCTACCCTTTATTCATACACGAATCCACATTTATTAGAAACCCTGAGTTTGAAACACCTGAGATATTCGAATATCATTTGTGTCCAACAGAGCTTGAAACCAATGTCTATTAAGATATCGTGGCCAATATCGCCACTTCACAGCTGCTACTCGGCTTTTTACAGATATTGAAAATACCTTTCTGTGATAAAACTAATTCCTTTCCATACCGTATTCTCATGTTATATTTGCAACTTGAAACAGGAATACGTCCGGTATTCGTTTCTAACTGCATAGCATCTTATCAAAATCCGTCAGAAAGCTCAGCCTGTCTAAAGTCCCCATATGTTCAAGTTGACTGATTCTTCTTATCAGCATAAAACTATAAACTGTAAGATTTATACCACACGGACTACACTGGGAGATGTTACTCACCAGAGTAAAGCAACTAAACCAAAGTACCTGAATCCTTTCGTGGAAAATCGCCTTGCAGCATGCGCCGCACCAAGAGTAACCCAGTTCAAACACTTGCAGTTTACTGAGCTCGGTGATTCCTCATTGGCTGAACTAGCTAAAAATGTCAGGTTGAGAATAATTGATACAAATCAGCATATACTGAGTTGATTTTACTGAAGTCATTGGGAAATTGGAATTCGTGGTTGATAATTTCAGAAGTTGTGTGTAAAACAGATTCTTATTAACTTTAGTACCCTTTGATGGATTTATCATTTGAGATAGATATACTCATTCAACTCAGTTAAGTTTGATTAGTTATTTTAATTCATTTTTTTAAATGGCCTATTATATATGTTTCTCTATGCGTCTACTTATTTAGTGTTTTAGTCCGCATAATTAGTGGTGTGGGATTTCATCTGTCGGCGGTATGGATTCGTCTCCTGAGATGGACAAGTTCGGGATTTCAGAAGAGGATTATGAATATATGTTCGATCCTCTTAAAAGAAGGGGCTTCACTTCAAAAAAGCAACAGATATATGGCATCTTTGCTTCGGATTCAGATTCTGAAACTGACGCTAAAAGTGGAATGAGCTCAATGGCTTCCATACGCAAGCGTAAGGGTTCAAACTATTCTGGACCCATCACTTTTGTCAGTGGTGGAATTAAGGTATCCTATTATTTAAGTTAGTACTGGGGACATTTCGTTTATGCTAAAGTCCCAAACGGAGCTTGTTCTGTTGATCAAAGATGTCCCATTAACCATCCCAGAAGTTATTATTTTCAGTTTTAGCAGCTCTTCTACTAATTTTTATCATATATGCTAAGTTTTGGGTTTAATTTTTTTCCTGTTCTTTTGTTTAGGAGGGTTCTAAACCCGTCGAATCCGTAGAAGTTGATGACAGTACAAATATCGAAATATCAGACGAGGAAGAAGATAAGCGCTGGTTTTCTGGAAATAAATCCCCAGAGCAACTGAAGGTCGCCAATCCTTCGGTAAATCAAGCACGTAGGGCCAAGGCATCGTCTTCTCAGGCTTTTGGGTCGTGGGAGCGCCATACCAAGGGTATCGGTATGAAGCTCTTGCAAAAGATGGGTTTCAAAGCTGGCGAAGGTCTTGGCAAAGAAGGACAAGGAATCGTTGCCCCAGTAGAAGCCATCAAACGGGTTGGGAAAGGTGCTGTCGGATCTGTAGGTCCTGAAGTGGCGCCTGCTCCACGCAGAGGCGGTGAAGCTGCTTCTATTCCTGAAACCAAAGTAAACACAGGTGAGCCATTTTGCCTAAATAGTTATTCTTTTATTTACAAATGCTCATGACAATACCTTTCATAAATCAGCAGGCTTTCCACGTTACAAGAAAAAAGCGCCTGGATCGAACGGGTCTAGCGTTGAAAAACGCTCGGAGAGGACAGTTTATTTGACCGCAGACGAGTTGATAGCTAGTGTAAGTCCGGTTGCACCAACTGCAGACATCAAAGCTAGGGGTCCTTTCATGCAAAACAAGTAAGTGAACCGCCTCCACCAGCCTCTTCGTGGTTTTTTTTACTACATGTTCATTTGTTCTTAGTGAGTTAAGTAAGGTGAAGGTGATCGATATGACCCAGCGGGAACAGCGAGTCTATGATGGTTACGCTGAAGCCTTGTCAAAATCTTCGCGCTATAGTCGACACGTTGACGATGCTATTGAAGATGCTGTGGACTCTGAAGCAAAGAAACGCGAGCGACGAATTGAAGGTCACTTCTTTGAGGTGCCTGTACTTTGTCATAATATCGATCTCATTATCAAAACCACAGAGGATGAAATCAGAAGACTTGATCGGGGAGCGAGATATGAAGAGGATAGAATGGCTGGATTGCATCATGAAATCGAACGCCTTAGTAAAGTGAGTGCACTCTTAATTTCTCTTTTCTTGTTTCAATTTTTTAGTGACTTGCAAATCCCAGTTTCTATCATATTACTAGCTATTTTTGTTGTTTCAACCTGCCCTAAGATCTTGTTAGGTCCCATATATTTGGCAATTAGGTGCAGGAAAATGAATGTGTGGTCAGAGGTGTCTCAAGAGATTTTTACTCTCGTTTCCTTCTTTAACCGTTCTTTTCTGTCTTTTTCCAAACGCTTCCACATCCACCTTCATCAAGTCCGCTTTGTTTTAATTCAGGGAACACCTGTCTCTGGCAATTAAATTGGGTGTCTTATTCTGAATAACATTGAATACTAATCTCCCAAATGTCCGTTTTTTCACCCATTCATAAGTTAACTTTGCAGGCCAAGACAAAGTCTGAAGTTTTGGAACTTCTTTTCAAGCAGTGACCTACTCAAAAAAGTTGCGCAGCATGGAGTTTGATTTTAGTCTTCCCCAGATCGACCAAAACATTAAATATTTTCCTTTGTAACTGTGCCTTTAAATTTCTTGGTGATCTCTCGACAAGTGCATCCGTGTTTATTTCTTTTTTCTTTGTGTTCCCAGTTTTACCCCTCGAGTCTTTCGCGTTGTAATATTTGATAGACCACACATAATCGCTTCTTCTAGGTTGGATTTCATATTTTATCCAGCACTAGTAACATTAAGAGAGGCGTATTTTTTAAAGAGAGGATGTGACTTGGTTGTTTGCCCCCACCTGAAGATCAGATTGATCCAATTCATCCTCGAAAATCATCCCGACTCTTTTATCATAGTTACAGTAAAGGAAATATTTCACTAAATGTCTTAATTATAGCTTGTTATTTTCGCCTATTCAAAGGTCGTGGATAAAGCAGCTTTCGATGTGGATGAACTAGACGCAGCACTCCAACTGATAAGTCAGTTTGAGTCAACGCTGAAGCGAGATGAATTAAGTGCTAATCCCGAGGCCTGCTCTTCCTGGGTCAATCGCATCCGTCGTGAGTGCAGTGGACTTCCAGAACTACCAGCTCTCCTCGCAGCTGTGGCGCGGCCTCTTCTGGATAGTATATTGACTACTTGGCGACCTCTAGTGGTTAGTTCTTGTGTTCTTTGTTTCTTAAACACTATTTGCATACAAAAAAACTAATCGGTAGTGTTATTCCTTCTCCCGCAGAATCCCGGTTTCGGAGTATCCGTCCTGACAGGGTGGCGAGTTGCTCTAGGCGATTCAAGTGCCTTTGAGATTCTGCTACACTCAAGTTGGATGCCTCCTGTACGACGCGCAATCATCTCGGAGTGGGATCCCCATGATTGCGAGTGTCTTCTTACTGTCTTTGAGGCTTGGCAATCTCTCCTTCCTGAGGATCTTCTTCAACAAGATTTGCTCGATGCCTTGGTTCTTCCGAAATTGAGGGTAATTCTTTTTAATTCAATTCTAATGCTATGCGTTCAAAAAAGCTGAAAATGTTCCTCTCTTTGATTAACATACTTCACATTATCTTGATAACTGTCTTCGAGCTGTAATCGATTGTTGGACAATATTAACGTCTTTTGAACAGGACGTGCAGCTGGGTTTAACGTGGCATCATAGTGAATTTTCCTCCCAAGTTTTTCTTTCGCTAGTCGTTTTTCCTGTCGTCTGAAACAGTGGAGCCTGTACACATTTGCTATCTACAGATCACATCCAGCTTGTTGTTTTCTGGAGGCGAGGTGGCTCCAGGTCTTTTCTTCCTTACTTGAGGTTTCCTTAGGAGCTGCTTATACTTCACTGGTCCAGCAATTCGTGTGAGAAACATTTAAGTTCTAAGTGACTTTTCACTACTTTCTTTCCTCTTAGTGCAGCTTGAATCTTCAATGTTGATAGGAAAGAAGCCAAATTTCCCTCAGAGAGTTTTTACAAAGCCGCATGTTCCATGCCTTTGTCAACTTTCCAAGCCCATTTCTGATTATTCTGTCTGCATTCTGAACAGGCCTTCCATAGGCTTTTGCCTTCTAATCAAATTTCCTGCTCACCCATAGGAAGCAGTGGATAAGTGGAATCCACTGACAGACAGAATCCCAATTCACACATGGCTGCACCCCTGGTTACCGTGGTTCGGCGGAGCCTCTCGTCTCGCCGCGATACATGAGTTGGTACTTCATAAATTGGCTGCTTGTCTCACCAACTGGCATCCTTCGGACGCTTCCGCAAGTTCTGTTCTGATGCCTTGGCGTAACGTCATTCCAATGGCCCAGATGACCGCCTTTCTCAACCGCAATGTTGTACCGAAATTGGCCCTAGTTATGCAGAACTTCCAGGTATGGTCCTCTTTGTTACTCGAAATCATCATTTTCATCTTGTTAGATAAATCCCGCTGACCAAAAGATGGAACCCTGGAACTGGGTGATGCGATGGTTAGACATCATAGACCCAGCTGTTATAGCCGACTTGTTGGAACGATTCTTCTTACCTCGTTGGCTTCATTGCTTGTCCGATTGGCTCATTCAAGGCGCGGATGCGCGCAAATGCCGTTCTCCTAATACCGGCCAAATTTTCGGGGAGATCGGAGCATGGTATTCCGGGTGGAAAAGCCAGATGCCTTCTTTGTTGGTTGACTATCCTAGTGTGAAGGACGCATTCGCTAAAGCCCTTAGTCTTATGGAAAAAACCATGAGGGGACTGCCCTCGGTAGGTATTCCTCTGCTTATTCTTCAGAATGTCCGCAGTGTATTTATCAAACTAACTTATCAACTTTTAGGAGCCCATGCAACCTTTCAGACGGATGCCAACGCCTCAGATAATCCCACCAGGCGGTTTCGCCCATCGACCGCCTTTTATAGCCCCACAACCACCGATGGTGTCGATGAACCTTCGAGAACAAGTGGAACAGACTGCAACACGAAGGGGCTTTCTCTTCCACCCAGTCGCTAATCGATTTTACGAAGGAAAGCAGGTGTACAGGCTGGAGAGTCATCAAGTTTACTTCGACCGCAATGTCGCTTACTGTTTCAACTCTTATGATTCCCTCTGGCATCCAGTCTCATTTTCAGAACTCATGGCTATGGCAGAGTAAAAGGGAATTCTGTATTGTGAAGTCTTTTGGTCTCTGTACAAATGTCATTTGCGTATCGTAGTGTTCTCCCTCCCAGAACGTGTAAAATTTTGTACTCCAGTAATATTGCCAGTCGTTTATTCCAAGAAGTTCTGTTTTTTATCAACTTAAAATCATCTTGTGGCAGTGTAAGAAATATGATTATTTTGAAATAGATTGCTTTGTGCTATTCAGTCATTCTCAGTTGATTCCATGTCAACCATTAGATTACAGAAGTCATCATTCATTAGAATTAAGGTGAGGTGGACCTGATCCACGGAGGAAATGCGGTACTCGGAGTCAGTTTCAAGATCGCCCCTTCACGTCAGCATATTTATACGTAAGCAAACTAAACATGCTCCATCTAGTTGGCCGGGCATCCACATGCTTGTTGACTCCGGGAGAAGTGCTTTGTATTTATACGTAGCTATCCGCGCACCCACACTCGCATCTCGGAAGTTGAGCGACATCCTTTGGCCATCAGAAGCTTTGTCCTTGGATGAGCATGTTTTTGCGATACTGGTCTACCTCAACCATGGATTAAGGAATTTTGCGCATAGCCAGTCCTATCACGGTTTCCAGCTCTGTAGAATCACCAGATAAGCCGGTATCAATGTAATCAGTTTTCCTGGTGACATTCGGAGAATAGATTAGTGCTAATCGCATAATAAAGCAAACACACGAGGCGTCGGAGGATATTGAGAAATTTAAGACAAATTAGATAGGTTGTCATTTGAACGAACTAAACGACTATTTGTGTTCCAATAACAATAGCATAATTAGTAGAATAGTTGAAGTCACTGAACCGTGGCCTGTTGCGACTTGTGATGAGTATGTTCCAAACCTTTCAAAATAAAAGAATGGTGAAGACACTACATTTGACTCTCCCTCACACTGAATAACTGGGATTCGGTGCGGTATCCTTCCCCGGGAGATTCCCAAAAATAAAAATAAAAAGCTACTCATCACTCAACCAATTAGTAACCATATATTGACTTTTAATAATCAAAACAGTCTAGTAAATGGATTACTAAGCAATGACAAACCTAAAGAGGATTCTGGATGGAAATCGCTCCTTTGAAGCGCCGAAGTCCCCTTCGACTTTTACAGCCTGACATTCCTCTGGTAGTTTACCCGCCAAGAGACTTTAGCGAAGCTTCGTTATCTTCGGAGCTCCTTTAAAATAGGACTGTCTTCAGATCAATTACCGTCGCATATCAGTGGCTGTTCAAATAGAGCATTGCGTCCAGAGCTTACTCAGTTATCAGCTCCTCACTTCTAACCCTGAACATGGAACATGATGGGCTGAATACAAAGATATCAAAACAATTTATATGCAGTTTTCAATAATCGATTGAATTCGGAAACAACCAGCAGACCACCAAATCATATAACAAAAAAAAGCAAGGTGGTATCCCTTAGGACACAAAATTCAAGGTCGAGAGATAAAAGGGTCGAGTGAGAGTATGAGATTGTTGAGTAATTTGTTTGAATTCCCTCTCTTGAGATTCCTCGACCAATCGTCTATTGACCTCCGTCAATAGGTCAAGGACGTGCAAGGTAGAAGCATAGGTGCGGAACACCTCCACCAAAATCTGGATAAACCAACTCCCCTCCTTTTCTGATCTCCACGAGACGAAACCAGGAAGAGTCGAGTAAGCGATGATATAATCACTCATTGAAGGTAGACACTTCCAGCTGCTTTTATCTACTGCAACAGTTGCGTCAACATTCTCTAGGGACGTTGGATGAGTTAGCGATGCTGTGTCAGGTTCAAGGATGTACCCACGGTCCTTTACTTCCCCCCGGCAGGCCTGAAAAAGAATGAACTTGGGTTTTCCAGCGAGTGCAGGAAAGGATTTGTTGGTGAAAGCCTCAAGAATGTCGTTGATTGGAAAGAGCTTGCCATCTGAAGTGTAAATGTAGTCCTGGACACCATGCGACATGACAATAAGACCCCCAGCATCAACAGTGTAATGAGCAGGACTTTTTATGAAAGCTCTGAACGATCGGCAAAATTAAAAAAAGGGTAAAAATTACCTTAGAGAAGATTCTAGTTGCACGAAACTGGGGTCAATAAGAACTTCAACAAAATAACCCAGATCCGTAAAAGTGGATTTTAGGGCCTCGACGTCTTCAGATGACCCAACGCGATTGCTAAGGCCTGAATCACTTTTAAAGTTCGCAATATTGACGAGAAGAATGTAACCACGAGGAGAAGAATTTACAGGATAAGCAGCGAGAAACTGCCTGACACAAATTGTGGGTTTAGACCCTCGTCTTGAAACGAAAGAGGATACAGGTGGCAAAAACGGAGAGTCAATACTTAGGCTCTTCATTTTTTCTGCGAGGGGCATCTGGTTAGTTTTCTCAAGGGCAGAAACAAAGGCATCATAAGCGTTGGGGCCACATCGGACAAGTGTGCTGAGAAGAGCTCGAACTTTGTCGGAAACCGTTGGGCCAGTCAATAAAATTTGCTCTGATTGTGTGCGAGAGAGAACTTCAACTGAAAGTAGACAATCAATGATGTCTTCAACATCATGGAGATTCTTCACAAAGTCAACTTGCATTCTACTCAGCCTTTGTCTTTGTTCATTATTCATACTAAAATTCAGAAGTATATTACATAGTTGACGGACGATGCGAGAATTATTAATCATGCTTACTTTTTAAAAAATACGAAACGATTCAATAACTTCCAGGACCCTAGGCCTGACAGCTGCGAGGCAAGGCCGCATGAACCGAGAGCCGCTGGTACACGTACGGATTAACAAAAGCAGTTGAAAATTTATTTTCCCCTTTTATCATAAAGCAATGCCAATAAAAAGGATAAAAGATTTATGTGAGCCTTGTATAAGTAGCATTGTGATTTGAAAATATACAGCATATATGCAATTTTTGAGGAATAAAAGCATTGCTTAACTTTAATCGAAAAGATATTAAGGCAATTAAACCAAATTTAGAATGATCAGATTGCTAACAAAGCTGCTTGCGCAAGCTAAACATTTTTGACACCCGCCAATTTTGAGTTCACTCGACATTATAATTCTTTGACCTTGCGCACATGCACTCATCAATTGTCCCACAAGGGAAAACACTTTCAAGGGTAAAGGATATGTTGTCATGCTTAGTTTCAGGCTGATGCTCGCATTCCCAAACCCCCGAAACCTCCTGAGAAGCCTCTTATGCCTTATATGCGGTATAGCAGAAAGGTAATCAAGCTGTTCTTCCTCCAATCCGTAGGTGTGGGAAAAGGTTAAAAATGAAAATCCACAGTTAAAATTGTGGGAAGTTGGACGGATAATTGGACAGATGTGGCGTGAATTACCTGATGAGGAGAAGAACATTTACATTGAAGAATACGAGGCTGAAAAGCAGCGGTACAACGAAACCTTAAGGCAGTATCATAGCTCACCTGCTTATCAAGCTTGGATGGTTGCAAAAGAAAGAGGTATACTAAATTTTTTCTGGAATGCATTGAGCTTGGAATCTTTGGTATCTAACGTGTCTGTTTATTTAAGCTGAAAAAGTCATTGAGGAGGAAGAGAGAAGAAATGCCACTAGATCTCGTGAAAAACATGAGTCGCCTGTAGATATGCGCGAATCTTACATTTTGGAAGATAATGAAGAGGATCCAGATGAGCAGTTCACGGTGAAACACGTTGCAGCAGCTCGTTATCAGCGAAATCACCGTTTGATGCTCGAAATTCTCAGTGATTCAAAGTTACCTGACCCCGGCCAGCTGATCACGGAGACTCGCATCCAAACACTGCAAATGCAAGTAAAACAGTTGAAGACTCATAAAAAGAATCTCTGCAATGAGATAGAAAATTGCGAGCTTCGACATCAGGCAAAAATGAGACGAATCCAGGATGAATCAGCTGCTTTTTACACGGAATATCGAAAACTAATGACTCAAACTCCCCGTATCTCAGATGTTCAATTCTCCGATATGATTTTTAAGGCGAAGCAGGATTTGGATCATGAGGAACAGAAGAAGCGGGAACTTCAGGCTGCTGAAAACGAGGCTCGTAAACAACGGGCTCAACAACGCGAGGCAGAAATAGCCGAGGTCGAACGACGCCGTCAGACCCAAATAATGCAGCAGCAGCAGCAGCAGCAGATGCAGGCCGCTCCTCATCTATCTAATGTACGTGCTTACCCGTTTCTTAACTGCCTAGTATTTCTAACCGTTAACGTAGTCTTGTAAATTCTCTTCTAAAAAACGTAAGCATAGTAGGTTGCAGTGGACAGCGTGGTACTATTGGTATTTAGTGGGATCCGACTTCACCTGGCATCTGCCAAATATATTTTAGTTATGAGTTACTCTTTATTGCCAGAAAAAACCCACTTCTTCAAGAATTATCATTATCGTTTAATGCTTCCCATTGGATTAAATTAAATTACAGGAATTTCATTAAGCAGAATAAGGCACTTGACGGAGAATCCGCTTTCTCACCTCGGTGGTCAATAGATAGGTGTCGCTTTATTTCATCTGCGGTAGCACGGTAGTAACGCGAATCTTCACAGACAATCATTCTAAATTTTAAAAATCGTTTAACTTAGTTTTGTTTTTTAAAATGGCGTGATTTTAATTGGCTTTGGAAGAGTGGGATTTAATAAGAGTCGAGGCCTCAGTTTGTCTCCTTGCTTCAGGCCAGCTCAGATCTTAAGTCGTGAATATGTAGCTACATTTCTCATAGGTTCATTCCGAATTTTCATTGTTAACTCTCGAGCTGTCAGCCTTATTCATTCATTTTCTGGTAGACGATTACTGATAAACCATACAGAAAGGCTTGTTCTTTTTTACTCCATTTTTCACCGGAGTTTTTAAAATTATTAGCTTTGAGGTCAGAACCGGCTCTGGTCTTACCAGCTACTCTCTGGTTCCTATATTATTCAGTATCACGGCTTCGTCAGTCCGATCTTTCTGTTAATGAGAAATCATGATCGTCCATCCCAAGTTGTACTCGATTCATCTAGACTGTTGTCAACTACCACCTACTCATGATGTTGATGGTTTTAAACCTCATCAAGGGTGTGTTCAGTTCATGAATATCTAGACCTACAAAGTTTTTTTTAATGCCTCAGGGCCCTGCAAATGATGATCCTGCATACACTCAAGCACAGTACAACCGCAAGTCATACTCTGGTTCCCAACCTTATCAGTATCCACCTTCAACCTCGGTTCCGACGCAACAGCCAACCACGGAAAATGTTGATTCGGTAGAGTCAGAAAGAAACAACAGTGCTCTGGTTGAAGAGCCTGCTGCAAAAAAAGACGCTCCTCCTGCTGAATCTATTGGAGAGGCAGTTGAGGAGAAAATTGTACCAGAATCACAATCTCAGCAGCAACCACCAATGGTACCACAAGTAGGAGGTGTGGGAGGGGCACAACCACCCCCTCCAAATTATACCATTCCTTCGAACCCACCTCCTCCGCCACCAGAATATCAATACCATCAACAACAACAACAACAAAATCGTTACCCTCCGAACTATTATCCACAGGGTGGAAGACCTCCTTATCCAGGATATCCAGCACCTCAGCCTCAACAAGCACCTCCTCCGCCGAGCTATCCAACCTCACAGCAGCCGAGTCAACCTATGTACCCCTCATGGCAAGGAGCACAGTATCAGCAGCAGCCACATCAACAACAGGGGTACCCTGGTGGAGGCGGAGGCATGATGTCTCCTCAAAGATATCCACCACCACTTCATGGAGGATATCAACGTCCACCTTACTCGGAGGCTCCAGCGCCACCACCATACCAACAACAACAACAAGGCCCAGTAATGCATCCTCCTCATCACCATGGCGGCTATTGGCAACAACAGCAACCGCAATCGGAGCTATCTCAACAGGCTCCGCCGCCTCCTGGACACTACCCGGTTTCGTCCACTTCGATTGACCCCCAAATGGGAATGATGCCACCGCAAGGCCAACCTCAGCAGACAGGGGCTTCACCTGTTGGATACTATCATCAAGGTAAATTTCCCACTGTTTGGACTGTTTTTTGATGAAATCACATTCGAAAGGCTCGTACAGTTGGGTAGTTATCCAAGATACAACTCTGCTTTGATATGAGTTAGCTTTACTTTATTGTTTCTGTTATCTGTGGAATGTCCACTTTTGTGTATCAATCGACTTGCTCTTCTGTAAACACCTTTCGTTAGTGTTCCCTTCTCGCTCCCAGATTCTTCAGTGGCATCATCGATATTGCTTAGCCGCTCTGTGCCCTCCTTGACTGAAAACCTCTACGTATTTACCATCGCAGGTCGGATTGCTTAGTTATTACCTAGATTTAAGTCCTTGGAGCACATTCAGGTTTTTCTCAATGGCGTTTTTAAGAAAAACGTCTTCCAGCCTTTATCTTGGGGACGGAGAGGTACCTTGATGTGTTTCTGACAGAATCATCATGAATCAGCAACAATGATCGCTAAAGACCCTTTTTTTAAGGACTAGTTATATACCTGCCTTCATCATTTCCTCCCCACTTCTGTTGGTTTCTATGCGCCCGTATCTGAAATCGTAAGTAGTTGCTGGAGTGGTTTGTGATTGAATCTATTTTGCTTAGGTATTAGATTATTATAATACTTGTAAACTCATCTGATAACTTCTTTCGATATTTTTCAAGTGTATTCGAGGCCACACCTACCTGCTTGGGTGTTTTAAACAGTTAAAAATGCAGTCGATAACAGAAGAATAGGCCATTATTTTCTCCTAGTCATCTTGCGTTTATTTTAAACTGACGTAGGCAATGAATCCATGGACTGAGTTGCTTATTTTATTTTTGTTTTGAGGATATAATTAAAAATCTTACGATCAATCTATTGTTTACTGTGTGTTCAAGCAGAACTGTATATTTTAGACCTTGGCACACCTCTTCTGTGTTGATTTAAGTGCGATTGGTCTTTATTTTTTTTTGGAGCTGAGATGGAGAATCACCCTCTACAGGACTCATCATCTGAATTGAGTCGTGGGCGACAAACATTGAAGCTTTAGACTGCTTTTCAGTGAACGGGGTTCTCCACTTTTATGTCAACCAGGTCTTGTTCCTTGAACCAGAGAGGTTAATTCGATTTATTACCAAGAGTCCCAACGCCTATATCTTTGATTTCGTAAGCCGTTTTCCTTCCAGCTATATTCTAAACAGTTTTAAATTTAACTATCTCTGAGATTATTTGCACTTTTTGTCATGCTTTCGAAATTTTGCTCTCAGTTGAATCATTCACTTACATTGTTTTGCCGTATTTCTGTCCATTGACTTAATGAACTACTTCCTTAAATGTCTATTATTTGATTCCAGGTTACGGCGGGGCACCACCACCAGGTTATGGGGGTGTTCCACCCTCTCAAGGAGGAGTTTATTTCAATGGACCACCACAGCAGACACAACAACAGCTCCCGATGCCCCCTGGAGGCGCTTACGGCCACCAACCGTATATGCAACAGTCTCAACAACAGCATCAACAACACTGGTCTCAACAATATCCTCCGGGTAGTTATCCACAACATCAACAGAGGCCTCCGATCCCCCAGACACCACAACAGCCATCAGCTCAACCTCAAGCAGTCTCGATTGGCGCTGTGACACCCACCGGAACGACTGGAGTAGTGTCTTCACCAACTATCACGTCGGACTCTTCTACAGCTGCTATGCAGAGACCATCGTCAAATCCACACCAGCCTCCTGCTGCGCCTACTCCACCTGCTCCTTCTGCTCAGTGAGGGTAGTGGGAGAAAATCTTATCAGTTGCATTTTTGCAGGCTCCTCCGACAACTGTTTTGCTTATACTCCACTTTTAATCAGTTGCATCCCTTATCATTTAACGCTTTCCCAAAACGTGTGTAGTAAATGTGTTACTAATATTAAATGCGTTTTTCAAAGTGTGCTATATTGAGTTTGAAATCAGTAAACCTTGCTTATGTGGTGCCATAGTATCTTAACACGTTAACATTGGCCGAACCATAGTCAGAGAAGACTCACTCCGTTCACTGTATTGTATGAACTATAAGAATTCGTTCTTCGCTGCTATTTGGTGACTTACCAAAATTTCTTGAAGCCATTGTTGGTCCTTTGTTGATCTTCATATAATACAGCTGTTAAGATCAAAGTGTAGTTTAAGAGTGAACAGAGTTCCGTGGGGAAGTCAGCCACTGGGACACAGCCTCCGGTGTATTTTCTCGCCAAATCTCCGTTTTTTAAAACCTGCTTCAAATTTTATCCTTACGGATCGCTGCTAAACTCTAAAGCTCGATGCTCCATTAGCATCCATTAGTGATCTAGGCACTGCACCACACTGGCCAACTAGCAAGGGATGGCTGGTGAAGGGATAGTGGTGAAGTTTGGATTTCCCTTGTGGGCAGACCAGGTTCCAGTCTTCCCATCAGAGCTCTTATGATTAACACTACCCCATAGCATCACGAGAAGATGACTGGGTGCGACGCTAAGTCTAGTGGCTATAGCATGAGAATTACTGACCCATGTATTTGAATATCCACTTGGAGATACCTTTTTACCGAACTTTGAGTGGTGGTGTGTTGATATACAGCTGGGCGACTTATCGCGGATTAACGGGGTCAAGTTTCTGACCGAAGGCTTTTCATAATTCGTCATTTGAATACTGGGGCTCTCCAAAAAGCGTTTCGGTACATTGGAGTGAATGCAAAACATGCGGAAAAATTAACTGCTTTCTTGATCTAGATGCCGATCACCAAGATTTATATGATTTCGAAGATTAAAGAAACCTAGTCACTCTGCGGCGGTAAGCTTATAAACATGAGAGAAACTTGTTCAGTAAGGTATGTGTAGCTCCAGCAAAAGCAAAGCTGAATTTAATTAAACCATAAAGCGCCAATCCCAACTCAAAAGCATGCTATTCAAGCGTAAATTTGCCAAACCAAAATAGAAGAGGCGCTAATGGGTCACAGAAGCGGGAGTTCTTGTCGAGAGTCTTTCGTTGGCGACTTCGGCGGACCCAGATGTCTTGACTCCAAGATAGGCACATCTACAATCGCAGTCAGGGACTGGACAGATCACCTCGCCAGCACCTCGACAACGGAGTCTCCACGCCGACATATGCTCCATATGTCCACCATGATGACATTGTGGACAAGCCACAATTACACCCCGAGCGGCCACGTTACATACTGCACAGCGTAGCAATGGTAGCCTATTCTCAGTCGTTTTACCTGATAACAACCCTGCCACACCCGAGGGACAAATAATCTGGCTGCGAACGGCT
This sequence comes from Moniezia expansa, assembly GCA_019097775.1. NCBI lineage: Eukaryota > Metazoa > Platyhelminthes > Cestoda > Cyclophyllidea > Anoplocephalidae > Moniezia > Moniezia expansa. The sequence goes on from JADFDV010000052.1 coordinate 2,882,509, forward strand.
GGAAAACTGAGCAGATAGGTGAGTGCGATGGGCATATGCTGTGGACGCCACTCTGTGGGGCTGAGGATTACTTGACACTGACGATCGATGGGTTCAAATAAAGAGGCTTGGTAGTAATCAGGGGATGACCTAGCGTACATCCAAGTGAGGACTTTATACCATTGAGAAGATAGCTTCGCACGGGGGATTATTAGACCCCAAGCCGTGAGTATGTCCGCGTAGATTTTTAAGAAGTGAGTGTATTGCAGCATGTGTTTGAAAGAAAGAAGCCTAAAGACAGAGAATGTGAAAAATGAACGGGAAATGTAACGATTTACCAGACATGAGAAGTATATGGCGAATCCGCTTTTGACTGCTCCCAAGCAGAGCCATTGATATCAATCAATACCTGTTCTCGGAAGTGCTGTAACAAAAGAGCTATGGTAGCGCTTTCTTCAGAGCCCTGACGGCTACGTGAAGACGGAGTATGAGAACCAGGGACGTGTGTTAATACGGAATCTTTGTGTTCGAGATGTCCTCCTGACGACGTCGTGGAAAGAGGAGAACGCTGGGACGACTCGGAGATGTCTGGAGTGCTACTGCTGTTTTCCGATGAGACAGAACTGTGAACGGTATAGCTGTTGGATCGGGTTCGTGAGATTGATGGCACATTCAGAACCAGCTCTGATGTTGATGGATCTGTTGAACTTCTATCGCCTAAAGGATTAATTTCACATGCTAAACATCAAACTGGAGAGGACTATCACGCATTGTTAATGGACGGCATACCCCTATTACTCAAAATTTGCTGGAGAATGTGGCTCTTTGTTGTACAAACTGGTGTACGTTTCAGGGTTGGTCGTCTTGACGACGAAGACGTTTGAAAATGCTGGAAGAGAAATATTAAACGAATGCACACGAAACTGTTTCAGCATCTACAAATCCAACCTTCAAACCCTAGTGTCGTGACGTAAAATCAATTACGGCAATGTGTCAGGAGCTAGCAAGGGAATCATATTGATCATTCAATCTAGTTGATGGGACACGCACGAGACGAATGAACATAACAATTCTGATACTACACTTAACCACTCAAACAGAAACATGAAGTAAATGGGCTCTCAACCTGGGAATTAACAACGAAGGGGAGATAGTTGAAAGAGATTGAGTCTCCAGCCCCATTTCTCCAATGACTAATTTTCAAACTAAACCCCATTATCCAGCAGAAATACAAGTTTTAGAATCTCCTATTTTCTTAAGTAAGTAAGTAAGTAAGTAAATGTTTCCCAAACGTTAATCCGAGTCCACATCAAGCTCTCAAAAACATTATGACTAAGAACTGTGGATAGAAGAAAAATACAGTTACAGTTGAGATCTGACGTAGGTTTTTGGTCGCCAAGACGAATCGATATGCTATGGTTGACTCAATAGGAGCCTTATAAGCTTCGGTAGTTCCAATGGAGGAGAGGAATACCAGTAACTGTCATCTGAGCAGACACGAGGTGTTCGTTCAAATGACATGGTAACCAAGGCTGCCACAGCTACAAGCAACGATGGTTAGAGGGAATCTCACGTAATATACACACAAAGCTTTCATTAAACCGTTCCTTTCTCCTTGGGTTTAACAGAATACGTCTCCGTATAACTTGTTCCTTTCGTAAAGCAGAGTTGCTACACCGAATTTAATAACATATTGATTCAAATTATAATTGGTGACATTAATCCATGATACAGCTACTTGGAATTCCGGGGTTAGACATCAATCAGTCCTCATTTAGAGAGCTACTGTCGATATACACAGGCCTGAAATTAGACGATCCAACGATATGAAATCAAATTGTGGGTCAGCAAGTGGAGAGACACTAAGATACACAAGCCAGGTCAATACTGCAATTAAGAGACTGCGGTAGAAGAGAGTTTGCGCAAAAATGGTGGCAAATAGGGAGATCATGGTAAGCCACCTAGAAAGGGATGGAAGAGGAAATTATCTTCCAACGAAAAAAGGCCTGGTGGGAAGTGAGACACTGTATGTCCTAATGACTTTTAATCCTTGCCATTAAATTTGAAACACGCTTTCGCCCCTGGTAAAGAATAATACTTAGGTCCTGCGCTGCTTTACGCAGACCATGACCATGTATCACGCAAGTTCCTGCCGTTGTGATCCCCGTAACTTCTTCAAAGTACCAAAGAATCAATGTCATAGGAACTAACATCGTCCGAGATGTCCAAAAACGAGAGATTAGGCGGGGCCACTGTAGATTTTGCGCGTCTTGAAAGAGCAGCTCCTTGTTGTAAACCAGGGCGTCGAATAGGACTCCTCTGAACCTCTGTTGATGGCCAAAAGCCGTAGATACGCTGAAGTTGTTGCGGTTTGAGAAGTGCAGCAATAGTAGCGGGAAGAAATTGAGCTGTGAGTAGAAGGGCTAGTGCACTGGATTGAGAGTCGAGAGCTGCCATCACGAATCCCAACATGGTCAAACTCTGTGCATCACCGAGGCGGAGAAAATGGGAGAGCCTAAGAATAAAGTGCCAGCCAGAAGCAGCTTAACTTCTTTTTACAGGGATAAACAATCCCAGACGAGTGGCAACATACCAGGTCTGGAAGAAAGAACGGCCGATGCACTGGTTTGCATAAGGTGGAATGAAGGCAGGAAATGGTGCTTGCCTCAACTTAGCTCCCGACAAAGTTGCCACGAAGCTCCAAAACTGGGAAATAAGAAAAAGATTGTTCAGTTTGATATAGCGCATTATTATAATAACAGCGTTGCTTATGCCTGTATGTCAAAGACGGGCAAGAGACTGATTGCTACGTACCGAAATGTGGAGAAACAATTTGCCATTCCTTTTACGAATACATTCCTGTAGCGCATGAGTAGCGAAAGCATAAATGAATGTATGAGTATGTATGTGTTGATATGAGGAGACATAAAAACTCGAGACTGCCATACCCATCTTCAAAAAGAAGAGTGAAAACTAAATGCCTATCAACAGAATGCGCGGTCTGAGCCAGTTTAAAAAAAGACAAGCGAACATGTCCACTATTTTACAGCGCTACTGCCTTTTAATTGTTTAAAGTCTCCGAATAGCTCGACGATACTAGAATTAGTTAATTCAACTGCCAAATAGCTTGGGTTCACCCAATCCCGAAACATGAAACGACTTTATAAAGGCTAGACTAAGACAGCAAGAGAATAGCGAGTTTAAGGAAAGTAACGAGAGATTTCAAAGTTTACCTGAATTAAATCTGTCCTTCCAGTCGATAGAGCTACCAACAAATTGTGCGAGCACATACGCTTCGGATCAGTAATGTCAAGTCTGCGTTGTAGATCACCAAAAACAAGGTGTCAATGTCAGAAATAAGAGGTAGATATAGCTTAAGAGAAAGAGAAAACTGGTTATATCGTTGTCGTGACTAAGCGACTTAAGCTTAATGAAGCAGTCCGGAAAGTCATGCCTAATTCACAATGGGTTGAAGCACCCAATCGCTAAAGGTCGACTTACGAATAATTTCTTGCCAGGTACTTGGATATGGGAAAGAGAGCTGATAGATCACTAATGACTGCAACTGGTGATCCTAGAAGATCAAAAAAAATACGTTAGGAGACCAGAATATGACTGGCACCTCTCCAAGGCTTTCAGCATTTCCACTCCGATAGTTGAGTTGTGAAACTGGTTACAAATATGCCTGCAATCGGAACCAATTGCAGCGTCACTTCACCTAACTGATTGATAGAACCGAGTTCGGTTAATCGTTTCCTGAAAATTTCGCAGAAAATGTTTAGGTATTTTCTTTAATCGAGACCATGGCATCTTCTCTCCTCGCAGATCTGACCCACGTAATGTCACAAATCCGGAGAATCAACACCAGCACTAGTGGTGAGACCTATTCATTTTGACGAAACAACAAAAGCGAAATAAGCTTGGATGATAGCGTCTGCGTCCCAACTACTTAACAATCTAAGGACAGAAAGCGTTCTGGGATATACTTTCTGCTCGTCTTCATCTCAACCGTTCTAAAATATCACCGTTTCGAAATAGCCGTACATAGGGGATGCTGGGCGATTACAAGCACTGATCAGAGCAACATTCAAGGACTCCTCATTTGACCCTTTCCTTCCCCTAGAAAACTTTGACCTTACATTTTATCGAAAGCTTATGACAAGCCTTAAAAAAGACTATGATAGAAGTTCCTTGCAAGTGGAGTGGCGGGAATCAGCCTGAAGCTTGGGTAATTGAGATCTAAGTGCTCTCTTCTCAAAAAGTCGGTTTTAAACGTTGAAAAATGAAGGGATCGTCTCTAGGTGGAAGGTACTGGCATTCATTGATTCCAAAAATTGGCTCGCGATTCACTTGAAAAGAAAGTTACACAGGACTTTACTGTAGCGAAGACATTAGCAAACTATGAGCAACCACTGGAAGAGTTCGCTAAGAAACAAAGGCCTTAGTAGACAAAGTGGAAGGCTGCTTCAAGAATTCCAAGATCCAGGAAGAGTTAAAACCGCACCTTCAAGATCACCGTAATTTTCTCCAATCAGAAGCTTAACAATTGACTATCGCGCAACAGGATTCCTACTCTACATACATCCACAAGAAACAGATAAATTAAATTGCTTGAAATCCCAGACAGGTCTCAAAGGTCGATCCTACGACCAGCTTTTGCATGTACATACACATCCTAGTAAAAGTTAAGATGAATGAATGACATGCGTAAGAGCGAAAAAAAACCAAAAAGTGCTCCGTATGGTGAAACGTGTTGCATTCAGGTCAACCCAACTTCAACCAGGAAGTTTACTCGTACTCTTAACAACACTACTTCAATCGAATCCAGCACAAATTATGAGTATTCGAAACGCACCAGTAGAGTGTGCACGATCACAAGAACCCTTCCAGACATTCGCCGAGGCATGGAAATTTGTGAAACGCGTGACATAAGAAGCCCTGCGGAGGTTATGTCGCTGGTCAGCAGCTACAGAGGCAGCTATTTTCCTGCCGGACACTGTCAGGGACGTCTAGAAATAAGCGGAGAAAAAACCTAGAGTGGTCAATCTTACCCTCAACCTTCTCGTGGTGACTACCGGTAACACCAGGGGCAATTCTGGGGGCTAATCAGAGGGGCGACTGGGTAAGATCAGTCACTCACCGGACGTGTAAAATTAGATTATGCCGACAGACGTACAACCTCGTACAGCCTGGTAAACAAGGTACAACGTAAATGCCTGGAATCATGGTCTCAAACTGGACTGCGGAAAGCATGTACATGTAGCAATGAATGGAATCTCCGCCAGGAGGTTGAAAAGTCTTCTGGAAGAAGCATGAAGATTTTCTGCCCTTAACAGTGTCGAGGACGGGTGAGGAACTGAGTGCAATTGAAGTGAAGCCGCTAACTGTACGCCAAAACTACGTCAGAGAAACTACCAGAGAACCGAAGACATCGTTAAACGCTTTTACCGTCTTTTACGTTAACTGTTGTGTGTTATTTGTTTTAAAAGATATTTGTACTTTTGTTGTACCCACAGTAAGTCCTTGAGACTTGCCCTTGCGAAGTAAATAAATAAGTGGAACAGCAGTGATTTTTGATATTCTTGACATTACTTTTTTTGAATCTATATCCGGATTCTTTCCTGAGAAGTGTCGACTACGAATAATGCCTCTGGGAGAATCGGAAGATTTGAGAGAAAAGCTGGAAAGATCAGTCGGATTTATGACTGCTGGAACTTTGAACGTATCGGTACCACCACAGATGGCCTCAGCACTGCGGGATCTTTTCAAAATCCTTTGTAGATCACCACTACTAACAGGAACTTGAAAAAGTCGTGTCTGCTGCTGGCGTCCGCCAATAAATGGAGTGTCAGTGGCCTTACAGAAGAGACGTTCTTTACCCTCGACTAGATAACGGTAGTCGAGGTAGGATCGAGGCGTTCGAGTGATTTCTAAAGAAGTAAACAGCATTGAGAGCATCTTACCAGTAGTGGGATCCGACTGAATGACAGTACTAGCTGCAGATATTGTGACAATTTTGACAAGGGACTGATGAAGTCCAAAAGTAACCATGAGACCGGAGGGTGAAATATGCACCCCTGATGTTCGAGGAAACGGGATAAAATCGTCCTGGGAGGGCGATTTCGAGCTCATTTTAGCAGATTTGTCAATGATAGAAGTAGACGAAGCTTGTCCGTCGGGACTCTCTTGAAGGAACGAGACATACGGATCCGAAGAGGCCAAAAGAGTCTCGTTCTCATCGTCCTTCTAGCAAAGGAAATATCTGTACTGCAGTTTATTCTATGGAATTTGGACTACTTTAAGGTTATTAGCACTTACAAATTCATCTTCAGAGGAGAACAATAGATTTTTTGAGTTAAGATGCTTGAATATCTTCCGAATACAGGGCTCCAAACATCCACGTGACGTGGACACCGTCCTTTCTGCTGTGTGTTGAATGTCCTAGTAGGGAAAAAGAAATCCACTTCAGTGAGGAAGCGCAACACTATTCTACATTATCCAAACCTCTGATGAAAGATGCCTTCCAACATTTATCTTTTGAGGTAACGTAGTCTGATTTGGGCACTATCATTTGACCATCTCTTTGTGGAGCAGCATTGGCGATCCGATTCCTTGGGACATTGATAATAGAAGGTTTTTTAGCTAATCTAATTGAGAATCTAACCCTTGTATACTCACGGAAGCAGTCGGCTGACAAAGGTTCCCAGTAGGGTTGGGAGGAGCCTATCATTGTCTGCCGGCCAGTAAATGCGTTGTAACAGTATGGCAAACCAAGTTTTTGGCCTTCTCGTCAGCAGTGTTTGATTTGTTTCCGTGAGTGACTAAGACAAAATGCTCTCAATTAATGAGACACCGGGTCTCCCAACTAAACGGAAGAGGACCAAATGGCTTACTAGTTAGACACACGGAGATGAAGCTCCGGTGAACTGAAGAGGTAAAATGCTGCAGAAAGAGCGCTGGCGGGGCGAATGGAAGAAGAAATATAATGAGACACTGTACTCCAGTGACAGGTGTCATCTCTGAATTCCTGTCCTAGTTTAATTCTCCCCATTAATTTTCCAAGTGCTATGATAATGGTAGATAAGCAAATCCACCCCTCACCTCCTCTTGGCACATAGAGATAAGGTCATTTACGACATTAACTCTGGATCTGACATCCAAGAAACCTATGAGTAAGTTATTCGACAAGGGAGATCATTCTGATATAATTGCTCAGCTCTCTGAAGATGATGTGCGAATAGGGGAGTGCTCACCACAAATGTAAATTTAGTATGGGAATTGAGCAGCAAACTGTATAGGTAGTAGTTCGATGACCAGACTAACTGAATTTGCATGCAAACAATGGCCGAGGTGAGTTCAGAAATAATTCAACCCCCTCTTGACTCTGCAAAATTACAGTGAAACAACTGTTAAAAAAGAGGAATCAGATCATCTGCTATAACAAGTACAAAAATTTCCTTAAAGTGTCTCTCAAAAAGCAAAAATTGTTGGCGAACGCGTTAAAGTATTCAAATCACTTATTGCGCTTCAATACGTACTTTTATTCCACTTTAGCAGTATTTTCACAAACTCTAATGAATTAAACTCACTTTCAAAATCTTTGTAAGCGTCACATCATGAATCGCAGGATCTGAGGCAATGAATTCGAAGACGGGAGGACAGTCGGGTGATGGGTACATCAGGGGAAACTTGGCAAGCAGAGTTACATTTCCAGCACTGGGAAGGGATTCCAGAGTCCTAGATCCAGTTGGCATCGGAGAAGAAGCAGTTGCCATAACGATTGCATCTGTAGTGGATTGGAATAGCGCATCTAAATCGGCTAAAGGTAGGGAATCGGAGCGAGCGCGTGAGTCAGCAGTAGTGCTGGAACTCTCATTGAACAAGTCGAAGCCACAGACAGTTCGATGGTGGTAGTGATTGCGGCGGCAGTAATAAAGACGCAGACGCACGGTGCATTGGGCAGGAGCGCGGTCCACGTCCTCAACTGTGTACTGTGACGCGATGTCAAAGAGCATAAAATAATGGAGTGATTATAGAATGAATCGCCTATCTACAGAGAGATCTGGCCCAACCCCCAAATGGATGGTGCATTAAGATGAAGTGTTAACAAGCGTAATATGGATTCCACAACAGAAAAAATCAACGATTACACTCATCTTGGGTTCCACCCAAACAAGGAGGATACTGATGACCATTAATTCAGAAATGTACTCTAGCCCGTCATAAATGTTATTTTCAGAATTAGCTGTGCTCTCTGTAGCCCCTCAATGATAATCCGATATCTAGAAAACTTCGGATGTCTTAAATCCACTCAAAATACGGCTAGACCAGTGATACGAAAATCAGGAATTCGAAGACGCAAAGCCTGTGAGTCCTGAGGCGAGATGCCCCTAATCGACCTGGAAATTAGCAAATTAAGCATGAGTCCTGCAAGAACAGTATGGATAAGCAGCTGAAGCTTAGGCACTCAAAAGCCTTTTACTTGTGCACTAAATTCTGGATTCGACAGGTGCAAGCTGACGCAAAATTACTCTCAAGCGATGATCAACACGAAAGGGATGCTGTCAGGCAAAACTCAAACTCGAATACAGGGGAGAAAATGAACAAAATCGTCTCTACAATGTGCGATGTCGACTAGAAAGACAATGCTTCAACCTGAAGAATGGAAACTATCAATCAAAATGATCTGGCGATATTCCCAAACTAATAATTATTCAACTTATAAGTGTTTGTAATTCTCAGGTATATTTGAAAGAAACGATCTGCTACATAGGAAAGATTGGGATGAATAAATAACCTAAGAGCCTATCTTCAGAAGGCTCTGAACAGAAGACCAATACACTAACTACTACAGGTAAACTGGCCATTGTGAAAGAGACACTAGATTTTTGAATATTGCATCTGGGTTTAATCCCACTATTCAAAAAGTTTCCTATATTAAAATACAATAGTAACGGACGTGAACATCACCTTACCTGACCAATTGATGAACTAAGGAGAGAAACCTCCTGTGTTACAAACTGGAATGCGGGCGATTCCGGCTTTCCAATTTGAGGTGCTAAAGGCGAGAAAGAGGTAACAATTATACTTAATAATTCATTGAATTCAATTTCGGATTCGCCAAATGTACCCATCTGATAGGAAGTAGTTCGACTAGTAGAGTCTGTACTGCTGTTAATTACCTGGAAAACAAACAGAGATTAAAACAACTTTGTTTTGTAGATTGACTATACAAATGCAAACACTGATTGTAGAGCTACCTGGGGGTCAGATTCCTTTCCATCAGCTCCGAAAGTGATTGGACGCTGTGCTATTCGGCAGCTGGGTATTTTGATGTTGTCAACGTGAAGAAAAGCGACGGGAAGATTGTACACCCTCAGGTGGCGATCACAGGACCAAGTGATCAGATTAGCGGGTTCGACTGAGGAACAAAACGATTAATAAAATGATAGATCATTATTGATTCCCCACACATCCAACAGAGTGGATGGTAGTCCCAAGGTAGGGTTAATCAATTCTAGTTTGAAAACCCGACCAAAGATAGTGAAATACTACAATGTTGACTGTATCCAAGTTTTCGGTGAAAATAAACGTTCCAGCACATCAAAGAGGATCACTACAGCCAAAACGCGGCGAAGTTCGATGCATAAAATTACCCTATTGAACTATTTTAAACATAAAGAAGACCTCAAAACTCAGATTGCCTCTCAGTCCTTAGAAAAACAAAATCCAATAGAATGCTTATTTTGAGAGGTTTCCAGATAAGCTCTATTGGAAATAAGTGTAACAAGGCATAACTAAGCATTGCTAGAGAACCATGGTCTGATCATCCTGAACAATGCCTAAAAAAGCGAAAACTTGGGCCAAAGAACGACTGAATTTCTTAATAGATGACAATCATTTAAACCTCAACACTCCGCAGATTCCCTCCTCGCAACTTCTAGCCCCCATAATTAATAGCTTCTACTGAAAACAATAGCTTAATGAATGGGCTGATAATTAATAAATTAACTGATGTAAATTTTAAGCATAAAAAACAGTAAATCTAAACCGAATGAGAATGTACTCGATTCTTTCAGGTTGTCAAACAAGTCAGTCTTGTTCTTTTGAGTGAATGGAGGGAATTCTGATCGACACCAGCCGATGCCACGGACACAACTCTCCTCACTGACGCTGCTAACGGCCGTAATACCTTCAGCATTACATCCACCACTACCGACACTTCCATCGTCCCCAATCATGGTGGGCACCAAGCGCATCGGAGAAAGAGTGTCTGAACGCCATAGAATGAGGCCTGAATTCGTCCAACGGGTACGCTGAGGTAAACTGATTATTCCTGATCCCTTAGGCTGAAAGTTATGAGCAGTTGGCAAGTGATTTGAAATCAGACTTTAACAAAAAAACCCATCAACATTCCCTCTTTGCGTTATGAAAATGAATGGAATTACATGTGCCAGAGATAATGAAACAAATGATTCGGCTAGGAACGAGTCTAAAAAGCAATACTCTCACGCATTTCCAGCGCTAGTCCCCCAACTCTTCTCTATACCTGAACATTTTCGTAATCTTTCAACCACTGTTTTTCTGCAGAAGCGTTCATCAGAAGGAATCTAGGCTGAAAAAATTGCAGGGATGAGAATTCATCTCTTAGATTAAACGAGGAGGACCTAAGTTGCAAGTGCCCCTTTTCGACTTTAGCGAAAAGCATTCCGAACTCGAAACCTTCTTCTGTAAGTCATTCTCACAGTAAGTGCTCGATCAGATAGGTCCAAGTTAGTGATTTGATTGCCAGAAGTGGAACTTTGCTTCGAAGCCAAAAAAACCTCGGATCAGTTAAAATGACCGAAGAGCCCTACCGATATAACTAACCGGGTTAGCAGATGTACCCAACCATGCAAATTTTAAAAAACGTAGGAAACCTTCTTAAATGATTGTTGCGAAATGATTAACTAAATGAAGAAATTTCCTTACATATGATGAACCAGATCTCGTGAAAAGACGGTACGATTTGAAATAATTATTTATTGGTGCACCCTCAGTTGACCACCGACAAATCACTTATCCACTTGTTAGAAACAGCCAACGCATTGACAAGAACAAAAGGTCTGATGGAAATAAGACCTTCCTAATGCGATTCCATGACTAGTATGAATAACCCTCAGAATGAAGGAATGATATGAACATAATGAAATATTTTTTGATTCACTGGTTTTGATAATAGCGTAACTTGCATTTTAACAAAGAATCGCGGTATCTACCCAGAACTGAGATTATGTTACAATAAAAAAAATGGGGACTTCCAAGAAAAGATCACCGGAAGATGACCCGGAAGTATGATAAAATCCTTTCCTACTCCAAATGGAAAACTTCTACAGGGCCAACAGAAGTCCTGGGGTGGCTAAAACGTCACCTTAGACTAAGATAATGGAAACAGAGTGTAACTCAACGAACCCAAATCGAAAATCTAAATGGATGAGAACAAATCAAACTAATACTTTCTTTCGACGCCAGTGTGGTTCGTCATTTATTGTGAATAATGGCAATAGAATTGTGTAGTTTTGGTGCACCCCGATCTTTATAAGTACGCTTTGCTTACCTAAAACAAGACTGTCGTAAAAGAACGTCAAATTTCGTTTCGGCAATAATATTCAAATCATTTGATTGGCATAAACTAAATAAGTTTCCAATGTTAACTAGACGAAGTGGCTGGCCAAAAAACTGAACATAACATCAAAAGGAAATGACAGTACGCCATAGCAGTGAGATAGATTTTACTGCTTGATAAATTGAACAGATAAAGCGGAAAAAGCGCAACTGAAGTTCTAGTACACACAGCAGATGGACCCAGACTTAACCGGTAAACGCCAAAAAAAAAGTTTAGGAAAATAATGAAAAAAGCCTTCTCACGCCAGGCCCTACGAATCCCAGAGAGTAACACTTTATCAATCGGAGAGGTTGAAGCTAAACCAAACAAGGGATTGTAGATTTTGTTTTGAAAAATACCCTCCTGTTGTTCAGTTAATGTTTTAGATGTGTTCAGGTAAAGTTTGCGGCGAATACTCAAGTGCCCTTCGCTTTATCACAATACACATTAACAGATAAACAATTACCTTATTCTGAGGTTTCCACTCTCCCTTAAGTTTTTTGAGGTTGCCGTATATGTTCCCAAATCATTCTCAACCATTGGATTAAGCGTATGTGTGCGTACAAAGAGTGAAAATCCACAGAAGATTGAAATAATGTGGTCCATTACTACATTGACCAACCACTTAGCCCGTCTCAGATGCCAGAACGACCGCTGATCTACTGATTATCGAATTGAATGCTAACATAGAACCTTGGTCAGAGAAGCACCAGGAGCCACGATCTCAATCGAGGCCTTAAACACAGATTGAATAAGGCGAACGAAAAAAAAGGATCAGTCGGAAGGAAACCGACAAGTGCAGGTCCGGCCTGCAGTCCAAATCGGAGTACTATAGAACATACCACTTCATTTTGAAGACATTAAACTAACCGATTTCATACCTGGGAAAGCCTAATATGCTTTCACAAGTCTAAGATTCGGGTTAATACGACCTAGTCAACAACTACTGAACTATATAACTAACTACATATTTCCGAAAAAGATTTAATGGTAGCCAAAAATCACCTAATTTTGTTCGCCACTGCAAAGCAAGAATCAGGATGGCTCAAACTAAATAAATAAATAAATAAGAAGACAGGGAAATGACTTGCTGTATAACGAAGATGGAACATTGGGATTTTCTTGTAATTGCTGACTAGCAGGGCGTTATCAAAGTCACTGAGATGCCAAACACGCAGACTACCGTCCTTGGTGGAGATGGTGAATTCGCCAGAACGAGCTGGCGACCAGGCCATTGACAACACTCGCGAGGACTGCATTGAGAGGTGGCGCTCGGGTGTGCAATTCTGCCAAGAAAGAGAGTAAAATAAGTTTCAGTTTATATATGTATATGCCTCATTTTTCAGTTAAGCTAGGTTTTAGAAGTTCGCAAAAATTTGCTGACCACTGGATGAGGTTATATAAAAGACAAACGATGAATTTATGCGCTCTCTAACTATACGTTTTCATCGTTGAACGCATGAATGACCGACTTCTAGACACGACTAAGGGAGGTCAAACATTATGGCGTCATGGTCTTTACGAACTTGATTAATGGATCTCAGAAAATTACTCTTCTGTTGTTCACAGAAGGAGAATTTTAGAACTTACTCTTCTCACCATAGAGGCATAATTCGGCCTAGAAGAAGGGGGGAGATAAGGCCAACTTCCACTCCCTCCAGGCGCTTTGGAATAAAACCAACCATGTGCACTAATCGGATTCTTAGTGCTCTTCATCCCAACCCATATTAGAAAAATAATGTGCAGGATCATGTTCTGTAAACGCATTTTGGAGAATGAAAGCAGTAAATATGATAAGGCCATATTTGCGGTGTAAGTAGATTTCGACCGTATTTCAGTGAGGAGTTAGACATGCCTTGTTCTGGACATTTGACCTGCACATTCGTACAACAAGAATCAACAGCCCGAAGTGTTTTTTCATGTCTCCTGTAGGTTTTCACGGACACTTGTAACTGCAAAACGGGCTGAAGGACAGCATATTCCAGTCTCCGATTTTCTAAGTTAGTATCCAACTCAACTAAAGCTTACATAGAGTTTCCAAGGAACATGACTGTTGGCAATTTTTCCTAAACCATATATAACATTTCTATGCTCGTAGACGAATAGACGTAAAAGCGAAATGCATGGGTTTACATTACTTACGCGAATGTCCCAAAACTGTACAGAAACGTCCCCACCGGTTGCAAATTTGTGCTCCCTGAATGGATCCCATCGAATTAGACTAGTAGCGGCTGTTACAGTAGACAAAAAATGCTTCCCTTAGCGCAAGTAAAGATAAATAAATGCAGAAAGGGAATAGTACGTACAATACATTTCACAATTTTTTACCAATTTGCATGGGTCCCTCAAATCCCACACTGTGATGGAACGGAATTGTTCACTCGATGCAGCCGCAAATATATTAGGCTGCATTGGACACCAATCCACCGAGTTAATCGGCCGGATGTAGCCCTGGAGGTGAGCCGTCATAGACAAACGACCCTCATTTTCCGACCACGAGTATATCTCACACCTATTCCGTCGCTAATCAGAAAACAATTATGTATTGATTCCATAAGAGCCCTACTACTAGCGCGAGTCTGGATCCATCATGAGGATGACATTGAATGATTGAGGGCTCCTCCGCAATGGTTTCATGATCGTAGGCCTTTTTGAGGGGGAACTGAAGATCTATCACAGATACCTCCTTAGACCTATAAACATAAAGTCAGAAAATGATATTTAGGAAGGCCTACCCAGCTAGAAATGCAAAGCGTCCAGTACAGTCAACATCCAATACGGAAGCCTATTACAAGTATTAGTGACAGAAAGCTCAAACTGTACCTCCAAGTCTGTATGTGGGAATTCTCCAATTAAACGACTTTCCTAGAATGAGAAGGCTCTGAAAGTTCAAGGGGACTTACTTCCAAAGCAACAAAATAAAAGCACACTCAGGTTTAAATGGACTAATTTTATTCTTTCAAACAACCATTCCCTTATCAGGACTTTGAAGAGACGGGTACACATTAAATACGGAAAGGGCAAGGCACAAGCCTTCTCACAAGAAAGCAAAAACGCTGTACATACCGATAGAGATCTGAGCAAGAACTTCAGTGACATTAGATAGACCGCCAAAAATGAAGCCATTCACAGAAACACAATTACATAACATATATGTATATACATAGGAGGAGGCCTCGGTTAAGTTGTGTGGCTACTACGAGGATGCTGTAGACAATTCCACAGATGGGTTTTCGGTTACAGAAGAGTTCTTGGCGTCAGATTTGACTTCCACAGGAGCCGAATATGATTTGTTCTCTGCAGGAGGCAATGGTAAAGTAGGAAGATCGGTAACTTTTTCAGAGGTGAGATGACTGGGAGTGGCTTTCCTTCGTTTGTAAGCCCGTGGGGATGATGTGCTTCCACGGTAGAAAGAAGCGCGAGCTACTCGACTGGCATGTCGGGAACGTGATGCCACAGGGTTGACGCTGGATCCAGAGGCACTGCGGAGAGAACGGACAATACTGTTTGAATTCACTGTGGAGAGGTCAGAACGAAGGCGACGCTTTCGACGCTTGCGTTGGGCTGGACCATGTGATGCTGCTGAGGAGGACGGAGATGCAACGGGAGCTTCAGGGGGAGGCTGCTCGACGTCTGGAGAAAGTAAAATGTCAGCAGTATCGTTCGATTCCTTTCGCACTTCCAGTTCTACAAATTCCTTTTCTACCACAACCTCTTTCTTTAGCAGGGTAGGGTAGTCAGCCAACGAAGAGGTATCGTTAGATAGTGGAACATCGAGGGTATTTTCCACTTTTATTGTACAACTTCCAAGAGATGCAGAACCCTTAAATTGTACAAAACACTCAATTATCATAGGATCGATGAAACGAGCGCATAGCAACAGATTAAAGATTGCTTGGTGAATGAGGTTGGACAATAGGAGTATTCAAAGTGCTTGCAAAAAATTTTTTTCTAACGAACTTCTAGATATACAGGAAAAAAGATTGTCTTTTCTTGCGTAGGTCTGCATAATGGCACACCAACAAAGTTCATACAGAACTCCGACTGCCAAGAGATAAATCCTAACTTAAAAATGCAAAAAAAATATATAACTAAGTTCAGGTGCCAGGTATTAGGGGAAAAAGTTGCATAAGCATGGAAATCCAAGCCCAGTCAATGGGTTTCAAGCCCCATTTGACACTGAGCCCATTTGAAGGACATATACGAAAGTAAACCTCAAGCACCACGCTGGCCACAACTCTTCACGAATGAGATAAAGGTGCTACTCAAATGTCCCCTAAATCGAGGTAGAAATGGCTAGGAAAAGAGACCTACCGCTTCCCATGTGAAAGATTATAAATTTGCAGCTGACCATCAAAAACGACAACCACAAAGTCAACCGATGGTAAACAATAACTGTGGTGAGCTGAGGAGGTGGATGAAATAGATGATGGAAGCACATGAGCACCCGCCGGATCTGGGCTTTTTTTTACCCAGTGTTCAGTGTTCACCAAAGAGAAAAAAATAGCTTTACTTAAGGATAAAACTTACCCCTAACGACGCAGGATTTGATACTGCTGGACTGTCAGAAAAAGAGGCGGCTTGCTTGCTAATACCAGTTGGAGTTGAAGCGGAGGAACTTTTTGGAAGATATTCAGTAATTACAACACTGAAACCGTTGGTGAACACCTCAAACTGCTGGGAGCAAGTGCGGTCAACGGAATTTCGAGGAAATCTGAAAGAAAATGAGTGGTTACTGTTGATTGGTTCAAAGTTTGAACATTTGATTTGATAGCTTACGTTGGCTGCAAAACGGAAGAATGCTTGACTGAAGAAATCGAGGCCCCATTGCCCGAAGATAAGTGTCGCTGAAACCTTCGTCGATGTCCTATTGAATCGGTTACGCCAGCGCCGGCTTCCTCTTGGCGTTCTTTGATAATGGCACGGGCAATAAGATTCTGTTCCTCGACGATTTGTGGATTTAGCTTTGGCTTCCTCGTGGAGGTACCCTTTCGCGTCTGGCACATTTCACAACGAAAAGCCTCTGCTGAATTCCTGTAGGTACATACAGTACAATCCCACGACTCTTCCTCTAAATTACCCATTGCGGATGAGGAGATTCGGTGCTTCCGTTTGCTGAAGGTATAAAATAATTAACATTAAATACGGATTTAAAAAAATAGATAGTTGAGAAATAATAATTTATCGAGCTATTCACACGAACCGGATACGTGCCCTGAAAAAAAAAATCAGACAATAGGAATCCAGAATACGCCAGAACTGTGCAGCTTGCAGGCTGGTATATTAAGCTTCCATATAAACGTCAATCAATGTGAATCGATGAAAGAGCATTTTAAAACGGGAAAAGCGAAAATTATCGATTTGGAAAACATTTTTGGTAATAGACGAACATGGATCTACGATAATAAGATCTTTGAAAAACAATGCTTAATGTAAGAACGAGGTCTATGGTTAATAACTAGACATTAAACTACCGGCTAGAATCCGACTGGCGTGAATCCATCTCTAGGCTAAAACCATTCGATTGTTCTCAGGAGAAGAGAAACCATAAATTCCGCCTGTCCGTAAGGTGGAACAGAACATGACAAAATATCTTGAACTCAAGAATCTGTTTTAAAGGGAAAAAAATTAAATTTAATATCCATTTAAGCATTTAAAAAAGTTTTTAGACAGCATCAAAATAATTTTTTTTGCAAATATTGGCTGAAGTGTGGATCGAATACATTTCTAGTGTTTTAGCGTTAACTTGCTCCCGTGCAACTGTGATTCCTTATTTTGGTTTAAATACAGTAATTTTTTGCTCCAAAATATTACATCAGCAGAATGATTTGAATAAATAAGAGTATATTTATTTTGAAGTTAAATGTTTTGACTGATCTTGAATTAAAAATTTGATTGTTTATCACAATTGTGGGCCTAGTTAACTTATTAAAGTGACCTTGCCCTCCGTATTGAATCAGCTTCACAGCATGTTCCGCGAGTATTTGGAAAAGAGCAAGGTATGGGTAGATAAGATGTAAGTTTCATAAATTATTAACTTCATATGTTAGTGCCTCAGCCGTTATGAATTACACTGAGCTTGAAAACAAAGTTCGTGAGGCGACAAGTGATGAACCCTGGGGACCACATGGGAAGATTTTGAACGACCTCGCAAGGGAAACTCATGATAGTGGTGGCCTCGTAGAAATTATGACAATGCTCCTAACCCGTATATTCTCGGAAAATCCTAATAACTGGCGTCGTACATATAAGGTTTCTATACAAAACTTAAAAATATGTTTTATATCCTCGTCGTCTTTTGCAGTTTAACCACGAATTTTCTCATGCCAGGGCCTAACTGTCCTTGCACACTTGCTGCGCGTTGGATCAGAGCGTGTTTGTGATATCGCTCTCGATAATATTTACAATCTCCGCTCATTGGAAAACTATCAATGCGTTGATGAACGAGGTCGAGATCTGGGCTCTTCGGGTATGAGTCATCCTATCTCTATCGTTTTTTAGTTAGAATAAAGGCTCATGAAGTGGTTGAGCTCATTCAAGATCCTGAATTTTTAAAATCTGAACGCCAGAAGGCCCTTTCATGCCAGAAAATCTATGATGGTATCGGAAATAGTCATTTTTCGGGGCCCAATAACTACTCTAAAAACTATAGCGCGTAAGCTTTCTTCCAGTATTTATTAAACGTGTATTATGCCTCATTAATTTTGACTAAGCAAGCTCTTTTTCTTTTTTTATGTTTCCTCCCCCTCTCACCGTGTGTTAACACCTCACGCTTATTTTTTTTCCTATTTTTTCCGCATTTGTTCTCACCCACTATCAATTACCTTAACACTCAAAGATATGATGATGACGATGATTCTTATCGATTTCCGGTACGCGCCGCTCCCAAATCCGAAATGCCATGGCACTCAAGGGGCGGTGTCGATTCCTCTTTTCAAAGTTCCCCCCCTAAGCAACTAGGCAGTTTTGAGTCCTGGAAGGAAGCCCATGAGCGAACAATTGTTGACGAAGTCGCCGATAAGTTTTCGGAAATGTATAGGGCCGCCAAAGTGGTCACCAACGATCTATTTGGCAAGCCTCGAGTTCCACCACCCTCGATGTAAGCGTCCGTCTTTTCGTGTGCCCATAATTTGTTTGCAAGTCTAGTTTGCTTATTTTTGTCTGAGGTCTGAATTTTGGCGCCGCTTTTCGGTTTCAAACATTGAATCGCAAAAAGTAAAAGATCTGATTTAAATCGTGTTTTAGCCAGCTTTAAAAGCTACTTACTCAGTTAATCCTGTGGCAGAAAAAACCATACGGGCCTAGTTCAATTGGAGGAAAAGTTCTAAAGGTCTGCTCGCTTCCCCTGCGGATTGAGTTTGCTTTTCGATTGTGTTGATTACAGTCAGCTTCGAATAAAAACTCCCCTTCTGTTGATGATCCCCCCAGTCATAATTCGGTCCCGATGGGCGCATCTCTCTTGCAGTTACTGCCCGAAGCAAATCATTTCTTGAAAATGAGTTAATCCCAGGACTTTCTATCTACTGACATTTATCAGTGTCTAAAAGTTGTGATCTTGCACTTGGTGTGATCACGACGAGCAGTCAAGTGCGCAATCCTCTTTGTTTCTCCTGTTCTTTTAGGTGTTTTTAGACGCCGCGTGACATCCATTTTTACTCGAAAAAATTATCGTACAACTCAAACTGTCTTTTTCTCTTTTCCCTTATCGTAGTCTCTTAGCACTCTCGACCTCTATGGAGGTGTTTTTTTCCTCATTCGTATGCATACTTACGATTGTTTCTGCTAAACTAGTCCCTCATAGGTGTCTCGCCTTTCCGATTAATTTTGGGAGCGGGATTTTCCTATTACACTGTAGTGTATATGGGTATCTCTCCCTAGTCCCTAGTATTTTCGATGGTTCCACTTGAAATTATGATTTCCCTAAATCCAGTTTTACACGTCACCTCATGTATCCCTCGTGCTGAGTCTAAAATTAATTCAACTCATACTGACAGTGAGCTTTTTAACAGAATTTGGTTTTTTCACACTAATTTGTAGTTGATTCTAGGGGCGCTACCACCCACCATAACGATATTTGGGTTTGCTCACTTACTGCACGATTGATTCCATTTTGATGTGCACTTCGCTCCTATTCTGTTTACTCCTTGGTGTTTGTTCACATTTGATCAATCAAAGTCCACTGAAAATGACCAAATGCTCCCCATTTTTTTCGAAATATCATCACTTCGATATCAATAGGGTTATCAGGTTTGAAATGCCTAATGTCAATTAATAATGGAAAGAAGTGTGCATATTGGCGGAGTAACTTGTCCAATCGCTACACTAACTGAGCATGAACCACAGGTTGATTAATACGCCACAATCCTTAAGCATGTTAAGACGCATGATAAATCGGCAATTACCTATATTCAAGTTAAATTTGGTTTACTGTCTAGTCCGGGTTGCAAGAGGATTATAGTAACTAATTTCCAACAGAGTGCAGTGAACGAATCTTCAAGACTTACTTTCATGATTTTCAACCACCGTACGTCAATTAACCGACGGCATCTGTCCACCCATATGGCCCAAATACTTGAAACCAGTTTCAGACCAATTGTTTCATGATAGATTCATTCAATGACCCAGATAGGAGTGATCAACTAGTAGTAGATTATGCTAGACCTTCCATCTCTATGGTTTGCTTTTAATAGGAAGATACTTAAATTCAGTTTGCCGCTGTTACAAATTCTCAGTTTCACGCATTTTTATTGTTTCTACTGGTTGCTAAGCGACAATTTATGCCTATACGAAGATTTACCGTCTTAATGACGATTGACGATGGCACTAGTCCTCACAGCCTATGATAATCTCTGAGGGCGATTGTGAAGCCACTCGTTCGCTTTGTCTGATTTTAACTTTGCTCTAATCCGCGAATGCTCTCATAACGCACTACCCTCAAAGATCATTGCTCATGCTTTAGATACGAGGAAGATCCGCACAAGGTGTCTGAAGAGACCTTTAGCTTTCCTGAAGAACTGGAGGAGGACCAAGGTGGATTTAGTGGCTTCCAAAAGGTTCCGACTGCTTCTGCTCCGTCTAACAGTACTTCAATGTTGGTTCCCGCGAGAAGCCTCACTCAGCCTTTGGCTCCGGCTTCGTTGGTTGATTTGGATGCATCCACTAGCGAGTCACGCATTGCGGTAAGAACACCGTTTCAAATTATCGTTGTCATTCGTATTGCAATTTGTTACTAAAGGCGTGTTTTTCATGTCTTATGTTGGAACATATTGTAAGGTGCTCGTTCTCTTGAGCACTAAGATTTCGTCCCTAGTTGTCATTCTCGGAATTCCCGCTTCTATTTTCTCTCTCAGTGGCAGTGTTCATTGAATTTGTTGACCTTTGCGCTTTTCTAATCCATAATATTTTATTGGATCTTTCCTTTTAGGCGATTCTTGTGTAAACCATGGTTGGACATTTCGATTGTTTTGTCCTACCCAGAACTCCAAATCTTCTTTTTCGCAAGAACTGAAGTTGCCCCACAAAATTTCGAGAAGGTGATTGAAAGTAGTCTAGATTGACAATCGCCTAACGTTAATATGGTCAAGCAAGTTCGTCCTTAAAATATCCGTGCCTCTGTGATTTGGTCACTTCCAATGCATTTCCTAAGTTATTTGTTCAAATGAATGCTGAAAATATCTTTTTACTGAAATCCGACTCAGTGTAAGCTCGACCAGTGCGCTCAGAATCTCGTTAAATGGAATGCCTTTGGATTGAATTCTTATTACAATGAATTCGATTTAGATGCACTTTTGAATGATCTAGTTTAAAATCATTCGAAACGTTTACAAGCTAATTATGCCCTCTTGCTATTCGACGCGTTTAAATGAGTTGTAGCATCTAAATATTGTAAATATTGCCACCTGCGCAAAAATGTCCTTTTGGTTACAATTGGATTACAAGTGGGACTTTTAAAATATCCGCTTATATGCTTTTTCCCGCGGATAAACCAGTTAGTTTCGTTCATCTCTGCTTTTCTAAAAACAAAAATGATATAAATGATAAATAGAGATCTCGGACGGTGAATATCATTCGTATCTTAGTAAAAACTGAAATGAACTTTCTACTGGCTGCGAGGTCTTGCAGCTTCCACAAACCACACTGGCAGAACGTGTAGCCCAAAGCCCTATATGCTACCCAGTCTTTTAATTCTGAATCGTTCGACTTCTATGTTATTCCCAATTCAATAGCTACTGGTATTAAATGCTTTAGAGATTATGCTTTTGCTATTACCCTTAGACACCTCCACGATTGCCACGACCGCCATCGTCCGAAAATCTCGCGTCTTGGTCGAAAAATGCCCAAATTAGTGGTAATATCGATCTCCTCGCTGAATGTGGCAAAAGTCACGCCAGGTCGGCTGCAATATCTGCGCCTTCCACAGAGTAAGTCAAGTTGCATAAATATTCGTCGGGTCATCTTAATTGTAGCCATTAAACGCTCTTGCAGATGATGTCCGCCACCCACCTCCTTTTCCTGAATCCCTTTGGAAGCACTCTCATTGGTTGTAATCTCAAGCACAATTATCGTCGATTGAATTCCATGAATTCTATTGAAGAAGCACTTTTGCAGGCCCCTTAGACACCCATTTATATAATGCTCACTTTTACTGTTTGCGTTCGTATTAAACGTTCACGTTTGTTTGCGTGTCAGCTTCATGTGATTGGAAAGGGCGTCACATCTCAGAGTTGGATGCAAAGCTCAGTTGGGTGTATAGATAACCCTTGAGGAAGCCCATACGATTCCTTCTGTCTCTAAAGTTTAATAAGATCCAATGTTTATTGGCCTCTTGAATCTTTGGACCGCGGCGTCACGATATAAATATTCTAATCTTAATGCAGTTACCAAAACAGTTTTGACCAATCGTGAAATTATCAGGCCATTGTTGAACTACAATTCCAGGTCAATCGGCTCAATTAATGTGCCTTAAGAGGTCAACGTTGGGGTGCCACATGTTGTAAAATATCTACTTTGTGTTTGCTTAGTAGTCTAAAGCTTGACCCAAGGAAGTAGCTTGAAGCTTGAGTACTGGACTCACCCACACCTAGTGCTGTATTAATGAAGGGAACCTGAATTTTGAATGTCCCTAAATCAGGGAATTCTTTTGTGAGAAAAATAACAAGTAGTCCTAATTGTAAGCATCTTATAGTCCGTTGCTATTATACAAACTGCTGCTTCAGACAAACGCTAGCTAGACCTCTTAAACAGCGAAGGAGAACGTTCCTGGGTGGGAAAACCTGGGCCAATCTCGAGATCCAATTTCCAATCAACAGTAGTTTCACTGCAACTGGAGTTCAAAAAAGGAATTTCATTAGATGAATAGTTTACCGAGGTGAGACTACCATCTGACCTTGCTGTGTGTTAGTTTAGGTTATTTTGGCCTTTAGAATGAACTGCGATCCTGTAGGTATCTTTCCAGCCATCACAGGACTACGTAAATCGTATAATAATCTTTTCCTTTGCATGGAGTGATTCACTTCTCTTGCTTCCGCTCATTTTCCACAATATAACCGAGAGTTTATCACAGTTTGGGCCCTGCTAAAGTACGTCTCCCTTGCATCGGCTGACCACTCAATTATTTCGCCATTTTCAGTCTTTTTGCCGACTTCAACGTGGCATTCCCAGCCCTAGGGGCTAATTCAGTTACGAGTGGTGTTGGTGGTGCCAAGCCTCTCGGCGACGCAGACTTCAGTGACTTCTCAAGCTTCCAAACAGCCCCAGAAACTGGCGAATCCACTCCTGGCATTATCGAGCCTACATATCAGTCGGCGGAACCACTCTTTAATGCTTTTTCCTCATCGCCTACTCCGACTTTTTCGACAACCGCGATGCCGTTCACACCCTCAATGACAATGGTAATATTCAAATCACTGCTTCTATCTCTCTTGTTCAAATCTGGTTGCAGACGATTTCAACAGTCTTTTCGTAAATTCTTTTTTTCGGAGTGCATCGTCCTAGCCTGTAGGGATTGGCCTCCATTCGATTGAGTCCCTCTCATTAGTGACCCAGTCATACATCTACTGTTGGTTGTAGTTTATGAAGCTGCAGCTTTTTTCGTGAAGAGTTAGGTCAGCCATGCCTCCT
Source organism: Moniezia expansa (assembly GCA_019097775.1). Classification (NCBI taxonomy): domain Eukaryota; kingdom Metazoa; phylum Platyhelminthes; class Cestoda; order Cyclophyllidea; family Anoplocephalidae; genus Moniezia; species Moniezia expansa. Next base: position 2,906,252 of record JADFDV010000052.1, read on the forward strand.
GGTTTCAGATTTGCCTGGCTCGCTTATTAGAAAGTCAAGTTACCTGTGAAGTTCAAGGTAACGCCTTAGCCTTATAGAGGTATTAAAAGTGTAAGCAGTAGTTTTTCTACACTAATGCGACTCAAAATCGGAGTACCGTATGCAAAGATACAAGCATAGCAAATTAAAGGGTTGCTGATCATCCGAGAAGTCCGCTTTCCTGAGACTGCATGATCAGGCACTTCTTCCTAGCCAAGCATACCTTTTGTCATCTGCTCGCTTACATCATTGCCATCAATCCTGAAGATTGGGTGCCCCTTTACTTGAGGGCCTCTTCTTGTAACGCAAAATTGGATTATTACAATCTTAGTCAGGCCCACCAAATTCCCGCATCAACCCGGCTGGTAGGACAGAGCTGGTTTTTTCAGCCCCGCACATAGCCTCTGTCGGCCATCAGTTTCGTTCTATTTGGAGGCCAATATTACTGTCACACTAGTGCCAGGTTAGAATGAGTTTATCTTTCAACAGTCTCGATTAGTTATACTACGTAAGGTTTGTTTCTATAAAGTCAGTGACACAGCTTGTCGGATCTTGACGTTTCTTGGATTGAAGGGTCATTCAGTTAACTCCAAGCTTCTTGTCTTGATGATTGATCGGTCCGCATTGTAGCCATCGAGTAGGCTAAATTCAATCTTTACATGTATTTTGAATTTGTATGTCTTTTCTGCCTTACATTCGTCTTGGTATTTTTTGAGACAGTTGATTAACTATGTCGCAGAGACAGTGACAGTGCATTTGTGGTGCAACACTTGAAGAAGTCATTTGCTTCATGGGGTCTACAGGACTAAACGAAACAAGCGTGGGGCCGGCCTTTTTAGATCAACCAACCCTGCGTTCTTTTAAGTTTTTTTATCATTAGTTACTTCCTTTGAGTGGTAACGTTTCTACTCTATCCCTCTATCATCACCACTCTGGACACTGATGTACGTAGCGTGGTGGTCTCCTCATATAACTTTAAGCAATTGACAGTTCAAGTCACGCCTCCGTGGGGACAGATGTGGCAGTCACAAAACCGTCTGACATATCAGAGGACCTACAGAAGCTTGTGTTCATATTTATGGAATAGGGTTTTCAATCCCTCATAAACAAGATGAATTGAATAACCTTGTTTCTTTTTCGTTATCTTCCTTTATCCTAAGCTGATCGATGTGATCCGGTTCTAATCGTATCGATCCTAGGCACTTTTGACTATGAATCGATCCTGTTGTTGAATTGATCTACAGTTGCTATTACCCAGATCAACAAGGAAATGTTAGATAGGGGAGTATCAAAGACTCTTCATACCATGTTTTCTGCTTTCTCTACACCTTGCTCTCGCACGTAATTGCCAAATAAAGGCCCAAGTGCGCACCGATCCAGCATATCCATGTGTGATTTGCTATGCGCGGTGCATTTTAATCGATTTACACACACAAATGTGCATTTTGTAAGCCATGTTGGCTTTACCGTATGTGCGCCTGTGTTTTTTCAACCGTTTTAATAGTAACCGAGACTCGGAGTTTATGCTACGCAGAAATGCGTTGATCAGCTTCTCGTCGTTACATACGTTCTGTACAAAGTTAACTTTGCATAAACGCTCGAGATTAAACATAGGCTGTGAATTAATAAATTGGGTTTAGTCAAATAACTGGTCGTGTTCGTAGTGTAATCAAATCGATCCCAATCCTTCCTTCCCTTTCGAACTGTAGGAAATGCAACCACAACGCGATCCACACAGGAATGCAATGAACTTTATGTCATACTGGTAAATACAGTTACGTACTATAGGGACTCTAAAGACCAGGTAACATTGAGCTGAGTGCTTGTATAAGGTTGATATGAATCAAAGCGAATGAGGTGCTAGCGTGGCCGATTAAATCGATTTGAGAACTGAATTAAAGGCATGACCCTTGCAGAGAATTCAGGCTTTTTCAAATTAGTCTCTCTCCCCAACTCCATGGTGAATTATCTTGGATTGTCTTTAAAAGTTACTCCGTTAATCGGGTAAGCTGTTTCATTGTTTCACGTTGTTTTTGCATCGGTCGCTTTGCATCTGCATTGGAAGGCAGTTTTCTCCGATGCTAACTTGAGATGATTTTAACAATTTGTTAATAAGAGCTAGGTTGAATGGCGAGAAGCCGCAATCAAGTTCTGCTTTTCCCCATGCCATCATTCAAGTGTTATTTTTGTCTTTTAATTAGTCTCACATGGCATATTGCCTAATCATATTCGCATTATGGTTATCTTCGTCATGAGAGTTACTTTACCACTTTCATTTTCTCTTAATTTGAATTTCAGCTTAACCACCAGCCTTCAGATGCAATGACAAGCCCAGTCGTAAATCAGTCTGCCAGTTCTAAAGCGCCTTCCAATTTAGGCAAGACGTGGAGTGACTTGACGGCTCTCAATATAAACTTAGATTTCGAAGTAACCAAAAATCCAATCGCTCAGAAACCGGCTGCTCCTAGTCTTATCCAACTTCAAAATCAAAGGCAAAATTCCTCATCTGTTCAACCGATCCAACCACAAAAAAATTCACTGGGTGAGATTTGAACTAGTTAAATAGCCATTAACTGGACCGATTTCATAAGAAGACTGAAATGGATGGGCCTTTTTCGCTTAAGGTAACACATTTGGAACTATTACACAACCGAACAACTCAGCAGGAGACGACTTTTCTGCTTTTAAGGTTTTCAAGTAATACGAAGATAATTTGTAAGGAAATAACTCATTTGAATACTATCCGTCTATAAAGTCTTTCATGAAGAACTATTAAAATGCTATAAGAAATATTACCCTTCCTATGACTATTCATTCATTCGTCCTTTCAAATTGGACTATTGGAGTATGTTTGAAACTTAATGGATAGGTGGATCAGATACAGCCCATACCCTTGTACCATCTGTGTCACTAGGCAAACGCTAAATGAATTACTTGGAGAACTTAATGTACAATGTATGCCATTTATTCAAGAACTGACCTTTTAGTGAGAGTATATTTCTGCTGTAAAATGTGGCTTATTATTTATTCTCGTTCTTATTTCTCTAAGAGAAATTGAGATTTCAATGTAACCTAGTCAGAGTTAGTTTACATTTCTTGATTGAATAACCTTGAAGAGATCTTCCATTTCCTTTGTTAAGAAACTGGTATCTTGATGGCCTTTCCGTTGTTGATCAGTCTCTGATCTCCTTCTAGCTCAAATCCTCTGCTCCATGTGTCTAGAATCATTTGTCATATTCTATTGTGGACGACAAAAGCATGTTCGGACTCCGTGAGAGGTTGACATTTTGTAGCGGATGGCATTTTGCTGTCGAAGCTGTTATTGTTTGCACTGATGTTAGGGTAAGACTAAACTAGATTTACTGTCAGACTTTTCCTCAGTGAAAATGAATAATGACGCTTTTAAGCGTAAGTTGCTAGAAAACTTGGTAAACAAATTAAATTTAACAAGAAACTCGCATAGTTTTAAACGTGTGTACTTCGGAGAAGTGCGCTTTTTGCACGAAAGCAATCCTAACTGATATGATGTGCAGTTAACATTGTAGTCAGGACCTGGAGCTCCTTAGTTAGAAATTGGAACTCTTGTGTTAGATGGTGCTGGCAGGCATCTGCTGGTGTTATTTTCGTTGTTAATGGTAGTTAAAGATATCATTATCGTCGTTGTGACCATCATATTTTCAACCTCTGAGGATATTGAAGGGGAATATGGTGCAATGGCACACATGAAGAAGACAATGCTTTACTTTGATTATCAAATGTTGCAATTTCGGGCCTCTTTAACTTCCATTTTACTAAACTTCACGTGTGAGAATGTTAGCTGCTATGCGAGAAGAGGACTAAAGTTATATTTTCAAAGAGGGTTGCTTCCTAGGTAAATCGTCGATGATCGGCAGATAGAGTTGAAGCTCAATAACTACTTTCATTGTGGCATTTCCATTGAGTTCAAACATCATATTTTACAAATGTATTAGGCAGATAGATTTTGCTCTGTCTGATAATAAAATGAGTTTCCCTAAGTTTCACCTAATATTTTCATGTGTAGGTTTAAGACACGGCAATTGATAAGTCTCCGCCCGATTCCTGTGTCCACTATTGAAATAGAAGTGGTTGAGGGTCGAAATCCAGCCGCTAACCATTCGATGTGAAGATATCAAGCATATGCTTGGGAAAAGAGGTTGAAACAACCTGGAAAATAATGGCCTACGTTTTAGTGTTAGGTACCGGATCACAGGGCTACCCCTTCAGCCATGGGATGGAGACCACTTAGAGTACATGAAAGGGTGTGGTAAATTCAAGTAACGAAGGAGGTTGTTCGCCTTTGAGTTCACTGTTTCAGACTAATCAGGATTTCAAAAAATAACACAAATACTTGGGCTCAAATATTTGAGAAATCGAGAATAAGGTTACAAAGCTTGTTCTCGTCCAATGTCTGTCCAGGTTCTTGCAAGCAGTGCAGTTAAATAAGGCCCTCACATGTCCTTAAGCAATTTGTTAGTCCAGCGACACTGTCGTCTACTAGATTGAGAATCGCCGATACCTTTTACCCTCGTCAGCTGCGAGCCCCTTGTATGGGTCCACTTGCGTGTACAAAAGGATTGGGCTTAATACAAGGCACCACTGGGCGACTCTTCTCCCGGTTTGAGGATATCACTGTACTATACAGCTAGAGCTAATGAAGAACTGCTCTGAAATTCGACAACATCTTGATAAAATAGAATAATCCATCTGGAAATTCGATGCCAAGGAAGCAAAAATTGAATGCAGATAGCGCAGATAGCGGTTCATTTATCCTACGACGTAGTATCCCAGCAGCATGATGCACGTACATCAATTACAAGTTGTACAGACCTTGAGGGGTGAGAGTCTAGAACTTACTAAACTTCAGGATAAAATATGCAAAATAGAACTGAATAATTGATGGCAACAAATGAAGTCTCAAAGTGTTTGTTTATTTATTTATACTAACTCAAGACTTTGCTAGGTAGAGAAGGAGTTTGATAGGTTGGCTAAAAAACGAAAATACCTCGGCATTCAAGACAAAGCTACCACAAGTTGAACAGGTGAATTTGAATGACCTATTTCTGGATACCCCAAATCCTGGAGGGTAATTAATAAACCACATTTAAGACTCTTGTCACGAATCCAGTCTTAACTAATACTGTAAAGATGTAAAGGATGCAAGTTCATAATAAAACTTAATCCTCTAAATTATTCATGTCTCCCCTTCTAATGAGAGCGATTTTTTTATGGATACGATGACCCATTTATTCCGAACAGTTCCATTCTTTCGGCAGAGGAACTAGCCAAAAACGTGTACATATCACCTCTATACCTCAATCTCAATTTCGCATTAAAAGCACGGATGGATTAGCGCAGTGCTGACAGATTTAACTATTTAGAATGCGGAGAAAAGTCTGCGAACTTTATTTATGCTAAGCAGTTAAAATGAAAATATTAAAGATGAAACCTCCTCATTGATTTTGGTTTGTACAGTTTTGAATTTGATGAGTTCAACAAGACTGTTGAAAATGGACAGGTGAATCAGATAAAATGTTGGGATGGGTCTGAGACCTTATTACTGAGCGATCGAAAGCTCATGTCAAAATAATATACATTAATTTAATATGATGCAATTTACAAGGCGTTTTTCAGAATCGATATCGTCATTCAATGACCTCAGAAAAACGTGCCTAATTTCATATTGTGTACGAAATGGTGGCTGAGATTTTCGACGCTATTTGCACAAGCCCATTTATATTTAATGAGGATCTTTTCGAATTTTGGATTGAAGGATTATCAGGTAAAATTTATATTTCGTCTTTTTCCTTATTTTTTTTTGTATAAGATAAATGTCAGGAATTCTTCATAAATTCTGCCTGCTTTTGCACAAGAGCGTTTAACTTGCAAATAGTGGTTTTGAAAAACCAACACGTTTGCAAGATTCAAATCCTTTCAATTTACTGACTTTTACAGCATCCTCAGTTAATAGTATCTTGAAAAAATATAGCTGATGAAGTGGCCCTCAAATTACAATTTCAACCTGACGTCGAAGTGTTCAGTCTTTCACTTGACATCCTGATGTCTTCTGTTGCTGATCAATTTGCCCAATTTACTCTTCTCGAGTCAGAAATGGTCCGTCCCGACGTTTTCATCAACTTCTCCTCCACTTCTATTGTCGATTGGAAACTGCGCCGAAAAATTGTGGAAAGGTTGTGTTAAAATTTTCCTGAATCATTAATAAATTTGCGGCATATCGCTTCAGTATTAATTTTTTGGGTATGTCAGATATTACTCTCTAGATGACGCTTTATGCCGGGAACTTCTTGGCAGTAAACTCTCAGCTCGTTTTCGCCGGGATCTAGCAGACACTGCAGAGCGCTGCAGTCTTCGAATCCGTAGCGTTCGACGCCAGTACAAGAATCTTCGACGGGTCACCCGGCACGTGGAGGATACTCCTGGACACCTCTGTGATATCATCCGACGTTCATTCTGCCTTTCTCCAAGCCTCGCGGAAATTTACTCCGCTATGATTTTCCTCTCAGTCAATCGGTACGTTATTTTTGTATTCTTTTGGAAATCTTAAATGTTTTATGCTCTGTGTCCTCATACTCATACACTCCAGCCGTCTTATTGCCATTCAAAGCATAGATTAAAGCATGATCCTAGATTGGTGAAATCTGAGAAATTTTTTCTGGCAAAACTGTCCTCCTGAGAAATTTCATCTCCTTTCTTTAAAGAGGTGGACTTTAGTTCCGAAAGTGTCTTTGCAAACTAGCAAATCAGCTTGCACTAATAATGAGAGGCAGCTTGAAGTTCGAACACTTGACAGTCCGTTACTCTCAAGCTAAATGCTAGATCTGATTAGTTCAGGCTGACCTAAAAGAACTCGTATAAAAATTATTTACACCAGTCTGGCCTGGAAAGCCAACACAAAGGGAGTGTGATCTACCAGGATCCAAATCTGTAAGCCTAGAGAAATAAACCGATATATGAATAAAAGTCATCACCTGTAAATCTACACTCAAGTAACGAAATTCCTCGAATATCAAGTGAAAGGATACTTTGAGGTCCAAGAAATCCAGGTGGAGCTAAAATGACAACTTCAAAATCGGACCCATTTATTCAAACTTAAGTACGGAAGCTAAGTACTAGGCGGCAGAACCTGGCGTCTTTTCCATTCCAAAATATGGAAGATATAAGTGGAAAGATTTGCTGGGCTTCAAATTAGCTCACCTATGGTGCGGTTTTCGCATAATCATTTGATTCATCTGAATACACAGGTTTGAAGCTCGCCGTTGTTAATCTATTGGTCCCACAAAAGGATGTTTAACATGTATTCCTCCTCTCCAGGTTAAATTTTGGAATCCACTTTCCTCTAATATAGGTCTAGGAGCTATTACTTAAAGTAATGCTTTTAATCCGTGCTCTACTCCCATTTTTTGCTGTTTCAAGTCTCTAAATAAGTCGTCAGTTTTTGTCATATCATTTCATTTGTGATAGAAATTCGCCTCAGTCAAACCAACCCCCATATTTTTTAGAAATGCTTCCCGATCTCTTCAATGGTAGGATTTTTGTGAATCTCTAGGTTAACCTGTCTCTCGGTTTCCTGGATAGGTTCGAGACGTCGAAACGCTGTTTCTCAGGAGCAACCTTCGCGGATTTCACCTACTGTGCGGACCAGCTGATGACGTACTGGACAACTTCGGACAGCATGGAGAGCAAATTGGACTCCCCAATAGATTTGGATCTTGATTTCGAGTTCTGCTCTGAACTCAAATTCCTCAAACTTATTGTGGAAAAACAGACCTACCTCGAGCGGCACAAAAGGCAGGCCTCATTATCGGTTATTCTTTAATAACTGTAGAGGGAAATAAAATCCAAATATAGATCCTGGTAGTATGATTAATCCCAGTAAATTTAAGTTGACCCTCAACTGACCAGTTCAAGAGAACTTTATTCTTTGCAGTTATTTTTATCCCTTTGTCGTTTGACCCAATCAAAAATATTTTGTAGTTCAAACTAACCACTTAGTATGAGAAAGGATCTTTCATTTCACTGCAAATACTTGAGTTTAACTCTTAGCTGTATGTCTAGAATTGTCAGTATCTGCCGCTTTTAATGAGCAGATTTATTGTTTTACTTTCTAGTTTTTTTAAGTCACTGAATGTTGTTTGATTAATATCTAGAACCTACTATCAAGCACAACTACTTTCGTGGTCTCTTTTAGCCTTGTTATTCGCCAGATCTCCTCTTCCGTCTCCGAGTCATGTCTTCACTGGATTGAATTGAACTTCAAGGTATACTCTTGTTGGTAAATTTTTTTCATTTGTACGGATAGTTAAATTTTTTTGCTTTTTTCCGTATTTTAGACTCTGTCGAAAGCCATCACAACCATAGCAACTGGTTTGTCGCATGCGAAAGAGGTCCGTGATCTCTTTCTCGATATTGTCGAAAAGGTAAGTGGAAGAGGTTTCACCTGGAGATTGCGAAGTTAACTACGCTGAAGTTCAGATATTGACGAAAAAACTGGCTCTGTTCGACAGGCTTTCTTGCGAACCAGAATCGGTGCCCCTGTCGAATGGATTTATTCCGTTTTTAACAAATGTCAAGTAACTCGGATACATCTTGGGTTGTGTAGAGTTCGTGAAACCTAAAATGGAGGCCATATGTCTTGAGAATGCTACTTAAAGGCTGCATATATGCAATGTTAATAAATTGTTAATGCATCTAGGTAAGGACACCTCTACTAGACATCATCTTAACCACCGATGGCACTTCTGAGTACATCAAGGTGATGAGAGTTCGATTTAGTGAACTTTGAGCGGTCAGTAGTTCTGCGTCCTAACTGAGCCTAAACCATACTAGTTTGTCGGTTTGAGGTTGGAAACCGTTGGATATTTGCTGGATAGATACGTAGTGGCCCATTTGTTGGGGTATTTCTACCGCTAATCTCACAGGAGGATCTATAGCTCTCAGGGAGTAAGGTCTGTAGAATTCAGTGATTTCCGTTTCCGTTTTCAAACTCAGTTGCAGAAGTGTGTCGGCTTCCTCTCATTATATGTATTTGTGGTTATCAGGACGAAACAAATCTTGATTTAGTGGTGCCTTTCCTTAACTTCAGTGGCCTCTCATAATCTAGGTTAGAAATGGCCGGAGCCCTTCGTGAGAGAAGTTGCACTGAATCCTAATTGCTCCTTTATTTTCTGGGTCTTTTAATACTTGGAACATTTGCTTTGATCGGAATTCGTCGCATTCAGAGTTCAATGAAATTAATAATGATATTGTTGTTCCTTTCCGTAGGTCATTGAGGTTGTGGTGAGCGCCCAGTGGACCTATCAAGATTTCTCCAACTTCCTCACCTCCTTCGATGAAGCTCTTCGAGTCTTGCCCCCAGCAAAGTAAGTCGATGTTTAGGCGTTTTAGCCTTAATTTCGTTGAATCTATTCTCTGTTAGATAAAAGCATGCATCACTAAGACCTAATCTCAATAGCAGAACAAAGTTGGTAAAAATGCGAAGCGGTTACCCAAGCCCGAAATTTTAATCGTTTACTATGAGGGAGTTCTATAATTTTTGCAAAAATACCTAGCGTGAAACCCTCCGTTAGACTTTTCAAGTCTGAGATCCTCTTTCTGAACAGCTATAATGCGTCCGTTGCCAACTTTACGTAGTACTGTTGTTGAGAGCTCGTAAAGCTGGTTCCAAGAAACGCTGAATGTTTTTTCGATAACGGTAATTTACAGAGCACACCTTCTTCGAATCGGTCTCAGAGTTAGTTGTTTTTTCTCGCATTTGGCGCCAGCTTAACATGCGGTAAGGGTTTTTTAAATCAGGTTGCTTCTCACGGTCACCATTGATTCTTGCCATCAGAGCCTCCGAGTTCGGACGCCATTGAATCAGATCCATGGCACTTGAAACCGTGATTCTCAGACCTTATTATAAAATGGATTCTAAGAGCTGAGGGTTGCGATGCAGTGTGGGGGAGTAATGAAATTCATTCGAGAATGACCAACTGCTTCCTTCCTTTTGATATATCAAGGTCATTATCTGTAGATATTGCAAACTCAGATATCCCAATAACCCTAAAGCCGGACATTTTGTTCCACTTTATTTTTTGACACCAACTAAAGCTCTTGTCGATTTCTTCCTACTCAGATCGTCGTCATTTCAGCGAAGCTGGGTGCGTTTCTTTGTTCCCTTCAAGTCCATTTGTCTGCGCCTTTTCTCTCTTCCGGTGAGCGCAAATGCTACCAATTCGTGAAGATTATCCATTGGATGTCTGCTAAATCAGCTTATGGCCTATTTTCTGCCTTATTTTTTTTTTCTTAAATACGGAATATGATTATTATGCATGCGTTATTGTTGGAATTTGAAACATAATTTGAAGTGGTTAGGACACTAGTAGAGCACTTGAATCATGCAGGGAAGTTGATGCAGGTACTAAAACTCACGTACTCATGCGCTCATGCATACTGAGCATAGTATTGATCTGTCATTGTGTAGGGACATGAAAGGTGATCGAACATACACTGCTTTGAAGAGCCAACGGTCAGATGCTTATGGGGTACTGCATCATGAGTGGATGGATGGAGTTTACGAACGCTGACGAGGAATACTTGTTTGTGCTCCAGTACATCACGTGGTCTGGTAATTTAACCAGCCACTTAAATCGTCACATTCTTTTTTTTAAGTTTGGCATGAATAAACCGTTTACATGGTTAGAGGCTTGTGTTAGTTGGGGTTTTCGCAGCTTAAGTGGTATGTTCTATCAGATGTGAATAAATCGTCACCAGCTCAGAATCAGATACATGAAATAGCTGTTCGGTCGCACAATTGTATTTTAATCTTGCCTAGTCATTCAGTCTACGTACTGCAGTACATTGATTACAAAGAGATCTGCGTGTGTACTCTTGTTCATACAATTTTCGCATTAAGTTGGAACAATGGGCTGCATATAGGGATGGATTTGGCTAAAAGCCAGTATTTAGAACATGAGAATCGTTTATTCTTCCTCCGTATCACCGCCGACGATCCGCTCATTGATGTAGCTCATCCGTCTCCGACGCTCAATGGACTGAGGAATCTCTTGTACGTTTTCTTCGATATGGATCGAGTGTTTCTTATCTGCATGGATTTTCATTGCCCAAGCGATCAGATGAGCATGAACGGATTCAGGGTGCCGAAAATCTGGGAGAAATCTGGCGCTCACGACGTCTAATCGCTGTCAGAGAGCACCAAAGGCCCCGACGATAGAACGCGTGAGGGACTGGATTCGCCAATTAAATAAGGGCTTTGTATCCGACTGGCGAACCTTCATACAATTTACACAATGATGTGACCATAAAATAGATTCACACTATCGTATATTAATTTCAAGCACAAGAACCTCAGAGGGGAGGACGCTTTTTTCGGCAATGGGCTTTTATTGCCATTTTGATTGCAGAAATGATTTACATTCTCAATGCCGGTTCGGTTTGTTATACAATTTGAAACTTCCTCAATGTTTCGGACATATTTTTGCCGACTCAAAGCACGAGAAGCTTAATTTGCAAGACTTAAAGCGATCACATGGTTCTGCAGTCTTTCGGCATTGTTTCCGAAGGTAGGTTTCTAATAAAGCTTTGAGAGGGATAATGAATTCAACCCGGAGACTATCAAGACCAGCAATTTCAATTAATTAGGTCTGATCATGGCTTCGGGCAAAATAGCCCTCACATAGGAAGAGGTCATAAATTAACTAGATAGTTAGGTCCCGAGTATTGGGTTGTCTAACAGTTCAGGTAAAAAATGAGACGATGGTTCGAAGTTAACTCGGACAGTCCCTGGTTAAATCGCAAGTGGGAGCAGATGTGATTGGGACGAGGCTTTCGTGATGCCAAATTTATAACCCATAAGAGCTCTTCATTTTTCATCCTTCGGGTCTGCTATTGGAGTCTTAAAATCAGAACCAAAACTTCAGTAAATGCCCCTGATGCCCAAAATCGTCACTATTCGCTTCGAAAAATCATGACGCGTTATGAAAAAATTTCAAATATTGTTTATAAAATTGTCAAGGTGAAAGGCGGCCTCAGAATAAACGTGCACCATTTCTTGTTATTTCCACTGACAAATTCGCCAGTTAAGATAAGTGAAGCGTATACTTTTATAGAACCAGGAATGACACTAATGCATGGACGTTTTCAAGTAATAATAGCCAAAGAGTTCATGATAGTGTTGTTAAGCTGATAGACATGATGCAAGGACTCGAATCATAAATTTTCCAATCTGGCGGTGATAAGGAGCCATCCGAGAACGAGAATTTCCAAGCAGCATATAGCCATTATCTTGATGATTGTGCGTGGATAGGAGCCAGCCGTGTGTATAAATACCCTTTTACTTTGACATTAAAGTCGGAGAGGTCTTGGCATTTTTTTCATTCCAAAGTAAGTAAGAAACTGAATGACCACCAGTCTACACCTCGACTGTAGGCAAGACCATTCGCATTTCTTCAACACTAACCTGTGAATATTAAGTAAATTATGGGTCTCATGCCACATGGTTACTTGCTGGTGCCGCTGTCGAGACAAAGAATATCCGGTGACAATAATGTTCCTGTTAACAAAACGTTGGATGCTTCACCTTCAAGTGCAATCAAGTTGTCAGTACATTTAGATTCACTTTTGTTCAAAGGATTGATTGCTTTTCTTCCAGACTGAAATTTTCGCCTACTTCCCATTCTCGATAGAGGCATTTGTAGAATGAAATTTCACTTCAAAAGCAACCCCTGCGAATTAGAAGTCTTCGTCCGTTATTCACCACGGATTTGGTTAAAAAATCTAACATTCAGTGAAATGTTGCTAATTCTGATATTTTCGACATCATACTCCAAGTTATCATCATATTTTATTGGCCAAAAGCTGGTACTATCATGGTCTCACCAACAAAGCCGAAAGTGACGCATAATCGCGTGCAATATGAACGCGCTATTTGCATACCAAAGACTATCCATTTGCATAATGAATGGACCGCAGTACTGGCACTTTCTCGCTTTAACTCAACCAAAAGCGATTAATTCTAACTCTGTGATTTTGTTTTTTGAATCTTTGACGGTCAGTGCTAAAAACCAGAGCAAAGGCGATTGCAACGACAGAAGTGTAAAGTATCGGAGTTAGGAGAGGTAAATTGTTCTAAGAAACGTGGTCTGCCTGGTTCAGTGAAGAAAACCCTGTTCATATCAGGTGCTGGATTAGAGGCTAAAGGATATTGAATAAAGAAATCTCACTTTGGAAGAGCTCGAACTACCTTTGATGGAATTTCAGCGCCAAGGGACTTGGAATATCGAAGTTCAACCTGACTATGGCTTTTAGCTGCAGAAGATTATTCTTATGCCAAGTAGAGAGTGGTTTCAAGTCCTTCAAACTGGAAATATTAAGTTTAGTATTTCTTCAAATAAAACTTCGGAAGTATCTGTCAAACTAATATTTTGTGTAGTTTAATAAGCCAAGCAGGAACACCAAATTTGATAAGGAATTCTGTTTCTTAGCATATTGAGTCGTCCCTGTTAGATATATTGAAACAGTCATGAATATTTTTTAGCTTAAAGGCTGAAAAGCGTGGGAGAAGCTTTTCGTGCGGTTGGATCATGTAGAATTATGATGTCGCCCCAGTTGTTTAGGGTCACGTCTTTTAACGAATTTTATCGACCCCACTCCTTACCTCCACGTGGTGAGCATCGGTAACCTCAGGGACAACCCTGAGGGCTAAAGAGAGAGGTGGCTGGATAGGACTAATCACCTACCGGACGTAAAAATACATCATTATGTCAGCAGAAGTACAGCATGAGTTCACCAACAGCCTCTTAACATGGATTGTGGAACCTGCATGCATGTAGCAAGGAACGGAAACTCCTCCAGATAGCTGAAGAGAATTCTGGTAGGGCTATGGAAATTGCTGCCTACTCTGAAACTTTAATGAAGTTCTACTCCTTATATATATATATATATATAACTGCTTTCTTTAACTCTGGACATATTGAAAGCTCTAGACCGAATGATGGGGTCGACTTTCTGTTCAAAAAAGATATAGAAGCTGAATTCAATCCTGTCACAAATAGACTTGCCACACAAACTCTCCAAGTTAGAGAAGTCAACGTTGGATTGATGGGATGTTATGCTCCGAGTGAGTCCACAGAGGATATAATGGTTAAAGAATCCTTCTCTCTAAACGTTCACATATAATTATCCTTGGCGATGCCAATTGCAGATTGGGCTCTGATGCTCTTAGCATTGGCGCCAAACTCGCCGGTCCATTCGCCGATCAAGATGAAACTGCAGAGAACAGACTAAGGTTACTAGGCCTAAGCAAAGAGTTTAATTTAAGCGTGATGGATACTTTCTATCTATTGGGAACAAACTCCCTGAACATTGACTTGAAAAAGGTGCTGTTCTTGACTTTTTTTCTGATAAAAGGGTCAAATCTATTCCTTATAAGTGATAAATGAGCTTCTAGAAAGGCAGGTGTAAATTCTTATCACTTCCTGCAGACAATTATCCCACAGCTCAAATCACACATTGGGAAAGGATTAGGAATACTAAAGAATAGAACTTTGATGGAGAGCATAAACAGTCAAAAGCCAGGAACACCTCAAAAGGACCCTCAGGACCTCAGGACCTTTTGGCAACTGCACATGAGAAAATTCTGAAATCTAAAGAAAGGCTGCTGCCAAAACTGCGGGGCAAGAAGCTGGGCGAAAGAAAAACGGATGGTATAGAGCTATACGCGATAAGGGAGACAGAGAACTCCTGCTACAAAAACAGTTGAGAATAAATTGGCTGTAGGCGGTCGAACCTACTCTCAACCTCCTCGTGGTGACCACCGGTAACCCCAGAGACAACTCTGGGGGCTAATGAGAGGGGTGGCCGGATAGGACTAATCACTCACCGGACGTATAAAATTTGATTATGCCAGCAGAAGTACAACCTCGTACAGCCTGGTAACCGAGGCACGACATAAATACCTAGAGTCATGGCCTCAAACTGGACTGTGGAAGGAGCGTGTATTTAGCAATGAATGGCGTCGCCGCCAGAAATTCGAAAAGACTTCTGGTTGAGGTATAAAGATTGTCTGCCCTTAACAGCCTCGAGGACAGACGAGGTGCCACTACGAAGTGGAACTCCTACCTGTGCATTGAAACTATGCCAGAGAATTGACCAGAGAATCAAAGACGTTGACAAAAGCTTTTCATATGTTTTCTGTGTTAAAACTCATGTGCTATCTGTTGTAAAAGCTGTTTGTACTTTTGTTGTACCCCCAATAAGTCTTTGAGACTTGCCCAAATCGGTAAGAGTGTAAAACAAAAACAAGTTGGTTGTCAAACTCATCTCAAGAAACGTTCTTGAAGTACAAACAGCAAAGAAATAGGGTGAGCAAACTTATCAAGAAGAAAGGCTTACCTGATTTCCAGTATGCATCGCAGAGAGAGAACCTCGAAAAGCCTTCATGATCTTAAAGGATATAATGAGGGAAAACTTCTCATGAATAGCAGAAAGTTCAAGGATACTAGTAAAATCGAAAACTAAATACCTACTGATCACAATTTTGCGTACTGGTTTAAGGTTACAAAATATATGCGATCCTCCACATCTATAAAGTCGGGGCAACACATGGACAAGCTCATCAATGACTCAGACTGCACAATAGGTGAAACGGGTTGCCATTGTACGAAATGTTTGCCAAAAACGTGAAGTCCTCAGCATCTGCTAAGCGGTTTCAGGGAAGCTTCAGAACGTGGACTCACAAAATGGGATTCCCTCCCCATTAAATAGTAATTAATAGAAAGTCGTCTATCAGAGGATGCAAAGGGAGCATTGAAAACTTATTTTTTCACTCTCATTGGCCAATTTCGATCACTTTGAAATTGATAGCTTAGAGAACTCCGGGCAATTGTTCTATTTAACCATTTGACGATCGGATCAGATCAACATCATCGACTTATTATTTGGTATTCGGGCAGAAGAACCGACCAAGAAGTTTAAAACCGGCAGCATGGCGACACATTCCATTATTTGTTGCTGGTTTGAGTTATTGCTATTTGAAAAAGATGGGTATTTTTAATCTTTGACATCTCAGATCTTTCCAATATTTGCACTTCAATTATCTTCGCAAACATGTACTGTGGAAGATTTATCCGCTTATCGAAACGTTGAACCAGCTCAAATTTCACAAAACAGTAGCTAATAGATAAGGTGGGTAATATAATCTTTAGCTTCCTGTTTCGAAGGACGATCCACCGAACAGGTTAAACTTGCAGTAAGATATATGACATTGAAAGCCGTGGACCAGAAGCAGAAAATAGGGCTTGTGTCTGTTGAACTGAAAAAGGCCTTCAACTTGCTGCCTAAAGCTGCAATGATCAACCGATTGATCGATATAGGCTGCTCTTGGCAAACGCTCCATTCGGTAAAGTCCTTGATGGACTCACCGATGGGTAAATTGAGGAGAACAACGGACTACTTTGTGAGGGAACATAGTGTGAGCCAAGGCCGAAAAGAAGGACCAGTTCTTTTCAACCTAACTCATTTTAGATGAAGCTTTCTCCTCACTCAATGAATGTGCGGTTCAGATGAATGATCACTCGGGCAGAAGATAGCTGCTAAGTCATCTAGAATACGCAAATAAGCTCGCAGATGTCAGATTCATAGAGCATCTGGCGATAACGCTGCCTAAATGCAGAATGCAAATTGCAGCGGACAAAACCCTCTGGTTTCAAATTGATGCCGGTGAGAATCAAACCCCCCTTGAAGAACCAGGAATGTCATTGCGACGTGCCCCAAACTTCGAATACTCTGGCTTCATAACCCAAGACACCGATGAGAGGACGGAGCAATAAAAGCAAACCTAGTTAGGGGAAAAGGCAATCAATGCGCTCAAGAACTCTAAACACTACCCTAAAAGGCGACTCTAGTAAGTATTTTTGTCGATCCTGCAGTTACTTATGGATTATCAACTACTATCTTAGGTGCCAAAGCTAAAAATCGACTACAAACTGTTCAGAATACGGCTTGACGTATGATTTTTGGATTATACTTGCGAAGGGCCAAAACCGTAGAGGAACTCCGAACGGAGCTGCCGATGCGTAATTTAGCAAGTTTCACTCAGGCAAAGGGGATGAATCTATGGAAGAGTTTGAAGATGAACAAAGATAGCTTGGTACTCTCCCTTATAGAGAGTAACTTTGAAAACGAGGAAACTAAGAAAGCCGCACATACAAGGAATTGGATGCTTCAATCAATTAAAGGTGCGATAGAAATATGGCAAGAGAACTCCTATTCATGGCTATTTGATCTAAAGGAAATCCTTAAAGGTCGAGATAATAACTATACACCTATATTAATAGGCGAAAAGCAACGTGATATTGTCTGTACCGATGCAAACTTCTGCAGATGTTTCGTCACAACAAAGAAGGTGCGAAGACACCTAAGGCAAGATCATGGAAAAGAAGGACACAAAACTGAAGAGATACCTCCTTCTGCCTTAAAAGATACTAGGGTCAAGGGTGGCTAAAGAGACATATTAGGGATTGTGGTGGTCAAACCCACTATTAACCTCCTCGTGGTGACAACCGCTAACCCCAAGGGAAACTCTGGGGGCTAATGAGAGGGGCAGCTAGTTAGGACTAATCACCCTCCGGACGTATAAAATTAGATTATGCCAGCAGAAGTACAACTTCTTACAGCTTGGTACACGAGACACTATGCAAATAACCGGATTCATGGTCTCAAAAAGGATTTTGGAATGCACGTGCATGTAGCGATGAATGGAATCTCACCAGAATGTTGAAAGATTTCTGAAAGGAGACATGAAGACGGACGAGGACGGATGGGGTGCCACGAAGAAGCTAAACTGCTACCTGTGCGACGATGCATACAAGAGAAGAGACCAGACAAACGAAGACTTCAACAAACGTTTTTACCGTGTTCTCTGTTAATTGTTTTGCTTGCTTGTTGTAAAAGCTGTTTGCACTTCTGTTGTACCCCCAATAAGTCCTTGGGACTTGCCCTAATGGGTGGGGAGAAAATAAAAAAATTAAGGGTTGTCACCCTTCGGTTGAAACTGTAGAAATTGACAAGTCAACAGGGAAGAAGAAAGGACCAACCGATGCAGTAGTGAAAGTAGGAGAACCGAACACGGTTGAGGAAAAGGATAGAGTGGAAGACCCAAAAAACGACTAAGAAAAAAAGGATATCCAGCAGAATGAACTACACAACTGCCCTACCCCAGCTGTGAACAACGCCTACCCAGTAGGAAAGGAATCATAAATCACTGTTATGCAAAGCACAAATGGTCGCCTATTAGAAAAGAACACCTGGATAGGGACAAACAGAGGAGGATGACAAAGGCCCATCGACCATAAACTGCACTAAAGTGTCGAGGACGGACGAGGTGCCACAAAGAAGCGCTACCGGAGAATGAACTGGTACTGCTATATTGCCATGTGTATGTGTTCAACTGTTGCACAAGCTCTTTGTATTTCCATTGTACCCCCAAAAAGTCCTTGGGACTTGCCAAATGGGTGGGATGAATAAAAAAATCAAATTCTATGGTCACTATATAGTCAACGACCGAACTCAGAAGACGTGCTCTATCATTAGGTAATGCCACGCTACTTGGTTTCTCACCCCGCCCCCCAACCCCCCAAGTTTGATGAGATCATTCATCGAGGCTTAATACATTTTCTCGGAGAGATAATCACAGAATAACTTAGTATTATGCTATTCTGTTTACAAAATATAAAATTGACATGCTTTCACTTTTGTGGTGAGAGGTTGCGGCAGAGGGAGCGAAGTTGGTTTACAGAAAACGAAGACTTCAGTTTAACTAGACGGGTTGCCGATGCTAACAATCATCGTTGCCTTCGGTCATTCGTTGCTACCTTTCTCTTCTTCAGATAATTTCTGTCGTCTTAATGACAACCGTTCGCTTCTAGTCTCTTCGGTGATGATTGTAATTGAGTTACTGGATTCTGGCTTCCATTGATGGTCTGTTTTAGGATCACCGCTTTAATAAGAGTCAGTAGTTACTTCGATCACCGACCTAAGTAATTGAGATCGAAACAGCAGAAGTGATTGGTTGGATGGTTAAGTAATGGGAACTAAATGTCCTTTCATTAACATCAATTGCTGAAACACATCATAAGTGTTAGGTAAAAAAAAATGTTCTCATTACGCTCATTTTATATGATAGCAAAATTTTATAACCCAATTTGAAAAAAAGTTGGAAATAACTCGTCAATCGAATGGTTTATTCTTGTTTCATTTGAAGTAAGGATTACTCAATTAGCAAATACAATCTCCAAATTGCCTATGATATTATGGAGCTGGAAAATACTGAGGACGCTGGAGAGGATCGGCAATCATGACCCATTGTCTGCCAAGAGGTTTGGTAAGCTAGGCCGATGCAGAGACAAAATTGAGGCCCTTAGTTAAAAGGATGGCCACTCTACGTGCCAGGTGGCAGATATCGCAAAGGTTGAGAAGTCGAACTTCGACAAAGTTTTCCGGCCATGGATCGCACAAAAACGCTGACAAGGTGGGGTTGAGGGAAGAGTTCATTGAATTTGACTCGGTGTTCCAGTGCTTAATTCTCCCCTTTAGCATTGTTTCCTCTTGCTCTCTTTTAATAGCATCCCTATATCCTAGCATGAGATTTCAAAAGGTGCTGCAAAAATGTCTAATAGAAACATGCTGCTACTATCCTTTCAGTGATAGCTGGTAAATAATGTTTGAATATGAGCAGCTCAAAATAACTTCTGCACTTTTTTGTTTAAATTGACCCGACTAAAGTATCACACTAACGACAGGGATAAACTGCTTCTCTCTGCCCTCAAATCTGAAACACTTTACTTGAATAAGCCAAATTCTTAACCGAGAGCATAATTTTACTTTGAAGTCGTAAATTTAGAGGTGAAGGAGTTTTAAAATTCTAAAGCATGGAACAGTGAGAGCAAAAATGGAATAAACAGTATTTGAGTCACAACTTCTCATCCATTTTAAGTTTTTGATTGCTCGTTTGTTGTGCGCATTTTGAATTAGCAGTTTACAAAAATCAATTGTTTATATTGACGCCAAGTTTGTCACCTTAGTTTTGTTTGAAATCACGTGTGTTTTGATGAAGGATAAGACTTCAATTAGTTTGCTTAGAAAAATTCCAAGAAATTTGCCCCGCATTTCTAAATGCTATTTATGATTAGTAAATGCCAAGGTTTCGATTAATGTTTCCAATTTCAAAGTGTAAATGTTTCGTATTGCTATACTTTGCGTCTAAGATCCAGCACATCAGTTACGGATGTCGTTACCAGAGATTTTCATTACACTTGGAGATTACGAAAAATGGGCCTGGCAGTTTGAGAAATTGTAACAACCTCCTCGTGGTGATCAGCGGTAAACCCGGGGGGGCAACTCTGGGAGCTAATGAGAGAGGTGGCCGGATAGGACTAATCTCCTACCGGACGTATAAAATTAGAATGCGCCAGTAGAAGTACAACTTTGTACAGCCTGATAAACAAGGTACGACGTAAATATCTGGATTCATGGTCTCAAACTGGGCTGAGAAAAGTGCGTCAATATAGCAATGAATGAAATGTTCGCCCTTAACAATGTCGAGGACGGACAAGGCGCCACTACGAAGTGGAGCTGCTCCCTGTAAGATGCCAGAGAATTGACCAGAGAAACGTCGACGTGGGTGAGGAGTAAATGACTAAATAGATTAATAATAAAAACGTGCTCATTGGTGAAAAAAGGGATGTCTTGAACATATCCACAATAAGGGCAAAAAATTTCTAATTTAACGTCCATTGATTCAACTCGACTTTACATAGAAAAAGTATCTAAGGTCGCCTTTCCTAATAAGGAATTTAGAAATCCGTTTGAAGGGTCAAGAACTCAATAAGTCAAATTATGTGGATTCGCTAGCTTCGATGTAGTACTATAATTGGCATTATAAAGAATTCCTAGGATAAGTGTTTGTACGATCATTTTATCAAGGTGTGATCATTTCCTTCAGTGTATCAAAGTACATCACACAATCTCAATCGTATTATTCACATATTCCTTGCGTTGATCTTGAGATTTGTCAATGTGAAATCGGTCTTAAACAATGTTCCTTGATGTAAGCCCACACCTGTTAATTGTAAAACTTGATGTGTGCACATGGAGCAGTTCGATAACAACAGACCGGTTAAGTTTTCACTTTCTTTTTTGAAATATTTTCAACTGCATGAAGAAGTGTCCTCACAATGAATCTTTTGCCCTGAACCAGCAGTGCTCGTAGTTTTATTGCAACCACTAACTCGGTCTATGATTTCTGTGACCAGTTTTGCCCATTCGTGAAATGCAGAAATTTTCAGGCACTTGACGTGTTGAATATAAAATGTGGTAGCCTTTTAGTTAATTAAAATGCTAAATATTTATTTACATTGCCTTAAATGCCCACTATTTGCACTTACGAATATCTTGCAAGTGATTAGTTGAAACAAGACAAGTATACTATTGCACTAGCCAATAGAAGGCCCGCATTGATGCAGCAAACGGATTGGATAGCTGGAGATGCGAATCGCCGACTGGGGCAGGCTCGTGGAAATTGCCTCGGAGATAGCGTTTTCCAGCGTTGCTCGACGCACGCACATACGCACCGACTAAATTTAAATTTCAACAGACATCAATATAGGGGGGCTTTGCAGTAAAGGCGTTCGGGGCGACATGGCGGACGAGAAGCTCAAGCATGCCAAGGTTATCTTCGTCCTGGGTATGCATTTCCTTCCTGAATTTATTAATTAATTTTTTAACAGCAATTAAACTGAGTTGCGCTATGTCTCCTGAATATAATACTTATAAATTAAGTAAATCACAATTACAATTTCACACGTGTTTGCTGACAAATAATATGCTATATTTTTTGATTCCCGAAAAATATAAGCTATATTATATTTATAATATTGCTTTGTATTTTCTTTTAATCTCTACTATTTTATTCATACGCTCCCTGGAGCGTAGGCTGCTGCTCTGCCTGGTGAACCAGTACAATTTATATTAGGGCTTGTTTGAACGTTTTGCTAGCTTACGAATAAATAAGACTTAATAAACCAGCGTTCTTGCGTAAACAGCCCATTCATTTAGCCTCTGGTCATTTGAGCATAGATAAATACACGGATTATCAGTTTTGCTTAAATGTCCTATTTAGTAGTACTACACAACTTCTGTTTATTGCACATCATTGTACCATTCGCACGTCAATTTTCTTGGAAGTGCCGTATTCCCATGACGTTCAAACTATCTCTACGATGGTTCTCGAAAGTCGGGACTCAACTGTTCGATAATCTTTCCTTTCAAGTAGCCACGATCTTTAGAATCAACTCGAAAAATAGTATTCTCGCTATTTTTTCTTACCTAAGTAGGTAGAAGAAACGTTGCAATGAGTGAGCAACGAATCAAATGAATAATTTGTACCTTTCCACAAGAGCAGAGTTAATCAAAGACAGTAGTTCATTATCGTCAATTCTAACATTTATATGGCTGTGAAGATCTATTAGTGCCACATTTTGGAAGAGATATGATAGTGTGTTCACGTCATTGGCATCCCCAAAAAAGCAGAAAAAGGGATAACTAGCTTGGTCTTTTCACGTTTTGGAACGAATACCGACTTGAAAATGGCGCTTTCTCTGCATTTTTAGAAGCATCAAAAGAGCATTGAAGATTCCCTTCCAACACGTAGGTAAAAGCAAATTTAGATTCCATAGAGGTGCTCCGTAGTACAGAGAGCCAGGTTTTTAATGAAGAGCCAAATGTGTATATCGGAGAATTGAGTCCGTCAGTTTTACGGTTTAAACCAATGTCAATGATTTAATGGGTTACAAACGCTTGTCTAACTCCAATTTGCTGGAGTCTTGAGATTTTCTTCAAATCACAAGTTTTTATTCAACCATAAGTGTAAACACTGCTTCCCGAGCTGTATTTCGCATATTTGAATAACTCGTTATCTCCAATACGAGTCAATGAGGCTCATAGAGGGACCTTGGTGTTTCATGGACTAAAGACAGCTTCATACTATTCTCCCAAAGATTATCCCAGAACTCTTGCAAATTTGACTCCCTCGATGTGGAAATGCGGAAGTCAAATCCCAATTTGTTTACTTCCGAGGCCAATTTTTAATTCCAAAGGTTTGAAAAATGAAAAAAAAAATTCAGACTAAAATTCTTAGGTGCTTAAACAGACAGCAAAACAAGTTTTGGCAAGCTGTCTAGGGCAGAAATCAACTTGGATTGTTTTCATTTGGCGTTTGATGGGTTTCATTTGAAAAATTGTAGTTAATTATCTAAACCTCTTGTAAACACTGCTAAAATTTAAGATTACTTTCATAAAGTTATGCTCGAAACTGGGATATAACACAAAATTATGATAAATTGAAGACGAAAATCTCCTTTTGACTCCGATTAGGTGGACCTGGCAGCGGTAAGGGCACTCAATGCGAAAAGATCGTGGAGAAATATCATTTCAATCACCTCTCCAGTGGAGATCTCCTTCGTGCTGAGGTACAATCAGGTTCTAAACGTGGCAACGAACTTCAGGCCATAATGGAGAAGGGCGAACTCGTCCCATTGGTAGGTTTAGCAGGGGGTTTGTGATTAATATTTTTGAAGTTCTGGAAATAAATACCAAATATATGCTTTGTACTAAATATACCTATAAATATAAACTTATGATAAACATACATTCAACACCATTTTGTAGAACTTTTGAACTGGCGAGTGATTAGTCGTTTCAGTTAGCGTGGCCCTCTAATTTTACTCTGAGAGTAAGAAATGTATATTTTCGACGGCCGAGTATTAATTAAATAACTATTTGCTTTTGTCGTAAGTGAATACCCCGGCCTCAAAAAGTCTTAAGAAGCTAACTGACAAGCGAAATTTTGGGTGATTTTTACCCAAATTTTTAAAATAATAATCCGCTATCGGCGTCTAGAGTGTGCAGATCCATTCACTTAAAGGTTCTAATTTAAGCATTTATGCCTCCCTAAGAGGTTCTGCTTTAATTGCTTGGATTTGTTAGTAAGCGTTTTCAAACCATAATTGTCAAATAGGGTACAGATACCCTAAAGGGGAACAATCATCGTCCTGGGACTAAAACGCGGTTCTTGCTTATTGATCCGGTGTAGTGTCAGTCCCTTCAGGTGCTGGCAATATGGATTCGTGCTACATTGCAGCACGTAGTCGTTTTACGGTCCTCCGATTGGCTGCGGCTCTGGATCGCATCTCCATTCCTACATTCCTTCTGCACCCTATACTTCGGATGTCTACAAACCTAATTTGTTTCTATTAACATGATTTAAGCGGCAATTCAAATTAACATTTTATAAGAGTGAATCGATTGTAGCGTTTGCTTATTTCTTATTAAAAATTTTTCCTAATAATTTAATGCCTTTAAGATCCACTCAAATATCACTGTAATTAATTATTGAAACTAATTCTAATTATGAACACACAGTATCAATGTTTTTAATAACTGATTTAAGGCACTCTAGATTATTTCTCGGACATTATAAAAGGTATGATTAAGCTTAAATAAATTCTAATTTGTTTCTACGTGGAAAAGCAAAGTGGGTTGAATTTATAAGTTAGTTCCTTGAATTTGTTGGTGTGACAATGCTATAAACAAAACATGTTAATTCATGTTTGCCCTTAATTCTGTAAGCATAAATTTTTTAAATAAGTAAAATCTTTAGAAGTTGCAATGCAGGATGATAAACTAGAGTAGTTCAAAATAAGAACGAATGAGACCATAAATCAGTGAAAATGGTTCCTGTTTATGGTAAAGTTTCTTTGATA
This sequence comes from Moniezia expansa, assembly GCA_019097775.1. Classification (NCBI taxonomy): domain Eukaryota; kingdom Metazoa; phylum Platyhelminthes; class Cestoda; order Cyclophyllidea; family Anoplocephalidae; genus Moniezia; species Moniezia expansa. Next base: position 2,931,124 of record JADFDV010000052.1, read on the forward strand.
TAGCCTAAAATATATACGTGTTTTATGATTTGGCTTTGAAAGCAAACAGGGTGAAATACGAAGACATTTTTCATCGTTAGAAATTCCATACGCAGCTCAGTATGTTTTTTTGAAAGCCCGGCTGTTTGGCTACAGTGAGATTAAGTGAGTTTAACTAATGGGGGAGGCTTCAGACACTGCAGAAGCTTTATGTTACTTTTACTAGTTTCATGTTTCTATTTGATAGCTTGTGATCCATTTAAACTAAAACATTTATTTATGTAAATTGTTGACCAAAAGTAGGAATATAAACGGTCTAATATATTGGCATTATGACTTTTTCAGGAGGTCGTTCTATCGCTTCTCAAGGACGCAATGGTGAAGCTGGTGGACAAGAATCCTTACTTCCTGATTGATGGCTATCCACGAGAGCTGGAACAGGGAACTCGTTTTGAAAAAGAGGTAAGTGCACCCTCAATTATCTTTTATTGTATAAATTAGACAGGTGATGCGATAAAAACAAGGCATTCGAATTGAATATTCAAGTCACTCGTGTATTAAGACTGCCACGACTCTATTACTAATATGACTAAGTATGTTTAAACACATCTCCTCCAATAAGTCTTATGGGCCGGAACCTCAGGGCTTTGGGTTTGGATTTTATAATGTCGAACTGCTCCACGGCAAACATCAAAAAGGCAGTTATATAATCAGAATCTAAAACAGCTATATGCAAACAAATCATGTAAACAGGTCTTGGGAGCTAATTTAAAAGAGTTTAAAAATAAAAAAAGATTCGGAGATCGACTGTTCTTAAGAATGTATGGTATTTTTCGCTTATCGCCCAATCCAATTCTGCATTTACTGAGTGGTATTTTCGAACTATCATCCTTTATTTCAGCGTCCACATTGGATCAGCCAAACTGTAGGCATACAGACCAACGCTAATGTTATGGCGTTTGATCAATCTGTTCAGCCGAAAAAATTGTACTACCGTACGGTACCACATAGAATTGGGATTGGGCTGCCATTATCAATGTATCATAATTACGGACAAAAGCACCCAGCGCTTGGATTCAGGATTTCTATTTGTTGAATAGGCTCTTTCAAAATACAAAATCCAGCCGTTACAGAATGACCAACGGGGAAGCTTGGTGATTCGCGAACTACCACTGTTAAAACTGTGTGAGAAACCAACTCGATGTTTTGCTCTATATCAAGACAAACCGATGTGCAATGGCTTACTGATATCGACCGAAAATTGTCTGAAAGTGGACACGCATGTCAAAAAGTCTCCACCTCGACTGAAGACATCGTTTCTTCCCAAGAAAGATGTTGATAGATTTAACAATTTTTAATGCTTTGGTTTTTCGCAGAGAATTCAGAAAGATTTGTTGTTATAGGAATCGAGTCTAATATAGAAAAGCATGGTTCAAAGGCAGACCCCAGAGATGCATAGTTAACTATAGAGGCCTCAGACAATTTAAAACAGACCCATCTGCTTGGGTCGACTCTGACGGCTGAGTCTTTCTCAGGTATTGCAATGGTTTATGTAATATGCCCGGGAGAGGCAGATTTCTCCTGAAATTCGATTTCCATAAATGATTTCCGTGCGAAAATTTATCTTTCCCTTCCTCTGGAAAATGTACGCATGTCAAGTTGTCAGTATTGGTGAAAAAGAACCAACGAATTTAAAACCTTCGGTGGTTCGAGATAGAAAAACCCTTGACCATACCACAATGTACTGCGGTCAAACCTGGCAGATCAGCGTAGGGATGTGGTGGTATATTACTTTGAATATAACTGGACCGCCACTAATTACTGAATAGCATAATCCTTTTCATTCGTTCGACTTTTTTTCAATAAGCCAACCATTGTTTATATGTTTTGCAAGTTTCCTTTATTTTTGTTAGTACAATTCAATAACACCATATCCACGTCAAAATGGCTTGGAAAAAGAAGTGAAGATTTTAGTACCTCTCTGGGTAGATAACAACCATTTGTCCACTCGTCTATAGACGAGCCTTGACCACGGATTGGTTACCACATTCATTGGATACGTCTTGGTGGGTTTCGGTCTTGTATTATTCACTGCACCACACTACCAAACTGTACCATTACTAATAATATCAATAAAAATACCGAACCTCCATATCTAACGATACCAGAGGTCTGCCTGAGTGACCCCCCGCTTGACACTTTCACTGGATGCTTGCGAAGCTGGCCGACCAATAGGAAATTCCACTTTCCGAAATAATGTCAATTTACAAAATCGCAAAAATGTTGACTTGCGGTAACAAAAGCGCAGATGAATGTGCAGATATCGTGGAGCTATATTTATTCATTAACACAGGTTCGAAATGTCTTCGCCGAAACTCTAACATTCAACTATGATAATTACAAACCTAATTCATCTCTTGATCGAACGTACTTCACTGAGCGAATACTAGAATCGCAGACTTAAAGTCAAATTGCTAGAATGAGTTAAATCCTTTTCAAGTCATAGAAAATATAGAGTTAATGTTTTGTTTAGGTACTGATTTGACCATTCATTTCGATAAGGTGGTAATTTCAAATGTGAATATCTTATGATTCAAACAGGTTGCCCCCTGCTACCTCGTGCTGTACTTCGAAGTGACTGAGGATGTGATGAAGCAGCGTCTTCTCAAACGTGGTGAGACCAGCGGCCGTGCCGATGATAATGAAGCTACTATTATGCAACGTCTTAAGACTTTCGAGGAGAAAACAGCTCCTGTCATCAAGCACTATAATGAAAAGGGGAAGGTTATCAAGGTACGTTGAAGAGAGCACAGTGGTGCCAATCTTTTCAGTAAATAGTTCTAATGAGACCGCCCGCACTGTAAAACCGGAGAAAGTGTATTGAGTTACAGAAGTGGTCAAGGGAGGTGTTTTTTAGGAGACAGAGTGGTCATCAAAACTTCAGAGTTTGCTGAGATTACTCACTGCGACCACAATCATTTGTGTCGAGATATATGGAGATGACTGATTAAACCAATCACTTATAGATTTCATCATTTAAATGATATGGAAGTTGAAAATGACGTGTGGCACTCCAACTTAAGATGAAAAATTAATGCCTTGATCTTTCATGTTGCAACTTTTTTATCTTTTAGATCGACGCCTCAAAAACTATCGACGAGGTATTCAAGGCGGTGGTACAGGAGTTCAATGCAAAGGGAATAAATTAAAACTTTATAGCCCACTTTGCCCAACTTTTTTCCCTGCAGATCGCCTCTTCTTCCTCTATTCCCAATTTTCATTATTATAATTAACTCAACAGAAGAGATACTAATGAATTGTTTAGCTTATTAATTTCTATAAACATATGATTTTTTTCTTGGAATGCTTGATCTTTTCTGTTTTATCAACCCTTAATTAACCAGATTTTTTGAGAGCATAATATTCAGTGTAGTGCTTATGAAAGTGTCTCAATTCCAGAGGAAAGGCAATGCATTATTTCAATTAATGACTCGCTGTAGTCGATGATCAGTATATTTACAATCAGATACTACGGTCAGTACTGCCAAGTTCCTTAGTTAATGACAGACTCGAATAGGTGACGTTTAATAACAGCTTACTTTGTACAGAGAATCTTATGAAAAATAAATGATAAGTGCAGTCCATGTTCGTGATAATTTGTGCACATTCAATGTTATCTGCTTGAGTAAACCGATAGATATAATCTAATTCGACTCAGGCAAGATCACAGCTTTCGGCTAACAAAGTGGAAAAAAATAACAAAAAATAAAGTCTTAATATCTAGCCACATTGAACATCAAAACTGGTTTCCTTGCACTGGGGGTAATTAGACTCTCGAATTAACGAAAATCATTGGAACAATCAACGAGGCTTCAAAATTATCCAACTTCCATTATTTCCAGTTAAATTAATGGATTATTTTGACTAATTAGCTAATTACTGCGAACAGAAATAGTTGTGAGTCTTCTATTTCTTCAATTCTTTTCTCAAGGCCAGGTTTTTGGAATACCTGAGGGGTATAGAATTGGACTTAAAAGTGTTACCTAAGATATTTTTGTCATCGGGAATAACGTATGTTAGTCCAGTAAATTTAACTCGAAGTCTGGAATTTCAAGAACTTCAATAACTATCATATGTTTAGTTTGCCTGTATCTTCCAATCTGAAATGCATACAACTGAATTAGGTCAATATTATTTATAGTTTAACCTAATGTAAAGAATGTTCGCAAATCATAATGAGAAAAGTAATTGCATGAAATGAAGAGTCTGTGTCCTTAGAAAAAGTGCCTTAAAAATTGATCGGTCTTTTTTGGATGCACACGGATATACGCAGATACTTCAAATCAAGTCGCACATGTGAATATGTTTACTCGTAGAACGTATTTTTCATTAAGAATCTTGGAAAAATAAAAATATAATCTCTGAAATACATATTTAACTGACTAGAAATTACACAAAATCGAAGGTCAAATTTGTTTAGATCAACAAAAAAACCCGCGCGATAAAATTTGCTTTTTTAGCTATCGCCTTCCCAAATGGCAACTACAATAACGGGGACAGTAGACTCATTAAAGAGGTTATTTGAAAATACCGGCAATGCATCAGGATCTTACATTAATAAGCGCGATGGTGTATTTAATGAAACCTCTCGAAGTTTGAATGCAAGCAAGGTAAATTCATCCCTAAATGGATCTCTCCAGCTTCCAAGCTCCTCAAGTGGCATCTCTTTGTCAAATTTTTCAAATTCTGGGAAACAAATTTTAGCGAACAATAATTCACTTGAACTTGCCCGAACGAAGTCCGTCCCACCTAAAGTTAAACCGAAACCTGTGATTTATCGGAATATTGTGTCTTCTCTAAAGGATGATACGACAAAACAACCTGAGAAAATCGAATTCATCCAACGTATCTCGAATTCTGCGATGGAACTAAGACCTATAGCAAACATTTCTACCGTTAATGGCAGTGAATCTAAAGATTTTGATTCATCAAAACATGTAGCTGAAATCAGTAATGCGCTTCCACCAGTTTCGTTTAACAGCCATCCTCCAACCTCAAAGAAGCCTCCACCTGTGGCCAAGAAACCCCGATCAATTTTGAGCGGCTATAGCAATCGAAGTTCGCATGCACAATCCAAATATGATGAGGCACTGGAAGAGCAATTTGGAATGAAGGTCGATGTTTCTTCCTACGACTACGTAGAACGCTGGGCGAATCACCAAGTGAAAGCTCAATTAGAAATGGCCCATCGGAAGCCCAAAGGAAACGGAGACGAGAGTGACTCTAAACTTACCACAAGCGGAATTTCCAGACAAAAATCTGAAACTCCTTCTATATCAAGTGGCACAATATTATCAGGATCAAATTTTACAAATTCCAGCATTCGATCCATCTTAAAGAAGGGTCTTCCTTCTTTAGGACTTGAGGTTTGTATTTTTAAAGCCATTCCATGACGTTTTTACCCAGAATCATATACATTCTTCCGTCTAATTTAAAAGAAAAAGCGATTGACGTTTAAGGCTGACAGCGAACTGATAACCAAATACGATTATCCATCAGAAGACAACTACAATGAGGGAGATAGCCTGGATCATTTCCGTTCGGCCCTAGGTTCAGACTCAGACTCTTCTTCTTCCACCTTTGACGACTCTCCTGATTACGAACCTGATATTGTTGGATCAGTTAGCACTAGTCGATCATCAGGAAGGCGGGGAAATGAAAACGGAATAAATGCGACCAGGTCAAACTCTTCCAGTGTATCTTCCAGCACTTTGAAGGGATCAATCAGCCATCAGCCGAAACGATCTTCTTCGAGCAACCGTGTGGAAAAGAACTGCAGTAAGAATCACAGCAAAATTAATGGCTTCGCCGAATCAAGAACTAATAGTCCCAGCAAACGTTCAGATACATTCACAGCAGCTCCGCTTATATTGACTCCAACCAAAACCGATAGTAAGTGCAACAAAATTACTTGAAGCACTTCGAAATTATAAACCTGTGATTTAAACTAACTCCATACTCCCATTGCATAACCCCATCTTTTTCTATTTTTCTTTTATTCATTTTTCTCTCTCAAGAAAACGGTAAATTTTTGTAAATATTCTTGTCACTTGCACTGTCATCTTCCCAATTATGTGACGTACTCATGAGTAGACTTTTGCTTTTGATGGTAACAATTATGGCCGATATTTTTGAATTGCCCTAGGCATTATTAAAGGAATCCTTTCCAGTAAACTTTTACGTCATTGTCACTGCCGGTAATAAACCGTTTTTTGTAGCTTGCATTCTAAAAGAATATTCATTGTTGAGCCGTTTCGGTTTACCTGTCAGTCTTGTTGTTTATCGTTTGACTAATGTGTTCCGATGTGAATTCTGAGCTGCATCAATATCAGTATGATTGAGGTGAGATTGTACCATTTCCTAACTCTCTGCCACATTTTTTTAGCAGCGACTGACGCCTAACTGGCAGGTAAATTTTACACAACCATTATAGTTAGACTGAATAGAGGATCGACCCACATATTACTACTCCCCGTCATTCCAATGAATACCTAATCCGACTCACTTCCCGAAATCATCTCATTAACTGATCTGTGTCACGCTATAATGTCAAAATCGAGCTTTGGAATTGAGTTTCTGCAAGGTATTGCTATAGCTGTGATTGTGACATGGCAATGCAAGGTTTAAACCTTTGCTTCTTGTGACACGCCCCTTTCATAATTCGCGATTAACCTTCTTTCTTTTGATTTCTATGCTAATATGTCACTGAAGAAAAATTTTCATATTTGAGTGATTTTCAAAAAATATTGATGCACGTCATTTTGCATTAGTGTCTCCAATGCACGAATATCAAAATATCGTCAACACCGGGTAGTTTCAAGTAGACTGAACTGTAAAATTTTTTCTGTCATCTGAACGTGCCTTATTTAAGGTATCTTAGGATTTTCACATTTCTGTTTAGTTCAAGTCCTCCTTTAGTCGGTGGATGATGCAAACACTGGCATTGCTAGTCTAGAATATTTGTCCGTATTCATGAAAAGTCGAGCACAAAGAGTTTTTTCGATTCGTATCCTATTCGCAAACATTGCACTTTTAGATCGATTCACCATATATTAACAACCCATTTGGCCATTCCGATATCTTCGTTTAATGTTTGTCATTATTCACCACGTGAATGCTTGATCGGCTCCGAATCCCCTTCAAAGGATTTGAATATTTTTAGCACGTCTGAAATGCTTAATTTTGGGGAATGAAGCATTTCAATTACAGATATAAGTACCAGGACAGAAGATTATTGGGATGGAAGGGATAATTTTTGTGTTTATTAATGATTCAAGAATATATTTTTACTGACCATTAAATTATGCATGATTAATTGCTATTGTTCTTTTATAATGTAAGAAATAGATCTGATCCATTGATCACCGGCTAGTATTCTGAGAAAAAATACTCGGGAGGGAAAATCATTCTGCAGACAAAATTCGAATCCCCATATTTATATTTAAATAAAATGGTTCGATTTGGAATAAAATTGGAAAAATAACATTATAAACATGAACCCTCCATTGGAAAAGTCCTTAACGATCAAGTACCGATACCGCTATCTACTTGCAACTTTAAAGTAATTGAAGTCAAAGAAGATCTTTTCGATCGTAGGCTTTTCCCTTAGGGAGCAGAATGGCCTTTTATTCACTCTGATAGGTCTACTATTGAAGTATCGGCTAACTAATAAAAACATATTCACAAAAGGACAATTTTCAATCAAGTTAAATATCTAGATGCTAGTCAAACGTCGCATATGGTTTAAGCTATAGCCATCAAGATCAGCATTCGTTGTTTAGCGATTGCATTCACATTCAATAATTCAAACGGCACATCCAAGGAAAGGATCGAGTGGTCAAGTAGAGATCTTCTGTCCCCAAGGCGGATACCAAACGACGCCTCTATATTATCCATCTAACCTTCGGATCAATTTTCCGATTCACCAATGGCGCATTTGAACAAAGCTCGAGAATTCGCTCTTATCATAAGGTATATTGCATATACAGTTTCGGCTAATTCCTCCATTATACCTCTTGTACAAACTGGGGTAAAGTAAATTTGCTTGATATTACTGAATGCATGGGAGTTTCATCGAATGTAACAGGAAGATGGAGAAGGGGTCATCTTTCTCTACTCATCCACTGACTTCCTGCGACTCCTCCAAATCTGTTTAACTTGGAGTCAGTTTTTACCATTCTCGTCTTTTTCGGTAGATCTTTGTACCCGATAATACGTTTGACTGACTCAGAGAAGTTTCTTTCTCGAAATTTGTTTCTTTTAGTAACTACAGCGGTTCGGGTCTCCATATTCCACATCCATTTACGTTGACCTTTTGGGCTTGATTTATTGAGACCATTTTGGGTAGCGAAACATTTTTTTGAAATTTCCCCAGAAGACATTTTCTCCTTCTATTTCCATCTCACAGATAAGCAGAAAAGAAAAATATACACGCTTGTACTGATAGCAGGACAAATCTTGATGACTGTCTTGGACTTCGAAGAGTTTGAGGAGGAATGACGCAAAAAAAAACAGAGAATCTCTTCAAATTATTGCCATTCCATTCGGCTCTTGTATTTCTTATGGAGTAAATCTTATTTAGGATCAATTCTTCAAATTTTGTAAACGAATTACACCGATGGAATAACTTTTTTTGACGTCTTTGGGCTAGGTAAGTCTTGACGCAACCTTTCATTTGAGGTAAATAGGGCTTCAACACCCATTTTCCCACTGATCGGTTCTTATATGTTTGTTAACTTGTCTCAATATAAGGAAAAAATCAACAATGCTGATAGGTTATAGTTCAAGAGGGGATGTCTATCAGCTTGTGCAATGCTCATGGCTTGGCAACGCCTCAATTTTTCTTAAACTAACAAATTTCAAGCCCCTTCATCGTAGTGTCTTTTTAATATGGTTTTGCCGTGCTCGTGGTTAACAAATCTATGAAGGTAACTAAGCCATTACTAGCGGAATCATTAAGAAGCCGGAATCAGTCGCCTTAACTATTGCAATAGAATTATCTACTATCGTACAAGTCAGATATATTTATACTTTGTTGACCTTTCAAACCATTGACTGAAATTTTTCTCTCCACTTATTTTTGCTTCTCACTGGTTCATTTGCTGTTAAACAAACTCTTCAATTACCATTCCTGTGAATAAACTCGTGTTATGACACTATCAATCACACCATTTTGAGGTGGTACTGTTAAAGTTTAGAAGAAATAGCAAAAAATATTTAAAACTAAATAATAATTTTTACTATGACATAGTTAATCGATTAACCGTATGTATCAGCATTACTTTTTAAGATCGAGGAGTCACTGGATGATTTTTATGACAGTGCATCAAAAGATTCTATGTTCGAATCCTATCAAGGTCTGTAATGCTATACAGGCATTTGCACTTCGCGTAATGCAGGTTCAAAATCCATCAAGGCTTATCCAGCTATTTTTCTGACCGCTCAAGCTGTAGCTGCTAGCCAACAAACGCGTGGTCGTTGCTCCATAGTTGGCCAGTCGTGCTAAATCGTCTGATTGACTGGCCTGCAGAAAGTTTTTGGTCATTTCCAACCCTACTAAGAGCCCTGATTAACCGCTACTTATGCAGCTGGCTTTACCACAGCTGCTTTCAATGTACCAGCGTCGGAATGCTGCAGTGCTAAACGGTGGACCTTTGGTGAAGGGTGAAGACAGGGAACGTCAATAATAGGCAATTTCTTCCTATTACTAAGCTGGTCTGTAAAAAACAGAGATGCCTTTCAGAATTGATTATTTGGGTGTATTTGTATCAATTACTAAAGTGGAGTAGCTCTGAACTCCTTGAGTTCAACCGTCGGAAGCCGGATGCTCGCCCGTTTGAATTCTATCCTTGATTGGCATGCCTATGGCGGATAGATGTTTTACTATAAACGCAACGATGAAATATTGTTGTGGGATTAATGTGCGCATTCAAGAAGGTCCAGTCAGACTCCTCCTGGGTCTACTAATGCTAAAAGTTATTCAGATAAACAGGTCGCAATGACGCTTAATCTTTTTTAAAGGCCCCTTCACTGTTTCATCATTGATTGGGACAAACAATCGCGTTCAAAAGCATGGAAGTTCTGTTATAATTAATGTTATACGTGAGCTTTTACATTCAAATGCTGATTGCATTCATATAAAGCAAATTAGTAGTAATGAACAATTGCTATCATAGATACTAGAATAGTAAACTTACATTCATGTTCCACATTTAAGAATGTTTCACTTTAGTGGCTCAGTCACTGAAAATTGTGATGAAACGTTCTCCGCTTCGTTACTGAAACTGAACGAGCGAAATTTCCTTTATGTAACAGCTCATTACGTTGCTAACCTCTGATAAAAGCTTGGTGTGTATCGAAATTGGCGTTTTTTGAACGAGCTTTAGTACAAGAAAAGGAATGTTATCTCTTAGTATTTATTCAAATCCACGTTTTCCTCAAATCTGCATTTCCCATTTTTTTTATTTATCTTTTCTTATCCTTAAGATCGAGGCAGTCTTTCAATCCTTTTCATTTAAATTCATTTCACCTTTGAATAAGGTAATTTTAACTAGGCCAGCCATTTAAAAGACCAACGGAATGTACCTTGGGTGCTATCCCGATTCATTATTTCTGTTAAAATTGAGGATTCGTTTATTTTTTTTCCTCAATTTTGTAGAAATTAACATTTCGTTTAATATTTCTGCTAACGAAATGCAAGCCTATACTAAAGGAAAATGCGGACTAACCCTTATTTTGGAAAGCGGGAAGTTACTTTGGTAATCTTTGGCCAAAAAACTTTTATTGCGACAAGGAGTAGCTACTCTAAGTGATTATCATAGTCCACAGCGGTGGGTCTAGTACCAGTAGAATCAAATAACTGAAGTGTGCAAACGATGTCGGGTTACCGCAGTAGCGAAATTGGTATTACTATTCGACTAATTAGATCCTAAGGTACAGGAAGTACTTTATGAGCCGTCATTAATCTGATGCCATAATGCAGCAAAATGATTTAATCTTGATCGCGATTCAAAATATTCATGACCACAGACCAGTTCTCTAGTTCGGTTATAAATTTTGCTTCTTGGAGTAGAAACATTTCCCCTATTTCAGCACCAAGATTCCAATGCTCAAGTCGATAATTTTTTTGCAACTTGCTGTTAATAAAAATAGCTCTTACCCACTTGCAGTTACTGTGAAAATTCCTGTTGAGATCCGGATATGGGCTGCGTTTCCTGTATTTATCAGCATTTTTTGCGGTTTTTTTCTAAAATGCCAGTGGAAGCTGTCGCCATCACTGGATTATCCTTTGCGGCGCCGAAAAACGCTTCTGTACATAATATGGCAGCCCATCTGTCCCCTGTTTTGCTACTAAACGAGAGGCAGTTGATGTTAATATTGGCTCATTCTTTAGACAGCTGATGGTAATGTTGGATCGTTCTCAAATGTCAGTAAAGTAATAAGCCATAAAAATGATAGCCCACTGTTTTATGCAGTTGCTTAGGTAAATACATGATGACTCATGATTATCCTACACATTTTTTAAGTCGGTGCCAGTCATGTAGATATCTCTCGGTGATGAGGCATGTTCTCACCCATGTAAACATGCTTTTGTCATCGAACACTCACTATATCGTATATTTAATACCGTCTGCACCACACTTATTTTCTATGCAGCTCGTTAACACCTTATTGTTGAAGCTACAGTATAACTCTTACAGAGAAGTTGGGAGAGATAAGTGGTAAAGTAGGGTCCTAGGACTAGGATAACGAAACATTTTACTGTGTGTTTGTGCTTTATGCTCACCACCAACAACCCCCCTGCACCGTCTACTCCTCTAACGTTTGTTTCGATCCAGCTTGATATAATCTCTTTGGCAGATCAATAAGTACTTTGACTTTTCTTCTCCTTTAAGACTTGATGCGCTATTTCGTCTGGAAGAAAGGAAGCTTGGTGTTACAAAAGGATTCTTTGTCAAAGTCAATTGAAATAACTTATCAAAATACATTCTTTTAGTAGCTGAGATGAATGCGTGAATAATCAAGATCAATTTTAAATACTGTGATTTAGCAGTACCGCTCTCCTTAATAACGCCTTTGACTCCAGGCTTTGATTAATTTGAGGAAAGAAAAGGCCGGCGATCAGCACTTTTTCTGTAACAGAAGTGGTTTACCACATCAGGCTGCAATATTATTGTGCCTCAGTAACACGCACTAGCTTTAAAAAACAATTCGGAAAAAGACTTTCGAAAACTTAATCTTGGATTACGGCAACTAGACTAGCATAAGTATTTTGGTTTAGAAGGGACACAATTCTAATTGAACCGCTAATTATGTGCTTTCTTTTCTTGATTCGATGCTTTAGTGCTTTTCTTTTTTCTTCGCGTCCATTCCCCCTCAGTACTACATATCTGGTTTTGCCATTATCAGTTTTTTCTCTTATGGTGGCTCCACTTTTGTGCCTACCCTTTGGAAGTCTTTCATAAGTCCTCATCAGGACTAGCCCTCCTTACTTGCGCGCTGCCCTCTTCACCCCCACACATTCAGCCGCCAAGTGATGTCGAGGCCTCTAGTTAATACGGGCTGGATTAAACTCACTCCAGCCGACAGACCATTTGACCATGGGACTGGATTCTTACCAGTTTGTTTAAACTTAAAAGTTATGTTGGCGGCACACATTTGCACTATTCACAAAAGAAAAGCTTTGGGGCTCTGGATAAACATTAAAGCAACACCGTTTTCTAGTCTATACAAAGGTACATTTCACGTTCATCGAATTTAATAGTAAAATCCTTAAACCCGAATCACACGCCGTGTGGATTCACTGGAAATCGAATCATGCCTTTAAAATATTCCTTTATCACTGAGAAGTTCTGCTTCCTCCGAATGCAGTTTTAGTCTCAAACTCTGTGCCAATAGGCTGGCATTACAGGGGCATTTACGGGCTCCCATATTGTCAGGCTTGCAAAATACAGAATTTGTCTTTACCAAAACTAAATAATGTCCTCAATGTTTAAATTGTCATTTGAAAAGAAAAATCATAAAGCTTTTGCTTTCCTTAACTTGTTTAAATTCGCGGCCAGAAAAGATAAGTTTTAGACTTCAGCAGGAAGCAAGACAAATTTCACCAAAATAGTTAAGTAGGTCGGGATTCTCTGAACTGCCAAATGCCACAAATAACGCCAGGGAATTATTCATTTACCCAAAGCCTTGTTGAATCGCGCAGAATATTATGAAGGAGGTCCGTTTTGTCGAAAAAGTGTTTTGCCTGTATTGTTTGTCCTGAGATTTCTAATTAATCTCATTAGTTTATATTTTTTGGATTTTGTTGGGATTGAAGTAGTTCTCCAATTGGCATGCTAAGACAATAGCCAAAAAGCTCGAGTTTCAGTTCTAACCTGTGCTTAGGATGACGCAAGTCTTTTCTTGGAAGCGTGGTTGAATCAGGACTTTCAACCTTCTCTTTCTTCATTTAATGTTTGCTCTAATCTGTGCTTGTATGATCCAGCACTTTAATTGTTATAATGCTGAACCTCGTTGGGGTGGCAGCACTAATGCGCCTGGTATCTTCGACTCACTCATCCTCGAAAGGAATGAGTTATATGGAAGACGTGTGCGCGTGCATGAGTTTGAGATGTCTGCTATGATACTACAGAGCCTGTTGTAAGAGAAGGTAACCCGTCTCTCCACATATGCCATGTAGTTAGCATTGTTACGAAGTAAATAGGTGCCTCATGTGTTATTTGGATAATTCAATTAAATAACTATTGCCTGTTCAAATAAACGGTCTAATTGGATTTCTTATTCGCTAAACTTCAGAAGAGGCCTTAAATAATTAAATTGAATAGTGTGATACACATTGACTAGAATGTGCAGTTTGACTAGGATTGTGCCTCGTATTCTCATGGTTAGTTTTAGTTCTCTCAAACCTTTCTCAAGAAAATATGTTTCACCAAAAGTCCTCAGGTTTTAGAGATGTTAATCAGGAATATCGATGGCAAGCCTACTGGATGTTTTCCTCAAGCCAATTTCTTCTCTTAGTCGTTTGTTAAAAAGGGTTTTTTGAAGAGCTTCAAAAACCCACTTATTAATTGGGTGAAAGAGTGCATCTTTCATTACTGATACTTGGGCGTGTTGAAGTCTGTTGAATTTGTGGATTTGCAAACTTATTTATTCCTCCCCCTTTTCGAGTGTTGAAAAGTGCCTCATTCTTTTGCAGGCTTTGGAAGCGTTCATTTGAACTTACAAATTATGCCTTTGAATTGTAATTTTGTATGCCGTTCCCTGAAGGTCAATGGATCTTGAAGAATCGTGGGAAAGAGATTACAGTAGATCCTGGTTTTCCTTGCAGTGAAAACGACACTTTCATATGCAACGTTTACTGATATCTTTCATCTTTTTCCCCATCTTCAAATCACGTTAAACCGGAGATCGTCTTGGTTTTCAGGATAATTTGCGACAGCAGAAAGAATAGGTACCTTGTTATAGGAAGTCTGTGATGAGTATAGTTTCAGGAACAACTTTGCCGTCTTACAGAATGTTGGGAGATGTTCTGATTTTTTCTTCGCCATAATTTTTAGAGTTTCATTATTTGCTTTCCTACAGCAGCGAATCTTTGAATCTCTCATATTTTCTACTAGTCAGAAGGTAATCATAAGTATTCAATCCAAGTAAAATCCTTTCAAAAAAAGATGTCCACTTCGATCCAGCTTACTTCTCTAAGACTTCTCCTCGCACTCATACTGGAGTTCAAGTCCATAATGAAAAGAGAAAGAATAATCTTAGCTCATTTTCGACCTTGAAGGGCCTATGTGACCCGATCAGACTCCGAAGCCTCATCGTATTTAATCGAATTAAGGAAAAAATTTTTAATCACTGGTGCACGTCGGTGATGCAGTAATCGAATGAGCACTTTAAGTCCAGTATTGGTCTTGGTACACATAGCTTGTTCTTGTAATCCAGGGGATTCAGAATGCGCATGGAATCAAAATTTACTAAGTTATTCATAGAAGCAGAGTGTAATCCGACATCTCAGTTACAAACCCATTCAAACAATCAGTTTTTTTATGTCCACGATATGTTCGGAACCATGAAACCACCTTCCAACTCGATGAGTAATTCGATACCGAAGTAACTTATAGTGATGCGTTTCTTTCAATTGCTCGACATTAGTTGAGGGAATATAAACTTGAACTGACAGCAGGCTAATTTTGGTGAACTCAACAAGTAATGGAAGGAGGACTAAAGCGGTTTTTATGCTGTTTTTCCCATTTTTACTTTTTTTTTCATTTTGAATTTTCCTCCTGGTTTAACCTATTTGGGGTCAATGTCTCGTTGATATTCGGTAATGTTCATATCCTTTATTTTTCGTAATGTTTTTTTAATAATTTTGCTCTATGGGTTATTCAGATCACCGATACAGGTGAACTTTTTTTGCTTCCTTTGAAATATATTTGCAATTTGGTCCTTTAAATATTTCTGAAGCTCTTATTTCCTATCAACCATTCAAATCATTACGCAAGTCATTTTTAAATTAACAATGATTAATTCATTAAGTATTATGCATAAAGTTCCGCATAAATATATCATTTAGAATTATGAAAAATACCTTTGAGTGACTTACTGGGAATATTTCGACTCAATCATTCTCACCAGTAATGCGAAACTAATTGCTTCTTTCACCTTCAAAAATGGGAGTTCATTTTATTTTCTCATTTAATCTTAACTATAAAAATGTTTATTATGTGTCATATTCTTATCCAATCCAATTCTTGTTTAAGTGTTCACTGGAGTTGATAAACACTTAATGGTTATCTGATGGTGCCAGACTGCCTAAGTTGGCAATCACTCATCTGTCCATGTAGGCAGTCCACGGCTGTTCGTTAAGACCCCTCTGCACCTTACCTGATTGAGGACGGATTTTGAATAAAGCAGGATGTTTGTCTATCGTATTTCCTAAAGGACGCATGTTTAACAATGTTTTTAATTCACCAATGATGTATATACAACCAATGTAAAACTTTTAATGTTAATGATTCAGATGGGCACAATGATTCAAAGTCTTAAGACCGCAGCATTTTCACTTATTCTTTCTGAGCTTTATTAGAAAAGGGTGTAGACCGTGTTGACCAGTGTTTGTATCCTAACTGGGCAGCAGAATGTCAGGACAGAAGACCTGAATGACTTTTCTCTGAGGTTAGGTTTCACTACAATTTCCCCAAACGGTCAGTCATTAATTTTTTAGATATCTCAACGTGAGCGGAAATCGGGAGTTCTTGTTTAAATACATTTCTTGGATGAATCTATGGGTTTCCTTGTAACGTTCTTAATAGACTATTTCAACTTCGCCTTATCTGAGTCTGAATATTCGCCTCAGCCCAGGCTAAGACATCAATTGGCAGTCAGCCGACAGTTTCATCTGTACAAACCCTAGGCCCGAACTAATACTCATATATCTAACTCTATGGGAATAATTCGGAATTTAATCAACAAAGAAGAAAGTGTTAAATTAAATCAACTTCCTTTTACATATTTTCCATCGCCCACAAACCTTTTAACACGAACAACTAATATAAGCATTTCTTTTTAGATTAATTGAAATTTAAGTAATTTGGTTCCCCGGACAAAAATAGAAGTCACACTGGTTCCCATCCTTCGAATTCTTCTTCACACACTGAACTCCGTTCTCTTCTATAACCATCTAGTGAAGCCTCACAACTAGAACAACCTTCATGTGATTAATCATGGTTACTGCACTTTAAAACATTAGAACGTTTCAAGAATTCGGCTACTGTGCTCATTGGGATTCTTTATAAGGTGTGGCGGAAGCTTCTACAGCAGTCTTTGCTTATATGACATCGAAAAGAATAAGTTGTATGGAAGATGTGTGTGTGGGCATGAGTTTAGAACGTCTGGTATGTTACTACAGAGCCTGTCGTTAAAAAAAGTAATCTCTCAATAAAATGTGACATTATCAAAACTTAACCTATAGCAAATAAATGGGCAACATGAGGGTAAAAATTGGCAAAGCGAATGCCAGGAAAGCGTCTTCCTACTCAAATATGTGATGGATTGAGAGGCGGTTGAGGAACTCCGGCTTGGTAATCTATCTGTAAGTCAGTACTTGGCCAATTTGTTGGCCATTCTAATAAGTGGATGTAGGCTGAGAGATCGTGAGTCCATGCCATCAATACACGGCTTCTATACCATCGGATATTTGTACTTTTGTCCCGAGTAAACTAATCGCCCAAGTCAGTCATTCGAAGCTAGTCATTCGAACATAGTCTCACTAGCCATCCCCACCACCTCGTCTGATCAGTTTTGCCCTCGGATCTACTGATCCCCTCATGATTTTGGACAATAAATTGATAAATGCGAGCACCGCCCAATCCCACGTTTGGGAATGTATCAAACCTTTTATAATGTCAAAAAAGCACACTTTTTCAGAATAAACTTAAAAATTTTGTTTGCATTTCACACAAAGGTGATCCAACCGATCATTTCATAAGGAGATTGAAATTATTAAATTCAGGAACAGAGTATGGTTATACTGCTATTGCTTTTTAGCCTTTAAACGGTTCTCCAACAGCGGGATTCGATTTCACTACTGAACTGAATTGAGCGCCAACACTGAATTCACGGCCTTCATTGTGCGCCTTAGAGTGGCTACTCACTGTGTAGAAACGCAGCCCCACTGCTCCACTTTCTTCTTCACTCAAACTCTCAGTCTTGGTCCATTATACTTACTTTTTTTGTATGCCGAGAATTTGATTTAAATAAAGCCCGATTTTTGAGCCCACCACTGGTTCTAATGATCCAAATTCCACTTTTCCCAAACTATTAGGTGCTTGTTTGCTATTGATCAAGCGCAGGATGAATGACAATTTTAAAAATATTTAAATTAAAGACCGGATCTAAGACGAAGAGAGCAGACGAGGCAAATAATTAATGTGAGCATAAAACTGTTTGGAGACAGTACAAAGGACAATCCATCCTATTTAACAAATTTTAAAGTATTTATACGGTCATCAAGCACTACGTTTCAACTCAGTAGTGCGAATGAATTGCAGTTGACTCCAGACGACAAGCTTTACTTTGTTATACAAACTCAAAAGTTGGGAAGCAGGCGGGAAAGAACCATTGCTATGGCCGACGAGCAATACTGCTCGTTTATTTATCGCTTTTAACTTAGTCCCTTCGTGATGGGCAATTGGGTAAATGGATCTTACCTTTTTCGATTTGCTTCTCTTCTGCGTACCAGGCATTGCTTTCGTGTAATTAGTCACTAATTCGAGTTTTTTGTTCGGATACTTTTTGGCTGCAGCTTTTCAACAAGATTGTTGCCTGAGATTTCAGATGAATTTGTTTAAAGATTGCCATATTCAAACTAACGTCTACTTTCTAAAGTGCTAAATGTCAAAATGCCATCTGTGGTACAGCAAAAGCTGAATTGCACAATTTCCCACGCATGCAAAGACTGAGCTAGCAGTTGACTGGAGAACCTACGAAGACGCCAAAATTTACCCGCCGAGTCTGAATTGGAAACACAAACAAACAAATACAAGGTTGCTCAAAAGGTAAGGGCAATATTGTGAATCAAAACTACTACACGTTAATTCTCACTGGATATTTATAGATCACTTGGTTATATTCGATTGGAGAATAAAGTCCAGTCAAAATCGAATAATTTCTACCACTCTGAGGTCGAAAAGATCCTCGTTGTCGTTATTCCGGCCCAAGTGTCGTAAATTACACCTCGATCATAAATGTTGATAACGATTTGGCTTCAAATGGTCTCAGTCCTATTTTCACAGAGGAGGCTCTTCAATAAATGAAGAGACATCCTAAATGTTGGGAGAGATCCTCGATTTGCGAGACAAATGTCAAATGAGACGTCATAGCAGTCAGATCGAAGGAGCAGAGTCCGGAAAAAAAGCATATCACTAGAGAAACGTAAATTTATCCTAACAAGGTATTGTGCTCCGCGAAACGCTTGTGTCTTTTAAGGAAAAGGGCTTTCTAACCTAAACTATTGGTGATCAACTCCATTTTTTGAAGTTATGACAATTCCACCACTTTAGTCACCACGATTCAAAAAAGCTACAACTTTGCAAATTGAAGCGATTCGCAAGTAAGTGTTGGCAATTCATTTGAAGAGTTGCTCACCCAAAGCTGAGCTCATTGTGAGGTGCAAAATGATTTACTGGCGTAGACCGCAGTTTTATTAGTCCCACGACAATTGACAAGACGACCAACGCCTTTCAACTATCGTGGTGTTAACAGTGAGGAAATTGCACTTAGGGTATAAATATAGTCACAGTTTGATAAAGTTAATGTTCAATAAAAGTTGGGACGGGAGGAGGCGAACAGTCCGCAGCTCATACGGACGAGGCAACAGTATTTACTACTAGTACAAACTATAATAATTTGTATTGTGCAGTTTGTGTTGTAAATATGTAAACTGAGGACCGACTTTGGACATGTACGATTCGCCAAAAGGGAGCAGTACATGTCCAGACTGGACCAAAATCGAATGCCATAGAGGTACTTGTAAAAAGAAGTCATTGCTTTGCCTAGTAACGTTCCGGACTTAAGATATGACCTCACTGCGTAACTGAATACTTACACTTCATAATGTTAAATAAAGCCCTATAATGAATAATTATTAAATGACCCCACCAAAATATCTTGATAGCCAATTTAATTAAATTATCTGATAACCTTCGGCATCATTTAAGTGTTTGAGAGTGCACTCTCATCGGTGTTATTCCAATCTCAGGCAAAGAGGTTTTGCAAGTTTTGAACTCTATGCGGTTGGTGCAAAATGATCTTCGTCTGATTTTTTCTTCAAAAATTTAAACTATATGGTCCACTGAATATCTGCATCAAAGAAGTTTGTGGATGTAATAACGTGTTCTAAGATATTTTACGGTGAAATGACGTGGACAATGCTGTACTGGGATCAATTTTTGCGTCCAGCTCTCCTGTGACTTCGTGGTGCCACTGACTAACGCTATTGTTGAATAACAACAAGGCTCTCTGGAAAAGGTGGTCAGTGAAGCCCTAGAAAAGTGATTGTGGTAAACCGAAGTATTTGTAGAAAGTGAATTTACCATGGGACTTTTATCCTCAGAAGAAGAGAGTGAAAAAAAGTCAGTCCTTAGAACACGCAAGCGTTCACTTCGAGCGAAATCTCTCTGTCCACCTTTCTTCTAGAGTCTTTTCCGGTGATACTATTGACTGAGTTTGTAGACTCTAGCTAAGGACTACCAAGAACTTTCTTTTAGGAGATTTGATTCCATGGATTTTGACTTGCCGCATGTATAACTAACTAAGAGTGGATAGTCATTCCGCTCTCTTTCCTTTGTTACTAATGCCTGAAGAAACTGATCCTCTACCATGAAGAGAGGAGGTATTAATTATTTTGATCAGCTACTGCAACATTAAGAAGCTGCCCCTTGTGTTTTGCATACGCTGGCCACCATTTGTCCCAACGTGAAACAATCGAGAATCCTCCAACGTGTCTGTCAATTGGTTGGGATCGGTTATGACAGTTATTGGCAAAATCTTGTGCTTCAGTGAATGGCTCATCAATCTTTCCATAGCTGTGATTTAAACAGAACATCGATTTCAGCCCACTGTTTCTAAGCAATTCAGGATTAGTGGCTAACAAGGGCTCTAGTTAGGTCTGAAAATGACCGGTCATACCCTGAAAGCTTGACAATGAAATGGTTCTATGAACTTAGCCAGCCTTGGAATATCGCAAAAAAGAGATATAGGCCGCAGCCATTCATCTAAGTGATCTCGAGGACGCAAGCTGGGCTGCAATTTATGGATCTGAAATATTAATGGTGATGCCATACACCAAGAAGGAAACGCTGGTCGAAATGGGTTGAAAATAGTGGAAATTACCTGTATACTATCCGTATTATTTCAACAGTAGAACAGGTCTACTAAGGGCAATTGGCGATTTGGCTTTTGGGTTTAGCCAGATACTATCACCTCTGCCATGTCACCTCTCGTTTTCGTCTTTTCAGATGTGTGCTTCCCAGCACTTCTGATTGACCTCTCGTCCGGCCACCTTTGGATTTGTCATACTTCATTAATTGCTTTTAATGAAAAACCCCAATTAAATCACAATCTCTAATGTGTTTAATGAAAGCAACTTTATATCCAGTTTCACATGCACCAAGCCGGGAGGTGTACTGGAGGTTCTCAGTTAAGAGTTTGCTAGAACCCATGCGTTTGATCTTCCCTGTCAGAATTCATCAATCAGTCTATTGTCCGAGGGACGCATCAGGTATTACTGCTTTCGATTTTACGCTTTTTCATTGTCACTCCAAAGGTCGCATGGTTTTAGACGATCGCAATCACTTAGAGATTTTTGACTGTTCTACACACCTCAACAAAACTTTGAACGCCTTCAAATATTATAAGGTTTGAGACAGCCCCCCCCCCCCTAGCACCTATTTTTCTCGAAAAAGCAAGTGTTTGGATTAAAGGTTTATCAAAATTGAGGTTAAAGCGTTATAACACAGTCATTGAGCACTCACATATCTTATTAACTGGCATATCCAGCAATTGAAATGACGCTGACATCGTTCAAGTACTGGTCTACGAAGACATATCGAAAGACAATTTCCCTCAAAATTATCTCTTGCTTATGTGTTTCTACGAGGGTGGTGAGTTAAATAATGCAAGGTACCTATGCAGTGGTTTCCACAATGTTATTTCTCTCCATTACTAAATCATCAAAAACTCTCCACGGCAAAAGCCCCAATAATTCTTTCATTGAAATTTGATACCCTCTTGGCAAAAGTCTGCATCAGGAACCTCTCCATCAAAGATAAAGTTGATCTATATTCTGAATATCGCATTCAATCGTCTTAACAAATTTATACCTCCCCATCATCAGTCGGTGTGTTTGATTCAGGTCCAGTAAGGGAAGAATTAAGTCACTAGTGAAACTACACTGGGTCGAGGAGGGCCCTAAGACTGTCAATGATTTGATAAAACGGCTTAGAATACAAGTTTCCCATTAAATGTTGTGCTTGGCTTCTGAAGAGGTTCTCTGTGATTGTACATCCCAATCTGCATGACATTCTTTTATGGGTGTTTGTGTATTATACTGACGGGCTTCTTATTAATTCAGCACCAGACAACTTGCAACTGAAATGTGCGCCACATTTGGCTTGGCTGCATAACAGTTTCAACAGATCAGGATCAAGAAATAAAGTAATTAGGAATTACTGATCATAGCGCTATCGTGTTCAAACCATAAGTTGGTTGGGATTCTTGCTGTATGAATTGTTAGCCTAATTCTAGGTATTTTGCAAACTATATGCCCAATTGTTAGGTACTATCAACTTTTTCTTTTCTATTGTCTCCGCTTCTACCCAAACTCAATTTTTTTTATTTTTCTGCACCACTGCTCTCGACAAAATATTACTGCTACTCACTGCAACATGGTGTTCTCATTCTGAATTAAGTGAGCACGTGTTTGTGCTGGGCTAGAAGCTCGTCTGTACTGGATTACGGTCGGTATTCATGAGGGAAAGTCTTACGTTCCGCTGATAACGCGTCCAATGATGTACAAAATGTTCAGAAATGGATCCAATTAATTTTTCTCGTGTTCATTAATCATCTGTGCTAATCTTGTAGAAGCTTGGTTGCTCCGGCAAACAGAGGGCATTCTCAGACCTTTTCGGTGCTCAATTCTGAATTACTTGAGTTTCCAAATCGTCACCACACTAATAACAGACAACTGTTTCTTCTCAGCAAATCTTAATAATTGCTTTTTAATAATGTCATTGTCAGAGGTGGAACAAATGGTTCGGTTAGATATTCGTGGAAGTTTGAACTGTTTACTCACTTTCTTCCGAGTTCAAACGGACTATTAGCAGTCCAACTACGTCTCGCAGACTCTAACCATGAAGTCAGCGAAACGTTAAAATTTGTGAAGGTACTTTTTTTAAAAATTCGTTATTCAGGTTCTGTGAAGAAGGCTGTGAACGAAATCTCTTTCAAGGAGTGCAATATGAATTAAGTCGAAACAATCAGTTCACACCAAGTGTTAAATGGGACAAGTTCGTAAGAAAGTTCAAACGAAGAAGAACAAGAATCGAAGTAGTCTTACTTGAAGGGTTAACGCAAGTGGAACTTAAAGTGAACTGTTACTGCACGTCGCAACCATGCTGAGGAAGGACGAGGGTACCGAAGATGTCAAGTTAACTGTTCTATTGCTATGTGTTTAACTGTTGTACAAGCACTTTGTGTTACTGTTGTACCCCCAGCAAGTCCTTGGGAATTACCCGATGAGTGCGGATAAATAAATAATAATAACAACAACAATTCCTGATTCGTCCCCTATATACTGTTTGCACATCGCGTAGAAGAAGTGAGTAAAGCAGACCTCATCTGAAACACTTACAAGATAATGTCATTCGACTTTATGTCCACTTGTCAAATCACTCTCCGACTAATGGTTTAAGCTTGTCGTTAATTCGCACTTCTATTAATAGACCCTCAAGCTTCCGCTAATGATGATGGACTAAGAAACGTGATCTCTAAGGGGTGGCCGTATGTACTTATTTTGAAAAGAGATATTCATTGCTTTGAAGCATCTGCTTTGTATGGTCCTAAATCGTAGTTCACAATATCCCTAGCCTGAGTAATTCGGAATTTCACTTGAGTGCAGATTCAATCCAATCGAATAGCCTGCACTTCACGTAGCTTGCAGAGAGCATAAATTTTGAAAAATGAAGGATTGAATTACGCGTTGTAATCGCTATTTAGAGTTTTTGATCTTTCAACGAATAAATGGGGATCGGAAAGTAAGCAATCAAGCGGATTCGTTTAAGAATTCAATAAATTCAAAACACCTGACCTCACATCCTCATAAAACTTGTACCCCATGAATATTAAAATTACTACTGGCCTTTCTGAAAGAACACCTTAGTTGCTCTCGTCCTTCAATGCTAATTCAGCCCGTGAATCCTGGTACTTTTCCAATTGATAACCTGACGTTTGCTTTACTTTTGTAGACTAGCGCTTTGCAAGTTTAAAATGATGGTTTCGATACGCTCGGGGAAAACGACCCCAACCTTAGTGATAATGTGTATCTCCCAAAAAGAAGTCTGTACATGATTGGAAATGTCCCACTATTCTCTGTTTGGCAGTTCATGCGGCACTTTGGCAGATCTGATCAATTTCGGTCCCACAAATCTCAAAGTTATGATTTACAACCGAAGGCGGAAGAGTAATGAGAGACTCAACAAAAATGGCATTGAAGAGAAGCAGAGATGGGTCGGAGGAAAGTTCGACTGAAAAGGGAGAATGGAAGAGGAGAAGATCGGTATGGTTTGAAACTCTGCGCTCCACCGATTAGTTTTGTGACGTGACTAGAAATTAGTACCCACCTTAATTGCATACGTGATGAGATATGATACCTATCAGCTAAAACATCTTTAATTCTTATATAAATAGCATCTGTGTGCATTTATTTGAATCGAAGGAACGATGTCAGGCCCAACTCCTTGTACTTGTGTACATTTGAGCTGGACGCGCTGCTTCTGTAATGAAATACAAGCAGAGGAGTCTTCAGAGTTAATTTACATATTTCATGCCGAATGCTGCAACAATACAATGAAATTAAAAAATAAGATTATTCATTTTAAGACATGGAAGATCGCCATTTCCGCAGAATATTCAATGTCGAAAAGATGCTCTGGACAATCAATCCAAGTTTTGTTTCGCCACTTAGGGATTTCTAAGTTTTCACATAAAAAAGTAATTGCCAAGGTAATCCCAGTCGCTTTCATTCAAGATTTTAGCAAAAAATTGAAATTTCCTGTAATTTCTGCCTCTTGAAGAGCACCCAACGCCTCCAGTTCTTGATGAGGTTTCAACAACTAGTCAACATTTTTCAATGAATCGTTTCAACTTTTGCTAAAGTTTTGAAATCTCGCTCATTAGTTCCGAGAAAAGTTGTATTTAACAAAATCAGTGTATCTTATCGAATGTCAAGAAAATTGGTTCATGCTCATAAAGTTAGTGTAGATTTGTTATTTAGCATTAAATTGTAGATTTGTTTAGTTACTCTAAGCTTTTATCATTTAGCGAAATGATACAAAAATGAAAAAGCTTAGAAAAAAATTGCATTGAAGAAATTCATCAATCTGCAGCACTCTTTGCCTTTATCTTTTAAGACTCAGTCTGAAAGACTGGTCCTTTCAAGCATTACCAAGAGATGTTCGAGAAAACTGTGTCAAGATGGTAAAAAGCATCCTGGAATAAAATTAACAAAAATATGCATCACTTTGCGAAAAGAAGTTTGCCGACTCATCGGAAATAGAAGTTCTTTTGAAGGATATGCACAAGAACAGAAATCACAGATGACAACTGGGACAGTAAAGTGTCATGTTCCTTGTATGGTTTCAAGAAGTTGACAAACGTGTGGAAGGCCATCCTGAATCTCTGGCGCAGGTATCACCAACGATCGTCAATAATCGGACCAGATTGACAAGCATTTAATGGGGCTGAGCATTGCACGATTATTTCCCTGAGTATCAAATAAAATTGCTAATAAGTCTT
Organism: Moniezia expansa; assembly: GCA_019097775.1. Lineage (NCBI taxonomy): Eukaryota > Metazoa > Platyhelminthes > Cestoda > Cyclophyllidea > Anoplocephalidae > Moniezia > Moniezia expansa. The sequence continues at coordinate 2,956,732 of JADFDV010000052.1, forward strand.
CTGATTGTGTATAAGAAGGTTCCGATTTCTAAGTCTAGTGATAATTGCATGAATATCTTTGAGAATATGCAAACTATACATTTTGGTGGGATTGAATGTCATATGAACTCTGGCCTAAAATGAACTCTACTTTGCTGTTTGTATTTATTAGTACTGACTCAAAATGTAATTTATGGGTGTCATGGAAGTAAAACCGACATCTCTATGAGTGGGTGAAGTAAATCGACCGGGTAACGGTGAAAATCGCGGTCAAAAATTGGGAGCCACATTTAGCTGCTGTGCAAAAAGCAATTTAGCGACATCAAATTAATTGGATGGAGGCACTTTGCGATGCCCGAGTGCCGCTCTACGCAAACTCTCACGTCTGGCGAGGCAATTCCCTTGAATGGAACCCAGGTGTATGATTGATTTCATCGTATTCATTTATTTTCTAGCCCTTAAGCAAAAGTGGTTTAGTCGAAATGTAGCTCTTAGCACTACAAGGCTATTAAGACTGTGTCACTTTGTTCACAAACATTAATTTTGCTAAAATATACGCACTTTGTTCCGAAACAGACCATGAAAACTGATCATTGTATTTCAAGTCGGCTCTTGCTTCAACAGTCAATTTAACCTCGTTTGCTAAACCAGCACAATTTGAGCGGTTCTAGTGGCTCAGGTTCCCAAATAAACATGTGTACTGACCCTTGCCGAAATTATATGTCAATCATAAGCTATCAGAGCTATTAGAACTGCGAAAAAAATGCCGTCAGGGAATAGCCGTAAATTTAAATGATTAACTTTCCCTGAAATAAATGTAAAGCTCCTCCAACCTTCGTTTCTCAAAATGCTGACGGTTAGTACAAATCGCTACTGGGCTGCACGATTAAAAGAACTGGAGAGGTGACTGTTTTCATCCTCTATTTCTGTGAACTGGTGGTACAAAGCCGTTAATAGTGCTTCTAAGTACTAGTATGAACTGGCAGTGGAGGGGACCCGGTAGGAGAGAAATCAAGTTACTTAGTTGGCTTTAAAGGTTCAAAGATGGTCCTCATTGTGGATGGCTCTGCATGGATTGGTCTGTGATTACACTTTGCTATCCATGATCTTCCCCATAAATCTCGAATCGTGTGTCGAACTAGCAGAATGGTAATCACTCCGGATGTGGACATCGCATAGTTGATTTTTGTATGTCATTTGCTCCTGAGGCTAGACATTATGAAGGGTCCTCAGTCGATGGGAAAATCATCCGCGTGGAGGCTGAAGAAAAAGCTCATAAGAATTTCCATGCATATTTAACCGCTCAAGTTACTTCAGATTTTCCTTGATTATTTGGTCGGTAATTTTTAAATAGACTCAAAAAACGGGGCAAATTGCGAATAAGGCCAATTTCACCTCCAGTCATTCGCCGCTCTGTGGCGGTAACTTCAGCTTCATATGCGGTCAGAGACCATCGGTTGCAAAAGAGCTAACAACTCGGCCTCAATTTAAAAATGCAAAGCTTAAGTCTTCACTCAAAGGCATACCTGGTTAACCGCCAGCAGGAATGAAAAGGGATCTCGAGGAGCTCTTGAAGTGGTTGTGCTCATATGATGCTTTTTGGACACACCCATGGAAAAGCGCGAAATACAGGTTAAATGACATCACTTTTGAAAGACTGGTTCGTTCTCCTAAGCTGTCTTCCTCGAAACCTCTGCTTCAGTCTGAAATCTCCCCTCTTTTTGTAGTCACAGCGTGTCACCTCCTCACATTCTAACTAATAAAGGGAACACCTAACACTAGCAATATTACCCTAAAAAGAGTATTTCCAGAAACATTCGCGCTTATTTTCGAGAGAACAGCAACAAAGACTCCTTCAAGCAGTCCCTCAAAATCTGCAAATTTTAAACCAATATATACATCACAATGAGAAATTTTGTGAGTAAATCATTTACTGATTCAAAGATTGCGGACAAGTATTGCATTGAGTTTGGAGTGTTTTGAAATAGCGAACTCATTTGGCATCACAGCAGCGTCACTATGTTAAGTCACTAGACTTCTAGCACTATATGTGAACACTCCGATTTCAGATTCTACTTAGTGAACTTGGTTAGTCAATCACATGCAAGCATTCCACAAGTAGAAGCTAAACTCGCCGTATCTATTGATGTACTTTGCACAATATCGATGATACCTGTCAAGGACATAATTTGCGCTTCGACATGAGGCTCATCAACAAAATGTGCCTTTTCAACCTATGTAGTCAATTTATTAATCGCTACTAGAAATTAGAAATTAAACAGTTGAAATTATCGTCATTCTTGAAATCACTTTAATGTAGCAATTAATCAGTTGCCTCAGCGTAATAATTATTCAATGATTTGAACTAATTTGATTTATTACCAGAAATTCTCCACCCAATCATTTAGCTGGCGTCATTCTGAGTAAGTGGCACTCTGATGTCAACAATGGGGATCTTGAAATCTCTCAATTGAGTTTGTGTAAAAATACCAATGCTGCCGGTTAATCGTAGGGAATCCTTCTTACTTAATTGTTCCGTTGAGGTCGGGTATTAGTGAGGGGATGAAACGCGTTCAGACGCTTCCTTTTTGGTACACGCTAAAAATATCCACAGCACGGGTCGACCCAGAATCAATGTCTGTTGCCTGGCATCTGGGGGCGACGATTTCGACAACAAATCATAAAATCAGGAAATTCCAACGTCACGTCTTTCAAATGCCCAATAAAAGTCTTAATAAATATACTGTACTCTTATTGGTTTGGAAACATTTATTAATGCTACTCACATGTAATGAGTAGAATTTGAAATACATTATATAATCATTTAAAAACTTGTACTATATGTACCAACACGTTTAATTAAAATGTCTAAATTTGACCTGAAAGACGAATTGTTTAATGACAGGAAATTTTCCAATTCCAAAGAAAGAGATCTTTTCAACCACACGATGTTATTATTAGCCTTCAATTCCGTGGACTACTGACATTCGTATTCCGGATGTGATCACGCCGCCAAATGTTGGCAGTTGAAAACCCAAAAGTCGATGGTATCACCCAGGATTTCCGTATAAAATGTCACTAAAGTACCATTACATTTTACAATCAGTTCCATACCTATGTTAACTCAAAATCGCTATATTGTTTGGAGAAATGAGTGAAATGAATTGTATCGCAGCCTTAAGGTACCATGCCGAATTCGAAACATATAAAAGGTGGATATTGTGATTCATTAATACAATTGAATTTTCTGATGATCACAAAGAGAAATCGAACTCTATTAAAACCGATGTCCGGGACCTGCTCAGGAAGGTGATTAATTGCCCTTCCATAAAATCGCAAATTCCTCTCAACAGAGACTACTGCATGATCGACAGGGAACGCTTCGAGGCAAAAGCGAAAGTTCATTTCTAGAAAGTGAAGGGTTCGGAACGAAATCAGCCGCCAGAAGTTAAAATTCCCTCGACTTGCCTGCTGTTCTACCATTTTACCGCCTATAGACTGTACTTCTGAAGATCTACCCGCTGACTCAGACACTGGCTGAGGACCATGGTATTTCATTTCTCCTTTCGTAACTCAATTTCCGCTTTCCGCTGGTACACGGCCTATTCACCAGAAAATCTCTAAATGTTCACATGCATTGATCACAGCTAGCTGATTGCATGAACCCTGTTTACCCGAGGATTAAAGATGGCAGTCAGAAATGTGACGCCGTAATGACTTCCTTATTAGGGAGGGGTTTGACAAGATCAAAGTTGGAGTAGTTGTAGGAATCCTTTGTCTTCTGCTTGTGTTCCGAAGTCTAACCATCTCAGTCAATATCGCTTCATTTCAGTCTTTTGTCGTATTCTTCCGAGATGCAGCTTCACGACTTGCGTAATTGGCACTGCCTTGGTAAAATTTTACCACCGAAAATAACAAGTCGCCCAACGACTTTTTTCACATCCCGGAAAATAGCTTCTTCAATCTTCCTTTGATTTTATAATCCCCATTAAATAACATTCGCCACGTCGAAGAACTTTCAGTTTGAATCTGTATGATCAGCTCTGAATTCATACTTATTACCTATTAGACCCTTACCCTTATACAGTGTTATTTCAGGCCTGATATTTTGTCCACTGCCACCCACCCGTTCTTAAATGAATACACCGCATTCGGCTCCGCCCTATTGGTACCTCTGCGACACCTTTTAATCCTGATAGTTCAAATAATAAGCGGTCACGAAAAGACTACGGCCACATTTTTGTTCCTAAATACCTAATTCATTTTCAGGTGCTGAATCATAGCCATATGGTTACAATCGCACATACCCATTGAAATACATTTATGCGGGGACGGATAGGTGCTATTTCGAGGGAGATTATGGGCAGTGATTGCATGAATCGCAGTCAAAGGCATTCATGCCGTTGACAAAGCCACTATAGCTTAGTTGCCCTGTTAATTGCTGCAAATTAATTTAGCCTAAATAATGTCGAAAAGAATTAACGGCTTCACTCAAATAGAAAGATAGAACCCTTCGGGTTGTACCCGACGGAATTAATAGGCACCTGGAGGAATGCAGGTATAAGCGTCTCCCAGTATTAGTACTTTAACTTCTTTAGTCATATGGAATCGGAGTCAGTTCCCATCCTTCCAAAGGAAAAAAAGATGACATCTTATATTAGAGCGCTGACTAACATGAATGCACGTTAGCCACGAGCTGACATCTAAAACAACAAGGATTCAACTGGCAATATTCATACTGTTCAGCAGCACGATGCCGCTTTACTTCGGAAATGCAGGTACTGGAGAACAAATGACAATGCCCCTAAATCATCACATCACAAGACGGGACCAGACTACCGAGCATAGAGGCTTTAGAGTTAGCAAACTGATTCCCATTCGCTTCACTCGTTAGTCCCCATCTATGCATAGATTGCCAAAAATCCAAAATACCTAACCCTCCTACACTTAAAGGCCTCCAACCATTACTGTTGCCCAAGGAAAAAATTAGGTTTTGAGAATTGGCTGATGAACGAGATAAACCAAACTCACTAACCTGCCACATGGACTGACTAGCAATGAACGAGCCTTCATTTCCAACCTCGCTCAAAGTCCTCGTTGACAGTCAGTTCAAAGTTGCCTAGGAACCTAACGTTACCACCGCAGGACGGAAAGCTCGGAGTTAGATTACCCAGGTTCAGTCCAGTTTGAAGAAATTCGTTGGCGAATATTATGGCAGTTCCACTATCGATTATATTCCTAGACTATTGAGTGGTGGGTCTTGTTATTTCATCGACTCCATCCATAGGCATCCTATTGTCGATAAATAAAATCAGAACCAAGTTTGTCATAATAATCTGCAGCCACCTAATTTCAATTCGACTCCATAGCTTAGTTTGGCACCATTTAATCAGACATAACTTGGTTTCTAAGATCATTATTTAACTATAACTTTAACATGTGTGAAGTTTCAAACATTCCAAACAATAGCCTCAAAGTAGGGCGCTGAAGACAAACTCTGTGATTTAGGGACAGCCACTGGTAGAATAATGCTTCACAAAAAGCTCAGGAAAAATGCTGCTTCTATTAGATGCACAAACCATCTCGCCAACCGAAAATACCGGAAATTGCAACCAATTTGCAAATGTTATTACCCCTAAAGAACGTCCAAGAGAATTCACACTCAAAAAGTGCAAAACACGCGAAAAATCAATTATAAACGACTACTGAGTATAGTGGAGCATTTTTTTAAGATTTCAAAGGCTTAAGATGGTGGATGTGGCTATCATAGGTGCAACCAAGAGACAGTGTACTGGAAGATGAACGAAAGAACACTCGATAGGAAACACTTAGCCGTTGAAACGAACGATGAAGGAATTCAGAAAAAACGGCATATTACAATTCGAAGACGAGTTTTCCGACAATTTGGATGCGGCGCTAGAGGATGACGGGCAAAATCAAACTTGTACAACTCATTGAAAAATTGCAGACAAATTCGAGCTTACGGCCATTTAGACCCATTACCAAGTACAGCAGATAGATTCCAGAAAGCGTTTTTAATGCATAAAGAAAAGCAGTTACTTGAACACAATACAATCAGCGACCTGCCTATCTTCAAAAGTTTCACCGCGAGCAAAGTAACTGGCGACCAACGCCTTGGCTTCGGGCAAACTGAGATCAAGCTTTTTCCAGAAGTAGCAATCATAATCACTGTTCAGATCTGCACTGAGCTCAAAAATCAAGCCAGTTCCTCGCCAAATCCACAAACCTAGAATATTGTTGTCCGAATCAACGCCGACAACGTTGACGATACCAAAGGCCCACTTTCTCATGCTTAAGGGAAAATGAGAGGTTTGATCGTCATTTTACAAATAACTCGGACAGCTTCAAATAAAACTTACGCGTCAAGGCGCTGCATCATTCCTCTAACGAGATTGGCGGTCATGAATGTCATTGTAAGCTCACCACCATATTTATACTCGCAGGTCCAGATGGAGTCAGTGTTAGGGTCGTAGTGCTCTTCCAGATATTCCATGGCCTTTTCTGGAGGCTCATTGGAGAAGACCCTCTTGAAATCGTCGAAGACAAAAGAGCTGACGGGCAGAGCACTGAGGATGTCTTTAGTGGTTTTCACCTTTTCCTTGGGCTTTTCCTCTGTGATATCATTCTCAGTCGCCTTAGCGCTCTCGGACTTTACAGATTTTTTATCCTTTTGCTGTTGCTGGTGCTTTTCATTTTTTTTGGCATCACCCTTTTCCTTCTCCTCCTTGATTGTAGCTTTACTGTCATAGAAAAGGGGCTTTTCGCATAAATGCATTTCTCCGATAACACTCTTAACTTCAGGTTGGTTGGCGATTGTTGTGTACCACCGCACAACGTGGGCATAGTCTTTCCGACCGGACTCGTCCATTAGGTTTTCAAAAACCATGTTGAGGACCGTAAAAATTGTCAAATCAGCCTGAGTGATGCGATCACCAACAAAATAAGTCCTTAACAAACCACCGATTGAATAATAAAAATTCATACCTCGTTTCCAAATATTTGTCGAAGTCACCAAGGACTTTAATAACATTACTTCGTCCCTTGGTAACTTGAGATTTATTGTAGGCCGTCGCTCCAAGTAAAGGATAATACCAGGATGCCACTGAAGGTAGGAGAACCTGATCAGTGAAGTTATTCCATTGTGTAACAAAAGCTTCTTCACCGCCACCTCTGAGCTGTTTATTCCCAACGAAGTAAGCGATTGCGTTAGCTTCAAATAAAACGGTACCATCTTCGGCGAGGAATAATGGAGCTACGCCATCAGGACATTGCTTTACATCAGATGGGAGAGGATTGCCAGGGCAATAATCCTTACATTCAAGAGAAGCACCGGAATAGGATGCAGCCAGCCTGACTCTTAAAGTTTTATGATAATTTGGAGGAGTGTAAAGAATTCCTGAAACGGCCATTTGGAGCGATAGAGCAAACGGAAACCCAAAAAAACAAGGCACGCCAACGCGTCAAACCAATTGTGAGGGTATTGCCGAACATGGTAAAAATAAACAAATAATTCCAAATAAAAAGCAGATGATATGCAATAAAAAAAATTAGAACAGCGATCGTTTTTATCTTGAAATCGTGACTGAGTAGCTATTTTCAGGCCAAAAAAGTAGTTTGACCCTTTGACTAAATGTTAATCAACAGTTAAAATGAATTTTATTAATGAATTTCCGAAATTTTTTTCCAACTTTTGGAAACTACTTTTACCAATCTTGTCATCATGCGATGATTTTGAAAGTACGCTTCGATGGCTCCTTGTCGATTATTGTCGGTTCTGTCCCGTTTATCTAAGGTATTTTCCTGCTTTTACATTTCATTTATTTTTAGCATGTACGGTCGTATAGTATTGGGACTGCAACCAATTACAAGCCTATAGTTGAATCGGCTCACATCCCATGTACTGAAGTTAGCACACTAAAAAATGGTTTTCGTATCGCTTCCGAAAACTGGAACATGCCAACATGCACTGTAAGTGAGATTTGTTGCTTTTAAATCGTAAGGTTGGTCTTTGGATCGATGTCGGAAGTCGTTTTGAGACTGATTCCAATAACGGCGTTGCTCACTTCCTGGAGCATATGGCTTTTAAAGGAACAGATAAAAGAACCCAGCAGTCGTTAGAGGCTGAAGTTGAAAACAAAGGAGCTCACCTAAATGCATATACTTCAAGAGAAATGACTGTTTATTATGCTAAATGCTTCTCAAAAGATTTGGCGTGGGGTAAGAAATTCATCCGTTGGTTCATGACATTTTTTTAGCATGTGAACTCATTTCCGACATTATTAAAAACAGCAAGCTCGATCAAATGCAAGTAGAACGAGAGCGGGGTGTGATCTTAAGGGAAATGGAAGAGGTTCAAAGCAATTATCAGGAAGTCGTTTTCGACTACCTCCACGCCACTGCATATCAAGGCACCCCCCTGGGTCGCACCATCTTAGGTCCAGTTGAGAATGTCAAGTCTCTCCAACCTCGTGATTTGCGAAACTTCATCCAAACTAACTACAAAGCTCCAAGAATGGTTCTTACAGCCGCTGGTGGTGTTGATCATACTGAGCTGAAAGACCTCGGTGAAAAATACTTTGGGGATATTTCTGGTTCCGTCGATAGAAAAAGTCTTGTTCTTGAACCCTGCCGGTTTACTGGATCAGAAATCCGTGATCGCGACGACGCCATGCCCCTAGCTCATGTTGCACTGGCTCTAGAAGGTCCTGGGTGGGTAGATCCCGACACCCTCGCGCTCATGGTTGGTAGCTGTGTCAATGGAGCCTGGGATCGAACTCATGGGGGAGGCTCCAACCTCGCCAGCCCACTGGCAAGTAAATTCTTCGAGGCTGGGAACGTCCACAGCTACCAGCACTTCTTCACGTGCTACCATGACACATCACTCTGGTGAGTTATTCCCCTAAGTCAGCAAGGTTCGAGTTTTTAAATTAAATCGTTTTTTTTCATTTTAGGGGAGTTTATTTTACTGGAGAGAAGTTCGGTTTGGACGAAACGGTCAACGCCCTCACCAAGGAAATGGTACGTATGTGCTCGCAGATCACGGAACATGAGGTGGAACGGGCTAAAAATCAACTCAAGACGCACCTTATGGTTCAACTAGATGGAACCACTCCAATTTGTGAAGACATAGGACGTCAGATGCTGGTGTATGGTCGTCGCGTACCTGTTAGTGAAATGTTGGCGAGAATTGACGTAAGTTAACTTTAACTGCTCGAAATAGCTTTTCTTATGAGAGTTTCATTAAACCTTCATCGCCTAGGCAATTGACGCCACTAGATTACGTGAAGTTTGCTCGAAGTACTTTTTCGATCGATGCCCGGCCGTCGCCTCAATCGGTTAGTTTCGTTCATCTATAATCCCATCGAAGCGATTGAGATTAGCAAACTGTATATTTCTTTCTAAATCAAAAGGTCCAATCGAATCGCTCCCGGACTACAACCGCATTCGTGACCAGACTTGGTGGATACGCATGTGAATTCACCAAACGCTCTTCCCCCACCCCCATCACAGGTTGTATCCTCTTGTTTCACAAATAGTGCTACACAAATTTTCTGACGATGTTGATATTTGTTAATTTTGTTCACAAATTTACATGTCCGTCTCTCAGCACGAAAGTACATTCTGTTAAGGCTAAGTGCGTAGTGTTCACCATTTGAGGGCAGCGGAGTTGGTGATTTCGACCTTCGGAACGGAGCGATAGGTGGTATAACAGATGGTCTGTTTTAATGCCGGATCGACGTGGGAAAGCAGATCCTTTGACTCCTCACTAGTGAAAATATCCCATTGTTTCTGAGAGAAGTAGGCCTGTGAGACGTCGGTCAGAACTCCCTTCAATTGAGCCCCACCGTTTAAGCAACCTGCATAAAGAAATAGTTCCGATTATTCCTGATTCAAGCTTACCATTTGGACAGGCCATGACCTCGACATAATCGAAGGGAATTTCGTTCCCAAGCATGCTTTCCCTGCCATGTGCCCTAACATAGGCTTTTCTGAGTTGTTGAACAATGGTTTGGATATTTCGGAATCCATTAGCAATAAGGAAAACTAATAAGGGCTTGGGGGTGATTCCACGATTTCGGTAGAATGTCCTGCCGGTGGGGACGTTGGCGCGCCCGGCTTGACAGTCTTCCGGCGTATTGAAAAGAAGAATTTCCTGCAGAAATTGATGTCATGTGAACGCAGAACTCAGTACCTGTAAGTCTTGGTTTCCGAGGGTATGTGCGAAAACTCGGGGGTCATCTATGACGTCAAGCGGTAGCCGAATATCAAACAGAGTCTGGGCAGCATGCCGAAGAACGGCAAAAGCATAACCTCCCGAACCCGAACCAGCGTGACGATAATTTATGTGAGAAGTAGCGTCACGAAAAATGAATGTTGATGGCCTATAGATAGGTGGAGAAAGCTTAGGAGCGAGTGACCAAATGCTAACTTCTGATCTGCCGAATCTTCGTCGATTGATCCTGGAATAGGCATCTTCAAAAGAGCTTCCAAAACCGAAACAAATTCATTAGTACCAAGGACCAAGTCCGCTTCTTTTTGTATCTCTTCTCCGATGACGGTAAATTCACTTCGAGAAGCCTCGAGCTTTTTGTCATAACAAGGCATTACAAAGACAAGATAGAGCCGACGACCAAATAAAGAACGTTTCAACGCCCCGGCAAGAACTTGTTGAGGTGACCGAGCACGAGAAATATGTTTTAACAGGAATGATTCATCATGATCAGTGAGATTTGAGGGTAATTTGAGGTGCGTTTTTTCGGCATAACAGACCCAGCCTGCAACAATATGATAGATCAAACAAAATTTAGAAAAGCTAACCAGGACAGACTCCGGTAAGAACGGGCAGCACCGGGGTCTCCACATTATTTTTGAACGCACTGACAAACTCTTCTGCAGCAGCAGAAAGTGCGATATCTCGACTCCACGTGGAATCGAGAAGAGCTAAAGAGGTTACACTGCGAGAACGCAGTAGACGCCAGCAGAAATTCCGTACTTCAAACATCCCAAAATTCTCTGACGAGTCGCTAAACTCGGAATAGAATTCTTCAAGTAAACTATGGGAGAGCGAGTCACTGCGATTTCGCAGCGAGGCAGTTAGACTGGCCAACGATTGTGGAGAGATTGTCATCACTATTTCACATTCTATCGGCTCCTAAAATTCGATTTCGAAAAACAAATACCTTTAGCAGGTTCAAAAAAGCATCAACGCTGTGCTGTGAGACCAAAATGCTCTCAGCGGTTGTAATGCAGCCGCTACAGGCCAGACAATCGTTAAGATCAATTTTGGCTTTTGAGAGTATATATTTTTCACCTAAATCATTTATCGCTACGTAGTTGCCGTCTTCACTGATAGATATCGACTTAGTTTTGCCAGCTTCAGTGGGAATTTTGACCGGTTTAATACATTCCTGTATATATTATACATGAGAAATAGTGAATCACTACCAGTGATGGAGCGATATAATCATCTACGTCATTTAATTTCAGGGCGGTGGAAAAATTCATTGTCGCTGAGGTAATCCAACGGTAAGTGAAGAACGCGATAAATTTGTAAAAAAGCCTTCGACCTGCCAGCAACCAAACACAGCTTACTCGACCCTGCAAGAAAAGTAAGGATATTTAGACGTCTGGCACTGATTATAAAATATCAGTTTTATCAAAAAAAGCTTTTATTACGACTATGTTTCAGGTATTATTTTTAATCTGAATAAGAATTCGTTCCAGTAGTTAGCAACAATTGTAAAATCCATTTTTCTGCTTAATCCATCTCTTTAGCATGTAGCATGAGCTGTCTTCAAACTGTTTTGAAATTCATCACCTTTCGTATTCTTTTTTATTTTAACATAAGGAACTCAGCAATAGTAATATTTCATTTACGATATTTTAGCATGATCTTGCTCCATTACTATTGTCCATTTAGTCTGATTTTTGGAATCATTCAGAGGATGGTCTTTGTCTCTATCTCTAGAACTCTGCTTTTAAAAATAAACTGAAAGGCTGTCCAGTCTATAGGCGTATGGAAAACGCCTCGATACCTCTGACTTAAAGTCGATCGGTTGACCGATGCGTTCACATGTTCAAAATTTGTACTAAGCGTCGTTCCTGGTCGCTTTTGTCAATTTGCATTCAGCTGTTAGCTTGCTTACAATTGAGTATTATATAAATAAAGCTGATAATTGGAGGCGAGCTCATAAGAAACCCGGTGAGACTTGATTCATTGTGCGTAAAACGCGTTAAATCGTGTTATCCTCGATCACGTTCTTTCTTCAGATTTTCTCTTTAGGCTCGAAATTATTTCCGAGAAATTTAGCTTGACTCTTGAATTTTTTTGGTACTCTCTCTCTCTGCTTCATTCTTTTAGTCTATCTCCACGTAACAAGCTTTAAGACGTGTAAAAAGAAATCGAAGACTCTCCCTTCCATCAAATGTGTTACAAAAATCTGCAAGTGTTATGACGGAGCTGACAATAAATAAGAATCTGTGCCAGAGATCGGATGTATTTCTTCCCCCATCGGTTTAGACCAGTGCTTCACTTTCATTCTGTAGCTGCCCAACGACTGTCAAGAGAACACGCCGAGGCTTTATCCTCTTCAAGCACACTCTTCGGTTCTGCCAGCTCGCAAATCCAATCTTCTATTAACTGAAAATGTTTACCCTTCATCCCTCATTATTAAATAGACCATTTTTGTAGCCTAATGATGCCAAGTTAGGTCCGATTTGATAAATCACCGCTATGACTGTCTATTCATGCCTAGAATGTCAGTCCCAATTTTTCTGAATATTTTTTGCACTGCCATAACTCAGATACATTTTACACTCAATAATGCACGTTGAAGAAATCAACACACAGACGTGCTAAATGCGACATAAAATTATGTTGCTCCCTAATTAAAAATGTCTCAGTACTCTGATCAAGAAGAAACACGTGATGATGACTAAATGCGAATCCCATGGAATGGACGTCTATGGCAGCATAAATGGTCGTAGAAATTAGATGAATGTGAAAATTGACATGCAAATCGGGAAGCAGGCTTTACTGCTCATTTAAATGCAGCTACTACACAATTGAAAGTAGCAGGACATTTGTTTGTTAAAGCTCGCGGAAAGGTGAAACAATAATTAGCGAATGGTTCACCCTCCATCAGTAGATGAATCATACCTTGAACCAAAAACCTTGATGCACTCTTGCATCAGGCATCCAGATCTTCCTTTACGTGCTTCCTACCTCTATCTCTGACCTCACTGGGGTCATGAAAGCACAATTAGCAGACTTGCTTGCCTCGTACGTACTCGTGCACCAAAATCAGCACACACAAATCGACAAATACGTGGACTGTTGTATATAAGTCGCCGGTGCTCTTTATATATTTTATAACTTCGGTTCATTCGGAACTTGTAAATTTGAATTCCCGTTTAGCGATAGAAGAAAAACCCGGAGGGAACTAAGGGATTAAAAAGAAGAAATCAGTAATCAGGAAAATCGAATCTCGTTCGCAGTTTTCTCCTGACTCATTTCGAGTACGTTAGAACAAAGCTTACTGTAGAAGGTAAGATCAGGGTACTCGCTCGTGAACAGAATCAGCTCTGAATAAACTTCAAATTGCTCTCGATCTTCTCGCTCATGGTGGCTCATGACTACGAAGTGTTTTAAAACAAACAACGCCAAATTTAGCAGAAAAGGGAACAATATGACTGCATTTTACCTAATTTGAACCGATTAACTTCCCATTGTAAATATCTTCAACTTAAGTTGCCCTTTATTTAACGAAGGCAGTAATCGTTCTCGATGAACGCAACCTTCCCATAAGAGTCTGATGCGGTCTTTCCGACGACACTTTTTGATGCGTTCACGCCAATTAGTTAATGTTAAAACAGAGGGCTTAGACCACAGCCGGTTTGATCCAAAATAGCAGTAATATGATGACGTCGAATGTGAGATGTAGATATGATAACACAGGTAGCAGCATACAACTACGATATGATGCGGTCCTAGGATCGCCTCCAAATGGTCTGCGATCGATTTATCTCCCTTCACTTTCCATGGATTCTGTTCCTTGTATTACCGCAGAGCATTGGGCCTCCCTTTGAATCTCTTAATAAGAAGGTCAAGCGTTAATCCGTGAGGTTGGTAGTTCCTGTTACTACAACAGTGCCTGGCTAAGTAGATCCTCCACCAGCTCTAGGAGAAATCCATGCTAGCCTATTCTGCTAAAATGACAAGAAGATTGACCTACAGATAGTATTATCTATAAACAAAAGTCATTCTGCAAATCAATTAACTTCGCATGCACGACCTATGTATGATCAGCCATTGCTCAAGGAGATGAATACGGATAGGTAGAAACTGGTATTTGCAAAATAATAGCAATGACTTTTCACGTTAATTTACGTTGTCTAAAAAACATCCATGTTTATATTACTATCTTCAATTCAATGTGTTTCGAATTTATGAATGAGAAGTCGTCGCCTCGACAAAACTCAGAATTAAATTGCTTAAATGGTCCTTGTGGACTACCGGTAGTAAGAAAATTAGGGCACGCGAGTGCTTGTACTTGGACTGTTTACAACCTTGAATGGCCAAAATAGGCATTTGTGCACACTTCCTATGATACAAAGATTAAGTAAACGTAATTTGTCCTGGTTCTAGTTTTGCCCTTCCTGGGAATAATAAGCCATTCCCATAGCGAAGAAAGGTATCTTCCTATTAATTAAATGGTCAGGCTATCGAATCTGGCTAGAAACTCGTTGCTGAACAATTGATTGAGTGCAACAACCACCCAACTCGGTCACTGATGGACTTCAAAGAGCTGGTTTGTGTGCTTTTGAAAGACGCTTTTACACTATTTGGGCTTGGCCGGTTCTTATATATAGAAACAAATAATTCACCAACTAAAACTATGAGGCCAATGTAAGGGGTGTTCAACTAATGAGAGTTTTTTAACTTTTTTTACTGATTGTTCAACAGAAATCGCTTCGCTTATGACTAGATAGGTGGAACAGCACGTAAGTATGTAACATTCCCTTGGCTACGTTGATGCAATCTTGATAAATATTCTCTTTAAACATTTCATGATTCTTTGACAAGTTTACACGTAAGTGGCTTTGCAAAATTTGGCGCACTGATTAATTTTATATTACATGTTTGCAACTCGATTCTCTTCCAAACATCTTTGAGTATATTTTACTATTTCGCTTTTCAATTTCCGTCCACTTGGGCTAATAAACTATCTTTGCCTATTTCCTTGAGCTTAAGTTCATGATCAAAATAATGAAATCAATTGTGTGTTTTGAGAGCAAAGTACCTCTTGAAGGAATAGTCCTTTATCCAGGTGCTGAAGCACGCACCTGCTGGTATTGATCTACGGAGCAGAGTTGCTTAATTCGGCTCTGTAGTGTTCAACTAGGCCCGATGCGATGAATCAGCACCCTAACCTTGAATGGAAAATGAAGCTCTGCTTTTTGGACACTGGATTCGCCAAAATCATCATTTTTGCCATCATCTGCTAACGAAATGATAGCTGTTTCTAAATAGCTGATTTTCAGTTCCGGTAAACGTGAGAATCATCCCCAGACAATGAGTTTTCTATATTAAAATAATGCAGTTTTATAAGAAATGGGGGAATTTGGGTTTATTAACTAGCACTTAGGCAGCCCGAAGGGTTTTATCGGTAAAATCCGAACATCGTCACCTATATCCAGAGGAGCGGTGCCATTCTATGTCGAATTCCTGCTTATAAGCTCTGGTACAACTGACCTTAATCTAAGGCACAGCTATCACTTTTGGCCAGATAGGCTGACTCACCATTATAAGGCGAATGCTGCATGCATTAGCGTGCAGTCGACTGTCCACACTGACCTTAAAGAGGTCGCCTCTAGTGAGGTTGTGTCAATAAGCGCAAAAATCGGCAGAGTGCATGCAATCTGGTTCAGCGACCGCACAGGAGTACATTTATTGGTGTGATAAAGGGACGTCATTTGACTGCTTTAGCTATTCCAAGATTCTTCGTTAATTAAAACTTGGAAAGTATTTTAATGGACAAAAGTCAATAAGAAGGTACAAAGTCTAGGACTGTGAAGATCCACACACGGACGGATATTTGCACAACGAAAGAAAATACTTAGATGTAATGTAAATTAGTAGCCTAAAGGTGCATACTTCACTCGAAGAACCAACTCCTTGAATTACCAAAGCATTTTTATCGAGGTGCCTCCAGAAGACATCCGAAAGTGCAGCAAATGAATTTATTTAAGAATAAAAATTTCTCAGACAATAGCTTCCAAGGGATTACGTGGCTAAAGGAATACACAGATCTTAACTGAGTTCATACATGAAGTCGTGACCAACACTTTGCCTCAGTGGTCGTTTCCTTCCAAAAAGGCTACTTCTTCAGTGTTGACTCCAATGATCTATCCATCAATCCAATTTATTGAACACCCAAATCCGTCGGATTGAGGATCCTTTCGACTAACTTCCCTTCAACTGACCAAATGGAAGCTTTCAGTTTATTCAAAGCGAACTTTCCTTCAATAATGTTCCTCTTCATGAATTCTTCTTCTCTATGAGAGCTCGTTTACCTTGAAGTTCCCTTGACTAGTGACTTCTCATTGGGCCTTTAATTGGTATTCCCTGCACATAACCAATATTGGCAATCATATACATCGCTTCATTGTGTTGTGGATTTGTTTTATCACTTTTGAATGTACATCCAAGAACACTTAGGTCTATAAATCTGATGTACACACATCATCTCTGACCATGAGACATTTGAAATCATATCAGTAAATATAGCTGATCATTCTGGTCCTTTATCCAAAATCCCAACGTGTCCGTTTACACTAATCTTTTACCTTTCTGTGGTTACTAACTTCTTCTTCTCAAAGATCATACTTTCGTGGTCAAAAATTTTGTAATAAAACAGCATATCCATCAATGTCAATAACCGTGTAAATATCGAGTCAGTCTAAATCGGCCCGTTAGCTAATTACAGCTCGTTGTCCAATCGAAGGCAGACAGATGTTCGCTGACAGCTATGACAAGATTTGAAGGGTGACAGGTTAAAATCTCCACTTTTCCGAGAATAACTGACAATTGGGAATGACCAGAACCGCAAATAGTTGGTTTTCCGCAATTTATTCAATCCATTTCCTAAGCTTTCATTGGAAAATGAAACTTTAGAAAAGCTTAATTGGCCAAAAGTGTTGTGAGTTAGAGGTTAAAGACAAATGGTTCATTAGTCCCCTCGAGATTGTCAGCCTCAACCTGCTGGAGTGAATTTGAATTTGAAGAAACCACATTAATCTCTGAGATGTCTTTTAAACCTATTCTGAGCTTATTTAAGTTTAGTAACAACCCTCTTCTTATCGTGATAAGGAATTCCTTTCTCTCTAGTATCTATCCAATCTTTCCAACTGCGGTCACTTTGGATTACCACGCTGATTTAATAACTGTGTATTGCATAACCGTGCATTTGTTTATGTTCATATTACTAACTGCTAAGCTGGTGCTTATGTAGATATTCAGAATCTCTGTTTAACTTTCTGCATGTGTCCACTTGAAAAACCCCGATGGTGGAACTATCGTGAGATCACTGACGCAGGTTCAACATTTTGAATGACTACTGACGCAGGGATAACAGAGTTCCGATCAGCTCAGATAATACGGCAGTGACGCAAGTTTTATTAAAGAGGCAAATGAAAGACAGCGTGTGGGATCAACTTGGAAAAAAATTCGGAGCTTATTAGTACGATCGAGTTACTTAGGCTAACAGATCTGAGAAAAGTGCATTAGAACTGTGTTTAAAAATCTTAGGTAGTACCTGCGTCTACTAACCGTTATAGTGGTAATCATTGCGAGGTCAAATGATGGCTTGAAAATAGCCCCTTTCTCAATTCCGGACAAAAGTTGACTTATTATCATTAATCACAATTCTATTTAACCACATGTATGCCATACCTCGGTCTTACACTTTGGCTGTCTGCAATAGAAGACCTTGTGCCTCTTGTCATTATGCCACATACACTTCTTGTCTATTTCATCCATTCACTCTTTTCCGATTCAAGACACAAGACCCTTGTACATTTTGAAACTTTGGTTCATTTTGCTTTCAGGCGTGAAACACGCAATTAATTTCACGGAAACCATGCCAACCCAGAGCTTTTTTGCCCAATGACATCATCAATTTTACAGGCGCGGTTCAAAACTATCAGGATAAAAGTTGATGAGAATTGATTTACAAAAGAAATCTTGGGAAAAATTAAAATAAGAAAACTGGGTGGTATTCACTGAAGAGGTGGTAGTTGGAATTCTGCAGATAGTCTTGTCTCTTAACGATTAGCTCCTCCTTTGAGGATGACCTGTTCTCCCTGCCCATCAATTATTTTAATGGAAGATTCACCTAGTGAACCGGCGACATGTGGTGATATTGGGACCAGTCGATATGACGTACGCACAGCCCTGAGGTGCGGTCAGAATGACCGCAAGTTCGGGCGATGTAAAATTAAACGTCGGGGGTGCAAGTGCAGAGGTGGTGATAGCAACGTTCAACAACGAGGTACGGGTAATGACTGAACCACTATGATTTACCTCACTATACAAGTTACCTGGATTTTCAAACCTATGGATGTAATCTTAATCATGTCACATAGCGGTGATTGTGAAATCAGCTGCCTTACTTCACATTAACTGATGAAATAGTCCATCTTACTTCAAATCAGATGTACTATCGCAACTCTTGTGATCTCTTACTAACAATTGACCTTCATTTAAACACTACCCACATTGCACTTTGCAGCATGATTGAGCAGCCGAAGTTACTCCAGAAATTGGATCATAACAAAAACGTGCCATGGAGCTGCATATCTTGAACTTAATTACCGCGACGGTAAGTGCGGACTTGAAGTTAGAGTGAGATAGGCGTGAATGGCAAACTCCAGTGGATGTTAAAAATAAACTCGTCGCGAAAGTACTTTTAATTATTGATCAATCACTCTTAATTGAATGAGTTCACACTCAAATGAACGGATTTTGCCAGATGAGGGGTTCTCAACCTTTGCAACACAGAGGGTGTTTTAAACGTGTGAGCTCCTAAACAAATTCCTCCGGTTAGTAGGGGAATCATGTCTTGAGAATCCTTTTTCGGGGTCACTTCCCCAGTGACCTTTCACTTTCTTTGCTATAACAACCCTAAACTTTTCAGATTTGGTTAGGTTTGCCAATGGAATCCCAAGATTTTCTACTCATATATGTCCTCGTTTCTCTGTTAAGAGTTATTTTGTGTCAACTTTGATCCGTCCAGTTCAGTATTTGAAACAAGGATAATAAGATCTTAAATGTCCAGATCCCCTATTATTTTACTTTCATGTGGGATTCTCCATTTACTGATCTCTTCCGCTCAAGTTTTACTAAATGATCCTGAAAGACTGGGTTTCAGTAGGTAACTTCAACACCCCATCCCCCATCTCCCACCCCTAGAGTTGAGGATTATTTTTCCAGAAGTTGTATGGCATTATATCAGATAATTTTAGGACATTTTGGAATGTTTTCATGCAGAGGTTACATTCCAAGAGGTTATTGTGAGAACTGGATAAATGCCATTTTTATAGACTGTTGCTCAAACTCATTTGTCATTTTAACAAGTAATAATTTTGATTGCTCAAGTTGATAACGTATTTAGACTTCATAAAATTTACTTCTCTTGTGAAAATATACATAACAAAAGCCAATGTTTTGGCGAGCACATTTGGCCAATTCTGAGACTTTGAGCGGGACTGAAGTGATCACGTTAACGCCATGCTGAGTCTAATGAATGAAAGCTATCTGGACACCAAGGTCATTAGCGCTCAGTCAGACAAGGCAGTAAAACATGTTGCTTTAGGGACGAGGTCTCAATCCAAACTTCCCGATAATCTCCGAGGACACCAAAGACTTATTATCAAGTAAGTTTCTTCTGCTCAAAGATCCCTAAATTCTCACCTCTTAATCATCATCCAAAAGTCCTGTCGAACTGGTTACTTCAATAAAGCTGAGTAGACCTAGAATGGCCCTACGCACCACGGCTCGTAAAATAGTTCCAAGATAGTTAATAGCCCATTTGATAGATCATTAAAAGTTCGTAAATATAGAAGCTATTTAGGCAGATGTATAGCTCTTAATGATGTTGGATTTGGAAGCTTATAGAAGTTGGGATTATCAAGCTTGGCCTTCGGCAAGAGTTTAGACGCATGCACCTACCTTACCAAGCTACTTTTAAGGCGGAGAAACCATGCTTCATGTAGTGGTTAGGCCATTCCTCGTTCGAGAGAGGATACTGGCTGAGATGAGTTGAAACTTGTTTAGGAATCTTTCAGGCGAGAAATGGCACCGGATCTTGGTCATCCAAGGACTGAGGGCGGTAGTCTAAAATGTGACGTTTTAATAAGCCCTCTGTCTCACAAAGTTTAAAATGTTCGTTTTAGTTTCTCTAAAAATGTCCTCTTCTTCACAGTAAAACCTCGCCATTTGTATCAATTTTAACAGTTTCTGCGGATAAAGTATGTTAATTGAAGGTCAAAACACCACTGCATTCAAACACACACGGCATCGGTCAAATAGATTTTTTTAGAAAATAAAGAATTTTCACAAATGAAATAAAAATGAGAGGGCAGCAGGGAGAATTGAAGTAAAATATTACTGGCTCGAAAGTGAGTGCTTAAGAAGAGAACCATCAAAAGTACACGTGTGCAACAGAAACCGAGATGGGCTAAAACTGAACCCCAACGAGAAAACCAATATTGATACAGAGATCCAGTACATAAACAGGGTAGCTAACAATTTAATCAAATGAAGAACGGGGAAAGGACTAAGGATGGGAGAGAAATGGAAGATGAATGGATGTACCAGGTGTCTTGATAATTTTTCAATCGGAAGACGTGCTCATGTCATCGAGAGTAGGTAAGATCAAATGCAAGAGGCATCAAGGCAGAAGTAATGAGCTTTATTTCTAATCCAGAACCTCGAGGTAGTTCATGAGGTAAGGTTCCTGACGAAGCCTGGATCGGGAGTATCACAGACCAAACTTCCAAGAATACTGCCATCAATATCTCTGATGGAATTTTGCATTTTCTGAGAGAGAATGAGATCTTTGCTCGCTTCTCCCCGAAGGTGGCTACATAAGAGACCTGCCAGTGGAGCTGCTTTTAGTTCCTCCAGTCTCCGAATAGCACCTGTGAGAGATAACTGTTCTCGGGAGTCGATTCCATAGTTTGGTCTCGTTGACATCCACCGATGGTGGAGGGCCTTAACGACTCGCTCTGTTAAATTCGAACGCTGATTCGCTGAAAAAAAGCATTTAACTTTAGTCGACTTTCATTCAAGGATTAAATGTAGGCAAAAGAGCAAAAATGTGGTCCTAACTATTGCAGATTGACTCAACAAGGAGCTGAAGAAAAAGACATTAGTACCTCAGACTAAGAGCTCAGTTCTTGTTGCAAATAATCCACCAATGATTGATCGACCCCACTTGATAGGGTCATTAAACATCTAAAAACACAAGCTCTACTCTCCCACAGGCACTACAAGGCATCTGAACTAATGTCCGCAAAACCACATAAAGACAGTCCGCTC
Source organism: Moniezia expansa (assembly GCA_019097775.1). NCBI lineage: Eukaryota > Metazoa > Platyhelminthes > Cestoda > Cyclophyllidea > Anoplocephalidae > Moniezia > Moniezia expansa. The sequence goes on from JADFDV010000052.1 coordinate 2,978,333, forward strand.
TAAGGAGCAGCGTATCTGATCCTGTGAAAGAGTATCGACCAGGGGTGATTCACCTCGGCACATGCTGGGTAGATCTTACCAACTTGATTATGAGTTATGAGAAACATTTAAACCTAAGAGATGAGTAACTACGGCGATTATTTTAAACAAAGCTATTGTAAAATTTTGTTTTAGTGTAAAGAAAATACCTTCATCTCCTATTCTATACTAACTTCGGGGTCCCGAAATCGTAACTGTAACAAACAGATATCAGTACTTACGAGTGAAACGAATGATATCACGCAATTCACGATAGTCTTCAGGAGACATTCTCAATTTCCGTAAATATTCGATGCATTCAATGACTCTTTCTGCGAAAGCCCTAGTTGGAATTATATCTCTGGTATTTTTGGGCACGCCAATCCAGGGAAGTACAGCTTCACCGGTTGACAAACTTTCGAAAACCTGTTTGGATACGACATAGACAATATCCAAACCATGTTCTGCCATGCAAACAATGAGAAGCCAGTGCCAAACGGATCTGAACACAAAGTACCAGTTCATAGATGGAATTTTATATGTGAAAACGTACTCCGCTGACCAGCGGAGGTACGTAGTAACTTTGGCTTGCACCGTTTGAGCAACCTTTTTGGCCAAATGCACATATTCAACATGCTGACTTCGAGGAGTTAGGTCCAAGGGGAAATCTGAACCGGAATCAGGTTTCTTAGGTTCTGGGGGAGAGTTTGTAGACAGGGAGCTGATTAAACTGTACAGTATCGGCGAGTCTGGGAGTCTAGAGCTACTGGGTAAGGTTAATGTCCTTTCAGCACCGTTTTGGACTGCTACTTCGACCCGACGATATGCGTAGCTGCGTGAAGCTTCGCCGCCGAAACTGTAGCGTCGTGAATTTATAGCGGGAGGGGGCATGATCCTCCTATCAATCGAATCGTCAGATTTATATTTTTTAGAGTCTGATTTGGTAAAGTCGCGGGGTTTGTGCAAATCGCGAGATGATCCTCTGTTATTATTGACGAGAATCCCAAGAAGAATACTATTTGACGACGTTGAAACTCCATGCGCATGGGCTTTCATTGGTGAATGAGGCGGAGTGCTTGGATGCATCAAGAGATGCATAGGTGATGATGAGGATGCTGACGATATTCCCATAGAGCTGCTCTCCCCCCCATGAGTGTAGATGGTCCGATAAACATGGGTGTCCACCGAATTTGAGCGATCACGCGGTAACTGCAGAGGAATGTGATGTAGAGCTCCTGGAAGTGTCAGCGATGTTTGTGGTCTTCGAACCGGGGGGTGCAAGTAAGTTGATCCATTCTCACTCTCGTGTAGTTGATCGGCTCTTCTTTTTCCCGTCAATGTTCTTTCCTCACTGCCATTTATTCTTGCGACCGGTAATATGCTAAAGTTTAATGAAGAATAAAGAAATCAACATACGGGTTTGCGAGATCTTCTGACATTTTATGCATGAATCACCGGGATCAACGCTTGTAAGTGTACCAATTCGCCCTTACTTGAGGTAAAGGAGTCAAAATTTGCAGCAGTCTTAAACGCGTCGCCATCATCCATCTTAAGGTCATTCAATGCACCACTAAATTCCACCCAGAGGTAATACAACCGCACGTACTTCTAAGATTTGCGTACTCGACATGCGAGGCAAATGTGAATGCTTAAATATTATAGGTAGAGTTTTAAACCAATAGTTTCCTTGTTGTGTCAAGGAGCATTTTCAATGGTGGATTCGTGCATATCGCTGCGGTGTTTATAACCTTGACTCGACCTTTCATGTTATGGGGTGTACGTGCTCCTTGCATCCGCCATAATTTATTTCCTCGCATGGCTTGGGAATTATTCATAGATTGACTTTCTAAGGATGCAAAAAGAGATATAAAGTTGATGCCTTAGAGTTCATGGTCTATAGGATCATTTCTAACTATTAAAGTAGCAACTGTTGAGAAAGTTGGGTTATTGACAGTATAATCACAGGCACTTCGGAAACTAATTTATTAGAATTTACACCCAAATCGACTATGGTTTCTCGCACCTTGTAGCATTATCAGCTCATTACTCATTCTACTTAAGCATGCGTGAATGGCATAATAAAATCTGAATATTTCCAACCAACCCAACACCCAACACCAACACTGACTAAGGAGAACAGCGTTCTAACAACAAAATAACCTACTTTATTTGCGGTACGAATATCAAAATAAAGTGTTGTGCCTGAAACTGGCTCAATAATCTTGCGGTATAATCTCCACTTCGAAAGTTCACATTATTTAAAATAGCACTGGTAAGCAGACTTACTCCTAGAGGACTTTTGACCCGATACTGATCTGACCTGTGCAGGACGCTCAAGTTAACAGTTTTGCTTTCTCGACAGGACTTTTGTAAAATTTGTTGTGCATGTCGGCTTCACAAGTTCTCGACATAATCGTCTAGACAGATCTGGTGAAAAGTGCGCTAGTGCTATTAGTGCATTTTTTGGTGGCTTCAAGAGTCTGAATAAGAATAAATAAATATTACTCAACCCCTATTATTTCTTAAAATCACGTGGTCATAGTAGTCTCATCAGTGGCTGGTTGACTTGAGGTTTCCCAGCTGGAAAAGTCATCAAAGCAGACTTTTGAGGAGGCAGGACGCTGAGAGTTCCACCTACTGAAACAAGTGAAAGAATAGTTACGAGTTAATCTCTGCTTTTTAATCAACTACTTCCTTTAAACTAGTTTGATGTGTCTTGATTATATTCTAGACCTCTCCTTACTGTTTTACATGAAGCATCAGGTGGACGCTTCGAACTCTTAATCGTATCAAAACAGAAGGAAGAAGTTGGTCTGATCGGCGTCACAATAAGATAAAATTGCACAAGAAGTACTCTACTTTTGGCATGAAAAGTGCGTACATGCTCAAATTAATGGCAGGAAAAGGGTTAATAACAAACAAGGGTTTTCAAATAGTTGTTTAAATCTTTTGGGGTTGCACAACTTTCGGATCCAGCAGAGTTACACCAAGTTTTTCACTCTTTCGATTGGAAAAACGAATGGCAGTCTTGAAATCATCTTCTAATTGATAGTTCTTGCTAATAATGCACATGTTTATTTCTCTCACATTAGCAAAGAGTATTGCACAATTCGAGTCCTCCAGGTAATATTGCATTCAGATCTACATTTTGAAGCGAGATAGTAGCAGAATTTTCTACCCAGTCATCATTCTTTCTGGCCTAAGGGTTTATCCTCATTATCTTGGACTAGTCAGATCCAAGATTCGGGGTGCGGATGAAGATTTGTCAAATTCTTGAGCTACAGGCTGCTTCACATCACTTTACCAGAAATAGAAATCACCAGCTACAGTAGAGAATACTTTAATTGAATCAAAGACCGTATTTCTGAAATGAATATCTGGAACAAGATTTCTGTACAGAATTTCAAGAAATAGAAATAAAGAAAAGAGCAAGACTCTGAGGTCTTGTTAAATAAATGAATTGGCGCAGTCAAGAGGTTCCTCGAACCCACCACTGAAAATGATATCCTGGCAGCAGTCGAGAGATGCTAAACGTACTTTTAAAAAAAACAACTTTATAACTGAGCTGATCTTGTTTTCATGACCAGAAATCATTGTAATAGTTGAAAATATGTTTTGCAAAATGTTTACCTAACCGGCCATCTAGATCCGGATTTTGGAACTCCTCCGTTGAATCCATTTATAAAGCTTTCCAGACAAGACCCGATATCATTTCAACCATTGAACTTAAAATGTGCTTATTCACCAGTTCTATCCTTTATCTCAGAATGAATATTCATACCTTTGGCAATACCAGAACCTGTCGCGAAAGCTCATCTCCCTTACACTGACTTTCTAGGTTTGGCCAGTACTGCAGCCTGGCGGGAAAACCGATTCAATCCTGCTGCTAGAACGACCCGGAGCTCTGCTCATACACGTACCTTTATTTGAAGAGCTTTGCTCCTGTTAAATCAGCAATGTGACCATATCGCCGTTGTCTCCAAAAGATGCACATTTTGTTGGTATATGAAAATACGCACTTCAATCCGCAAAATCGGAGGATATTGCGACACCAAAGTTCGTGATTCTAACCGTCTGGCTTCTTGCCAATCCGATTTCGAACAATTCGACATTGGCATGCGGGATACATTTTGGTCAGTTCTATAAACAAATCAACCCCCAATAGAGAGCTACTCCCTCGTTTTTAACTTAAGCGAATTCCTGCATCAAATTATATTTGACTGGCACCTCTAAAGTCTCATCTGACCAATTTTTTTCAGGGAGATTCTCTTTTTGTTGAATGGGGTCCACACTTTCAATCGATTTCGATGAACCTGGAGACAAAGTTTTTAGTTGGCTTTTCGCAGCTAGAACATTAGATTCAATGCTCTTGGATTGTGCAAGCTTAAATTCAAGTTCGTGCTTGTTCCCGGACGAAAGTAAGGGCTGTGATGTCTGGGAGTCTCTATGGTAGTGCTGATTTAAAGAGTTTTGTAAATCTAGATTAGGGTTTGAGTGTACTAATCGCTATCTTTGGAAATGGGCTTGGTATAAGCAATCGCGTCAACTCATTTTAAGCATTTAGAAAGTGGACCTCCTTCCTCATTTCGAGGTTACCCCACATCTTTTTGTATCCTACCAATTCCAAAATATTCGCAGATGAGCGAAGGCTAGTCACCACATCTCATACTCTCTGAACCAAGTTTTCTGTTCATCCTCGAGTGATTGAATCATCTGAACCTGATGACCTACCTTTTGGATGGATCCACCAATTTTATGATTTGCAGTCTTGTTTACACCACAGTCAGCTGCAAAATACCACCAATAATAAACTTTCCAAGAGAAGCCTTTTCGTAGGGTATTTTTCATGAAATTCGTTCAACTGTGTCGTAAAATGGTCTACGCGGCTTTGCTTAGTCCACCAAGGATGTTCGCAGCATCGCGCAATTAATCCAGGCCTGGTTGGCGGGTGATTCACCGATCCATGCTGACCTTGAGAGCACGTAAACACTTTAACAGTTCTCTGGGCTACGGCTTATTTTTTTACCAATGAAATAATAACGTATTGACCATTAATATTGCCGGGGTTTGGCTTATTCCTCTTGAGATAGCTAAGAAAGGCTATGCTTCATAACTTCATAGAAATATAATCAAATAATGAAAATTATTTTTTGGTTACTTGAAACCTTCATTGGGAAGCAAGCTTCACAACTACGAGTTTAGAAGCAGCAGTAATAGGGTGGGCACAGCTGGGTTAGGGAATGTTGATATTATCACAGTGAGTTCCATTGCTGACAGTCGTTTTAGTTTTGAATCTATCAAATGTTTCAGAAAGGAATATTAGTCAAGACGCCACATTCCGGGCCGTCCACCTCAAGTCCTGAATAACCATAGTCCAGTGTAATCATCCTTACGGAGGGCCCAATCAACTCTTCGGTGAACATTTGCAGTGACGATGTAGAAAGGTAAAAGTAGCCATTGATAGAGAAGTATTATCTATCCATCTTACCGAAATTTAGGTATTTACATCGTGCCTCGTTTACCAGACTGTACGAATTTGTACTTCTGCTGGCACAATCTGCCACTACTGCTACTTTTTCTCTCAATTCCTACTTCATTTGTGTCGCCAAGTTGCAAGTGTTTGTTAAATGCGTAATCATTTTTGGAGGTAACTCGTCCTTTTGCATTTTCCGCCGAAAAAAGGTGAATTTACGATTGCGTTCCATTACAAAATAATTTACTTAGCTTAAGCAACATGCAGACACTCCCTTCCACCTTCGCAAGAGTGACGGCTATTCAAATGATCGACAGCGATGATTCAAATATGCAAAGGAACGAAAGGGAATCCGTATGTCATCCTTTATTTTATAAAGGACAAAAACTTATAGAAAAGCCTAATTTTTTGGAGAATCAAATTACTTTGAATGCTTTGGAAGGTTTATCTGAAAGTTTTCTTATATGGCAACATTGGCAAATTCATCAAATCACATGCAGAAGTGAGATATTAGCAGACGAAAATATGATTGAAACTGAAAGAGTCGATCTCCATCAACATCACTCGATCGACTTTTGAACTTTGCCGGATTCTTTGGAGCAGAACTGGCCGTGCCGTGGCGCGAGCAATGCCTAGGCGGCCTACTGCATCTCAAAGCAATTCTTTTCTAGCCTATCTACAGTGCTATTTACCTTGGTGATGGTTTGTTCATGAAATTAGTAGGTGAAGGTGCTGAGGCTAGCTCAAAAACTATCGGGAAGTTTGCCCCATGCGGGGCAAATTGTTTCAGGATCTAGAAGATAAACCAAAAATGCAGCTTTGACGATTTGATCTCCAATATACTGGTCGAAGTTAGGAAGAAAATTAGTCAGACATAGCTATTAAAGCTTAGTAGTTCTGATTTAATGGCTCGGCCTTGTGGAGAGGGTACGAAGCTTGCATTTACGTGTCGACGACCGGTGCCTGTGACCTCCATGAGGTCAGCGCATTTTCGCGGTAAGGAATTCGTACATTCCCTTGTGTGTGTACAAATCTTCCTTACCCTCACCACACCTCAAATCCGTACGCACTTCCTCACCTCATGCCTGTGCATGTGTACCAGAAACCATACATCTTAGATTCTGTGAAGCCAACTAGAAGTTTGTGAAGTAAGACCTTAAATCACGATCTAACCACGAGATCATATATTATTGATCCATCTCTTTCCAATTTGTTCCTTGTGGTCATCAAAAGCTCATTCGCTTTACGCTGTTATTGTGTGGGTTTTGTCTCCTGTTGGGGTTTTATTTACTGAAAAACAACCATCAAACCCAGGTTGTCCAAATCGCCGGTTATTTTATTCGACAAAGACCAATGTGTTGTTTTGAGGAGGAAAGGGATTGGTATTGAACAGTCCAACTAATCGACTTCACTGACGATTTCTCTTACTAACGGTGACCCCCTATGGCTGCCTCTGTCGGACGACAGCATTCATTTCTTCTCTCTGGCACTTACAGAAAGAGATCTGGGTTCTAGCAATCCAGGACCTCTAAACATAACGTCTTTCAAAGTCCTACTTTGCGGCGGTTTGTTTTTCTCTTGATCGTCACGATCTGATTAGCAAAAGTAGAGTACTGCCCAGAATCCTCTCTCAGTCATTGTCAGCGAGACACTCGATAGCACTCAGTATCTTGTCACCCTTAATAGATTTCCCCTCATTCCACTTTCTTTTATTCCATAATTTAAGTAATTATTGCGACCATCTGTATCTACCAATATCGGCGTCGGTGTGTTCACTGGTTTTTGAAAAATGCCTCGTAATAAATAAAAAGGAATTCAAAAAACCATGAAGGCAAATTTTACTTGTCGGAAATGGGTCTATTCCATTTAAGGTTTAATGAACAGTGTCTTATCGCCTTACTGCATTTGAATGATTTTCTTGACAAATCTCTAAAGCAACATTCCTATACTGAAGTCTCTGAAGGGTCTTATTTAGAAATAAGTCGTTTGTAGATGGCATATCTAACGCATATCTCATAAGAAAATTGAAGCAGGAGAATTTGGACACCTGCAATGACCAATAGGAGGCTTCCGCCCTTTTATAAAAATTTATCTTTTCTTTCCTACCGGAAGTAGAAGAACCTATCCGATGGACTTATAACGTTGCTTATGACCGTCACGTCTGGTTGAGAGCTTCATACCCTCACAGTCTGGGGCTCTGGTCTTATCCTACCCTTTTCCTGACCGATATAACCTTTGAAATACTTTAGTCTCCCTATTATTCTCCGTACTGTCTATTTTTGAGTGACATTCATTCATATTCTTTAATTCAATTGCGTTGATCCGCTCGTGCCTTAATAAGGCTTTTTCTAATGTCATACTGGTTACAGTTCCCAGAAGACGGTAACTTTATGGACCTTTGCCCTATTCACAACCGCTCGGGTTGATTCCGATCAATTTGGCAAGACTTTATGGCAAAGCCAGAGGGATCCTTATGCTACTCAGTTCACTAATTAAAATGACGACAGCATTAACTGTTAGTCATTACAACATTTCGCGACTAAAAACTGATATTATTTCATTTACGAGTATAACTAAAATAGTTTTGAGTTGCTCAAGTCTGTGTACAAATGCCCTTACTATTTGCTTGCTTTAGTAACCGCATAAAAATAATTACATTTCGTAAACAGGGTTTCTATCAACAAGACATCAACTTATGAGGCAGGAAGTGGTACCAATGGAAAGATACTTCTATAGGACCCAAGGGTCTCATTAAACATTGCTCGCCTTCTGTCTCGGCCAATGGTCCCTATTTTGGGGCGTTAGTTCTGCAAATCCCCATGTACGGAGTCACCTTCGACGCTAATCAGTCATTTTACACAACCTAAAATTTTCTCTTGCTTTTAGATCTGCGCGATCATTCATCTTAATTCCTTCGCATATCTCTTCGCTCGTCACCGTCCACGTGGCTGGTTGATTTCCCATTTCGAGTCGATCTGATTTGACAGCTCTTTATGAGATTTGTGCCGTCATAAGAAAAAGAGAAAAGGCCAGAAATTTGACTTGAATTTTAAAAGCCTATTCGATGGAGCGAATTGCAATTGGAACCCCCTAACACATTTCCGGTTCTTCAATGGGCCCATGACCATTTGATTTTTAATTTAGGGAGGTGCTAAAGAAGTGCATACACAAATATTTAGTTCGAAATCTATATATTTTTGGAGACCATGAAACGGACGGAAAAATTAGCATCAATTTTGCTGTATTAGACGCCGCCAATCACTTGCAGATGACGAACTGACTTGAACGCTTTATCGAAAATAATCTGCAGAAAACAAAGCAGTATTTGCATCCAGCCAAACTCCTAATAAAGTGCTTCTTTAAATTGTTTATAATTTTATATTGCTTTATAACACAATGACCTTAAAATTGCGTTATCGCTTGAGAGGGCATTGAGTTCCCGACCTCCAGGGTAGCCGAAGTTATGGTCGATCCTAGCCGGGTCGTATGCCAAGGGCAACCGGTTATGAAAGCCTCTTTAAGCGTCATCTCTCCTTCCATTTTCTTCTTCGTAAGATTGAAAATTTTGTATTCAATATTGCCTTGTCATTCTATAAAATATATCATTTGCTTGTAGTTTGTAGCAACTGAATATACCGATAAAGATCCAAGTGGGCAACAAATGATAACATTAGATTATTCAGACATACGAACAAGTCCTGATGATATAATCCAACATACCATACTGACTAGGGCTTACTGTGACAATTTTGAATACCTCTCTGTGAGTTTGTTTCACTTGTACTTGGAATGTTGAGGTAAGGAGCTGACTTTTATGCCTCCTAAAGAGCAGTGTCGTAGCACCATGGGACAGCCAACATGTGTCTTTTACTGTCTGATTTGGTTGATTTCATATAGAGCTGCTTGGATTATCCAAATGTTAGCATAGTTACGGTGATACTGTACTATTTGCGGTAGAATTTGGACCGCTCTAGATTGAATGTCAAGAGCAACGCAACGCAACGCAATGCCTTAATTAACATTCTTCACGGGTGGTTGTTAAAGTGAATTCCTTCCCTGAACCATTGTAGAATTTTGCCAATTAATAGTTAATAAAGCGAGTTACCGCTAAGATGCCATTTAACAATAATAATAACGAAATGGAACCCGCGTAGAGATCTACCTAACTTTCGCCAATTTACAAATAATCCCCATAAAAAACCGCTTATCTTGACTGGACAGAGGTAATTATGGCTCTTAAAATACGCTACGCCTAAACGTTCAATGAACTAGGCTCCGATTTAACGTATACCATTAGAGTAAATATTGTTCGAAATCTCAGTTTTGTGATCTTTGAAGCCTCGGGATGGGGGTGTCCTAGCTCAGAGTCTAAGAATGATAGCGCGATAACAATGAAATGTTTTTTTTTTTGCGTGGTAGAGTTAAAAAGACGCAGTTTCCCAAAAATTCAGTATCATATCAAGATGCTTGTATTCAGTGAACGTCAGCATGCCCAGTCAACTGATTCAGAGGTATTTCGAGGGTCATTTTAACTAAAATAATTGGATGGGGCAATATTAAATTGTCTGATTCATCTCTTCCTCATAATCTAAAGTAGGGGACCACGAGTGGCAAAAAAAGTGATGATTTGCAAGTGTAAAACAACTAACTGATTCATTTTAATCGTATTTCAATGAACATTTAAAACATGGTAGGAAACATTAGGTAAGTTGACAACATAATCAGTTCTACAAATTGATTAAAGGAAGACTATGCCAAGAGAGGTAGGACTCAAGCCACTCATGCAGCCAGAAAATTTAGAGCACCAGAGCACCATTTAATCATCGAGCTAATGTGGCACTTAGCCACAACTCTAATTGAATGCCACCAATACTGACACGACCGATCGGTGGTGTCCATGTTGTGGCTGACCCCGGATGAAGTTGTCAACCACAACATTCTACCAGCATCTTCGATAACCAAATACATTTTCCATTAGACGCTTATGAGTCATATTAGTTGAGTCAATGTCGTTCCGGGTTTGGACAGAACTCTGGGCATTGGTTGGACCTATGAGGACAAACAGATGGTAAGTATAGGCGCACTCCCAAACTACCACACTGTTCTTGTCCGCTCGACAACAAGCTCACTGATTTTAGTTGGGGAGTTGTAAATTAATCATGTCAGTCAGGTCGGTAGATACGTAAGCGTTTTCCAAATGCAGAGGACAGCTGTTGGGCGACTAGATTTGAGCAATGCTTCTTATGACGCAAGTGAGAAATCACTTCAATTTTCACGAGAATTTGTGTGTTAGACGAAAGAAAAAATCAGAAATTGATGAACTTCAGTCGGAAATGCCCAAAAAGATTGGCAATAAGCACATTTTATAATAGATAGAATGAAGCTTACCATCCAAAATCTAACCAAATGAACCGACATACTAGAAATGCTTTATACTTTCGAGAGAAGCCTGTTGTTTCGACAGCGGAAATCTATTCAGAAAAATACGCTCTTTCAAATAAACATGATTGTTGACTCCAATAAATGCATTTCACCTCGGCACACTCGATATCGACATCGGTAGATTGCTCATTCACTAAGTCTGATGTTAAAATTCGGCAATATCTTGCGGAAAGCCCTTTAAGTTGACGTCCTGCACCATTAGCATATAGTAGAATTTTCATCTCTATTATGTTAAAATTGGGTACAGCAATTTCACATTGCTGTATAGAACCATATAAAGATAGATCTAGCGCATGCGGTTAGGGTGGAAACAATACAAAAATATCTATTATTTGGCTCGAATGAAATCTAAAATCTGAAATCAACTGCCAATGATGCAAAACCACTAACAGTCGTATGCTACTTTTCGAGTATTTATCAGTGGCCCTGCATATTGTACTGCCTATTGTATGCAAGTGTTATTATAGTATTGAACTTCGTTGAGGTTTACTTTCCAGCGTCGTAACTGCCTCTTCAGTTTAAATTAAATCCACCTTTGCAGTATTTAGTGACCTTGCTTTACTGGTCCATAAAAGAATAGACCGTATATTATAAAAAAATTGAAAAAATCAAGATCATCCTTTATCATCAAACAGGATTCAACCAATTCATTAAAACTTTATTGTCAATGTTTTAAAATAAATATCTTACAGTAACTGCATATATAAAATGTAGATGTTACAAAAAGGCAAAAGGGCAAAACAAGAAAAAACAATTAGGGAGCAAATTTATTTTTAAAAAAGTGATTTTTTTTAAAAATGAAATATTTTGGATTAAAAGTTAAGTGTAGAAATGTGCATTGGACACTTTGCTAGAATAGATGTAAGCGCGGAAACGACCTTAAACACAAATTTAATTTGCAAATATTTGACTTAGTTTCGTATCTGATCAGAAAAGTTAGTGCTTGCTTTCTAGATTGTAAATTGCAATTCGATTCTTATTTGTTATGAACTGTTACCGAAAATTAACATAAAGAAGAATTCTATTAAAATGTCTGTTATTGGTATTAAACTTACGGAATGAGTCTTCCATTATTCAAATATTAGCCAGTATTTTGTGGAAAATCTATTCTTTAGAGCTTTGCTTTTTATTATTGCCGAAATTCTGCGCAAAATTCGTTCGATTATGCCTAGTCAGCTTCGGTCCTCAGTTCTACTTTTAATTTAGATTTGATAATTACGTCACATATTTCTCCGAAATTTTGCATGTTTCCTTTTATATAGTCCCTATCTCAACCTGAATAATGACTTTTCAAAGTCTCGAAGCGATATTATGCAGTTGTATTTTGGATTCCGCTTCTGAAGAAATCGATGCATTGCTGTCAACACTTGGCTGCAAATACGGACTTTATGATGATGCCAACAAGGAACGAATTGAAAATGAAAAAGCTGCAATGGTTCTTGACAGGGCCGCGGTAATGCTTGAGCGTTATGGCTCCATAAACTGTAAAATTTGTACATAATTAGGTTCTTTTCATTAGTTTCGAAACATCGCTTGGTGAAAAAGCGTGACCGTTATTTAAATGAAAATTTCGATAATAGTGATTACTTATACACTAAAAAAGTAATAAAACGAATGTGAGACATGTTCATTGCGATTCGAAGCTTTCTTAGGTCAAAGATAAGGAATGTATTTAGCTGTTGTTCGAGAGAAATTCAAGAACGCGGAACCTTCGAGTGTTTGAAAAAATTCGTTGACGACTCAACACTGAAAGTAGCCAAACTGATCAGCGTTTACAAATCGTAAATGGCCAAACGCATTGCTGCTTCACTAGTGAAGTTTAATAATTTTGGCATTTAATATTTAAAAACATGACTCAGCTATTAACTTTCAGTTCAGATCTTTTTATTTTTAAAGGCACTAATGAAGAGAATATTGGAGCCTTTTGGAAAATGTTAATTTATATCTAATGCGGTCAATAACACTGTTCCAGATTGTTTGAATCTGTTGCGCCGCGCTTTCTTGTTACTATTATTGTTGTATTTTTGCTTGTTTATTTAATTAAGGCACTTGGAAATTGAAAATAAATTGCATGAGGTACAAAGCAAAATCAGCACATTTCAGGAGGAGAATGAACGGATACTGAACAAAAGAGAAAACTTTATTCAAGTGCTGAATGATAGGCTACAGGTACTTTTTTTTATAAGAATAAAGGCGCTCTTTTAATCGATATGCCATCCTCGTTGTTCTGTATTCATGCGTCCAAACGTCCGCTCTAATAAATTCATTTCATTTAGCCCTAATACTTTTCGTGGAGACGAAATATATCCTTCTGCTTGTATGAGGGTAGGTTCAGCCCGCATGGTGGCATCGTGGGTGACACCCTCGGTTGCTACACCTCTTGGAAATTTTTACTAGTCAGAAGTTTCAAAGTCATCATAGCACAGAAAATCTAGCAACTTCAATATAAAGTTTCTAATCAGGCTAACGTTTGTTTGCTGTCGTTCTTTAAAAGGCCGATTAGAAAAACCGAATTTTATATTTCAAGTAGTAGCATTAAGGGTTTGACATTCAAATCGATTTGAATATCTTGAATTTTTAACATCCTTCAATCGGATTTATTTGTGGATCGCTCTTCTATGGACGTGTTTTCTGGTACCTCGATAGTCTTCATTCTCACCTTTCCGAAGCGATAACTACATATAAAGTGACACCTTCGCGTCAGTTTACTTGCCTAAATTGTTTTCCATACCCTCGGTTCATTCACTTTTTTCGCCTCATTTCATTTCTATGGCTCGCTCTTTCTAAGACTTTATGTTTAGCTACAATTAAGACCTATCAATTCCTCAATTTCTAATCCTAGGAACTGAAGGTAAAGGTTGCAATGGAGACGAAATTTTGGTTCAACAACGTGGAGATTGCAGTTTCCGAAAAGTTGAACCGTTTACAAAATAAAGAGGCCGAATTGACGAGACGAATCAAACAGACCACAGAGGGTGTAGCCAACGAAACCAGAATCCACAGCGAGATCAACGCCTGGTTGATTGATAATAACGCCCGTCTGGAAGCCGTAGGCCCATTATTTGTGTATCGAATTTGTTTGAAATTGAAATTCAATATAGGGTTTAGGAAACCAACGCGTATGACTCATTCTAATCGACCTTGATTAGGCTACTGAGGTCTACTAATTAATTGATGCTAAGGTGCTCACGTTTACTGTGACGAAGTTGAATGTTATTATATTTACATAATGGGAAATTGTTCCCTAGATTAAATGAAAGTGGTTTAATCGCAGGAGATATCGTTGTCTTTGCATCGTCACGTAGGAGGTGCTTCATAGAAGGAAGTCATTTTGACGACTCATACCCAGTCACTGTGGTTTTCATTAAAGCAATGATGGCCAAGATCGAGGCATAAGTGAGGCATCTGTTGTTGGCATCTGCAGAGTTGGGCAAACCAGAGGTGGTTTCAGTCATTTTTAGTTCATCCTGGGCTTCATTACAAAAAGAATTCGTCTGCTTCAAAAATCGTAAAACTTTAGATAGTCAGTAAGAGAAAAGCTCAAACGAAAAAATATCGGCTTAGGTTGCTAGGTTGGATCGTTGCCAACTGATTGAAAAAAATTGGTCACTATTGCGAAACTGTCGTTCTACCCACCTCCATACTTTTATTCGACATTCGGAGGGTACCGTCTATTAAAGATGTTTTATCGGTGGCTGTTTCTCGTCTGTTCACTTCCTACAAGTTGTCCTTTCAGGTTTGATCGATGTGAGCCACTTCTTTAGCGTAAGGTAACTCCAGACTCTTTCACTCGGGCACATTTTCGACTAATAGTTCATTGGCTTCGTACTAAGAAGTACTTTAGCTCAGAACCCTATTGTATTTCTTAAAAGGCATTTCTCATTAAGACCTTGGACCCACTCCTTTTCGTCTAGTCAAGAAAGTTTTCTGAACGTATCTGGTGTATGCAGTACGTAGAATTATTTTTGGTGAACTATAAAAAAAATACTAATTGAATAGCTTTCGCTTTTCCAGTTGGTAAAAAATTGTCCTCAGAGGTATTCTAAGATTGATCAGCCCTTTGCCTTTGGGACATTTAAAAAACGGTTTTGCCAGAAGTGCCCTGATCGCTCGTTAACATTTCAGAAAATCGAATACGTGATGAAGAAACATCATACCGCCTATACGGCGTTGCAAAAAGCGAACGCAGCATTGGCAAAGAAGCGAAATGAACAAATGAACACGCTGAAAGCACTAATCTACGAAGTTAGGCTACTTTTAATCTAACTTGCAATATATTTTTTAGTATAAAAAAGTCGAGGCTGTCGTGTCGGAGCACAAGTACAACCTGGAAGCGATAAATCAGAAAGAGGAACAGGAGGAAAAGCTTAATGCCGCCGTGATCTCAGTGGGTAGATCGATAAACCGTATTTGTCCTTAAAAATAAATATGAAACATCCCTTCCCCCATTTCAGATACAAGCCTGGTGGCGGGCAATGATCACAAAAAACAAGATCCACATTGTCAAGGCAAAGAAAAAGGGGAAGCGGAAAAAAAGTGATTTACCCAAATTTAATTAATCCCAAATCGGTTATTTCTTTACTCTCCAATTTTGCACCATAAAGCGATTCGCACTCAATAGTATCTTTTTTTCGAAAAGCGAACAATAACAAATACAAAGACAATCCATGATTCATTTTAGTGAAAACAAATTAATCAACTTTCAAAGAGATGAAAATATCTAAAGAGAACTTCGCATGCAGAAATACGGAACAGAGAAAACTCTAAGCACGATGTGGCTTTGACTGTTTCGCAGAAGATAAGAATGCAGTTAGGCACGATGCGATCAACATTGAAAGGCCATAATTCCTAAAGAGGAAAAGAACAGCCTTAACAACAGATAAAACACTCTTTAGTATTAGGCGACAAACTAAACCTACACTGGATTTGAGAGCTGGTGAAGAACAGTCGAGGTTATCATTAAAATAAGAATAAAGATGGCGTTAATGTAGAAAATGGAGAACATTGTGGATTCGTAATCAGCAACGTCTTTGGTTTTTTGACGAACCCTTAAAGCGAAATGAATTAACGTCAAGAGTAAACGAAACCTACATGTCATCTTTATCCTTCTTTGAAATTTTTTTATCGTTTCCAATTTCCTTGGTTATATCTTGGTTAATAGCATCAGTACGAATGATAGCGATTCTGAAAAATTAGAGTTGTCAAAGAAAACGCAAACGAACCTTTCCATGAGTGGGCCCTTCGAATTTGAGTAAGCAATGGAAATCAGGTAAGTTGCAAGAGCGGTGAAAATTGCAAACAAGATTGCATATGGAACAAAATCCATCTCATGGATGCGCCAGTAAAGCCCTTAAAAGGTGTAAAGATTTTGCACTCAAATCCGAGCGAACATTTTTATAGAGCATCATGATAATGCTATTAAGTAATGCAGTTCAAATAGATCGCACACTTACATATTGGTGCGACCGCAACCATAAGAGCGTTTCCATAAATAATTTTACTTGACTTGTTAGAGGAGGCACGTCCGTACTGCTCCAAAAGCAATTCTTCCTCTTTTGTTAACTTCGACATGTTCGATCACTCTAGCTTCGCAGATAAAGAAGACCACCTCGCGCGATTCCAACCTAGCGACAATAATTGAGTGCACGTCGACAATTTAACATGGGTAAACAATTGAATTTGGGCAAAAAAATTTAATAGGGAAATCTTGGTGAAAATTTAAAAGTTTTGAATTGAAAGCTTACCACACATTTTACGGCAAATAAATACAAAGCTTTTCATTAGTATAAAAAGCGATAAGAAAAAAATATGCGAAAATTACGAAGGTCAAGTTGATAGGCACGTGATAAAGAGTTTGCTGTCTCGATAGAGTTATTATTGAATTTGTTTAGCATTTTTCGTAGGCTGCCGGAAAATTTGTTACCTTCATCCTCGTAATTTCATGAGTATTTTCACAGAAATATCTTCAAACATCAGACAAGCTCGGGAGCACAGTCTTCTGGGCAATTATGAAAGCGCATTAACTTTTTATTCCTGTGGCCTGGCTCTGATTAAGAAGCATCTATCTTGTATAAAAGAATACGGGAAAAAACAGCAGTGGATTCAAGTAAAGCAGTTTTATATCGAACTCGTCATTTATTTGGTTTATTAAAGTTTTGCCTTTTTTCTTAGGTTCAGCAAGAGGTATTGCAAGAATCCGAACTTGTTTCGGACATAAACAAAACCTTGACCAGTTTTACTCTCGATGAGAAACCAAATGGTGGAAGTTTTTCGCTCTACGACCCTCTAGAAGAACCGACTCGTGATCCTGACGTTTGGCCTCCGCCTCCTCCTCGTCCTCAACCCTCGAATCCCGTTCAGGCAATAATTCGCCCCGTTATCAACCGCAGAGCTCCCAAAGAGTGTTCACGTAATATTAGTGCTCAAGCCATAAATCGTGGTCCTAACAAGGTGTCTCAAGGTATTTAAATATTCTTTTTAAGTTATTTTCATATGTTGTGCATCGGATATATTTTCTATCCCTCAAGTAAGTTGCATTCTTTTGCTCACAAACTTGATAAAACTGACCGTTCCAGTGCATACTTTCAATGTTAAACAGACGGAAAGTGCACTGTTACTCATGATTTGTTTCAACTCTCACGCGTTAATTAAAGCTAAAAATACTTCATATGATTAGTTTCAGAATATTCTGTTATACTCAGATTCCTTACAAGTGCCCATAGTAGTACTCAAAATGGTATTAAATACCGCTGGACCGTAGAAAGCCAAGCACTTCAATGTCGAATGCGATTGCGGTAAAGAAATGCAGTTTGACAGTCAGGATCTTCTTTTTCTTCTTCTGAACCTCCGAACTCAACAGAAAAAAATTGCGTTTCCTTGCTGTTTAGCTCTTACGTTAGTTGCAAGGTTGTCAAAATATGGAGATAAATAAATAAAGAGAAATCGAGATGGTGATGGGGAGTACTGGTACAAACTCTCATAGAAGTGGCCTAATTTTCTTCGTTTTTCTTAGAAGCAGTTTTGATCTATGGTCACTCTGGCGTAGCCATTCGTCTTATCGACCCGTAATGCTTTTTACTCGGAAGGATGATTCAATGATTTCATCATCTTTAACTCTTCATTGGGAATAAAAGTAGCAGGAAATAACCTGAAGCTCGAGATATTGTCTACCGTTTCGAATTTGATACTGGGTCCTACTAATGTAGAAAAACTTAGAATATGGAAGAAGTTGTCTCATATTGAGGGGTTCTGACACTATCTTAGGGGAAACAACTTGATTGACGATATCAAACAATTATTTTTGCTACAATTAGGAAGGTGAGCAGGTAGATAAAAATACTGCTCAAAACATTTAACGATTAAAAATGCTTTTCATATGTCAAGATCTGCAAGTTCAAGGTTTTCTAATAAACATGTCTGGGTTTTCACCCTTTTCGCCGACTGGAAGACTGAAATTGAACTTCTGGTTAACAAGATTTACTTAATAACTGCTTGACATTAGTTTAAGCACCGAAAACTGCTTCTAACATAGGTTTAGCTAAGTTAATCAACATATCATGACGTTAATACTATGTTAGTGGAACGATCGTCTCTATAATTGTCAGGACTAGTCGGAGTGATGCATGCGTTTGGCTCATCAAATCGCTGATACGAAATCCAAATAAGTTTCTAACTCTAAAGGGCGCTAACGTACTATCTCGTTCCCTTAGATAGATTTCAGAAGACTCTTTCCTTACAAAATTTCTTATCTTAGGAAAACGAGTGGGTAGAGCTTCTAGTGCAGCCAAGTCAGGTGCCTCAAACGCGAACCCCAATAGTACTGAACCAGCGGAAAACAAGTACGAAGGTTCAAGTGCTGACAAGGACCTGGTGGAAATGCTTGAAAGGGATATTCTTCAACGCAATCCCGAAGTTCGGTGGGATGATATCGCTGAGTTGGAAGATGCCAAACGCTTGCTCAAAGAGGCAGTGGTATTACCCATGGTGCTACCAACGTATTTCAAGGGCATTCGGCGACCGTGGAAAGTGGGTCTTGCTTAAATGTATTTCAGTAGATCCTTCATAATACTTTTTGCCATATCTGTACTTTATTTATAGGGTGTGCTAATGGTTGGCCCTCCCGGTACGGGAAAAACACTGTTGGCGAAGGCCGTAGCTACAGAGTGTGGAACGACGTTCTTCAACGTCTCAAGCTCGAGCCTTACTAGCAAATGGCGAGGAGAATCCGAAAAGATGGTTCGAATTCTCTTCGATATGGCGCGTTTCTATGCACCCAGCACCATCTTTATTGATGAAATCGACTCTCTTTGCTCACGCCGTGGTGGTGAGTCGGAGCACGAGGCTTCGAGGCGAGTTAAGTCCGAACTCCTTGTTCAGATGGATGGTGGGTCTACTTACATATTATTAGTAGCTTGTAATTCGACTTTTACTGTAAAGTTGATTAACTAAATCCGCTGATTTTAGGCGTAAATGGTGCTACAGGACAAGACGAAGACCCAACTAAAACAGTTATGGTTCTCGCTGCAACGAACTTTCCATGGGATATTGATGAGGCATTGAGGAGGCGTTTGGAAAAACGAATCTATATACCCCTACCCTCTGGTGAGTCATGGCTTCATAAAATGAATTTCTTTGGTACTTCCGCTCTTAAATACCAGTTTAGAAGATCTCGTAGAAGTCCAATTTCGATTTTATCGTCTACAGCATTTTAAATGAACTGCTTCATTTATTCTTTGGTAAGTCCCCTTCTCCAGCATTTTGCAGTTTCTTTTGGTGTACGTCAAATCATTCTAACGATGCCATTTTATCATCGTTTCCTGCTATGCTTATCATCGGGTACGCAGCCCTTATTTTTGTATCCTCGGATATTTCGGTTCGGAGGGCTTCAGAGTAGCACTCTTCCAGACGTTTGCGCTTTCCCATTCTGGGAAGTAAATTTTACTCGATTAACAAAGTTTTTTGGCAGCAGTTTGAAGGATAGCTGTTTTTGTGCTCTAAATATACCAGAGTTTGTAAACTACAGAAAATCTGGTTGCCAGTTATCCTGTTTACTTTAATGTTTGATTTTTTGGCTGACACCAAAATATCTATTGAGTTTGGGTGTTAATTGATTTAAATCTACTACTGATCGCGTCTTTACATATGGTTCCGAATATATGATTTCGATCTCTCGACCAGCGTTCTGCTTGTTTATTAATGAAAAGCTGGGTTGAAAAGTAATAGCTTATCCAATTATTGTTCACCCATTGTTTTGCCCGACTTTATCCTGTGAACGAGCTTAGTCACTTGTTTGGCTACAGCAGTTTACTATTTTATTGTTGAAATAGCAAGGGAATTACATGCTGGTGCTCCGTAGTTGTGCGTTGCCATTTGCACTTCCACCCGCAAGTTATACTAAGTCATTATCACTCCGAGCTTAAACAACTCGATATTGGCGTGCTTGCCGTATGCTAGTCAAACCTATCGATCTAAATTCCCTATGGCAATAACCTTCACCTCTTTGTTGAAAAACTAAGGTAACAAAGCTCAAAGGGAATATTTTGGGAGGATTACTATCAATAAGAATGCAAAAGCCCCGTTTGTCACTTTCTACATCTTTGTGGCATCCTTAGTGCTCGTCCATAACCTACGGTCATTAATCACTTTATTGGCTCTCTTCTTCTCATTACTGACACTGCGCCTGTTGACAGTTCCGCGACCTTTTGTCAAACCGGCTTTCTTTCTATCCCACATCATAAAGCCTGCCTATTTCTGTTGTAAAATATTTAATTCAGACCAGAAAGGCATTAAAGAAATTTGAGGAACTGAATAGGCAATTCTCGTTACTCCTTTTCCACTAGAAATCTCTCAAGAACTGAATGAAAAGGCTTGTTTAGAACAATAAACGCAATAAACCGTTGAAACTCGGAAGTCTAAGGTAAAATTATTTCAACTTAAAGCGTGATGCCGTAAAATGTGGGTTTCATTCTTACACACACGCTTCGAAAAAAATGTGTTGGTCCTACACCCGCCCATGTTCACAATCAGCGCACAAGGCTACAATTCTTTTTTGTTCAAGTGGAGTCTAATTTCATATGAGGAAATAAAATATGGTATTTCTAATCTGAGGTTATGAAAATTAATTTTCGCTTCATAATGCAATTTACGACTTCAATCTAGTATTAAGGTTGGTTCCAATAAATCTATCCAGGAATTTTATGTGACATTTTCCCATATATCCCTGTTTCCCTCTGTTGGTACAATTACTTCCGGCGAGCTTTTTCGAACCAGTAATAATTTCACATTCAACTTCCGGCGATTATGAATTCAAGGAGTCGATTTCTGACCTCATGCACAGCCGCATTTCCAAATAGCGAGGGTAGGGCGCACTCTAGTATTGGTTTATCAAATTGTGTCTGAGAAATTAACAACTCAGTTTAATAGCTGAATAATTCATGAGGGCCTATCTCACAGTTAAGGAATGAAAAACTTCGTGAAAATTAGTTCTCTTGAAGTAATGTAACTACATAATACTTAAAGTGTCTTTCTAACCATCTAGGGCTTATAGTTGTTGAAAGAACATTCTGCCGAAGCAACGAGTTCTCCATGCCCTAGGCTTCTGACGGTTAACATTTATTGCTTTGACCTTTCAAGTTTTCATTCCTGGGATGTCTTCATCCTTTTAAGTTCTTTTTTATCAGTTTGCGTTTGTCTAATCCAGAACTTGATAAGGGACTCGATCTTCAGGCTACTACAGGGGATTTTCCACCTAAAATGGCCTCCTTATAGCTCAAGTTGTCTTCACTGCATTTGAAAATTCTCTGACTTCTTAAGTCTAGGTTCATTCTTTTATTTGCATTCTGGCGCGAGCATAACTACAATCTCATTGATTACTTTTGTTAGTCAAGTACTACCGATTATTTCAGTAGCAGTTAATATATTCATAAACTGTTGGTAGAAGCCTCGCTTGCATTAATAAGCGAAAGGCCTGATTGTGGCATAAATATGCTTGCATATTTAATACTTCTTGGCACGATTTCACAAGCAATAATAACGCTACCCTCTGTATATTTGCATATCCAGTGGCTGGACGTTTGGCACTACTGCGAATTAGTCTTCGCGAAGTTGCCCTGGATGATGATGTTAACTTTGAGGAGATTGCAGAGAAGTTGGACGGTTACTCGGGTGCTGATATTACCAACGTCTGTCGGTGAGTGTTGACGCCGTAAATTTCTGACTTGTACTTTCAAAAGTAACACAGGAGTCCATGAACCCAAGCTTTATTAGAGCACTTGCTTCGTACCCTTCTTATCTCAGAGAAAACGGTCTGCTTCAAACTTTTCTTTGGCGAGAAGGCGGTATCTGCGACCGCTCTCTTTCGGTTTCTTTGCTGATAGTGTCCATTCCAGTCTGCCTTCGTTTTGCAGACTCGAATTAAACCCTTGTTAGTTATTCCTAGCACACGTTGGAACCCATTCACTATAGACTTTGGGCTTTTGTAATAATAGCGGCACAACTTCAACTTAGGGTTTTTTTTTTCGTTAATTTAAAACAGAGACGCCTCGATGATGTCAATGCGACGAGCAATCGAAGGTTTATCTGTGGAGGAGATAAAAAATCTTCGCACAGCCGATCTCAATTTACCCACCAGAATGCAGGACTTTGAGGAGGCGATTTCCCGTGTTTCCAAGTCTGTTTCTGCTGTGGACATTGAAAAGTACGAGAAGTGGATCCAAGAGTTTGGAGCCACCTGACTTCAGGGAATTTCTGCCTTAAAAGTAGAAGTACACGCATCTCTTTTCATAATCGTCAGACCTGATAGATTTGGACACCCTATCTTTTTTGCATTTAATGATCCCCAGATGGCCAATCACTTTATTATGTACTTTACATTGAATACCAATCCAGTAGTGTAAAGGCATAAAGGGAAGATAAAATCCAATATTTACTTAGATGGCTACTTCAATTGTTGTAGTACGGAAAATTAGAAACTACAGCGATATGCATGAAATATGTCAATATGGAAAGAAATAGAAGCACTAGCATGCCCACTAGCCACGATGTGGATCAGTCCAATGTGTTTACGAGGAGTTAGTGACCTATGCTGATGAATAAGGTTGCTAGCATTAGACACGCAAAAATAGATAGCGTTTGTGTCCGCGTATGAAAATGCATGATGAAGAATGCAACCATCGCCTACAGCTTCAAATGACTGATGAATTACCGCATGTGTCACCTCAACATGAATATTGCTAATATTATTAAGTGAATATCCATAAGAGAACCATGACTGGGTAGTTCCATTAGTTATCTGGGGTTCTTTCGATTGCCTCCTCAATGTGGAGGATACATGTTCTTCCCGAGGTAGCAAAGGAGAAGATTGGTCCAACTTAGTATCCCTGACAAGTGGAAAAACAGTTGGGGACTAGTTGCAAGAGGGTATTGGCCGAGTTGGCTTTTTCCGTGACGGTCGACATGGTAACCAAGTTCATCTTCTCGCAAACTGAGTGGTGTTGCTGTATGCAGTCTTCATGCTGTCTAAATCCGCCCCTCTACGTGGCCTCACACTTTTTGAGGATTCGATTGGTGTGAAGCAAGTACATCACATCGTCCAAACTTGGAACGATAAGATCTCTGTGAATTCGATTCGCTAATCTTGACGACGCGAAATTACCTAACTATAGCTGAAGGTGTGGAATGCTAATAGTAACGCACAATTGCAGGGCTCATCATTCAATTCTGATGTAAACACTATCAATCGGACGTAGTAACGGTGTCACTTTTGTATTTCATGCATAAGCTGGGGATGGTCTTAAGACTTTCTAAGCGTCCTGACTACTCGAGTAACTAAATTTGCCTGCAATGATCCTGGGCGGGCCGCCTTCCAATTCTCAGAATAGTTGCATTTTACCGTGAATAAATGTTGACTATTTTGATTTTCTGAGTTCTTTTTCGTAACTAGCCCCGAAATGCTGAGAAGGGGAGGGTTAGATTTAGTGTAGGTCCAAGTATTTGGACGACTCCACCCTTGATAACTTGCATTATATTCCGTGATTCATCACAATTTTGCCTTGAATAATAAACCTTAGTTATTCAGGTCTTGGGCAGGAAGCGGAAAGATGTACTGTATATTTTTGAAAAAAGAAACACGAGATGAAAATGCATCGTGAGTAAAGTCTAGAGTTATTTAAAATTATCCAGAGTAAACTGCATTTAAACAGCCGCCAGTTATTATGTACGTTTAAACACTTCTAATGCTTGGAAAAGTTAAGAAATCAATATGCATTTATAGGGTTGGGTGGTTAATCCAGTTCTCTTCTTACGGTTCTCTGGTGGCAACCTCAGTCCGTTAAATGATTAGAAGTTAACTGCTGATGAGAGCTTTTGGTGGGTTAGGAAATGACAAGTCATTCCTTGCTAGCTGATCAATCCGGCGGTTGAGTTGACCTGGCTGACATTGAATGCATTTAGTCCACAACGTCTGGTTTTTCTTCGAGGTCCCCGGTTAAAGAGGGGAAACATCTGCGCACTGGCGGAAGCTGTGGAGGACGCTGGACAAAGGCAAGTTGGTGAACTGGGCAATGGTTTGAAGGTTGACTTTTCGCTAGGTGTTCCGACGCTCAATGAGACTTCCATGGTCTGTCATGAGAATGCTGTTCGGAACAAGTTGGGAGGGATGCCTCGAAACTCAATCATCTGATCACTAATTTAGTTATCTATTTGTGTGCAGGAAACAACCATTAGAGCCGTTCCTCCACATTTCCACTAAGCCTTGGTACATTTTTGAACGATCAATGCCCTCGTTGATATTCAGTCCGCGTACAGTTCATTTCCGAGCTCCAAAGAAATATTCGGTGTCTCTTCATAGTCCTATGACTAACTGAAAATTTCATTAGCGACTGTAGATCCCTCGCTTTTATAACTGCCATTATTTGTGATTTACATCATTTCAGAGTCCATCTTTATTGGAAAGCAAGT
This sequence comes from Moniezia expansa, assembly GCA_019097775.1. NCBI lineage: Eukaryota > Metazoa > Platyhelminthes > Cestoda > Cyclophyllidea > Anoplocephalidae > Moniezia > Moniezia expansa. Next base: position 3,003,222 of record JADFDV010000052.1, read on the forward strand.
TTTCCATATCTGTTATTGTAATCGACTTGCAGTAGAAAGGGAGACAGTCCACAGAAAGGCGCCAATAGCCCGAACCCGAAGGTTTTCTTTGGCATTTGTATGGGAGAACCGAATGTGTGAAAGGCAAGAATGGGCAATATTTAAAAGTAAGCTTAAGAGATTTGTAACGGGTACTTTGCTTTTATAAAGATAGGCACTGCCCGTATTCCCGCCTACACTTGTTTATTACCTTTAGAATGACTTTTAAGTAATAGCGCGCGTTAAAAGATATGAATTCATATTCTATACCACTTATGTTTTTCATTGTTGAATTTAGGTTTTTCTTTCTAACTCGACAGTATAGGTCAGCAACCTAATTGACCCGATACTAGTGACAAGTTGTGCCTTTTATTTACGGTAGTGTCTACTCGTATTAAGATCAGCCATTGATTACTTCCGGCTTGTGCTACCGTCTTAAGGCTGATTCCAATCACCAGAAAAGCATAGCGTTAACTACTGACAGAACTGTATTTTGAAAGAAAGTGGATGTGCAACTGTCGAAGGTCATACGGAGGAAGGTGGTCTAGGGTATGTGGCAGATGACGACAGAAGAGAATTCGGTAAGGTCTACAGATTGACTGCGAAAACAAATATGACAGCGATTAAATGCTTAATAGGTGCAGCAGAGCTCTGAGAGATTATTCCCTTCCAATATCCCATGGGCCTACAACGCACTGCTTGGTTAGCCTCCATGCATAGATAAGTTCACTTTCTTATTTGCCACCAGATGCGCATTGCTCCAATCACTGGTTTCCACGAGACTCGTTTCCTTCTTTCCATAACTTAAAGCGCCATCTCATAGGCCGCTGTTTAATCAGTCTGACTAGATGCACGCACCAACCAACATGCATGCACCACCATCTCAACATGTGAATATCGACCGCCTACGTGTATGCTTTTCCCTTATTGGTTTAGCCTCGGACTAGAGATCATTAGGACAATCGTTCCAGACACGAAAAAGGCCAAATAAAAACTCAAAACAGGCGCCCTTTGCGCCCTCAACCTCCTCTCTGGTAGAACAAAACTTTTGGGGCAAACTCTAGACACGTCGTCTCAGCTTGTCAACCACTGCCTGATTCGTTTTACTCACTCCAAGGCTGAACAAAGAAACCAAGAGCATAATGTTGCCACATTACTGTCGCGTACTGTCTAACTTGTTTAAAAATATAAAATAAATGTCCAAATCGAAACACAGTCCCCGAAGACAGCAATTAACAATTTCATCAATTTTATATAACATGAGGAGGAATGGTCTGGCACATTTATTCCTTTGTTAGAATTTTTTTCCATAAGAAAATAAAACTATTAGCTGAACCTCGGTGACCTTATTTTGGATGTGTCCGTGTCAAAAGCTAAAAACCTACAGCCAAAGTGCATGAGGAATATTGGCCGAGAATAAGCCAGTCGGTGATTAGGATACTTGTACGACTTATGTGCATGTCAGAAACAGTAGTGGTTGAATGTGGAATAGTGCGTACACATCGTCAGAGAGAATAATGTTCTTAATAAATCATGGATTCTGGTTTAGCACCATCCCGTAGACTCACCTGGTTAACCTAATAGGCATAAGGTGGCAAGGTGGAACGAGCAGAGGGTTTTGGGAAGGTCAGTTCTTTTTGTCGATGGCCTATTCTAGCAGTATTAGAAAAGTTGGCAATTTTCTGTTATAATTGAAATTTCCTTTCTCTGTAATTGTCATTCTTCGAATAGACTGTTAACGTTAAACAGCTTTCCACATGGTATGAGAACGAAACAATTTCCCCAAAATTTATCCTCTGGAGATCATCTTACTTCTGTCCTGTCGTCAGAATTTTTGTATCGAAGATCTCGGTCCTTCTACTCGCTCTTGAATTGACCTTTGAGGCCTTCGCTAATGCAAACGATTTTTGGAAATGAGAGCTCCTACCACCTTCTTGTCTAAGGACACCTCTGGCGTCTACTTTAACCTACCTAATCCAACACGTGACATAAGCGCAGCAGGTAGTAAAGCCTACATTTGGACAAAGCGAATTTCTTTATGGGTGTTCTCCAAGTTATGAAGAGATGCTCTCAGGTATAATTTTCTTTGCTAGTGCTGAAAGATCAGGTTTCTTGGGAGAAATTGCTTGAGACCAAAATCCCTATTTTCACTTATATTGATACTGAAAACGTGTCTATCTAGGTCGTCTGTCGTGGCACACGGAATTTTAGGAAACTGGGTGATTGGGTAAATCTCTAATTCAATACGTTTCTTCCTTTTTATGCCTGGATTTACATTTCCAAATAGTTCTGGAACGCTAAGTCACTAGACATAGAATCACGTTTGAGATAATTGCGATAGCCCAGTAGAAGGATTTCGATTTTGGAGGTAAGGGAGTGAATGCCACTCCTTAGCACTAATATAGAAAGGATCACGCCGGAATGATGAATCATATTCTACAACTTTCGTAGTGGGTACGTTCTTCCCAACTTCTACCATTTAATACAATCTTAGATAATAAGGAGGAATCCTTGAATGCATACGTTCCCATTCACAGCTGCGTTTGATGAATTGAGTTTCAGCAAAGATATTATTATGCAGTAAAGGCCGGACCTGGACAAATAGGAAAGAAATCAAATCGACTGGACTATCATTCACCCAAACTCTTGGTTATGCACTAGCTATAAACCAGGCTATCCACACACCCGCTCCGCACCACGGTGGCTGCGACACAAAGACTGTGGGTTTGGGCCACCTGCACTAGACTCATGCTGACTGGCTCCACGTCAAGCTCGTAGGGTGAAGTTTACTTCAAAAGGAAATATTTTGTCGTGGTCTTCATTTTACGAGTCGGCTGGATAAGATGAATTGTGCCATTGCGGCGAATTGCCGGGGGACTAATATTTTGAAGATAAAGCTCGCGTGCACATCAACAATGGCGATTTTCGATGGCATTGAATGTAAGTGACTGGGATCTCACTGTCTTTACAATGCATCTTCATGGCTCTGTGTGCGCAGTTGACGCTCACATGTTGCTCCAAAGGTGAAAAACAATCTTAAATGCTCGAAACAATGAATGATCTATTGAAAAGTGCATAATCAATTTTCGTTGTTTGGTGTGAGCTGTTGCTGAGGGAAGACCAACATAACTGACCGAACGTCCAACTACGCAGAGCGCCACTATGGTTCATTGAGATGATTTGGTGAGTATGTCGTCACAACGAACACCGTTTAGAGCTGAGGGGAGGCAGCAAATCCGAGGTGCAGGTACTGCCAAAGAAATATGAACCCCCTTTTTTAAAAGTATAAAATTTCAATCTTCATTAAGTTGGCCAGAGGAAACACTAATCAGCAATCTTTCAATTCAGACAGTTTTACTGAAAAGGAACCTCGTTGCCAGCCTTAGAATATGTCGGCGTATAATTAATGGGCCAGGAATACATATGTCTGAAAGAGAACCTCTGCAACAGGGACCACTCACTCGATTGGGGGAGGTCGTGGTGCCTGTGGCGGAACATTAAGCCTCAGGGTTCGGACTAATCGATTGCACTCTCTTACACCCGGATCTTTGGCCAGTTGATTACTGTAAAGCATGTAACATTTCGAGATCCAATAATCTTTATTCAAGGTTACATTCTATTCCCATTGTAAATTGTACTTCCACAATCAATATACTTTCAGCCTAAAACTACTGTCTAACGGAGTTAAGTAAAGTGACCCAAATTCATATTGTTTAGTTAATCCAGCACATAGACTCAGAACCGAATTGAAGGACGTTTCCGTCTTATCTTGAAAGGAAAAAACACATATTGGAGGCCCTCTGATTGACTGCCTACCACTCGGCCATTCCTTTGTAGTGCAATATTTAAATAAGAAAATTACCGTTCCACTAAGTGAATACCCGTTGATAGGTTTCGAGCCATCGTTTTCCTCTACGCTGTTGGCACAAGGTAAACGTGTAAACTAACTGAATTTATTTTTAGCGTTTTTTTCGGCACTGATATGGAAGTTGAGGAGTAAAACCCAAGTCTGCATAGTTCCAAAGTGACGTTATCATGGTGGACTGAGAACCATAATTTTACTACAAAACGTAAGTTATTCCTTTTCGCTTATAGGTTTTTAAAATGATGAACACTAAATGTGAACCATTTTTAAACAAACGTTATTCTTGCCTTTTTTAACAAAAAAACTATTCATGAACCCTGAGTTTCAGCAGACCCCAATGAACCCAGGACTTCTTAATCTCCAAGTCTTGTAGAGAATATTCCATTTAGTGCCCATAACCCTGACCTCAGAGATTAATAGCCTCCAAATAGTAACCGAGAAGCCAGGGTGATCGTGGTCAATCCCAAATAAGTACATTTTTGGAAATACGTGTGGAACTTTATTACACTGATTATGTTGGTTGCCTTTATTTGAATGATTTATGGCGTCGACAGACCTTTTTAAATTCAAGAACCCCATGTTAAACGATAATGGTAGGCACTTCTGATCTCTATTCCTAATCACCTACATTAATTGGGATAACATTGGTCCTTCACCTCTCTATCACTCCGATGGCAATTTTAGATTCGGTCCTTCTCAAAAGTGCGAAAGCTAACTTGGATAATTAAATTACGGTAAACTTAAAAAAAAAAATCATGCTTGGCTCGCACCCTGCTATACGCTCCGCAAACACACTCTGTTCAATTAAACAAACCTATTCAAAATTGCTTCCCAAATGGTTATCTGATGACCTTCAGAATAAAAACTACATAGACCTGGGAATTGTGTACCTATCGCTTGACTCATCGATTGTTAGCCTAGAAATCGGCCACGCATGGACGATGTTTTTGCCTTTTGGGTGGCTGAAGTCACCCTTGCAAGGATCGACCGTTTACGCCAAAGACGTTCATCAACATTGTGCTATGCACGCTGCCAAGTGAATTACTTGCTTTGGTAAATTTACTGCTTACTATCATTTGTCAACCCTCCACGATTAAACAATGGCTTCGTGAGTGACAATGGGTTTTAAACCACGCGGGGTTCACCACTTCTTGTCGAAGCCAAGTTTGAGTTTACGTTCAAAGCCTAGAAAGGAAAGCGTTATTTGAAAATGAAGACATTATTTCGAATTTTTCGTTCATTCAAATGAGGTTATGCACATTCAAGGCATGAGCGCTATAAATCTGCGGACCTCCAAAAATTAGAGGGTTAATAGTGCGGAATGATGAAAGGTATCGCTTTGAAAGAGGGTTTCAAATGTTGTTTCAGTATTGGTTGAAACATATTTCATGCTGGTGGTCAGTTGGTTTACACAGGCGTACAGTTATTACGTATCAGAATAGGAACGCGTAATCTAAAGTATTGGGTTGCGTATGCTTATTCAGTTCCTCTGTAAGATTTCCTAAAGTCCATAGATATTGAGAGGCAGAGTGAAAGGTTATTTCGGTCTCCGCTTTCCTAAGTTAAACTATCCATCTTAGCTTCGAAGACTCATAATTTGCGTTTCTCCAAGTGTGACCTCACACTAAAACGACGAGTGCGATCATTGACTTCAAATGATTGCTCTTGAACTTGTCTTCACAACAGCTCCTTCTTCGGAGTCCCTATCTTAAATAATGTCAATATAGGCTAGAGACTTTGGCGCTCTTCCCATTTATACTCGCCTCAGGGATTAGTCCTTAAACTGTGTGGATGGTAACAGCAATGCTTTAAAATTTTCGTTTACTTGTGCCCTAGACAGAGTGTATTTCTGTCCTAATTTTAGTGGATTGGGCATTCCATCCATCATAGATATAATTCGCATTACAGTCAAGTGAATGAAAAGGCCTAATTTCCAAAATGTGATTGAGAAATAAAAGGTATTCTCCATGCGTGTAGTTGATTGATTCCCGAACATTTTAGGTTCAGGCAGTTACTTCCCTGTAGTACCGTCTAACGTACGAAAAACTGATTTGTGAGATCGATGCTTAAGCATACACTTAAGGCTGCGGAACAGTTCCTCCCTCGACCACGCAGTGGCCTGTCGAAGCCACTTATTTCATTACTGATACTATTATCACTTTATTTCCCTCAGAAAGTAACAGGGGACAATAGTTAATATGTCAACGAATAACCATAACTCAAATCATCGTTCAGACTACTTAATTGCCGATACACTAGCCGATCGACATTGGGTTTAGGCACTACGCCGATGATACTTTCGATCACCTTTAGATGATACAATGGCTACTATGTTATGTAGCGATGAACGAACGGGTTGCTCTGAGAAAAAAAAGCCACTTATTTGGATGAAAATGATCTAGTTGGAATTTTCTAGCCTGTGCTTAAAGTAACCTATTAAAGAAAACAGACACCTTTAACCAGGATAATCAAGTTTGAGTATCGAACAGGAGCGTACTTCTCAAATCAGAAATAACCAACTCAAACCGACATCCTGACTGCGCCCAGGACCCGTGCATTCGCAATAAGATTTAAACTGGACAAAACGGGACCATCGCGGTAACCCCCAAGAAAATGTACCTTCACTCATACCCTGAAATTGACGTACATGCCCACCTATCCCCCTAGTGGAGGTCAGTCCATGTGCAACCCTCCTAGATGACCATAGAAGGGAGCCAAAACCCGAGTCCCCTAACCACAGAGCCCCCCAGGATAACTCCCATTTCCCGAATTCGCTGTCGTAAGCACTTTCAATAACCAAAACTTGGGGCCTTGTCCCAACCTCAACAGCAATAATTTGAAAACACTTAAATAAGCGCCGGCGTTTAATGAGAGATGTAATTAAATAAAACGCATGTATAGAACGACATTTTACAATCGAGATGGTGAAGCTTTCTTTGCTTCAGATTTGCAGCATCCTTTGCAGTCGTCTGCTGCCGACTTCTCCTTGTGGCAATCAGTGGAACAGTCATCATGTACTGTGTGGCCGCACTTATTCGCGGCGTGATCAGACCCTTTTTGATGGCAACTGGACTTGCACTGATCCGCGCAAACCTTCTTACATTCGTCCGAACCGTGTTCGTGGTGGTGATGAGGATGAGATTCTATAAACGAAAACAACCTACTGATTATTCGGGCTTTATCGTTCAGGACAACCAGAAGAAACCGACAGAAACTTAACCGGCGGTAGACATCCGGACTGCTGAGAGAGAACAAACTGCAGTTGATACCAAGACCCCCCGGCATTTATTAATTCCAGATGACAGGCGGACCAATAAACCTCGACCAATCAGATTTTGCTAGGACGAACCATGAAGTGGATTGGCTGGTTTATAACCGACAGTGATTTAAGCCCAACTGCATTTTCAACGCCCTTTCTGGCCAAAGAGAGGTGAAAAGGCCCTTTTATGAAGCGAATCTAACATAGAGTATGGTTTATTATCAGAAAAAGTCAAAGCGGGATGAGTAGCGAATGTAGATAAAGGGAGTTAGATGGTAGTGAAAATCGAGACCCCCGGCAACCTGATTGATCGATGATCACTTGGAGCATGACTTGTCATCACAAGCTTTGTGATCCCCTGGGTGGCAAGTTGAAGTGCAACCAGCGTGCTTCTCGTGCTGGCATTCAGCGCCCTGTTTGTGGCACTTGTCAGTGTTGTCACCGCAGAGTTTTTTGCACTCCTCCGATCCGTGCTCGTGATGTTTCATATGAGAGCCTGCCGCAAAAAAGTTAAGAGAGCTGTTCACATTTCCAACTGTTTACCCTGCTTAAAAAAAAATTAAGTTTTTACTTTACCAGTCGAGGACATTCTGAAGTTTCAACGAAGGAAGAGAGTGGAAAACGGCTTGATGTTGCTCGCCTTTATACCTTCTAGATCAATACATCGTGTTAATGGGAGGAAGTATTTATAGTGACCAATGCATTGAGGCACATAATTGCTCGTTGCTCATTGGACTAATGGATTAGACATTTAACTCCCAACCCTCTCTCTACTTTCGGTAATTTCGCGGAGAATTGCTCTTTCTCATGCGTTTAATTTTGGCGCCATTTACCCTGATTGAAAAATGATTTCTGGAGTGATGCAATTAGTCTTTGTAAAATTTCGGATTCGATAGTTTAAACCTGAATTTAACTCGAACGATATTTTAAAAGACGGTCCTTTCGTGCCTTTGGGGTTGAGGGCCTCTCAACTGGCCATCCGTCCATGGACCGTTATTTAAACATTGAATCCGGTCAATCCGATCTGTTTCGATTTCCGCGCATCTGATGCGTTGAGCCGCTTGCCTGATTACTGCACCACCAGCACACCGTCCAGATTAAGTAGAAATATTGACAACTTTTACTAATATTGCCTTGGTTGAGTCGAAGTAGAAGTTTAACCGCCGTTATTTATGGTATCATTTTGCTCTGTGCAGCGATTTGAAATCGCTCTATCGGGTTTACTCCTTGCATCACTATGAATCTGTCTCCTTCGACTTCTACCCTATTCGAATTTATCACTTCAAATTTTAAGTGAGCTTCCCGCTCGACTATTAATTTTCTCTTTATGAAAAACCTTGACACACTGGATTTTATACTATACCAAACGCTACGCTGTTACAGCTAGCATTCCACTGGCGCGCTTTGCGTCCATGTCATGCCACGTGTTTGACTCTTGTCTATTCCATTAAAAACAGCGCAACCGGCATAGCTAGCCATACCGACAGCCTGCCAAAGTAACCGGGTTAGCGGATAAAATGCATTCCTGAAAAATTAAATCCGTCCTTTAGTACAACAAGGATAGCATTAGTCATCCACCAATTGTGATAGGCCCTGGCCTACATGACTCATAACGGCAAGAGATCGGTTGGTTTGGATGAAAGCATGCAACCAGGCTGTAACACCGTTGATTGGCCAGGAGGTGAAGCGTAAAATTTGTAGGAAAAGTATTTGTTTCTATCGTATCGCAATATTCAAGTAACTTTTGCGTGTTAGGCCATTCATTAGAGCACTAGTTCGCCAATGTAACAATTGGATGGAACTGCATGACTCTCAATGGTAGCATTTGAGGATTGTAAAGCTCTGTGGTATTTAGGTTTCTACATTCTCGATGTCCATTGTTCTTCGAAATTTAGGTTCATTATCCATTCCATTGGTCGATGTCGAAGATGTTCGATGATGTTTAAAACTGAACGAAAAGGGTAAAAATTAATCTCTATCACTTCCGCGGTCTGGTTTTCAGGCTATCAACTACTCATGGATGTGATTACAATGTCAACAGTTGCAAGATCAACTAAACCATAGGCCAAGCACGTAATCATCAACGAACTCATCGCACATTTCATGATCGCGGTAACCTGACCTCTGGTCTTTGCTACATTACTTGATACAAATTAACCATATTTTTGTGAATCATTTATTTGTTAATCTGCAATGATGATTTTATGCAACTTTTTGCTGAATATTCTATCATCGAAAAGTTTGCCAAATAGGTGGTACATAACGCAGAAATAAGGGAGGACCTCGCGAATCAAATCATTTGTATCCAAAAAGTTTGTTTTTGAATAATATTGTGCATTTTAGTGATGAATTCGAGCTTGAAAGTACCGTTTAAAATAGCGGTTAAAAAGATGTTCCAACATTCGGTGCAAAAAATGGGCATAGAGTATTTGGGAGAGAACAGTTTTAGCTTTACCAGAAGTCATGAGGTAACATTTTTCCTCGACAAGTGAAGTCTTGATTTAAAAAAAAAACGGGATTAAGGCAGCTAATAACTCCGGCGCGCATTTGTACTTGCCCCATTACCTAAGTTATACGAACTTTATACTGGCATATCTCTCTTTATTTTCGGTCCTTATGTTGAAAGTCGCTAACACTAGCTGAAACATTTCTTCAAAGGCTTTGAGTTGAATATCGTATCCTCGGAGGAAATACGAACGCGCAACCTGCCTGACTTTGTTCTCACACCAAGGAATGTTGCGATCCGATAGACTGGATCACCGTCAAGTTCGTCAAAACTAATGCCGGTCGAGACTGATAGTAAACCATATCAGAAGTGGACAAGCCGCCGAAAATAAGGCTGGGGAGACCTATCGCCTATGTTAGTCACCTTTTTGTGACTTTTTCAACCAAAAAAGGATTGAGCCACGTGTTGATTTTCTACTACTGAATTATAATAGATTCATTATGCCGTAAAAAATCGCTTCGTCACCGGTTTCAATATGTTGATGTAGGTCAACTGTGATGCTCTGAAGCTAGTGACCGAAGAATAAATAGCCCACCTAAGCTTTTTCAGTGCATTCCGCATAGTTTTTTGTTATAGTTCTGATACCAGAGAAGAAGAGAGAAACAACTTGGGAGAATAATCAGGGTTTGATCTTTGAATCGCCTAGTAATGCACGCGATTTGATTTTTCCATCTGCTTTAGGGTTCTAGTCTAGTTAATGTCTGTGTGATGGCAATTAAAAGCATTATTTTGTGAAATAAGAGAGCAAAACTGAACTCGCCTTTTGTGAAATAGGAGTTTCATGCATTCACTCAAAAGAAATGGGATCTCTAAATTAAAGGTTGAGCGTTACAAAGAGAATGTGGACAAATGATCAATTTATACGACTATGATCTATTCATACTAAATTATATTACTTACTTGTATTATAACTGGTGATTGGGCGCTCTCCCCAAGCAGGTCGCATTTACTCGCTTAGAGCATTCTCAACAGAGTGACCTTTATTACACAGTAATTTTTGTCAACTTATATTCCCGCAAACTTTTCTGATAATGTTTCTCAGATCTCTCTTATGGACCGAAATATCACATAGGTGCAAACCCAGAAGTAACAACTTATGCTAAAAAGTTTCATCGTCATACTTTTTTTAGAGGTTGCGTTTACATAAATGGTTTTTATAGGAGGAAGACAAATTACATTTCTATTTATGTAAAAGACGTCTTAATCTTCAATCTAAACGAATAATCGACATGAGAACACTCATTCATTAAATCCAGTTATTCAGTTTGATCTTCCATTTCTCGACGTTTCTTATTATATCCAAAGGTGATGAGAGGAAGGAACGTCTTTTTATTGAGTGGCTGATTGCGTGAGAAGTAACTAAAATATTGATAGTCGAAAAAAATTAATCAATTACCGGTTTTAGAGTTGTGAGAAAGCCAAACCATTAGATAAATTCAGAACACTGCGTGAATCATTCGACTATTTGAGCAGTAGATACCTTCAGTCCCAATTTGAAAAATTCGTGAATGATGTGACTATGGATGAGATTTAGTGTTCGGTTAGTAGAAGTCACATACTTTGTGTTATTCTGTTCTCATGACAATTATTTACCAGGATCAATATCCACTAATCTAATGAATGCATTACGTGGATCGCTTTAGAACCGAGAGAAATATTGTTTAAATAATATTAAGGTCTTGAAATTATTTTGCACATGTTATTTCGAGGAAAACGGTGTAATGGTTTGATCGTTGAGAAAAAGAATGGAGAGTACATTAGTTAATTCTACCCCACTTACTAGCATATTTGAATGCGTCTGGATGAGATGGTGGACCAATTGTTATTCGAATTTCGGATGTAGCACTTTTACCTCATATCACGGCAGAAACTGTGGATGCCCGTCAACTCTGGTATGGATGTGATTCGACTGCGTACATTTAAAAATCCGATCAATAAGTTTAGTTAGAACAGCAGTAAGAAATATCAAACTATTTATCGGGTAATGCTGTACTTTGTGTATAATTCCAATGTGGTGATCCTATGGGGTTGGATTGGTCACGTGCCCGCTCTGATAGCTTTCTGACATCCCTTTAAAATAAGCAACCAAACCATTTCCATTTTATCAAGCAAAATTTACATTGCTTTGGCGGATCCACTACAAGCTAAATTTCGCTCAAACAAAGGGAAAAGACAAAAAAGGACGTATCATTTCAGCAATAAGGGCTAACGTTTAAAAGAGGCTTAGCAGTACATTCAGCTTTCATGAATCCTAATTGGCGCTGAATATATTAAAATATTTGTGCCAGTATGCTCATTATAATCTTCTCCACAAATAAATCAAATATGAAAACAAAGTTATTTTTTATTTTAAATAATAAATAACAGATTCTAGGAAGCAATATAACTGCGAAACTAGTAGAATGTAAAATTAAAAGTACATCACTAAAATGCGGGGATGAAAACCAATGAGGTTTATTAATGACTTAAAAAGCAAGGCACCCATGCTATAAGATATATAAGCGAAATCGATAGATGCATGTTTTAAATATTTAATAATTAAATGTTTTGCAATACCTCACAATCCTTTGAATGAAGCCAAAGCACTTTATCTAATTCTAAAGTCGGGTATAAATGCTTCCGCCTAACTTGAATGGTATTAGCTAGCCCATGTGTATACGGTTAATTTAAATCAAAGACTTAAATGCTGACATATTTCACTAGATTTATTTAAAAAAATACATCTCGCAGCCATAATGCTCGGATTAATACTGTGTTGTATATCGCATCACAATGAAAACTATAATTGCATTGTTTTCTTGGTTTTTATGTTACGAAACCTGCTTAATTCACTGTTTACGGTTGTGAAATTTTTATTGGCGTCTGGAGCGACCGGGTATTTTTTTCTCTTTAGATCAGTCCATAAACATTGATTAAATTCACTTAGCGAAATGGTAAGGTGATTTTCTTCATTAGATCCTTTTAGGATTACACCGCCTATGTGAACTCCCTGACAAGCCAATACGGTCTAAAGGAATCTTCAGTCAAGGACACCATCCAAAAGCTTCAAGAAAAATTAAATCAAGATAAAATCAAACTCCAACAACTGTTTAAAGAGAAACTTACTACCCCTAGAACTTCTAAAAAGAATTCCGCCCATATCAAACAGCTTAACGAACAGATCAAAGACCTCTCCGAAGATATAGGCGAACTCGAAACATGCCTTCTCATACTTCGACATAAACTTCCTAAAGAGCTCCTTCGGGCCATGCGAGATGACGCCGCTTCGAATGCACAAATTATCAATTCCATTCAAAAGGCATTGGATATTGAAATCCGTGTTCGATATGGAGCTGAACGTCTCTGTCAAACTTATAAAGATGGTCCAAAGGATTATCTGGACTTGGCAAGGAAGCAGCTAAATGGTGCAGAATCCAAAATCGGATTCTTAAGAAACCAACTGGCTCGCCTTAAACACGCTAGCGTATGCACTGATTATTGTAATATCTTCTTTTAGCAATCTGAGGACGCTGCTCCCCTTTCTCCTACTATTGATGCTGCGTTTTGTGCATCACCTACCCCAGAAACGCCTTTGGCTAACGGTGCCTACACGGGGGGTATTTTTCCTCCTCATTCCTGGCAACAACAAGTTGCAGACATGAAATACCGCCTACGTATCGAGCGCGCCGTTTACGAAGGTGCTGGTAAGGTTCTCAATGCCTTCATTGGTCCTCAAAAAACCACGGAAAAGTCGACCAAGCTAAAGGTACTTTTGGGGGACATATCTATGACTTTAAGAGCCTATGGTTAATCATGCTCTTATGATTTCCAGCTTTATAGCAGTTTTCGAGAGAACAGGTCCAGCAGTAGTAGTTTTGAAAAAAAGGCTGAGGCAAGTCTAGAAGGATCTAATCGTCCCCTTAACACCCCTCTAACTCATCCTAACTGAGCGGTTTGCTTGATTTTTCGTCCAGATTCTTTTTTTGATTTTGTGCTTCTGTTCCAATTCATTCCTTCGTTCTGCTTTTGTATTATCTTTTGCGGAGTGTTTAAATTTGGATGTGCAGCAAGTGATCACGAAGAAAATCGATATTAATCACTATGTGTATTCCCATCACTTTTCTATTAACGTGCTCTTTTTCATCTTATCCAGGCATACCTTCGAGTGCGGGAATATTTTCAAGAACTTTATCTACTCCAGCTATCGATGCATAACCTAGTCTCCGTTCCACCGGCTCTAGGGGCTCATGAGAACAACCCGGAATTGGCAGCAGCCTTTGCTGAAGCCATCAACGATCCGGAGATACAGCAGCTTCTTGAGCATCCGGACAACAGGCAGGGGAGCGTGTCGCTGCCTCCTGGTGAGGGAGGTCCAGTAGTTGGTATGAGGAAGCATTCCATATCATCAATGGCCACCCCGGCCATTACCGCCGTCACAGGCTTGCTAGAAGTTCGTTGCATCGGCTGTGAAGGTCTCCTCGAACTTTTCCCCGCGGAGCTCTTCACCACTGGAATTGCAGCTAGTCATGAAAAGAGACCGCCTCTTGTCAATTCGCCGGCAGGATACTCAGCAAAGTTTGAGGATAGACCTGGTAGGTTTTGCAGCTTTTATTTTCTAACTCGATCAACTGGGGCCTTCGTTAGAGACCAGACGTCATTGGGCCAATTCTGTAGGTGCCGGTCGGTTAACTCTGGATTTAATCTCCGGCAGTTTCAACTTTAGCGTTAATGTATGAATAAAGTGGTAGTTTGAACATTCCTCTGAGGGCGAATTTCATATATATTTTCTCATTGCAAGCGGTGGAAATTTTCAGTAGTATTTTTTGCAACTTTTGCTTCAAATAGAATTTTGCATGCAGTGTTGTGTAGCATTCCTTCTCTAAGAGCCGAATGATGGGAATAAAATGTACGCCTCAATTTTCTTCCTCTCTTTTCCCATTAAATGGTATTTAGCCTCAATTTTTCTATTTGTAGAAATAGTGATGTGTATAGGTCTCGCTATAGCTATCATTAGACTTTGTGGATTTTAAATCAGCCTTCCGCTTGGTATGAAGGGAATCGTTTCTTTTTAGCCGTTTAGTGTATATCTGCTCATTTCCCCATTGTGTTTAAGACCCTGCCATTTCTTGTAAGTGTTGAATTCATGGTGTTTTCGACCCGGAGACGTCTATCGCCTGAAAATTCTACCTTAGTGGGGATTTGTTGGACTCAATACTTGGTGAATGAAAGTGGGAGACTGACATTCATTTAATCGTCAAGCCGCTCCCCTTGAAAATGTTATTTACTTTTTGAAAATAGGCTCATAAATCAGATTTGGAGCGGCTAGTTCTCTTGGAGTAGTTCAGGTCTTTTCAGATTTTCAAGCTTAGGATCACGCTTATGGAAATGATTAATCAGAAGCGGACTATGCTTGCTTTGATAATCTAGTCAATTTCAGTTGTAAGATGGTACATGTTTGTACTGAAAAGGAGTAAGCTGGAAATTACACGCCTCGGTCAGTAGCCAATGCTTTTGCTCTTTCGCATAGGTCCTACACCAATCTGCCCTTTCTCTCGCCTGTGAGTGTGTATCAAATTTGTGCCACTTTCCTTAATTTAGTGCATGCAACTGTGTGCACGTGTACCACTGATTTCTAGTCGCTTACTCTTCAATCAATAACGGTTTCTCGTCTTGAGAACATCTTGAAGGGAATGGATGGAATCTACGATGAACGTTCGAACTTGTGTTAGGATTCTACGTCGGAGAGGTTATTGGTCTGTTCTTTGTTCCCATGGTTAGCTTGTTATTTCTCAAACCAGGGTTTGTATCAGCTTTTAGCGCTTCGGTTCTCCTGTTAATCTGGAAAATACGCTGCATTGAGGGTTGGGGAAAATTACAAGTGTCTTGTCCCATAGTCTCTATATCTTATATTTGAATTAGTTGCACTTAATTGTCACGAGTTCCTTTTCTGATAGTCGCGGAAGTTCTGTACCTATGGCCTTCTTCATGCATAAAAATTGAGGTACCTAACCATGGAGTGAGTATTAAAAACGGTGTATAATTAATCTTGAGTAAGAAGACAATTTCTTCAAACATCTTGGTTAAAAAGCAACTTCTCGCTACGTTTTTGAAATGATCCACAGCTTAACAAGTTCATCTTTCAAAAGGCATTTTTAGATATAAGTTTACCTTTAAATTAGAATAAGCGATGTATTTACAAGCAAGGTGTCAGTTGTGTGTTCTAATGAATAGAATAATTTTTTGGCTGCTTCGCTCTCTGTCTAGTCGTCGACAGGTGTGGGAATTTGCAAGCGAGTGTGTATATTATCTCTCGCTCTAATCTGTATGCAAATTTGCCGATGCTAATTTCGTAATCAAGGTAGATTGAGCAGGTGTCCAACTCACTGACAATATCCCTTGCTGATTCATAATTCTGATAAGTTCTCGACCGGCTGTGTGGGCTTTACGAGTTCAGTTCACATCAGAATTTCACTTCTCCGGTTGTCTCAAACGACTCCGTTAGGTTTACATGATTATCAGTCTAGTGCGTTGCAGTATACTGCATAAAATTGAAAGATTTACTCGCAGTAAATGTTCTTGGCGTTTACTATTCTAAGTGTACAGCACAGCATTAGTACTCTTTGCATTTTCACCGCTAACTCAAACAGTATTCGATGGTCTTAAGCTTCTCTTGGTGCAAAATCTGATATGTTAAAAGGATTCTTCTGCATTTTTTGGTTGCGTCTCCGACTGAACAGTGCCTGCGGGACTTCAGCCACAAAAGTGCGCTTATATTCTACGAAGCTCTCAAAAACGTTACTTTGTCCGTGTTTAGTTTATGGTGCCAGGGCAGTATGTCATGTATCGAACGTTGAGATGGTAAATCAGCGAGGTGCGTTGGTAGTGCAGTGATCAAGCGAGCATTTGTTCCACCAAATGAAGCGGTCTTGGGAAATCCATCGCCGCACTTCTGGTGATTTGAATGACCGTTTAAATGTCAGTTTGCATTTGGAATGTCTTCACAGGTGAAGCACCAAGGGTGCTGAAACTAAGGTTGTTTCTAAAGCTGTCAATCAGAAAACAGGCATACAGAACAAAAGAAAGATTGTCACGATTGATGAATGTGTTGTTTTATAAAGTAAAAATCTCAGGTCGTATTCAGCTCAGTCTATTTGAAGACTGAATTTTTCTGGTGAATCCAATGAGTAATTAGGTGATTGAAATACAGCTTCAGAAGAATTGGCTTTCCATCCATAATATCTTTCTCTTTCAGCATAATATTCGACGTTATCATTCGACTTAATATTGACCGGGCCTAGAGAGAGGAAAATTTGTCCCCATATAATTTTAATGGTTCGAAAAAGGTGGTTTCAAGCTAGCGAAAAAATTGACGATCAAGTTTTACCGACATTTACAATCCCAGATCCTAAAGGTCATTTAAGCGGAATTTGTTTGTTTATTTACTTTAGATCATTTTATTTACCTAGAAAATGCGCTATAGGGTGAATGCATGATTTTAAGAGGCGGTCATTCGTGTCTTCGATTTCCTAGACACTTATCATTTAAAGATTATGCCAGACCTCAAGTCCATATCCTTCGCTAACTACAAATCGCCCGTGACATCACGATGTGGTGGAGATCGAATTTATTTTATTTGGTTACCTGGTTGGAATGTGCTACTCAGTGACGGTTAATTTTTCAGACGCAGATATCTGCACGAGAAGTTTTTCAACAACAGAGATTTTCCGCCAGTCTTTCGCAACCTAGGCAGTTTAATTTAGCATTAGGGAGAGAATTCCTCCCGTTTATTATGCACGGCTGGAGAGGGACTGACGCAGCTGGGCTGGGGATTCCACCATCACCGTATTTACATTTGATCATGTTTATAAAAATCTACCTCACCTTGTCTGTATTTATTAAATCCAGGGAAATAGGGGAATAGTATTTATAGCTGAAATAATAGTACGTCGAATGAAGCAACTAGTTAAATTACCTTCGTTTTCGTTGGATTTTAGTCCTGGAATCATATTGAATATCTCTGCAGGTTGCATTTCGTCTTTTAAACAGTCTTCCAGGAACCGTGAGTGATTTTATTCGAAAAAGACGGTACAACGAGGAGATGGAGGCAGGTTTGTGTCCCTATAATTGATTTTTTGGGTTTTTCCATGTCAT
Organism: Moniezia expansa; assembly: GCA_019097775.1. NCBI lineage: Eukaryota > Metazoa > Platyhelminthes > Cestoda > Cyclophyllidea > Anoplocephalidae > Moniezia > Moniezia expansa. The sequence goes on from JADFDV010000052.1 coordinate 3,021,000, forward strand.
CTCCAAGGCAATTTGGTTACATTCTTTCCATTGAGTTTTATCTTCGCTTCAGATTTTCATTTTTTTGTTTGTGATTCCACCGATTGACTTATTTTTTGTTTCCACTGATTCGCAGTCCTAGTGGCGTAATTTTTTTTCTCTAGATCTCAGAAAAATTCTAATTTATGAATCTTTCTCTTTTGCTTTTCTTCCCTTTGCCTTTGTAGAAGAAAGGTACCTTGATGTCTGAACGAGAACTACCCCATCGGAGATCCTTTTTGCACCAGCTCAAACCAATGTGGGCGATTACTGCAATCACAGTAAACAAATTGATTTCCTAAGGAATTTCACATCAAAATTATTTAAAATCATGGATAAGCTCTAAATACGTCTGAGTAGGATAAAGGTGTGTGTAGAATGTTAATTGTATTCTAATCTCTTCGGCAGCAGTTATCACTTTTTCGCCGCGGTGCATTACCCGCCCCCATCCCTCGTTACTTTTTTCAATTATGTGCTGGGCCTCATGTCACTTCAGTAGTTAAATGGCTAAATATTTCCGTGTTCTTTCACCACAGTTCATTGGGGCTAACTGTCGAACACCTGAGGACTGCGTGATATATTTAAAGAAACTGAGTTGTCAGTAGTTTTCTTTATGTATAATTGAAAGAGTGAAGTATTTTATCATGTCATTTCCTATGTACGTTTTGACAGTTTTGCTTTATCAAATTAAAAGTAGCTCTTCGGTCTATGGATGGTCGCTCTCACAAACCTCATTCAGAATATTTTGGAAGAGAATTGAATGCACCAGACTCCACTCTAAATGAAAGAAGTGTTCGGTGAGGCTCCGAAGTTACCTACCGAATTGAATAATTAGTTACATTCCTATTGCTTCCGTTTGCAATGATGGGAGCAAATTTGGGTCGAAACCCAGGGTTTGCTGGAATTTCGCATTTCAGTGTTCTTCTGAACGACTTCTTAGTTATACCAGCTTCATTAGGTGGTAGTCTTGAATCTCATTCTTTCCAATACACCTTTTGCGAGACCTGCTTCGTTTGTGTGCACATCGGTTTTCGGGCTTTCATATGTGGTTTCTGTGATTTCCTTCATGCGTGCGTGAACTGTTGGTAGTCATGTTTCACATTCGTGTTGTGACACAACTGAGTCATCGAGACTACCATCACGCAGATAACAAGCTTGAACAGTCTCTTAAATCAATCCAGTTTTGAATAGATACAGAGTATTGCGATTAACCTAGCAGGCAGTATTAGGAAGGGTAACCTTCATTATTTTTTTTGCTGTTTCGTTTCTGTTGATCTGGTTCTTGTATACGGTTTGATTTCTTCAGTCTGAAGAAACCTGTGATACTCTTCAAGCCAGTGCCATAAACAGCTCCCTGCCTTGCTGGGACGATTTCTTTCGGTGCTTGTTTCGGTAGTATTGGCTCATTTCCCATGGATACGAGAGAACCTTTAGTCTTGACTTGAAAAAGTATTTCATACTGATTTTTCTTGTTAGGCGGTCCCGAAAATTTTCTTTCCAATGACGTCTTTCTTCGATTACTAGATCACTTGTTTAAGCCTAAAGTTGCTTGGTCTCGCTTTTCATTGCCTTTACTGCCAAGAAGATTCTCCAACTTATGAAAAGGCCCCCACAACTAAAATATAGGAATTAATCTTCTAATTTCGTCCTACGTTTTCGCAGTCTTCTAGAAGTAGCATTGATTGTTTTTTGTATGACAGTGTTCATCATCCATGATTTGAAGGCCGTCTTACATCGATCATCTGCACTTAAGCAACGTTAGTAAATATGTCAGTAAGAAATAATGGCGGTTCCCATAAGCAGTCATTTAGGTGGTACAATACTGTATAGGTCAACTTTAAATTCACAATTAGCTAACCTAGCTACAGATGACGGCCCGTCCATTTGTCCTATAGCTGATTTTTTTCTTATTGTAATTAGTGCGTGCTTTTTTTGTTACGCGGAAGAAATGATAAGATGATCTCTTCCCCGATCCCCATTTATTCACTCCCTCAAGATAGTGTACCCGTTCATTAATGCAATTTAAACAGGCTTTTTGGCCTTGTTTAGCCTGAAAAGTACACATAATCAATTAAAGTGCAGTCGAGATTAAAGATATTGAGGGTTGGCTTTCGATATTCCTAATGATTCACTTAGTTATACCACTTGAAACTGATAGCTTAGCTTCGCTTGATAATTTGTGAAATTCTCTTGACTAGTTTTTTTACAAATTAAATCTCTCAGGTGCACCTACACGCTTAACCCTGAAAGCGCTCCTTTAATCACCTCTGATTGAAGTACGCCTCATGTGGACTTTTTCATCTGACTTCATTGTCTTCTCTCCCGTCTCCCCTATGTTGCTTCCACTTTAATCTCTATTCGTTCTTGGAAATCAGAGGTGCACATTGTTGGGTATCTCTGCTTAAACATTATTGCTATCATTATCAATCTTGTTTTCGATTCACTCAGTTCGTCTAGGTCTCATATAGTCAAAAACACGATTGAAAGCCATCGTTAGGTTATAGTTCATGGATTCCTCGCGTATAAGTTTTTGTTGAAGTTTGGAGCAATTTAAGGACAGGGTGGTGGTTTACTTCCATCTCTACTCTTTAGAGTTGACTGCCGTCTCAAACATAGCTGAGTCATTGATTATAGATATTCTGTACCCGTAGTGGACTCAATAGTTGCGCCATTCATTTACAATACCTAAATTGTGACAGTCAATGGGAGGAACGATGGAGCCTCCATTATTTCCGTTTTAGACGCGCAGTTGTACTTTCTCTAATATGTAGCTTTTGTAGTGTGTTTGTGTAGTTCCGCATTACTCGGTTCTAGATCGATTCTACCGCCCTGTGTAGCAATAGATCGGTCGTTTATATCACTTGTGTATCTCAAAAGTCTAGGACAAATCAAAATGTTCAATTATGGATGTCTTTTAGCTTCACTTCCTCAGTCTGGTGATGAGTTAGCAAGTGTCTCATCTCTTTCGTGCTTTCAGAAAATGAAATCTTGAAAGTCCGCACTTGGGAATTCCGGAAGTCTTTATTCATTATCTTACCAAATTGTTTCTTTTCTTATTAGTGGAAGTCAGTTGTTGCCTGAAGATCGATAACATCGAGAAAAAGTGGCAGTCACCTTGGCGCTCCCCTTCCTCCAACTGTTGGGAGACCGAATTCTCCACCAATATCTCCCAGGCGCGTGAACTCTTGGTTCAAGTCTTCTGGCGTCGTGTCTTCTCCATCGCCAGCGGAACCAACTGTTCCACTGGCGACACAAGCTGTACCGGTGGGAGCAACGGAAAAAGTTCCGACGATTCCGACTCCGTTATGGCCGCTGTCCAGTGAGTTTGAGTCAGTATCACTTCGCGTTCATTCACATGTTGAACCTCTCATAGATTGCATCTCCTAGCACACATGATCCTGAAATTCCACTGGGGTTGTTAGCAATTGCCTTTTTAACCTTTACTCTTTATTACTCCCATTTTTCTCAGCTAGCATATCCTTTGATCCAAACTTTGATCCTTCTCTAACTCAAGCTGAGTTGAACCTTTTTATACTAAGTCCTGTAATCCTTTTACTAATTCCGTTCCTATCTGGCCAGGTTTGTGCGTCTACATGACCTATTGGACAGTAAACCGAAACTACGCCTCCCAATGTTACCTCAGGGTTTTGTCAACTTGCAGCTCACTTTCACCGATCCACTCATGCAAGCCCCCCGTGGACTCAAACGGCAACGTCGTATTTCTCGTCGCAAAGGTGAGTTCACGATCAATTTTTCGTTCTTTATTTTTTTCAGATCCGAAAGCATCAGGCGTTCCTACGTTTAGATCTTGTCTTCTCCACGTCCTCGTTTTCTTTTACTTCGAATTTCCGTTCTCTTTGCTTTTCATCTGTTATAATGGGTTTCTGGCTACTATTAACCTCCGGTCGACTCAATCTTGGTGATACAAGGCTGCCATACATACATCCATTACATTCTTGCAGCATGAAAGGGGTGGCTGTTAGAGCATATTCGGATTTCAGTTCATTATAATATGGTCTGAGCGCATTCTAAAGTATTATGAAGCCGATATCGCATTGTTGCGACTTTTGACTAGATTTTGAGGTGAGCAACTGGTCATTCCCGCCATCAGCCTATCAGCTCGTTCGATTGTTCGCTTTCCATTCTTCCTCACCGATAAAAGCTATATTAGATGGCTTAGTTAGGATCAGTTGTAGGCATTCTCTCTGGCACAGCGATTGAACCTGACAAAATTCACATCCTTTCTACTTCAAATCTTTAGTACTGCTCATTGCTATGGACGAAAATAGTCCATCTGAAAAGTACCTATGCGAGTTTAATCGGTGAACAAATAATCTTTTTGTGTTTACATAAGACTGAAAATTTGCTAGGTACTATTAATCTTCAAATCCCCTGAAAGTGTTTGAGTGAGCCCTCGAATCGCGCTCCAAAATATGTGGCACTATGTAGAGACGATCAGGAGCACCCCGTCTGTTCGTTTTGCCTTCATTTCGAAATAATTTGCTCAACAAATGAATTATCTTTACCTAATATCGATCAACAATAATCACAGGATACAGTGTATCATGCATTCCATCTGGGTAATAATAATATTCAAGTCTGTACCGTTGGAAGGTATCTTTCAGTCTTTGTCTTGTTGAGAAAAAAGGCACCATCTCTTTACAGACCGTCATTAGTATGGGCTAGTGTTGATAACTCCAATCACTGAATGTATGCCTTTGAGTTTCGAAGTCGTGCGTCATTACTGTTTATCAAAGCAACTGGACTTGCAACGCTTTGCTTTCCGTAACAAATTTTACTAAAACATCTAACCAAGTAACTAACTACGATAACATTTTAATTCATTTCTCTTTTCAGGAAGGAATCTACCACGATTCAATGAATCCAACATAACTATACAACAATGGGTTCGTACCCACCTCGGTCGGTCAACCACTCCTCAACCTATCAACACCATCGTGTCTGGTAACACTGTACCCACTGCTTCGACATCAACGACAACACTCGAGATGAATGGACCTCCCATCCACGGCGTCGTCGCTATGAGTGAGAAGGAGGGACGTTATGCGAAGGCCAATTCTCCTGTCTGTGATAATAGATCACGAAATAAGATCGCTACTTTTCCGTCTGTCTCGCAGGTGTGATACTAACTCCTGATCTATTGACTAGTGGTACCAGTAGTTATCCCTTTCAATCAGATGAACTTTTGAGTATGAAGATAATGCGAGGCATGAATGACTGCTATTTCTGAGCTACCTAGGAAGATGTGGTCATAATCACTCTTAAGATTGATAGTTTGGGATTTTAGCTAGTAAGTGGAATGCTATAACAGCTTCGACTTGAGCTTTTCTAACACCAAGACCCAGGAGTATTCTTTGAGAAGGTTGATGGTTGGAGCCTGAAATTCGTGTGGGGCTGATTTGGCTGAGAAAAGGAAGGGCAAGGTGAAGGCCATACTCTCCAACTCGTCCGAGAAGTTTTTCTGTATGATCCTAGATTTCCTCCATTTTAGCACCAACTGGGACAATGGTGTCTTCATGATATGCAGCTCTTCCCGATGGATCTGTTATCGTTGCTAAAGACCTTATTGATGGCTAGCGATTCAAGCCTTTCAAATTGGATGTGAGTTTTGTCTCAGTAAAGATACCTTCAGCCATTTGAAGTGGATAGTGGCAATCTTCGAAAGATCAGTAGAAGAAGTGTTATAAATTCGAGTCGATTGATGACTAATTGCGCTTTTCACGATCTTAGAAAAGATCAGTTTGCATTGAGGTGTGTTTTAACTAGGGGTTAATTCTTGCAGCAGCAGTATAAGGGCGCTTCTTCAGCTGGATAGCTAAAGGGTAACTTGTTCGGCAATTAGATGGACAGAGCTCATTCCACTTGATAAAAAGTGCATAAAAACTTGCCAAAGTAACGATCGATTAGACGTTTTTTCTCCCTAATTCTCACATCTTTGTTATTTCACATAGTTGGATCCTACTTCCTGGATTCGACGTTCGTTTATGGGCCTTAGTAGTAAGAACCGCATAAAGAAACAAGTACGTTCTCTCTGTTTACTCAGGCCTTTCTTCTCTCTGTCTCACTGTTAATGCCTTAGAACACTCGCGCAGCCATGCACCTGCACCGCCGCTGCTACCAGTCGCTTCTATACTTGTCTACACACGCATCTTCACCATGACTATTTTAATCCTTCTTCAGATTTCTTTCCCTTGGTCTAGAAGCTCATCACAACAGTTTTGTTTCTCCTCTCATAATTCACATTCAATAATTTATAAAGGATTTCACTCACATTTACTTTGGGCTACAATCAGGCCGGTTTCAGCCTTTGTAGACGTCACCAGATCAGCAGTTTACTAGTTAGTGTTTACACTCTTTTGATCCACTCTTTTAGTGCGCGTTGAATTAGCTTCTGAAATCACGTACCAAGTTCCTTGAATCCTGGGCGATCCCAATATTGTGTTACCAGAGGTGTTTGACCTCATCACTTATTTTGTAGTAGTAGTGGAATGTTACAACTTTACAGCTCGACTGCTGGAATGACATCGTATTTCATGCATTGTTTTCTAGTCATGCTTGCCCCCATATGAAGATAATGTTCGCGGTCGTGCTCTTCGTCCCCGTCTAGGTAACGCCTTTGATAATCGTCTTTTCAAATCTCCTATTTTTCATTATGGATTCATCTAAACGAAGACCGCGTTTGGCCCTTTCTTTGTAGACCAACATATAATCAGCCCTTTTAATAGTTTTTTTTATCATTTTCTATAATTGCTTTAGAGTGAGTACGTCCACACAAATTTTCGTAAGTATCACTTCTCGGATACGTTTTTCAGAAGCTCTTTCATTACAGAGAGAAGAGCTAACTTCTTTGTCGTGGCGGTAGTGCGCCTTTTATACTGCTATATGGAAGGCAAAGTTGGTGCTCCATTTAGACCTTTGGTAGACCTGTACTCTCAATCTCGGCAGCGTTTTATTTGAGCCTCGTGCATGTTCTTCCTAGTGGCATCAGTTTCTTATCAAAATCAACTGTTTTTGCTTACATGTTTCAACATAATGTCGATCTCAATATAGGTAAGTGCAAATCGATTTTGTTTGGATCAATCAATCCAAGGTCCCAGATGAAGTACGATTCACACTCCCTGACCTTCCAGAAGCGAAGGTCGTTAACAGGCATAATATCCTAGGACCGTCTCGCTTCCGAAAAGTGACTGAAGGATCAGTGCAAGTGTAAAAGCAAATTTGAACCGGTGAAATTATTAGTGCTGAAATCCATTCATATTCCAGGTAGAATGCTTGTTTGTAAAGCCCAGAGTTAGATAAAAACAGCATTCTAAAGAATGGAAACCAAAGAACGGACTGGAGTTTGGAGAATGTTACCTTAAACGTTTGTTACTGATTCCTTCCTAAAGTTGGTTATGCCATAGGTTAATGAAGCTTATTTAGTCACAATCTGAACTAATTATTATTAAGTTTTCTAAGTTTTTGGTGCTTGGAGGGTTGCGTTTCTTGACCTAACAACAACGTAGCTTTTAATTGGTGATCTAAGAAGTAGTTAGTTTGATAATACTTCCCTATCATAACCAATCGAGATCATGATGCAAAGGCTGTAATTCATCGACGCTAGCAACGGCCGTCTGCAGTATTGTGCTCATCATCTTCCCGTCCAAAAAAAAACTACGGCTGCGATCAACGACAACACCAATAGCTGCAAGACTTGTGCAACTACTAGTCTCTGGTAGTGACAGTCACGTTGTTACCAACTTCAATATTCTTCCTCTCTCGTTCCTTCCTCCGATATACTCATCCTGGTCTTGGATGTCTAACATCGGTAACTTTGACACTGCTAATCTGACTAACTGAAATGTATGGAACTATTTATAGTTACTGTGATGCAGCTTTTCTTTTGTTGGCGGTAAAAAAAATTGACCGCCGATTTATAACTGCTTCGTTTAAAAAAGAACGAGATTGACCAACTCCTAAATGGGGAGAGAGGGGAATTAAGCTAATCAATCATTGAGGTTCAAAGTGTTTTAATTATTTTCACTACTCTATGGCCATTCACTCCAAAAGACCATTTCTCTCAATCTGTTGAATAAATACCCGGTTCGGTATTCTCTTTTATCAAGACTCTCCAAATTCAATTATTTTAGAGCCTTTCATAACGAATCGAGATAACTGCTACTCTTTCAGATCGTTTTGAGCTATTTGAGCGAAGATCAGTCCTGCTAGTAAGTGGATAACGCCTCAGTGCCGCGATGGGCGCGAAAGCTAAGACTTTCTGGTCACCAACAACGTCAAGAATAAGGGAAAGGTCTGCGATTTCTCCCATTATAAAGACGTTCCAATGACCGCTTTTGTCTTATGGTAGTGAATAAGAACCATTCATCGATTTATTGCTTTTTAACTAGAACCCCTACAACCTCTGCAACACTTTCCAGCTTTTTTGCCTTTCAAAATCTATGTACTTCAAGTTGGTTGCTCTGTAGTCATATTTCTAGTAAGGCCTAGAAATGTTTGGAAAATAACTGGTATTGACAACTAGACCTATCTTATCACTATACCAGAAAATATGTCTTTTTCCCTACTCGGTAGAATTTTCATGAGAGAGCGATTCGATTTCATCTTCGATTTTTGTGTGGTTAACTCCAAGCAACTGTATTTACTCTTACTGCGTTGCTTCAGTTATGCGCTTGAAGGTACAATACCTTCTGCCTCAGCTTCATGCAGACTCTTATGAAGTAGGCCCCCGTCATTTCCGCGTCAGTGCCTCTCCTTTGCCCCTTGAATTCATCTCTACTTCTCGTCCTTAATTCACGATTACACATGATTTTTGTTCCTTATAGTCATCTTCCACGGGAGATCTTGTGGACACGACTTCTACAAAGCCCTCTACAACTCCAGTCACTATTGTCAAGCCTCTCCCGCCGTTATCTGTCACCGACAGTAAACCACCTCGACCGCCTACCACCAACAATGAGGACTATGACTACGACGACTTCGCGGTCGCAGATGAAACCTTCATGCAAGAGCAGCAAAAACGACCTCTTCGAATCCCCTCTTTTAATGTTGACACTGCTGCCACTACTGCTGCTGCTGAGGGTGGAGACTACGCGAATCAGTCCCAGGTTGACGCTTTTGCTGCTAAGTCAAAGAAATCGCAAATTTCAGAGTTGGTTGACTCATCCTCGCCCAGAGTTTCAATACGTGAACGTGATTCTGCGATCGACAAATCCTCTCGGAGAAGTCGAGACTCTTTTGAGTCGGACTACGAAGAACCAATCATTCCACCGCAGCGCACTGGTAATTGAACGTTCCCTTCATCTCCATTTCTGTCTATCCTCAGAGGTGAAAACATAACGGAATATTGTAAATATTTTCTAGCTAACTGCTATTTCGGTTCGTATGTATTAGTTGGCTTGATTTTGAATACGTTGGAACAAAGTGGGATTTCAGTATTCGAGAAACTGATCAACAAGCTCAGAGGTCTTTTGTCGTTTCTTCCCACAAGGTTAATTCTCGATTTCATTCTTTATTAGGTCTCTTATTTCCATGTTGGGATTTGCGTTTTGGTATGTTTGAATCGTCAGTTTTTTCGAGTTTTCGCTCTAGAGCGGCTACTATGAACAGTTCCACCCACTAGTCATACACAACTTTTATTTCTTTCTTGTTCATAGTCTTCCCCACAAACTTCGTTCCCTATGTTTTTTGTTTAATTAGAAAGGCTCTTTCAAAACCATCGTGGGGGGTTGAATTTTTCACCTCGCTGAGATTTTAGCGTAACTTCACTTTTAGTTGTTCCAACAGAACGACTTTCCCTCGACGACTTTCGTTTCGTTGCCGTGTTGGGTCGAGGCCACTTTGGAAAGGTGTTGCTGGCTGAGTCACGCAAAACCAAGAAGTACTACGCTTTGAAAACTCTCAAGAAGGCTGAAATCCTCTACCGCAACGAGATTGACAGTTTGATTTCAGAGAAACGCATCTTCCAGACAATAACTGAGGCTCGACATCCATTCCTCGTCAATCTAGTTGCCTGCTTCCAGTCACCCGTAAGTCATCCACAGGTCAAAATACCCTATTAATGTTAAAATATATCAGGTACCAACATCTCCAATTTTAGGAACATGTTGTATTTGTGATGGACTATGCACCGGGTGGAGATCTGATGTTACATATCCAGGAAAGTGTATTCACTGAGTATCGTGCCGCCTTCTACGCTGGCTGCGTTGTTTTGGGCCTCGAATTTCTTCATTCTAAACAAATCATCTACAGGTGAGTCCAATCTTCAAATGAGATATTAATGAATCTCAAGCATCTTAGATTCGGTTCACTTTGGCTTCTAACTTCTTGAGAATCGAATTTTACAAATGGAGGTGGCAATGGCTTAGTATTTAGGGTTAGAATGGAGGATTGGCTAGAGAACCACGGGGAAGGGGTTCCTTTTTGAGGTCTTCCTTTCCAGTTATCTTCGAGGTACGGTCCTCTCTTTCTCTTATTGTCTATAATAACAATTAAAGGAGACTCTCCGCTTTATCTTGATGATTATTTCCAATTGCCTTTTCATTTCTCTCCCTTTTTTTGAAAGGCTGAGCGACAAAAGAATCTCTCCCCATATTTAAAATTTCCTCGTTGTACCTGCATCACTACATTCCTCCGACAATCTTCTCTGCTAGCGCGATTGCACTCGGACCTTTTCCGCTCCACATTCCCAGTGTCATCCGTCGAGCTGTATTTTGCATGATCATTCGTTCTCTATCGTCGGTTGACCATATTTAGAGTTTGGTTCTACGTAATCGCTAGTGGTGTAGCTTCATTTGAATAATCTGATTACATGCGTGCGAAATTTATCGACGCGCATTCATCCATCCATGACCATACGTGTTGGTTTTTGCTATGTTTGATTTTTTCAAGGTAACTTCAAGCATCTCTCCAGCTTCTGTGTTGGTTTGAGCTGCTTGGGGCCCATGATGAAAAAACGTTGCTTTTTCCGTCCCTTTTCGTTCCACGTAGTCATGCCACTCTAGTTAGCATCGTATTTTTTTGCCTTAGAATGAGCAGGCGCTAACATTTGCCATTGGTAAAGAATTCGGTTAGCAAACCCAATCTTGACTATTTTCTATGCCTCTTCAAAACCGTACCGCGTGTAGTTCAGTTGATCTCATTGTTCGCCTCTATAGAAAAAATAAATCATAAGCATTCTGTAAAAAGTTTTATATAATGAGGGGAAGGGCTAATAAGAGGGGTTAGTTTTTAGCTTACAAAAACCCTATTTTCTGTAGGATTCATAATTGTAATACAGGGAAATGAGTCGAATTGATTATTCGCCAATCTTCTCATCGGTCCAGCTTATTTGTCCCTTGCGCCCTTTTAACTGAGGGACCTTACCATCAGTTTCTCTACAACAGAATAGTCGATCAATCGATATAGTTAGTCATTTCGATCAATGTCGCGATAAAAATCGGCTAATCATATCCGTCTCCATTCTAGAGCCTTCTGAAGAGTTTGCTGTTTCCTCATAGCAGCCCGTGACGATCTTTTCATTCTAGCATTTAATAAAAAAAGACTACAAATTTAAACCATTGTCCGGGATAAATCGGATTAATACGATGTTGGATTAGGCTGTCCTCATTCATTTAGCTCTTCATTTCTCTCTGAGTAAATCAGTTTCTAGCCTTCTAATTTAAGAAACGACAATATTGAATTTGGCGTTTCTGACGTTCCTGCACTTTGTATGTTTTGAAGGTACTAAAATTCTCGTTTTCCAAGAATCATCCGCATAGCTCTCATTTATTTTACTTCTGTTAATTTCCCCGAGGGCAACAATTTGTGTCTTCCAGATGACTTCGTTTTTGCGTTTATTTTCCAGATTCAGCTGACATGAACAATTTTGCGGAAATCCCAAGAGCTCTTTCACGTCAACTTGGGCTTATCGGACACCATTTGGTATTTGAGTAATGTCTTGTCAAGGTTTAGACCGGTTCTCGTTGCTTCTTTTGCAAAAGTTCTCTGCCCTAGTCAGAGATATCTAGCTTAATTATTCTTTATTGAGTCGAAGCGGCTCCGTTCATCAAAAGCCCTTTTGCAGTAAGATGGTAAGACCAATATCTCTTCGGCTTTTTGAACTGGTGGTCATCCTAATTATGTTCTAAGAGGCTATTGGAGGACCTTATAAAATCATTTCTGTATCTTACTTAAGTGTGAATCACTAGACCCAAGGAAATCAGTACTTGCAGTAGTTCATTTTTTTTTGATATAATTTCAATCCTGGATACCTGCCATACACAAAGAACATTTATCCGGACTGAATTGGTGGCTGGTTTATAATCGCATGCACTTAGACAATTACCCATCTAGCTACATGAATTTTGGGCTATTCTCAGTATAATTTTATTATTCTTGTCACTGCCAGAATTTCTGGGCAATGTTAACCTTGTAAATTTAGAAATATGCGTTAGGTTTCTTTTTTGTCCCTGATTACTAGAGAAAACAGGCATTCTAGCTATATCATAGACCTCTACTTTAAGTCGATTTTTGTTTTCAGTGCCTCCCTTTTCTTCAAAAGAGGAACGCTTCTTTCAACCTCTCTTGACTGGCGCTCGTCTATTCATTCATTCATTCATTCATTCATTCATTCATTCATTCATTCATTCATTCATTCATTCATTCATTCATTCATTTCCACAAGCATTACTAGAAAAGTGCAAGTCTTAAAGATCTCTCGCCGGGGGTCTTGAACTAGTTGGAAGGGAAGTTTGCGCAAAAGATTAAAATGGGATCGTTTTAAATATGAGTTTCAGTCGGACTGCTTCAGCTTGAGTGTTCTTCAATTCCTATGCGTGTTTATATTGAACTATTTCACCATCAAGAGACAGATTGATAGATTATTTCAATATTTGCTATTCTAGTACGTTTTTCTTTTAATTTGCTATAACTGCGCTGTTTGCTGAAAGTAAAAATCATTGGCAACCCGCAACTTTAAAGAGACAAAGTTCGAGGCGGGGAATCAGTTGTCAGAACTGAAGTCCTTGTTTGGTACCATCGCCTACTTTCTCTAAATGCAAGTTCTTCGTTTACTGTTTTTCATCCACCAAAACTTCCACTGCTGATGACCACCTCATTGGTCAAGCAGGTGGTTTGAGGCGAGGAGTTGGTCTTTTGGACGGTAACCTCCCAGGTCGTCCCAAATCAGTTCGTTCCCCTAAGTTTGCCAAATTACATGAAGGTGATTGGTATACAAGTGTCTTGCAACTGGTTTAAGGACGCATCTGCACACCGTGAACACGTTAAAAGTCTCATAAGCATGCCATTTTGCCCGATTTATTTTGCTTCCCTCTCACATTCCCGGCTCGTACTGTTAAAGTCTCTAAATTCTTCCGGGCCAATTGGAGAAATTCAACTGGAACTCTTAACTGACAGTTCTAACCTTAAATATTGAATAAGTGCCACGTTATTATTCTTCTAAAGGTGGTATTTATGACATTGATCTGGTACCAGGTCAAGGTTAACTAAACTTACTTGAAGAAATCAGCGAGCAAATCAGATTTCGAGGGAAGTTTATGTCTGCATAATTTGTAATCTTGCGTTTTGGATGTCCTTTTCGCTTTCTTCCAGTAAGTTCACTTCCACAATGCTTGACCTCGTGAAAATTAGGACAATATCCAGATCGTCATTGAAGTGAAACCCATCGGTACTCCATCTGTAGACACTGTTGCCCTTGATTTTGCGCACGGTAGTAAACATGTGTTTTTACTAATTTCCCACTTTGTCTCATTCTGAGGCATTAGATGATAGGGGTTCGAAACCTATAAGCACATATCCTATGATTGGAATCTCCATCACACTGGTTAATGGCGCGACATCCTTAATTAGAAATTCTTCAAGATACCTCTCCTCTCCCGAGGAAACAAGCCGGAAGGCATTCTCTTCATGTAGCCTTATATTATACTACATAAAGGTGGTTATGAACTCAGAATGTCCACAACGGTCAGATTTGACCATTTCGAAAATTGTTTCAGTGCTCTAAATGTTTAATACTTTCGCTGCCTATGCCACTCTTGTTTGTTTCTAGGGATCTGAAGTTGGATAATCTCTTGATGGACACCGAGGGCTACGTGAAACTAGCCGACTTCGGTCTCTGCAAGGAAGGCATGGGTCCTGATGACAAGACTGGTACCTTCTGTGGTACTCCTGAATTCCTCGCACCCGAGGTTTTGCTCGAACCCTCCTATACTCGTGCTGTCGATTGGTGGGGGTTGGGTGTACTGATCTACGAAATGTTAGTCGGAGAAGTATGTCTAGTGATATGGATTATGAGTATAAACTGTATTCATGCGTTTTGCATTCAAACAATTTTATGCTACTCTTAGTGTCCATTTCCGGGTAACTCAGAGGACGAGATCTTCGAAAGCATAACAAATCGTGAGGTGCGCTACCCAGTGCGACTTGGCATGGAGGCTACACTAATTATGCGTCGTCTTCTTCGACGTAGTGTCTCCAACCGATTGGGCGCCTCAGCAAAGGATGCTGCTGAGGTTAAAGAACAGCTGTTCTTCAAGTGTATCGACTTTGGCGATCTCCTTCAGCGCAAAATCAAACCACCCTTTGTTCCCAAAATCGTGCGTCTTTAGCCTATCCTTGTAGCGCAGCAGTTCACATTTATTTACTCCCCACCCATTAGGGCGACTCCCAAGGACTTATTGGGGGTACAACATAAGTACGAATAGCCTTTACTAGATTTAGCACACAACAGTTAACACAGAAGGCAGTAAAAGCGCTTATCTACGTCTTCGGTTCTCTGGTCACTTCTCTGGTATGGTTTCATAGTACAGACAGCAGTTCAACTTCGTAGTGGCACCTCACCCGTCCTCGGCACTGTTAAGGGCAGACAATCTTCATGCTTCATCCAAACGACTTTTCAACCTTCTGGCGGAGATTCCATTCCCTACTACATGCACGTGTTTTCCACAGTCCGGTTTGAGACCATGAATCCAGGCATTTACTTCGTGCCTCGTTTACCAGGCTGTATGGAGTTGTACTTCTGGAATAGTCCAATTTTAAAGGCCCGGTGGGTGATTAGTCCTATCCGGCCGCCCCTTTCATTAGCCCCCAGATTTGCCCCTGGGGTTACGGGTAGGCTTGACCACCAGCGGTTCACATACCCATATTGTTGCTTTTCACGTGTCCATCCCACATGGAGTCTTCCAACAATTATGGTCATCCCATGACTTTAGAGACCTTGAAGAGGCATTCTGCTTGAAAATTTAAGGGTTCGCTTCTTAAGAGTCGATTTTTGTCTTCTGTTTATTTCCCCATTTACGCAGTCTAGATCTTGACAGATTACCCTTTCGTTTGTCTTTTATGATCTGGTTATGCCATTCATTTCTCGGATTCAAAACGGGACGTCCTTTAACCAAGAATCTTTCTGCCCCAATTAGAATCTGAGTGAGCCGCCAATTTTTGAAAATTCGTCAGTTTGTGTAAAGATTCTGCTAGTTTAAGCCTCCATTGAATCAGTGAACTTAGATTTCTTTTGGAAAGCTGTGCTGTGAAGACCTTCGAAATTCATTGTATTCGTTTTCGAAAATGGACTCAATCTTCTAGCTGTGTTCTGATCAAGTACAAGATCATTGCTGAAACACAGTAGAGTAGAACCTGCATTAAGGACAGTTGGGGCCTTGGAGCTTTGAAGGTATTGGGCTCCCTAGAACTGGTTCTACCAAAATTAGTCGATTCTTCGTCGCTGCACCGATAGTATCCTATTTGAAGCACACTCTCGTTGAATCTTGTCTCAAGCTTCTGCTGATATATGTCCAGAAAATTCGGGCTGTATCGATTTCTAATGTGTTATCTTGTAAGATACACAAAAAATTTTTACAAATAACTCTTCAACCCATGGGATCGTTGGAGAAAATACGATCTAGGTTCATATTACTTTGTAGATGGCGGCGGAAGATGTGTCGAATTTCGATGAGGAATTCACACGCGAACGACCCTGTCTCACGCCTGCTCGTGATCGAGCTCCACTTTCAAGTCGAGACCAACATTTCTTCAGCGAATTTGACTACTTTCCCGAAGGATTCTGCTGATTTGTATCCATCCTGACTGAGGTTGGAAGCAGCTCACGTCATGGTTGTGTATTAGCGCTATGAACCTCTTTTTCCCTCCTAACGTCCCATTATTTCCGGATTCACTATTCCCTTTTCCCACCCTCACTTGTCTACATCAAGGCACTATTTTTTATATCCCTTTATATGAGTACTTCCATTGCTATTACTAACTGCCACTGCTACTGAATGCAATTCTGATGTAATTGTCTGCTCCTGCGCCCGGCTCTCTCTAATCTACGCATATTTCTCACTCTTGTTGAACTCTTCTATTCGCCTTTTATCCTCCTCTTGATCTGATGTGGCGCGCTTTTGCTGTGAAAACTTTCCTAAATCAATAATCGTTCTAACCATCTCTTGAATTTATCCATGCGTGTTTAGCCACTTTTGATTACGAGTTGAAGGGACAACATTCAACACTCGCTCGTGCCTGCTAGTTGTAGTTCAAGGTATCCAGCTATTCTTGTATGTATAGAAGGAACATCTATGCAAGAATCTGATTTTGAGTAACCTGGGAGGTTTAAGCTGCGCAGAAGAAAGCTGTCATTAGGCGTAAAGTTGCGTGTTCCGTCGTGTGAGGGAAAAATCGAGCCACTTGTGTAACCGAATTGTTCGGAGGTGGTCATCAGATTGATTTGAAGTGTCTCGTGAGTGTATGCTGTTACTCAAACTTGCACCTTCGAAGTTGGATGACATTTTGTTGTTGAGACTTTTAAATTGTACTATGGTAGGTCTCCTTTATTGATCACTGATTTAACTGTGAAGATCTTCAGGATAGGGCACAGATGTAATTTTTGATTACCCCTTCAGTACACTGACAGCTCGTCTCCGTCACTCTGCCGAAGCTTCGTATTTATATGGCCGGTTCCTCATTCTCTAGGGTTCCTGCCTGGCCGACGGCCTTCTACTTCAATTGAAAAAAAGTATGTCTTAGTAGGTCTTTTTGCCGCTTATTCTACCTTAGCAAACTTACACAGGTAAGTGCATATTCACTAAGCCGCAGCCTTGAAATTTAGGATTTCCTCGGTGCTTTTCTACTTTTTCTGGACTTGGAAGATGGAAAAGAGCTTTAGATTGCTGCTTTCCCAATAGAATAACTTTTGCTGTTACAGTTTCCAGGACATAACTAGCAAATATTTCAAATCTTTTGCTTCCAAAACTATTCTGGATACTGTGATATTGGAGGACATGTTCATATATACCTGATTGATTGGCTTTCCAGCAACGATTTCTATTCACCACGGCGATTCAATTGCATCAAAATGACTTGTAACAATAGACGCTACTTAAAAGTATAAGTAGCACATCAAAATGTGTTTTAATTATAATCGAATAGCATAGAAGCTCACAAAAACACGTGGTAACTTATCGATGGATTGGAGCGATCCGAATTGACTGAAGTTCTTCTATTCTCATCCACCACATTTGGTGAGCCAGCTCGATGATGCAGTCTAGATAGGGATCCGAGTTTTTAAGTTAGTTGATGTGTACGTGAATGACATCATAAAGGATCTGTTAAACCTTCTGGTATAGTTCTTTTTAATCGCAGAATTGGAAATCATATGTTAGTCAAGTTCAAAGGATATATAT
Source organism: Moniezia expansa (assembly GCA_019097775.1). Lineage (NCBI taxonomy): Eukaryota > Metazoa > Platyhelminthes > Cestoda > Cyclophyllidea > Anoplocephalidae > Moniezia > Moniezia expansa. Next base: position 3,038,708 of record JADFDV010000052.1, read on the forward strand.
GAGGTAAAAAGGGTAGGGAACACTTTGACAAGTACGATCTTGGGCGACGTTCATTTCGAATTCCGGTCGATCTGGCGATCATAGCGTAGCTCTCAAAATCAGTACATTATTAATTGCTCATAGGTGGCCAGGCCTATTTTCTTGTGAGGGTGGCTGACCTGAGCACCATTTGTTATTTCTCGATGTAACCACTAGGATTAGCACCATGACGAGGTGAAGATTTAAGCCACTGTGCATCTTAGACTCATGCAGGAGGAATGACTTAAGGTGAATGTGCATTACAAGAAAATAGAACATAATATTTAGACTAGTTGCAGGACAAGTCATGATCTATTTGGAGTTTTCATTTGGTTAGAAGCGAGATGGCAGTAGAAAGGTAGCTCTCTGAAGGTACATTTCAATCATCTATCAGTGAATTCAGAGTTGTGGATTCTTTTGCTGGCTATTTTTGCACCACACAATGAAAAGGCACAATCCAAAGTCCTAGTTTAATTAAAGTTCTTGGATTCTTCTGTAAGTTTGCCTTAAATTTTGTAACCGCCTGTGGGCAGATGTAGTGGCTTTTATATTGCTGCTTTTCTATATTTGGTTACCGACTAAGACCAACATCACTCAGCAAGACCTTAGTAACAAAAGCTTCTCTCTGAGTTTGGATTTTCAGTGGCATCCCCACCAATGTTGATTTCTTTTCGCCCCCTAGGCAAAGTCTGAATTATTGAGGACAATTAGCAAATATGCCTCTTACCATCTTCATCTATTCTTTTTGGATTAAATGTTAGTCAGTCTATTATCCTCAAGATGTTGAGTGTGGTGTTTTCGGTCTGCCAAGATCTGTCTCGATCTGCCTCTAAGTAAATGCCTTCATTTAAACAAATGGAGGCGATTTATTCATTTGAAAGGTGAGTTCAGTTTTGGGGACAAAATTTATCTAGTTGGAAGAAATTACCGTGATCCCGCTGCATTCAGACTGGCGAAGGCTGCGAGGAAAAACTACACTAAATAAATAAGTTCATCATCGTTTCTCTTTTGATCTATAAATTGGATTCATTAAACACCTCGAAGCAGATGGGAGGGAAGGCAGTTATGCAAACTCAATCTTTGTAAGGATGATGGATAGAAGTTATCGATCTGTGGAGTTGAAGATCTGATCATTGAAAAAGACGTTAGGAGTCATGAGAAGAGACGGTGATTGTGTAGAACAGTTTTGAATGGGTCTGGACCTAGGAAAGTGCCGAACAAGGGAAATGTACCGGATGTTTGACTCCTCCATCACTTCTCTCCCTCCTTAAAATCAACAAGGAGCACTTGTTCGTCTACAATTTTTCATTAGACAAAAACAGTAAATAATTATGAAGCAAATAATACATGAGTGCTCTCTAACGACTACAGTTCTTTTAAACAGGGATAGCTCGGGGAGGACAAGGACAGCCCTATTGTCAAAAAAAAAGATGTGTAATCAAGCATCGCCACTCTAAACCTGACGAAACGTCAATATTGTCTTCTCTGCTGTTGATCCTATGAGGAGTACTTCTTGGCGGCAAAAAATCCGTCTGCGCGCCTATACTGCATCTCCGAAGCTGTACGACGTTGTGTTGCCAGGACTTATGAGTCATACTGTCTGGACCCTCACAGCCCCGGGTTTGGACAGCTCGTGATTTAAGTTGCGTGCACCATTTTGGTGCGTATCTAACATAAACAAAACTGAATGAATGCTGGCTGATCCATTAAAATAAAATAAAATCAGCCGAACTTTAACAGGAAACCAAGTAAACAAATTACTATATCTTAAAATTAATTGGAAGTTTATTGCACTGTTGTGCTGTTAATGGAGTGATCCGTTCTCTCGATGTTCGCTAAGTCAAGAGCAGTTTCTGATAGAAGACGAGGATTTGAAAGGGTAATGAAGCAGACGCAGCACTTCTTTCATAATCTGATAGAATAATACTAAAATAAGGAGGTGGAGCGGGAGGCGCATGAAACAAAGAGCCACATACCCAAAAAATTTAGCCAATGTTTCAAGCAAGAGCAGACAGAGCGTAGTTACTAGAAAAAATAGTAGATGTCGTGCAGAGGCACCATCGTATCATATTTCTGTTTTCATGAATTTCTAACCCTCGTGCTGTTGGATCTCTTGAAGGTACAGAAACTTGTTTAATAATTTTACTTGATGTTAAAAATAAGTTAAATTGACAAGCGCTTCGTGGCCTAGTACAGCCATGGAAGGAGATTTTAGGAGTCTCCATCCGGAACGCGAATCCCATTCATTGGTTCCTGCACCCAGTTTGGAGGATATCTGGTTATCGCCACCTTCGAAATGCTAACGCGTGGCGTTCTCATTTTTTACAAGTTCTTGCTCATCGAATGCCATGCTGTTCTTTGGATTGAAGGCGTCTCAAGTCACTTTCGTTTGATTGCTATATCGGTATTATTAAGTGTTCTAATCACATGTTGGACTAATGCCTAGAGTTCCCAGTCTCCCAATAAACTATCACTGCTCAATACCATCATGAGCAAATGAGGATCTAATCCGCCAGTGAGCAGCCTTACTCTCCGGATTTCTAGTGGGTATCTACCACTGCTATTTACAAAGGAATGCGAAAGCGTTGCACATAAGGGAATGCATTGTCAATCACTGCTGCGAAAAGTATATTTGATGCATCTTAATCAAAACCCCAAAATAGGAAGGACAAACGGGCACAAACTCCCAAACTCGAGTTCGAATAGAATGCAAATCCCCGGAACATCAAAGATAAAATCAAAATTATCCAAATTAATTCATCCACACCAAATAGGACTTATGCAGTGCAGTTATTTATGATCAGAATATGCGCCTTACCTACAAGCTATGTACTGAGATAATGAACAAGAGGTGGCATAATTAGGCAGAAGATCGGAACAAATAACACTGGTTAATGGCCCTATTCTTTTTGGCGTTTTGCTTACTTTTGGTTAAAACTTTAAGTAGGTTGGAAATTCAATTCCGCCGACGAAGTATCACATGAATGCTCGTCTTACCGCACCTTGCATTTTAGCAAAAAGTTCGGTTAAAATCGGCGGAATCAGCACAATTTGAAGTTCATTTTGCAAGAAATTAGTGAAACAGAAAAGAATAAGTTTAAAAATCGAATTGAATTTTCAAGTTTAATCAATAAACCCATTATTTATTCAACTGTTCGCCAAGCAATCATCCCTCATGGAGCCATTTTTAGTACCCTTTCTTACTTTAATAAATGATGATTTTCGGAAAAGGTGCAGGAAACAAGTTCGATTCTTTCATGGATTGAAATTGTTCGCCGTATTTCTCGGATCGTTTGTACTTTTATTAGTTACTTAGGGTTTAGCATTTTGAGCTAGACTTCACCACTATCTTGGTAAAGTTATAGATCTACAATAGTACGGACAAAGTATGCTTAGCCTAGTACTGTTGAATTTAGTGAATATTGCATTAATTGAGGGTCTGAAATACACTTTAAGTACCACATGACTTCTCCTTCAGTCTTCTCGTTTGGTATGCTTCTGCGATGTCGAACATCCTTAATATCCGTCCGTGTAATATGCGCGGACTAAACATGAGATCCACAGACCTTCCCACCTTTAAATTTCAACACTAAACCAACTATTGCATCACGTTTTCCGGAAGCAGCTAGAGGGAATATGTAATAGTCGAAAAAAGAAACCCCAATGAAATGGCATGAGCCATCTACAAGCTTTCGATCCAGGCGCTTGTAGACAGGGTACAATTCTCACAATTTGACTTGATTTATTCTGAGCCAGCCCGTGATTTACTCAATTCCAAGGATGATGACCTCTCCTTAGTTGTGGAATACCAACTTTTGGTTTCTAGTAATACAGGAATGGCGCTGATTTAGTCGAATCAATCAAGATTTTCGCAGACAAGGTTGTTAGCCTTTTCCTCTTCCTCACTACCTCTCCGTTGGTTAAGTTGTGGTCAGTAGTAAACCTTCAGTAATCGTTGTACCATTTACTTATGAATCAACCAAGCTCTTTAATTCTACACTGTTGGTGTTGCAGGTTAATTAGGTTTTCTACTTAAAAAAACTAAGATGTCACTATCATTAAGACATTTGATGCACTTGGTTGAAGCCTGGCCAGCATAATGACTATGAAGACCGGAATATTATCTGTTAATCCGAAAGTATGCACACGAGAATGTTTGTAGTGCCTTGGGGTAACGTCAGCCTATTAGAGGCCGAAAGAAGAATCCCAGCCTGGCCTCGCCATTTTCTCACTACTTAAAAGCATCAATTTGCTTACTTTGAGAAACGACGTGCCCAAAAGCCTTTGAGAACAGTACATTTTAACTACAAAGAGAAACTACTGGTAATCATCAGAAAGCGTGTGCTGAAATGGCTAGACGGAAGCAGAACTGGTTGGATCGAGACGAGGGAAGTGGTCGGTCTCGAACACTTTCCATTTCATGTCCTCAATAAGTTCTTTATCTCGCTTTGAGGGAGGCCTGTTTGTGTGGTTTTATCTTCGAAGTAAGCCTACAAACCGTCTTAGGCATTACCATCTTATTCTTCTTGATTAAATGAGAACTGTCTTCATCATTCCAGCTGGTAATTTAAATACTAGAAAAACAAATGACAATTGCAACATGAATATAAGATACGAAGGCGGATGCGAATTGACTGTATCATGTGGATTGAATAAATTCACAATAATTTAATGAATGATTTCGCACTCCATGATGTTGATCGTCGAGGCATTGTGGATAGCAAGGTGCAAACAAAGTTATGCGCCCAGTTACAATTGAATGGAAAACCTTCGTAAACACTGAATATACGAGTCTAGCACCGAAAGATAGAAATGAACACCAAGTAAAAACTAACACAAAATCTATGCAAGCATTAAGATCGGAAGACGAGAACCAGCAGTTCAGCGCCAAATCTAACATGTTGTTAAGTTGGATAATGAAAAGGCTTTGAGTGAGTGATCGTTTTGAACTATTCGTACCCACATAAACCTGGATTTGTTAAATTAAAATTAGAGCAGTACGCCTGATATTCCATATTAGAGAGTGGAAGCCGATTAGCAGCCAATACATTTAGATGGCAATAGGGTAAATGAGAAAGTGAATTTATAAAGAAAATCGGCATTGTATTGTGCTTGGTCAATATCTCATTCGAGGGTGTTGTGGTGATTGGTGGACCTATGAGATATTGAGAATGTGATAAACGAATTGGCCTTTCAAAGTCGCATCTTCCAAGAAATTTCTGGCCGATGTATTAATTATTGCACACTGATTAGGTTCAATCAAGACCTCCACTTGAAATGATTTGATCATCTTCACTTACTCTGGAGCCGACCACTATCGCGCATGCACTCCAACCATGACTTGAAGACCCAATCGGCTTAACTGACGAATTCCTCTGGAGGAAAGGAATATTATTTTTAGGTTATTCAGAGCCTGCAAAGTATATTTTCAAACAAAATACTTACATTTAGCTGTTATAATATAGGTTCTTTTGAGCCTTTTGTGTTCAGCCCAAAGAACTTTAACAGCTAAAATTACTTAATTTAAACGCCATTCCCTGTTTTTTGAAAGTGAGAGGTTTTCAGGGATCCCACTAATAAGGTATTTGCTGCTCTACTGAATTGCAGTTTTAATTTGCTGTTTGGAGAAGACTTTCCATGAGATCTATCCCAGATGTCGTCTACAGAAAAAAAAGATAATGGATTCTGCTCTTAAACCTACTCCGCATGTCTGAATGCCCGGCATTGTCTCATCCCACCGCGACGGCTAAAATCGCAAATTATATCTGCATTTAGATGGTTTCTGAAAATTCAGAAATAAATTGACCTTCTTTAAATACTCTAAAAAATATGCATAAGCCACTCTTGATTACCCTGTGTTAAAAAGGCATTTAATTTTCATCGTAGTTTAGGACCGGAGTTTGTTTATTTAGGAGAGTCGCTATTTATATTAAAAATACTACTTTGTCAAATGACGGCGACCGAATTAATCTCATTACATGTCGAAATCTGTAAGATCCGGGAATGGATAAAATTGTCATCCATTCCTTCAAACAAGGATCCTAAAACTGGTTTGGGCTTATTAACTCTTCCTCTACAGAGGGCTAGCATGAAAGGAAATGCGAGGACAGTCTGTATCTTCATGAACCATAGAAAAAAATATATTTTAACGTCAACATCCTTGCTAATTACATCCTGATGCAGATCACCAAGACTATTTTGCCCATATTAGCAGTCACAATAACGTTCTTTTGGGAAGCCGTCCCCTTCAATCATCACTTTTTCTGTCTCTCATCACTGACAGATGAATGGTGCAAACGCGTGACCAGTTCAGCGTGACTGCTAGAGCCTTTTCGGGGAAATATACAAGCTACTGAGGGGGATATCAAGCTCAGGAGAGTTCTGCACTAGATGGTTCTGCTTCAATTTTCCTTGGAGTGAAATTACTTTAAGTAGATACGCTTGTTTTTGATGATTTTTTAGTCAATCTCGTTTTTATTATGCCTGTAGTCTTCTTATCACAATAAACTTGCGTTAATACTACAATACTGACAGCTGGGCTTGGTGATTACAAGCACTAAGTTTTGCAGCCATGTTTAAGAATGTTGCAAATTTGTTTAGGGTTCAAAGCAAAAAACGAATTCGCCATAGAACGCCATGGACAAAGACGACATGCGCCATCATTCAAGTGAGTATTCGTGTCTGGATAAATCTAGGTAGCTTGAAAGGAAATAGACTTAAAACTGTGGAGATTTTGATCCACTGCTTTAGGTTTCATCTGTTTTGTAAGGGGAAATAGGCCAAGACACTTAGTTTCAAAAACGATTTGGAGACTGTCTTCAAAATCGCTAACTATTATTGGGAAAGATACGATGTACCTATGTTAATGTATAAACAAATATCATCATTAGCGTGCTACCAACAAATGGCATGAATATATCATGCTGTTGAGGTTTAGGCGGAGCTAGTGGTTGATGTTCTATGAGTGATATACGAACGTTACATCAACCTGATCCACAACGCAACTCAGCCTTTGGAAAAAGCTTGGAGATATTTCGGAATAATGTGAATACAGAGCTCACACTGCTCCCTCTTTAGAGCTGGCTTTCAGTTGACTATGGGCGTGAAGTCAATAGTCAGGTGTATGGATAGTATTAAGTTTCATGGCCAGCCACACCAAAAGATCGCTTAAGCTACGACGCTAATGATGATCGGCGACATCCTTGATCAGAGAATCTGACTAAAAAGTCATTGGAGGCGCTCTTTCTATGAAGGTATGTTTAGCGCCAGAAAAAGTGATGTTGGTCTATCAATTGAAGGTTGCCCAAACTTGGAATTGTGCGGATTCTTCTAGACGAGCCACATGTCCCTACAACATAATGCATGAAAGGTAAACGAAAATGTGATATGTAACAGTAGAGTAAAGGATGGAGAGTGCTGACAGCGTCTGTTTACAGGCTTGTGGATAAATATGTCGTTAAATTAGCAAGACGAGGTCTATCTTGGTACATTTTCCGAGCCACTAGAGTTTTGACTGGATCTGGTTAGGGGGACTAGAGATCGATTTCTCTCCTAACTTACTCCGCTCTCCAATTACAATTAGCATGTCCATGTAGTTTATTTCTCTAATTTCAAAAATCACTGGGGCTGAAATCATCTTTTTAAAGTGATCCGAGTCATTAAAATGTATGCGAACCTTCAAGGAGCGCCAAATTAAGCTGCTTGAAATGAGTCATTCCAATTATGGCAGTCCACTTTAATTTTAAGAAAACCCTGATTTCGTGCTTAGTTTTTGCTTGTAAAACTTGATTTACACATGCTGAATCCTAACAAACCTAAACTAAATTGATGGCTTCCCTCATTGCTGTTTGCCTCGCTAAAAGTTAATTCCTACACCAGTTCTGTCCATGAAGTAAGTTCGGTTCAAATCATCAGATAGCGCTTATAATCTCGAATTCCTAGACGTCGTTACCAGCTTACAAATAGTATTTGAAGAAAGTTGTTGGTAAGGCATGTTATTAATCGGAGCTCAACATTTTGCGAATTAAATAGGCAATTTTGCAAAAGTTTGAACACCTACAAAGTGGTTACTTTCACTCGTGTTTAGTGGACCATTTAATTGAAGTAAGTGAGACAAAATAGTACTACAAGTTTACTTCTGTTTATATACTCCGAAATCAAACCAAAGGAAGGCATTGCTCATAAAGGATCATTTAAATTGGGTTTTACCTGAAAAATGACACTATCTGCTTATTACGCAACGGGGTTCCTTTCCGAAATCTGTTCATTCGAAATAATTTCGGGATTTTGGTCGAGAGCGTTTTTCCAATGGCTTGGATCCATGTTATATAGTAAAAGCATGAGCAAGATAAAAATCCAAGCACTTGAGTTACAAGTCGCATCCGGTTCCCCACTTAAATGCAACTGCTAGAATTAACATAAAATTAATGACCCAATGGTTTTTGTAATTTATTATTTGAACTAGCTCTTTTTCATTGGTCACTAGCCATTACAAATACTAATGGCTCTGGGCGGTATATGACCTCAAAATCGACCCACAGGCGGTACATCTTCTAGCAGCCACCTCGTCAGCTGTCGTGATCGTCTTCAGTTCTTACTCACTTATTGATTGCCACCATACTCATATTACTGAGTGCTCTCACTTTTACTCACCCATGGAGACAAGTCTGGCATCGCAGATTAATTAGTTGGTCTTCCGGAACCGAGACATCGGTCGAATGCCAAAGACTAGCTGTTTTACCAATTCTACCGACAGCTTCGTTAGCTACCAGCTTCTGTTTACGCTAGCATTATCGCCGCTGGATAAGAGGAAACGAAGGATGGTAACATAAAATGTCCACCGGCACAGTCAGGGACTGAAGATAGGACTAACGGCTGTTAAACTAAAGAATGGCCTAAATCGGAATCAAAGCCTTGGTATAACTTGTGGGATAGGTGTACGAGATTAGTCACAAAGCCCCAAAAGTCACAATTTGTGAGACCTTGATAGATTGTGAGGTAAGGCGAATGACAAGGGACCACTGCGCAAGGGGAGGGATTTAACGAATGCCGTGGTAAGTTGAATGTCAGTGGGCATGTACTGAGCATGACGCAGAGGCGATTTTTTTACCGAATAATAATGGGAGCTTGTTTTAATGACTGTCATGGCATATAACTTAATTGATAACGTGACAGGTGAGAAGAGCAGGGCACCGAAACCCACACTTAAATTGGTGACGCCACTGATTCTCATTTGGAGCACCTCCACTTAATATCCGGTTAAAACCAGTCTCTTAGTCGTCTATTAGTTAAGAGGATTCAAAGCAGAAAACTGACTTAACACTCTACCTGTCAAGTGGTGAAGCAGTGGTGAACACACCCGAAACGCTGAGCTACATGGGTATGAAACTCACCAGCATACAACCAATGATTGGATTGACTATCCACACTGCGTAAGTATAGGTTAGGGTTCCTTCCCTCGTCAAGATAAGTAGTAAAAGACTTTTCTGCAACATGGATTTGGGTAACTCGCTCTAAACTCTGCGCTCTTCTAATTAATTCTTCTTTGTCCTACCCTACCTTTCAATTATTTGTCCATTATTCATCTAGCACACAGAATATTGCTATTGCACACACATCTAGTCTCAAAACGCTTGAGCAAACATAGTTACGTACTCTGGTAGATTCTTGATATACTCTGCTCCTGTGCGCAGTGAGGATTACCATAAATGGAAGAATACCAAGTTCAAAATTGCTTTTTTTGAAAATGATCATGCATGCATAGAAACCTGCAGAAAGAAGTTTTCTTTCCATGAGTAGGCGTCAAAGTAAAAGACAATATAAAGTGGAAACACTATTACAACACTGGAAACCTCGCAGCCAGCACCACATTATGGATAAGCCCCATACATCTACCTTACCATTCGATTTGATTTGCACATCCTTTTCCAATAAATGATTGAATAGATGAAAGTCGCAAAAACTACTAACCTTGGTTGATAGAAGGATCAGGTACTTGTAACCAGAATCATAAGATTCTTTACCGAGATGAAATTCAAAATATGAAGGTGCAAGGTGGTTTGAACCAGCCACGGACATGAACAGGTACGTAGTTCTCGAAAATTCCCTTCGAGCCACAAAATTTCAAGGTGAAACAACAAGTTGGGACATAAAATGTCATGGTGTGGGCAAATCAAATAGAAGACAAGAAAAAATTTTCCAAGGAATAGTCAATGATGGCTCAAAAACCCGTTTGAAGATATGCGAATATTCACTGAACATAAGGAAATACCCTGCTATTACATAGAGAACCACTGCAAATCGACTACGAAGAAATTACAACAAATACAAACATCAGTTCTCTGAAAGCCTCAAAGTCTGTAAAGAAGTTTCGTTTCAAGTTGCAATTCTATATTCTCGGTAAATCGAAGAATAGTGCAATTTCTTTCATGAAAGGCTCCCCAGTTACTGTCACGAAGACCACGTTGATCAGGACTTGTCAATTTAAGCCTATGAGGGTCCAGTGGAAGTGGCTGAAAAGTCTTAATAATACGGCACCCTCTGATGTTATAGTTCCAAACGCTTTGAGAGGATAACGAAATATGACCACGATGCGGACACCGCCAACTGGAAGTGGACGATCATTTTATAACTAAAGCCTTGTGCATAAATACCTAATCATTTTGATAATAAATTCGCTCCAGTCGGCCAAATATTTCCGAACCGTTCCGAAACGCGAGTCGCTTGATTTTAGCCCACAGTTGACTCCAGTAGACTGAGATCCGTAGCTTTTGCCTCATCAAAAACTGAAGACAACAAGCTACACTCCTTCCGTCAAGTGTGCAGCTGTATGCCAACGTTTGATGACCTCCGTGATTTACTAAATACGGTTCAAAATGAACCTAAGTTGGTAAGTCACAGGAATGTCAAAGTTAAGAAATTTTCCCTAGTTCCGACATGCCCCTAAAAATTCTGGAACCTGGAATTACTTATTCATCTCCTACAAGAATCTGATTGCCTACTCTCTTCCCTTCAAATTCCAAAAAAACCTTATTTTTATTTCTGAATGATATGCTTCTTCTCTTAATTCATTGCGGTGGGCGTCAGTCCTAGACTTCATCTAGGGGCCTTTAAAGCAGCTTGAATGTGATTATTGTAAATCTAACTAGCCCTCACATTTTTCAAACCAGAATCATTTTAGTTGGTTCTCACCCACCGTTATCGGTAAGCCCAGTAGAGAAGCTGTTAAGCTGTCTCCTGTTAAAAAAGACTTAAGATAGGTGTTTTTGTGTTCGTGAAAATTTGTATGAAGGCCGGATCCGAGTTACACGTGCATTGAGATATATGAGAGATGATATTAAGATCACTCCGGCGGTATTTGCATATAGATCATTAATCAGAGCATTTGCAGCTCCCACATCGTGGTAGTACATTGTTATTCATATCGCTGCGTCTGCATCTGCTACCCGCCGGAATGCTGATCGACATCTGGCTCATGAACTTTTTGTCTCTTTAGCTAAGGATCTTTCCACACCTAACTCTTCCATGAAATCTAGCAAGCGATGCAAGTTTGCGGCTCCGAAGTTGATCAGACTAGTTTAACAGCTACACTAACTAACCAGTGAAAAATTGTTAGTAATTCAAATCTTACCGATCGTCTCCATTGACTGTCGAACTGATGAGGCCTAAGAAGCCAAAGCCATCATCTTGGAATCACAAAGGCTAGATTTCCCAATATTATTCGATAACTTCAAGTCTCTGAAGTGAAAAGCAGCGAAAAATTAAGCCTTTGTAGCTTGTGTCCCACACTCTCTTAAATTCACAGTGGTGCCTGAAGTGTAGATCCATATGCACTTATTGCTGTGTTCAGATAAAACATTATCCTTTATATTTGGCAGTTTCATAGCTTCACAAACCCGGCGTAGATTACTGCCCAAAAGACCTGGCTGAAGTTCGAAACAAAGATAATTCCATTCGTTGTTTAGCCTGACATTTAATTATTTATTCAGTCCCTGCGGTACGCGTATGTGGCATGGGTAGGCATTTCCCCCCTCCAGAGCCTCACCACGATAAGGCGTCCGAAATGGTCATAGAATGGTGGGGTGGGGGGTGGGGGTAGGGGTTAGGGAGAAGGGGGGTAGCTAAGTAGATAAGCATCTCGAGGTTACTAATTCACCTCACTTGTGGTGAGTCATGCCTCAGGAGAGGACGGGCATGATGAGACCGTCCAGATTAGGTTATCCCCAGTCCCTGTGCTGGCTTACCAAAAATAAACAACACCTAATGGATGAAACGAATTGACTGCCAACAACTATGGCTCATTAATATGTTAAGGCCCTGAAGTTGGCGGTATCTTGCCATTGCGCGCCCAAAGAAGGCTTACGATTTCGAACCCTTCATGTTAAGATGATTGCCAGATATGCGTTAACCAATACCGAACTGTATAAAATGATTAACAAAAACTCGTTTTAAGAATACACACCTTACAATGTTTCCGAGACAATTCAACTTTCATGTAGCGTGTTAGATGCTATTTGTAGTTGTATCAAAAAGCGACAAAAACACTAAACAGAAGCTTCTATAATCGAGATACTGTCATGTAAACGATTGGGGAATAGAAGTCGGTCACTTTCTTGTGCTCTGTCTCACAGGGTCGAAATAAGGCATCCCACTTCGGTTTCTACTTGTGTGCGGCAGAGTAGCGGAGTCGACAGATTACTCCTTACGTCGTCTGAAAACAAAAACAAAGCCACCACCAATCCCGCTGATGCATTAACATGTGGAAGTTAGGGTTGGACGTAAAAACTGCTGAAATGCAACGGACTTGGCTCAAGATAATTTTAATCGGGAGGGGACCTCATATTTGCAGTGATTGAGGAATAATGAAGAAGGAACGCATTATGATCAAATCAGGTGATGATGAATTGAAAACAACTGTGGTGCAGCCAGTGGTTGAAATGGTCATCTGCGCTAAATAATGCTAGTTTATAAAAGTTTGACGGAACACGAGGTCATGAGTCTAGGAACAAGTGGTAGAAGACGTCATCAATTGGTCCTTAGGTATGACTATTATGAGTATTCAAACGTGAGGCAATAACACGAATGGCTATAAGTAAAGTAATGGAATTAATGCCAATAAAAGATGGTTGAAGCACCTAGCGATCATTATAACTGGAAGCGATTGGTTTCACGAAAACGGTAAGTTCAATAGTTTGGAAATGAGGTTTTATGCCTAAATTTATAGTCACTACTGCAGATTCCATGAAGCGAAGTGGAGTTTAGCACTTTTCAAATTCAAATCTTTTAAAACTGAAGAGTATATCTATGGTGACAGCAAGGCACGTTCTGAGACCACATAAAGGGACGCTGACGCTGCGGTAAACTAGGGGTTTTTCCCCAAGGTATTTTCTTGATTTCTGTTGAAATGACTTGCTTAGTGAAATTTAACTGCCAGGAATTCATATTTTGTTCTCCTGGATGAGGACTACTTGTGCCATTTTAACCAGGACAAAGTTTCAGGTGAAGCAGAGAGGGCTTTGTTTCTTAAGAAATATTTGGCCAATCGCCATTTCTTGTATGTCTGTCCAATTCTTCGGTTGTAGCAAAGAATCTCTAATGATTTGGATATTTGCAGACGATTTCACATTTGCAATGATCATTCAGGCATAGCCGATGGGAGGTACTCATTAACGTTGAGAAAGTCTTAGAAATATTCACCCAGACTATGCCCTTTTTCATTACCTAAGAGTAATAATCTATCTTTTTCGATCTGACGAACTCATTTTTCTAGAATGAGAGCAGCAAGCTGCCAATCCCTTGAGCTTTAGACAGCTTTTCATCACCTTTTTCGCGATGGCGTTCTAAGCCTAATAAGGAGATGCCCGTAGCCTCACTGTTCTTCACTGAATCAAAACAATGACATTTCCTAGTGAGGTTACTGCAGTAAGATCTTCAGAACCCATGTATACTCGGCTTCTTATGTTTAGGGCTAACCTTCTGACTGTGTTATAGGCGGAGTTGAATTGTCTGGGTCTATAAATGCGAAGCCGTCGTTGCTGAAGTAATCGAGTAAAGCTAATGACGCTGATTTATTATTGCAGTAAAAGGGAGTAGAAAAATTATTTGAACTAACCTCAGAGGAATCGATTACCTCCAGACCTTGTAAATGTTTGGAAGCAAAATTTTGCTGACAGCAACCTTCTAATTTAAAGCATTCCAATTACCGCTCCATCTTCATCTTCTTCTTTAGTGACTGTTTCTCCACCCGCAACTGGAATCTCGATAAACGTACCGACAAACCGTCATTTGTAATCACGGCAAATCATTTCTCTCTTGTTCCAACTAACCCTTTGGCGTCAGGATAAATCTCTTTTGGCCACTTGCTGTTGTGAGCGCGATAGCTAGTCAAGCGCACGAACATTAGAATCCTTTATGTCTGGAATTCGCTGAGGCGTTAGCCTCTTTGAATAGACAAAGAAGGCCATTGCTTCAAATATTAACTCTCGCAAGATACTTGGCATTCCATTTGCAGATCGTGCAAATCCAACGAAAAATTTTTGTTAAAATTCATTTTCAAAATCCGTGGCAATAACAACACATCGGTTATCATAGAGATTGGCATAGCTTAGTTCGTTGCGGATTTCAATTATTCGTCCATTGTTTACTCTGATTCAAACCTAGGTGTAGCAGTCAATGCATACATTGGGCTCCCGGTTTCTAATTTTGTTGGTGATATCTGCTATTGAGACTCAATCAAGCAGATAAACTAGAAAAAACAACCGAGAAGTTATTTTCGACCGATCCCACTTTCAGAAGACCTGCTTTGTAGCAAGTGGAGCTGAAATTAAACCGACGTTAACTCATTGTCACAGAAGTGGAGCCAATGTAGGCACGCAACTGCCACCAAGAAGACGATATTACTAACAAGAAAACTTAACTGGGAAGGCATTCGTCAGACTACCTACATCCAACTTCTTTGCCCCAACACTATTGCTGGAGATGGGAAATAGGATTTGTATTCAAAAAAGGCCAAGAGCAAACAAGTGTTAATGTGATCTCTCCTATGCCTTTGACATTTTTGCTCAGGAAATCTCGACCTATCACGATCATGTGCTGTAAACGCAGTCACGACCACATCGAACATTCTTATTTCCTAAATAAGAAAAACGTTGTTGCTGTTGTTGTTGATTTTTCGTAAATTAAAATTGGAGCCAGTCAAGTAATGGAGAAGTTGACAAGTAGTTGCTAACATTATGTATTTGTTTATTGTGTAATTTCGTTAAATTTGTATTATACTAACAACAAATCTTGTATAACAGGGCATATTTACAAAAGGTGACTATCAACAAATCGATGAGTGATCAAGATCAGTACATTTATGAGATCAAAAGAAGCGGTTGAAATAAACGCCATATTACACCGGAACATTTTCAATAGGGATTTGAAGATTAAATGCTACAATGATTGGAAATAATACACATTACTGAATTCAGAGAAGCCAGTAATGACTGCAGTGGGTATTCACTGTAAAAAGAAACGTTTGCAAAGAATCACTGGCCTTTCTTTGACTGGAATAGTTTAAATCAGCTCGCGTTAACCGAAATTTCAAATTTAGGAATGTCTGCGATGGCAATTGCGCCTGTTTTGTTGCTCTCAATGGGGAAAAATCTGAAGGTAAAAAGGAAAAAAATTAAGCTGAGAGTTTCAATTCCTTTTTTATTTGAAAACCACATGGTGAGCTCGTTATTTCTACACCAGACATACCAAATGTCGCTATTTCTCGTCGAAAATACTACATTCTTGAAACTTACCTTAGAAGAGAAAATTATCTAATTTTAGATGAAATTAGCTTTATATTAGGTTATGAAATATCAACCATGCAAGCGACGTAGGGTTGGAATTTTAAAACTTACCGGAATATGAAAAATTATGACTACACTAAAACAAAATAAGGACAAAATAAAGCAATTCAAATCTGATATTACCCAAGCTTTCAGGAAGACGGATTTTGGTGGAATTCGGATCTTAAAAAGAAAGTTTACGAATTTTTGGATCTAGGCCCCCCGCTTCCTGGAAGAGGGGTTCTTTCTAAAAATCAGAGATATAAGAATGAGTTGAGGAGAAATCTGCAAAATAGGAAAAGAATGAGGAATGTGAGTTTCTAACAAACAAGTACTTCTCCATACTGGAAGCTGAACTAGAAGCCTACGTCTTGGGGTCAACCTAAGCGAAAATTGTGCAGAAGACAGTACTCCCTGACTGACGAGGAGGAGTAGAAATGGAGAGCAAAATCCAACGGGAGGCGGAAACACATTCTAGAAAAGACACCCTGAATATTCATGACTTTCTACGCCCCTTCTTAGACTTGTATTGCAAAGCTGAATTTGCATATCGTACAATTTTTCTTTCCAACGCATTGTTCTGTCTTATGTTAAAGGATTTATGCGCTCAAAACCAAGGCAAAGTAAACCTTGCTGACCGATCTAGGGAACTTAAACCAATTATAACAGGCATTGTACAAAAGAATTCCCCTCTCTAATTTTTGATCTGCCTTAGCGTTTCTGGTTGAGTGAATAGCTATTTCCAATCAAATAGTTAAGAACATAAATAATTTTGGTAATTTCTCCCTTCTTCAAGTTTTAATTGAAGTTTGAAACTACTGAAGCGCAAATTAATTGGTTGTTCTCTTTACCAGCTTTTCTAAGTTCGGTTATCGGTCGCAGCTAAGTGTAGGGCAGAGCAATCAAGGCTATCAGCTATCACAATTTTTCCCTTATAAAGACTTAAAAAACTTTAAATGTATTTAAAGTTGGCCCTAAGTTCAAGCCACTTACCTAAAAAATAAGTCTCCAAGTATGGTCAGAATGTTTATATTCATGTCATAAATTAGTAGGTAAAATAGTTCGGCGTTAAAGACCCGTCACGATGACGAAGTTCTGCCGTCGAGCATAAACCCCCTCCCCACAATGCCTTCATATCCTTCCATATGATACTGATTCGCTAAGCAGTAAAATCATATTGCGTAATGGCTGAAACACACTGTCCCGAATAGATACATTCATTCTCCCTTTTTTCCCTTGCTCTTTCCTCAAGACCTTTAGAATTCGTAATATAATGGCTCAGGTTGAGCTTCTCATGCCCCAAGCACTTGATCAGTAGTTTAAATTTGCTGAGTTCTCGATTAACAAACTCAAACTCAAAATATTCCTTAGAGCAAAGCAGCTTTTAAGCTTCAACCGCATTTCTTCGAGACCCTACGACATAAGCGCGTCTAGTCCGCAAATCGGCTCTGCTCAAAGCATGAATGATCGTGTTTATTTAGCTGAAATGTTTACCATGGTATAATAGGCCATATTCTTTTTTGTAGTCCTGTTGAGCTCTACATATAAACACTAGTTGTCTAACCGGAAGCTTATAAAAATTGAAGCCAACTATTGGACATTGTCTACACGAATGAGAAAACAAGCTCCCAGTCTCCAGATAGAATTAGTATAAAACTACGCTATCTTGAAAGCATTAAATGGCTAAACAACTTAATTTCAAAATGGTTCCAAGTTACCTTAAAAAAGGAGACAAATAACGGTTATAGCGAAGGGCCTGGCTGGTTAGATTTTCCAGAAGGAGGCCTATTAAGGAGCATTGACGCCGGTGTATTCTCATCACTATCTTCACTGTCCGAAGATGGTGGTTCGAGTCCGGAGCGAAGAGTGACTTGGACATCACGGTTGAGACTAATGGCAGGATAGTATACTCCAGACGGAAGGTCGCTGAAGGCTATTGGTCCGTGGGGTTCGTCGTCAAGGTAATAAGCAAGACTTCCACGTTCACAGTCCAAACGGACACCGATCACACTGCCGACGCTGATACCTCCATCTGTGCGCTCGAAATGCTCACCATTATGGAGAAACCAACTACGTTTCTGGTCAATATACATCGCCCAAGCTCGTGCATCATGACCTATTGGAATAAAATTTAAAATAAAAACTTGTTTTGATTGATCCCAATGAGATGATAATGATAGCCCAATGTTGCACTGGTATATGGTAACTGCTATATGTTTTCTTGAACCAAAAAATATGTCAAATATTTAGATTCGTTATTTATTAAAAGTACAACAGGTATATGACTGTTAAATACATATATTTACATAAATATTTTAACACAGATATTCAACAAGTACTTTAAAATAGAGAGATAGTTAGACACTTTTCTTTGCGTGTAAAATGAATTGTTACTGTCACCATATTTATTTAGCAAACGTGTAATGGAGCTGGTTGAGGCACAAAATATGGCTGACATCAGTCAAGTTGACTTGAGAATGCCATTTTAACGCTACGACAAAAGGCCTGAAGATAGGGGCAGTAGAGATAAGGTACCATAGTTATGAATATTGTTTATAAATAGCTTGGATCAAATCTAATCTAATCTAATAATCTAATAATAATCTAATCTAATCTAAATCTAATAAATAAAAGAGCTGGTCCTTTCCAAGCCGAGATCTTCAGTTCATATGAAAGCGTGTATTATGGCCTTACAAGACAATACCTCCATCATGTCAACACTTAATGAGGAAATTTATTCAATGATGCACAAAGTCGGAAAAACAATTCACCAGAGAGTTTAAACATCCCAGTTTAGTGAAGAAATAAATTGATTGGGGAAGACTCCTCAAAAACCAACGAACCAATTGCAAATAACATAGCCGAAATCTGAGCAAGGGATTGCTCTCCATGTTCACAGCAAGCACTAGATCAGAAGGCATAAGACTCTGCTCAGAGAAATCACCCGAACCATCCCAACCTGAAAAGATCGTACAGTGACAACACAAAATGTCAAAAGTTGGTGCAATAGGCTTCCTTGACCCCTAAGCCATTTAATTTAACTGGTTCCATCTGTTTAATGTTTTATTAATAATCATCTTTTTCGATTTAACCCTGAGGAGATATTTCATTTTCTATTGGTATCAATTGAGGAACAAGCTATCATTGAGATAAATTACCACTGTCTGACTATCCCACTTTATTTTAATAGTAGTTTTTAGGAATGTCAATCTGTTTTGCGCTCAACCTGAAGAGCCTATTCGGTTTGGGCTTAAATAACTCTGATTTAGCCTTTGAGAAATTAGCCATCAAGAGGAGTTTAAAAAAGAAGTGGATTACGTCTTCTGAGCAGTCAAAGTGGTCAGTCGTCTGACTCACTGTTGAGAGAAAGTTTATGGTCCAGAAATGGGGCAAAACAACAAGACTGAAATGTGATAGAAGTCCTAAGTGGATCTCAATGCATAATTAGAGCTGGTTGGACAAACTGTTCTGCAGAGACGTTCCGCTTCTCTTATCAAATCGAGTGACTTAGAGGAGACAAGCCTACTACTCTTGCACTCCTAATAGGCGAAAAAAAAAACTATCTCGATTCCAGAAGGTATTAAATGGCATAGAATATCCACCTTTCCTTGCATCTGTGTACACTCATAATCTCATGAATTTCATGATTGACCATTTACCTTCTAGAGATGGATCTATTTCCGATCTAAATGATTATAATCACTGCTAGGACCGTGGTAGGCGGTGAGTAGATTAACCACCGCCTCTGATGTGCCTCCATAAGTCCAATGGATGGTCTAAAACTGATAATTAATTGAACTACCGAATGGAGATCACAAAAAGGTGTAAACGTTCACTTTCTGAGCATGGGAAGCCTAAAAAAGATCAACCCACTGACTACAAAGGGAAAGCCAATAGTATAAAGCATCATCCTACAGGTCAGTGGGAAAGCTTGAGTAGCTTCTTGTGAAATCCTCTACCCTTTCAATTTCAGCAGAAACAATTTTTTAGTATCAATGCGCCGTTCGGCTTGTCTTTTTAATGTAGGAAAATGCAGATGGGCTTTTCTGCACTTGAGCGATCGTATGGCACAATTTTATTGGAATTCAGGGAACTCTCTGTGAATCCCATAGAGGAACCCCGCGTGACCCACAAGTAGATCGCGTTTTCGAAATATTAGGGAGGGTATTTATAAAGTGAATCTCATTAAGTAAGACGAAGCGACTTGAATCCGTTTTGTTTACGGATACCGAATGCCTATAATCTTCCGAAACAGCCCTACATTTTGTCTTTTGTCCGAGGCAGCATAAATGCTTAATGAAGTTCTCACCATTCAATTCTATGCATAAAACCCTTGATCAAAAGCGGTCAGGATTTCTTAGACTTCACCGACTCACTGGATTATTGCTGTCATCGTTTCGATTGCGGATCATTTACAGAAAACTAGATGTTAGATTTTCTGAATTGTTATGCTTTGCATAGACCTTATTCAGACCTTATTTGAAAGTAAGAGGTATCGCCATACTTCAGCTGAAATACCTCTGACCATTTCGCGTTTGCGTATGCGTGTGTCGAAGTCCGTGAATCGGTTAGATGCCATTATCAGGAAGGACTTTGGAATAAAAGTTTAATGCCCAGGAACTAATCGAAAACGGTGATTTAAGTTAAAGTGAGCAGACTTATTAAGGATGTAAGCAATTAAGAGGAAATATGAATCGAAATTTCCGACAAACAATAGCCATATAATGTGCAAAATGACGTTTAAAGTGAGGAAAGACGCCGTTAGCTACCGTAATTCAATGGTCAAATAGCTAAAAATTCATGGGAAACTCATAGAAGAATGGAATGAAAAAAAGGTTTGAAGGTTTGAGGAGGAGATAAGGGATAGTACCGATAGAAAAGAACATCAAACAAAGACTTAAATCAAATCCTTTCTATAGTTAAGCAGATTTTACGTATTGTGCTGTTGTACTCGAGGCTTCATTCATGCCTTGATTCAATTGCAGTTTGCAAACGCAAGTGATACACCACCACCATCAGCATCATCATCATTTTTGTCCTTGGAATGCATTTAAATTGATTCAGGAGAGGCAGAAAGTTAGATCTGAAAAGATCACTGGACAGGCGTGGTTTTCCACTCACATTTTTTCCCACCAACATTACTAATTTTGAGATTCATTAAACATGCTACCCTTCGTTGGCAGCACACATTTTAAAGCTTAAACGAACTCCTAGGATTGGCGTGCCTGAAAGCCGTAAAAGTGCTGTTCAAATATAAAAAGCTCTCTGCTCGATCAAATAATGATGACCTTCGTCTGCCAGGAAGGTTGATTGAACCAGAAATACACAATATCATTTGACCTTCTCAAGCGGTGGTATTGTGGATCGGGGCAACACGAAGCCCACCTCGTCAAAGTTCAAATGTGAAACACTCGACGTAATCTACAATTCATGAGGAAATAAGGTCTTTCAACTCCTTGAACTGGGTCACTGAAAACATTACATGAGTTCCTTATTTTAATACAGAGACAGTTTGGGATGCCTTTAAATCGTTCCAGCTGCAAAGGTGGTAAGAATTTCTCTTCCGGGCCTGATCCACTCAATTTTGAGCCGACTAAAAGTCTTCCAGATGGAAACAGGATACACTTAGCAATTTTTTAAGCTATTGATAAGTTATTGTGAAATATTAAATACTAACTGAATTCTCCCAAACACATCTACTAAACTCCTTTAAGCCTAATGAGCTTTTAATAAGAAAGATCAATTCAATTCCAAAAAAACTGCTCCAGTATATTTCAGTTTAGAAGTATGATTCAAGTATATCGCGTTCGTCACATATGTCTCCCGAATAGTTTACCCAAAGGCCAGTCATATTATGAATAATTGAGTTGAATCAGCGAGTCGCCGCAGGACACACTGAAAACTACATTCAACGGCGGTTTTGGTGAATCATGCAGTTATTGAGTCTCCCGACAAGACGACGCTATTGGAGTCTCCCTTTCCATCTAACCCACTTTTTCTGCATTTGAAGGGTGCGAAAAACGCTCCTAGTTGAATGCAGTAACCACATCGAATCACACACAATTCCACACCACTGCCTCCCCTTCCGTGGTCGAGTTTGAAAAGTGACTCAACACATAAATGGCGGAAAACATGACTGGTATACTTATAGGTTGACAAATGTTGCATTTGTAAATATGAGCAACCTCCTCTCCTCTTGCAACCACTTCTAACACCCTCTTCCCTGAAGAAGAAAGAGTACACTCGATTTTAGGAGTGTCACTGGAAGCAAATTGGAAAAAGCGATCCTAGAAAAGTTTATACGACGGGATTGAATGGAACTTCCACTTCAAATTATTTTAAGATTACCTCCAAGAACCAACATAATGTGTAGTACCGAAAATCACGAGCACCCATGAGAGAACCGTTTTCGCTATTCCGAGTTAGTTTTCCCGGCTGGGCAAAGATTTTGCCAGAATTACTTTTGAATATTTTTCACTTTTTGACCACTGAAGGTAACTTCGGAATCCGGATAGTTGTAGTTGTTCAACCATCAGTCAGCATCACGATATTATGAATGGCTCCAGTATGAAATGTGAACAACTACAGTTCCCGTTCATTTTCAAAACGAATATTCTAGGACTTATCAAACGCACGCCTACTCCTCGAATAGTCCGAGAATATGATTACCAAAATGTATGCATTCTGAAAAAAACACCCTATTTTGGCAACATCGAAGAGACGATAAATTTTTATCGCAATTAACCATGAGGTTTTCTGGAGACAGAACCGGCTAAGGTAAATTAAATGAGACGTCTACGGCCTCTCTTTATCAGACCGATTCTGGTGCATGTTAGCGCAAAGGAAATATGTTTGGAATCTGTAAACAGTTTCGCAGATTTTCATGATAGATGAGTATATCTTTGATACCTATGAGCATATGGTAAGTGATTGTGGAGTTCTCAAGATACCGCCTAACTTGTCTGCTCTGTCACTTAGATCTCTTTCTAAAGGCTGAACTGAACTGAAAAATAAGAAAGGAAATAAGTGATCGCTTGTTAACACAACTATCTCTCATCCTTAATTGCTGATTTCAGTAAATTATGTTTCATACCTTCACCCTTTCCATCTCCTCGAGAGTGTTTCCCAGGTTGGACATAGCGAAATCGAAACCCAGGCCACACTCTTATGTTACTTTGCACATCCATAAATTATAGGTGGTGGAAACCAAAAAAAAGCGGTTTTAGGGATAGGGCAGCAGCGAATGGCTGGTCTCCAGAGTGGGTCATAAAATTCCAGGGTACTTGAGTATAAAAGTTTCTTGTGTAATGACCATATGGGAGAAAGAGTTGAAAAGAAAAAAAGTAAATATTTGTTCATTTATTCTTGTTGGTTAGTTACCAGCTAAGTAAAACGTTAAGTTGACTCTAACTAAGTGCAGAAACATTGTCAGTGTAAGACATTCGGTCCAACGGATCAACAGATTGGCATGGCCATTTAGTTCGAGCACCACGAGCAGGGCTAATTCAAAGTCGAATTTTTAAAGCTAAAAAATGACATTTAAATTGGAAAAGCTGTGAAAATGATCCGCAAAAAATCAGGCATCCGGCTCAAATTTAACACCATCCTTTAATCAGTGCACACTCAATGAAGAAGCATCAAGTAACTAAATGAAAATCCAGCTTGTTGAATGACTAGCACTGGTTACACATGCAGTCTACAGATAATGGCCATGAAGGCATTGTGGCCGGTCCTTTCGAGGATAAATTAGGTCTCAGAAAGATTCTCAATCTAAGAGACTCCAAGCGCTATTAATCCAGCGAAGAAGTGTGCACTGTAAAGTAATCTTTCAGCTAGTAAAACGAAGATGAGACGCTATGTTCAGCACTATCATTAAGGGAGAATTTTCTTGCCTTGTAAGATTGGTGATTTTCAATTGTATGACATGTTTATTCACCAAGCTTTTTTTTCCATCTGATTAAAAAATATTTCTTCTTGATATTTAACAAGTGCTGAAAAAGTACAAAATCAAATTTATAGCATTAAACAAGTAACTGAGAAACCAGAAAGTGAACTGACACAAAATAAATCCAAGGCAATTTGGAATCAAGCAAGATATTTTTTATAATAAGAATTTGAAATAGTGATTGCATTATTTACAAGGTATTTGGCACTTGTGATAAATATCAGCCAGGCTATCTACTTTACCCCAAACCCAACGGATGCAGTTCTTCCGTCCCCAGTGTTTCATTCCATTGTGGATAGCCAATCATGAATTCTTTGCCGTTGGAAGATTTCCCAACCATATTATAAGCCGTCGAAATTCGTATAAGCCGAAATGCAATACCAGATCTGTGGGCTTGCAATATTTCATAAGCTGCATTTATTGTGTAGACCTAGATATCATTAAAATAATTCTGCGTCAAGCAAATATTACGTGGAGCACTTTAACAAAGTTTAGAGATATGAACCCAACTATGATCCATTTTAGAAACAATATTCTCTCAGCCTCGAAGTCGTCGTCAGTTACTCCAAACTTAGAATTTCAGGTTAGGAAGTCAAAACTGTTAAACTTGAGAATCAAATGCAATCCATTTCTAATGTCATGAAAAAAAATAGTTTCATCACAAATAAAAATTTCACTACAAGGAAGATATTAAAAAACTGCTTGAACTCGATCTTTGTTTAGTCAGATCCAGGGCAAGAGAGACACCTTGCCCTTTGTGAAAGCTTCAACAGGACGAAATGAGGGCAAAGCTTAATAGTAGCGTCAGTTTGAAAAAAAAATTTCAAAGCAAAAGACTATCGACTGACTTCAGGTCTGAGTTCTGTCGAACCCTCATCAATTTCTCAGATACGCATGATCTGATCTGTGTAATTTAATTGTTTCGATTATAAAAACAAAATGTAAATGCCAAAAGATGGATTTGAATTAAACTTGACATTAGGCACTTGCGGTCCACCTATGGCTCTGGAAACTAGTTTCCTCAAGAAGACATACTACCATGACTCGTTGATGCACATAGCTTTTGAAAACGCTGCTTCTCATGAATTCTAATGATTGTCGAACTCGCTAATCAAACACAAAAAAGACAATAACATAAACTTTATCAACTAAATGTTGCCTAAGGGAATCCAGAATTTGCGGCGTCCATAAAGGCGATTTCTGAAAAATGTGGAACGAACACGCCAGCTTTGTCTATTCACATGAGTCATGGGTTTTTGCAGAAAAATGAATTTAGGGTTTATACTACGTTGAGTCAGTGAAGTATTTCATCCCCAGAAGTGGAAAAAATCCCAAAATTTTCGCACACTTCACTGGCAAAAGTTTAAAGAAACGCGCTTTCGCGCAGTAGCTGAAATGAATGGGATTTACGGAAGGATGATGGGAAACATCAAAGACTAGAAAATCTGAATGGAACAGAGGAGATTGTCGTTATGTGTGATCATCTAAGTTAAGAAAAGTCAATAAACAATTGCGAATTTCTCTTGAATTTTCTCGAAAATTGACATCTCATTTTTCCCAGATAGTTGTTATTCGTCTGTAAGTGATGTGGACATTTACTACAAGTTTTCAGGTCAAGTGATAGGTTTTGCTTTAGGAAAGAAGATTCACAGAAACCTCCAACCTTAGCCATTCCAGAAAGCCTAACCCTGTTGTATTTTTTGCAACTGCCATTGTAGGCCGACTTGCCAGGGTAAGACAATGAGCACTATTGGAAAAAGGCTGATAAAACACAAGCAATTTACTATTCTAAGCTTAAATACTGTCGACTAAACTCTAATATTTTACCCATTGTTACCCTCTAGATTGAGATTCATAACGGACCAAAAGCTAAACAAGGATTTGGTTTGGTAGCGCCTGGTTCACATGAATAAACGTTGTATCAGAAGGATTCGAAAAATGAAGTAATCCCTAGACTATACGAGACAGATTTATTGCTTATTATGTGCACTAGCCTTTAAAGCAATGCATGACTACTAAAATTGATGCTGAATGAAACAACAGCGACCTCTCCAAGGCAGGACGCCAATACCATCAACTATTTGTGCGTTGGTAAATAGGGTAAAGAAAGAGATTAAAGTATAACAGTGCATAATAGGAAGCTAATTGGACAGGCAACATGTTCAAAAGAAGCAAAGGTCCGGTGGGCAATGAATCTTGTCGGAAGATGTGGAAGCGAATATTTGAACAAGTGAGTGGCAAGGGTCAGTGGCCAGCTACTTACTGATGAGAAACTCGCTACCTGAAATGGTTATTCTGAATCATAAAATCTTCTAAAAGCATGTATCTATCACCAATTTAACAGCCACGATAAATACTCCTGTTAAGGTCCTAAGTTAAGGAAACTTTTGAAAGCAATCTTGCTGCGAACAGAATGTACCACTAGAAAGAGCTTAATCTCTGAAACTGACAATTAGAGTGACCTTCGTACATACCAAGCCCACATAAAATAATCCTGTGAGGAAAGGTCAATCGTTTTTGTCAGTAACGAAATTGAAACAAGGCAATAAGCAAAAGAAGACCCGAAGTCTCTCATTTGTTGCCAAGGCCAACAAAACTAGAATGTTGATTCATTGAAATCCGGGTTATTGCATATTTATTGCCTAGCATTATGTTTCATAATTAATTAAAGGGTTTTTTGTATTAAGGTACAGTCGAATGAATGGACCTAGATGCAAGATTGCTTAACTTGTCTAATAATCCTCTCGTGATCCCTTTTTTTCATACTGAACACACAGTACTAAGCTATTCACCTTAGAATTTATATTCCGCGACTGGGAAAAGATAGGCAAGCACAATGTTGCGTGATGCTACCGTAATCACATCAAATTTTATTTAATTCGAGCATGTGGGGGGAAAGAAATTGCATTTTAAAATATTAAAACAAATTTAGCTCTATGTGACTCACTAGCATGAAGTTAAAATTCAATGTTTCAAAAAAGGAACATTAAATTTAATCTACATAATTAAACTTATTAATTTTAATTGAAAAGGGAGAAATTTTTTACCAAATTAAATGAACTTTTGGAGAGTAAACAGTTTTAATGGGGAAAATGAAATGCTCGTCAACGCGCCGACATTTTCACTTTTTAATAAGTGGCTTCTGTCAATTTTCACGAGAGTTTCGCAGACCAAATCTCACCTTTTTCTAATTTTCTGAAAATTTTAAGTAGGTTGGCACTTTTGTTTCCTTAATGCTAAAGGCTTTTACGGCTTTTTCAAATGCCACAAAATCAGTCATTCGGTGAAATAACAGGAAGCAATCGTAGTGGCCTGGCCATTGTTGCAGCAGATGTAGCGCATAGCCATTCATTGCTGTGAAAAATGAATACCGTTGGGTGAATCACCGCCAAATTTATACACCGGCATTTCGGGTGTAAAAAGGAGGCATTGAACCCATTGGTTACGGCAATAGGATCTCAGGTGATTCCACGGATCTGAAGTCTTATTCGATGAGGATAGTCAAGCTTCTACCTTGGCAATCATCAGTTTGCAAGTGGAACTAATTAAAGCCAGGTTTGGCGTTTGAGCAGGCAATTTTTTGCTGGTTTCTCACACTAGACCGGATATGATAGCAGTACTTTCGCCATTGAGTATTGAGTTCCGGAATGAGATAAGATCACTGTTTCTCTCACCGCATTGGTGAAATTCACTAAGTACAAATAATTGTTCAGTAATCCTGTGGCCTACGGCTCCTCTGGAAAGCGAATGCATAGAACCTTTGACATTTTTGGATTGTTTTAGCGAAAAGCAAGCCAACATGAGGATGATCGAATGTGAAGTTAATAGAGGGCAGTGGCTGAATGACTTTAGGAGAAGAATTTTAGAAGCCTGGATCTACTTAAGACGTACTTGCACCCGCCTCTTTCCTCCATTACTTGTGGCCTTTAAAGTTATTTTCTCTCTGTTGTTGTGCTGTAAACATCAACGAATTTAAAGAAAATAAATAAATAAATATGCTTTATATAAGTTACAGTTAAATAAATATTTAAGGATTAAATAAAGCGCTAATCCCGCGATAAAGTAATTAGGCAATGACTTAAAAAAAATCATCTAATTTTGAGTGTTTTAAAACAAATTTGAAGTGATTATTACATTTTTTTGTAATAGCGTGTTCTTAAGTTAAAAAAATGAGGCGAAACCTCAGAAAAAGAACTGAGTTTCAACAGTCTTCCAGAATTGTCTTTCGAATTGTCTTTTAGACGCAAATTTAAGGAAAGAAGTTTAATTCGCTCATGGTCTTGCAGTGTGACAAACTGTTAGTTAAGTGGGTTCCGGGTGGGAGTTTCGGTTAGACTGGAAGTATTCTTTTCAAACGCAGAGGAAAACACTTGGAAAAACAGCAAAGTTCGAAGTGGAAGCTAATTAAGAGAATAATTGAGTATTTTTTGATGAGAGACGATCATCGAGAATGGCAATTTTGACGAGATAGATGAAAATGGAATCAAAATGTTCTAAAATATTGCATTTCTGCTGTTGTTGATGGACGATGCGGTAAATGCCGCAAAATAGTGCCATTATAACTGTGGCAAACGCCAAGTAGGACGTACCTAACATGGCCTCCTTGTTACAATCACTCTTAGAGATTCCGAAAGATGGTTGTCCACCTGGATCCAGTCGATCGATCACAAATTCCCAGTAATGGACGCCTCGAGACAAACCCGTGGACGCCAAGGCTACACAATCCTCCATTGACTGACACGTTACGGAACGATTAGAGTTGGAAAATTGTAAACCTCCAGTAGAGGAACGAGCTGCATCCATGTGAAACCATGATTCTGGAAGAAAAGGGGTGACGTTCGGTAGAGATTAAACAATTTCCTTGTGATGCTTAGAAAAAAGTTAGTTGGTTAGTTTATGCTAATAGTTTGAGAAAAGAAATTTAGTTTCTAGGTAGCTAGTTGAGGCTATGAAAAATTCGTCTGGTTTTCGGGTGGGTTACCGATTTGATGCATTCAGCAAGAAAAGCTGATGAAAGATAGTCGATTGATAATTCAGTACATAAATAAAACAATGAATTTAATGGATTTACATTTTCCAGAATAAATGCTGCCAAAACCCATTAAGCCTTTCAAAGATGGTCCAGTTTATACTGCGTTATTATTGTATTCTACAAGTTTTATACTTTAAGGTGCTTGCTGTAATCAATTTCAAAATATTTATAAATAATAACAAAACTGAGATGGAATAAAATTCAAGTTTCCAACTCAAAGCAAACTGGCTTGTTAAAGTTACATAATTAAAGCTCATTAGTGAAATTGGCTATTTAAAGGTTTTTGTGACAAAAATAGCTCCATAAGTAGCTCAAACAGCTGTTTTGAAGTATTAAGAGGCACTACTACACTGTGATCATTAATGTTTGAAAATATGACAAATTTGAAGTGATTTAGCACCTATAAACGTGTAACGCAAACTCTTAATGCAGTGGCAGTTTGAATGCTCAATTGGAGGAAACGGAAATTCAGAGTTGACCGACCTCACTGAGAGTCTGTTAGGTGGGTAAACATTGCCTCAGTATTTTGGACGTCTAGCTGATAAACTGCAAGAGCAAACTGACAAAGCAAACAGCTACTCCCGTTCCGTTCCTATTTAGATCTACCAAAATTCGCTTTTGTTAAAGTGTCTCCATCGTGAGCAACATATTCTCCAGGATTTCAGGGCCATGATTGGTGGCCAATTAGCATGAATCACTCCAATCCAGTGCGTAATAGCTGCTCTCTCGGGATTTCCGGTTGAATGAAGTGGAAGAGACGTATATTTTTTCGTTTGCATCACATTTTCTATTTGAGATTGAAAACTTAAATAAGGAAGGATGTTAACAAGGCATAAGACTCATCCAGAGCCCAGTTATTCAAGTGACTGATCTGAAAGTCAACTGCCGCAATATCACAATATGCTAGATAAAGTTAACTTTTCAGTTTTGCGATTTCTAAAGCGATATCAAAGCTTTTGATTTCGTTAAAAGTGGGTTTAAGGAGAGCATTTCATATAGGCTATTACTACTTCACAGTTTCTCATTTGAGATCGAAATGCAACCATGAAACTGATGGATCTGCAGAAGAAGATGGCCCAAATAAATGAGAGTGTCAAGAGAATATGAGAACTAGTAATAAAATCAAATTATCCAAGGACAATTCCTTTCTTGATGTCAGTTGATACCGGCTGTATTGCCCTATCTCATTTGAAGCAGTTTTTTCCTGTAAACATTCTTAAGTAAAAAAACACCTCTACCATGTTGATTAAATAATTAATTAAGTCTACTAAGGTGTTGGTAGAAAAAAAAATATGAGCTCAGGCATGCCACAGGAAGAAACAGTTCCCACCACTATAGAATTTTGATATGGTAACATAAATCTTCTGGGTAAATGCGAACAGGCGGCTATCCAGGGCCAACGCAGAAATCGGAAATGAACAGCTCCTTTTTTTCTAGTGAGTCAATGTGGCGGACTAATAGACCCAATCAACCTACTAACTGATTTGTAACGTCTAATTTGTCTCCTAGGAAAGGATGAAGATGAAAGGAACCACCTTCTAAAGGCACCTCAGAAGAATCTCCGGAAGATGACTAGAGATGTCATACACCACTGTCCACTACCGGTAGCGTAGTCATTTCATCTTCGTAACATGGAATCTAGTCCAGTTGAGCTCAAATAACTATAGTAGTTTATTAACCAGTTTTTAATAAATCAAGGACTGAGACTTTGACAAAATACATGACATTTTTGTCCATGGTGCTTTTCGTAAAATGCGCATGGCTGTTGCCGATAGCCTTCGAAGAATGACCATCACCAGGTCGCACGTAATGAAGAACTGATAAAGTACAATTAAATGAAAATAAATTCAGTTCATCTCTCTTAAGGGTAATAATATCGCTATATTTTTCGCTCTTTCAAGACTATTCTAATAGATTGTTCATTTTTTTATAATATCTAAATAGAAATTACTATTTTTATCATAAAGAAGACCGAAATAACATTGAAACAACACAAAATCGGAAGTAATGCTTAATGAAATCCTTATAATAGTACTGAGCTTAGTTAACTAAAGAAGCTTTAAGTGAAATTTTACATACATCATCAGATTTGGAATTTTGATTCTTGTTAGTATAAAAGAGGGGTAGTTTTCTGCCGAGCTAAGTAAGTGCTTTTGCAGTGTTTGAGAGCCGGAACTCAGACAAAAATAAAGTAGATCATATCAAAGGTGAGTTGCGATTTAAAAGGAGATGGAGTGGATAAAAAGACGTACGGGCAGAAGTCTGAATGACCAGTCGATCGCTATATGAGCTGTAACCGGATTGGTTATGCGCCCTCACCCGGGCCCGATACATCGACTTAAAGTGAAGTCCCTCGATGGTGCACATTGTTTCAATGCCTCTGTAGACTTTCTGCGAAATCGATTGTTGAAATAAACATTAAGCAGTTTCAGAAAAGAAAAGGTAAATTAAAATAGTGTTTCTCTCTTGACCTTCGAAGACAAATGACACAGAATGTTAACATCTTTCAACAGTTCTGTCTCTATCCTCTACTCAACCACACGCAGCAATGCAGTATGATGCTTAATTTCCATCGTGAAGAGAGAGAAAGTACTATGGTATCTATAATTGAGAAACTTCTACTCGATCACCATTTTGAGGATTGGTTGCTAGCCAAGGCGGGATGTTCTTCCAATAGACGTGGATATGTAAGTCGTGGCGACTGATGAGTTAATGTACATACATTGATAAATACCATCGCATTTGATCTTAGTGATGTCCATGGTAGGTATGATCTTCATTTCCGAGTGATGTTGTGGTGTAATGACAGCAGTTCCAAGACCTGTGGACAAAGTGATTAGGAGTAGCCACTGTGAAATGCTAGAGGAAGCCGTCATTTGAACTCTTTGTGCCTCCTTGAAAAAGATGCCAACTAAGGATTAGGGTGCAGACTGTTTTAGTCAGATCTGCCAATTATAAATAGTTTGATTTCAGAAATCACTATTTTAACTTAAATATGTGTTTTTTTCCCCCTATCTCCCGTTCACACAAGAAAATGGCGCTCAACAAAGTCAATACGACGATGGGCCTCTAAATTTCTGATACACATCATAAACGATTAAGAGGAGGAGAAAATTGAAAACAAGACCTTACTCGAAAGGCTCCGCCGGCTCCATCGTCGATTTCTAGAGTATAATAATCGATGCCGATTCCTAGACAAGGTTGCCAAACAAGGGTAAT
Source organism: Moniezia expansa (assembly GCA_019097775.1). Classification (NCBI taxonomy): domain Eukaryota; kingdom Metazoa; phylum Platyhelminthes; class Cestoda; order Cyclophyllidea; family Anoplocephalidae; genus Moniezia; species Moniezia expansa. Next base: position 3,070,740 of record JADFDV010000052.1, read on the forward strand.
GATGTTTCCTTCAGACAGGCACTCCTCGGCTCGAAATACCGGGGCGTTTGGAACTAAAAATATTAGCGTATGTCACTTTAGTTGTCAATTGTAACTGCATCGTCATACTTTTGCCGTTTTAAAAACGGCAAAATTCCCAATGTCTGTCATACCTACTTACAAAACAAAGAAAGAAACTAGGAGGGAGAATCTCTATTTCTCATTTTTGTGGTTAGTTGGTAAAAATAATCTCATTTTGTTGTAGTGGCGAGGAGTCGATGCATCTACTCCCACATTCTCTTCTATGAAATTAGACCTAGAAGCTATAGTTTCAGGACCCTCCTCCCTTTCAGATGGACCTACTTATTCTAGTGGTCTTATCAAAAAACTTGAGCAACGTCAGAAATGCATTAGTTAAGCTACCTTTAGAGAGCGTCACCTTGATTTTTCCTCTTAGAAAGAGCGGAGTCACACTCCATTAACAATTCATGCTGAGAGATTCCTATCGGCAACTATATTTTTGGACTTGGTCTTTTTACTTTAAACAAATATCACTTCTGACCGGTGACTGTGGATCTCTGAAAAGGAGTTAACAAACGGTGATTAACCAAGCACCTTCACCCCCTTAAATGACCAATTAAGCTGAAGATCCCTTACAATATCGGAAATTTAAAAAATAGCTTGCTACTGTTTGACAAAACAAGGAATTCTTTGTGAGAAAGCTGCCGCTGTTTCTTTTTGCCTTGTGAGGAGCTTTTTATGGAACAACTCCATCAGAACTGGCTTGTTTGGTAAAGACAACGTTCCAATGGGAAAGCAGATTTAAATTCTACTGGTTGTTATCATTTATCCAAGGTGCTAACTTAAGATTTATTAGGAATCTGAAGACTTTTGATAAACAATATTGGAACAATTTTCAACTTCGAATCCCCATGGGTAAATGGCAATTTTGAAAACAAGAGCATTCTTTGATGCAAAGGCTTCGTTAGGTGGTAAGTGCTGGTAAGTGATGGCCTTTACTAACTGGTGCTGCCGCAAAACTGGAGTGGACTGGGTGGGCATTCCAAGTCCATGAACTAGCCTCCGAGAATGGGCCTAATTCTACATGGGCTTTTGATTAGCAGCTGAAAGTCAACTGCCTCTGACCCTATTGACTCTGATAACGTTGAATACCGATAGTATCCGTATTCCTAAGAGCCAAATAACGAATTTTTCAGAACCTCCACCAGGATAAAATTGAAACCTCAAGCTATGTTGGAATGGAGCCTTTTTACTGACTTGCACTAGTAAAACACGAAAGGTCTACTATGGAGACATTGAGCACCAGTTTGGAAAATAATCGCTAAAGGAATGGTCTCAATGAATGAATCCCTTTATGCACCACACTGGGATTACTTCAAGGAAGAAGTACATCTGTTCTCTCAACTAAAAGAATTGAAGCTGGCTTTTTCTCAACAGAAATAAGTAAGGGCGAGTTGGCAACAAGCAAGAAAGCACTTAGAGAAACAATGTCTGAAGCAGTGGTGAGTTAGACAAATTGCAGTCCAAGACCTTGATCTGCCCTATTTAATCACATTTAATCCCTAAATACGAGTATAAATCCACCATCACTTATCTCGATTACAACAGCCCACCGTCAGACAAATGCCTCTTTTCAGACGCAATTGCCACTTTGTCTAATCATGCCAATTCCAAAATTTTCAGACAGTCATTGTTCGTGATCTCTAAAATTGTAGCCTAATTAACGTTTTGCATAATTCAACGCCTGTGTATATTAGAAAGTACCCAGATTTCTTTACTTTCCATTACGTTTTGGTCTGTGAATGGATCCCAAACACACCACCTTTGTTTCCTAGCTGCTGAGGTTGAGTTTTCCTGTTAGCAGTTTTGAGTAGTATTTTGTACAGAACAGTCGTAAAAAAATATTGCATGGACTGGCGTAAACTTCAACTAAATTCCTTGGTGGACTACTGCAAATAATGCGTAATAAAGGTAAATATGCCGCATGGAAAAGGCAAAAAGAGACTCGAAGGCTTTGAATGGTGCTCGGAACCCAGTCGTTTAGGAGCTACTTAATAGCCTCTTTTTAGACCGATTGGATTATTAAAAGATTGTATACTTAGATGGTATTTAAGGGGCTTGACAATTTGAATGTTTTTTTTTTAGCAGAAGAGAAGGCATGTAAAATTCGTGGATCCCTTTTCTTGGACTTCCTTACAAAGCTCTGTTTTCTTTAGCCCGATTCTCCTAATTTGGAGGCGCTGATTAAGAGGATCTAATCAAGCATTTCTTGGCGGTATTTGTTTACGTCCTTCCTCAATCTTACTCTTAACCGACAGACTAAAACGGAACAATAGTAGATGACCATTTGAAATCCTTTGTGGACCCTGGAGATTAAAGATAACAGCTAGAGGCGTAGCATCATAACCACCATCGAAACTTGGAGCATTCAGTTCATCAAAGTTAGTCGCATCTCAGATTTTCAACGAAAATTTACATCTTGTCGTTTTTATGTTTCAGTAAGCATATGGAAAATTAATGACTAAGGTTTTATACAACGGCTAGTGAAGACGTCTTTTATACGAACCGCCATATATTCAAAACTACTGGATGTATCCAATTAGACAATTATTCTTGGTGTCACCCAAAGCTGTTTATTCGAGTTCTGTAGACCCATGAGCCTAGCGTGATGTACCCACTGTGACGAGGAAGATACTGGACATTTCTGTTGCAAAAACCGAAAATTATGTGCATATTTGTTGGTGAGATTATAAATAGTTTCAATCCTGGAATCTTTGTCAAGCCATTCAAATAAAGTGACTGGCTGAATTCTCTCTTCTTGGAGCTGTTGCTCCACACGTACCCCCTAAAATTGTAAATCATCACCACTCACCTTCACACTCAGATGAGGCGCTCGACGCTGAACAATCTATGAGCTGATCATCTAAAATTAAGAAAGTAAATATCACTTAGGGTCAGTGAAAGTCTTCACGAATTCGCTAAGCAATTTTACCATTCTGTGGATAATTTATGTACAGAAGAAAGTGTTAAAAACCGGTTGATTCAAAATGATTTGTCGAGCCGACTTTGAAATGAGTAAATAAACAATACATAGTTATATATTTAACGACTACCCACTGGTGAAGTTAATCGGTTTGATGTGATGGAAAGTTCCTTTTTTTAGATACTTTCTGAAATGCCCCAGGAACATACGCAATCAGGAGTTTTAATCATTGTTGGGAAAATTTCATGAGACTGATTTCTGCCATAAGATATATTTCTATTTATTATCCTCCTTTCAGCCCATCAAACATCTAAACTTTAATGAACGGTAATGAACCATTCCATCATTGAGTCGTTTCTTGGAAAACTTCGAAAGCTCTGTAAAATGCACCACTATTTGGACTTTTATTCTTGAAGTAGCAGTAGCATAAATAGCAAAAATTTGTAGATTTTGAAGAGTACACTAGATTTTTGGCACTATAAAATATCCCAATTCATTAAATCTCAGTTTCTCTAGACCTTCCTTCGATAGTCTTTGGGTTCAGTCAGACTTTTACTTCGAGCTCTTTAATCGGATCTTTCAATCCCTTCCTTTTCGTACTCAGAGGTCTCCAGACTCACCGATTCATGGTTTTCGTTCTTCAAGCAGTAGGATTTTAGCTGTTCCTGCGACCATGATCGTCAGGAAGCGCCTAGTATTCTGCTAAAATCTATTGTTTGGCGGGTTTCGGCATGCGATAATGCTTGGTACATCGACAGTAATCCTAAGTCTTTGCAGAAGTAATTAACAATACGCTAGAAAGATTTTCGCCCATGCATTCTATCAATCCATCGTCTCTGCACCTTCCCTCAACGGTTGTAAGATTCTAATGGGCATATAGCTGGTTATTGCACTCTCTCAGCAGATGTGATGTTGAGATTCATGATCCATGGAGGAGGGATTTAGTCCCACGTGTCCACCATTTCGCCATGCATTTTAGTGTGCTCTGACTTGATTTTCATTTTATTTTTGGCCGATCTCCACCAGTCGTCGCCTTTTATACATACTCATCTCTCTTGTAAGAAATGTTTTTATCAAGTAAAGACACATCCAAGTCGTCTAGCAGGGATGATAATGCGAATGAATAAAGGATTAAACCAGTCAATAAGCTGTACATAATTCGTTTCTTAAATCTCACGCACCTCCTGATGGGAATTTCCAAAGCACGGGCATAGCTCTTAAGTAGGGACATATAAATTACCAACTGCACTATAGACAGTAAAATATGAATGTGACTTGTTGACACTACTGACTCACCAGCTAGAAATAAGGTTCTAGATAAATGATATTTGTACAAACCGGTTTTGTTGCAACCAAACGACCTTGGGACTACAGAATGGAGAGGTTATCCAACGCTACAGCACTAGTAGAAACGGTGTTTGTCAAAGGCAAGTTAATACTTTTGACAGTTCTAGATACTTTGGTTGCCAACATATTTTTCATAATTGAGTGCCACATGGAGTTCGAAGCCCGACTAGAGCAGACTAAATATTCCAAGGCTATAATAAGTAGCTACAAACTGCAATTTAATATCGATATAGAGAATCATTTGTTTTAATGATTGGGTGGTATTATTCTGAATTCATTTGGGGGCATTCACCAAACGTCGTTGGCGGTTATAAAACAAAGACTGAATCCCCTAGAGATTTTGCAAGATGAGGAGAGGATTAGGGTTGAATTTCCGTTTTCTTACTGCAGAGGCGAAATTCAAACGATAATAATGCCCTCGTGGGCTGTCATGAGGTAAGAAGTTCCATGCATATTTTTAAGGTTCAAAATAGAGGCAAGTATGTTAGCGTTAACTCACCTAGTCCTTCATGTAAAGAAAGGTCACTGATGACCTTATGAATAGCATCCAGCTGCATAAGAGAGACGAAGCTTGAATGAGCAAACAAGGTGGATCTGCCCTTGATCCAGTGAGATGGAGTGGGTGGATGCGATTGGCTGGAATTTTCTGAACCCTGGACCCGCGGTCGGTACTGAACAACCGCGGGGGGCGTTTCAATCGCATGGAGGAAGGATTGTTCTGCATTCAGAGCTCGGCTTATCAGAGACTGGGATACCTGCAAGAGACATACAAAAAGGCATCTAAAACTGCGAACTCATGAATGAAGGCCAATTAATTACAGACAATCGCGCCTCCAGTCCGTTCTTTCTTATTCTACAGAAAACATAACTGAATAGCACATCGGTAGCTTTTAAAGTTCAGAGCATCATGAGAAATCGCTTTGGAATCCTGCCAAATAAACTTTAGTGCTCCAACTCTTAGGCAATGTTAAGAGGCCCAAATTTGTCCAACAAGTTATCAAGATTCATATTGTGTGTGTGTGTGCGCTTGGATTCTCATTAAAGGGATGAAAAATCTGCTAAAACCACACACAGAAAAGGTTTGGATTCATGCGTTATCAGCTGTGTAAATTAGCAAACAAACGAAAAGACATGTTCTGCCGTGAACTGAGCGTATGCCTTCCGAAAAAATGGCTAGAACCAATTCTGGAATGGCAGGGCCTGAAAAAGACCCAGCCTCTTGTCGTTCAATGGTTACCTAGTTTAACAAGCATTTCATGAGCAGAAACCGCATGAGTATGCGTTTCAGATGGCAAGCAGCAGAATGGATTCCAGTCTTCTTTAAAATAAAAGTGAAATTCATTCTCTTGGAGTTCCCCTTTTTTCCATCGGTGCTTCTGCCTTCCCACTATTCAAACTCCCCAAATAGGTTGCCAATACTCATTCTGTTACTGGTTTAAGTATGCAAATTATTTTTTGGAATGAACGAATAAATACAGAACAGGCGTTGGATGTGGTCATGCCAATAGCTGGATGAGACCAGCATTACTGCATTGCTCAAATCCGAAAGGTCAATGAAAAATTTGGAGGATGATTTCGAAAGAAAAATTCTCAACACTGAAAACTTCGTGCATGCCAATAGAAGTTAAGGTTGTAATAGTGAATGAAGTATTGTTTGGATTTACTTCCAGTAGTTTGTGAGCTTCAAGGGAAAGCCCCTGGAACCCACAACTCTCTATCAAAACCAGTTCTAAATCTCTGGATGGATAGAGTAAAACTCTGAAATTTAAAGTCTTATCAGTCGCATAAATGAAACTGGAATATCAAATGAACTTTATCAAATTATAACAGCTCAATAAAGTCTAGATGTGTAAAAGACCTGGGATATTCCTTTTAGCCACGTAGATTGAGCCAGCGTTCAGAATATTCTGGCCCACAACCACCTTACATTATAGCCTTTGAGATCGAACAATAGTTTCTGACTCTTCATGAAGTTCAGATGAAATCACAAAACTGTTTTACAAACCCCTCCTCATCACACCTGAAATGGAACAACATAAGTAGGTTTGAGAGCTGGTGGATGACAGTTGATTAGTCCAGCATTTTGGCGTAGTTGAGTCAGTGCTATTGAGGGCAGACCACACTAGGGAGCCCCCATCCTCGAGACCCCAAGTGCGAGGAAATGACGCAGTTTTTCCAGTGTCACAGATGGACGCAAAACTGACCGTATTGAGATGCGGGAGCGTATGGATTGCGAACGCAATGCCCAAATTTCTTCATTTAAAAACCAAATTTTATCTTGATTTAGGCAAGATATCTTCGGGCTCACTCAAATATCATTTCTCATAAACCAAGGACTACAGCAGAGTTGGCATTTAAAGTTCTTATTAAGGAAATCCCAGACAATTTGTCGACCAATCTGACGTCTCGCCCTCGATTGGACATTATTTAAACCTTTATGAATATTTTGTTTGTATGTTAACTTTCAACTCGGTACAGGGAGTAAAGAGGCATTTCGATAAACTTTCCTATGTGAATGAGAATCGAACAGAAAGATATTAACTTGTAACAAGTTTAGGTCAAAAGGATTTAAAAGCCTTATATTTTCCCTGAAAGTTCGACGGAAGTTCTCGATTTCGTAACGAAAATGGCACGTTAACAGCGCTTCTAAGTAGGATCGCAGTCAAGCCAGTGGTTTCCATGGCAATGTTGCATTTTTATGATTATTTCTTTACTACACACCTTCAACATTTTCAGAAGAAAGAGACTCCCTTTATTGAAAAAGTAATAGGTTTGAAATAATACTAATTTTATCAGAGTAAGTAAGTTCTTTCTGGTCTATTGCTCTCGATCTTAATAGCCACACTATCGAGAACTTCTCTGAATTTCACGTTGTCATATAAGTTGGTACGCTTTTATGCTTGACCAATATAACCACCAAGTCTCGTACTACCATCGAATGACACCTGAGTCTTTGGGACCTGATGATCAAGGGAATTCAAGGGGGCATACTCAGCTGACCATCCATGTCGATGAACCTCGCATTCACTCAACGGTGATCAGAATAATGACATTACCAAGCTGGATGAAAAGAAGTTTCCTATAATAAAAGGCTGAAATCTTCATGGCTATGTCTATGTTGGTAGAAAAATTTAATGAAGAACCAAACCTTCACCCTCTCATAGTCTTGCGGAACTACATATTGCGGTTGGCTAGGACTCTGGAGAGGTTTGCCGACCAATCGACACGTTAGTTTAGTAAGTTTGTGCACCCTCGTGACCCTCTAATAGCCAATGCCCGTGTCTCCAAGACAATCATCTGGCTGGTGGGAGCCGAGATCGGAGGTAATGTGAAGGCGAAATTTCTGCTTAATCTCTGTGTAGTCACAGAAGGGGGAGGATAGGGTGTAATCCATTGAAAGAGACACTTCTCTGCATCTCATGCTTTGATTTCAATTTTTATGCCAAATAACCATCATTTAAAATGTTCTAATATCCCCATTGAGTAATGCAAGTTATAAACAACCAGTACACGTCCATTGATTGGAATGGTCTTCTATCATATTTGATGCAGTGGTCAAAGGAACGCCCAAACGAGGGATTTTCATACACAGCGGAACGAATGAATTCAAATCCCTCAAGATGGAAGAACTGGCATTCACTTTCCACAAAAATGGATTTACTCTTGTTCCAAGCTGCGTTTGGGTGACATAGCTTTTGAGAGAATTCAAGAACATTCATTAAAATCAGTTGTACTCACCAAAAGGAAGGAGAATGCATCGTTCTCCTTTAGCATTTCGATACAGAACTGAATGAGGCCAGTTGAACGAGTGAGTTTGGAGGTACATTGATGAATCTGTTCTTTTAACGCACCCATTTTCCGATCTCTCTCCTCTTTTATTGCTGAAATCAGTTCCGCCTTCTTCGCTTCTATTGTCTGAATGAGACAATCAAATTTCACGGTCGCATCGTCTTCTGCCCTCTTCGCTGATTTCTGTTGGAAAAAAAGCAGAGAAAATACACTAATTCCGAAATGTAGAGTGTTCTATTCTGCTGCATATTTCCTACCCTGTTTTAAACCAAAATAATAAACAACCGCATTCCCACAATTATGACATTTACTTTTCTAAGAATTTCAAAGTTGATGCACCAAACTTTACAATTTCGATGAAATTTCACCCCCTCAACGTTCTTTTTTTTTCTCAGACATAGTAAGCGTCTCGACGTAGTTGGGAATCGGATTTTAGGGTGGTTTGTTTTGATAAATTGAAATTCATTCAGTCTGTTTTTTTATGTAACCATGTTGAGAAAGTTGAGTGGATTATAAAAAAGAAATAGTTGCACAGTTTTACAGGGCACAAATTCAAATTATTTATCAGAGCAAACTAGCACTATTTTTTTGAACTACAGCTTAAAGTGGTTTGCTATAACAAATACTGCATGCCATTGTTGTGCCATATGTTTGAGAATTAGTTGTGTGAGTAGGTTCCCAAACGTGGAAGAGGTGAAATGACCCTCAGTTCGGCCGAAATGACCGGCCGGCCGGTAACCGGCTAGAGATTTTCAGAAAAACAAACCGAGCAGACTGAACCGCCGACCGGGACTTAACCAAGAGGAACTGGTTTAGTATCTTTGAAACAGAAGAAGAAGAAGAAGAAGAAGAAGAAGAAGAGTGGTCAAACAAGTTAGGGAATTCGGAAAAATGCACAAAATAGGTTATGAATATTTTAATGTCTGACTGATCTTCATTCATCTACCCGTTGGTTATTGAGTGTCATGAATTTATGAGGTTCTAATGAAGTTTTAGGTACTCCATCCACAACTGAACAAGGATCGAGCTATGCACCAATTTTGCTTACGGCTAAGACAGACCATTTATACTCATACAAACTGACAAACCTTCAGTGAAATCTTCTATTTGATCCAGGCACTTCATGATAGCAGGCCATCTAATTTAACGCGTATTTAAATTTTCATCATAAATTCAACATTTTTTCTTTGAAAAGAAGAGTTATGCCTTTAGAGACTCATTGTTGGGTATAATTAGTAGCCATGAGCTGCAAGTATCTTCTAATCCCAAGTTTCCAAACCGAAAAATTTCCTATTCGTGCGGTGAGGAACACTTGATATATAGAATTCTGCCATAACAAGTCAAAGAAGGCTCTAATTAGGATGTATAGGCAGCAACTTCCACTCTGCCTTCCTTCACTTCAAGACCCCCTAATTTAACTAGTTTGGAAACTTGAGTTTTAGGAAAAAGGCAGTAAAACTTCCAACAAAAAGCAAATAAATACTCAGCCGAGGTTTTTTTGCGTGAAAATTATGCCCGCGCTTACTTCAAAAAAAGGGGTGTGTTTCTCTACATTTCTAACAATAGACTTAAATACTAATAAGTAGCATGTCTGCTACATTAATAAATCTATAAACTATCATCCACAAATATTTATTTTTAGCGGATTATGATTATTTTCAAAGGAAAAATTTTCATTTTATATGCTGATTTCAAGTAGATTTTAAATGAATTCACTTTGTCAAATTGCAGATACTAGGTGTTTTCGGCAAACATGTACCATAATAATTTATAAATATAAACCTCCTTTGAAGATAATTAGTTTCGCTTTTTGGTCGTTCATTTTGAGTGAATTGATTAAGTGGCCTTAGCAACAGTTTTAGTAGCTGTTTCAGCAAATAAGTAGTGGTAGTGCATAGCTTTTTGCAAACATAACTACATTGATAGCTCCACAAACACGGGAATTGGCAGTCCTTCAGCAATCCAAATTAATCCCAATGATTCGTTTCAAAAATTTTTGAGCTGCATTATCTCTATGAGCTTAGGGTGACCAAGAAGTGTCAAAGCTTTAAAATGCCTAAAGTGGTCGCTGAAAATGTTGAAATATTACATTTCGCTAAGGTTGCTCATTTTTCATGGACATTCAATCGCTAACTGATAGCTAACGTTTTCAATGTTACCAGACAACTTACGTTACTTTGTGATACAATGTTGGCAAGGTATATCGACTAAGGATATCGAAAGTCTCCCGCTCCTTTAATTAAGAGCTTTACCACTAAAACTGCTGTTAAATCGCTTCGGAGGTAACTCGAAACTTTCGCTCTCAAAGGCTCGTCATGCTCCACTAATTAGTGCCTTTATTGGATGGAAGTAGACGCAAAATAACCCCTAACCTGGGAGAAAACATGATTGATGAAAATGGAAATTTTGGAATCCCCAATTGTGTAAGGCTTTGTGCTAAAATGGATGTTATTTAATCCAGTCTAGGCTGGTGGAAACCACCTAGATCAAGTACTCCTAGAAGAATCTCATTATTTTCATCAAGAATAAAAGTTTGCGGTGTAAATACAATGTAATCTCAGCTATTTACCAAAACAACGACAAATCCGCGGTTTCAAAAATAGCCTCTCATTCTCTTTCGAAGTCTGTGGCATTTGAACAAAGCCTATAGGAAGTATTTCTGGCAAATCACTTACCATCGCCTAGTAGCTTATGTATTTTGACATTTTTTTTCGAAAATTACCGGAAAATATACCATTTTTTCGGAAATCCGCAACTTCATTCTTAAAAAAATAAATGCTTTATCTTTATGCTCGCACTAAATTGTATGATATGGACTCTAAAATGAACCAGTGTAACACTGAATTTGATCAAGATAGTTAAATCAGGTCGGTCTCGATCAGCAGATCCACGTAAAACGGGTTTGAAATGTCAAGCCGCAAGGCAGCATCTTGGAGTAAAAATCGGTCCCATGAATCATAAGCAGAAGAAAGGTACTGCAATCGCTAACTTTGCCTATAAAAAAAACATTCTGACTGTTCAGCGTTACCAACGTCTCTTGGCCCATATACCGAAAGGAAAACTGCAATGATAAATTCATGTTCCCAGGTGCGGCCCTGTCTAAAACTGTCAAAACTAAGAGGACAGTTTGTAGCAGAACCAACTGAGACGAGTAGCAAAGAACTATCAAATGACCAAGTTACGGAACTGTTCGCCTAGATTTCTGTCATATGAACCTGAGGATGAGTCGCTCCGAGGCATGCTCATTCAGCAAAGGAGACTGAAGATAGGAAATGCATCATAGACAAAATATCTCAATAATTCCGGCAAGTTTAGCTTGTGTGCATTAGACCAATACTCGGCTCAAACCTGTCTTGGTGGTCTTCAATTTGTATCAGCCCTAGAATCACTAATGAGCTGCTTCATTTAACTGGTTTGATGCTTTATTTATTTCCAACCAAGTTTAACTGATTAATGAACTAAGCATTCACTGTCCAAAACCTTCAATGATACAAAACTTGCAGTGTATAAGATTTTGAGAACCAAGTAATAAGCACGAAGGCCACTTTTAGTTGCAAAATTAAGATGACTGAACATGAGAGAAGTGTCTGAAGGAACGAGAGTAATAACTGCGATCTTATAAGTTAACTGCAGCGAAATTTCAAATATATTCTTCAACGAAGGCGTAATGTAGCTGCAAAAAGTATCGAATGGTATGCTAGTTTGCATTCCATCACTCTAATTACCGAAATCCATTAAGGACAAGAGAGCCTGGCAAAACTAAAGTAGTCTAGAGAAATGAACGTATCATCACAAAGTTCTCACTTCCATATCGAATTGTAGTGAAACATCAGTCTCTTCAAGTGGCATCTAGAATGGAGACCGATGTAACGGACCTTATTTGATAAAATGACTACACATAAGGGAGTACAGAACGGCAAAGTGGCAAACTCAACCAAAAAAATAATACCAATGGAAGAGGTCAAATCTGATCATCCAAGCAGATACTAGATAAGGTAAATGTAAATGCATGTCAGTGCGTCTTAATTTGATATTGTCTGAATGAATCAGACTTGAACGCAATCATTGCACTACCAATATAAGTATTTTTACTCTTCTCGCCAATTTAGAAAGCTTGAACGTCTTCTGACATTTCCAGAATTTTGAAAGTCAAATCATCCGTTGTAGAAAGGAAAACTGGCAATGGCTTACTTGATCCATAATTTGCTCCTACACCACAATTCTGCTTGTAGCCAGTGTTGGAAAAATAGCGTATTTCCGGGCGTAGACACCTATTATGTTTCTATGCCTGGCCTGTTCAATAGCAGTGACGCCCATGGGAGGGAAGCGTATTCTCTTCCTCCGCATCCTCGTTCTCACATGTACAAAAGCAGTGAGCTAGCTCACGCCCTCCTCAATTGATGATAGAGTCCTGTTTTTGTCATTCATTTCCCATATGTTTTGGAGAAAAAAACTATAAAACCCTCTCACTTTCACAAATTTCGCTCTGAATTTCTAATTGATTGAACACACTACTACTTCTACGACTTACAATAAGAGATCGATCTAGCTGGTAAACAATTTTGTTTAAATTATTCAAGATCTCTGCCCTCTCTAGCTCCCACTCGCTTTCAGACTAATTATAGTGGCAGCATAGCGTGAGTTGAATACTAACATCCTGGTTCACTATCTGTAATTCTGAAAGGCCGAAAACGACTGATCAAGTCGAAAGTAAGCGTAATGTGACGCACTTTTAATGCTTGTGGATTACCAGAAAAATTGTGAATTTCGATGTAACTGCAAACATTTTAGTGAGAATTCAAGCTGTTTCACAATCAAGTAAAGATGACAAAGAAAACGCTAGGGAATTGAAAAGTCAGAACGTATTTTGTCATTAATCTGCCTCGCATCCTGTCAGGATAGTCTGTTTTTCTGAGGCCACATGTGTTTTGGGTCTGGTCATACCTCTATTTAAGCCCAAGAAAAGACTGACCTTTCAATAAGCGACTTAAATGTTGTCAAGACGGTCTTGATAAACACATACGTAAGTACAAGAATGAGCCAACTCATCGGTCCTGCCAACAAAGAAACATTACGATGAAATCTCAGTCTGAATTTTTATCGAAGGTATCAGCATGAAGTTTGCTGCAACGGCAGATTGTCATGAGGTTTTTCAATTTCATTTTAATAACAGCTGCATTCTTTACTATTTCTGAATGTTATTAAACACAAAGAAACCGCCAAGCGTCTACAACGACTAATTCACCTTACAACTCTCCTTCATTATGGTCTTCTACCAATCATCCCATTACCTGAATGTCCGAGCTAGTTTGCTCCAACTTTATGAAAAGTTTAGCATGTTTCTAAGTGTACATTCTATTGTAGCAGATTGATAAATGGCTAAAGACATTCTGAGCCAGCTTGAGGGCGGCTTTCTAAGCCTTTACGATATATTACTTTAGATGATACAGCATATCTACGACGAAATTCATTCGCGCTATTTTTGTAGGCAAGGATCTTGAGTTTTTGGCCAAAATTAGGCAGTTGTTAGACATTTTTTAAATTCTCAGTGCCAAAAAAAAAATTAAAAAAGCATACCATCAAGAGCACATTCATGTCCTTCTCTTTTAAAAAAATACTAATAAATTATTGAGTAGATGCTTGACTACAATTTATACAGCATCAAAACTATGAAGTTTACAAAACACAAATAGTTTATTAAATATTAGAATATTTTTAAAATAATTCATGGATCATTATTTTTTGCCGCTCGTGTTTTAATCAAACAACAAATTACTTTAAACCACAGGCTGTAATTGTAAAATTTCGAAACGTCAACATTGGTGAAAAATTATATTTGGTTTCCACCATTTTTGCATGGCGGTTTCAAAAAGACGTTATTTTTAGACTTACCAAAACAGTTTCTGAAATATTTCGTAGTTGCTGAATGTGCTGTGTCCCGGCTCGAGCGCGCTCGGACAACGACTGCAGTACCTGAGATAGTTCAGTCTGAAAGAATTAATTAAATGAAAGTACTATTATGAATTTGCATTAATGAAAACATTTTTGTTTCAACGATTTAATGACAATTTGTTAAAAATAAGCATTTACGTTGCCTGAAGGGTCTCATGAACATCACGTGTGTCTTCTGTCCAACCACGCCCATGAATTTTATTACTTTATTATCATTGTTCTTTAAACAATCATTTGATGAAACGTATGGAAAACTATGCAAATATGCAAAAAAAGAATAAAGTGTTCCAAAGAAATATTAGTATGTGGGGCTGTACCACAAGCGAAGCAGTTGGAGATATCCATAATACAAATACTGGAGTAGAGCATTGCAAGATTTTGCCAAGCAGTACCTGAACAAAGGCAGAAAGCACAAGTCAAACTTGCTTTTGTGCTGTGGATCTTTTTAGAGGCAGAAATGGTGGGATGTCGGTGGGACGAGCATTTGATTTTATAATTTTAAGGGAAAACATCATTTCACTCATTAGGAACTAAAAAAATGGCTGACCTAGTTAACGTTAACCAAATGCGTAGGAACTCTGGCTGCTGGATCAGTTGTTTATCATTAGCCATAGTGAACTCATCGAAGTCAAACTGCTTGTTAATACCCGTGGACAGACGAGTTAGACCAGGTAGTAGACGAAGATCGTAAACTCTATTTTCCAAAATGTGCCTTGAATAAACAAAATATCTCCAGCAAATTGCAACGGTAACACTGAAATTTCATAATGATATTACGTGATTTGCCAAGTAAAAATTGGAGTCTTCGAACGACCACACGAATTCAGGCCTGTTTTTAGGCTCTGATTTGAAAGGTGATGGGAGCATTAACGCTATTCATTGAGATCTTCCCAATAACAGCTTCGGCAGTGATTAATACATGTGCATTATCGCGATCCAGAAGGCAGCTAGAATAATAGCCCCTGGTTTGCGGAGTCATAAAGACATAAACATTGAAAATCATTTGAGAAAATCTTTCTGTGGGATTCGGCTCTCTTTATTGGCAGAAAAAGATTTAGACTGTGCGTACCACTTTTCAAATAAGGACACTAGAATATTAAAAAGGAATATGAATGGAATAGAAGCTCTTGTGCAGGATTGGTGGTCACACCCACATCAAATTCTGGAGTAGAAAAGCCCATGTTAAGATTGTGATTCAGTTATATAAATGGAAAAATTTTCAAATTTACCATCTGCCAATAAAGGACTCGATTAATCAAAATTAATGAAACTCGATTTGTCGTCAATGGTAGAATAGAGAGACACTAGAAAAGCTAACTCTTGAATGACATCTGCCTCAAGCGAATGTGTTGTATCTGGATAGACTAACAGATACCAAAAAGTACAGCCAATGTTTTGGCCAAGAAATTGTCATTTGATCGTGCTTCAATAATATAAACCATTAATATCCTCTTAATTCTGGTTCGTTATATACTCTTATTAGAACCAGCAAATTTTGTAATAAACTATCACCTTAAAAAAAAAATATACAGAAAAATGTTAGAACTGCATCCGAAGTACTATTTTTCGGAATCGGTCTCTTGTTGTGTTGAGTAGCAACGTCAATATTGCGCAGGTCAGTTGGCTACAAGAAGAATGCCTACTTTAGTTCTCTACAAAGCACACTTTACATGCAGCTTCATAGAGTCCCTTTTCGATGAGCCAAGTCTATTTCCTTTCAAGTTATTTGGAGTCTCCAGCTAATGCATCAAGGCCAATTCCGCTGGTAGTTTAGGCGTATTTTTTTGAAATATACACCAGATGATCAGATGAACATCGGAAATTAAAGCTTAAACAAATATGGATATTAGAATTAACACCGTAGGAATTTCTGCTCTTCGTTTCCTTCCCAGTGACGTTCAACTTGAAAGAAGCTTAACCCCTCAAAAGCTTAGCTCATTCAAATGTCTTGCCACCAGCAAGAAACTTGCCAAAATGAACGATCTGTCTAATACAATGACTGCTTAAAGCTAGTAACACTTTTCTCTATAATATTTCTGTTTATAGAATAACAAAATGAGCACTCCACTTGATAATTTTATGAATTTATAAGTTAGGGAAATAAATGAAGTGTTGCAATAGTGGCTAAAACTAATCTTGTGGAGAGACAGCTGCGGTACTGCTAATAGACACAAGTTACTTGGCCCTACTTGCATGTTTGTGATCTCATAAAGTATTCAGGAGAGTTTCAAAGGCATTTAGCACCGAATGCCACAAATGATTGGACCATTTTGTCGTCGTTGAAACACTCTTTTGGTAGCGCGTCGTCGATGATCAGAACCGTTTCATTGCTGAGGGTAAAACAGACAACGAGAAGGTCAACCACAACATAAAATACCTTAAAAAGTATAAATTCTCGTGCAGTATTTGTAAAAAATACAAAATCAAGATACCATCAATTAATTTTTACTTAGTAAATCTTGAAAATAAAAAAAAGCCTATTAGATTTAATTGCCTTAGTATTTTACAAGATCAACATACTTAGAAGAGCTCTCTGGCTAATATCCCAATGAATAAACCATTCACTATTTCATTTCATTGTACCCTTGAGGAATCGCTGAGGTGGCTAAGAGCCGAATAAGCCAATGATTTTAGGTTAGATAGGTTTCAATTTTAGAACCTTACCATGAAAAAGATTTAAGTATTTATTTAATTCCTGGATATTCACTCTATGGCGAAAGAATACAAAATACATTAAAAGGAATCTCGGTGTACCATAATTTTCAGTCACCTGCTCAACTCCAAAAACGCCGTTTCAACCGTCATTCAATATGATCCTCTGGAAATTCACTCTCTTCCAGAGCACCTAATTAGTATCTCTTAATAAATAACCAAGCAAGAATGTATTGCAACCCTCACTGTACGTGAAAGGTGTAGTCTACTGATCTATGTGAGATTCGAACTCGATTTGTTGAAAAACTTGCTGCCAGAGGAGTTTCACCTCTCTTTATCGTAGTTTTTTTCATGAGAACTAGTTTTAATTGGTCATATCACAACTAACAATCAATGACACCGAGTTCCAAACGGTACTAGTGACCTCACTACTAACAATTAACCCATTGACCCTGTAAAGATTTGACTGTCGTAGAATGTAAGAATCAGCGGTGTCAGTCTGTAAGTCGATTAAATGAAACCTTTCATGTCAGTGAATTCTAATGATCAAGGGTTAAATTTTTTCAAAAAAAAAACATGAAAAAGACGCCTTTTAAGATTGCCATTTCGAGCTGGTTTTCTTGTTTCAAATGTCCTTGTTGCTAGACTGAATTGTTTTTTTCCTTCTACTAGTTGAGTCTAGGTTGAACAACTGAAGGTCTTCTTGTCTGCAGACTTGATATGCTCATGAATGTCAGTTACCTCTAACGAATATCGCCAAAAATCAGAAAAAGTCTGCCTCGATTTCCTCGCGGCATTTGACATTTTGCTCTCAACCTTGTTTATTTTGCATGCGACAGTAGATGCCTAAATACAGAATATGTTCAAACGTAGTCCGACCTATTCGGTTCCGTCCTTATGTCAAGAGAGTGAATAGTTGGGGCAAAGATCTCCTTTGCACTTATGAGAAATGTCTTCCTTGTTCGTTTAAAAAAACTCCCTCAATTTATTCCACTGCACACCCTGAAGTAGCTATCAAAGTATAATTTATCACCGACCATTAACCGAAACTCAAAGTAGCGTTATTTGAATGTTTCATTGTACACATATGTTACTGTATGACAAGATAAAAGAGAATGGTACCCGCGTTCCAACTATTTCATAGCCTGAATAGATGCATGTAGCCCCCGAGTCAGCTTTTAAGACAATATATTATCCTCAGCAGGTTACACTCTTAGCACCTTGAAATGCCGCGTGGTCCCACTGGAGCAGAAAAATAAGAGGTCGTGGGGTAAGTATGTATTTGGATACATCCATTCTAGTAGCTTTATCTTTTGTTGCAGAAGAAGGGATGCAGCACTAGTTTCAGGAGCTAGGTCATTCGGCAGATCTTCTGAATTGAACGTCTCGAAAGTGATTAGCCGAAGATGAAACGTGTAAAATCATCAAGGGATTACTCCGTACCTCGGTAGTCTTAGGGGCAACTGTTTGACTAATCCTATGACCCGGGTTCAAAACCCACTTTCGCGTATCTGGCGAGTGAAGTGACCAAAGATTGATGTAAGGGTTCCTGTAGTACGCTTCCTCTCTCCGAAACCAGCGCTAGACAACACTCTACTCAACATGAGCATGAATTTTAAAGAGTTCAATACCATAGATTAAATGTGAATCGATCAAAGTGCGAAAAATCAGGTTCTAGATCGGCAATCTTGAACGTACCGTTCTCCTTCAGAACTCGAATCTATTTTTCAAATTACATTTATTCAACAA
This sequence comes from Moniezia expansa, assembly GCA_019097775.1. Lineage (NCBI taxonomy): Eukaryota > Metazoa > Platyhelminthes > Cestoda > Cyclophyllidea > Anoplocephalidae > Moniezia > Moniezia expansa. The sequence continues at coordinate 3,089,212 of JADFDV010000052.1, forward strand.
TTGAGAACAGTTTTTTTTTTAAAGCCAGGCTAAAATAACCTTTATACCTCAATGGGGAGTGTAAGCACTTTTCTGTCAAAAGTGACTACTAACTTCAGTGGTCGATAAAAGCTTCTTCTTTAGTTTTCGGGATGGAGTTATATTAGTTACAGGGTGCGACTTGTTCCAAAGCAAAGCTCGGTTTTTGAGAGAAAAGTGAGATGCAAAGGTTATTCATGAAATTTTGATCAAGAACTGACTCAAAGCACGCAGATCTATACCTTCTTCTGCTCTAGCAGATATGAACTCAAACTGGGGAAACGATAATTGAAAGAAAGAATCTCAAAAGTGGAAGACTTTTTCTTGCAGTGCAGAAGGTTGCATCAGGACATATGTTGTTACCCTCAATCAGAGCTGAATCTGCTGCAGTATGACTTTCCATTGCATGAGATGCCGCAATCTCATGTTTGACAATGCCCCGCCTAGGGCTTTTAATTGTTTGAAGTGAATAGGTTGCATCCAAATTCGCTATTATATGCTCTCTTTTGATCCTGGACCTAAAGTAAGTCTCTGAAAGTCATTAATCCCTTGGTAAACAGTCCAAAGGTCTAGTTGAAGGGTCCGCAACTTCAGCAGTGCCATCTTTTTCGATTAGTCGCAAAAGCGAAGTCAAAGTACAGAAGTAGAAGAACGAAATGAATGAGAGACTTTATCTACAGCGGTAAGCTTCTGTGGGAATGAAATTTCATGATTTTGATTGCTTTTACAGTGCTATAATTGGATCCATTGTGAACAAACCTATTAACGGATTCCAAGTGCTAAGCATAAAACATGAACAAACCATGGACTAAACTAATGGTGCCAGTGATTTAAAATGAAACTCAGAATAATATTTTACACAAATCAGAATCTCGTGTAATAAAATATCGTGCTTCGAGGTTACAGTAAAGGAATGCATTCTGGCCGCTCACACGAGAAACAAAAGAACAAAGGGTTTGGCCCCCAAACAGCATCAATGCTGTTGTTAAGTATCTACAAACGAATTCAGTAGATTTTTTAGTTCCTAAACATGGCTGCAGCAGAACTACTGATTGTGTCATTGTGTCAGGTTGGCCCAACATCACTGAATTCCGCGAAATGCGCACCCGTCGAGTCGATATAATTAAGTAGCCTCTCTGTCACCATCGACGTATTCAACTATGAAAATCTCACCTCAACTTGTTCCCGCTGAATCATTGGAAGTCTAAGGATTTCATAACAGTTTACGACGCAATAATAATATATTAGCTCGTCTTCATCGCGTTGTGTACATCGTCCCCGAGCATTAATAAATTAGTCCCTTGATTACAAGAAATCTATTGTCACTCACCATGGCAACGTGGAGAAGAGTCTAGAAACGGAACTCCATTAATGAGCCGAGCTTCTGCCAAATAGGTTGCATTAGGGCAGTGAAGGAGTGTCCCTAAGGATTCCGAGTATGACTGCCGTTTATTGCAATAGATTAAAACAAAATAATGGTATGATTCAACAAGTTGTGCAAAAGTCAAATGATAACCAGTTAGATAGAAAATTGCCATACCTAATCAGTTTTTCAACAGAAAATGTATAATTTCAATGACCAATGAACTAAATTATTCATTCCTCAGAAGTCCGCTCACATAAAATTGCAGGCGAGACCCAGACTATCCATCGCCATCGGGAAAATAGCAGAGATGAATTGGACTTAACGTAATTCATTTTACTCTTCCACGTATTTTTGTGGCCGAGTGGCCGAGAGCTCTGCCGTTGCTGTTGGTAAATACTGGCGTGATCAAAGTGTGACCTCCCTTCAATGCTCTATGAATGGATTTCTCTTCGAAAATTGCCAATCTCTAGCCCTTTACTGCCAATTAGTTCCTTTACGAAGGATACATAAATGCAAAGAGCAACAATAGGAACTTTCAACAGGCCAAAACATCTACTCGGTAGAAGTATTGTTTAGTAGCCGAAATACTTGAATGATCCCAAGAATTACGCTCGTTTTACCATGAGTTTCATCGAGAGGTAATGCAAGTAACCTTTGTATTGTTAAATTCGAAATAATTAGAATTCATTTGTTGAAATGCGTTTGACCATATTTATAGACTTTAAATTGGAAAGTAAATATGAAAAGTTCGGCATGAAAACTATTTGGTCGAAATTATCTAATGACTGTTTTTTTAACAGATTTCGTTTAAATTCGATATAACTACACCAGCTTTTACCACAAGGATATAATATAATGATATAAAAAAGTGTTTGCAGGATTCAACTTTAAAATAAACAAACATTGCACACTGGTATGAATATTAAAAGTACGATAAAAACCACACAGCAGAGTGTTTCATTCAAACAAATCGAACAAATCTGGACACGATTAAATTCAAGTATAATAAAAAATTTAATATAACGCGAACGATTAAAATAGAACTAGAACTTATAAATCGTTGATTGAAGTTGCAATTCACTACGCAGTTTCCTACTCAAGTGACTTGAAGGTTTAGATCATGGCCACTTCAAGATTTTATCCGGTTATTCACTTAAACTTAAAATTTATCGGGAAAGAGGATTCAATGGGCTTGCTTTCGTCGGCAATTTCAACGAAATCTGCTTTCATTTTTTTCTGAGCCAGGCTTACGTAAAGCCAATTTGGTTAATGCTTCGTTTGGATTGTTTCCTGGTGAGTAATGGTACTCAACGTCCGAGATCAGTAATAAACAAAATTGAAGAACTGCATATAATTTATTTCACCGAGAAATCTTCACTTGATTATGAGAAAACTCCTTATTGAATGCCTGAGTTCGCAGAACTACCCCTTTGAGAAACTGGCATGAAACCCGGGCACTTGATAGTTCAAACTTATTAATGAATAAGACCGAGATGAAAACACGCCTGGTTTAAAAATTCCTCCAATATCTTACTTTCTAAAAATAACTTTTGTCAGCAAAACTTGGCAGGTGACACTGAAGGGAAGGGGAAGGAAACGTCGAAAAGGTAGGATACAAATTGTGCGTTTCTCTGACGATAAAAAATGGCCGCCATATTATAGAACCAGAAAGAAAAAAAATATTTTCTAATGAAGCTTGGAAGATAGCTCTATAGACTTCAAGCATGATTAAAGAACGCTGTTTATTGCACCCCATAAAGGCGGAAAACGATGAGCACTGAAACTCAAAGTTGGGTCAGAAGAAAGGAACAAATCATAGTGCTCTTTCAAGCTATAAGACTTTGAGGTCGCCAAACTGCAGAGTATTCTATTGAAATTATCCATGTTTGCAGCTTTAGCCCCGCTGGAACAATATGGTTTGGTTTGTTATAAATTTTACGGTTTGCGCAGTCTAGTTATTTTCAGGCAGTAATACATTGATCAGGCATTTTAATGGTATCGTCGGCGGCTTATTCCACCATTTTTGGAAAATGCCGCAAGGTTAAATTTTGAAGCCGCTAAAATATTCACACAACTAAGGATAGAAGGAAAGAAGGCGCTGTCGGCAATTAAATAAATCAGAAATAGTTATTAAAACTTTCATTTCGTCTTGTTGAAACCTAAAATTGAATTTTGGAATTTAATCTTGTCAAAACTGGCGTTAAATAGAGGTCAGACTGATTGCAGGTTGGTGAAGGTATTGATCGAGATCCTCGGCCGCTTTTAGATCCTCTTGAATGGAATCGGTCCATTCCAAACGTATGATTTTGTGATTTTGGTCATTCTACATACTAGGCATGACCTATCATCACTTAAAAAGGAAATATACCAAACATTAACGGGCGTTGAGAATGCCATCGTGTCGCAGAAAAGGTCTCATGCAGAATCTAGCGGTGCAGTTTCAAAAGAAGAGACCTAGATGAGACAGACAGCCTCTCTTAAATATTTTGGGAATTCGGTCTTATGGGCACGAGTAAAATCTGGTGAGAACTTGTTTAAAGTTAATTTAGATTGTCGAGCTAATGGTAAATGACTGCTATTTTCGAGTGTTTTTCGACCATCAACAATCACGATTCTACTTACTTGATTTAAGGGAATCATTGAAGTACCCAATTTATAGAAATTCAAACAATTGAAGACGCAAAATGATTCATGTCTTTATAGATTACTCCCACTTTTTCACAGATAACTGATATATTTTCGTGTCGTTTCGGGGAACAAAGTGATTACATCATAATGAATCGCTATTTATTTGGGGTCTTGACATTGTAACTGATTCTAGTATGCTGAATTTTCGTTATACCATCAGTCCTCTTAAAAAAGGACCGAGAAAAATCTAATAAGAATCAGTATCCAGTGGTTTTTAATTTTCGGATGCAGCAAGAAGGGCTCACTTTTGTTTCCTTGTTATTTTTTTAATTAACCACCTTCTGAATACCGGCCATAGTAAGCCATTCGAAATGTGCGTAAATAGATTGGTATTTGGGCTATCGGTTGAGCACTAATGGTAAAATAATAAGGTATTTCTCCTCATAATATAACGAAATTTGGAACTTTTGTGGTGATTGTCTGCTTTGAAAAAAGTAGCAGGTCGGAAATGTTAGTTCAAAATCATTCAAGGAAATTTTAAATTAATAAATCTTTAGCCAATTTCCGTTTAGTCCGCCTATCCAATACTCAGTCCAAAATGCCAATTGTATTCTTTACTGTGCTCTTCTTTGGGGATGGTCAGTGATTCTGACAAATTTAGTATATAGGGAAACTGCATTTAACAGGGTCGATCTGAGCGCTGAATTTTCTCAATTGCTCTGGGAAAGCATGACTGGCACTTGTCATTTGGGTCATATTTGTTGACTTTATTTACTAACAGCATTTAGTTTGTTTGTGATACATTTATTGCTGGAATAAATTTCTCAAACTTAAAAGCAAAAATCATTGTAGCTTCAGAAACAATACTGACTTTGAAATGACAAAGCAATGACTCGGACTAAGAAATCGTTCATTTTGATGCCAATCAAAGGAAATTCTTAGTCATGTCGAAAAGAGACATCTGCAACAGGCCATTAAACATGGAAGTGAAAAGTGAAGGGTATTTTGAGGGTCTGATGGAAAGGACCTCAGATTAGAATAGCCGAAAGACAACCTGACAGCAATCAGATAAAAAGAATGCCTCCTGATTTACGAGGCGAATCAGTTACTAGTTGTATCTGACAAACATTAGCAGCCAAAGATTTTCGTTCCATGTTGTACAAAAAAAGAGCAGAGTATTTTGATTGACCAGGTCCCAAACCAAACTCTGTGTTGGCTGGACTTCAAAATCCACTTTCTCACCGAATCGTCGCCAGATTTTAATAGACTATATTTTATCTGACAAAATGACTACACTTTTATCACGTAGGCAAAGCATTTTAGCCGAAGCCTCATTTAAATATGAATGATAACCCATCTGTCAACCTACCTCATTGGCTTTATGGCCTTTGTTGAAATTCACTTAAAAGTATATCTGCCACATAACCAAGAAGGACTTGCTGTTGGAAAGCATTATAAATAAGAACAGTGACTTCCATCAGTCAATGTGAATTTATGTCAGAAGTGCTAACAAGACAACTGAATATTCCCACAAAGAATAGACTTCTCTTGAATTTGTCGTCCTACATTACTGTGGATAGATCCCTAGAAACTTGCCCTGCTATCGAAGCAACACCCATTTTGATGAATGAATGTGATGAGCACAATCAATCACTTTAATTTTTTTCATTTCAAAGCAATACCAACAAAAATTTTAATAAATTTTGCCTTCAGCCGAACAATTTGGAACCGATAAAATTTTTACTTAATGATTTCTCAGAAACTTGACTGAATGCCAAGCCGAGCAAGAAGTTGTTGCTTACCCATAAAGTCTATAGAAACTGCTGTGGTAAGCCTGTTGGAGTCAGCATAGCTAGGAAATTCATGTTACGACTCTTGCGCCTCCCTTTTATGGAGTAATAAAAAGGATTTTCTCCAAACCGTGCCTCTGTTTGTTGATTTGTCTTCAGTAATCCCACTGACTTGAAAGTTGACCTGTCCTATTCAATGCAGAAGTATTTCATGGACGATAAATATGCGTGAAATTTACTTTAACTGCCTACTGTCAAGTGCCCTAGAAGGAGGATTAGACTTTTCTTCAAACAGGAATAGTAAACCATTATATAATACTTAAAATTCAACATTAAGAGAGAATACTTTCTGAACTTTGCTGAAAAAACCTATTTCACAGAGAAATGAAGTAAATATGACTGGTATAAAAATGCCATCCCATTAAGCATTTTCCAGATACTTGAACTTCAACATTCTGAAACAGTTTTAACCAACTCTCCCAGTGCTTCATTATTATTGTATTATGCATTGGATATTTAGTTAAATATAAAAAGGAAACAATTTCATTGGTCAGCCAAGCGTTCAGGCGATAAACATCAATCATATGGTACAAAGGGACGGTAGAACTCACCTTCTTGTTCTTGCAGTAATTTTGAAGTATTTGGACTTCTTGTTGCGCATGTTTGCCATAAGTATTTGGAGCCCGAGTACATGTTGTCTGATTAGAATCACTGAGTACACACTCACTACAAATTGCAACACGACAAGCACAACAGAAGAGGCTGGCAGTCTTAAGAAGATGTTCAGGACAAAGTTGAGGTTGATTTTGACGTTTCTGACGGACAATCTCAGCCCCAGTTGTAGCTGGATGGAGACCATGTTTGAGAAGGGGTCCACGCTTGGGATGACATCGTTCTCGACACTCTTCACAGTAGAATATCCCGCATTGTTCACACCAAACAGTAGCCGCTGTACCATTTTGAGATCCGCTTTCTAATAGCCTTGCTCCACCGATCGAGAGAGGATCCATATTCAGAGGATCGGGTTCATCACAAAGCTGACATATTGGGACGCCTTGGGATCTGGACGGATTTTCCAAAGGTAGGGCATTTGTAACCGCCTCCTCACCTACTAACTTAGTAAGAACTCGTTCAAGAGCTCTATTTCTGGGAAGTTGATTGATCCCCTTTTCATCCATAAGGGCTACAATTCGATGACACGAAGGGCAAGCAAGACCATTGGTCAGACTTTGAAGAAAGTGTTGGGGGACAGTGGAGGGGTGTGTTATCTGTGTATATCCTATAACATTAGGGCAAATTATAGTCGGCAACCGACCAGCGTAAATTCCGGCTCTGCTTGCCATAACAACACCAGAATCTGCTTCACTGACGATACTCTGCTGATCCGAATCAGTTCCTCCATGACTAGTTCCACTAACAGTTGAACTGCTACCCTCCAAATTGGAATCATTATGAACCATCGCTTCATATGCCGTAGAGGGACGCTTTTGGGAGCTGTTAGCTACCTCATTCGCTGAAATAATTGCCTGTACAGCAGCAGAAACTGTAGCATCCGTAATAGGTCGAAGAGCATTGACAGCACATGAGGAACACAATGAGTGTCCACAGGGTAGGAGAACAGGGCTAAGAAAATATCGGGAGCAGGCAGGACATCGGAGCTCTGGATCCATTTTTGCAATTCCAGAAGACTGTGAACGTCCTGACGCAGAAGAGGAGAGGGTGGAACATCGATTGGGACTCCGCATCATGAGTGGAGGGATGGTTAAATGGTCTTTAGTTGATGATGTGGTTCCTGCCATGCTAAGGTTATTAGTCCATGCCTTTTGTCAACACGGAGGAGAAACAATGTCTATACTGGACGGCAGTCGCGCATACGGCGTTATAGCATGCGTCTGGGCGAACCTGTGACAAGTACGCTTAAGTGCGGTCGTATGCACGCTACCAGGCCTCTGATTGGTTGTTGCTGTTCGTGGGTGGATGCACGATAATTCACGGGGCTGGATAGCTTATGTGGATATAAAACAGATGCTCTCAGCTCATAAGAGATATCTGAATTCATCAAAATGTTTTTACATCCTTTCCGCGATTCAAGAAGTTCGATTTACAAGAATCGTCAAAGGTAGAATTAAACCGGATGACAATAAATAACCAGCACAAATGGAGGTCAAAGAGGATCTATCGTGTCTTATGAATTCTTTTATTTACTCAGCCCATGTTTAGCTCGAAAAATAGCGTATAAGTACAGTTAGCTTACCTAGGGAACTTCAAAGCCATTTGCGATAGAGCGAAATTGTAGTGCAGACCAGAACAAATAATGTGCTGGCCAATATTTTCCTGGATTAATGCTGTCATCTGACTCCAAGCTGGGGGCATAGATGACATTTTTGGGCGCCTAAATAGTCATTCTTGATCCTCGATATAAACTTCTATTTCGCATTCACGGGGAGTCTTATCCTTTTTTTTAGTAAACTGGGTCTTCGAAAGTTTTGATTCCGTCTCTTACGATCCCAGACTCGCATGGATGACTGGTGTCAATCAGTATTCAAAGGAGGCAAAGTTTTCCTTAATCGTTATACCGATTTTCAGCAAAGAGTGAACTGGTTTGAATTTTCGTTGGCTGATTGCCAACTTAAAGAAGTTTTGGTGCAAATTTAAAGGCACAAGTATTTGCCATTCATGCATGTGTGATGACATGCATCCGGATCTGAATAGACAATTAGCACCCCAGTGCTTCCTTTGATTCCAGTTAAGATGCTTAGTAAGTTTATATATAAATCATTTATTAAATTAAGAGATAATACTTATTCACTGTAGTTTGTGAACAGAGTTGTAAAATAATATCTACAACCGAATGGCTGCACATCAACTTTAATTCAGCTTTTGGTAGACTGGAATGAGCAAGCCTAATTGCATTTCATGAAAAGTCCAAACAACATCAATCTTTTTGACATTGAGGACTTTCTCTGGCTATCAATTTTTAGTCAGGTTCTATTTTTTTTTTAAGTTGAAATAAAATAAACCATGATGAGTTTTCGCCAATAAGACTGCCTGAGCACTGAAACGTTTCTTCAGTGCTCTTTATTTTCACCTAAACTAGCAAAAAAGCCCTCATATTCCGCTTGGAATTTCGATATGATCTGTCATAAAAAGCCTTCCAGCGTTTGATTTCCAGGTAGCTGCTCTCTCTGATTAACCGGTTTTTAAGCTAGAAGCAAATCAGCCATTGAATGACCCTTGAGCAGCACAGGACGATTTGTGTCCAAGCGAAGTGTGAAACAAAAGTATTAGGAAGATTTGTTTGCCCTGCCCGGTTTTGGTGTTTCTGGTGAGAATTTGTTGATCTTCACGTATACAGGCTTTTCAAAATCACTCTATCTTAGATTGCATTAGCTCAAGAGGACCACTGTCAGCATCTGACCAGTTGGTGTGAATTATATGTTTGATTAATTTACCAGAGGTAGTTTTGCATCTAAATTTAAAGTGGCTGGTCTGCCCAATGATTCAATTCCAATTTTAATTGACCACGAAATCTTATATCTAATAGAAAGAGCTTCGCATCTCCAATTAAAGCGAACAATTTATTGCTAAGTTCCATTTGGTTTTAATCTTAAGTACTTGCTTCTGTCAACGCTTTTTTTCCTTACTAAATGTGTTAGATTAATAAACTCATGCCCATTTAAGTGGGCTTGCTCTTAAGAAGCTTTCAGCAAAAGTGTGAATGGGAAAGAAATGTGACTACTATGCTTAGGCATGAAATTAGTCAAATCAGACTGTAATTTGCTATTAAAAAGACTGAATATCTTAGGAAAAAGAAATTGAGTTGCGGGTGCTACAACTGTAAAAATATTTATTTCGGGAAAACGGATGCTTCATAGGTCCATTAGAATTTGCCTTCTGGGTGAACCGTTGAGAAGAACAGAAATGGTTCTCAAGTCAGTCCAAGACTGAATTGCTGTGTTAGTTGAATGACAGTCTCAGATGCATTAATTTTTAGTGTTAGAGGCACTGTTTTCTCCTTGCTATGCTTCAGATTTAACAATTGGAGACTAAACTGTAGTTGGTAATTCAGTTCAACAATGAAGGCACAGTCCAAGAACTGGGCCTCAAGCCCCAACTGTACTTATATTGCTTTTTACATTACCATTTTAGGGAAACATTAATACAGTTCAGACATCCTTAAATATGGTAACAGCAATATTAACCCATTGTTAATTGAAAAGTTGTCTATTAAAGTGTTAAGATCCTTGGTTAGTTTAGCAGATGGCGGATTCAAAGGCAGAAAAGGTTAAGAGATTGATACCTCGTTAAAAAATTGAGCACTCCTACCATAATAATTCTTCCTTCTCCAACTTCGTATAGCTGTAACCACCTAAAACTTCTCTGAGGCCTCATTTTCGTAAGGACACCTGCTCAGTCACGTCGTTCTCATTGGGAGTTCTCTCTGATTACTGATCCTATCTAATTCCAGGATTTGACGGACCTCTCTTATTTATTTCTCCCTCGTCATTAAAGCGATTATTGCGAGTGGTGGTCTCCAAGCCACCAAGTTGAATGAATTGTAGAGAACTGCTGCCCATTTCCAACTCTGTCCAGAATTTCCATTGATCGCAAGCCCTCAATCACTTAGAAGGCTGACTCGTTGTAATCTTTAACTATATCTATTAAAATATCTTTGTAGATTTTGAAATAGGGAGCTTGATACTACAACCGGGGGCGATGATTTTCAATCACTACTTTTTCATTAACTGACCACACATCAAGACGTATCATTAGAACGGAGACCTATCTCTGGACTGCTAAGAGTAAGTTCGTTTCTTAGTATATTCATTCGAATTCTTGTATGATCGGAGCATATGGGCTGGCTTGAAGGTTGTGTGTGACATAAGTGATAGCCATTGAGAAGGGTGGGTGAAAGAAAGATCTCCAAGTCGGTCAATTATTAATCAGATCATATGTGGCTCGCCTTTAGATTATGCACTGCCAAGAGTGTTGAGTGATGAAGCATTTAGGCATTAATGTACTTTCCTTCCTTCGTGTTTCTCCTACTTTATTTGGCACGGTGGCGATTTCTTTTCAAGGCCGCAAGCAGTTTTAATTAATCGAGGGATACCTGACGATTATTCGAGTTTATTACGGCCAACCGTGTGCAAAGATTCTTCAAATTTAGAAGAATTAATTGAAGTGTCCACAATAGGGAAATAGAACTAAATTAAATGTCCATCTTAGTCTGTTCTGCATATGAGAAATGCAAATGAATGCTATGAAGTGAATTCCGGAGCCTTGTAATAAAATCATATGGAATGGCCAACTAGCCCAGTTAAAATTCTATAGTCAGCAAATTGAAGGCAAACTAAAATATTTGCGCCTAAGTGTGTATGATACCAATACCTGAACGACTAGATAGATGGTTAATATACAGGCGTGGCATTCGGTCGATTCTGCTCTTGTATACGGGACTTTCTTGACTCTTATCGTACCGACAATTAGGTTCGTTTCTTCAGCAACTCCACCGTTTAGCTCTGGGATCCTGTAGCCTAAAGGCTTGTTTTGATGTTTTCTTGAGATATGCATTGTAGGATACTGTTTAGATCTGGTATGCAGAGTAGCTTTCAATACCAGTCTCTTGCCCTCAGCACAGCCTCTTCACAACAAAATACGATGAAATTGTATGTAGCCTTGGATATAACCAATATAAGCAATCCAATTTTACTTTATATCTGCCTAGCCCTGAACACAGTAGTCTGATGGATGTTCCATCTTGATATGTCTGTCTGCAAATTCGACCTCTTAATTGGTAAACAAGAGTGACGAGATTCTGGAAAACAGTTTACTGTACTAGGGGAATTCCCTCACAAAATGTGCTAAAAAGGGCCGATTATGTACATCTAAGTGCTTAAGTTTTAAATCCCGATGCTGAACCAGAAGATACAACACATAGATAAAAACAATATATGTGCTTAATTGACTCCAAATTTTGGGAAGTCCGTGATTTTAACACATTTTAGCTAGAATCATTGATCTTCAGTGTTAATTTTTTTTCAAGCCTATCGCGTGAGAAGAGACAATTTCGAAATAAACAAATTCAAATTAGACTGCGCCAAAGTAAAACATCCAATCGCCTAAACATTATCATGATTTGAAATAGAGAAATGGTATGTTGGATTTGTCATTTTTTAGAGTTAACAAAAGCAATTAATTCACCTTGAAAGTTATGCCCATTCACAATGTCTATAAAGTATCATTAATTGGTGCCGATCAAAACAACTTTTATCAATTAAACCTAAAAATGTTTTTGTGTACGTTCTTGAGAATCTGGGTATCACAGTTAACATTTAAATCCAAATCGGTAATTATTCCTGTAGAAATAGCTCATATTTTATTGCCACTCATTAATCTTTCAATCTACCGTAGATTATGTGATTTTGTTATTAATCACTATCAGACTTCGCTACTTTTATCTTTAAGTAGCACATTTGGTTACATCATAGATCACATTCGCTTTTGAGGTCGGTATTGCCGCCATAGGATTGCAAGGAGATGGTGGTTGAATTCCTCTTAAAAATTTATGGAATATACATTTTCTCGGCACTTTCAGATCTCGCGACAATATCCGATCGAAAGAGAAGCCGAAAACTGCATCTATTCACTTGAAGATTGCCACTAAGATCGTCTTAGCTGAGTGTCTCAGCATATCTTATCTACTATTTTAAGTGGAAATGAAAAATGATAGAATATCACGTCTACATTGAGGAAAAAACTGCGGATGGCAAAATAATATTTTTAAGGATCACAGAGAGTACTTTTTGGATCCGACCGAATCCGATGTGAATTGTGGGTTGGTAAATGCAGCTCGTGTTTCCAGCAGAGCTTCGAAGTTAAATAACCACAACTTACAAACTCTATTCAGCTTTCGAAACCAATGCCTTCCAACTTGCTTCCGTCTTGGTAACCAAACAACGTGCTGCATAAATGACTGCCCAACTAACAACCACAAATGACTCCCATCAAATATAGATAAGAAAAGGAATTGTAAATCCGAACCGATCACAAGTTTCAAGTAATCTTATATCATTTCGTTTCCTCCCATCTGTTGCCATGACTGGAATTCCAATGTTTATGCAACTGGAGTACAGAAGAGAGAGATTTGAAGGGTTTCATCAGCAAGCCTCCTTCCAACTTGATTTTTTGGCCACATCTAGTGACAATGGTTAATTCGGAAGCCGGTTAAAAGTAAGAATGTGAAGCAGAGGCCCTTATAAACTGCCACACCCAATGAACCAGCACTTGGTGAGTCAAAGGTTAAATCACACCCATATAAAACATTGTCAAAGGAAGGGCAATTAATTGGGGAGATCCTTGGTCCGCTGTATACCAGACCCGATAAAATAGATCTATAAGAAGATCATCAGGAAGTCATTCGAAAAAGATGACTCTTCAATGATACCATAGAAGGTGAAAGCAAATAATACGTGATGCCAGTTCGAAATTCTTGCCTTCGTTTTCCCCCTTCGTTCGCAATGTATTTCCTCAACACGGTAAGGTGCTCTACTGTTTTGTAGTCATCCGATCCTTTACGTCTTCGAAACCTATATTCAAATAATCAAATTTCGAAATATCTCTGAAATACGTGGTTAGTTCATAAATTTAATGGCGATGCGATGTAATTTCGGGATTAGATTGGCAAAAAAATGATTTCACATAAGAGGTCTCAGTATATATTTATTCGTTCAGTGAATCGCTCCAAAATGCTCTCATGAAGTGCCTGAAATTCAGTAGAAAAGGCCTAATGTATGTGGTTGGTTTTTTTGCTAAGGCAGGCACAGAGGTCTGAACATTTAAAAGTTATGGAATTTCATATTCAAATTATCCCATAGAGGTCGGTTAATGTGGCAAGGTAGTCAAATTCTTTACATTTTATTTGCTGTCAAAATCGACAAGATAATTTAGTTATATAACTCTTTCAGTAGATCAAATTAGTAGGATATGTGCATTTCCCCACACATTTTCCGTATTAAAATAAGGCAATTATGTGACTGTATAAAAGCCTTTCCTATAAGATTTTGAGCACAACTGTTGGATTTCCAGGGTTTGGAGATTTTTGCATTCTCTGGCCTGTAGAAGTGGTAGTCAAAGTGCCCACAGCGATGCGACTCGGGCTTATCGGTTTTTGTTGATATTTTGGGTCCTGTGTATGGTGCTATCAATGGTTTAGGCTCCTCTACCCAGTTCATATTTTCGCTGATTTTTATGCTGGTGATAATGGTTTTAATTTCATTTCAGTCAAAAAGTGAAAAAAATGTTACCAAAGCTGGGCGTTTGAAAATGGACGGTGAGGTTAAAATTTGAAAGCGCTAGCTCTTAACGCGTTTTTTGATCTAAATACTGCCCTAGACTGGCTGAATAAGGTAAATTTGCTTTATCAGTTTGTCTAAGTAAGGTAGGTTATGATGCCGACTTACTTTCATGGCTGCATCCAGAAGTTTTAAACTTGAATTAGTCTTTTAAGAAGACACGCAGCAAAATGAGGATGATTACATTTAAATGAGTAGGAATTCTTTGTGTTCCTATATGTTTTCAGTAATTACAATCTTGATCAGTTCGATAGCGATAGGATGGTTGGACATTTATTGAATTCGCTGTTTTGTGGCTTGGAACTTATTATGTGGTCTAATTACCAGTTATTGCCTTATTTATTACAACATTTATGTAATGGCAGCAAACTTAGTATAACAAGCGAAAAATCACATTTTGAGGTTGGCATCAAACACTAACCCACATAAGTTGTCAGGAAATTCCAATGACTGGATTTATAAAGTACTTCAGAGATCAATTTCATTGGCTAATAAGGAAACACTGATAATCATTTTTGACCAAACCCTAGCTAATGGTTCGAATTCGACACGAATTAAAATATTATAGGCTTGTAAGATTGTTAAAATATGGTGGCCGACATGAAGAGAACAAGATAAGCTTAATTTGTCGCCTAGATTAATAATAAGGATTCAATGAAAGGTAATTGCATGCACTTATTAATGTATTGCTGTTTTGAATTATAGTATTGCCAACAGTAACTTTACATTTGTAGACAATGAAAACAGCCAAGTTATCTCAGTTTTGGTCTCTCGACGCTGGCTGGGCTGCTTCAAAATGGCAGATCGACGAGAATTCACTTGCAAAAAGAAAGTATTTTAAAGTAATAATATTCCAAAGGCAGCATCAAGTTAAGAATTGCTTTAATTGTTTTACTTTTTAAAAATTGAACATTAATAAAATTATGACCTTGAAACTACACAATTTGATGTGCGAGACTCTCGAGTTGCTTCAGCTTTCCGTCCTTGATGCTGTCTGTCGTGATATGTGAGTTGAAATACTAGAATTGCTGGGCATAGCTTAAAAGACCAGAGTTATTTCAAAATGACTTTTCCTTGTTCGTCACTGAGATTTATTGTATTATCAGTTCCACGCGTTCTTTGGAGTTAATTTCACTGTTTATGAATATATCATATATGAATATATAGATTAATGTTTCGAAGCAATAGCTTGACAAGTTCTTCGGCTGAGGTCTTTTAGCCCTCTATCCATAATACTTGTTCATTTCCCCTGTATTCGTAACTACTGTTTTATTGTTCTATTATTTTATATTCCCTTGTGCTTCTTCGATAACTTTATTTTCATCTATTTTTTTACCTGTTATATTTACTGATTGGACGTTCAAATAGCTTAGCTAGCAAATTGTTACCAAAAGTATGATGTAATCTTAGTTACGTTTATGTTACTAGCTTCAGATATCGCGCCATATAGCGCCTCCCAAAAGGATCGATTAAATTTCTTCGTATCTGGGTGCACTAAACCACTTTGGATGTATGTTGCAAAGTTTTCGCATAAAACCTGTTAGTTCTAATTTTTTAGGCAGACTGCCTTAGAGCTTACAAGATTATGTGAATAAGTGGGGGAGTGAGTTGCCCGATGGTGAAACAAGGCCGTTCAGTCAACAGATTTTCCCATTCACCAAGCAATCCGATAGTTGCTGTAATAAAGGCATTTGAAAAATCAGCCTGTATCCTGTTTTCTCTTGAATTGTACAGTTTTGATTCTCCTCGTGGTCTATCTAATCTGGCTCGTCCGTAATCCTCCACTGGAGGAGCCCAGCTTAGCTGGTTACCACGTGCTCATTACTGGCGGTTCCTCCGGTATAGGAATGGCCTTGGCCGTTGAGGCACTTCGACGCTCTCCTAGGCGCCTCACTCTCGTGGCGAGGAACCCTGAGCTTCTGGCGGAAGCACGAGACGCTCTCCTTCATGCCCACAGCGGCTGTGGCACTGATATTCGCACGATTTCTCTCGATATTACTGCACCCTATGAAGAGATCAGGAAAACGCTGGTGGAAACTAACAATGGTGGGCTACTATTCTTTTGTTATAAGTAAAATTTTAGGTATCTAGCCATAATGAGCATTGACACTTCCGAAAATAGTTACAATGTTCCCTGCTTCTTGTTTTTAGCAAAATATCATTGGATATAGCCCATCCGTACCGTCTTAGTCACTGAAATATTTAACCGTCAATAGATTGAAGTCTTCGCAGAAATAAGGAGCCTCCATAACTGGTCAGGATTCTAATCCGCACTTTAATGCAAATTTGAGTAAAGCCTCAGTAGGTCAATTGAAGAATGTAATAAGGTCTAAAACTTGAGACTCCACCTTCGAACAGCCGTTTATTCACGAGAAACTATAGGTCGCTAACAAGGTAGGCATGAATTTAGAAGCTAATCTATGATGTCTCCTTCTTACGACTACCTCGAAATAGCGACATTTGTGGCATAGATGAACAGAGGAAATGGGTGAGAGATGGGTTTGTGCTTGGCAACAAGGTGCGAGTTTCTGTAAAGGTGGATGGATCAGAGGATGCCACGTGGTGTGATGTTATGAGGGAGTCTCGCAAGTACATTGTTAGGTTATAAGGTTAGTCATACAGGCAAGAGTTAGAGTGATATCAAGACAGATGCGGCTAATAAAGTCGCATAGATCACTATAGTAAAGGATAGTGGGGCCCAAATATGCTTCTGAATCACGCGCGAGTGCCTTTGGACTGAAAACTGCTTCAAATAACCTCGCTTAGGTGCGGTCATTTACTAGATCATAGCTGACCAATGGGTGTGGAAGGTGGAACTTTCGGTACCCCTGGAATTCATGAATTTACGTTCTCAATATTCAGTTAGGATCCTGGATCTTCTTCAATTCTTGTATAGAAGCATATACTTGTCTTTAACGACATTGGTTAATGTGGGCCAGTCTTGCTTCTCGCCGCGGCTGCTAACCATGCTTAGCAAAGTACTCTGTGCCTTGCAGCCTGAAGTAGGGTCATTTGAACTCTGCTGGAAGCATCTGAAAAGCGAAATTGAACTAAGTTCCGGTTTTCTCAGCAATTTAGTTGGCAGTTTGAAATGTACCGCCTTAACCATCCTTCTCTTTTGTAAGCTCCAAACATCTAAAAATGAGATATTTGTGTTCGTTGGATTTCGCCTTGTTAGAGTTGTAGTAATCTTGTTTAAAATGCTAGAACATTTCAGTAAGCATCATTAGTGCAATTACTTTAATTGAAATCGCTACATGATCGTCACATTGACAGGGGTCTGCCTTCAATCAGCACAAGGAGGTAAGGATGAAATTCACTCATCCAAACATTTATCAGTAATTGCAGGATAAGTTTTCAGCACTCATTGGAAACTTCAGGTACTCAGCAGGCAAACGGCAGGGAAAAAAACAGAGCGTTTCTCATTCAGCCATTCCAGTTGAAGATTTTGGTATCGGTTGCGTTCAACTATCACCTGACTTTTTGGGGCTTGAAGTAACTTTCCGTATAACATATGAACACTTTTTCTTTGAGTCATTTTCTTTGGGATCGATTGTTGTGTTATTTATTCTGTATTGTTCAGGTTTTGACAGATGACATTTTTTTTAGGTTTGGCTGGTACGATTTTCTACCTAGACATTTTCTCCCTCGTTATGCACGTCAATTTAAATGTTACGGGCTCTCAAGTGCTCAAGCATCAGACTGCTTTTCATTAAATTCTCTCGCAAGGGTGGATTACGCAGAATTTAAGATACCTTCGTTTAGAATTGGGAAGGCTAACTTTTCTAAAGGGACTGACATTTGATCAGTTTGCGAGTCAATCAGCGCTCCAGCTGCCATTTTCTGTCATCTGCTTCTTGCCATCTGCGTTATCTGTCTTTAATCCATTCATTGGTGAAAAACACAGACGGTTTTTTGTGGTTTCGAGGGGAAGGCATCTGTTCTGCCATAGTTGTCTATGCATTGCTTTTTTTCGTTTTTGCACACACGGAAGTGCGCACTGCTACTGTTTTGTGGTTTCATATCTCATTTTCAGCTTTGACACGCCTTCTAACAGTGTCTAACCATTGAGCCAGGCATTTGTCGCTACTAAAATTTGTTTTGATGATGTTACTCAATTCTTTCATTGGGGTAATGCGCTAGTCATTTTAGAATCGGCCTCGCGTGCTTCGCCACATGTAAAGATGGTTGGGGTGACTGAACTTAACGTAAAACCTAAGTTCGACACCATCTGTTTAGCCTATTGGTGGTTATGTCCTCTTCCTTCTGAAAGTATGCGGTAGTTAAACAGGTTGATTCTCCCCTCTCTTTTTCAGGGAGGCGGGTACTTATTATCATAGTCTTGGAGAATTATACGTTCTTAGTTTTTGAAACGGTTCTATGTCCGATAGGCAAGTTTCGCAGGTATGGAGTGACATCTTAGTGCGTTTTTTCCATTGCTTCAAATGAAGGTCTTGAAGGTTTCTGCATTAAGTTTTTTGACCGTTTTGTTAGTATTTGTCCAATTTGAACTGAATCAAGCCCTAGAAGAGGAAATACAAGTTGCTCTCTCTGCCAGAAGGGGTGGATATGGAGATGGTCTTGAGATTGGTTCGCTTTATTATCGGATTCCTGTTCGGTGATAGGTTCACATTGTGACTAGTCTCGAAAGATGTTTTCCCCCGTAGTCGCACTATGCTGTCCTGACCTCCGCACCTGCACCTCCGAAGTGGAATTGCATCTTGTTGTCAAGACTTGTGAGTCTTAATGTCTGGGCTCGTGTAAATCATGTTTAGCGTGCATCATGCTGGCCCGCTCCCTAACATCGCCTGTTTCTCCTAGTTTATCGATGAACCCTGGACAGTCTTGGACTCAACAGGTCACAGAACGTTGAAATTGCAGGATTTACTGATTCAATTTTTTTGTCTTTTTTAGGTTGCTTCTCACTAGCTTTCTTTCTAGGCTATTTCTCTTTTGAAGCCGCATTTATTGAAGCCATGGGTTCAGATTGTAGGGGGATTTGTTTACTACAAGAGCCCCAGAGTCCATTATCCTTTGGTCTCATTAGCCTAGCATATTTTCATACTTGACTTCGTGTCTTGTCTGTTGTACACAGCACCATATTGTTTTTTTCGTCCTATTTGTTCGATCTCATCAATATTTTCTACGATGTATCAGAAATTGTAGACCCTCGATTCACTTTAAATGCCTTATCACTCCTCTATTTTAATCTAATCCACCCTCTCGATTGTAATTCATTTGATCTATATTATTTTGTCTACTCTATAGGGCGTTGTTTTGAATCAACCACCAGCAGTGATATTCATCTCTGTCCTCAAATCTGAATTATTTTAATGCTCTCATCCTTTTTAGTTGGCGTGGTTGACGTTCTAATAAACTGTGCTGGCACGTCGGTAGCCCGCACATTTGAAGATACACCACCACAGATCTACGAGGATTTAATTCGGATCAACTATGTAGGAGCAGTTAACGTGACTAAAGCCCTTCTGCCTGACATGTTGCTACCCGGTCTTGCTGTCGATTCCAGAGGCGAAGGCGAAAAAGTCATCCATCCTCATGAACGACGTATTGCTTTCTTCTCCTCTCCAGCCGCTCAGATACCCATTTACGGCTTTTCGGCGTACTCTGCCTCGAAGGCAGCTCTCTCGTCATTTGCAAACATCGTTCAACAAGAGTTAGAAGATGATGGGATCAAGGTTACGGTTGTTTATCCTCCAGACACGGATACACCCGGTTTGGCAGTGAGTAATAATAGTAGTAGCCCCGCTTTATTAACCGTTTTTTATACAGCTATTGAGATCAAAGGATAGTATTTAGAGATACTAACAGGTCGGATTGGTAGGATGCTGTGGGTTGGTCAATAAAATAGACTGCACACGCCGTTGATCGAAATGTTTGCGACGAACATATGGACCAACTTGTGAGTAAACTGATGCACCTTTCGGAGACGAGTCTGTTAGATCATGCTGGATGGCCTCATAACAAAAAGAAAGGGGTTTACACCTGAGTCAAAGCAGTCCCAGTGCTTTTCTCACTCACTAGTCTCTCCAGCAGTAAATGATCCCTGAAGTGCCATCTTTGTTGTATGGTGTCCTCTTCCGGTTCTACCCACTCTCCGGTCGACAGTAAACCCAAAAGCCCAGCGCCCTGTTGGTTGAGAGCCCCTTATCTGTATCGCTCTCTCAAAAATAAAAGTGATCCTTTGCAGCTTAGATGTTTCGAAGGTTGGTCATACCCACCAAATCGCCGTATTTATCGGCTAGACAGCTTTATTTGGTCGTTTCCAATTCTGCCTAGAGCCTTCATTAACCGCCGACTCTTATTTTCTCATGGAGTTCCCGTTACCAATCCAGAACCGTGAGAAAGTGAGGGCTGGATTGCCTTTTGGCATGAGAACATGTGAAAAACTGGTTTTATACTTGCCACTAAATTTTGAAGTAATTATTAGCTAGACACCGCTTAAAGTTCCCTCTTTAATCTCATCAAGACATTTGATATGCAGAAATGGCATGATGAAGAGGTACGCAACAAAATGACGTGGGACTCTTGGCGATGCTTAAATCAAGATGGTGCGTGTATGTATCTATGTTCACCGTCTTTATTTTGCAATATTTCGACACAGCGTGGATACTCGATCTAATAGTGTTTCATAAGGCCTCATATTGCTAAAAGCATCAGTTTCAATTACCGCCAATCAATTCGCTTTTTTTGTGTTCTTATTTAGTCCATTTGATTGGCAGTCAACTTCTGTTCTTCCAGCTGAAGCAATGAATGGTAGTGTTTTATGCGTCATTATGAATAACACAGATTTCTCCCTGCAGTACATCTTGATCAAATCATAGTTTCTCCAGTGTTTTTGACAAGTCAATCTGGATCCAGTAGAGTCAGTGAGTCATTGATAGAGAATCCCATCATAACCGCCCAAGTCTCATTAGCTATAAGGCAAAATATCGAGGGAACACATGTGAACTGCGAAACATCGAAATACTGACTGCTTGCAAATCTTCACTGAAAACAATCTTTGTAGACAAGCTCACTGCTACCCAAGAGCGGCGAATTTCATTCACTGCCGATAGTCATCCCCGATTGTTTTAAAATAACGACAAATAAATGGGCAATTAAGATATCACATTCATGGCTAACAACCAGGTTTTAATAGATCCCACTGTCTCAAGCTATGGGAAGATGCTAAGGGCGAGAGAATTTAAAGGCACGGTTTAGCCACCTCCTAAACAGATAGTAGACACGTAGTCTACTAGACTTGGTTAGAACTGATTATAAACATGGCTGAAATTATTTAGCTTAGGTAGACTATCGGTTATTGTGCGTACGCTTGGATCTACTTAATATAAACTAGCAAGCCGTCAAGCTCTGACCTTTCATTTCCATTCAATGACCACTGACTCGATGCGTGGCTAAAAATATTACATGCGTGCTTTGGTTCAACTTGAGTACAGTTTTTTGAACCGCCTAATTTTTGAATTTAATGTTTAAATTTGTTAGAAGGGCATTTCGGTGCTCTTTATCGCTAGGTTTAATAACGACCTGCCTTTACATTTAAATCTCATAGACTGAGAATGTGGGTAAGCCTAAAGTGACGGAGATGATCAGCGAAACTGCTGGTCTTGAGACGGCAGCGTCTGTAGCTGGTCGATCGATGCACTATATTCTGGTCGGCCGGCGCAACTGTGCCTTTGGATCTCTGGGTTGTGCTCTCCTCTGGCTCACCGCTGGGGTATCTCGGGCTCAAGAGGACGTTAAATGCCCGTTAGCCTTTCCTTTACCTCCTGTATTGGTGGCAGCTACCGAGGTACTTCTCTCTCCGCTTCTAAAGGCAGCATCATTTGGATTTGCTTATTGGATGCGCTTCTGCGTTGTAAAGTATCGTGGAAAATGAGACTAACGAACGGATTCAGCGATTTCGGCTGTTTTTTTTCATTGTGTCTTGTAGTTTTCAATTTAATGTTTGATTTTTGGATTTATCTACTTTTTGTTTACATATATTCGGGTGGTCCCTTGATGTTACAGATTAGGGATCATGTCTACGAATTCGGCAACATCCGAATTTGAGGCCTATTTATGAAGTCGATGTTTCGTTTATCTAGTTGACAGTAATGTTTATTTGGCATCACATAGTTAGAATAATGATTGAAGGTTAATTAGACTTCGATTCAAAAATTTTGGTCCAGAAGTAAGAATAGGAGATTTTTACCTGTCTGGAATATGCTGTCATCATGAATAGCGTTTTTTCATCTCCAGTATGACATTATATTGGGGCTAACATAGGCATGAGAAAATATTGGTATGATAGTACCGCAAAGCCAGAAACAGTTCGAGATGTTGCAACCTCAGTAATGAACTTGTTACTGGGACACTGTTTGTTATGGGAAATGACCTAGGTCGTAGTACTCGATAAATTATGAGTAACAAGCACTGATTGGCGCAGCTTTCTCATCTTTAAACGACTCTTAGTACAGCATTTCGTTAACATAACGGAATAACGATCATCAAGTCTATTTCTCAACAGCAAGCGAGTTACTGCTTTAATACACTCATGGTTTTCCTCTTCTTACTATCGGAGGGGAAGCACATCAGAGTAGTCGACGTTATAAACCCGAACCGCCAATAGAAAGTGATTAAGTAGTGGACTGTGCTGATTATTGATCGATCCGCACGCAAATTAGGAGTGAGAACTGCGTCCCAATGCCACACTCAAGGAATAATGATTTTGCTCGATGCAATCGATTGGTCTGATTCAAGCATTCTAAACTTCCATCTACTATTGCCTAGTTGGAGCATTTCGCTTTATCACGAGATGAATATGCATTTGATGGTGGCTGTCGGTAGTAAACAAACTATACTTTTGGCGTCAATCTCTTGCACTCTGCTGAACCTGATCTGGTGGAGATTAGCTTCTTAGTGCTTTGTAGCGTAAGATAGGCCCAAATCGAAAGCAAATAGAGCTGACCGAATTTACTTTACAGTGCTTAAGCGTCAAGTCAGCCTAGGGCGTAAAAATAGGCGCGTTCAAAACCCAAGCGTAGGACCCATTGCAACTTCGTCCCACGTGTATGGACTTCACTCCGCCCCCCTCCCCCTAGTATAGTGCAAAAGGATACTTCATTCACGATCTCAGTAATCTTGTGAGTAGTGTGATACACATTGTCAACAGCGTGCAAGTCAGGAGAGGAGGAAAAAATCATTCGATGACTAATACACTGAAGAGGGGGAACGAAAACTTAGAACAAAGATGGACAAACGTAGCAGAGTAAGCTCGAATACTGTTCCTCTAACTTGCTTGGTTCTCGTTGTTTGCACGCTACGGTGTAGTTCGTCATGTCTGCCAAGTGAACCATGTGCCGATGCACAACCATAGGTGACATTAGAAAAGAGCTAGTGGCAGCTCAGACATGGGTTGACCATCCGGCTTTATCAAATCAAACTGCGGACAAAAGTTTTAGTATACTCATATTCATATTTTAATGGGATAACGAAGAAAGGCGTCTCAAATCTTTCCTAGTTCTAGCCAACCCTAAATCACTTGTAAAAGGCAATGATTCAATGGTCTGAAAATTGACCAAATTAGCTCACAATGGCTATCGAGATTTCAAATTCTGTTTATTACAAGTTTTTGCCAGCAACAACCGAGATGAAAGCTCGCATACTGCAGAGTATTAAGAGAGGGTGAATAAAGCTTCAAGAGAGGAATCTAGAGTAATTATGAGGACTGCATGGAGGCCTTGATTTTTGCTATTCTCAAAGCCTGAATTCGAATAAGAGGATCTTCAAATTCTTGGCCTGGAGAGATCATTTACTAATAAAAGAGTACAAAATGGTATGGACAATCATCCAACCTTACGATTGAAGGGAGTAGATAAAAAAACTTGAATGCAACCACAAGGCAATTAATTGGGATGCTTTATTTCCTAATGCATCCTATGTGAAAAATTCTAATTCTCTTATATGATGCGTTTTGGTGACTGACAAGGAAATAAGTCTGAAAAATGCTCGTCAAATAGAAGCACAAGATAATGTGAAAATGTGATCAAAAGGCACGCCATTTTACGAAACATCAGAGCTCTGTTTCCGCAAACTTCGACATAACTTATTACTGTCTTAGTGCGGGATTTAAAACAGTTCGTTTGATTCTGTTAGACCACTTTCAATTTTACCCATGACGTTTCATCATGTTGTTGGGGCAAATAAATTGCGTTTATTCTAGCTACATCTAGAAGGATCCACTTTGTGGCATCGAAGTTCCCGACCCCGAAGCATTTTGGCATTTAGATGGCTGAGAGATTGATTTGCAGTGTATACGGAGTTACCATTGGCCAGCCATTGTGCCTCGGTCGTCGTCAAAGACAAAACTGACGATCGGCGTTTAAATAATCAGGTGGTTTAAGTGGTTTAAGAGCTGGCTAGGCTGTATGGTTGGGTTGAAAGACGAAAATGCACGTGAGAAGTGGTTTTCTGACGAGAAATATTAACATAGGTTGAAAGGGGCATTCATGTGAGTCAAGAAGGCGCGTGGCCATTTTCACCATGACGCCGTCTATACCAGAGTAAAGTGAATTGGGACGCAGACCGAGCTACAGACGGTTTAGGCGGCAAAACCTGAACAAAACATTTGATGGCGCTTCAAGAATCGATTTGGTATTCATGACAAATCTGACAAACGATCCTCAATAGAAATACTTGTAATTACTTTTCTCATTTTTTCTCAGTTATCGCATTGATGTGCTTATACCCTTTCATATTTTATATTCACTAAAATGGTGCAAGAGTTATATGAAAAATAGTTGGATTTAGGGTAAGATCGTAAAATTGTTTACGCAGCCCAAACGATTGGAAATTCTAATATTTTATGAAATTATTAAGCGTCTGATTTTTTCTTGCTGCGATTCGGAGTATAGTTTACTAATGATTAGAAGCCTTGAAGGCGATATTGAGGCGCCTGCACCAAGCTTGCTCGAGGCCGGAAACCTTAAGGCTTGCCCTAGTTTGCGGTCTGTTCTGGTGTCTTCATCACTTACCTAACGAGGCAAGTTTTACTAAAATGTTTAAATCATACGCGGTATTAGGCGATTTGCTATTAAATGGTCAGTCCTGTATGCGAAAAGAAGTCGCAATTATTCACCGACTTAAGCAAACCCTTGACTTTGCCCCGGCATTGATGCTAAATTTGAGTTCTATTATTTTCTTTTATACTTGTCAGATACATTATTCAAGTTGACTTGGTATCATGGAACCGGTGGCTGGAACGTCCGAATTTATTAAAAAATTGCTAACAAGAGAATGTGTAGAGTGAGTTCTCGATCACCAGTTTTGGTTACATTTTACGGTTCGAACAATATTTTCATGTTGATTAATGCTTTTTTTGTGTCTCCTTCAGTTCAGATCCATTTGTTGATTATAAGAACGGTGAAGAAGTTAACGGTTACAATTTAGAAAGCGATGGTTTCAAAAAGCCCATTATTGTTCACAATAAGACCGGTCTCCGCATGAAAGTTCCACCTTCCACTTTTGCCTTACACGATGTTGTCAAATTCACGGACCCCGGCATTGAAGTCGTGGTACTCGATGTTGAAAATCAAGCCGATGTGATGATGCCTCTCGGAGACTTCGTCCATGAGTTTTATGCTAAACCCCGTGGCCGTATTCTCAATGTACCCAGCTTCGAATATTCACGCACAAAGTACGTTTATCGTAAATTTATATGCTCTGTCCTTGATGCAAAGTAAACATGCTCTCAAATCATCTCCGAGTTTGTCGTCATTAACTTTTCTCAGTTAATCCTGATTAGAGATAAAAAGTTGAGGTGGATTCTCAGGGCACAATGTGCTAGAGTAGTCCCCTGTTCTTTTAAATTAATTGATTTTAATGGTGTTGTTTGTTCGTCAAAAATCAGTTGCTTTTTTTACTTTATGGTGGCTCATCCTAGACTCAGTGTGTTTTTTTTTAAATATCAAACTCACTGGCGCCCTTTGGTGACTGTTGTATTGTTCTTCTACTTACTTGATTGTGAATAATATTGCTCTTACATTTTACAGATTGGCCACTTATATCCGTCCGCCACATGTGGTGAAAGAGCTAAGTTTAGTGGATAACTGCTGGTCAGAGCCAGCAGATGAGGGTGATGAAATTGAACCGGCTGCTTCCGAGCAGCATTCCGTTCAGAGCTACTGTCTCATGAGCATGGGTGGTTCTTGCACTAACTTTCATATCGATTTCGGCGGGTCATCGGTCTGGTACCATGTTCTTTGGGTGAGTTGATTTCAAATACCGGCTTAAGTTGATTTTAAAGGGTGAGAAGATTTTCTACGTGGTGCCGCCGTCTAAACCGTACGTGGACGCCTATTGGGAGTGGAATGGGCTCCCGGACAAACGTCGAATTTTCTACCCGGATATTCTCGGTTAGTATTTGAGCCTAAGGTCTGCTATATCGATTTCCTTTCTGATATGGAAGAGATTCGCTTCCTCTCCAGATACACCGATCCCCTTGGCCGCATTGCGTATAAAGTCCGGTGATACGGTTTTTCTTCCGGCTGGATGGATTCATGCCGTTTATACTCCCGCAGATAGTCTCGTTTTTGGTGGCAATTTCCTCACTCAGTTTAGCATTCCCATACAACTCCAGTGAGTGCTGTATGGCTTATCTTACTCCCTGGTTAAACACGCTCTTGTGCATATTATTTTTTCAGTGTTTATCATATGGAAGTTTCTCAGGAAACTGAACGACGCTTCCTGTTCCCGGCATTTGAGAAACTCCACTGGTATGCTGCTGACGCCATCTTGGCCAAGCTGACAAGTAGGCCGAGTTTCGATGATTGTTACTGAAACGTTATCAGTAACACTTATTGCTACTTAATAATTTCAGATTGCCTTTATGTTGGACAAGAACCTCCTCCTTATCTGTTAAAGGCAGCTAATGCTCTTATCGATCCTCTTCAACAATGGCTTGACAATAGGAAAAGCGTAATTTGTGTCCCTCCTATGGGGATTTACTTGTTCCTATTTCACACTTACATTTCACATTTTCAGCTACCGAAAGGCGAGCGAAACTACTATCTCCCTGCCAGGACTTATCTACAATACGCGTACTCCACATTGATCTCCAAACTGGAGGACATAATTCAATCCTTCATATCCAAATCTCCCCCTTACCACAGTGCGAAGAAACAATGTCTGTCGAAATCGAAACTGAGATCGTCTTCTGAAGGTGGTGAGGAAAGCGATTCCACGAATCCCCTAGCTGATGCATCTGAGGTTTATCTTAAGTAGGTTACATTTTCAAGCCACAAGGCCTTTTTCAGTAGGTCACTATTAAAGTCTCAGAGTTGCCTCCCTCAACTTGAAAAGGAAAGTACAAATGAAGATTTTGAAGACGATGGCTTACAGGAAGTCCTTGAAGCTATTCCTGAACTTCGGAGTAGTACACTTGTTGGTGACCAGTGTATGTTAACGACCTACTCTGTCACCTTTTCGGCGGAGATGTCTTAACTATGGTCATGTTCTTATTTACAGACGTCTTTAGTCTTTCGGAATCTATAGATGATAGTGGAAGTAAACGAAGACGTCGAAGAGCAGTGTCAAGAACCTCTAAAAAATTCGATGATCCTGATCCAACCTGGTCAGTTTCATCTGGTAAGTCTTTATTTATATCGATTTTAATCTTGAGGTTGGAACGCGGCCTCGAAACGGTGGTCGTGTATAAAAGTCCTTCTGCATTTGCCATCAAGCCCAAGAATTCCAGATGTCTGATAGTTGGATAATAGCCTACTAATCAGATAAATCTGATAATTAAAGTTAGCGAATGCGGACAGCATCTGAGTGGCGGGCATATTGATTTCAGTATTGCTGGGTTCGGAAGGCAGTGCTCTCTAGAATTTGGGAACTTCGACCTTTGATTCCCATCATAGGACTTTGATTTTTCTTCCATTCGAGTTTCGAAGCATCTGCTGGCTTTCTCTTATTTTCTAGGAGCGTTGGTTAGGAGCAGTAATTAGTTGTACTTTTCTTCATTCTCAGTGCCTTCCCAAAGTACGTGGAAGAGTAACGGTTGAGGTCCGTTGGAAGTTAGCTGGAATCTCTCGGAGCAAATTGCGCTGGATCCTGGTTATCGAGGGATTGAGAGTGGCAGTCGGAATTGTAACGTCCTAACGAACTTTATCTTTCGTAAGATTTGACACATGCAGAGGTGAGGCATTTATATTATAGAGAACTTTAAAACTACTAGACAGGATCCTAGGCGGAGGCCCCCCTTTTTTCATTCTGGTGGTTAATCTTCGTTAGTTTTACCTCATTCATGTTAATAAAGGGTCTTCGAAAGTAGCCTAAGTTTGCGAGAACTTGTGTAGCATCAGTGGTGGGCTGGCTGAGGCTCTAGTCAAACAAAATTTCTGGAATAACCTTAGGTATCTTTTCTGTAAAAATGGTTTTGCTTAGTATCATCTTTACTATCGGTTACTCAGTAGATTTGTTCTATGCACTTAAAAGGCTTGTTATTTTTCTATTTATAGGCTCAGCTCTCACTGGAGGAAGACGCCAAAATATGTCTGTCAGAAATCCGGCCACATCAGGTCGGCCTTATTCACGTCCTCATAATGTCTCCCGTCCTAGCACTTCTCAGCATTCCTCAGTAGGTTTAAACTTTTTTTATATTTTTAATTCTCTCGTAAATGATTTAGTAATCTTAGTTTCCAATTTTCCTACAGATGTTACCAGGTAATCTCAGTAAAGGTCACGATTCTTCTTCTGGTAAGTAGATTTCTGAATCAGAATCGTGGAATGAGTAGGCAGTGTTCCCACTTGACCTCCGTATTGATTTTATGCCTTTTTTGATCAAAATGGATCGCAATGGCATTCAGTTAAGCGCACTATTTTGAGTACTGTTTTTTCATCGTTTTCACCCCTTTCTTTTCAGGTCGAAAAGTCAAGTCGACAGTTCGACAGCGTCTGGCCAAACGACTTGGACTGTAGTGCTCACTATCTTTTGGATTGAGACTTCTTGTCTCCTTTCGCTTGCAATTATTATAAATTTATATGACTCTTGTATATATATGTATCAACTCAGACTTTTTTGTGTATTCTGCAGCATCCTCTTCGAAAAATCGATGCATCCCACGTTCATTTGCACGTTTGTGTCTATTTTTTTGTGGTTCTTGAACTAAATTATAACAGAGGACTGGAATTTCGGAATGTTTGCGGTAACTGTATATAACAACTCTGGAAGTAACGGTGGTAGCCTTCTTTTTTTGAACATTACTTTGTGAAACTATTAGGACCTGGGAACAGAACGAAGATACTAACAAGACCGATCAAAAGAGCACGGAGTAAAGCAAGGGGGCCAGCCATCGCAGCATAGTGTTTCTTTCGACTCGTCTTGTCAATCTTTTCCCTTACAGTGATTGGTTATTTCAGCAACTGTCCGGAGGTTTCGCCAAAATTCACATCTTGTCGGACGTACTCTGCTCCAACCCACGAACAGGTCTCAGCTCAACTCGGAATTTATATTCCTTTAACTGGAGACCTCTCAAATTCATCTCACCTTCGAAGATGAACCGTCATAAGATCACGATGTGATCGATGGATTCCCTACCTCCCTCTTTACTTCCTCCGTAGTTCGTCCTTCGCTTCCATCCTTTTCTCTTTTTGGTTTTTCACCCTCATACTCCATCATCTGTCTTTGAGCCTATATTTACCAGGAAGCACATATTCGCTCTGCCGAGCTTCATGATAACGTTCAATTCACATTCACCAGCGCATCGGAGATGGCGACTTTTCTGTTAAGTTCACATCCTGAGGCCTCCGTCCACTTCTATTCAGATCTTTTACCTACCGGTCTAGTGATTAGGACAGACCATTCATTTGTATCATATCAATGGTTGATGATACGCATCTCGTCCTAAGTGCTTCCTTGAGGCGTAAGGCTGCCAGAGCCGTACTGGATTCTGATTGCCTAGGGATCAAGAGTGGAGGTTGAGTATGCGACGTTTTCAAGTGCCTTTTTGTATGGATTGATCCATATGGGTACATTTTTTTGTGCCCTCAATAAAGGCGATTCCATTTCATAAACCAAACGGTTATTAGGCATCCACGTTAGTAAAGAATTTCGAAGGAATCAAGTCTTCACTAGCGAACTCATGCGCTAATCCTTGGGATGAAGTCTAGATCCCGAAAATTAAAATCGAATTAACAACCTGGAATCGAATAAGAAGGACAGTAACCAACAATCTGTTGAAAATACTCATGTAGCTTCACATTTTCGTACAACAGAAACGATCTCATCGTTAAATAGATAATTTAGGAGGGCAAGAAAACCATAGAAGAAAAAAACGAAAAATACATAAAGCGAACATCAGGAGAGATGTTTCTTTGGAGGTAAAGGAGGAGGATTCCAGTCCACAATTGATGGGGACGAAATATGACTTCGCGGAGAATAACTCGATCTTGGATTCAGTTCTAGAATGGGGTCTGAATGAAAAGGAATCTCATTTCAGTAAATTCGTTTAAGATAAATAGGGATTTCGCTGATCAAAATTAAAGGGGTCGCCTACCGGGTTGATCAGAGTGCAGAGAAGAATTATGGTGACTCATAGAGGATTTTGGTGGGGGCGGTGGTGGCCGACTATCGATTGCACCACTCAACCGGCACCATCGATCCAAAGAAGCCGTCATTGTTTGGGAATTGGCGCCTCTAAAACACTGGCGGTAGTCCTCCGTTGGATGTGGTGAAAGGTCCAAGCCTAGAGAGGAGAAATCAAGGAATATATCTAGGCTAAATGCTTACTTCTATCGATCGACGGCGAGGGAGTAGTATGTGGTGGCGGTGGAGGTAGATTAGAGGTAGTGCGTTTAGGCGGGAGTGGAGGGGGGGCTTCCGACTCCAAGGGTAGTGCAGGGGATACACGACTGCTACCTTCCGTAGAAGAAGCAGAATAAGATGCACTCAGCTGGTCTCGCACTAGGAAAGAAAATACGACAAGTTACAAAGTATGCGTAAACCATGAAATGATTGCCTACGAGCCCCGAAGTTCAGTGTTTGTCAGAAAACCCAGGCGTTTGGGATTGATATGATGATGTACGCCCGAAATTTAACTTGAAATCGGAAACCGTTTATGGTCACAAGCTTGACAACCCGTTAAAGGACTTATACAAGTTAACACAGTGATCCGAAATATCACCATCACTAGTCATATGTCGAGCTTGCACATTGGTCAAATGAGAAGACTTCAATCAGAGACGCTTGAGCGCACCAATGAAAGTGACGCTCTCGTTGAGATCTTTGAAAGGAGAAATTGGCAAGGGAATTGCCGAAGAGGGAGACTTCTGGTATTTATCTAGGAGAAAAATCCTCACCTCGTCCTCATTTCAAATACCGTAAATTAACCGGAATAAATGGTCACTAAAATCGCTATACGTACACTGATGGCATGTTAAGACGGGTAACAAGACGGGGGAATTACTTTTCAGTCCACGACCCAGACTGCCGCAGGAAGGCGCGCGGCTTGGTAGAAGAACGGAGTTCGCAGAGGTGGCAAAATCGAATTTGGCATCAGGTGAGACAGAAGTAACGGCGATAAGTTGTCGAAACTCTTTGAATCCTGTCTTCATGTTCAAGTCAATTGGCGCTGCACTCAAGAGATTACCGATTCGAATCTCAGTTGCTGTCAACTGCCGATTCTTCCAGAAGAAATAAACATCAAAGTAGTTCAAGAAATAAGTATAGATGCTTAAAAGTACTTAAGTAATACTAACCATCGAGCTTTCAAGCAATGGGAAGTTTCGAGGATTCGAAGTAGCTCCTTCTCTAGGTTGAATGCAAAGTGACTGCTGATACATTATATCCTCGAATTCAGTCTCATCCGATGCTCCAGCTAGAGCGTTGGGGTCGACATTTTTGAGAAAATCCTATATAAAAAACAACGCAATCCTACATTTAACCAGAAGATAACATTATCAGAAATACAGTGGAGCAACTTTTACAGACCTGGATCACAGGATCGGGTTGCAAATTGAAGGGGATATTCTGAAACGAGAGGTAATGTTCCTTCAGGTCGGCAATTTGATGGCATTTTGAGAAGTTTATCAGGGGTTCATCATCACTTCCTCCAGGTAAATAATCAGGTAGTTTGAGTTCAAGATGGATGAGACGAGTTTGTCCACCCACCGCGATGAATGGAACAGCAGGAGGATCGATTCGATGCATTCGGTGTTGGTAATCATCGATGTAGTCCTCAGGAGAAGCAAGTAAATCAGACTCCTGAACCCCTACTGGACGCAGAACTTCAAGGAGTGCTCGGTGATGAGACCGAGACTTTGTGTAAAGAACCTAAAACAATGTGAATTTTAAAATTTGAAGCTCTTATAAATTCACGTCCATCTGCGTTGCGAACAAGGTGTCAGTCGGGTGACGAAAATCCACCTAAGGAGTTTGGCTCCTCTGGAAGTCTTTATTTAAAACTAAGGAGCTCAACTGCAAAAAAAATAATGGAAAGCTTAAACGACCTTTACCAAATGCGGACATGGGGGGAGGAATTAAGAAGTCAAATTTCGCAGGGATCTTTGCCACAGCGAGGAAGCTAAATAGAAAAAGTCGAATTTCTTTCTATCAAATGGATGCTATGGCTAAAAACGCACCTAAAGGAGCACAAAGAAAATTGCATATCGGACGACCAGAACCGATGGCATCCGCAATTCAAACGAAAACCAAGTAACAATAAGTGCATGTCCTTTTAAAATGGAGGTTACGATGAATGAATGACGAACTTACATCAAAAGTCTCGGAAAGTCGATACACAGGCGAAGTTTGGAGAGCGGCTCGGGCCTCCTGGGTGCCCTGAAGGTTGCCAAGAGCTTCAAAAATAATTAAGAGATCAAGAACCCTTTGTAGGACAATAACCCGGTCCTCCATGACGCGGTGGCTCATAATGCTCCAAATGAGCCATTTGAGAAACTAAAATGGAAAAAAATACTAGGTTGTATTTTTAATTTACATGAAGCCACCCTCCCGGCACGACATAAGGGTATTCTCTTTCCTTGTACCCTTCTCTATTGAACTTTAACTAATACAACTGCTTCGATAGTAGGATAGTTTACAGGTTCAGATATTTGTTTGTATCCGGCGTCCTCTTTAGCTTCTGGAAATGCACAGATCGCTGCCTGGCTGAAACTTTAAATAAGTGTCTTCCACCTTTAGCCCACCCCAGTGCTCTAGGTTGGATAGATCGAACCTATTGACCATTGACCACTTAATGAGTAGTGTTAACCATTTTCCATCCCCGTCAGAGGTAGGCGTAGCCCTCATAGGGTCACGAGAAGGTGAGGTTCGAATTTCCTGAGGTCTTGCCAATTGTATACAATACTATACAAACTATTGCTCTACGATTTGCAAACTGGTAGTGGCCATTCTATATGACAGCTTTCGAAAACTTATCTGGTTCGTTTGAACAGAACTTGGCTGAGGATTGAGATAACTATATGACGCTCCGTTGACTGGAAAGCACCTTCGATTCTTCCTACTTAAGAAACAAACTTTTGTTTAAGTGTGGATCTCTAAGCTGCCTTTCCTTTGACATGCGTAGAGTGGCCTTCCTTCAAACAACTGATTTTAGCTCATTTTAGTCTTGAAGAACCTGAAACAAACTTCTTTGGCACTATCACATTAGTTTTGGCAAGTGCGAATCATTTTTTGGAAGGAAAATGAAGTTCAGTTTTGTCTGTTATTTAATGTGAGCATTCTATGCATTTCAATACGGAAATCTTCGGTCTTCCGGAACTTAAGTCTTCCTCGATGAGCCAATGAAACCGGATTACTTAAAAAAATTTTTACCAACAGAAATTCATTTATCATGCCTTTCCAAAGGTCTTGGATTACTTCATCGGCAAGGTACTGGAAGAAACTGAGTTGACGGGAAGCCATTATATTTAGAACTACATCTGAGAGGATATAACCCTCATTAGCGAAATACAAGGACAAAGTAACGAGTAATACTTATTTTGATGGCTGCGCACTCTGTTTCGAAACCATATTTTTGATCTAGTCAATTACATAAGACATTTTCTATAAACTACCGCCAGGGTTTCAAGGACACTTTCAGCAATGAGCTATGGATCACATACATACCCCAAATGATCAAGTATGCAAGGAACAACCTTTCTCAGCATATACTGCGGCAGTTCACATAGGGTTCCCAAATGAGGATACGTTAAAACCCTGCTGAACATTTCTTCACATCGAAAAAACCTTCAAGTGAGGTAACGAGCTTTCCTATTTGACTTTAAACAAATAGGTTTCGAAAGAGAATATAATTAGCGGGCTTTAAAGCAGAGTCTGAAGCCTTTTAAGATAGTACCCGATCTTTCCACGTACAATTTGAATTAGACTGCATATATCGACAGTTCTCTTATCATAAAGTAGACTTTCCAATCAAATTATAAAAGACCAGTGTTACCCTTGATTTCAAGAAAGGAGACAGAGCCGCAATCAAATAAATTTTTTTTTCTCGAATTAGCAGAGAATGTCAGCTCGTACATCAAATCACTCACGAGCGATCATTGAATAGCATTAATAGGGATTCAGAAACTCTGGGAGTTCTAAACGTGGCACAATCATTGAACATCCTCCGTTATGAGATCGGTCAAAACAGTGCACAAGTAAACTACAATTTTCCAAACACGGAACAACAAGAATTCATACGCGTCGACCGCATTTTCGGAGATACAGGAGCTTGAAAGTGACTGACGCTCTTCGTGGAACCAGTAACGAAGTGGACTGGGCAGAAGCGCACAAAATATCCGAATATTTTGACAAAAATGAAGCGATCTTAGGACCATCTTCAAACAGTTCTAATTGTAGGGATGACTGCTTTTCTCTCCCCGAATCTGATATGCATGATAGCAACCCACCTACACAAACACCGAAACCTACTAAAAAGATCGACCACTAGAAGTGAAAGTGGAAGATAGTTACATCGTATACCAGTTTCCATCATTGTATTCTCGTAGCGCTGGCTTCGTCAGTTTATAAATAGATAACTAGTCGAGTGTACTAGCAAACCAGCCAATGTGGTCAAGCGTGCGGACGTAATCGTTAGGTTTCCAGTTTGAAGAATTGCTGGATTGGAGAGCCGCAAATAAGCGGAACTCCGAACATTCTGTGAGAGGAAAGTACCTGCTGCAAAGGTCAATATCGCACAGAACTTGATTTATCTGAGGCTTGCTTTCCTTCCTCGAACTCTATTTATTCGTCAGCTCTCATTAGACCTTTGATGTCAATTAAGTCACACTGGGTTAAGCTATTCAATAAGCGAAATTCTTTGGGACAAATTTTGAATTGAAGAATTTGACAGTAACGGCGCAGTACCTTGTTTGAAAAATCCAGAGAACGCCGCATATTAACGCCCCAATTTTTCTCGCTGCCAGTGACCTCGCAAAACTCGATCCGAGAGTAGAGATCCCATTCATAAAGCGTCACCTGTCGAGCCAATTCCAGGGGATGAACCTAGAAACAATGCAAACCCATCAGAGATCCATACAGCATATTCAGTTTAACACCACCAAGGAACGAACTCACATTGGTAAGGCGAACCCGGTCGAATGTGAGGGCTAATCCAAGATCCAGTTTTTCCGGAGCACATTGGCGGATCACCTGTACGACCTTGGCTCTGTCACCGTGGAGACAGCGAAGAATGGCCGTTACATTTTCAGCCAGCGACGGAACAGCATCAATACCACCGAGGAAGAGTTCGAGTCGACGCTGAAGGTCAGGATTGTCGATGAAGTCGACTTTAAAATAGGAGGTATTGCGTACCCACTTCTTGATGAAACTCAAAACTCTAGAAAATTGTGAGAAAAAAGAAGTCTACTTTTCGAAGCAGTATTGTCATTATCCAGAACCCAGCCAGACAATTATTCTAGCGGTCTAATCCCCGAATCCACGAGCAACCTAGGACGCCAGTACCCGAGGCTTGAACCCTTGATAGTCCTTGAACTCATACAGAATGTTAGGCTGAAGCAAAGCGCATTTCGAGATCAGGCACGTGCCGAAGAGAACAGTTCTGAGTGGGGAGTCCTGAAACTACCCGACACATGGAATGAACAGCAACAATCCAACCTTAAAGGTCAATATAAGAGTGATTTGATTTAGCAGAGTCCTACAATTCAGTAGAATGATCATTTATAGAAAATCGAATAATACAGAAATAATCTTCATGCCTAGTGGATCAGCGAAAATCCCGGATCAGTTATTAGGACTTCAATCAGAAGAACGTAAGTTGACGATCAATCAAGAGGATTGGAGAACACTTGCTCAAGTTAATAGGAACAAAAATGGTGTTCGGGGACTTCAAATGACTAGAAGGAAACTTCAACTGCGAAAATTAGACACCTTTGCGAAGGCGAATCTTAAATGATTTTCAATTAGAACTGGCTAGACTTCAAATGCATGAAATTCCCATAACACGAAGATGAAGGACCATTCAAAGCCTAGTCTGAGTATAATTCACGAACCCTCCTGTAAGTTTGTTTCTTAAGTTTAGTGACTATCGAAGAGCATAATGAAAAGTTAACTCAATTTAAGCTAGAGCACTTGTTCAGCCAATGATAAGACAGCTTCGCCAGGATACTTAATTGAAAATGTACTTTCATACTAATAACGACAGCTATGAGTGAATGGGTTAGATTGGGTTGGGTTTAAAAATCGGTTATTTGGTCAAATAAAACGGCATCAAAGCACTCACCTGTACTGAATCCTTCGTTTGTAAGTAGAATTGAATCGTAATTCCATACGAGGCACCAACGATGCAATATCAGAAAATGATCTCTCACCTTCATTGTCACGGCTTTCATTAGCCAACGAAGCCCGCAGCGCACGGTCAAAGTCCGGCCGTGGCATATTAAATCGTTTAATCAGGAGTTCCAACAACTCCTTGGCTGTCAGATAGCGCCGATAAGTTTGAAGGAAGGTGCGAATAGTCCGACTGTCAAAACAAGCATGGGAAGTAACACGTTCAACGAGCTTGTTGATAGTGGCAGCGCGAACCACAGCAATCTCGGCAGAACTGTCTGTACGAGGTGGTTCAAAAAGAATTTTGGTGGAAGAGTCGGGCTCTGAAAAACTGTAAAGTAAGCACGAATGCAAACCTGGCATTTGATTGTATTGATAATAAGAAGCTCTCTCTCTAGTAAGAACACGCACCAATATTCTGCTGGGTCCGGCAAAATCAAGGGAATTTCTTGCTTTGGCAACTCCCGAAGATAACGTTGAAATATTCTATCAGAATAAAAAGGACACTGTTTATTTTACCAAAAGCGTCAAAGTCCTTACAGAAGAATTCAAATAAATTGCGAAGCAAGGAGCAAAATCTAAATCAAGGTTAGGATGCATCAAAATATTGGACGGGGATACGACAAAATATCAATTCGAAGAAGGTAGAAATGAAAATCTAACAGAAGACAAAATTGGTAGAACACTGCGCAGTGGTCTCATGGTGATAACGCCTGCCTCTTAAATAAATCGAAGGATTCGAGATGATCGGCCATTCTCTGCGAGACAGTCACTGCGACGGTTGAATAGGCCTAGACAACATTTGGAACATCAACACGAAGCACTTAGTCTGTCTCCAAAAGAGATAAAGGTAAGAAGTTCTTGGCGCTACTATTACCCCAAGATTGGGAATTCAAAATGTGTTTTCTTAACATAGCCCAAAAAAACAAGTGCTACTGGCAAAGCTGTTCAAGTTCTTCCAGTAATACAACCAGTTCTCAACTGGATAAGAGTTCTGGCAAAGTTCTGGTAATATTGACATACAACCATTTAGAGATAGAAAAACAATAATGTTATGGAATCGTAGTCAACCTTTAGGCTCCTAAATATATCTAGCACGTCACTATCTCTGTCTCTGGGGGTTTAGTCAGACCACAATTTAGCAGCTCAACTCGCAACAAGAGCATTTTCAGGTGAGTACCCTTTTCGTTGTATAGCAATGAGAGTGGCAAGCCAGTCCGCTTTTTCTTCAGCTGTCTTCAAACTGAAAATAATTCTTTTGGCCGGAGCGGAAGAGTTAGCAATAGTCTCCCCAATCGAGCTAGAATTATTCGTTGAATTTTCTGCCGAAAGTAAGTCGAGTGCTGTTGAAGATCCAGAGAGTCTTCTAGTAGACGTCTGAACAAGGGTGGCCAGACTGACAACACTGCCTTGTTTTGGCAATGAGAGAGTAGAAAAGGGTTCATTGTGTGGTTGGCGACAATGCTCTGATGGCAATTTGCTATGCTCCGATTTTATATGATGAGTGTTACGTGGAACCACTGTCAAGTCCTTCCAATATTCCAGTTCAAATATAAATGCGGCTTCACCCGTGTCTGGGTGAACTTGC
The DNA here is from genome assembly GCA_019097775.1 of Moniezia expansa. Classification (NCBI taxonomy): domain Eukaryota; kingdom Metazoa; phylum Platyhelminthes; class Cestoda; order Cyclophyllidea; family Anoplocephalidae; genus Moniezia; species Moniezia expansa. The sequence goes on from JADFDV010000052.1 coordinate 3,127,739, forward strand.
ATTCCGAGATCGGTTAGATGGAAGTGGACCAAAGGAACCCCCTTCTTTAGCACGAGTCCACTGTTGCCACAAGCCGTAGAGTTTGAGGAAGAGGGATTCGTGAGCGCTGCTGCAGCAGCTATAGCAACGTTTGTGAGAGCGTTGCCTCCCATACGACGTTGCTGTCCTGAGCGTTTGAGCAGAAGTAGGCAGTCTGTGAATAGATATACCACTCGATCGGATAAACCCGCCTTGGTAGGGTTTTGACGGACCTGAACTACTCCAGCTAGAAGATGAAAGATACATCAGTCTGGTATTTTTAGCACATTTAAAAGAAAAAATAGTGGTGAGTACACATTATAAAGTCATTGACAGTCAGCCGGCAAACTGCGATATCACTTATAGCACTATTTCCAGTGTTGATACTATTTTTCGCAGTGGATATAATTTCAGCTAAGCGAACCCGGGCTTCCACTGGGAGGACGAAAGCCGGACGAGTAGAAAGAGGAGTTTCATGGAGGAGACTGAGTCGAGAGAGGTGAGTATGGATCCATCCCGTGGTCTCGTTTGCATGCAAGAGCTCCTGAGAGACAGCCTTCCGGGTCTTGCAGAGCATAGACGTTGCATCACGAAGAATCGCCTGTTCTTGGGAGTCTTGTTGAGGGAAGGCACACAATTCCTGACAATGATGCATAAAGTATTAATTGGGAAACTGAAAAACGACTCAAAAGATGGAAGTGCTCGCTTACATCGAGAAGGTCAGCTAGGTAGAGTACCTGGTAGACAGGCATGAGCAGAAACCTGGGGAGGAGATACCGCCATGCAATGACCATCTGACTGCACGTGCGTGATCCTCCACCATGAATAGGTCCCCCTCCAGCAACAGTAGCCATCAGAATGCCACCAGGAGGAGGAGATCGTTCGCCAGAACTGCTACAGGAGGAAGAAGTGTTTGTAGTTGTAGCTGGGGTGTGTGCCAACTGCTGTTGGTTAAGAGATTTAGTGCTAGAGAGTCGACGAAAGACAGGACGGGAGAAGAGACCACCAGTAATGTTACTTCCAATGATGGTAGAGGTAGTGATAGGTTCAGGAACGGTGTATAAACAAAGGGGACAAGTATGGGGGTCAGCAAAGCGCATTTCGAGATCAGGCACGTGCCGAAGAGAGACCTCGAAAAGAGACCAATTTTGCATTCAAAACGTGGGAAATTAAACACAGAGAGAGCAGGGAATAGGGCCTTACTTGTTTATAGATAGTGTTGACCATACGCCGATGACATTGACGGAGAGTGACGAAAATTTTGGGATGCTCGGAGAGAACGGATATCCACTGATGACAGTCGGTGGCAAAGAGCGTTTCGGCATAGTAAGCAAAGCCTTGGTATAGGTCTTCTTCCGCTGGTTCCTTGAAAGTATGAATGAGTTAATCCATGAGTATGCAAGGGAAATTTATGATTTATGCATATTTGACTCTTCAATACCAGATGCTTCTACGTTTCTTCAGCAAACATTATAATAAAAGCCAAAAATACTTTAATTGTATATTTGCAAAGGCATAAAACAGAGTTAACTAGTTAATTAATCGCGAGTCAAAAAGTTCCCTCCTGGCCATTTGGGATAATCTCAAAAGCATGAGAACAGCCGAAATGTCCATCATTCATATGACCAGCTTAAATAATATGGTTTCTTAAGCATAGTAATACACATTGCTGTTGCTCAAAACATAACTAGAAGAATAGTTATGGAAGAAATACCTGGTAGTTCCGATTAAGCAAAAATTTGAGTTGTGTATATCTATTTGAAAATTGAATAACTACCTTGTAAGAGAATTAGTGTAAAGTGGGCCGAGCTCTTGACTAACTTATAATCTCACTCAGTGCCGAGTCCGAAGAGAAATCAAAGGCCGCGCAGGAGTTCACCTTTGGATAGGAAGGTTTGAAACTAAATCATTCCCGAGAAATGAGGTCCACCTTTCAACAAAGTTCACAAAAGAGTGTTAAGACTTGTCCCTACCCAAATCGTTCAAAATTATTTTCTGCAGACAGAAAAGAGCAAACACGAGAGACACTCATGACGTTTTAAATTCTACAAGAAATTGAATGGCTGGACAAAAATAGAGCAATTAAATTTAGTCGAATATGAGAATGGAAGATAAACTTCAGACGAAGTTGACCCTCCCAAAACTCAAACCACTCAGTTAAAATTGCTATATGCAAGCTTTTCATTGCAGAATGAGTGGGCTATTGAGTAACTGAGAAAGACAGTCTAGTTGTGGTTGTTTTGAGCTGCAGCCCACCATCATTTACTTATCGAGTTATCCAGATAGGAATGCAGCACCAGTCCTATAGGCGGATTAAGCATGCTAGATGAAAAACAACGAAAGATATGACTACAAAACCACAGCGATTCCAGCCCGTGCCTCTTCACCATCCTGCGGCGATAACTTCGACTACGTAAACGAATGGGAGTTTGTAGCTAGCTCGGACTCTGGGCAGAATGGAAAATACTTAACATTTCTCGCTAGCTGGCTAATGTAGCGGCTCAATAGGACTGACCAACCTCGTGACATTGAATTTGTAACCCCTGGCGTGCCTACCAGAGGGGGATAAAGTTGTGGGAGGTTTTCAATTAAAAACGTGATACGCGCAACGGCAGGAGTCAAAGAGGACGATTACTGAGATTATATACTCCAAAAGAAACTTTGACCGGACCGAGTTGGCATAAAAGTGCATTTAGCGAATAAATGGCTCTCTGAACTTTAAATCACCTTTGCTCTTAAGAGTTTTATTACAAATACTGTTATAAATTTTACTACATAAGTAGGAAAGTAATGTGCAGTATGAAAGAAAAGATAAAGACGACTAGCCAGATAAACCAGCAAACAGAATTAAGATAAAGGGTATTAGTATTAACCTGCAAACAGTAGTTCAGAAGATGCGCCGTACTGTCGAAAATATCATCGGACACCTCCGCTAGAATGTTCAAATCGCCCATCAAACTCTTAGCCCTTTTAAACACAGCCAACGCTGCAGTTGCAGCCTTTCCAAGATCCCCATTGGCAGTTGACCGATCACTAGCCAGGTTATTTAGAATCACGGTCAACGGTTCGTAGAAGATGCGCGTGACGAGACTGAGCGGCCAGTTGCAAGTCTTGAGGAAGGCTTGGAGATCACGCAAACAACCCTCATAGGTGTCGGTATTACGGCGAACTAAAGGCATTTCACCACCCACGAAGTCGGGTGATGTGGAACCTAGTAGACTGAAGATGTGCTGAGGAAAAGAAGAAAGTATTTATCAACTTAAATATACAGCTATTTGTTACGATTCTTTGTAATCATCAACACGACCACAGCATCTACAGGGAAGATGGGGGCTTTTGAGAGGTCCTCTGACAGAGGAACATCATGTTACACAAATCAGGTCAATATTCTCGTTGAGAGCCTTGGAAAAGAGGATCTGGGGAGTTGATCTGAAGAGGATGATTTAAGGTTTTTTTACCTCCAAGACGATAGGTAGTCATGGACATTTTTAGATGGGAAATGAGATACTATCCAATCTACTGGCAGAATGCCTTTCTCATATTCAAGAACTGAGACATCTTTTCGCCTACAATACAACCATCAGTGACGGTGCTTTAAAATCCAAATGTTTGGAACAGATGTTAGCTTCTCATTAGTAAAACAAACAAATAAATACACTTCCAACTAACTTCCAAGCTTCGGCATTAATGTTTCCTGATCTGACAGATTCATTTATCGCGAATTCTCCAATGTAAAATGATAAAAAAATTTGTTCGGATAAAATTTGGTGAAGAGGAGCAGTAATTTTTTACTTTCCTTCTATTCTTGATTTGCTGCTGCAATCCTTTTCCTCTAGCTAGACGAGTTAGAGATTGTTCTCATTCTTTATTCATGGGCCTAATGAACAGTCCATTTAGCATAGGAAGGGATTCCACTCAACAGAGAGTCAGTCTTAGAGTGATTGTTCTTCTAGTACTCGTATTTTTCTTCCAGTTTTGTTGATGCAAGCCGATATTCACAATAATTCAACGACTCCCCATCAAAATTTGTTTTAATTAGACTGAGCTTCTCGCTTAACACTACTTTGTTTGCAGAGGAAACATAAGTTTTCTAAACTCCTTTTCAATTAAAACAACGCGCCGCCAATAAACCGAAGCATAAATAAACAGCTCTTTCGAAGAAGTTAACTAATAATCGTATGCAACTCAAAATACAAACCTAAGCCCATATTGAGTGAAAGTGTGCTTTAACCCTTTTCTTGGGGAGGGAAGGCACCTTAAAGCCGCTACGATTGAGAAAATTCCATTTGATTATCCTTATATAAACAAACATTCAGAAAGTATGAATAGGATTTTAGTCACTTGATGATTTCCAAACCCATGCCACTTGGTAAGGCGAATGCGGCACAAAGTTTTTTACGTACAATGCCTTTTTCTTGTACAAAGCCTTTCCCACACAAATGACATGATATAACCCATCTAGAAAGTGAAGGTGGAAACATACAAAACTCACTAAAACGGGTTAGCTGCCCAAATCTCCATGCGAGCTCTTATTTAAATGGGCTGCTTTCCCGACCCATAGCGTCTGTTCCCCGATGCTATTGGCATAGGGGGACTTTGTTTTCAGACTTTGCCTTGCAAGTGTTGAGCGATTAACAAGCGTTGTCCCCATATCTAATACAATTCTGTGGTTTGATTTGTCTTTGCACTGTGAATGCACCCAACAACAGGAATCGCAGTCTTCAAAAGGAGTATATTTGTGGATTTTGTAATTATCAGAAAATTTCCAGGAGGCGCTGAGCTGGATTAAGGTCTTGCGACTTTTGATGAATAGATGACTGTACGAGAGTGGATTTATGCTCTGCACGGAACAGCATAGATTTGACTCCCATAAAGGGAAAATCTCCTATTGAGATGAGGAGATTCAGTGAATTCATTAGGGCCTAAACAAATTCCATGTACTAGCCCTTGCGTGAAATATTCCATTGAAAAAATCACCCACCTGAATATCCAAAGATGTAATCGTGCTCTCCGACGACTCACCAAGCTCGGACCGGTAATTAAGAGCCGTCTGAAAGATAAAAAAGCGGGACTAATAAGGAGAAAGATGACATGAGAATTACATCCTTAAAACACATCATCTACCTGAACAATACTGCTGAGCATGTGCTCGAGGATATGAACGAAGAGGTAGCCGGTACTGGTGTCCACGCGGCCGTCAATGACCCTTAAGTTGTTCATAATTTTCTCGGCCACTGGTAACAATGACTGCTTTTTACCACGCTTTTCTGCGTGGACACGGTATTCATCCAACTGTTTGTCATCTTCAAGTTAAAATTTATTGATAGAATATATCTTAGCACTCTACGGTTCATGTTTCACTTGGCAATAAATGCCTACTCTAGAGGATAAACATTTTTCACTGCTAGAGCTCAACTTCGATCCTTCTTAAGAAAACAAATTTTAAAACTTTTAACTTTGGAGCAGCAACAAGAACGTCATGAATGACAAGTTATATAGAGATTACCAACGCAATGAAAGTATGCCAATCGAATATACGAGTACGATTGGGGTAGCGACGCATAGCTATAAAGCACACCGTCCGAAGCGAAAAACGATTGGACAGGAGCTGCAGCGTTTAATAGAGGCTTTTCCATAAATGCTTTATTTCCCGATAATAAAATGAGGCAGTCTCGGGTCGTTGCCTGAGCTACAGTTGAGCAGGATTTACTTAAATTTTCTCTCCCCAGATCCAGGCCACTTTAAGTCAAATGGTTAAAAGTACTTAGGCTTAGAATACAAGTGAACGGTCGGAGGAATCAAAGCATGGGATCGACTATAACCCGACGGATTGATAAAAATTCTAAAGATGCCACAATATCTAAAAAGATCTAACGGATGTTTGGAGTGGAATTCGCATACCATTGGAGAAAAAAAAATAGAGAACACAGGCTAAGCACTAAAATATCCAATGAATTCTTACTGATAGCATGAGAATGAAGTAATAAAACAATCAGATTATTTAACCACTTCTTTATAGAAAAAAGGGATTTATACATTTGGTCTAACACCGAGGTAGATAAATTTTTAATTATTATGAAGTGTGTGCTTTTCCAATGTAAGGCCTAAACTATTCGATTCAAGATAAAGTGCAAAACGATCGGCACATTCGTCTCAACATGTTTGAAATAATCCACCATAAGAAAAAGTGCTGACATAACTATGGCTGAAAAGGCGACTTAAAGGTTCTTAACGTTTGTTGTTCTACTGGAGCTAAGGCTACCAGATCCGAATCTTGAAAACATTGACAAAAAATTGAAAGTTTCCAGAATGAATACCGGAACTACCTTACTGGCCAAACTATTTGTTTTAGGTCTAACCAAAGCCAGTGTAGTGAAGAGTTTTTCAACTTCTCTCTTGATGCCTCTAGTTGATGACCACCCATTCGTTTTCTACTTTGCGGGACAACATTGGTTTGTCATTTCAATCAGTAAATATGCACTAATCGGGCTCATCTAGTGTGGGTACCAAATAAAAGCTTATCAGAAACAAAAGCACATAAAAAAGCACTTCTTACTATAATTGGCACCTTTTCAAGAGATTAGCCCACTACACTCTAGCGCAATTGAAGCGAAAGAACTAATATGCTCCTAAAAAGTCGACAGGAAAAAACTCCTTCCGATTCCTAAATTTGACTTGATTGAACGTACTGCAACCTAATGAATCTAAAAGTAATACTAAGTTAGACTAGAATAGGATGAATTTAACGAAATCAAACACTATTTGGATGCTCTGCTTAAAATTCACAAAGCTTCCTCGATAAGCCGGAATAAATCGTCGTTATAAACCTAAAATTGTGGCCTTTTGGTTATTATCGAAAACCGGCTTGAAAAAAATTTAAGTACCCGAATCCTTTTTGTGTCATAAGATTTATTTTAAGGCAGAAATTTTGGGAATTTATGTCCAAAGAATTTAGAAAAAAGAATAATAACCCGTCGTTAGTCCCGTTATTGCAACAAGTTTACGATCTCATGGCCAGAAAAATTCATAATTTGCCATTTACAAAGTGGACAATCACTTGCACCAACAAATAAATGATTTTGAAATTTTTTTGACAAAATAGAAAATGTGTAAGGACATTCAAGATTTAAATAAATGATAGCACCGGCAAAGAACCTCCACAACATAATAACCGAAGTTTGCTTCGAGAGCCGATACGAAATAACAAATATTGGAATGGAAAAAAAAATATTGTGAAATGCAAATTCACTGTAAGCCTGGTAAGACATGGTAATTAATACGTACCGGGTCTGATTTTCAACGGAAGGCCCATCACAACGCGAGTACAAAGCTCCGTGACTGTGAGGGGAATTGAGGGTGTTGACAGACATCGTATGTAGTCGAAGACATTTTCCACAATACACGCTCTCGCAAAAGGTTCGAAGCGTACCGCTTGAGGCGTAGCTATTATTCCAACTACGGCGTCACAAGCAAGCTCCAGGAGATTGGGATGAAAAATCCGACTCACAACTGCCGCCGATTGGAGGGTGGCTGAGACATTAGGATTGACACAAGTGTACTGGTATGATATTTTAGACGTCATTCGTCAACTTACAAATCAAAACAAAAAAGGGAGTCAAAGCCAAATTGAGGGTAAGCAATGCAACGATATAAATAGTAACGAAAATTTAAGTAAACACAAGGGGAACTTCAGATGAAACGAGCAGTAGCAATTTTAAAATATCTATCAAAATAAAGGAATTCTATGAAACAAAAACATTATGTAGTCTGTGTGTGATAAATAATGCAGGGGAGACGATACAGACCAGAGACGCATTTCACTAGCATTTCACTTCATACCTAATCTCAAGGTTATACAACATCAACATTATCCACTGATTGCTCGGATCCGATGTCGTAGTGGTTTGATATTTTACTTTGATATCACTGTGATAATCCAATCAAATCCGTTTCAAACGTTCACAATAAAAAAGTACTTAATTCACAGCTGGTTCACAAAATATCAATAAAGTGGAAATCTTAATGTCTTAGGGCTTTTATTTTTTGGCATCCATTAAGAGACACGTGGATAATTTTAACCGAAAACACTATTGATTTAAAGGCAAGGAATTTTTTTCCGATCTCTGCGTTGGCCCATTTTTATGCTTGCGTTTATCATTACTTGATCCTAATGAACAAATACTCGAGCTATTTGTTCTTTTCCGAGGCCATAGCATGGTGGTTAAATATTAACTTCAATGGTATATCTCCGAGATGAGATGGTTTCAACAACAAGTTCACGCAAAGTTAAGAATCAATAAATATTTTTGCTTTGGCTTAAGAAGTGGTTCTAATTTTTAGACTCACCTTTCATATCTCGAATCATAACAGGTAAAAAATGACTGGCGAAGAAATTTCGTTATTGACAATCTGTTTTAGACTTAATTGTAAAGAACTCGGGGAACTATCTTTAGGGCGGTCGAAATCGCAATGTGGGTAATAGGAACAGATACCTACAAAGCATGAATTAAATTCGTTCACCAATGTCATTCAACATTAATTTACGCTGGAGCGTCTGAAAGTGTACAACTACCAATGACACCACCACGGGCTAATCGTGAGTGATTCACTTTCCTTCAGTTTACTTCCCGATTATGTATATGAACAGCAGTTTTAACGGAATATAAGAAAAATTGACGAGTATGAACCTTAATTTACAGACATCAGATGTACATTTAAAAAACAGACGTGATGAAGCGAAATGAATTTCAGTCAATAAACGATTGGACGGGCGTTTGTTATGGGTAATCAAAATCTGCGAAATAAAATTTATCATCTTGGGGCGAGATTGACCTTTCCACAGGTGTCAGTCGTGGTATTTCCATTGTGTAACGCGAGTCGAAGTTAGATACATCCTCCATGTTTTTCTGAAAATATAAGATCGTAATAAAATGGGTGATGATCACAAGGAGTATAGCGTGATTTTTTTGTTTATTTATTTATTTAATTGTTAATTTCAAGGACCTAAATCTTTCATCTTTTAATTTTTAAATATAAGAAGAGAGTGCAAAAATCTAGGTTGAAATTTCTATATTTGTCTCTTTGACCAATCAAAAAAATCATTTAATATTTCAACCAATAGTACAAGAAAGGGGTTTCCAAATGAACGTACGATTGTGGGAACGAATGGCGGCTCTACTTGCTGCATTAAGAGAGCTTCAAAGTCAATATTGGTGAAGAAGGGGTGCCTCTTTATTTCCATGACACCTCCAGCAGTAGCACCCAGTCGTTGGGTAGGATTTTTCCTCAAAAACTGTGCAACGATATCTGCAGCCTTGACTCCAATGGAAAAAGGAATTTTCGGCTGTTGACGCACGATGTTTTTGTAAATATCATCTTCCGTGGCTCCAGAAAAAGGACACTAAAATTCAGGAATGCCATCTCATTTCATGGATGGACGAAAGTCAGGAAAGAGCAGGGGCGCTAGACTGCGTTTACCCAAACATTCTTTAGTGAAACGAGCACATAGAGCGAGGTCAAAAGGCTAGTTAGGATGACACAGCCAGCACCAGACCAGTGACACCTACCAATCATTTAGTGCCTATCCCTAAGTAAACAACCTATACAGAGATGATTTCAGTCATGAGGCATCAAATTGATACGCGAACGATTGTATTTGTGGTTAAACAAGGAAAAAAGACGCGATGGATGACTAAAGAAAGGGAAGATATAGTTGGACGTCTCTAGAGTAAAGAATGCCGAAAAGAAGGGGCTGAGAAAAAAAACAAGAACATAACCACGTATGTTTGAATTTAGATTAGCTCTAAGGTTTGAAGCATTACAATTTGAAACTAAAATTAGGAAGCGAAAAATCGACAGTTTAGGCTTTATTTACTCTTCGAATCCGGGAGTTACAGGTAAAGGATTAAGAAAACTTGTCATGCCATCAGCACAGTTTCTCGAGAAATACCAAAAGATCCGAATAATGAGTGGAACAAATTACATTGACCTTGTATTGAGACTGGCAATCAGCCGCTATTCTTTCTGGCAGTAGGAGTGGATTACAATGATCTTTTTGCATTAAAGAATGTTCCGACCATAGAAAAAACCCTCCACTTGGTTTAGTGATTATTTTTTGAATGTCTATTTAATCCTTTAGCTTTGTTTGTCTAGCTGAATAAATACGTTCATGTGAAAAAAAGTTGTATTTGAAATTAAATGAATTAAGCTTAAGATCAAGATATCAAATATACCTTTCCAACAACCATTTCATAAATGAGGACACCTAAACACCACCAGTCAACAGCCCGGGTGTATCCTGAATCCATAATCATTTCCGGAGCCACGAATTCCCGTGTTCCACAGAAGGTGTTAGTCTTGTCATTGGGTCCCATGTCCTTCTTGCACAATCCAAAGTCGATCAGTTTCAAGAAGCCTTTTGCTGTTAATAGCAGGTTCTCTAGTTTGAGATCCCTGCCAAGCAGAATGTATCCTGATCAAATAGTTAGCATGTAAAACCACAATTAATGAGTGACATAACATGATATAACTCACCGATATATGATGTCATTACCATGGAGAAACTCTAGTGCAAGTACCACACAGGCAGCGTAAAAAGCGGCGCGGGCCTCGGTGAACTTGCCCCGTTGAATGTGTTGCATCAGATCTCCTCCTGGAATGTATTCCAGAACGATAATAGCATAATCCTTGAATCGAAATGAAAACGATTGACAGCTAGACTTTCAAAATGGGCAATTTGAATAGTTTCAGACACCTAGATTACTTAAACAGTCAAAATCGCAGTAGATAAGGAGTGATGGAGCAATTTTTTATCGAAATAAGATCAATGCTCTTGATCATGAGCTACTAGAAATTTAGACCGAAGTCAGTATCCACCTGTGAGGTGATTTCAAGCCTGATCGCCTGTTGGTGAATAGAAGGATTCTGGGTAGGAAATACGAGCAACAAGATGATCTGTCTAAATGATAAAGGCAATTGGATTTCTGACGGAAAACTATGGGGTCCATGAGTCCTATCATGACACTAGATGTGGACGTGATGAAAATAATTTTCAGAGACTAAGGTAGCCAGTGTTATCAGTATTAAAAGTAATACATTCTATTTCGAGAAGCTTTAAGCTAATTACAGCCTTGCTTTTGCTATTATAATAATACGGTCTCCCATTCTGTGTAAACAGAATTAGGACGTCGCCTCCCATTTCTACCATGAGGTCTTACGAAACGTATTAGGTTAATGGTAGAAGGGTTTCTAGGACATACCGGTTGTTGAAGACACGCAAGCATATGAACGAAGAATGGATGCCTCGCTTCTGTAACGGTCAGCAGAACTTGTTTTTCAATCCTCAAACAGTCCATATTATTCTCCTTCAGCAGCTCAAACTTTTTGGAAGTCTTAAAGGCTACATATGTATTACTTTGCCTGTGTTCTGCCAGAAATACTTTTCCGAAGTTTCCTTGCCCCAAAACCGACACAAGACGAAATTCGTCGATTCGGAGTTTGGAATTAACGCTTTCTGGTCCATTATGACAGATAACTAAAGAGTATACATCAAATTCATTTGCTGACAAATTCTATAAAGCAGCTGATGATTTACAGGTCGCTTCAAAAATGTTTGCATTAGATGAAAATAAAAAATAAAAAAACCAAATAAACGAAATAAATCCAACTGAAAACTGATTACGTTTCCACCTTGACAAAGATTAGCCTTTTAATAAGCAGACTTGAATCCACAAGTTTTGGAAATAAAGAGTAGTTTATTTATTTTCATTTATTATGAGATGTAACTTAGTCATGAGTATAATGATTCCAAAGGGATTATCCAACCTGTCAAGCTAAAAACCATAACGATAGTCCAACTGACCGGTGGTATTGGAGGTAACGGAATGAGGTTCAGTACCACTCTTCATTAATTCCTTTATGCGTTGAGCTATTAATGCACCGGGTCGGACAAGGTGGGATAATCCTAACCGAAAGTTATCTGAAAATTAAAAAAAACTTTGGGTTAAGAACCTTTCTTAAAGGATATTTACTGGTGACATTTACTGGATACTCGCAGGGAGTTATCGCGCTTCCAAACATTGCTTAGCACTATCAATGTCTACGTTGGCGAGATTCTCTGTGGCTTAGTTAAAAGTCAGTAGATATCCAATGGGAGATTGAAGAGAAGACGCTTTTATTTCGAAGAAATAAGGACCGAAACTCGCGGTTTCAAGAAGATTATGGTGCGCACAGCGCGAATTCATTGAGGTGTGTAGTGATTTGAGCATAAATGTTTGCCATTTAGAAAATAAACATCGTCGCGCACTACCAAAGGAAGATCATCCACTTCATTTGGATCAATGTTGGGATCCGATCGGCCCATAACACCTACCCATCCATTATCTCACGTGTGTACTTTCATGTAACAATGAATACCTGCATTGTAATTTCATCTGCAAGAAACTTTGCAAGATAGCAAATTATTATGGTTCTCTTACAAAATATATTCATTACTTCTTTGACTTCTGTCCCTTCCAAAGTGATCTAAATAAATTAACATGAATTGAACACCGTCTACTTTTTTTAAAAATTTCCCTTTTTAAACGCCATGATATTTGATTTACGCATTTCTTTGTTATAAAGCAGGTAAAACAATTGACACTAAAATGAAATCAGTACCACTGAATGGTGCTCTCTGGTCGGAGATAGACATTTTCGGAGAGACGATTCCACCGCCAAGTTCTCTAATTCTCCTACTGACCAGGTTTTCAGTGATCAAGTCTGTCGAAATATTCTCGTAAAGTCGGTCACTAGACTTTCTCCTTGACACTGAAACTATGCAAAAATTGGAGAGTTGAAAAGCATGTAGTATGCACTATGCAGAGAATCTAAACAATGAGTAACTTTTCATAATCTTTGAAAAATAATTGACTTCTCTTGATTATAACATAAATAATTGAACTAACAGAGCTCCAATGTGTTACGCTCCCTTTTATTAACGTTTCACAGATTCTTCCGATTACTCAATTCAGTAAGTAGTTTGAACTCATTTAAATGATTGAAGCTGGGATAATAACTTACAATTTAATGTGTGGAGTAATGTATAGAGTTTTAATTAATTCGTTAGAATCGCAAAATCATTTGCAAATGATGATAATGTTGATCTTGAAAATAGCACCATAAAATGTCGTATCCGGTAAAGAATAGCGGAGGTCGATTGGTCAGTCATGCAGGTAGGTGTTTACAATAGACGGACATTCCTTGACTCTTAATTAGCTTGGTCCAGATATGCTTAGAATCTCGGTAGTCGGTTGCCAACCGTATTTCTTAGTGTGACAACAGTGTATGGCGTCTACCCATTGGACATCCTTTTTCGAATTGTTAAATTGATAACTCGGCTACTTAAAGGATTACTGATCCAGATTAATAATAAATCATACCCGGTGAAGGTTGATCCTCTTGAGGATCACCAATGACCAATAACTGCCCGGAAAGATTTTTCGTCACTCCGCTGAACTGTTGATCAATGAAGGTGTCTATATACTCAAACTGTTTGTTAGACGTTTGTGGTGTGCGAGCTGAATGAAAAACAAAATTAATTTCAGTGCATAACATAAAAAGGATTGAACTGCAAGAGTCAGCTTATTTACAAAGTTAGATTAAGACCACTCGAATCTCAAGCTTTTCCTACTTTTTAAAGCACCGGCCAACTCGAGGCAGGCATACCTTCCGCGAGTTATTCAAACTTGGAGCAGTGAGACCTTAGTCACTGCAACTCAGATGCCCCACAACACAATGTCGTCCAACAATGAAGATGCGGATGCGAAGATGCAACTGCGGAGCATTTATCTGACAGTTAATTATGTGTACATGTTACTCAGTGGTTAGACCCAAGACAACCAGTTGGTTCACTCCACATCAGTTATCAGAACAGAAGCTATCAACTATTCAAGGGATAACACGACGGAGCTCAAAATTATCACTTGGGTATATCATGGCAATGCACTACACGAACTTTCTTGAGCAACCGAATTGTGTTGGCCAACAGAATAACGCGTCTGATATATCAGTGAAGGTTTACTATGGCCCAGTTGTCCAGTGGGCCCTTCAAGTCAATTTTCAATGGTATAATGATACTACTAATAGCGAATAGCGCATGATTAATTGTATATATGCGACAATTTTGAGGTAGATTAAAGACCTAAATGGCGTTCGACAAATTTTTGGAGAGGGCCTCTGATTAGACCAGTTGAAAACACCATTTTGGAGAAAATTGACTCTCTATTGTTTTAAATAATATAGATTCACCAACTGTTCACGATATAAAAAGGCAGCAGGAAGAAGATAAATGACGCTACAAAATGTACGCAAAAGTAAACCGAATGCAAATTAGTTTTAGAAAACGCACTTGGGACCTGAATAGGAGCCGTTCTTCCGGTCGCTGATGATGCCTTTTCCTTTATTTGCGTAGGTTTGGCCTCTTTTTGTTCTGGAAAACTCTTCCAGTTTACGCCTAAAATAACACTTTGTACTGTTATAACACAGATTTACCAGAATTTTTAGACGCCTTTTTAGGAACCGCGGATTGAGCATCCAAACCCATACTTAAAGTCAGCTCACGAAGCCTTTGTTGAATGAGACTTCCAATTTGAACGGAGACCCTGTTTACGAGATCAGGTCGGTCTCTTTCGCTCTCTAAAATAATGTAAGCGAAAAGAAACTCTCGTATTCCCAAGTAGCCCTTCCAGTTAAATGCGTTCAAATCGGTTCACGTGACAACCCACCATTCCCGTTCGGCAATGAGTCTGCAACGTTCGCGTTTGACCGCAGTTCGTTCCTTGATTCTCCCAGTTTTATTGATTGTTGTACCAAGGGCAATGATTTTGCCGGAGGTAAAAGAAGTTCGTCCTCTTCTTTGACTGCCGCAAGCTGTTGTTCAGCAGATCTTACTTTGTTATTCACTTCTCCTGTATCAACCAATGCTTAAATCAGTAACAAACTATAGAAGCAAATAAAGTTCAACTAAATTAAAACTATGAAAGTAGCTGTTACTGAAATACTTTTAGTGTTTGGAAACGTACAGTAAATCAGATTTAAGACAAGCATTTTTCAATTTAGTGTAAATTAAATTGATCCAGTATGACATTTGAATCTACCAGGCAATTTGAAGTGTAAAAACTGAAATACTTTATAGGCACGTGAAAAGAATCCTGATTCGTCCGGTCTTGCTGAAATGAATAGCTAAAAGTTATTTAAATGGGCAGATTTGCGTAGGAGGGTCAAATCATGCATTCACACAGGACCGTTTTTTATATTTTGCATCTTAGATGTTTGTCTAAATTATCTAGCGTAGAAGCGTCAGTCACTTCTGATGGTAGCGGCCTAAAATCCAAGTTAGCGCACCTAAGAATTGGAATGACAACCTAAATTATTTAAGAGTTATTCTTCGGCGGTACTCAATCAGGAAGGCATCAAGACGCCTTTATTCCTATGAATATCGGAAGACACTGTCTTTCAATTTATTTTGGGTTAATAATAAAAATCCATACGATTACATTGATGCTATTGGGATGGAAGAACGTTACGTAACACGAGGCATCCAAGCAGTATACTGACATAACATTAAACCACACCCATTGGAAATGCGTGTGAAGAAGACCATGCCATAATGATTCTGCTGGTGGGAATCCCATTTGGTCACCCCTTGGGAGGGCTGTTGGTCACTTCAATAAACTAAAAGTGCATTCCGAGACCTTTTTCAACTGATGAGTCAGTGCGCACGCCACCGCTGAACCGCACATATGCGCCGTACCTATGCATCCATACCTAATTTGAATGAGGTCGAAACAGGGCCTAACCTTGGTATTAGGTTTGCATTCCTATACACATAAAGCACCTCAAAGTACCTCCAAACTGAAAATCTTGATGCGAATCCCAAGCAACGTAATACAATTACGATTCGTTCAATTTTTCACATGTTCTGATTAAGCATATTTCAATAAAAAAAAGGCTATACTCACCGGAACCTTGTTTGGCATTTAAGTTAATCTCTGAGGAATCCATTAGGCTAATCTCATCAGAAGGAGCCGTGAACGGTTCTGTCGGACTTCTAGTGGTTGAGCTTCTTAACAATGGAGGTTCAGGTAGTGAATCAACTTGAGAAAAGATAAACACAAACTGAGTTTGGAAAATATTTCTTGAGAGTTATAAAATGGGCGAAGCTTAAGTGCTTTTCACCGAAAGTAAATGAACCACAAAGTTAGGTGGAAATAATTGCTTAAGCTTCAACGCTCTAACGGAATTAAAATTATTCATGAACCCACCCAAACGAAGCCTCAACGATCATAGTGGTATCATTTGAAACGACAAAAAGAGCGATTAAACTAGTGTGTGTCTAGGACAGAGTTATTGAAACCCATTCAAAAGTACCCTTTAAAAAAAACAATATTTGGTTGAGTGTTGCCCCTTTTATTCGGTTCCATCAACGAAAAGAAAGCGAAAATTATGGAAGAATTCAATCCATGGAAGTCCTTTTGTCTTGTTGGAGACTTTTGGTTAGTGATGAAGTGGGTTAGCAATGCACCAAAGAAACTAAGGGCAACATTGTAGAAGGCTATTGCTGTGAATAAAATAAACGACAGACGCGTGCGCATAAAACAAGATTTAGCGGTTGTATCGACAGTGGTGAGTTTCGTCTAGACATCAAAGAGTAGGGCTATGTGCTTGTCTGACACTATCATCGTATCTTCTATCGTCGGTACGGTGAGACGTGATAACCACGTTTGTCGTGGTTAGAGGAGCCCAAGGCATCCGCGGATCTTGGAGTGTCTACGGTGAGGAGATGCAAACATTTTATTCTAATTTTAGATTAATTCTTAAATTAATTAATGTACGTGTCCAATGAAAATTAAATTGAAAGGCTTTATTCTTCTTCTTATGGTTCAAGTGGATAGTAGCATTCAGCTTTTTGTCAAAACTCGTATTATAAATTTGAAATTTCTTTGTGCTTTAAATTTGGGGTAAAAACATTTTAACAATGTGAAAAACCTGAAAAATGCTATAAATAATTGCAATTATATGCAATGAAAACAATTTTTGCAGCCTAATTTTCTAAATGAATTCTTATCATTCGTTCAATTCTGTTTTATTCAACCGCAGCTTTTAGATCTGTTGTTCTATCGAGTAAGTAAAAACTGGGGCAGTCTTTCAACCATGGATTGTTTTAAATGCTCACTGCATTTGTGATGCGATGGAATCGTGATTCATAGATGGACAACTGAAAGATCTGAAAGAGGCTTGAACTTGCATCTAGGGGACGTACTCAGCAAAATAGCCTTATGCACTGAAAATGGCAATGAATTTTCCATTTCTATGGGGCTGGTGTGGATGAAAGTAATCAAAAGACATTACTGCTTGCAAAGAAATCGGACTTCATTTATAAATCTATTGTTTACATACTTAATTAACATAAGTGGATATGAAATAAGTAATATAGACACAATCAACATTAATTTGGTGTCACAGTCAATTCCAAACGTCGAGTGCATTGTGGTAAGGTTTAAAAACCGTGGAAACAGTTAAGATAAATAAAAAGGGATCATGAGTACCCACCAGTTTCAAGGGTGTCATCCAAAGCAAGTCCTGCAATCGGAGTATCACAGGGTGTATACATCGACGATATATCGCTGACCTTGCTTCTGGCCTGAATCTTCATATCTGGTGTTGGTCCATTTGTCATATATGACGTATCTAGATTTAAAATTACGAAAATTTTCGATTGGTAAAAGACCATTATGAAGTTAGTCTAAGAACTAACTATGTGAATTACTTCGAAACGAACTAGCAGCTCTGATTAGAGAGAATGTAGAAAAGATAAAAAGGCCTAGAACTGTGCGAACAAGCACCTTCATGAAAAAGAAATTAGATTGACCACTAATTTTTCTGAAGAAGGCAATCTAAGCTTACCAGGAGTGGGGATCCTAGGATCTGGTCCACATTGAAAATTGAAGCTCGTGTTCATGTCGGGGTTCTTGGGGTACGGCGCATGAGGTATCATTTGCTCTTCTTTATAACCAACTCTTGAGTGAAACTGTTGCATTCCATAGTTTTGCCCAGCTTCAAAAGGAAGAACATAAAGGTTTCAACAGAAACCATTGATTGATGAGTTTGAATTTCCTTGAGACTAATCACCTATTGTGCATTTCATTGTTTTATAACTAGAACCCCGATGAGCTACTCCATATCACTCTCGTTCTTCCCAAACAAATACGCTTCGGTATGTCTATCAGCTATATATTACCCCTAGAAAGGTTAAATTCAGGTAGAAAAGGCTGAACCTTACACATATTTAAGACATAAATGCATATTTCAACGTCAGATATAAGTTCCGTATATTTGGTTCCAAGTAAAAGAGGCAAATGTCATCAGTTTTCGATACGATGTTTAAAACTTTTTTTTTCTTATTCAAAAAGACAATTTCTTGACAATGGACACATCTTTTTATCCATATTTTCCTCTTATTTTATATTTAAAAAAAGACTAGTAAGACTAATGATTTTTTATATCACAATTGTAAAGTGTTTGAAGAACCGAAAATGATGCGACAAAATTTTATTTATTTTACCCTTACAAGAATGAATTGAGTACTAGATTCTGTTGTAATGTAAGACTACATCTGAAGTTGACAAGTTCATTGCAGGAAGAGTTCCACTTACATAAATAAACATCATCTCCATTCCTCGCCCAAGTTCCATCTTTTCCATTGTCGGTG
This sequence comes from Moniezia expansa, assembly GCA_019097775.1. Classification (NCBI taxonomy): domain Eukaryota; kingdom Metazoa; phylum Platyhelminthes; class Cestoda; order Cyclophyllidea; family Anoplocephalidae; genus Moniezia; species Moniezia expansa. The sequence goes on from JADFDV010000052.1 coordinate 3,146,505, forward strand.
GCCGTATAGTTATTAGCTGAATGTGAGTCTGCAGTGGGAATCAGAAGCTTATTGAACACCTTAAAAATGGATCTTGGCTTCATCATTTTTAGAGAAAAAAAAAATTAAACTAACCGACATGAGGAATACCGGAAGGTCTCGTACCGTCAATTTTCAAGTTGCTAAATTGTAATTGTGCCTGCTTAAGATCTGAAAGACTACTAACACTGGTTGAAATCGATCCTAAAATCAATAAAGTTGAAATTAACAAATGTACTTGAACAGAATTGAATTTGTAATAATTTTGACTCAGAACATCTACCAGTGGGAGAGGTAACAATATCGGAGGATTTTTGGTGCTCTTGACTTGCGACGGGAACATTTACGCTGTTGGAAATTTCCGCCTTGGAAGCATAGATGATTCTGGAGGCTCCATTGATCCGTGTTGCGTGCAGCTCTTCAAAATATTCGGCACGAACATGGTAGGTTGATATAATTATCGTTTGTAAAAAAAATTGTTTCAATTTATCAAACACACCTTTATAAATTTTGCGTGAAGGTTGGAGGGTGAATTTTTCACGTCTGTGTGGACTGATGTCACGATGATTAACATCTCGATCCCGGTAGATAAGTTTTACAGGTTGGTCTTTACACCAGATCTTCCCTGATAAAAAAAATTTATCAAATCTTTCCAAAATGCTTTTGATCTAAATCCTTTCGAATTAGATATTAGGTCTTTGTACGATTACGTATTGCGATCTTATTTTTCATTTGTGCAATTTCATACTGGTACATTCCACAGAGCAAATGCAAGAGAATATTTAATGCCTACGTATTGGAAAGTACTGCATTGAAAATCGCTTAGTAAAAAAGTCGCCCTCTGGGTTTTCGTTGGTTACAAACGATTTTATTTTGAGCATTAACTAATTTATATTACTATCAAATTTTCTACAGTTAAAAGTCACTTTTTGGGCATCCATTATGACGAAATGATAGATTTCTTTAAATCGAGATCAAGAATATGAACCTAGCTATATACATTATGAAAATGAAAACGGGGTTCTTTCTAACCTTGTCTGCCTGGTTGGCTTTGTTGTACATTTACCACCTCTGGCTCACTCTCGAGAACATAGTGGTTGGGCGTATGTCTTCGGGGACTTGATTCCACTTTAAACAGAATCATGAACTTTCATTACACAGAAATTTCAGATAAAAATCAACTACTTGAAAATAGCAAAGGAAGTCAAGTATGTGTAAGAATTTTAAAGAACTCAGTAATAAAGAATATATGCTCATTAGAAATTTTGTTGGAAACAGAAATTTGGTGGATATTTTACCTCGAATTCGATGGGTTCGATGGGGACTGGGCTTCCGTTCAGGAACCAAGGTCACAGGGATAATGGCCGGAGATATTGTTCGTGCTTTGCAGCGCACCACTAAGTTAAAGAAAAAAATATTCTACGATGTTTTTTTTAAATGAAGTCTTTACATAGTGGAGTCAGGAGTACATCTTAAATTATATCCTCTATATTATTCGATGTATATTCATGCATATCTATTTAGCGCAATCTCTTCGAAGTTTTATAGCCCGGATTTCCAATTGATAGTGCGGATCATAATTATGAGGTGAGGACAAACGCTACGAAATCCATGCCAACACTTCAAAGGTGCAACCGTAAATGTCTGACAGAAATACAAATCTTTTGAGTACATAATTCAAGTAGTAAAACAATTTCATGGGACCTAGTGCAAACATTGGGAGCTGTGGTAATGCAACCCAAATATTCTCGAACGGACGGACACAGGAGATGTCAATCACAAATATTTGGAATGCGGTCTCGTTAGGGTGACCGATGTGATTACTTTAAAATATATTAGTAGTTGATTGCTTTGACACCACCATGTTCAGAAAAGTCCTGGCATTTCTTAATCATTTCAGCGACTTAAATTCATTTTGCTGAATTGTTTTCAACCCATTCTGATAATTACATAAAATAACAAATAGCGAACAAGGCGCTAAGACTTTCGAATGTTAATAACGAGAGGAAGAACATACGAGGCCGTGATCGTTCTTTATGAGGCGAAAATCGGTAGACAAAATCCTCATCATCTGAACAGCTGCTGTTGGTACTGGTGGTGGTCGAGACGGCTTCCAAAGAAGTCGTGCCCCCAATTACCACGGTCGGTTGCCCACGTTCAGAACACGCTGGACAGCGACTTTTATGGGATTGGCTTTCAAAGCACTTTGCTGCAAAATTTACGAAAAAATAAAGTCATTTAAGCGCTGCCTTAGAGATTAGCAACGAATTGAAAAGCTCAAGACTATCTCAGCTTTGAGAACTAATTTGAGTTATCCAAGCATGAAAATTGATCACACTGAGAATATCCAAATCGGAGTTCAAATTATATTAGGCTTATTTGCACTATTCGGGGAAAGGGTACCCCACCGAAGATATTATTGCCAGTGGGTGTGAGTCGCTGAATCCCTTTTCATTTGCATACCAAGCTTAATGACAGCAGCAACTTCGAGTGCCAACAACATGACCACAACATCAATCCCAAGATGACGTCTCTCGCAAATGTGACACTGTTATCTACCGGAAAATTATGTGGAATAATATGAACGTAATGAAATAAGCAAAAGACGTAGCAGACTTGATGGCTTGAAGCAGTTAGCTTTCTCAGTGATTAAAATCCGTAAAGTTTGTCATCAAGAGCCCAAGTAGCCCATACTGATTGTGAAATTTCCCATAGTATGGGTGGATTTTACTAATCCTAACATCTGAAACCTTCAAACCAACCTCCACGTAATTATCAGATTGAAATGGCTTGGGGCAAAAAGTCGTATGGACAATATTTTGAAGCATTAACGTACTAGAGTAAAATGCATCAAACTATTCCATAAACTTGTCGTTCTTAAGTTCTTTTTACTTTTGGATGAACATGGCATCCACTAAGATTTAATGCCCTGTTAGTTTGACTTATTTCGTTCATTGATATCTGACACAACTTTCGGCTCTCGTTCGAGGTCTTATGACGATAGCCATCTTAAGGTAAAAAATTGATAACCTGGCATCGCACTGCATCTAGTATCTGATTCTAGTATGTTTGAATAGTTAGGTCATATAATTAAAATGATTGTTTGAGTCTACATGGAAATTGCACGCGAATAATCTCGTGCGAAAATTAAAAATAGTGATGGCCATCAGCAGTGTACTGCTAGAGTCAACTTAAGTCAAATGGTATGTTGACTTGCCCGTAACAGCACTACCAGTGGGAAACCACTCTCATTTGGTCATATTTTTATAATTTACCATCTCGTAAACTTGTGAGCGACTCCACTCACATCATGTGCATTTAACCAAGAGGACCGATGCTTCTCTAAAAAATCCTTATAAACTATTGATCACGCTCAATGCTATGGCTTCGTTCATCAGAATAGATATAACTGGAATTGGCAGGGTCTGGTGAACTAGGACGAAGTAAACAGTGAAGAATGGGACATTAGGATTTGGTTGAAAAGGACGCCATTTTCGAGAATAGATTGGTTTTTAATAACACAAAGATAAAAACTCCCGCGTGTTGTTTTTCATCAATTATTTTATAAGAACCAGTATTTAGAGTAATTTTGGTGAACAATGCTTCTGAAAATAGGTCTCCGATTGGAATGATGACTCCAAAGGTGCCTCTAATATCAAAATACAATTGAAATATAAAATGCATCTCTAATTTAGTTAACTCTTACAATTTTTGGCATTTAATTTCAAATGAACCTTCAATTAACAGAATTTTTTGTGAATAAATAAGAAAGTTTAAAAAAAACTTGGAGTGTTTGAATTTATTCGTTCCCTGAGTGTAACACACAAAAATAATGGGAGTTTGCGTAAAATTACATGAGAGTTTTTATTTTTTAATTCCTACATGGCATATTTTATGAAGAATTAATGTCTACTTAATAATTTTTTAATAGACACTTGTAAATTTTTTTTAAAATGTCAAGATTTTTGCTTGTGGGTGCGTTTTCTATCTGAAATTCAATGGTTATGATTCAAGTGCATGTAAAATTAAAAATCAACATGGAAAATAAAAATGACAGAAGGCGCCATATTTGTAGAGGGGGGAGGTGGGAGCGATTACTATAATTTTAATGAGTAGTGACCACCGGTAACCACAAGGCCAAATCTGGGGGCTAATGAGAGGGGCGGCCAGATAGGACCAATCACCCGACGGAAGTATAAAAATTAGATTGTGCCAGGAGAAGTACAACCTCGTACAGCCTGCTAAAACAATTACGACATCGATATCTGGATTCAAGGTCTCGAACTGGACGGTGAAAATTGGGTACCTGTAGCACTGAATGGAATCTCCACCAGAAAGTTGAAAAAATTTCTGAAGGATTGAGGACGAAGTGTCACCAAAAGTGAAACCGAGATATAACTGCTACCTGTACGAAAAAAATATGCCAGCGAAGTGACCAAGAAACCGAAGACGTCGATTTTTTTATTTTCTCCCCACTCATTAGGACAAGTCCCAGGGACTTATTGGCGGTACAAAAGAAGTACAAATAGCTTTTATAACAAGTAGTGCACAACAGTTAACACAGAACACAGTAAAAACGTTTGTTGACGTATTCGGCTGTCTGGTCTCTTCTCTGGCCTGGTTTCGTCATACAGGTAGCAGTTCAGCTTCGTAGTTTCGCCTCGTCCATCCTAGTCCGACTTCATATATCCTCCAGAAATCACACCTTCGACATTCTGGCGGAGATTCCGTTCATTGCTAAATGCACATGCGTTCCATAGTCCAGATTGAGACCGGGAATCCGGTTATTTAGGTCGTTCCTCCTTAACTAAGCTGTAAGAAGTTACAGCTAATGATCTACTGATCTAATTTTACATGTCTGGAGGGTGATTAGTCCTAACCGGCCGCCCCTCTCATTAGCTCCCAGAGTTGCCCCTGAGGTTACCGGTGGTCACTACGAGGAGGTTGAGAGTAGGTTGGACCACGCTTTTACTCTCTTCTGGGTTAACTGTTATGTGCTACATGTAGTAAAAGCTATTTGTACTTCGGTTGTATCCCCAATAAGTCTTCGAGACTTGCCCAAATTGAGGGGGAGTGAATAATTCGTTTCGGCCAAATTTTTGGTGCCTGAATCAGTAATACGTCCTACCACTAGAATAAAGCATGAAATTCTACTAGAAGTGATCGAAACTAAGAAACTTTTAAGAGCTTTACTGCAAACTCTCTCCCAAAATTTGAGTAAAATTTTGAAATTACTGCCAAAATCTAGAACACACAGAGACTATTTAATGGCAAATTATTTCATATGCAGGAAAAGTCAGAAAAAAAAGACTGATTTCCTGAGAATGTTTTATAAGTGGCATTGATGCTATCATGGTAATTTAATGGCGTTTTTAACATGATTATGGGACGAACTGATTAAAGATTTTATGGTGAGGCACTTGGAGACTCTGAGACTTGTTGCGCAGGCGGATGATCGACTTCTTTCTGCACGTCGGGAATTTTTGGTTCTGTTGCATCGATACCGAAACAAATCCTTCCTATATTTCAATTTACGGGTATTTGGGCTTTTGTGAATTTTCCACACACGTAGGCCACACGCCTACAAACCTCTTTCATTCGTTGCTCACTTATCAACTAATCCATCAACCTTCAATCAGATATTAGAAGGATTTTGAGACCAACTAATACATTGACACGCAAATCCTGGAGCATAAAGGTCGTAATAATGAAGCTATTGAGATAAGGTTTTAAGCATCTAAACTTGAAAAGTTTGGCATTCTCAAAATCATACAAAGATAAGGATGCATTTACAATTTCAAAAAAAGAATAATTAGTTCTGTAAAAAGGCAAAATATAGTTATTTAAGGAGAGAATATTACGAAATTCAGCCAAAAGTTGTTTCTCGTTACGCACTTCGCAATTTTATCAAAACCCTCAATCCCAGAGTCTTCCACATCAACGTTTAAAAAATAGCGGAATTAGAATTATTCTCTAACATCAAATAAAAAAATGCACCTTTTGATGAAGAGATCAGAGATTTGTATTAGAAAAAAAAATTAATGCCTTTTCTAAGCTCCAGGACTCAATCCTAATGACATTAGATTTAATGAATAACTTGTTGACTAACTAGTTAGTGAAAACTTATCATCTCTACAACATTTACTCAATTTCATTTCAGCCAATCACCGTCTTCATTATTTGGATGACTATGAGACGCAATACAGTTAGCTTATGTTGATGCAGAACTTACGAACTGGCCTTCCAGAAGAGCACATTGTTCTTATTGGTACGATGAGACGCAATACGCTTCGTGACTTTTTTCCCTTTTTAGAGGTGATTGGAAGTATCTCAGCATCATTCGTTGGATGTTTTCCACTCCGTATCTATAGTAGAATGAACGTATTCCTTTTGTAAAATAAGCTCATGCAAGGATAAAAGCACTCCATACTTTGAGGCAAATTCTGAATAAGTATTTTCGCCACTGGCAAATCATAAAGATACTTAATGGCAATCAACTAGATTTTAAAATTAAGCACATTATTGAAAAGCCCCTACAAGAAGTTAAAGTTAGAGCCGACAAAGAAGCCAGACAGGATTAGTGACTGACTTCACTGATATCTTAAATTGAACAAGCCTAATGTTATATCACCGTCAATCTTCAAATAATAGCATTGCTGAATCACGGAAACACTGGACTAATTTTGGCAAATCACCTTCACAACATCCATCCTTTTGACTTTACGAAGTCATATGAATTGACCATCAATGCTTTCACACCAAAGCTGTAAATGCTTTTAAAACAATCAAAAGTTAACAACGCACTAACTCCATAATAAAATAAACTTAAGTAGCAAAAACTGTTGGTGTAATTGAGCATCAGTTCGGAAATTTAAAGCAGTTTTTGCGTTATGGCAGCAAGTCCGTACGTAGTCCAAAGGTGAACGTCTGCTGAATCTGCGAGCAGATTGCGTCAAATGGCACTGCTAATTCAGGCGCAACTCAAGAGTCAATTTCGTGGCTTGCCTGCTAGATAAGCTGCATGATCTGCAGTAGTTAGAGAGGGTATAGCAGATGAAACTGGTAAAAGGTAGGCCATAAAAAATTTCATGATTGCATTTTTTTACAGCATACTTGTGAGATTCTAATGTGATGGTGCTGAAAAGATTTGAAAGTTCCGGTCTAATTTTTCGAGGAGCTGCTAACCTGTCAACTTTGAAGTTGAGAGGGGTTGAGATCGAATTCACCCAACTTTGTGGCCGAATAATATTTTTTCTTGAAAATTGAACGTGAACAAACAGTATGAGGTTGCATTCTTCAGAGCGGTTCTTGTGCCAAATATCTCCACATGACGAGAAACTCAAAATGTAATACTGTAAAGTCAGTTAGGGGAACATTTTGGATTTCAATTTCTAATACTCTTAGGAAATCAGGAGACTAGTTCCGAATAGCAACGAAGATCTGTTCCCCAACAGTTGGTGAAGCTCACTGTGAATTCCTACATTCTCTACTTTCATACCAACCTGATCATGAGAAACATTATATACTAAAATGATTCGAGTAAACACGCCTAATCCGACTTTAATGCCCTAGTTCTGCTATTCGAATAGCCAATTAACTCGGCTTTATCCTTATAAAGCTTATCATATTAAAACGAATAAAACACGAGAGTAAGGTGAGAGGGCAGAAAATCCAAATGAAATATATTTGTTGGCGAGCTGAGATTCGAGACAGCTGATCCATCCTCAAAATTATGATTGCTGTAATTATCATCCCTCTCCCTTGCTTCTGCAGGATTAAAGATCCCTCAGCTTGTTTCGTTAAACTGTTATGAAATATTTCAAAATATCTCTCGAAAGCGGTCAATCGAGCGATTCAACATTGAGTAGAATTTTAGATTGATCCATCCAAGCAACCTGTTTATGTGTTTATCTATATACTCGAGCTTGTCAGATTGAATCTTGTTTCTTATGCAGGACTCAAAATTTATGGGCAGATATGAAAATACTCGAAGTAAAGTTTCGTTTTCCCCTTAGATGGTCATAAAATTTCAGGAAAAAATACAGAGACTTTCAAGAACTAAAGTAGAATTATGATTTTGGTTTGTGTTTTCCCATTGAAATGTGTAAGAACTCTATGGCTGTGAAAATAGAACGCAGAGCTCACTGCCCGCTAGAAGAGAACTAAAATACCCTTCAAATGGAACTAATTTAACTTAGTTGTTCTTTCTTGATCTAATTGTTCGGTGCCATCAAGTGAGTAGTCAAGCTTTTCCTTGAATTCAGTATATTCATAACGAATATTCACAATTTTTCCCGTTAAGCTACGATGAACGATGAGTTTTTGAAATTTTTTTCCGAAGCTCGACGCTGCTCCGAGAAAACACTACGACATCTTTTAAACCAAGCAACATTTAATGGTAAAACAGAGAGAAGTATTAAAAATACTTTCGTTTGACATTGAATGACTTCTTGAAAAAAATATCGTGGAGGCAGTTGGACAAGAATGCTGGATTAAGAATTCGTGACAGTTAGCTACCACCCGGAATCTTGGTCTTCATTTAGCAATTTCGCTTTAAAAACAGTTAAACAAGTCTTATTCTGCATAAATACATATTGTGGTCTATTTCAAAGAGCATATCCATGCAATGAAGCAAAAGCAAACGTGGCTTACGCATGGGGCATACTGCCTATGAGAAAAACAGTAGGGAGGACTTCGTCCAACTTCAATAAAGGTCGTCTTTGTGCAGTTGTGCTCCGAATTCGATCTTCGAAGTGGCTAGAAATCAAACAATTTGATTCGGCAAGAATACGGATTTAGAACTGTGTTGGAAAATAATACACAAGCTGCTACAACTGCTGCAAATCCAATGCCATCTACTTAAGAAGATTTTCTAATGTTCAAATTAATTTTAAAATATGACCGTAGTAGCTCAATAATCACTGACTGCATCATATTCCCGTTACATAGAAAACGTTACTTAAAACGTTTAAACAAAGTAAATGAACGAATTTACCGACTCGTAATTCAGTCATTGATATATTGAAATATTATTTGGGAATAAATTGCATTCATTGTGATGCTTAAATTTGCAAGATCACTTGCTTACAAGCATTATTTTTTTATTTATAAATTAAATTCGCGAAACGAGTTACAATTAACGTTTTCGCCATTAAAATCCACCCCTGTTCTCATGTCATCGTAACCTCCGATTAATTAAGTTAATTATTAAAATATTTATTCAGTTAGTATTTGACAATAAAAGCCAGTCGCAGTCATGGCTTCCCACTGTGAGTTAGAAATACTTAATATTGAGAGTAACTGGGATTCAGCGGGTGGTTTACAGTAAAAATAAGGATGTTGTCATAAGTGAACTGAATTTTGGAAGATCGGCAAAAATTAAAAAAAAAATAATTTGAATTATTAAAATATTTGGTAAAACTGGTAGTTTAAACTGACATTCTTTTATTCCCGTAATATTTTATTTCATTTATTTCAGTTAAACAAAAAAATCAACATTTTTTAAAAATTTCCTAAAATTAGCTTCCATAATTAATAGCAGACAAAAATTACTAGTTTGGTCAGTGGTCTCGCTTTGATTCTTGTCAATCCAAACAATAAAAGTTGTCAAAATGATTTAAATTTCTTTAATGGTGGGCTCGATTCCTGATACTTGGCTTTAAAAATATCAAACTCTGCACTCTTGAAAAGAGACCGCTGAAAATCACTCATCATCGCACTGTTAAAGAAAGCAAAATACCTATTTTCTTAAAGCTGATGGTAAGAGCTACGACTTTAAGACTGATTTAAGGTGTACCACGGATATTTGATAAAATTAATATTAATGAGGCATTTACGGTTTGTTTTCTCGACGGCGATTTTGTTTTGCCCATCGTTGTTTACTTTTCTAGGAAGAAAGGCAAAGACAAATGATATTCTTATACTAGATAATTCGAATAAGTGAATCAAGTCAAGATGACTACTGAGGTACAAAATCAGAGTTGAGTGTATTTCTAGAATATTACCCTGTCATTTGAGGTGGAAATTATATTTTGAGCTTATGGCACAAAATGACATCAGAAGGCTTGCATTTGATTGGTTGGTAGCCGTCTTTATTTTGATTGATTTGCTTGACTCTCTAATTTATAATGACATCAGCCTTTGTGTACTTGAATCATTTTGAGACGTGGGATGATCTTTATTTGTTACTTCAAGCATCTTGCGATTTTATCGAATTGAATCGGCTTTGAGGGGCAATTCAGGTAAGATTCAAATTAGAGTCTAAAGAGATCAAATTAAGCCGGATCCATATAATGTGCTTAGCCACTTTCAATTGGAATTTTCATTGTCTTAAACTCGATTCGTAATTAATTTTTTGATGAATTTTTAATTAAATTACAGCATTTATTAGATACTGGTGTGTGCCAACTTGGATAAACTAATGGTGATGTTAACTCTTGAGCGACTAAACAAACCTGCTCCATGGCATTTCAGTTTGAAATTGGATTCGCAAATGTCCATGTTCGAAACCCATGATACGAACAAAGACAGTTGATTAACAATTAAAATTTTCTGGCTGAAGTTTTTGAAAACGTCCTACTAATATCTCCCTGGCCTTTTTCTATGGGAAAAATTTATGGGAACGCTATTTCGCACCTGACCGATCTAAATGGAAACAGTGGTGGATTTTGACGGTCTCTAGGCTAGTTCTAAAATCTGAAGCGGAGCTCGAAATGTATGGAATTTCTCTTGAATGTTCCGATTAGAATAGCGTCGTTAAGGTCAGGTAATACTTTGTTGCGGCTACTCTCAGCAATTAAGATTTAGTTTTTCAAATGTGCTTTCAACTCTGGCAAAGTTCGAATTGGAAATCTTGAAAGGAATTCGGCACTTACTTTGAACCTTCTAAAACAATTGCAAATATGTGCAAATGGAGGGTTCTAGGTCAGAGATACACAATGTTTCAATGCCTTTTCCTAAAACTATAGAATGAGCAGCACTTTTCATCAATTAAAGCGCCTGTTCATCCATGTTTACGTGGAAAAATACTCCATGAAACCACTCGAGAGGTGTAGGTTCTGGTTCTACTCCTCGGCTGACAAGGGTGTTGTATACATTACCACCGATATAAGAATAAAATAATAAGAAAATCTGCCAAAAAATTGAATAAACCAGGTATTTATTTGTTGAAACTATTGCATTTTAACCAACTTGCCTCAAACAATACTGATTTTAAACCCTTCACGGAAACCGTAGATATAGTTAAAAAGTGGTCCAAAGCTAAGTAACAATCAGGAATTGTTGAATTGAAAGATCAACATTCAAATCTAAACTGGAGAAACTAAAGTTTTTCAGCTTTGGGGTGTTTATTTTTCAAATTGCACGTTTAACTTTAACATTTATGAGAGAATCCAAGGGCGTATATCTAACTAAAAGGTGACTTACCTCAAATAGATATTTCAAGTAAATAAATAGACAATATCGAGGATGATTTAGGATAAATTGACTTGAGCGAAAGTGGATCTGTTAAACCTTGCTCAATTAGAGTCACCTACTCCAGTAAAAGTGGCAGTTGCTTGGGGGGTTCATTAGAGGGTAGCTCATCCAGCCAATGGGGGCCTCGGATTCAGTCTGATTGACTCAGTCGCAGTCGCATACTGCACTCAGTAGCAAGCACGCTAACCCACAAAATTTATTAATTGAGGGCCGAGGCGACAGAATAGATTCCAGTATTTCAATCTGATAAGGTTTTAATATCTGTGGAAATATGGTTGGAGTACCGAGAATTTGTAAGAATTAGTTGATTAGTGATGATATTTTTGATGTAGATGGAGATTAAGCTTGAGATTAATGAGCCTCTGAGCGTTGGTTTTCAAAGAGCTTTGGTAGCAGTGCTTAACCTAGTCTCCTAATATAGTAGAATAGATCAATTATTAAGCTACCTTTACAAAGGAATCAGCTCACTCTGACTTAATGCCTTTTAAATGAATCCCTATTAAACATGATCTGACCTAAGACCAAGGCAAAGCAGTAACACACCCTTCTAGACTTCACTCGAGAATAGGTGTGGAAGCTACTGCGGCCCTAGCGGCTGCACTAACAGCAGCCGAGATTTCGAAAACTGATTGACCAAGCAAAACTGAATTAAATTAGCAAAGTTCGTGTAAATCTTTTGCTAATACGTCAATTTTATGCAAGAAAGAAGCCTGATTTCGATATTTCGATAAGCACCTTTGTGGATTTTACATTGTAACCATGATCAAAAACGTGGATTTAGTTTCCACAGTAAATCATAGCATCCCCATGACAAAATTAATTAATTAATTAAAACACTTTTTTTGCTGAGTAGTGACAAATTGGGTAATTATGATGCACACAAAATACTAGAGAAAAGGTAGGGAACGCAAAGAAATTCGTGGGTTAGTAATGGGAAACATAGTAATGAGATAGGTCAGGCATTTATGGAGACGCCGCTGCTTGGGTTTTGATTCTCCTCGTGGCTCATGTTATTTGTGCGTACAGCCTGATGCCCTTGGAATGAGCTGTTAACTTTCTGTGTTCCTAGAACTCGCCTTACTAAGAGAAACTTAAATCTGCTCTTGATCTCAACTTCCTACTCTGATGTACCTTCTTTCCAATACTCGACTCCATCTAATGGTGCAGACGTAGTTAATTTACTCGCACGCCAAAGCGATGGCATAGTGGTCTCATGTTCGATGCTTCGACGGAGAATGCACGAGCCATCATCATATAGCCACAGAAGAGAGATATTCTACCAGGCACAGTCAACTTGGAGAACTTGATCCAGCTTTTGATAGCTTCAAAAATCCACACCTCAAAATCTTAGGAAGCAGCTGACACGCAACCCATTCATTATAACCCACTAACCATGCAGAACTATATTTCTCAATTCAGGCATTTTCTCTCCTTCAGCAAACTTACTTCTGATTGCTAAATATGTTCTGCCAATCTTTATTCTCAGTCCTTAAATAAAACCCGCCACTCGGTACTCTTCATAGGTTTACAATGAACTAATTCTTACAGAGAATGTCCATTGGATTGTGACTGATTTTTGTGCACCTGGAGAGCCAATAACAACCAGAAGAGGCACTTCAAGGCAAATTTTGTTGTTTACAGATTATACACCTATCTGTAAGGCACGCCCTTGTTCGCTTTCTAATTAATTTGGTCACGTGGATTGCATCCTCGTTTCAATAAGATATTTAACCAGATGTACTTGCCTACACGATATTATAGGGCCGAGCTTGAAGAAACGTTGGATGGAAACCAGATAATTTAATGCCAAGAAATTTATGTCCCAGTTCGTTGCTATACATTTAGGGAATTAAGGGCTGATGGGGTACGAGTTTTAGCCTGGCTAACTTGATCGTTCGTGGCCGTAATTGTCCTGACCAAACGCTATCGATACTGCACATAATTACTGGAAGTGGAAGCCTGTATCAGTTGTCTTCATTTCAAACAGATCCTGGATCTATGATCTCCATGTCGACTCAGAGAATAAGAAAAAACGCGAAAGAGATAGCGTTTGTGAATCAATTGAGGGTGGATTGTCGAGTACAGTTTATTCGAATTCACCTCAGTAAGATTAAAATGTGAATATTTTAAATTTCTGTTGCCAATACGGATTGGAACTGTTGCATAGCCCAACAAAATAGAATTCAAAATAAGGAGGTGTTCTGTTTGCATTTAGCTATGCAATACTGAAATTTCAATCCTAAACTGGGGATAGTACACATTCTTAACTGAAGTATCTGGTCTTCGAAGTGATACCACGCACTATATCTTAGCTGCAAAATTATTTATTAATAAGAACAACAAGTACATAGCTTATGGGAAAAACACGCAATCACTGGCATGTCCTGGCATCTTTTCTAAGTCTTTGACAGTATTTCCATCTGGATTTTATTCATGGTAAATGACAGATGAACAGCGAAGAGGTCAGATGATTAATCGTGGGATTCCTCCTTGCTTCAATAATGAAATTTAAAGGAGACTTTTGACCCTGGCATGAGATTAGTACTAATCACTCAGTACAAGGTGGAGATGCACACTGGCAAAGCCTCAAATGTATTCACACTTTCAGAACTGCATGTGAGCAGATCACTCTGAATTAGCGCAGTTTCAACACCCATTCCGTATTCAAGATCAAGATACCTTGCACACTTGCGGGTTTGCTCTTGGCATTCAAGTTATCTGCATTGATCTGAGTTCTAAAACAGAGAGTGGGCACTTCTATCTTGTGTTGGTTTCAATTTCATTTTCCAACAATTCAGTTTTGTTCGCAGCCTCAATCATCATTTGACCAACCTGATAAACACAAGTCCCTCTCGAGTTATCAAAAAGGACTTACAAGTACAAGGATGAACCATAAGCCTAGGCAATCTGAAACCGTCGGAGACGTAGGAACCGGATATGAACAGTCATGATGTGGATGCTCCTAGCTTTGCAGCAGCTATAGTTCTTTCAATTTAGGAATAATTTGGATTGGATTTTCGTGATGTTAACTGATGATGGACATGAAGTCTGCTGCTTTACTTTATGTTGACTTGAAATGGAAACAAGAGTCAGACGTTTCGTTTAAAATGAATACTGAACTTTAAGAATTTATTTATCAATTCTATGGAACTGTTTTTACCAAAATTTTTAAGCAATTGTGAGCAATACGAGCTCAACGACACACAAAGACGTTCCAAGCTGATCGCATGCCTCAACCAAGAAAGTTGGCTTTAAGGCCGTTGCTCTCGCTATCGATGAAACTCTCCGAAAGATGAATTCAAACATTTTGTCCATTGGGACCCTCGACACTAACCCATTAACTAAACAACTTTCCATGTTGAAGAACAGCATCTCTCGGCACTTATATTGGTTGAAGTAAGTTACCTTGATAGGGACTTTGAAGGCCAACATTTGCAAGTGTGAGTGGTTAGTCTGCCAGTAGTTGTTCACCGATGGGATTCGACCCGGCATAGCTCGATAAGCCTCATATAGCAGCAAATGCTACACTGCAAACGTACAACCGTAATGTCAGTACAACAACCAAAAGACCAGGCTTATAGAGCTACTGGTTTTACTTCTCTGACTTTGAATCTTTAAAGCCAATCTTTTTTCCAAAAGCTTGATATTGCTGCATAGCGCTACATGGAAATGAGCGTCTACTAGTCTGGTTCTTCTTACCTGTCACCTCTAAACTAGTAAGTGGATCAAACAAGACTCGAAAAGGTAAAATTCGCCACTTTCCATTTGATAAGCTCAAATGTTTACCACTCTTTAAATCAACCTTAAAAAGCCAAGAGCACTGACAAAATATAGGTAAATGTTGCTCTAAGGTGCTTATAAGCGGTAAGTCATTTTAAATTGTTGGTTCTTTCATTTACCGAAATTTCGTTCCATTTATCGCTGGATCTATGAGAATGAGAAAACATGCTTCACATCAGAAGAACCTCGCAGTTTATTCCCGGCCTGAAATCTGCGCTTGTAAGCATGTACACACATTTATGATTTTGATGCTAATGAAAGAAATTAAGTAGGCAAGTGTGAACAAATTCACTGCCACCGGAAAGAGAACGGACAGATCATTTTCTTTGCGCCTAAAATGGGACGATAAAATGAAAATGGCTGTATTTGTTGGCATCTCTATATTTTCCAAATCTTATATTAGAACTTTTAATTATTTTCGGGCGGAAGGAAGAGTTATTTGTGTGTTTTGCATCGATATTTCTCTCTTTCTTGGCATTCAGGGCATTTCAGTTATTTGGCGAAGGCAACCACTAGTCATTTAGGGCATTGATATTCTGTTTCTTCAATCCCTCTTGTAAAAAAAAGGTTAACTTCGCTTTTAACTTGTTTTCAGACAAGGTTGGAACCAGATGTTTTCCTATTTTGAACTCGCGTATGGCTGCCATTGGTCCGGAAATCACAAAAAAATATTCAATATGCTGAAATTAAACATCGAATTTCGGTGCTACTTCATGCCGTTATGGTGATTTTAGGTTTATGTGGGATTTAAAAGAAACGTAAGTTTAGGTATGATGTCATTCTTCACATCACTCCGCAGGCATGTATCGCCTGGGAATCACGTCAAATTACAAAATCAGAAGCCTTGCCTTTCACCTTTACCATTAACTTCACTTACCTTGTACATTTTAGTGCAATTTGTGCGCACAAAAAATACGATTAGCTAAAGCTTTGGAATGGCAAATCCCTATATTTGAGAGTTGGCACTAACGAGGGTAAAGCGTTCACCTTTTCTAGGTGCAGAAATGCCGACAAACGCATTGAACGTGCTGGCTCTCCTGGGCAACCGGACGAGTGCGCGCGGACAAGAAAGGCAGCCGCTATGTGCACCGGATCGATGTGCATATTTGCCTCGCTTTTCGTGTTTTCAACGGCCATCAGGTCAATTTTCAGTTTCATCTTTCATATAATATTGATGAATTTGAGATGAAAAAATGTGTCCATGATCAGTTCAGTTTACCCATCAGTCATGTAATGATTCAGCGTTGTTATTGTTCTTGTTTTTTGCGTTCATCAGCCTAATTGCCAACTCGAATTTTTTTTCGTTACCTAAGTTTCCATACTATTCTTGGTATTCTTGTAATAAGTGTCCGGCTTAGAAATCGAATTTAAACGTTTCAAACTCAGTGATTAATTCATCTCCTGGACGATATAGGGTTCGATTCCTTATAAAGCCAACAGTTACATACAGTTAACGCTGAATCAACAGGGCCCATTTACATAGCTAGGTAATTCACTGATGCAAGGATATGAGAGGCAGATTATGGCATTTTCAATTCAGTTAATCTTTTCTTTATATGTAAATGCTACATGTTCGCATTTTCCTCCCTAATCTAGACGCTAGTTTGCAGAACAAAGCCAAAAGAGGACCACATAGTCCTCGAGGAATCTCAGTTTTTGCACTTAAAGAGTTAACAAACATTCACCAAAATTATTTATTTGATTCCTTCATGCTAAAAAAAAACTTTTCTTGTACACCAAACTAGATATTTGTAGATGTCTACAGGAACCAACTGGTTCAAACACGAAAATTTTTTCTATTATCTTGTACTCTATTTTGCACTGTTAACCGGGAAAGCCGTCTAGCATGTCAGGTTTGAACATGTTTAAGCCATCCTAGCTGGCGTGGATGCTGTTGGACCCGAAATGTTTTCCCAAACAATAAGTCGAGACTATCCAAACGATTATAATCTCACTGCAAGTTCAACAAGCGAAAAAAGGCTGGTAAAACTGAAAATCATAATCACAGATTCGGAGTATCACAATAATATAGGAAATTTTGGGGTTGTTTTTCAAATAGATTGCTAAAGAAATATGTGTGGATCAAAATTTTGATTTACTCTAACTCTGCTGCTATTCAAGAGGTTTTAAAACACTGCCTCTTACTAAAAAAGTCCGCACAACTACCCTATTGACGAATTAATCCATTTCAGTATGAATATTTGTCCAAGTTGAAAGTTTGCTTTGCTACTGAATTCAGCAATTTGTATTTAATGGTCGAACCCGAAACAGACAAATTTTTAGAAAATGCAGTGATGGAACCCTTCAACTTACCTGTGAAGGCAATCTAGACCCATGCTTTATTGGTACGACCTCGTCAACAACCTTATGATCATCGCCTTCAATCTCATCCGTTCAACCGATGCCCACAGAGCGTCACTCCTTCTAAAACTTGGTCAAACTCATTCAGACGAAAGGTCTGAATTGAGGAGCGTGTTTAAGTGAAAATTATGGCATTAGCAAGTGTTTGCACGTCAATTTTCAAAATATAATTTGCAAAACTTTGATAAAGAATAGGTAGCGTTGAAATCCTTGCTTATTTAAGCACCATGAAATGTTAGAATGAATAAATACATCGACAATGCCTCGTTTATCTATAGAGTAGAAGCAGCCATTGTGGTTGTGTCCACAGACCCGAACAATCAAGGAAAATGCCGTCTTCGAACCTGGAATACTGGACGATTTCAAACATTTTTTTGGGGAAATTGGTCACAGATGGTGGGAGTATATTTGGCATGGACAAGGTGCGGATAACGCCCCTAACGTCATTTCTGCTTCTTTATTTCCCTTTAAAAATTTTTTTTTTGTTCCTAACAGCATAAAATTAGAAATGTAAAGTAAGATTCGCCAAAGGAAGAAGAAAGTGAAAAAACTAGTTGGGTTATTTTGATAACCAAAAAATGAATAGACTTGAATTCTTTTATTTCGAAAGTAAAGCTGATGACATTCTGATCTCAAAACAAATGCCATCATGCTAATCAAAATTTTGAGAAGCGTTAATTAGTTTTAGGTGCGTCGTTGAACTAGTATTTTGGATAAAGGAACACAATAAATAAAGGTATTCGATTTACTACTACTTTTTTACCACTCCTGAAATATGCGTCTCCAACAAAGGTTCTTTTGTTCAAATAGTTAAGCTTATAGCTTGTTTTCTGACATTTGTGTGGGGTAGATGCCTTCTGCATCAGAACAGGATCTATGAAACGGTGAGGGTTGCACTTATGGTTTAATCACGGCAATTAAATCACTCTGGGTAGTTTAGTAAGAGGGATCTATACAAGCTGGAACTAACATAAATAATGGTAAAACATACAATGAAAATAACGAGAAATTACATTTTTGGACATGTTCTTGTAGATTTTTCTCTATAAACGTGCCTATATAAAGAAGGCCATTAAGAAAGGCTTGCTTTCTGGGTGGTTATAGAAGCGTCATCTGGCTTCCATACTGTAACAGTTTTATTTCAAGTCATTAGATTTCAAATAGAACTAAGAGGCGCATGTTATTTTCTGATTTTTATGAATAAAGTTTGACAAATCTATCAAGACTATGCCGATCTCCTGATCATAGTCGATGGACCTTAAGATATAACAATGGTAACTTCACTGGAAACAAGAAGTGCTGTGGCATCTGGCAAGTTTTGCAGAATACAAATCTTCAAACTATAGACATCATGCATCTTAGGAAAAACAATGGTGATTAAGATTATTTTTTATTTATTTTCGCTTCACCTATTAGGGCAAGTCCCAAGGACTCATTGGGAGTACAACAGAAGTACAAATAGCTTTTCTAGTAATAAAGCAAAACTAGGATGTAGCAGCCACCTTCTTTTCCGAGGGATCAATCATTCAAACCGCACTACCGTTGAGTGAAGAGAAGGCTTCATCCAATATGAGCTGGAAGGTTAGGCTGAAAAGAAGTGGTCCACCTGTTGAGCTTTGTCTCACACCACGTTCATTTCTCCAATTCCGCCATCGTTGGGTACATCAAGGACTTTACCGAATGGACCATTTACCAAGAGCAGCCCAGATCCATCATTCGGTTGATTATTGCAGCTTTAATAGCGTGTCGAAGGCCTTTTCCAGGTCGACAATAACTAGCACTATTTTCTGCTTCTGATCCACAGATTTCTGTGCAGAGCTTCTTACTCCAAGTATACCCTGTTCAGTGGATCTTCCCTCGCAGAATCTAGATTGAATTCGTGAATGGTGCTTCAAATGTTTGCAAAGAATAGATGCATATAACCAGCATCTATAGTTTGCAGGATCTGTCTGCGAACCTCTACGCCTGTAGACTTTAAACTAGAAAAGAAACTTAACATATTCTTTGTACATGCTCCTTCTTCTTTCCTCTCCCACTTCTCCGCCAACCCACCATAATTACACACCTACCTGTCTATCCATGTTTATCGACATCCAACTGATGATTGCAGTTGCGTGATGGAAACTCAGATTGCACGCTCCTTGGTAAGAGTATCTTTGGTTGTGGCTTAGTTGTGTATTTACTGCCCGACCACTAGGGCAAGTTCCACTAAAAACAGATTAAATAAAAGAGAAATAAATTGAGTCACAAAACTGCTTCAGCTTGAACAGTTAACGTTTGTTCATGTCTTCGTTTGTCTGGTCTCTTCTCTAGCATGGCTTCGTCGAGCCATCTCGTCTGAATTTGTCCATCTTCATATCTCCTCTAGAAATCAACATTTTGGCGGAGATTCCATTCAAAGCTAGTTGCACGTGCATTCCATACTCCAGTTTGAGACCAGGAATCCGGTAATTTACGTCGTGCCTCCTTTAGTAAGCTGTAAGCAGTTTTACTTCTGCTGGCATAATAGAATGTTATACGTCCGGAGGGTGATTAGTCCCATTCGGCCGCCCCTCTCAACAGCCCCCAGAGTTGCCCCTGGGGTTACCGGTGGTCACCATGTGGAGGTGGAGAGTAGGATTTATTGAGATATTATATCTCAGGTAGTTATCTCCAGCAACGTCGAACAGCAAGATCTAACATTGTACGAGACCCTGAATATTGTTTGTTTCAAACACTTATGGGAGATTACGCCGTAAATTTCAATAACCCTGCTCAGGGCACGATCTATATTGGCGACGTGTTTTAATCTATTTACTTATTTATTTTCTGATAAACTATTATTCGGGCATATGGATATATTTAGCTATTAAGACCTTAGCACTAAATTAGTAATTTGGCTGAATTTGGAATGCCGCTCTATGATACGCTGAACTATTACATTTTAAATGAAAAACAATCTGTGAAGGAATCTTCAAAGATGTTGGGGTAAATGAAAATGCCCTTCAAAGCATGTAAAACCCAACTGCCACCAGTTTGAACCAAAGGCACAAAAAGTGTGAAGCTATGACGAAAGCCCATACATTATTGCCCAGCAGAGTACCTCAAGTGGATGCAATATTGTGCTTTCAGTTTATTGTCGAGCAGCAAGTGCAGCGATTACTCAGAATTCACCTTGAAGTCTTGATACATTGGACCCCATAATTAAGCTATTATCTGCCTACTTGTCTATTGCAAAACGAAGGAATTCCAGGCGGATTAGAGACGAATTTAAACAGATTATGAATTCAACAGGATTAATTTACATTCTTTTAAACGTTAATACTAAAAAAGTGCTCATTTAGTGCTGCATTCTTAAAAAAGCATCATCTAGTTACTGTAAATTTTGTTATTTAATCATCGCTCTTCAAACCTACTCAAACGCATTTGCTTCCAGGGTCACCCACTGAAAGGGTAGCCTATAATGTGCTGCCTGCGCTCAATTTCCTTAAAACGATGCCCCTGAGCTGCATGAAAAAGTTGGCTTAACCCATGTCCAAAAAACGATTCTCCTATGGAAACGAGGCAGTACTAATTTGGAATGATTCGTTTGGCAAATTTAATGACACTGGCAGAAGTACCTCGGAAAGGGAATTCCTTAACTTGTCAAATAAAGCATCTCTACACACACAGAAACGTATGGAGCTAAAGAAGAAGAGGCCTTTCTGAATATTATGCATTCATAAATTAGATGCCTCAAAGCTTTGGGCAAAGTCTTTTGACCAGCCATTTCAACATCAAACGTTTACTATCCAGACTATTAAATCAACCACGGCGTTTAAACTATGCGTAAAACTGCTTTTTCGTTTGTGAGGACAATAAACATTCTAGTTGACTGAGTATTAGCGAAGAAACCAAAATATCAAGGTATAGTTTTTTTTTTAAATGCTGCCCATGTCGGATGAGTTTTTAGTTGAGCCTAGCTTGAAATCTCCGCGCCGTGGTTATTTTGACATCAATGTGCTTTCCATAGCTGGAAGATATTGTAGGTTAACCAGAATAATATATTGCCGCTTTAATGCCATAATTCACTTCCTACTTACTTTTATTTGTACTCCGGAATGCAGTACTAACTTTTGGGTCCAAAAATACAACTGAACATTATTTTTTTTTCTGAGTGGTCTCATGGATAAAGCTGTTGTAGCAAAAACAAAATGATTAATGACTGACCAAGGCTTCCTTACTCAACCAAACTGATCAAATATAAAAATTCAAATGCAGCCTCCTACCTAGTGCTTAAGAATTACTCTTAACCCATTGCATTTGGTGATTTATTTTAAAATGCTCTATTTCTTAAAAATTTCACTTTGATTGTCTTCTAGCCGTCTAAAACATCGGACCATGGTCAGCTGCTGAATCTCGGTCAAATGACTGATCTCGTTTCCATAGTCAAGGGCCTACTGCATTAAATAATTATCTTAATAAAAAACTCCTATTCCTTAAATTCATTCAATACCCTTTCTTTTGGAAGGACATCAAAACAATAGTATATGCTTAGTGTACATATTGTGTACATCGAGTAACTGTGAAATTGGACTCTTCAAGTCAGATCAAATAAAAAAGTGTTAGTTTGCTGATCATTTTCTAGTTAAAAATGTTGCCATGTGCATCAACAACATACTATTGCAAATTTATGGCACATTTCTTTCGAAATGTAAAAAAATGTTCTCTCGCAGTCAGGGCTCTTCCATTTACTTTATAGGGGCAAAAATCTTTTGCAGTATTTCATTTTCGTTGGGCATCGGCACTTCACGTCACGTTCGCGAACCGCACCTCTCGAAAAGTGGGTGCAAGTCACTTGTCCAATCCCAGGTAGCTGCCAACCGATCGATAAATGCCGTGTGCGCCAACATTATTGCACGTTCTGAACATGTTTCATCGATTTCAAATGGTTTGTGAGTGACCCGAGGCTGGGGATTGGCTGTGGAGCGTGTCGCATGCAAGCAAGGTCACAACGGCCTGGCCAATAATGTGGTCCGGCAGGGAGCGGCGTGCGGGCTACTACTTAAAGTGTGCACGAACTTACTGTCCACGGTAACTGCACATCAAGTGCGTATCATTCTCCACGCTTCGGAATCTTTTCGCCTTCCGTTCAACACTCCGTTCTTTACTGACATCTACTGAACCGCCATGGCTGACGACGTAAGTAACCGCGCTCCTTTCTTTTTATTCCATGAGGGTGTAAATTTTTACTTTGTTCCATTAGGATTTATTAACGCGCCAAGTTTCCAATAAGATAACCATTTTCGTGCCTATCATTGTTCATTTATTCAAAAACTCGTAGACATTCAAAAATGCACGAATTGCCAAGAAATACACAGAACACCTTTTTATGTGGATATTGCTGAAAATTTAAAATCCTATTTTTGGTAGGCACCCAAGGACGAGGTATGTTGAATACCTGTAATGTTTTCTAAATGCATGCGCATGTGGTCTAGATGATGTTTAAATTGTTCGATTCACTTTGAGAAATTTTATAAACAAAGGAACCACCAAAAATAAAATTTTGGTTCAAGGTATTAGTTATGGAAATGCTGATATTAACTTGTATTTTATGAATGACGGGATTTAAATGATCTACCTCAGTCTGAAATTAATAGCACTTATTTGAATATGACATCGTCAAACTTTTAAAATACATGCTTCGAATACTCAAATTTTTACGTGATTACATCTTATTCTATTGAATAAGTAATTTTATTTTCTGTTGATTTATGCAAATCTTCAAGGATTTAAGCCAGTGCATACCTTTTGCGTTCAACACGGAACTTTCAAAGATATCACAAGCAAAACTTTTCATAATTTGTGGCCAAAAACGGAGGTAGCAAACGCATCACTCAGGCGCCCTGTCTATCGGTTACATTCGTGAAAATTTTCCTTATTCACGCTCCTTTTTGAAAAAAAAAGAATTTGATTTGAATGCGAAATACACTTTTTATTGCAGTGATGTGAATTCTAATAATTTTCATTTAAAAACAAAATGCCGGAGCTAATATAATAGAATTCTTTAAGCAAGACCAACACTTCAGATGATTTCTTGCCAACCCGTCAACGTCCAGCTGCTTCCTTTTTTGAATAGCAAATTTTAACAGAATAACGTTTTCGAACTCCATGCCTCAAGTCTTCGTGTAATGTCCCAGTTCGTTCAATGATTGCGTACATTTGAAATTCGTGTTACCGAATTCATTTCGACACTTGAGGTTAATCTCAGTTTTAGTACAGCGAATAAATTTCAGGTGACATTAAGTGATTCTTGGGCTTGCAAAGATTGTAAAATGTATGAAGTGGGTTTTTTCTATGGTTTATTTATTTATTTATTTATTTATTTGAGTTTCAATTTGGTTTAACTATGAACAGCCTTAATACACGAAGCGCCAGTTGGAGTCTTTTTTGTCGGATGCATGGTATTGAAGAACCGCAAGGCACTTGTGTACTTTTTATCATCTGAACAATTTGGAATCAAGT
Organism: Moniezia expansa; assembly: GCA_019097775.1. NCBI lineage: Eukaryota > Metazoa > Platyhelminthes > Cestoda > Cyclophyllidea > Anoplocephalidae > Moniezia > Moniezia expansa. Next base: position 3,170,622 of record JADFDV010000052.1, read on the forward strand.
GCCTTCAGATTGTCTTTTAGGGATTCATTTTTTCCGATGTCTGTTTTTATCTTCACATCCTCAATTGCGAACGTCCACGTGAAAGCGTTGGTTATTGCTAAAGCGAATCACTTATTTTGGGATATCAAGATCTTTCAATTTCAGCTTCAGTGTCTTACACATAAGAACCAACAAATCATCTAAGTTTGTTTGAAATAATCAATGAGTTACCGAGTACATTGACATGGTGTCAAAATGTTTTATTTAGGAAGCATTCAGAATCTCGTTACATGAACTGTCAAGACGCATATTGATGGCTTTCTGACGGGTCGGTTTGTTATTTGGTTTTAGACCCCCCATCGTAAGTGAACTCGAATTCTGCCTTCTTGTTTCAAATTTCGATTTTCTTGTCAAAGTTATCAACTTTTTTCGAATGGGTTCTTGAGAAGTAGCACCCTAGCCCTTTACGAAGAAAAAGACTGAGGTGAATTAGTCCGAGATTGGTGACTACATTGTTTTAGTTTTAGTTTGCTCCCGCTGGAAAGAATTGCGAGAGTTCACACTCATTCTCATACTTTGCTCTGCTGTTGATTTTTTGGTTTTCGCCATCGGAAGGTCATATGCGTCACTAAATTAGTTTGTTTAAACATACAATAGACAATTGTTGCAATTTTTCAGTTCCTGACTACTGTCTGGAGGTCCAACTTTCTCGTCGATTTGATAATTCAAAATCTTACTTTATGATCGGATCTTGTTTTTGAATTTTTCATGAAAAATAAGTCCCTGATCTAGGAAACAAAATGAATAAACGTTCTTTTTGAAAAAAAGAGAAAGTAAATGCTATTATTTCTTGAATTTAGGAGAAGAAAGAGGTGAGTGTTTGTAGTAAGATAACTGACTTTGTGTATGCATTTGTCTTCGTAGATATCAGCCATGCATCTGCAACCTGAAATTCTTACTAATGTAGTGATTTGCTATTCATTTAATACCAGTAGAACTATTTTCGTTAATATTGTAATGCAACCTGTTTTTATGATCTATTCTTCTGAACTTCAATGATTACTTTTACACTTAAAGACTATTCCCAGCTCAATGACTAAATATTTGACAAGAAAATGTGCATCAAACAACGCGCAATTCATACTAATTGGTGATTGGAGTAGATGGCATGAAATTTTCCCAAAACCCTGCAAAATTTCACATCAGCTTCTTGGTGTTGAATGTTCATAAGTCCACTTTCATGATTGATTGAAGGGTAAATCGGAAGAGGTAAGAAATAATAGCAGAATATCCTGAAAAGCATGGACAAACTGGAAGCGACGAAGCAGTCATTAAAATATACTAATATTGACTGTTCCAATTATACCATGCAATTTCATGGTCCACGTACTAAACTAACTTCATCTAACATAATGCTGCTATTTATTGTTTGCAAGTACTAATGACTGTCTGCGACTTAGACTGAATTGACTATACCCTTTAGGTAATAGTTCAATATCTTTTCAAATATCAGTGAATGCGTCTCTTTTAAAAAAAGAGCAGAAATTTAGTGCCAATGTTTCTTGAATTTAGGAGAGGAAGGAGGTGAGTTTTTGTAGCGAAATTACTAACATGGTGTGTGCACTTGTCGCTGTAGATATTAGCCATATCAGCTATACTCTGCCATATTCACACTGATGTAGTGTTTTGCTACTCATTTGCTATTAGTAGAACTTTTTAACCTACTATTGCAACGCAGTCTGTTTTTATGGGTGATATCTATCCGTCTTTATATTCTATTCTTCTGAACTCATGAGTAAATCGTTTTAGAGTCTATTTTCATGCTTCTTACAATCTTTAAAAACAAATCGTTGACAAAAAATGTATCTCATTCAATGTGCCACTCACAGTAGGTGGAGATCGGATCAGATGGCATGAAATTTATCGCAAGTTTTGCAAAATAACACGCCATTTCCAGCTTATTCATACTTATAAATCCACTTCCATGACTGATTGAAGGGCAAATCGGAAGAGGTAAGAAATCACAGCAGAATATCCTGCGAAGCATGAACTAACTGGAAACGATGAAACAGCCATTAAAAATATTAATATTGACCTTTGAAATTACATCATGTTATTATATAGTCCGCATGTTAAACCGTTTTCGTATAACATAACCCAGCTATTAACTGTTTGTAAGTGCAAGTGCTTTAAAAATGTATAATAAGCTGTTCTTTCCCTTAAATTTAATGAGTAGAAGAAGAAGCATAAGAAGTCCAAGAAGGACGACATTGGCGATGCTGTTGAAGGTAGTGGCGAAAAGAAGGAAGGCAAGCGTGCTCAGCGTGCTACCTCCAACGTTTTCGGCATGTTCCCTCAAACTCAAATTCAGGAATTCAAGGAGGTGAGATTTTTTCTCAGAATCCCTTGTACATATCCTTTTTAAATCACTTCTCATAATAGAACTTATGTGTGCTAACAGGCGTTCACGCTGATCGACCAAAACCGCGATGGTTTTATCGATATCGAGGACTTGAAGGACATGTACGCCTCTCTGGGTCGCACTCCCTCGGACAAAGAGTTAAAGGAGATGTTAGACGAATCACCGGGTCCCCTCAACTTCACCATGTTCATCAACCTCTTTGGTGAGAAGCTTAATGGCACTGATCCTGAGAGTGCTCTGATGAATGCCTTCGCCATGTTCGATGAGGACAACAAGAAGTTCATCCCTGAGGAGTAGTAAGTTGCCACATTCCAAGAACGTTTTCTATTTTGGAATGAGGCTGGTGTTAATTTGATTTTACTAAACTAAGTTTGAAGGATCTCCTTGAACACATGGGTGACAACTTCAGTGCTGAAGAGGTCAGTCAAACTTCAACTTTTCCAAATTAAATTAAGTAGATGGGAAGAATTAGTTTTTATTCTTGTATAGATCCGACAAACGTGGAAAGAGGCACCGATTCAGGGTGGTCAAGTGGACTACGAGAAGTTTGTCCATATCATCAAGCGTGGAAACGAGGAGCTCTAAGTTTTCATGCTTAAACCAAGAATACTATAATTCATTCTCCGTGTATCTTATGTCCAAGCATGTGCAGTTTCCCCTCCATCCTTCATTTTCCCTAAGCTCCTCATAATTTTTTCCAGCTTATTCTGTCTTACTTTCTCCCTGTTTTCACTCTGTATCGGCAGGATTACTCCTTGCTTGAGCGTTGAAAAACTGGCCCTTGTTAATTCACAATGGTCGACTCTCTCTTTCCCTTCTAGCCAGTCACATTATCCGATTGTATCAGCAGTCAGTGGAGGAGCAGCCGATCTTCTAGAGAATCAGCCATCAGCTCATTAACCTGTTCCCAACAGATCGTTATCAATTCACCGGGGTTCTAGTGTCAAAGCGTCCCGTCCTGTTTTGACCGGGGACATTCATTCCGTTATTTAGCCAATGGGCTACCTCCGTTTTATTCCCCAAGTAACGAGAAATGACTAAAAAGCTGCCGCAGGAGAAAATTGGTTTAATCTGTCCGCGGCTTTTCGCGAAACAAACGCAGACAGTTCGCCCATTGGCTAACGTTTCAAGGTCTCCTTCGCGCCGGCGAAGTTCGTGATTTCATTCACGTGTCTACAGGCCTTGGCCAAATTTTTGCTGTTGATCTTGAGTTACGGTGAAGACGCGATGACAGGACGCTGAGAAAGTGTCTAATGGGTAGATTTGAGGGGATTTCTGCTGATCGACTGTTTCCTCCGTTCATGCTGTGAAGAGGAGTGTTTGGCTGCTGTGTGGCGGGAAGTTGGCTCATGTGGCCCAATCAAAGGTTTTTTTTGTTTTTCATCGCTCCAACCTATTTTTTGCCTTCTTTATTATCCTCTTTACACTATGCCTTCATAATAAATTAATAATGACTGCGAACAGATAACTCAGAAGATGGAGTTCTATTGCCATCAACCATGGGTTGAGGCAACACGCATGACAAAATGGAAAGTTTTGGGGATATGTTCATTTAAATGTTATTAAATAAGGACAGGACAAATCAGAAAAAAAAACTAGTAGTCTTACAAGTTCAGCCATTAGCTTACTGCATACCAAAATGCTTAGTTAGGGTAATCGTTGACTATTCCATAAATGAAGCCACTGTGCTGGATGTTAACCTGCTTCTATGGCGAATAGCTCAGTATTTCAAATAGATCGAAAAGAATGGATTAGATTGGTCGAACCGACTTGAAGCCGTTATGCGTATGTTATCGGTCGATTTTAAGGTGTGCTATGCTGAAGCAGCTCGATGGTAATCCTAGGATCCATTTGGATAGTTTTGCGGTGCATCTCAATGATTGAGTATAAGATTAAAGCTTTTAGTTGGATGATCGATTTGCAATGGTAAGGGACTGAGGCAATGAAGTGGAGATCCGCCAATTCACACCACTTCCAAATAGTCCATCTCCGACAATGCTTATGCGACCTTAAATGTTGTCACTAGGCTTAAAGCGAGATTGCCAGCGGGCCAAGATCTAGAATTCCTAATTCCAGTTCTTTGCAGCGGTAATGTAGTGCTTAGTGGGAGTCGTTACATCGCCATGCAAACGAAGTTATGCCACAAAATCAAATATTTGAAGGTCAAATAAGGTTAGCTGGAGCCAAACCACCGCCAAATAAGTTTAAATTGGCATTTACCACTCCGATAAATATTAAGTGCTTCAGTACTATGATTTGATCAGTAACGATATCAATCTGGCAAACCCTCTGATCTGGCTTGCATTTTATTTTTCTTCCATCATGCTGGATTAAACAGATGGCCAAGTAACAGAAGAAATGAACTTATGCAAGGATCTACAAACAACCAGTTGGTAATAAATTTCTGGTCACGCTGGATACACGAAGGGTCTCGCAGGTGATGCAATTCGTATTCAGCAGAACATTCAGATAAGGTCTTTTGCTTTGAAGAGTATTCATCGGTAAACCAGACTCTGTAAATTTTTGAATACCAAAAGGTCACTTGTAAAGATGCGACAGCTGCAAGCTGGCCCACATTTTTCAACAATGTTTTATTCTGCAGGAGAGCCTTTGCAGAACGACCTGAAGCGTCGAAGTTCAATGTATTCTTGGCAAAGCGCATTGTAGTATTTTGAAAATCAGTGATTAGTAGAATCTGCCTTAAAGTAGTCAACCTTTATGCGATGATGGTAGAAGGAGCAAACTTTTCGGAGAATAATGGCTTCTAGAAAGCCCTGGCATACGATATTGATCCCGTTAATCAACTTGGTCCACAACAGCACTACTAATCCTCTTGAAGGAAAATCCTCTGGAGCGGTTCTCAAAGACTGGTGCCTATCCGGTCCATCCTTTTTAGCTCACAAATCCAAAACACCCATAGTTACCAGTCGTATCGCTCATACATTCGTGGGTGGCATTTAATTTATTGCATTCCATGACCCGATTTTGAGGCTGCTTAACCTTTTGGCAATACTGATTGTCATGATAAGTCCAAAACTTCTGTTAATCTATAAATTTATAATCTAACAAAAGGAATCCTAATGGGTTTGCTGACCCAAAATGTTGGCACGCTCCTAAAAGTAAGAGTTCGAAGACATTTTTCCCTTAGTGTGGCGCTTTGTATTATCGTTGACATCGCCTATTGATAGCTCCTTGCATTGCAATCAGAGGCCAAAATTCTACCATCCTTTCCATCAGGTGGCTTTCTACCGCACTTGCTGCCAAATTTTTGACTGGATCAGCCAATGACCTAAAACTAAATTAAAGTTGGACTGAACCCAGCTCTTTCTTGAGTGATATAGAAATAACTATACCGATCAAAACATTGAAAAATTGTTTCATTTATTGTTGTGCACTTTCAGGCCTCCCCTTAAGCTCGTTACTTCAAACGCATCTGTTCAAAGACCTCTTGGAAATCTTGACCTTGACAACATGACGCCTTTCTACTTAAAATTGTTAATTTTAAGAGCTTGACCTCTCAGTAGGAGCATGAATATTGTTCCATTTGCATTAAATTTCACCCATTTCCTCTTATTTTTAATGCGATCATTAATTCACATTCGAAAATCCCGTTCATTTATTTGAGAAATCCCAAACGGAGAGATTCAGTTGTATGATCTTGTATAATAGAACTAAATTATTCAACAAGAAAGGGAGTGCTTTATTCAACTTTTGCTGGTTGCAAAACAGAACAGTTATATGATTTGAAATTAAACTTATTTTTCTGTACAAAACCAACTGAAATCAAGCCAAAAATATAAAGCCGTTGCCATAGCCTCGAAAATAAACACATGTTTTAGAGCAATGTGTGAATGCTTGTGCATTTAAGATTATCAATGCAAGAGTGTTTTACTAAGCCTAATAGCGTGGTGTGAAAAGAGCAGCATAATATTCGCAATCACACTCAGTGAGGCGACACGTATATTATTTATTCTGCGCCACTGTAGAACCTACTCAACCGGGATCGAATAGTTTTATCATACTCCATCACTGGCATTACGCTATTCACGGTCAATTTCACGCCCGAACTTCTGAGCCGCGGCATCTCATTAGAGGCCATGAGGTCATCAGATGGCACAATAGTTGTTTTTCTCTCCTGCGGTAGAATAATAACCTCATGATGTGCCTCATTCCGAGCCTCTTGGCTGACGAAATCGACCTTTTCCAGATAGTGAAGTAGAATGTCCCGATCTAGAGGACAGGAGACGTCAAACACCCTGGTGGAATAAATTGATTTCAAGTAGGCCCAGACGCGGTGAAGGTTGGCGGGGATGGTGAACCCTTGATAGAAGGAGGCAGCGATTCGGACATGGTGCAATTTGCAGGAAAGGATGCAATCAGAGTAAGCGACATCATTCCCTTCCAAAAATGTGGTTCCTGTCTAAAATAAAGATACAATTACTGAAAATGCAAGAAAGTCAAGAGCTTTGGCGCCAAGTAAATCTCTCTAGTGTTGCAGCCCACAGCAAATTTCGCACACAAGCAAGGAAGTAAAACATGCTTGTTCAAGTTGAATGCTCAGCTAAGGCGAAGTGAAATTGCCTGTTTATTTACTAATTAACAATATGATGGAATGGATGTATCTGCACTACCCAGCTGTTCTCGGCGTTAATAAAGAAGGAGAAAATCGCGTTGCTCACTTTTAATAGATGATCATTGATTGCAGTTAAATTCACCAGCATCTGTTGGGAAGATCCAGTTCGAAGAAAATGGTTAAGGCTTCTCAGAAGATCAGCTCCAATCCATTGTTCAGGGGCATCGATATTCATAAGATGGCCAAATTTTTCTCTGCAAAACTCTTCTAGTTCATCATTGCCAGTGTGTACAGAATCAGGCTTGTCAAAGGCTTCGTCTGATTCTTCTGGATCGGTATAGAAAGCGACTGCTGGGAGCTGCTTCCCCATATCCAAGCGAGTGTATTCCGTCGGTGGATTGGCAGAGGAAACGGGAATTACTCGTAGGTTGATGATTTGACGCTCGACGAAGAGGAAGTAGGTCATGAACCACTTTTGAGAAAAGGGACAGGCACCCTTATCTCCGGGATCTACTGTAGAAGCTTTTATGAACAGCTCCACTAAAGGTCGTTTCATCGGAAAATTGTTTGCAGTGCTTAAGCGAGGTTATGGTGTGCAAAACGTTTTATATCACTGTAAGGTTAAACTCTATTGGCTCATGAAAGAGACTGCGCTCATTGGCTGAGGGGACAGCTGAGTTAGACGAGTCGATAAAATATGCAATGATAAATTTATTTTAGCAAGTAGTTTGCCTTTAATTGTAATAACCATCCTGAATGAGGTGGGAGACATTTTGTCGATCCATCAGTTTGAAAGGCTTTTAAAGAACTTCGATCGGAGATTTCTAGATTGAAGAAAAACAAGACGAAGATAATGGCGGCTCTATAGATTTGATGAATGGATCTGAAACGCACCTGAGAACAAATTGTCGAGCATCCCACAAAAGCTCTGCCGGAGATTTAAGTCTACTTTCCTCCTTCAGGTTCTCGCCAATCCACTGCCAGTATTCCAAAATTATTTCTAAAATCTTTCAGGAGCGAAAGTTATTAAAATTAATATTAATTTTTTTGAATAGTCGGTTTTTAGGTGGCCATAATTTGATAACGATTTCTGCGGACATCTAAAGTACTTTTATATCCAATCATTACAGTTAAGTTGTTCAAATAAAAAGGTTTTTTTTAGCTCTTGGGAGGAATACATTCCATATTGTCTTTGACGAGAATCCCTTTCCTTTAACCCAATTTGAAGTACATGATACTAGTAATCAATTGGTGACGCTTATGTTTGACGTTCCGGTCTGGATGTATTTTTCTGTTTTGATCATGATATAATGGAATGTTCCATTGACGATCGATCGAAGTTACCCCAGCTCCGAAAACTGATTATAAACCGTGTTTTTTTTATGAACTGATTCAAATAGGCAGACCTCTACTGACTAGGAACACAACATGAAAAGGTCACCTTGTTGCAAGTCGCATCGATGCCAAAAAGGCAAGGCGTGAGGCAGATGGCAAAGGACTCATAAGTCATGAACTTGGACTCCTGCGCCTGAAGAACGTGTTGTAGGTGATCCATTAAAAAAATAAGTGTTGCCAGGCGACAATATGACTCTGAAATTTGATCACCAGTCGCTGGGTCAACACATTCTGATGCCTGCGAGAAAAGGTATTGAGAGCACTGACTAGTTTTGAAAAAAAAATAATCAGATTCATCTTGGCTTATTTGCTGTTAAAGTAAATAAGCTGACTCTACAATCATTTGATACAGGATGAAAATTCAACGTTTATTAAATCAGTCGGCTTGGAGATTCAACTTGATTTATAGACAAGCTTAAGCTAGCTGTCTGCATCAAATAAATGAAGGGGTAGGGCTAAACTTCAAGGATCAAGACATGGGATAAACTGCTACTATTACTGCATTCATTGAGAAAGGAGATGACACTGATCGGTTCTTTTGTTTAGTCCATATCTCTTGCCAGTTATTTAATTTTTCAACTGTATTTATAAGAGTATATTAGAAAAAACTAAACGGTCCTGGAATGACTTGCTTCGGCTCACCAAACCGAAACCTTCTTCAATCTTCAACCTAATCCTGCAAAGAAGTTCAGGCAGTTCCATGGGATTTATTTCACTTTCAAGGGGAATCGAATCACTGATGGAGTCCCAATTGCCTTCAAACACGAGTTGTTCATAATATTTAAATTTTAAAGAGCATACCGCAGTCCAAAAGCTTCTTGTGTAGTCCCATGAAATAACGTTTGATTAAAGAAGTCAGCACATAACTACTTTTTATGTCTTTAACTTTCATCAGTATTTCCAAGTCATTTGGGTTCTTAAGTTAGTGAATAGTGAATAATGTGATAGACGAACTTCTTCAATCGACTTAATAGCTGCTTTGATGGTCGACGAACGTCCTGGAATTCGATAGATACCAAATGCGTCCAATCCTGTGGCTTCCAGAGCGTTCACGAGCATTTCCAACAGATAAGGGACGCCCTTCAAAATGTATCAAGCAGTGCTTACTAAGTAATATTAAGTAAGGTGTTGCCTAAAACCGCAAAATTTTTCTCTAACAATAGTCGGCTTTGTGACAGTTTTACCGGGTGATCAAGTGATTGTGGCTGGCAAGATAGCAAGTCTCCATGCGTATATCCAAATTCAGATTTGCGCCTTGGGGATAGTTTAAAAATAACTGCAAGGTTCGAAATAATATCATACGTTACCTTTATCGGCCTGCTTACCGTCTGTTCTGGAGTGCCTGTGGGAAAAACAGCTCTCTTTAAGTCTTTGAAACGAGTTGTACAGCCGACGCAGAGCCATGGCCTAATATCTTAACCCTCGACTGGTAATTTAACGAAAAATCGATGAAACAGCTGATGCTTGTGTTTAAGTGGACTGGCCAAACTGCACGCGTTTGAAAAAAAAAGGTTTGTCTTACCCGGACATCTCCTATGTCCATGCAGGTTTGAAAATAAACTGCTCGTTTTTGTATTAAATGTTGCTAGTACTTTGGTTCACAGAATTATGCATGAGTGGTACGATTCTCATACTCCACAAGTCTGATTACTGCAGTGCGAGGAGCAATCTCTGGCACATCGAATATGGTGATCTTTCAGATACCGAGGTGGATCATTCTTAAAGAACGATATGATTCCCATTTGATTAAAGTGGTATTTTACAGAATATCCAATACTCATTTATTCGAATTCCAAGAGGAAAAGGAAGATGATCGAAATATGTGTGCAGACTAGTTTGAGGTTTCTTCGGTTCTCTGATCTTTTCCCAAAGTATTGCTCATTTTCTCGAAAAAACCGTTCCTTGTTTTTTTCCTTCATCCATGCCTCCGTCTGTGGTCTTGGCAACAAGGGATGACAGCTACCAGAAATCACTTTAAGTTGTTACCATTCTGCTTGAAGAATTTAAAGACAATCCTAGAGATGCCGATTCGGGTTTTTCTGCATCTTGCATGCCTTGATGTAAGCATCAGTTAGATCTATTTTTCTTTTCAGAATGATATAAGTGAATAAATTAATGAATGACTGATTACTGAACGTACCACATTCTCAGTCTTTAAATAACCGGACTCATTTATTTCGAGTCTTATACTAATACATTCTACGTAATAATATAGCCATTTTGACCACACAAATGATTTAACATAATCCTCTCTGCCGGGGAATTTAGGGCTTGCTAACAATAGTTTTAGTAGGAATAATGGCTTTGCAGCAAGAATTAAGCCCTATTTATGACATACACAGGAGGAATTCAGCGCTTTTAATTGAGATAATGCACTTTATTGTCATGTAGTTGCAATGGCCGATCATCTTGGCGATGGCCTTAATCTATTGAGGATTTCAATACGTTGAAAGTCCTTTTGTTCCCTTAGCTGTCCGTAAATCATATTTCTCTCACCGCTGATTACTGCAGACTTAGTGTGTTTCCAAATAACTCAAGATCACTCGAGTTTAGACCTATAGAGCGCTGTATTTTGTTCTCAATGCTTTAGAAAAAAAATGCTATATAGTAACTACTAAGGGTCTAAAAAGGTTTGAATGGCATAATCATTCTCGCTTCATACCCGAAATTTGGTGATTGTGCCGATAAAATGCAAGGTCTCCCGAATTCTACAGGGACATTTGGAGCTTGACAGGCTTTTAGAATACACTTAACAATTGACTAAGGTACTTCTGTAAGTTTTTATAAAATCCTGCAATATCATAAACAATACTAGATACTAACTAACTGCAGGCTCCAGTTCCAGTCTGATTGGCATGAAACTGCAATTACTCTGATTTGTTGAATATTTTATTTCAAGTGCTAATCTATTTCTCAGTGCATTTGAGAGATCCAGTAAAGATCAACATGCATTAATAAAAACAAAAACTGTTTTCATTGCACTGAGTGCGCTACTTCGCACTGTTTGAGAAAGTCAAACAATGTATTAAAGTAATGTTGACTATTAAATGGCTATGTACGGACGCCACTGGTGCCATTCTTTGTATTAACAATTTCAACCAACAAATGGAACTATCTGAGAATGTTGGGGAGCTGATCGAGTCCGTCATCAATCGTTGAGAGCTAGATGGCATCCAATTTTGTAGACATCGGGGCAGAGGAGCAGGAGGCAACAATCACACTGCAAATGCAGCTAACTGAACGAAAACGACATTTCTATGCAAGTTTGATGGTAAAAAAGCTAGGCTTAGGTCACTATTCAAAGCATTTCGAAAACATGAGTGCTTCTTTAGAGGACAAACGTCACCTTCGACTGTCTTACACCCCATACAACTATTCTTAGATAATTCTGAGCGGACAATCATTTCATAACTCTCTCTTTTCCTGCGTTGCCTTTATCTATTCTTCGGCCCGTCTTAGTACTTTGAGGGCATCTTCTGCGAATTTCCTTTCAGATAAGCCAGCTGACATCAGGGTGGCAGGTAAGTACCTATTACTGTAAAATACCACTTTTAAATCTCAGTGGTTATCTCGTTTATGCAAAATCTGACTGTTTTGTTTTTTTGAACTCATTTTTGGTCACTAAGCCCTCAAAAACCCTTTCAATACATCTTTTTCCCCATTATCTTTTGTTAGTTTTTGTAGGTATAGCTTTCGTTTGTCTCGGTAGAAAAGTTAGACGAAACATAATTATCTAGAGAGGCGACTGACAAACAAGATGAGGTGAGTGACAGTTGCTTTTTTTAATTGGAAGTTTCATCTTTTTGTTGGATGGACCTGATTGTTTTCTGCCAGTTAGAAGGGCAGATGAGTATTTCAAATGAACAAGGGATTTTGGGAACTCTAAAACGAAATGGCACTCTCCATCTTCAGTTATTTCCTTTTGCGTTGACCTTTCAAGTTTGACAGAATTCGAAAACATGCGAAGCTCTGTTGTACAGAATCACTAATCTTCAATGCTAGCGTTGTCAAATAACCACTAGCATTGTTGAAGAGCATTCACCGTCAACCTTTGAGTCAGCACCTTAACAGTAATAAGTGAATTTTTCTCTTGTAGAAGTGAGAGTATTTAAATGTCTACTTAGGATATGTTGTGCAGATCTAGCTTGCGTATATGACATGCCAAGTGACGAGGGTTAGAAGAGCCAACGTGAGTACCTAGTGATTAGATGATCAACCGAGCTGATTGGTTGCTGTTCTAAAAAATTACGGCCATATGGGGGAGGATGTCGTAAGCTGCTGAAGCAATACTTGTTGGAGTACACCAATTGGATTTCTGTATTTTGATTACCGTTTCCTTCCCTTAAATCGTTTCCTTTCAGTTAGTCCTCCAAGTGATACTGGACAAAAACTTGGGATTTTAATAGTCCCTTAACTGATGTTCGAAAGCGATAGAGTACAACTGCTACCACAATATCTGGAAATTGAGAAAGTGCCTTATTATTTATGAATCACCAAAGCTTGATCGTCAAGCTGGTGTATTTATGGCGATCTACTTAGTCTGTGTTTTACAAAATGTAAATGCCAAACAGATTTGAGCTGTTAAGATAATTACTTTATTCTATTGTCCTGTAAATAATAATGCTTCTTCATAAAGGTTCTACTGCACTCACCGACGAGAATAACTTAGATCCCTTGTGGACTTGCTATCGAAATTTTGGCTGACTACTTATATACTGAGCAATAATTCGTGAAACAGAGGTAATCTTCGGTAAGGGCCGTTTTAATCTTCATTGATGGATTTTTGGGTGATGATATGTTAAGGCATCTGGGCAGGAAATCAGCACGTTTGCTCAGAATAGTTATATGTGTGTCTGTAGAAAGAAGATAAACTATAAGTTCTTACTAAGGGGAAAGTGGAGATGATGGAAAGTTGACACTGGCTTCAGATTGTCTGAATGTCTGAAAAGATTCAGTAGCATGATTGCAAAGCTGCCCTCCATCCACAGATAGCACACGATCCTAACAGACCACGAGTTCATTAGTCTCAAACTGCGCGCATTGATCGTGGACCAACATACTGTAGCGGCTACGGAACAGGGATCTTACTCTTGCTAACTGGTCTTGACAAATCCAGGCAAGAAGCCTTGTGATTGGTGCAAACGCTTCGTAGAATTTATTTCGCCATGCCCGCTCCGCTCATGCAGTTCTCTATTAATGACCAAATCAAGTCTTTTTCAACTCCAATTCCAAAGTCACATTTGTCGAATCTATAAAAATGACCTAGGCACATGCTAGAATGGTGAAATTTTCCATTCATAACGTCTAGGTCGACAAATGCCATTTTTTCAGTCAAGAGGATAACGAAGCTAATATGTGAATACGCGTGTCCTTAGTTGTTCTTTTACGTAAGCATTTCTAACTTCACGATTTCGGAAATCGCGGAAGCCGCCAGTTTATGTCAAAGAGTCTAATTAACATAATTTTTATTGAAAAACCCCACGTTTTGTGCAAACATGTCGATATCTACTAACCATGAGGGTTTTTCGCTGGCGATTGAAAGGATCAGCCACTCTCTCAGAGGAAGTTGAATTGTTGGCTATACTCTGTTGAGAAGCTGAGCAGATGGTCCAAAGGAAAGGTGAAATAATAGTCACCTAGAAAGCTACGACACAAATCGTCTTGTCGAGACATTGGATTAAGACACTGGGTAAAAACTCCGTCTAAATGAAACCGCCTTGCTCGCTGTTAAAATCAAAGTCCTGGTGCTGCGAGGTAAACTTAGTCTAGGCTTCTCTGATAATTGTTTATTTAGTGCAGTGATTAAAAGAGGTCTAATTAGTGAGGATCCACTCAACAGTAGGTCTAATTTCATTTGCTGAACTGATAGTAGTTTCAGAAGAGACATTAGTGGAAGAGGATGGAAAAAATTTGTCCTAGATGATGAGAAAAGCTTGATAAAGGGCAAATGCACACAAAAGACATCTTTTATCTCAATATAATTAGCGGAGTGGGGTATCGAGAGGAATCTATGAGTCCCACCGTCTAATTAAGCTTTGTTTCCTTGATTGCCTTCAATAAAGCGGAGACAGTTAAAGAAATTAACTTAAATATTCAAAATAGCTTACCTCTGATGGCATAAATTAAGTGAAGTAATTTATCGAGCTTAAACTATTCACCTAGTTTTAAGAAATTGAAAATGAAAAGTGTTTGCTGTTTCTCTAGGGTCAGCTTAAAAATGGTATTTTATGGTCATAATGAACGTGTCAGTCGGAAAAGTGCATTGCCGTTTGAACTCTGTTGGATGATCACATAGAGAGCCAAAAATACCAACTTCCAGAGGAAATGCTATACATTTCAGAAAAAAATTCGTCAAATAGAATATTTCAAATAGAAATTTTGAACTAGAGAATTGTAGTACTACAGTCCGAAAATGGCACCACCATTCGTCTGACAGAGAAACGAATAGGTTGTTTAGAAATGGTGGTCCATAAAGAATTGGAAGGATTTTCTTTGGCAGTAGGAAGAGCCAGTGTGGGTTCCAAAAGTCAATCAAAGAACTTTACCAGATTTGTCTCCTGAAGATAGTCCCATTACTCCAATTAATTAGCAGATGAATTTAGTACCTTCGCACGGGACAGTAGGTGAACTTCAGTTAAGGTAGGTAGAGGAGCTCTGAGCAGCCGACTTGATTTGATCGACTAACCTTACTTCCTTTATAATCTTAAGGGAAGTCATAAGGCGGTCCCTCTGGGGTTGAGAAACTAATGGCGATCTGCGCGTTGGAGAAACACTGAAATGGGTGATTGAGAGGAAATCCATTTCTTTGCTGTCTAGTCAGTGCACTGCTTCAATAATTCCGACCAAATTCATGAACATCTACTTCGAGGCACCTGATCTGACTCCGAGAAGGAGATAAAGAGCCGTCAGTTGAAAAGGCACCAGACATTCGGGCTTAGTGATAGTTCATTCTCCAAGAGAAGTCGAAGGGTAAAATGAATGAAGACAAAATTGTTCAAATTGTGGCCATTTGAAGTTTCTGAATGATCATTAAGAAGATCATATTTGACGGTATGTTTTAGCACTTTGATCAACAGTCCTAATATTTTTTATCAAAACAAGAAGCAGTCTGTTTATTTTCTTCTGCTTGAAGAACCGGACAACATTAATTAAGTTATTTTATAACCGTAGCATATAATAGCGGTATTTTTCCTTTGGTTAGAGGGTGGACTTCTTCCTGAAGAAACATCCTTGTACTCTCATTGAAGCTACCTCTAACGGTCTTCCTTACCATGGTAAAACAACTCAAATTTCCAAAAATCAAAGCCTTTTTGCATTTGAAAAAAATAAACAGATGCCGCAATTCCACCTTTTAGATGGGTTTTCATTCATTGGCTACCGTTTTTTGGCATCGCTACGAACATAACTGGCAGTAGCGCATTTGAGGAACACTTTCATTGCTTCAACCACTCATTAATCTATTTACTCGACTTGCTCCGCTCACGCAAGTGCACTCACCTCCAAGTTACCTTGAAAAGTTGCAAATTATCTGCTCAAATACACTGTCAATAGAGAAAAACAAAGAATCGGCTAAAAGAGGGCAGCCACACTTCCGACCTATGTGTTCAAGGAGAATGAAATTCAAGGTGAGTGGGAGCAGCAATGCCCCCTGACAAATGTGATTGGCTGCATTCATTCTGGCACTGAGTCGTGTCCATGTCTAACCACCATGCAGTCACGAATATTAGGTTAATTCTTAATTAGTGAGTTCTAGAACACCTACATCTTATTCCTTTAACTAAATTGGCATTTTAAAGTCTAAAAAGTATTGTAGAAAATTTGTTCTGGACTTTTTTTGAGAAAATATGATTGCTAGCCGATTTTCTTAGTAATTTCTACGGTCGGAATGTTGATTACGCAGAGATGATTTCGAAGTTAATTCCTGGGTCCTATAGATTGGAAATGGAAAAGGTCTGTCATTGGCGAAGTGTTCATAAACGTGGTGGACGCATATAACGACACGATTTTCACAGTAATCACTGCTCTTCCAATGAATAAATATTGGTCTACAAAGAGATGACCAAATGGGAGACTCTGAATCAGAGAGACATCAAGTTGTGTTTCTTTTAAGCCAGGTCAAGACTTTGGAGACAATTTCCTTTAACGTGGAACCTAATACAGGAACTTTGAGTAAGGATTGTCGAAGAGCAAGACTAGGTGGCATGCGCTGTGTTGCAAGCAACAAGAGATGAAAAGTACAAACGGAAGATAGGTTAGAAGAAATGGAATCTAAACTGTCTCATAAGTGATTCTGCTGTGGTTTGTATTTTATTAAGGTGTTGTTATGCAGTTGTTGAGTGCTAAATCGACCAAGCCTTCCAGAGCATTAATAAAATAGTGGAAAGATATCCTTCTATTTTGGAAGGCTATCGACAATAATACAGCCCTCCAATTGTTAGGGCTCACGTGAAAGAAGGCAACGCACTTTTTTTGTTGACGCGATATGCGATGGCAACATTTCAAGTGCCGACATGAATTATTAAAAGGGCGATCAACGTGGAGTCCATCAATAAAAGGAAAGCAGTTGGTGGTTTGTACTTAAATACCGCGCTATTTTAATAAAAAAATGAAGTGATCGCATTTCCCTCTCTTCGGGTCTGGTCCACGGACGACGCAACAGTGTCATTAGCAGCAAACAATCACCGCACAATTTTTCCACCAGTGAGATCCTATTTGCATTTGAACCTGCCATAAATAGCTAGTCATGGAAATTACCCTATGATTCAGTACTTTAATTCAATACTTCAAACTGACTTTGTTTCCCTTAAGTCTAAAAGACCGAAAGAGCCACAAGTTATTTGGCACAAAGTGCTAAAAAAATTGAAAAGATTACTAGCCCCTCTAAAGCCCACTAGTAACCCTTCTCGGTTTCGGTATTAAATTATTAGCAAAATACTGGCCAAGCAGTAGCACAGCACTCAACGCTTATAATCATAGCCAAAATAATGGAGCGTCGAAAGTCGATCTGACCCAAAGTCTACCAATAAAACACAAGCCAAGCTTTGGATTTTGGAAGCTGCATTGCTTAGAAAGGATATTTCATCTCATAAGCTACCAAGAAACGATAGATCCGCCGCTTTCGTAAGTTGCCAGGAGGCTGTAAAGCATACTTTAATCTAGTCCATTGCGTGCCAAAATTCTTTATACGACGGTTGTAAGTTCAACACATTCTCAGAATGAACATCAAGAGCGAATAACTCCAAAGTCAAGAGGTTAAACTATCAAAGATCTATGAACAACGAGACCTACTTATCCTCTACTAGTTTTATAAAATTCCATATCATCTTTGATGTCTAGAACAGTCTAATATTTCTGCTACCGAATAATGTTGCATATTCTCTTTAAAAAGATTTGAGCATGGTCACTATCCCATGTATCCATCTGAAAAAAATCAACTTTTTATGGAGCTGCTCCAATTTATTTATTTGTAAAAAACGCAAAGAGACGACAGAATGACCAGAAACATACAAATGTGGTTTCGAGTAAAATTTAGTAGTTTTAAATTCACTGGTTAGGGAGGCGTTTATGGCCATTTGACAAACAAAAGGTAGTTTGTCCCAATTGGTGAAAATATCGTAAGACGAGATTTAAAAAGCTCTGGTTGCGCTCTCCATTTTAGTCAAACTTTACTATTATCTAAAAAAGCTTTTCTTAAAATTATATTTCAAGTCAATCTAACGGCTGGGCAAGCCCTGAAGGCAATTCATTCTGAGTACGCAAACGAGGATCCAAGGTCATAACGATACCCATAATTTTGCACTCGAATCCAATTACTACTGTACTCGAGGTCACATCGTGATTTGTCCGCTTCTCTAACTCTCCAAAACCCTTTGAGGAACTTGAAGTACGGTGAATCGCAGAGATGAAATAATAGACATTCTGCGATTAGTATATCCATTTTGAACATGAACGCAATACCCTGACAGCAAATCGTGTCTTCGCCTTCGGTGTAGCTAGCAGAAGAAAAGACGGTGACCAAGGGAAACGATTGCCCAGCTACCTTGTACTAATTTATTTTGAACATAATGGCGACTCTAATGGGTCACTTATACCGACCATTGCATGGAGCATTGAAAAGAAACTGCAGTAAGAAACCTCAGTCAGAGGAACAGTAGAATCCGATGAACTAGATTGATAACTGGTCTTGAGCGTTGATTTTGGAAAAAAGAATACTGTGAAAAGGTTATGCAAGACGAACCGCTTCAAGGAAGCCTTTCTTAATCACTTTATCCAAAAAGCTCATTTGCACAACCTGTGTTTACAATGAACGCCTAACATTTGAAAGCAATCACTTGAATAGGGGATGGAATCTCGCTATTCGACGCAACCAAAGGTGCTTTAAATTTAATCACATTAGAAACCGCCGGTTAGTGTGGTATCAAATGCAGTAAATACAAAAAGTGAGCTTAATCCGGAAGTTAGGCGTCAAAGGTCTCTTATTTACTGTTGTATGCTGATGACGTCAAAGTCCTAGCGTCTTGAGTGTTCTACAACGAGGCTATGCAGAAGTATACAAACTTTCGTGAGCCTAATCTTACTGATTCCCCGATACTTTGCGAACCGTCGTACGTGGCTTGACTGAACCTATCAGTAATAAGCCATCTTGCTATGTGTTTTCAATGCTTATTTGAAATTAATCTTGATACGGAATGGTACTGATGTAACTTCTGACTTCTCAGATAACGCAGATAAGCTGTGGCAACTAAGATAACTCTCTGCAAGAGATTGGTACCATCGGACACCCCAAATCCTCACTCGGTCATATAACAAAGTGCTGTTCACGGAGTCGGAAGCATTCGGTCAATAAACTTCCCTTGGGATCGACATGAAAACCGGCTGAAGTGGGAGGTCTCTAAGAGCTTGAAGTCAAAAACATTCTTAGAAAATTCTAGTACAAGCACATTATTTTGAATTGGAAAATATAATTTATTAGGAATACATAACAAAACATTCGAAGCTCGATGTAAATCAAAGCAAATGCTCTCGATGATTTAGGGTTTGTGAGGCCTAATTCGGTTTCGTAAAGAACCTGGATCCCCACTGGTCTCAAAGGCACCTCTTCCTACTCCTATACGTCGCCAGTTCCTTATGACATGTTGTAAATCAGAAAAAAAGACAGACCAATTATCAATTCAACGTTTACTTACGTCTAAGACATAAGCAATAGAATGAACAGTGGTTGGAATATCCGATATTCCATGAGTGATTGCATCGAAGAGGATTCAATTTTGATGACTGAAGTAGAAAAACTATTAATAATTTAAAAATTACATTTACGATTTTCTTAAATAACTGTAGACAAAGGCACGTACAAACATAAGTAAATTTGTTGTTGTATGGTGTTTGTCTTAGAGGCAGCAATTCACTCGTAATTAATTTTTAAATTTTGAAATGATTTCCTTATTTTAATAATAATAATATAACTACTAAGAGTCAAACTTGGTTCCAATGTGGACATGATTACCATCCATCATATGGATTAACTGCCATAGTACGGTGTTCCTCTAATTACTCAAAAGGTCAGTGATTCAGTGGCCTGATATTTCAATGCTATTTGACGCAGATGGCTCAACCCTAATCATGACACTGTCTTAAGTCATCAGGAGCTGGCGGGTTAGGGGAAGCCTAATGGGCTTCGTGACTGCCTGATTCGCAACGCCCAATTTGTCTCTGGGTGAACGGGAAGGGGGGGGGGAGGCTCTCAGCTAAATAAGCAACAGCTCGGGATGAAGCACGAGGAAATCCTAGTGATGTGTAAGTGTCTTAACGACTGACCTGGCCCAAAACGTTTTCCTTTTAATTCCCCATAGGTGTTACAAGCTTATATTGGTAATAACTTGTTTGCAACTTGCATATTTACTGAATAGAGCAAAGATTAAAATTATTGTTTTTGATGAACTTAGTTAAAAGACGATTTAGTCCAGATTGGATTAGTGTTTGTATGATACAAACTCACTTATGATAATGTTCCCTTAGAGCGTTCTCCTCAACTTCATTCAACTTCTCCATTTCATCTGGCGACAACTCAAAGTCAAACACCTTAACAAGAAAACAGACACATTTACCATCAAATACTCTCATCGAATAAAATACTGCGCACTCATAATTTGAAAGTTTAAGCCACTAGGCAGACTTTTGCAGAAAAAACGAGGTAATGAAAGGATATACAAATATAATGCGGTCAGGAAACGAACTGTGCATGCAGATCTAAGTAACAAAAGTGGGATGAATTTACGATCACATTGATAAACCAGATCGGTCTGAACGAGATGTCACAGGATGAAAACAATCACTGATGCAAAAAAATATGATATTATCTCTGGGAACAAAACGTTCGGTTCATTTCACTCTAAGTAAGCAACTGAGGACACATAATTACTGATGAACCGATTACCCAGTGGGAGGTACTCATGCTGGGAATTCTGCCAGTAAAAGAAGTTTCAATGAGACTCACAAAACCTGGATTTGGTATACATTCACTCCTTCAGCCATAATAATGAAACCAGGTCAAGACGGGAACCTTACTTCAAATTTCTGCTATTTGTTTCTAAATAAGGCCTCAGAAATTGTCTTCATTGAACTAGCAGTCTCAGCTCTATTAGAAAACAAATGAACAAGCTTAGGCTAAGAGTAGAGCAGGAATTCAAACAACTCGAAAGGAAACAGAGTAGAAGAATAAAAGGGGATGTCTGTCAAAAAAAGACTTCATGTATAGTTCAATCGGAGCTGAAATAAGCGCCTAGCTTACTGCTTCCATATGCACGTAAATCTCACCAGTTCGTGAGCCACAGAGACAGAAAAAATTTCTTAACTTTTAGCTCATTTTGCACGTCAGAAAGCGAACCAACTTAAGTCCAAAACATGGAATCATATATGTTAATACTATATATAAATTCTACAACAGAAATATGCCAGATTTAAATAAATCGCTGAGCTTCTACATGTTGATTAAGTGAGATAGCCTGATTTAGAAAGAAATGCTTTTCTTCTATTTTCATATGCTTTTTCAAACACACGGATTTGTAATACTTGCGTAAGCCTACCTACCTACCTACCTACCTACCTACCTACCTACCTACCTACCTACCTACCTACCTACCTACCTACCTACCTACCTACCTACCCACCTACCTACCCACCTACCTACCTACCTACCTACCTACCTACCTACCTCTTCTCTACTCTTCTGTTAGGAACTTGTCAGATTTGGCCCACAATTAATCTTTATATGGGGATTATCCATCAATGGCGATCATGTGTTCGAGTGAGTCAAAAAAGGTAGTCTATTGGTGCTATAAGTGACATTCGGCAAAGCAACGTCTTTAATTTTCGGGTAATGATTGGCGCTCTGCAACACTATCTCATGTTTAAAGACAAAAAATTTATAGAAATCCAAGATAGCATGTCACTTGACAGTCGTTGCTTTCAAGTGTTTCCATACCTCGTCTTAACAATGAGTGCTGAAGGCGGCTCCAGCTATAAAAATCGGTTTGTCAGTTATCAAGCCAACCAAACTTGTAACTGTGATTACTAGGTCATCCGAGAGTGAGATTCAGTGGATGATATAACTATTCAGTGCTGAGGCTTCGGCGAAGTCCCCAGGCATTTAACTTGGAAACAGTCCAAGGTAGAAAACCAGACGAGTCTGGTCAAATTCTCGAACTTGCGTCTAATTTGACACGCAACAAGTAGCAATGAAATTGGATCATTTGGTCAACGGGTGGGTTGAGCATACGAAATTCTGCAAATATCCATATAGTAGATAAATTTGTGCAATCTAACTTCGTATTTTAAGGCTCAGAAACATTCCAAAACCCTATTTGAATGTAATTATGCAAAACTGCGCATATCTGGCATTATTAGTGCTTATTGCATCCCAAAACCCGACTAACTGTCTTTCAATTCTTATCCAAGACCTCTGAATGGTAAACTTCTCAATAAGTATTAACCAATGCAGATGACCACTGGCGGTCTTTGTAAGCACGATGGCTAAATTATCTTCAAGGTCTTGATTCCCGAATATCTGCGCGTTGCAATGAGGGGAATAACATGCAGAGCTGAAA
The DNA here is from genome assembly GCA_019097775.1 of Moniezia expansa. Classification (NCBI taxonomy): domain Eukaryota; kingdom Metazoa; phylum Platyhelminthes; class Cestoda; order Cyclophyllidea; family Anoplocephalidae; genus Moniezia; species Moniezia expansa. The sequence continues at coordinate 3,193,093 of JADFDV010000052.1, forward strand.
CGGGTATTATTCCTAAACCATTGAAATTTTAGCTCCAGTGGTTTGAGTACGAGCAGGAGTTACAAAAGGGCATGGAACCGGTTTATTTATTCGCAACTAGAGGAAACACATACCCATGCAGATGCCTGACTCAACAGAGATTCAACTAAGTTTGTCCCTTGCTCCAACTATATTCTCATCGGACTAATAAATAAGTAAATAAGCAAAAAAGAACTGGCCAACCTAACGCATACCAAACTCACGTTTCTATCAACCTGAACATCTGTAATGTTAGATAAAAGACATTTAGCATATCTGTGAACTCATAAGGTTTCGGGTGAATCGAAAACCACTGGCAATCAGTACCGTTGGACTTTTAATGTGTGTCTAAAGCTAAACGTGATACTAAAGCGAACTAAATTTATTAAACGGTTTTGAGTGCCACCAGCTATTCGTCTGCTAGTAATTGTAAGAACCACCTTATTTCCACTTCCAAATCAACTTCTACTTAAAACATTCCTAGGGCCGCGCTTCCTCGAGGTTCATTGAGGTAACAACAGTCGTGAGGTCTGAAGACCTGCCACAGAAGTACTTTAGCAACCATGAGCGGCTCCAATAACCCCATATCTACATCACGCGGCTTATCTGTTGAAGCGAATCCATGAAGATAGGGGTTTTATCTCCGAGATGCCGAGGACAAAAGAGCTAGAATAGATGGGCAAATCACCTAGCGGATGCTGAATAGGAAGACGACAAACTCGACAAGGTCAAGACTCCTGCATGCTGGTGAACGATTCCTTCTTCCTTAATTCCTTTCCAGTAAAGAGGATGTTACAGTTAAGAGACGTTATCTGGTCAAATGGCATACGACCATTTTCAAAGCAGAAAGCAAGATACGTAAATTTCATAAAAATGGTCATAGAGGTATTTAAAGTAGCAACCAGCAAGCAACGGGCGCCTTTGAGTTCCATAATTACACACCAAAATATCAAGAATACTAAAAGACGCTGTTTTAAAACCAGAGTAGAACTCACGTTCATATTGGTGCGAATTCTTAGTGGATCGGTTGAATGGCACAAAATTATGAAATCTCGTTGAATGGCCCATCGAATGAGGATTTGTTGGGGATTTTTCAAGTAGTTCTTAGCCATCCTCACCACAACTTCATTTTCCAGGAAGGCGTTTTCTCTAAAAAGAAGGAGTGGGCACAAACATTAATATTCTGAAATATTCGTGGCTAAACATGCTGTCATTAGATCTGCGTCGTCGATGAGAGTTTGAAACTCATAGACACACATCACATGTTAGGAATGAGAAGGATTTTGAGGCAGTTTCCCTCTCCAAAGGAGGGGCTCGAGATTATTTTGGCGTATCACTGATCCCCATGACGACTTGAAAGAATTTAGACACTCATTTGATGGATCCGATTTGGCATTCAATACTTGTTTTTATATTAATTTATTCAAGTACATTCCTTTATTGACAAAGACTAAGATGAATGAATGATTTGCAAGAAATGTTCAGTACTTAGCCATCACGTATACAAAAAATATTCTACTAACAGAAGATCGTCCCGTTTGGATCAGTTGACCTAAAACCCTCGTAACTTAGCTAATGGGCTAAGGATTTCATCATGATGTTTATTATTAGTCGCGATAACTAGAAACCTTACTGGCAGATAAAATGGGAGGATATATTCGTATTTCATCTCCTTTATTGCAATACTGTCAGCAGTGCTTTAGAAGGTAACCTGACCTTGGATGAGCTAAGACATTCCGTTGACATCCCTAGGCACTTTTTTTATCCCTACTCTAAAGTGCTAACAGCTAAGCCTATATTAGTTAGTATTTCATATAGTAGGTGATCCCTACCAGAGATACATAGCTTTCAAAATTCAGGGATCTGAAGGTGGAGAGCCTGTAGGGGTCGAATGTTTCATTTTTACTGAATTATTCAAAATGATTGTTCAAGGATTATGAGCGATGTGGAACCCAAAGTACACTTTAACTCAAATGAATTAAACTATTCCCTCATGCCGTGTTTGCCTTTGTTTAAATGAGATCACAGTGAACTCCTGAGTGATGTCGAGCGTTTCCTTCACTTCATGGAACATTAATTTTTAACTGAAATCACTGTTTTGATATTTCAGTCGTTGCTTCAATGAAAGCATTTGCTATGATTTGGAAAAATTAAAAATAAATCCAGCACGTCGTTCAATCAATACTTCAGTTTCAAAGAAGGTTTGAAGGTTTCAGCAACATGTCTACCGACGTCTTAGTTAACTGTAAACAAACAAATCTCCGGTTAGCCAATCCATACCTACAGAATGCGAATGTTTCTCTATCAGGACGAAGAAACAAAAGTTAAGTTTTAAGTGAGTATATGACAGCGTCTTTGGTGGCATTGGTCAAACATTTCCAGATTGGTCATTGCATGATCATGTCTGGTAAAAAGGATTTATTGACCCAAACGAACGAATGAAGAGGTTAATCCATGTTTTTTTGACAAATTCAGTGGCGAGTCACTAAATCGTTTGAATTAAAATGTCCAAAACCCGAACACAATTACTGTGAGGAAGTATCGTTGATGTGACAAATCTTCCAAAGTGCAGCTTCTTTGTGTCCTCGACTTCTCTCATCATCAGCTCCATTAGACTTCATAAGGTCCTCTTTCCCCACATATGAAAAACATGCATTTTACAAAATAAACCCCTCAATATACTCTACTACGGTTTTCTAATGGACTAAAAATGTGAGCAAATGAATGTTTCAGAAATATTACATTTGAATTCTATCTTCTAGTTCTTAGAGATCATACCTCCCTACCAGTTGAGAGGTAATCTATCTAAGGTAGAAGCCTCAAACAGAGTCTAAAATGGTCAGCTGCAAATTTAATGGGCGAGATGGAGGAACAAGCGTGAATTAAGTCAAGCGAAAATCGGAAGAGGCTCTTTTCCTCTAAAGAAGGGTCCTCTTTCGTGTCTTGCCTATTTCGAATCGAAAAAGCCCAAATATAAGTGCTCTGAGGACAAATTGTTTAAATAGTCTCTTTACTAATTCAATAGTGTTAGAGGGAACGCTTAGCACTGTCCTGAAGTAAGGGATTCCTATATTTAGTTTACGACTGCGCTGAATGGCCCACTGACGTTTACATATGGTACTCCCATCTGGACTTGTTTGCCAAATGCAGCAATATCCAAACTTTTAAGCACAGCAGTCACATTCTAAAAAGATTGGCCCACATCCCTACTCTTTGAAAATTTCCTAGAGCCCTTCAATCGAAGCTTCCATTAATACTCAAAGATCGTTTAATGGTGAAATCCCTACGTCTCGTTAAGGGCCGCCAAACAGCCAGCGCATATATCATTCTAGCGAACATTGAAGACCCTCGATGAGTCTATAATCGCACCACATTCGAGATACAATATTGAAATTTTAGATTAAAGTCGATGAAAGTCATTATGTAGCGTTTCATTTTACAGTTGTAAAGACTTTTTAAGGGGCCTTGGGACGACAGGCTGATAAGTACAACAAGGTTTTGCAAGTGGTACTTCCAAGCTTAACGAAACATTAGAAGCTTGCCATTTTGCAATGACTAAGTCAATAGATTCGATGAAAATAGGTAAAATGATGCCCAATTTCTAGCAAATCCAATCCTCGCCTCCAGTCTAACCGCACTAGCGACTTGGTTTTTCCCTGTCAGACCTGATTCATGCCATGTTGGGCGAGACGTTAACGTGGTGAGGTTCTCAAGCTGCGACACGTGAGGATCAAGAAAGGCGGATCGGTGAGCAAACCGTCAGAAACTGATGATGGATAGAGGAAATTTGCATTACAATCTAACCACCGGCTGAAGCATAACTGATCGGAACCCGGCGGCAATAGTCAAGTATCCTTTGCATGTTTATCACATCTTGTTTATGATCAGAACTTCTCTTATCATATTAACTGTTATTTGTCTAGGCCACTTACCGACTACTCAAATATCTAAACATCCAACTAGATTTTGTTCTCCTTTTATTCAGATAAATGCTCAAGGTGCGGTCTGGCGTGATTCTCAATGAGTGCCATACTCAGCTGATGTATGGCACTAACATTTAGAAGCTTGGTAGGTTTACTTTCCGAATTTGTAACACTTTCAAAGCTTGTAGAGTTCGAGTGCTACTAACGACAGAAATGAAGTTACACTTATGAATTAATGAGTAAGATTTGCAGCTTATTTGGTCTATCAAATATTGAAAGATTCTGATATCACACTGATTTCCTTTTCTAAACAGATGATTGCCAGTAAAAGTTGCACCAGAAACTTGTGCAGGGGGGTTATCTGTAAATGCCTACTAAATCACAGAACATTAGCAACTAGAGAAAGAAAGTTAAATGCCTGGAGGATTGGAGTTGTGGCATTCATAAACGTACTAAATCGAAGCCTTAAAGGGTATCCAAATGAAAGAAACTTTGGGGGTTAAGTCAATCTAATCTATGGAGAGGAAAAGTCAGGCGAGCGAGTATGAAAAAGGAATAAGGTAGGCAAATATGAGAAACGGGCCTGAAAAGCAGTCGTCGAGGAAACTATCGCGATACTGAATGAAAAATCAATTTTTTGAACCTGAAGACAAAGTAAAAAGGAAAGAAAGCTGAAATGAGCCAGAGCTTATAGCAGTATAAGCATTTTAAACCAGAGCCGGGATGTTTGGAGAGAGGGTAAGATCTAGAAGCTCATTGAACAGCAAATACTTGTGGAGTGTGTAACACTCGAGCCTGCATTGCATTCATCCGATAGCATGATCTCGAACTCATCAGCGGGCAAATTTTAAATAACTAAATCAGAAAGACCTCATGACCCATCTTGCTCTCTAAAATGGGCGTTAAATGACATTTTCCCCTCCCCCCCCTCCCAACAATCAGGGCTTGAATATGTTTACCCCTTAAGCTAAAAGGCAAATCATCGGAAGAAAGCTGTGCTTCCGCTGAATGCGGCTGTTTGTTGTTGCAATAGGATATATGCAAGACGTGTGGAGGTTTTGCTTGCATGCCATCAATACCCCGTCTGAGTATATCATGAATTATTTTACTTGCACGATGCTGGTCGGTTCCAAAGTACAAGCAAATGAAGCCAAGAGCTTCTGCTCAAAGAAAATGGGAAAAAAAGTTAAGGAATCTCAAAAACATCCGAGACGGATAGCACGTCTCAAAAAGGAAAAACTGTGAGAAACCTGACAAAGGTCAGAAGAAGAAGGGCTCCCGTGACACATCGAACCATTATTCTCTCCCTACGCAATCAACTCAGCCACTGTGACCCCAAGTGCTAAGTCTCTAAGGGATTATCTGGTTGTTGAACTGGTAATAACTGTTGAAATGTTGACAGTCCGACATTTAGTGTACCTTCGCTGAGAAGATAAGACGTTGAACGTTTGCCAGGCATGAAGGTAAGCAAACATAAAATCGAAAAGGCACGGTGGCTGTATATTTAAGTGACACTGTTTTTTTCCTCACTAGGCAGTAAAGTGTACAAATACAAATCTCCAACGCAATCTCGTCTTTTTCAGTCGTGTAGGTAAGCGTTCGTTTCGAATAATTCACCAGCGATACCGAGAAAAGGCAGATTAATGTAACGAAAATAGGTGCCACAGTTCTGTATGAATTCAGAGGATCACCGATGGGCTCAATTGTTAAGCCGAAACTTTAAAGCATTCAGATTTGAATGAAACTAGCTACATTAATGAAGAAGAGAAAATTTACAGAAGCTGATTCCAGGAGAAAGATATTATGACAATATTAGTGAGATTATGTTGTCGGTAATCAGAGACTGCTGTTTGAAATCATGTGAAGTAAGTTCTCGGTGCAAATTACAATTTCCTGTGTCTATTTAGCTTATTACGAGGTTCTTGAAACTGAAAATGATACAAGCTTTGATGCGCTGAAGCTTAGCCAACTACTCGCAAATCTATTTTCAATTAGGGAGAGTTGTACTTTAAATCAGTACTTACCATTCTATCAGGTTTGCATTGTCAACATTCAAGCTGAGTGAGAATAAACACTGGAAATAAGTTACGTTGTATACTAGATGGGAGGCTGTTAGGCTAGTGCTTGACAAAGGCGGTTGAACATACCACAATCAGTATGTCTATATGACAATTAATAAAAGTCAATGCGATCAAGGCGATCGGAGTTGGCAACACTTCGAAGGCCTGAGTAGGTCAATCGTGCATTAGTGTTCAAATCTGATCACATGTCCAGCCCAACAGTATTAAAATAGGCTAAGCGGTCCTCACCAATCCGACCCCTGCACCTCCGCAAACAAGCTGCCGATTTCCATTTATTTATAAGTAGAAGTATCTATAAAAACCAATTCTTGATTCAGGCGGGTCTCTGGTAGCAGTAGAATACCCATGTTTAACGATTCGAGTGGGCACAAGGAAAAGAGGTAAAAAGTTGAATGAATAAAAGCATGATGTTTGCTATCTTTTGTGATGACGTTCTTCCGTCTTTAAAGAAGAGACTGCCAAGTATAATTAGAGAGAAGAGAGTGCCTAGGTGCCTAATTTAGGACTTCAAGCCAGAGCAGTATCTTTGTGGATGTGCATGAACCACCGAGATTTTAATTACATTGATCATCTATAAGTGTGCGTTACAAACAATACCCTGTCAAATATCTATCCTTAATTCCTGGAATATCCGGAATCACTAGGAGAGTTGCAGATCAGCAACTGCCATACAATGTAAACAACTACTTGACGAGCTATCAATCCGCCAAGGCATTCCATGGCACTGAATGACTTTAGAAAATATTTTGGTCACCTTACTTTCGACTATTTCGGCATTAACCAAATAAAATTCCTCGAACGAAGTGGGCTTAAATTTAATAGGAGCCCATCAATTACAAGATACGATAGAAATGGTACTATTTGTTGTAAATGAATACGCAACCGAGAACAATAAGCTAGTTAAAAGATAGCAAGAGAATTTCACACAGTTAACTAACCCAAACATTAAAGCTGGCTTTCATAAGGCGACCAGTTTAATCAACGTCTGCATTGACCTAGAATCACCATACTGATTTGTTTTCTTGTAGAATGCGCGTCTCTTCATGCTGGTATTGTTTACTTAAATGATCAATGCTTAACCTCAGGATTCAAGTATGACGTGTACCATTGTACGGTTGCATATTTACATTACATATTCAGGACTTCGACTTCATTACATCGCAACGACACGTAACGCAAAAGGGTAACTGTCCTTCTCTCTTTTCGTTGGCTCGACTTATCGAAAACGTGGTATAGTTATAGAGAAAACTTGTTTTGAGTTCTTATGGATCCAAACCGCTGTTGAAATCCACAGAGCAGCTTCTGCATCTCGGGAACTACTTTATTTAACTCCGATATTCAACGGCTCAAATTTACATTGTGGATTAGCTGTTGGATAAACCAGAGAAACGATTTCGCTCAACAGAGAAAAACAAAACGAATTATTGGCATCAAATTACAGTCAAATATGTGAAAAATTCAAAGAACAGAATAATGGCATATCTTTTGTAATTTAATGAAATAATCTTACATTTCCAATTAATAATATAAACTCAATCAGGCATGGAATACGACTTTAAGTTCGTCCAAGCTGGCATATGCATGTTTTAAGGATCAAATTAAAATTATGGGGGTCAAATTGAATGCGAAACGGCTGCTTTGAGTCTTTTAAGCCTATAATCCTTAAAATTACCAAACAGTGAATTTAAAATCTCGAAAGTAACACTTGGAAGTGAAATTCATCAAATTCAGAAAAAAAATTATACACGAAAATTCGTGCGATAATAATGTAGTACCGTTTGAAAGTAATGTTAAATGATTATCCTCACGTTGACGCCTTAATGATTTTATCACATAGTCAAACATACATTCAAATGATTGCTAAAATTTATACCGATTTCGTCGAATACTAAATTGATATTAACCGAAACTATCCATCGCTGAGGAGAATGACCTAACTTAAAAAAGTAGAAATCGAGACAAATGATCTCTCGGACCTCCAGATTCTATGCTGAATTTCAGCAACAACTTACAGAGAAATTCGAGAACTACATCCAAACTAGGGTTTTGGAATTGCGTTTCTTGAAAGTGAATGTCTGACCAGTCCACTGAAACGCCAGTGAAATCCACCTGTAAAGTGCTCTTTTTTCATTCTATGCCATTTCCATTCTTCGCGTTCGAAGACATCAGATAGGCCGTCAAGATTTTTCCTACCATTAGTTTACAAAGACTGACTCCACATAAGTTATTTCTTGAGACTATTAAATGAAACGAGTTTTGATCGATGAAGAAAAAAAGAAATGTTGCCATGACATGGACTAGACAGCTGCCATCTGTCCGCATAATATCATGCACAAAGGTGCGTACGGTATCTTTTTTGGCTGAGAGTAATCATCGATTTGCGTAAGTACTAAAGATGGCTTACTTGTTGAGTACTCCAAATCTACTGAAGAACCAACATTGTAAAACTTTTAATTTAAAAGATGATGAGTAAATTCAGCTTCCGTCTCCTCGCACTGCTGTCATATGACAGTTAAGTTGACTCAGACCCAAAAATCAACCTAAATTACTTCTGATAGTCCTTCCATTTAATAAAACAAATTAGAGCCAATACTCAATGATATTGACCAGCAACGCTCTGATTAGCAGTCTATTGGAAGGAAACTGTCTAGAAACGCTGCCAATTCAAGAAGATGCCAGGATTCTACGTTTCTCTTCTCCGCAAGTAAAAGTCTTGCATTTGAAGAGGTGTTTATTCTAAAGGAAAGTAGTGAAACCAAAGCGCTCTCTTGATGAAAAAGGATCCTTTTTCGCGATATTATTGAAAATAATAATTAATTTACTCTCCGAATATGTTTGAACTGAGTGAATTGAAAAGAGTTCATTGCACAGATCGTTTTATTGAGCTCTGGCAATAAAAACACGGGAAAGGAATATGACTGTTACTGTTAAGATAACCTATTGAGTGGTGCAAATGGTAACATTTTAAATGCTAAAATAAAATGGGTAGAAGGTTTTAACTACAAAAAATCGACAAAGTCTTTATTCATATTCCATATGTGCGTTCAATGACGCCGTTGGAAAGGCCAAACAACTTGAGCAGGGTACTTGAATCCAATAAATGGAAAATAACTAACGGTTATAATTGAGATTCTAACTTGAAAAACAAACTTATCCGTAAGCGAACATGCAATAAAGTTTCGAAGTTAGAAAATCAACTTACCTAAATTAAAGATAGTGCAAATAATGTAAAAGCTTTAAGAAATTTATTCACGAAGGTGCAAGAGTTAATTATTACTCTACCTTCCCTCAAAATAGACGTGTCATATTACTCTGAAGCGCAAAAATTCCAAATTAATTCTATGGAGAGCAAATTAATGTAAACTTACACAGGAAAGAGCTTAGAATTTGTGTCATTGACAATGACCTGGATCCCAAAAGATTGGGCATAGACCACGAGTTCTCGATCAAGCGTCAAGATTGCGGCGTCCATCTGCAGAACAACGGGTTTGATGTTGCAGAATCTAGTCAGTCGATCAATTTGGTCCCGACTGAAATTGGATAAACCAAGGGACTTTACCAGACCGGCATCAACCAATCGCTCCATTTCCTAAAAAATTAGTTTTAACTATGATTATTTAAGAAGCATTAGCAGTAAAAAGTAAAAGTGTTTACTACAGTTATTAAGTTCATGCTACTTTTAAAATAAATAAATCAATAAATCGAGTTGAAAAATAGGTCATACCCGCCACAAATTTTCAATTGATTCTGATTGAACCCTTTGATTTTCAATGGTCTAATGTATAAGCGACATCCAAGGAGCTTACTTTGTAGGCAAGTGGGTGATTCAAAAGCACGAGATCCAGATTAGGAACTCTGTACTTTGCAAGAACGTGTTCCAATTCATCTTTGATATTCCTGGAATCTCTTTGAGAAATGGTAATCTACACCTGAATGTTATTTGAGCAGAACATATTTGCCTTTGATGAAATGAAGAAATTTGACCTCCTTAAATCTGTGAACGCATTTTTCATTTCAAGCACTGAACTAACATTTTCAAGATTTGCATCATCAGCATCACAATGGATAAAACGATAACCAGAATCTATTACACACAACAGAGCCTTATTGAGTTCAAGATCCTGCAACTTCGAGAATTAATAAAAAAGGCCGTCTATACATTATTTGCGTCAAATCCAATGACGGGCATTCGAAAGCCATTGTTCAGGGGAGCGAATTTGTGCGTTATAGGCATCACGGATTTATGCATAAAATTTTCTATGTATAATTGAATTCGTCTTCAAGGTCACAGATTTACTTGAGTTGCTAGAACGAAAAACGGATCTTATCTTTATCATACATAAAGGCAATGAAAACTTTTTTAAATTTTATTCAACAAAATTTGATGGTCAGAGTCAGTTCTTATGCTGTGTGACTTCTCTGTCAAAAAAGTTGCTGTGGACATTTTTCACATGATGCATAATTTTTATGTATTTTTTACAAACAAAGTCCATTATTTAGACATACACGGATAATGGTACCTTTGCAAGTAATTAGGAGTTTGTAGAGTTTGCGGTGACTTTAATCAGTTCATTTAAATAATCAAACATAAATATTATCACTTTTCCCTTGTGGCCCATATTTTAACTTGATATATTCGACTTGCTCGCATCACTTCACTGAACAAAAGCGTGCATTCGGTCCCTTTGCATTTTACGATTCTTCCATCTTATCTAACACAAAATTCACCTCTGTTTGCAACCTCCTTCAGTGGTTTTTTAACCGAGGATTCAGTGGAAGGTGCTGAGTTACCCTTTCCTCTTTTATGTACTACCTGGATCCACCTTTCATTTCGGCTGTTATAATGTTCAAATGAATCTTGTTTTGTTTTGGTAAGATACGAATGGTTATTTGCCAGAAGTTAAAACAGAAGTCACGTAGTAAATAAGCAGATGGGTTAAACAAAATAATCACTACATTTCACTTTGCGTAACATATTTTGACAGTACGACTTGTTTGAGGTAGAAAACGGCACGCCCTATATAACGTCAAAAGGATTTTGCGAAAACGTTATACATTTCAATGAAAGCAATGTTTTAGGATTTTGTATAGAAATAGAACATTTTGTCGTTATTTCAGGCCACGCTTGAGTGGGCCATCTAGCTGTACACTGCCCTCGGTTAAAAAACGCTAGGATAACAGTAGGACTGGTATGAGTGAATACAAATACTAGAAATATGTGGAATTTACAACCTGAAGTATAAATAATCTCTATGGTTTTTTGACGAGGAAGGTTCTAAAAGAAAGCACTTTGAGAACTGATCATGCTACATGACAATTTCAAAAGTGATTTCCTACAAGTGAAAGAACCACCAATTCCATGCAATCGCAAGAAACATAATGTTAGATGGCTGGTCTCAACTCTGTTACAAGACCACTTTGACTAGTATCACCAGTGTCACTAAAATATGGCAATCTAAATCAGCCCAATTTCATTTAAGTGCTTCGTTACCAACACCACGCTTTCGCCACCGGTGTTGGACATTATATTTCTCGCCATATTTTTCGCGATATTTTAGTCACACTACTTTTACCCTTTTCGCTTTCCTTCTCTGCTTTTCATATTGTAAGATTACCACTACCGCAATTGTTTCAAATCGACACACATTTGCTCAGACTTGAAGATATTCCGCAAGGCTAAGTGGTGTCATAATTAAACAGTTCGACAGGTATGAATTTCATTTGTTTTGAGCACCAATGTTATATATTGTGATATAAAATTAACTAAGTGAATGCCTCAAAGCTGGAGGTACGAAATCTATAAAAGTTTATAAAAAGCACCTTTTTACTTTATCTTGTTTCTGCCAAAACTGTTGTATTTTAAGTAGCAAAGTATCCATGAGCACTTCCTCCCGACAGCTACTTTCGGCTAATCAGTTGAAACTTCCAAGGAGTCTGTTCATTGTAATGGTCAGAACTTTTGACAAGCTTCAACTAACGTTTAAGAACTCTTTAACAAATGACTCGCCTTAAAATTATGTGAGCATTTATTGGTCAACTCTTGAAAAAATAACATTTCAGTCTCAAGGAATTCGTCACTGGTAGTATTTGCTCTCAAATCCGTGTTTGTCAGTTCGATCGCTAATCCTAATCCTTATCCCTCTCTCTCTGCATGTCCATTTTTCTTCATTTGCCCTATCAAGTGCGAAGTTGCCTTGCATTCAAAACCTCCAAATTTTATCTAAAAGAGCACCTATTTCGTCGACCGGGGGAATGAATCCGATCTTTAAAAGCAGCATTCAAGGTATCTGAGCGTAAAGAACAGAAACAATTAATGACGTACATTAATAGTGAGAGCTCCCTAGAAAAGATTTTCACTAAATCGAGCAAGTTCTTCTAAATTGCAATTGTGATTTGCTTAATGACTAAGCTGAGTGATTATTGGGTCTCGCCGTTCTGACAGCTTAAATTTTTGAATTTTCCCTAATAGGAAGCGAATGAATGAATTGACAGCGGTAATTATGACATGGATGAAAAGATTCTATCCTATCAGCTTTTCCAACCGTGAGTTGAGTGCGATCCAAAGCAGTATGTGACTCTCCGTTCCGACTGCCCCAAATCCTTATTTCTTTGCGTTCTGGAAGTGCCTGAGCGTTGCTTGAATGGGAACATTAGAGCGGTTCCGCGTTCAGACAAGGGCTCATATGTCCATCATGGCATGAGATTCTAGAGCAAGATATCACTACTTTTCCAGTAGACCTACGTTCCTAGCATTTTTATTATCCTTAAGGCTAAGAATGAACAATAAACACTGAGGTCTATCCTTGTTTACTAAGACTAAAACATTGCCACCTGCTCAGAGAAAGTAACTGTCCAACTAGTGCAGACACAAATCCAGATGGGTAATGAGTTGGATTTACATTGAGAGTGTTAGCTCCTTGGGCACTTACACCAATATATGCTCGTAGGTTTCGATGGTAGTCAGTAAAGATGAATGAAGAAATAGTAGGAAAGACTAAAGCGTTGTCTATAGTAAAAATCCCCAAATTCAGCCAAACTATACGAAATCAAACAGAAAGAAGACGCACAATCGTGTGCATTTAGAGAATCTTTTCCCATGCTATTTTTAATATAAGCGAAGCAGTAAAACGCAGTTATGCTAAGATTTACCTCAGTAACTTTGGGAGATCCATGAATTTGGCGTTTGCCACTAATATTTCGAGAGTTAATTATTGGCGTTGGCGTAAAATGTAAACCTATAGGCTAGTTTAAAATGAAAAATCTATAATATTTACGCCGAAACAGTTAATAAACCTAGAGCTTCAGAACCAAAGATCTCCCATGGAGATAAATCCATATTCTCGACTTTGAGGACAAGCAACCCTTAGTGAAATGAACAGTGGCAAAATAATCAAGACATTCCAGAACTTCACTTTATCAAAGAACAGTTCAGGACAGTGTTCTATAATCTCTTGCAAAGCAGTTGAACCCAGCAGACCCTACCGATTTATTAACCCAGTATACTAAGGAGATATTGATTCCAAAGAACGCAGTTCTCCTAGTCAGGCCAGCGGGTAAATCCCACACACTAAAAGATGATCTAGAGCCTTTCGATAAATCCATGTTCTTCGAACTTCATGGCTTTCGGAAAAGAAGACGGATTCTATCCAACTAGTGAATTTCAGGACCGTTTAGAAACATGAAAACTTCAGTAATAGACAAACTGTGTCTCCGTCAAGATGAGTTTGACCGAAATTTCCAGTTAAAGTTTTAGCTTATCAAACTTCTTGGCATACTCAGCACGTCGGGAAAAGAAAATAGGCCTTTTATCTAATCCCTGCCTGTTTGAATTGGATAACGCGAATAGAGCTAATTGGATAACGCAATGCGCTCGAGAACATGGATTGTTTCCCCTTTTTGAGACGTCTTATCCACCGCAGACGTTTTGATCAAATGTGGAATCTAGGCACGAATGCTGTTCATGACGGCTTAACGAAAAAATCTGCAGCTACAATCAGTCAGAATGCACGTTCCTACAGGATGATGAAAGCAAGAGCGTTTAAACGGTCTTTTCATAAAAATTTCCGTAAAGTTTCCGCATAATTCATTAATAAATTGGAATACACCTGGGAACACTTCTGAGCTGTCTCAAAGCGCGAGTACTTTGACTTCCGTCTGTCTGGGTACTTTTCTTGCTCAATCGGAATGAAAATGACATATTTCCGCATGATCAAATATAAGACCGCCTAGACTTAAAGTATAAAAATGTAGAAGCAAAAAAAAAATACTAACTTCAGGTTGGGTGAAATCAGAAGCATGGTATGATTGCAAGATAATGAAGGAGATTCAAGGCAGACTATAAAGTCAAATCGCCAAAAAAATATACGAAAGAGAGAAATGCACTGGCATTACGCCACTACAACAAATGCTCTATTGCTAGATGTCTCAGGTGTTCACAAAACAAGGGTCGACCAGGGTGGCAGTCATCAAAGGTGAAATTGGGTTATCGCTGATAATGAAGCCAGAAAACAAATGTATGCCAGTTTGACATTATTTTACACAATATCGGTATTAATAGACTCAAGGTGCAATAAAACGGCGACAAAGGCACTATTAATATCAGGAAAAAGGCGATTTCCCTAAGGTTCTGGTTTAATTGTGGAAAGTATCAAAGGCACGCCTTTTGTACATTAATTCACCAGTGAAGGCATTCAAATAAGTCCGACCAGTAGATGATCCCTCAAAATGATATCAATTGGATGACCAAAAAGCACAATTTCATTGGCACTTTATATCGATATTGCACGGCCGATTCGCATGAGCTTAGCACAACTAATTCCACTCAGTCAGCAGGTAGCAGAAATACAGAATCCATATGATTGGAGATTCAGTTTACAACAGTTCGCTCATATTCATTGGACATAAGCTAATACAGGTACTAAGTCCAAAACGCAGTTTACACAAATAATGAAAAGGATTAACAGGAAAGAGCTCAGTAAATGAAATAGCTGTATCTCTCGGAAAATCGGCAAGGGATTATGTTCAAATGATAATCCCGCACTTCTTGGCTCCTGTCCACGTGCAGATCGCAATCAAGCCCTGAAGTCCAGTGCTACTTTAATTGAGGGAATCTCATCATTATATCTCCATATCCTTTTCAAATTCGCTCACTAATGAATCACCCCTGGCTTGTGCTTTAGAGAATGGAAACCTTACGCCACAAGGTGCCTGAAACTCAACGAACTGAGAGGCAAGATGACTGAGGTACACATTCAATGAAGTTCTATTGTTAAATTTGAGTTTTTGCGACATCATCTATAATCAAATAATCCGAGACAAAAAGAATAATTACTAATGTAGGCGAGCAGATTTCCTTCTGTAACCCTTTAATTTGGGAACATTTGATTATAATAAAGGCATTAATTTAAATTTAATAAGTTTATTGACCCTACGACTTGAAGATGAATGCAGAAGCTCATATGGTTGAGAAGACTTTTTCAAAAACTACATTTCAGTATCTTTGAATCAAAGCCCCTTCGTCTACTACAAGTTAATTCCATGGTGTCTATTGAATGCTTTTGTATAAATCAGCGCAAGAATAAGGTACTAAGTGTGACAGCAGGAAAGCACAAGAGACAAATATTAACGGTGGTGAAATCCTAATAACTCAACATTTATCCTCATTTATCCGTGAAACTGCAACTGAAATGCGGATAAAACGGCTTTGAATAATAAAGTTGAGGGAATAAAACGGAGACTACTTCCAATAAGTGAAGGGTAAACATGAGGCGACTTAAAGACAGATAAACCTAGAATGTAAAACAGCTATAATATTTCGTTCTGAGTAATAGATTACATTAATGGGCTACAATGTATGCTCCCTCGACTTTTTTGTAGCCAATAAGGCTTCTTCTTCCGATGATTTCACCGACAAAGAACCACATGAGGACTTCGATGGCAACAGCGCTGTCGAGGGCGAAATCCTAGGAAAAAAAATCTTACCACAAAAGTATCAAACCTTGACAGTCTTTTGCTTCCAAGCGCCAGTTTGGAAGAATTTAATAATGGATTTCCCTTCTTCCATGGCAGGCGTTAGCTCACTCACAGTCGGGGGTCGCATCTCTACCTTGAAATACTTGTAGAACTTAACTGCCGCTGGACGACCTCTGTCCATAGTAAAACGGAAGATGCCTAAAGGTTATTATGATCATGATTATCGACATACAATTGGCACATTTAGGAGTCACCTCAACGAGCTTATGTAAATACTTGGCCATTTTACTCGAATGCACCAGAGTTACCTTGAACAACAGATACAAATGATAGCATCTTTTCAGATTAATTCTTACTGAAATAAATCGGTAAATATATACCTTATTTTTAATTATATGAAGCCGGGGTATTAATGTGGGGGAAATCGCCCAAAAGGATTTGAACTCGGTTTAATTTCCCAAGTCCACTTCTTCGTAATAAAATATTTTTTGTGCATTTAATTTTGAAGCTTCCATAACCAATTTGCATTTCACTGATGGCCTCTGAATATAAGCGTAAGAGTTAAGAAAATGCGGAAGAACACTGTTCCCTATAATGCTAACCCGAACCCATAAAGGTATTAGTAAATAATCACCTCAAAATTAGGAAGTATATCATTACAGAAACTATCGTTTTATAAAATGGATTCTTTAGAACATCTGATGTTTATATCCAATGCTTCTTAAATCTACATTTGCACCTCAGAAAAAAAGGATAACAATTGACTGAAAAAATGGCTGACTGAGGGCGATAACGATTCTAGTGACACAGAATTCGCAAGGTCTCACGAGATCATGCAATATTTCCGGATTTTATGGCTCCTGCAGACTCATTCTTAGGTTATCACTTCGTGAAAGCATTGATTTAAACCCCATCAGAAGAAAATTTTTAGACCTTCTTAAAGTGCCCTTCTAAGACTACCTTATGAACCAGCAACATATGTGAGAAGCCCAGTTGGTGGACTGTCTTTTTTGAAAGAAATCGGATGCCTATCATTCGTATTTATATAATTCAGCTTTCAGCACTTACAAGCACCTATTTACGAGTGTCCTTTTTTAAATCAAACCGCAAATTCATTAAAGGAATTTTAGAATTTATCAACTTAAACAGTGCATAGTAGTAATCAAAGGCTTTTAATAATGCTCTCCTAAAAGTGTTCGACCTATAGTTCGTTTAAAATAATCTTATAACAATGTCGCTGTTTGATGTTGGCGAGAGTAACTTAGCGGACTTAGGCGAATTATTTACCGTAGACACTAGTGCAGATAACGAGGTCACTGATTCTCCACCTCTACAAAATGATAAGTCAGACAAATATTTAAAAACTCGTTTACGTAGTGGGGAGACACTTCATCGTCATGGGGCCGCCTCTCGGCGTTCTGGGCCAATTATGACGACTGAAGATTCCGAAAACGACTTTTATAATCTAAACCCGCAGCAGTCGAATTCTTCGCAAACGGTACCTGAATCTACTGCAATACCTTGCGCATCCATCCAGACATCTGCAAAGGACTTGGATCTTGATCCAAACTTACTCCATGTTTTTGTTTTCAGTGATGCAGGGAAGCCTATATACTCGAGGTACGTCAAATCTGTTGAATAACACTTTCCATTCTGTACTTTATTTTACTGCTGCCGAAATTCACCATTGCTATAGATACGGTGACGAAAGTAAATTAGCTCATGTCATGGGTGTAATGCAGGCCTTGGTATCTGTCGTTTCTCAGCAGATTGATCAACTGCAAACTCTTGTAACTCGAGATAAGCACATTGTCTTTCGATCCTTCGGCCATCTTATTCTGGTCGCTGTTGGATCCTCCCGAGAACCTGTGTCTCACCTTTCCGTCATCCTGAAATATGTTTACAGTCAGGTAATTTTCACATATTTTGTCATGTGGCTTTATTTTTTTGATGATGAGTGGATTAAATCGTTTGGAGCAGGCATTTTGATTGCGTTTTTACCTAAAGTTCATGCTTCTTCAGTCGACCGATGTGTTCTAATGGCTTGTGTGGATAAGATAGATATTAGTAGGCAGGGCGTTTATCTTTTAATCTTTAACGCTTATTTTTACTATTTTTACTCCAGATTGTAAGTGTACTGACCATTCAGAGGATAGATAAGTGGTTTATGCAGAAACATAACCTTGATCTCCGAAATCTCATGATCGGTGACAGCCGGTTACTTACCGGAGCTGTGGAACTTGTCGAAACACAGATGGGACCCACTCTAAACGCCGTCCTTTGTATTCCTCTACCCAGTCATATTCGTGATACGGTCGTCCAAGCAATTGTACATGGCGCCAAATCTCAGGTGAAGTTGATTTTTATCCATTCCCCTTGTGGAATGTTTAATTTGGAATGTTTCTATCACAGGTATGCATTCTCGCATACGTTCGTGGTTTGAATGCAAACTAGGGTATCTTCAGCGAAAAATTCACCTCTATAGCGGTTTTTCTAGCTAAAAAATTTAAGGGTAGTGAGTTACCTAAAAACGTAGTCGTTTAGTATAATGCATTTTAAAATTACGTAGATGATGAAGGGCTTTTTTGAGTACAGAGGAATAAGAAACAGTAAAATGTAGGCATGATAGTGTGTAGTTTTGCTTTAGCGCTAGGCGTAGATCTCTTATTTTATGTCGATTATGATAAAGACGATGCTGGCTCATGTTAAAAGCAAGAGCCCTATATCTCCTATCTTGGAGTGAAGAGTGCGTCCTATTGTCTCATTTAATATTCTCCAATTTATTGCCTTTTTCAACCCACGTATTCAGCGTGGTTGGCCATTTTAGTCATCAGATGCGTACTAATGTGTTTATAACTAGTGCCTTCTGATAAATTGGTTTATAGTGTACTCATCCGTGGAGGCCCAAACAACTATACAAACTCAAAGTCACTTGTAATATCCTCATTTATTTAAAGAGTATAACATTTTTTCGTCATGGAAATGGATATAGACTCCGAAACAGTTAATGTCAATAAGAGTCAAGGGAATCAACGGACCTAGCATCATTATTGCTGTTAACCTTTCGATCTTATCCTCGCATCTTACTATTCTGATCCAGCTTGTCACAGTCTGTCTTTCACAGAACTGAATTCACTGATTATTAGTCACCGTCAGTGGAATGATTATTGGAATGCCTACCTTCCATAGATGCATCACATCCGTACAATCCGAAAGGGGGCTGGGTTAATTATCTTGCTCATATCAAGGGTGGTATTTTTACTCCGTTAGTATTAACAAGAGGCATCCGAACGACACGAATTTAGACTGATTTTGCAAACCTTCCGTTGTTTGTGTGCAATGGAATCTAACTTCTAGGTTTTTTTTGTCGATTAGTCTTTCTTCGCTGTGCACTTTTCTCGGTCGCTTTTGCGTAGAGTCGTTGACAAAGAGTTCACGGGGATAATCTTTATGCACATCTTTCAGGGAGCGTTGGTGTTTCGTGAGTCTGGGAATCTTATTGAAATTAGCCATTTCTGTCCTTTAAATTTTACAATTTCTTAGCATAAAATTGTGAACGACTTAGCTTGCTCATTTTGTTAAGACTTACAAGGCAACTATCTAGCAATTGTGTTTTACTACATTCCTGATTAGTACTTGCAATCACAGCCGATGAATTTAACGCCTCTAGGTTTCGTGAAAAGCATTTAATTGCTATCTATACGATTTTCTGTGCTTTACTTCTAAACCGGGCATTTGCGATGCCTTATTGCCTATTTCAGGATCTCCTTTTTGCCATTTTACTGACAAACTACCGGTTGGTATGCATCGTTAGTATGAAGAAGCACTTTCTCCATCCGATCGATATTCATCTTATTACAAACCTGGTGCGATGCTCGCAATCGTTCCGAAACGCATCTACCAATTGGCTTCCTATTTGCTTACCCAAGTTCAACTCAAAGTAATGTATAACAATAACCGTACTTTTAAGTAATCAGTAGTATAATTTTATTAACTTTTATTCTTAGCGGTTATCTTTATGCCAATTTATCTTACCTCGACAACCATTCCTGCCTGGTGTTAATGACAGTCGACAGGGACAAATTTTACCCCTTGCAAACTTCTCGGGAGCAAATTCTTTCGGTAGGATTATTTTCCTTGCCTAAAACTCACTATCTTACTCGCATTCCTGCGGTTTGTTTTAACGCAGCGGTTACAATCCGCCTTGCAAGGTGAGTGTCTTCAGCGTTTGGCAGCGGCGACTTGGCCAGATGTTGCTTCACTAGGTTTTGGTGGTGGTCTGCGTCACTTTGTTTGTAAATTAGTGTCCGCTGCTCAGTACACGACAAGTCGATGGACTCCGCCTTACAATTACAATATTCCCCTACCTTCGGCTTCAACATCAGATAGTTTTCAAGATTCCCTAACAGGCGAAGATAGAGAATCGATAGTAGCGGCTATCAAACAAAGACAGGAAGGTTTACTCAGGGCCTATCGGGTGATGCACAAGAACCTTCAGTGTCGAATTCATCCCGTTACTTATATATTCCAGTCTTCTGATAAAGAATCCCAACTTGCTTCGGTTAGTCGGTTTTGAGATATAATTTTTAGTTTATCTAGTGATCTTATAAATTAATAATTTCTCCTGTTTTTTAGCTTCAAAACGACTACGAAATATTCATGACGTTGGAACCCTTGGTTAGTGAGCAGGAGGCCTTTGATATTCTGAGGAAACTGACGAAATGGATCTCTTCTAACAAACAACGTCTGTTTATTCTTTCATCGCCGACTTTCTAATACTGTTTCTTATTTATTGATCCCACTCCCCCTCACCGATTGATTCCGAGTACATATGAGATTTGACTGCTAGCGAATTATGAGTTGGGAGCTCATCGATCTTTTGTCTTACGGTCTACTCCTTCGCAGTATCCTGGTCTCCACTTAAAAGATCGGTGGCTAACACAGGTCCCGAATTTTAAGGCAAGTCTTGATATGTCGCAAAATATCCCTAGAAATATCCCTTTTGGAAGCTAACTTAGGGACGAAAGCTACTTGCTCCGGCTCGGTATTGAGTAAGGTCCCAGAATTAGTGCAGATAAGTTATCGCCAGAGTAACTACGTGGTCGCCTATGGCAACCTAATGCGCCTTTGGTCAAGATGTCGCGTTTGCATGTCATATTTTCTATGGCTTTCTATCTATATCCTTTGCTATAGTCATAGTCTTGGTATTTGTCGGGCCAATTGTTTGGTCGCATTTCTGACAAGACATTTGGATGTATTGAATCTTAATTTAAACTCAGCTTGTCAAATACATTGTCCTTGATGGTGGGGTTTCAACTCAATCATGTTTTCTAGGTTGTTTTGTTTCAGACACCGATCAGATATCTGGGTCTTCTATGGGTCCAGCCAGATTAGGCAAAGTGTGACTGCTACATCTGAGTCAAGTCCACTTTTTAGGTTTTTAGAATTTGTTCAATTTCAAACAATGAGGAAGGCTGAAATAGAATAAATACTGGTTACCTATCATCTCATCTCATTAACATCATCTGAAGTCGTAACAACTCTATCCAGTTCATCTAATAACTGGATCGAAGGCACTTGCTGGAAATAATTGAAAGTAAATCCGTTAAGGCGAAGAAAATTGTCAAGGAAGAAGTCAAGTGCGCCAGTCTTTACATCACAGATGAATTCGCTTTGGATAGACTTGGAAGTTAATCCAGCTTCGGCTGCTATATGACGGAAATCTCGAAAGTCCATTGAATGAATCCTGGCGTCAATCGGTCCAAAACCCTTAAAGTTGAAGTTCCATATTTCATTAGGATCAGTAATAGTCAATCAAAACTGAATTGTCAGAATCCAAATTTGTTGATAAATTTACTTCGTGTTTGTTATCTGATCATGCGTTGTGAATAGATTTGCCTCTGGAACAAATCGAAAAATTTCCCTTAAATTCGATTGCCAAATTACTGATTTGGAATAGCAATACTTCAAGTACTTAAGCAAGTTACGAAAAACACGCAAGTGAAAATAGGATGCAAACTTTAGAAACACAAGGGTAGGAAGAATATTCTCTGCAAATCAGTATTAGAAATCAGAAAAAATCCAGACCTGCGGATATGGGCAGCGGCTTACTTTCCTACTTTCCGTCGTTACAAGCTTCATCGAAATCACTATCCGGAAGGCAATTGGTGAGAAAATTTCAAGGCAAACTAGCTCCAGCCTTTTTTTTCTACCGATAGCATCTGAAAGCTCTGGATCAGCACTGAAAATCCTAATCTCATCTAGATAATAGAGCGTTGAGATAGATCTAGATCCACCGACGAAGACATCAACCGAGTCCAACAGCTGCCTGAGATTTTCGGATGGGAGCTAATGTAATCGAATTTACCAGCAGTGGATTTGTCATTCAAGCCTATGGATATCTCCGAGGCCGGTGCCTCATAAATAGTTCCAAAGACAAGAACAATGAAAGGAATTGTCAAGACAAATTTCTTGCTTTGGAGTGGAGAACCCATCCGCAAGTAAATAAAACAATTGAGCAGGTTCCTTTATCTGCTGTAACGTCGTTTAAAGAAAACAAATGAATAATAGCTCTACAGTAGCACCTAAAGCAGTGACCAGGAAATAGGTTTGAAATAGTGATAAAATCTTCCATGAGTTTTACCAAGCCATCAGCTGTAGTGATATTTCCAACGCACCCCTGATAAAAGTAATGAAATCTACTTGGATCCTGCAACATCAAAGTTGTGCTCGTTGACGCAGCACCAGCTATCCTCAGTCAAGTTGAAAGAATAGATGACACTCGTAAAGGTACATTTTCTGCCGATCAGCTCAGCCAGCTCAGCCCAATGTCCATCCGAAGAGATCTCTATTATTAAAGCCTTGCGGATGAGGCGTGGAAGGAATGCTAGCTGGGGACTAAGCGTAGTAGAACTCTAAATCAAGATCTGCCGTTTGAGTCGATGTTCTTATTAAATCACTTTTTCCCATGTGGACATCCAAAATAGCCGATTTCGTGCTTTCTCTATTTTCGACACATCAAGCCTAGTACAAGGACTTGAATTAAGCATTTCTCGAATCAAGGAAACTGGTATCAAATGCTGGCCGATTTGTAGGCTAGAGACCACTGGTTTAGCACAATATGGCGTGGATTTCAAATCTCAAGCAAAATATCGCAAAGGTTAGATAACTAAATAGCATCGACTCAGCATACAACATCTGCCTGCTGCTCAAATATTGGCGCACATCCATGTAACGAAATGAATTAAGTCTGAACATAAAAGCCGTAAATACCGACTTATGCTCGGTCAAGAGCTTTAATTACAGAAACCCACTTTCTTATTACCAGAAAATTAGTTACACTTGCTTCGTGCGCAGGTCATGTACACGTTCCACAAAATGAGTTCAACTATCAAGATGGACTGATCAGTCCTAGGCAGTAGCACGTTGTTAGATTACTATCGACACTGCTTCAGTGTAAAGAGGCAAAAAATGGCTCTTGTGATACAACGAATTAAGGTGCGCAAACTGCACTCCTTTCTAAAAGCAAATTTTCCACCTCTCAATTTCTTTTGGTGCTATACCGCAACGGGAGGATGATGTGGTCAAAGAAGTACTAAAATCGATCTGATGACGTTTTCAGTCTGATCGACGCTGGTATCTGAGGTCGAGCGTGCATGTACTAAGATGGACATTGTACGTGGACAAAATGATGGCTGTCCAAAATTTATATTTTCGAAGACATGGAGGAGGTTACATCCGACGAAGGATATAAGAGTATACCGAATCGTGTCCTCCGTTCTACCTAATTTCTGTTCTCTAACTTTCGGTCCATTTCCGATTGTACGTTTCTTTTGTCATTGTGTTTTCAATTTGAGCGCAGTACATGATGGATCGAAATTAAACTAAGTGACCCTTGAATAAATTTACTCTGTTTTCTGAATAATTAAAACGATTTAACACCATTATTAAGAACATCCATTCATTTCCTGGCTTTCAGCGAACTATGATTAGAAGGCTTCGTCACCACAACCTCAACTGGCTCTTTGCTGGTGAAGCTGGATAGTTGCGACTCAAAGGTATTAGACACCGCTGGGAATAATTTTCTCAATCTCGAATAGGCGTATTCATTCATTGCAGCGCTTTCCATAGTTGTTGCAGTGGCTAACGATGTGGATCTTCTAAAGTAATCAGACCTTGCATTAGCATTCTGGGTCTGATTCTGCAGCACACTAGAGTCACCAAGGGAGTAGAACTCGTGTCGATCGAAAGGCTGTCGAAAATTGAAGAGAGCCAATAGACGAGCAGATGAAGAGTCTGGTGAGAAAAAAGTCTCTTGAATCAGAACTGCCAATGTTGCTCCAATAGTTGGGCCCACAAGGTAAATCTGCAATTATGGAACATTATACATTTAGTGGTTTGAACAAAAAATAACTCACATATTGCCTTGTGAAGCTTGTGTTGAGGATCGACGCCGCTATACATCGCATTGGATTGGCACATGCACCCGATATTGGACCCTGCAAGTAATACAGATAATTTACTTCTTGGAACTATTTAACCGCGAAAGCGTCAATAACAAGTATCATGTAAAACGAGTAAGCATTGAGGATGAAATTTTACTAAATGTAATTTTTATCGCTGTCCATCCTTCAACGAAGCTCTATCC
This sequence comes from Moniezia expansa, assembly GCA_019097775.1. Lineage (NCBI taxonomy): Eukaryota > Metazoa > Platyhelminthes > Cestoda > Cyclophyllidea > Anoplocephalidae > Moniezia > Moniezia expansa. Next base: position 3,217,734 of record JADFDV010000052.1, read on the forward strand.
CAAACCGACGATTGAAATCGAAGAAACTTCTGGAAAGCGTACAAGTGAAAGGAGAATTCTTATAAACCTGTAAACCTATGCCACTGGATGAATTCCAATTAACAGAGGAAAAGAATTAGAGCCAAAGAGCGTTGAGATGGCTGAGTGAGAAGAAGGATCATTGAGACTAAAGGCAGGTGATGATCAGATCAAGATAAAGGTATCTGAAATGGTCTATGCTTTTTCCAGATATCTAGTCTTTCTCCATCCCAGCAACCTGTCATCATTATGGAAGCGTAAATAGGATAAGCGTATTTGCCGACTTTTGGAAAAAAGAGCTTACTGCGATAGTGTCGATCCAAAAGAATATCCCAATCAGCACCACAAAAGCGTTAATTCTATTTAAAGCATGGAAAGATGCTAGACGCAGTTCATCTAACAAGGCCAAGATAGCCAGTTCCAGTAGGAATGTTATAATGATCTCCATAACAACAGCTTGGCCATCGGAGACCCCAGGGCCTGGCATTGGCATTCCGGGATAGGTCTTACTAGATGCAAATGGTGACAACAACTTTCCAATAAGTAGCGCCAAAATGGTTCCAAGGAATTGGGCTGCAAGGTAAAAGGGAGCAAATGTAACTGGCATTCGACGGGAGAGGACGACTGCCAAAGTGGTCATTGGGTTAATTTGAGCTCCGCTGATTATAAAAGTGACATAAACTGCCAAGTAGACTACACAGGCTGCGAGAATACCATTAACGAAATGTTCGTTGCTTCGAGTGTGATCAAAAAATATTGCTGGAATATTAGCGATGAAGGCCGACATGAATTCTCCCGTGAACCGACGTGTCAAACGCCACAGGTCTTCTTTATCTGGAATTGTAAAATGCAACATTCCCTATCTGATAGCTGATATGATTAGCGGTAACCAATCCACCGATTTTGGTATGAAAAGACTGATGGCAAAGGCAATTTGGGCCGTAAAATCTGTTTTATTTTTGTAAATGGTTCCCTGTGTACATGCTACGTGGTACTGTGGAACTATTGATCTGGGATTTCGATTTGAATCTACGTGTGCTGGGATAGGCGAATTCTTATGAAGCAAGAACCTTTGTAAGTTGTCCACTCCATTTATGATAGCTTCTCTGGTAAATAAAATGATTCCATTGTAAATACTGTCGAAAAAGTTACAAAATGAAGAGTTGAATTGGCTCTCTTAAATTCAGAGAAAATGTGTCGATTTGAAGTTACGTTAACACTGTAAGCAGCAGTGTAGGAAATGAATTAGATCATTTGAAGTGAAGTTATATTTGCATGAAATAGCTTGAATATTGGCTAACTTCAATGTTTATTTGACTCGTCAGCAATGGCAACTGCGAATGTCTGGTTTTATCTTAGAAACACATCCTCCAACAAATGAGTATATCAACACTGATGCTATGAAGAATTCAAGGAAACTTAATTCTTAATTTCTACCAGTTTATCCCTAATTTGCTTTACAGGGAGGATCTGCCGCACACACATCTCCGATTTGTTGATGAGGTGCCCTGGCGGAGCTACTTATGGCTCATGACCCGGATCTTTATGGCAGAACTAATCGGATCAGCCTTGTTTGTCTTTCCAGCCATCATTATTCAGTCTCCAACACAGTATGAACCAGTAGTAGCTGGAATAGCAATGGGAGGCATTTTTTACGTGGCAATATGGATAATTTATCCCACCAGCGGGGCCCACGTTAATCCAATCATATCACTAGCTGCATGTCTGCAACAGCACATTACGTTGGCGCATCTTCTAGTCTACTGGTTTGCTCAGCTGTCTGGAGCTTTTCTAGCTACGACTGTTGGCCTCAATTTAACTCCATTTGGGCAAAATCAGACGTATTGGCGTATGACACAACCGCTACAGGGGGTTTCCGAACGCCAGGCCTTTGTAATCGAGATTATCTCTGGATGTATTCTTGTCGTTGTCTACCTCTCTACAATAGACCCTAAACGCCCTATAAATTGGGGCCTGTCTACTGGGCTCAATATGACTTTGCCACTGATGTTTACCGTCACAGGAATCGCCATCATTTCGGTAAGCAGGGTATTTTGTACTTCACAGCAGTCAGTAGATGGTTCTCGAATACTGATCTGTTGGGGTTTCAAGCACTTCAAGGTCTTGTTGAAATGGCTTGGGTTTTCCGTATTTGCCAAGTTTTCCTACTTGAAAGAAGGGTCAGCAACTACTCGATTCGCATGGAAACAAACGAAAACATGAAGAGAACACTTTCATAAATTCATTTACCTACGAGTGAATCTCAGAAATAGAGCCCTCCATTAGTATCGCATTCACTTATTGTAGTAGGCTATCACAGGGCACATACCACTTCATCGCGATATTTTTTGCAAGCTTTCCTTCATAAAAGGCTTTTGACTTAGCTGTTGTTTTTCAACTCGGGTACGTCATTGCTGGAGCTCTCAGCAATCTTGTACTGAGTTAAGTGTCACACAGGCTCAGCACTGTAAATGTTGAATAGATGTATCAACTAGTTCTCACCATGCCACTCCATTTAGATGGCTCTTTACAATCCCAGGCTTATAATCTCTCAATTATCAGTTGTGGGCATTGTTTAAAGGACTTCCTTCACTATTATAAACTTAAGGCCTGACCTTTTCAATCCATTACCTTTCTATGTTTTTAAAATGTCTACAGTCCAACCTTGCGCATGAACAGAAACTAAAAAAATTAAATAATAAAACTCAAAATAGATTAGGTGATTGATAAAGCAAATATTGTTCTTCTTGGCTAGACCTGTCCCGCCCAGATTACATTTTTGCTGCATTCAACTTCAACGATGAAGGGTGTTTGTAGGTAAAAGTGTACCTGATGCTTCAATAAATGTCCTTTTGTTATAGGAATCTACTACTATGGGCTGCGCAAATCCATTCAGAAGTCTACCAGCTGCGATGCTGTATAATAAGTATAAAAACCAATGGGTGAGTATATACATTTTGGTTTCCATTTATTGCTTTAAAAAAGCAGTACCTATTTTGATTGGTTAACAGATGAAATCGATGTGTGAAATAGAACGACGTTGGTCACTTCTAAAATCAATTTGGGGGAATAGCTCTTTAGCTCAAATTAAATTCAGTTCGACGCTAGTACCTAACGCCACCTAGCATTCAAGCTCTGCTCCTTATCTCTTTCTAAGTTACTTACTTGTATTGCCTTAGATTTACCTCGCTGGACCACCCATTGGAGCATTATTAGGATCGGTTCTCCATATTGTATTTCTCTCTGCGCGACCTGACGTGTAAGTAACATTGCAAAGATCTTGTTTCTTCACCACTACACGGTGCCGCTTTGTGAATAATATGTGGATCTACAAATGGTTAGTTGGTCATAATCTGTTCCAAATGGTCGGCTTACACGATCCGTAAAGACTGAATGAACTCTAAAGATTGAACGCGGTTAATTAACCACCCAACAGCAGGAATCTAGGTCATAGAGAGCCTATCTATTCGTAATTCTCAATTTGTAACAGTCCCAAGAGTGCAGAGATTGAGGCAAATCTTTATTAGCCATCTGATCCGTGTTTTGTTTGCGACATTCAATTTATACTTATTGCCTATTTCAGTAATGAAAATGAGAACATATAGACACTCGGTCACATTCAGAATGGGAAGAGGCCTTCCAAAGACGATGATGACCTCATTGCTGAGTTGCAATAGAGCTCGGCATATGTTTTGCGCAATGATACTCAAAATACTAAATGCCTTCATATTCAATTCTCGTTTCTATTGACCCAGATACAAGTTTCAAGGCATTGGATTAAGGGTTACAGAGGCCTGGCAGTATTTATAACGTTTATTGGGTAAATCTAGCTGTCACAGAAATAGAAACTGGTAAAGTAAGCCTGTTTTAAAGTCAGAGTCAGTTCAGAAGTGCAATTCTTAAATATCGCCAAGAAAAATCAACAATGATTTCTGAATTCTACCAAGTTTGTATTCGAAGTAAATGCATAAAACCTTCTTTATTGCATTTTCAAGTTAGGTTAATGAAGGCTCAAATTTAAAGCTTTTTGTAACAATTCTTCATTGGAAGTTTTATTTCGATGAAACCGGGTCTCGTGAACAGCATGCTGACCTTACGGTCACAATCAACTAGCCTATCTTTAGATTTGGCCCAATTCAAGCATGGACGTTGAAAAGTCAATGTAAAATATATTATAAAAGCTAGTGAATTATATTTTATGAAATTCGGTTTTTTCAAGAAGACTAAGGTATACTTAAATGAGCGGCGGCACTCAATCAAGAGAATTCGGCTGCATTCGCCTGATAAAACAAGATAGAACTGGCTGGAAAAATCAGGGCGGTATTTACATTCCTATTCAGCATCTGCTGTTATTAAGTATAGAAGATTTGAAAGAACGACAAGAAATTGCTTAGATTGATAACTTCAATCATAACCTTCAACATAACCTTTGTACAATTGGTGGCTTGACTTACGCGAATAAACTGACCGCCCTAGTCCACACAGAGATTGTCTCCTCGCTGGTGTTTACCGCGATGATGTGCGTCTGACATCCAGTGACCAGCCAGAGTGCTAGTTGGTGGCACCATCTCTTGTGCTGCTTTGTCTACGCAAAGCTGCCAAATACATCCAGATAGCACTTGTTGATGTTCTAAAACTTTAATCACTTTATTTGAGCGCATGTGTGAAGTATTTGAGAAGATTGGTGGCGAAGGCTTTCTGACCGGCATTCGATTGGTTGCACTTGGGTCAGTGTGACCTCAGATCACATTAGACAGCTTGAACTCGAGTTTTTTATCATTAGAATCATCATTGAATGAATACATTGATCTCTTCATCCTCTCTGAAGTTCAAACTCGGCTAGAAGCGAATTTTTACACCTAATGCCTCTTTTAGTTGAAGAATTTTTTATTCAATGCTTCTTTCAGATGTCCAGAGGATCAGATGCTCATATTTTAGTCACATTTGGCTGCTTAATAAAGATATTTCCCATCCAGAGACATTTTCGACAAATTATCCAGCGTGATAGGAGACAGATTTCTGCATCAATTTTTAGTTTTGGACGAATACAAAGTGGTTTTTCAAATATTGTGGCAGAAACAATTGGAGTGAAACTAAAAGTATACAATGTTTTGATGAATAAGATCATTTGAAAATTTTTTGGCTTTAACTTGGTCCTACTGCTTCTCAAAAGATGCATTAATTTACTTACTTTTTGGGTACTTCAACGTAGACTGACACCTCCAAAGGCATCCTAAATAATTTGAATCAGTCTCAAATGTTTGATGAAACTAACCAACGTCAATGACTAGTTTACACTAATAAATGGGCATTTTTTAGCTTTCCATCAGTCATAATGTCTAGGAAAACAAAAATGGCAAAGGTATAATTGACACAAACCAACTCCCCATTGTCTCATGGCGTTTTTGGATAGAATCCCTTTTATTGGAGGTTGATTACACAGTTCTGTCAAATTAAATAACATTTTGAAAGTCCAAACGACAGCTAACGCTTGTTAAGTAATAGTTCATACATGTAGACATAAATGAAAGCTTCAGGAAGAGAGTGTCAATGTCCCTGACAAGGGCAATAGCAATCATCAGCATGAATACTGGAAGAAAGAAATGCGAGAGAAGCTGTTTCGATTGAAGATTGCAGAGGATGTCACCTGAATAAAGCAATGGCATATGTCGTCTTCAAAGGAAAGCAAGTTCAATTGAAATCTATTTCGAGATTTGACCTAGCTGCTGTCTCCGCTTCCAATGAGCTTTAAGGCATCTTCTTCTGGTAGAATTTTCAAAATTAAAGCAAGCTTCCCAAATCGGTGGCTCTTCAGGACTTCATTTGGGAGAAGCGCGTCGAGCTTGATCTCAAATCTCATGATAAGAAAGGCTATGGCTTTGTGTATCTCAAAGGCTTTTTAGGTCTGAGAGGTAATGTCGACGAACAGTTCCAGATGCGAAGGCAGTGGAACGGAACATGATATGGGCTAAAAAAAACTATGAAATTAAGTTGGATTAAACTGCCAACTTTAGCCGGTGATTATGGTAAATGATGATTGTTCGCTTATAATGAATTAAAATTTTGTTGGAATTTTAGACGTGCTATGGCTGCCATTTTAAGATGGGATTAAAAATCAAAAGTGATCCAGTAGACCCTAAAATCTACACACTCCTAGAATTCAGTTAATCACGGGGTTAGCGGAATCGCTGGCGAATTTGATCATCCTGGAAGTCGAAGGCGAACTCGTCCATTCTGATTAAAAGCATTATCGCATAAGTAGATAATCACGACTGAATTTGAACGCGATCATGAAAGGCTGATTAGAAATTCTTTGAACTAAAATAAGGCTTAAAGAAAACAAACGCTTTTTAATTCGTCGTTGAGTAACTAGTCGAGCTCTTAGAAAATCTAATGATCAAACATCAATTTCTATAGGTCACACTTTCGGGTTTGAAAGTCAAATCTTATTCACTTTGGTGGCCTCAAAATTAGCGGATTATATGGGCGAAGGGAACTCTTGATCATTATGGACATACTGCTGATATCAGCCCTGATGACTGTCAAAGTAACTGTGAGAACCATCAAAAATAAACATCAAAGCAAATCAATGAAAAAATGGTTGAATTCAAAGTAATTAGGAAAGATTCTGTCAAGTAGAAGTGTATATGTGACGCCAATTCGAGTATATTGTTGAATTAGCAGGCTTCTGTGGTCTTGTGGGCTTGAGTAAACTCTAAACCCATTTTTTGTTAAATTTTGCAGACAACAATTCGTCTTCTGACAATTTTTCATTAGGGTATGAATGCATTATTCTGAACAATTTCAATATGTGGCACATCAAACCATCAGTGCAGCCTGTATACTTGCGAGATCAGATCACACCCGGTTCAAAGTCGATCGGTATGTGAAAGCATGCAGATAATCGCAAATGTGTATTTATTAATCCACGTGCAGATCGCTTAATAGAATTGCGGTCTTCGATCAGAGACGCCCCTACTTGCTCCAGCCATGGTACTTAGAGGTTGTTTTTCCCTAATGCAGAATTTCTTTAGATGTATCTGCTTGATCACTGAGACATTAGAGACTTGATTGGGTGGCTCGGTCAACTTATTCCCTGTTTGCACGCATTCATACTCTATCTACATCTCTGTTTTGTGTTCTACAAATATGCTCCTAAAATAACAAACCATGCTGATAGAGGGGTATCTCTACTCAATAACACTGTATGATAAGAATCAACAATGGATAGGACATTTGATTTAAAATTCGTGTGCATAATTGTACCCCAACGCCTTGATAAGATTCCATATCATATTAAAATAAACTGCTGGAAACCTGTAAGAAGTTATAATTAGGAGTTTCAGGAAGAATAAACTGACTTAAGGCGCAAATCTTATTATAAAAGCGTCACAGACCTGACAACAATACGAATGATGCCATGTTCTTCAGTAACAGAATGGAAAAAATCTCAGCCGAATCAAGATACATGCTGCTTTCTAATTTTCTTCGTCTCACCTTAGGAGGATATTGTTATCTCACTCTGTGCTGATCTTAGAGTGAGCCCTTCAGCAGTTTTAAGATTGCAAATTTTCTGTCAGAGTGCATAAAATCAGGGAATATAAAGATGCTGAGCAAAGCCATACTCTTTGCACAAACAATCGTTTAGGTGTTTTTATCGTTGGTGACCTGATGAGCCTTACAACTTGCATTCTTTCCAGACATGGTTATCAAAGCTAATCCTGACAGCTTAGTTATGCATTTACCTGCATCCTACTCTGTCCTCAAACCGTGTCTGTTTATTACGTTCGTAAAGGCCACCATGCAAGCCCTCGAAATGGTGGATACTGTTCACTCCAGACAGGGCTCCCTTCCTGAGTGCTTTCTAAATATTCTCAAAAACTCTACTATCTAATCCGGTAAAAGTACGACAATAGTATTACCTAGTTAAGTACTAGTGTGCAATAGTGCCAGCCTTCGACTATCGCAAGTCTTATAAAGTTCACTAAAATTAAGAAAGCAATAACTGTTTCAGACATCTTTCCTCCTAAACTAGTCAATCACTGTGACACTGCAAGCATGCAGTAAACGTGACAACCTAATAGGAGATTTCAGCTCCATTTCAACGCATTACAAGACCGTTTTGAATGACATTAATAGGAGAGGTTGGGAAATCGACTGGGTGGGTTGACCAAACGCCTTCTGCTATTACTGCGACTGACAGTTCTCCGCTGTACCTGGAAGAGAAGAGATTCAGAATCGCTCTGATTACTTGATTGTTCGAGCAAAGTGGGGCAGCTTTAACAAAGCACTGCAACGTCTTAGTTGTTACCTAGTCTTCTTATTGCCTTCGAGACATTTCAGTCAAACAAATTCGTCCCTTTTTTGCTGCTGGTGACATTGCTTCGAATACACAGTTGTCACAACAACCATGTTATTCGTTTCAGCTTTAAAAAAAATAGAAGCGGAATGACTTTTTGCTTAAATCTAACCTGCCGGAAGCCCTGAAATGGAGGATGAGCCATACTTTCTGAAGATGGTGGAAAAATATCTACTGTAGCATAATTTGTCTCTCGCTAATTAAAGCACTTGTTCGACCTGCAAGTATTTTGTTATTTATTTGCTCTAAAGCTGTCAGATTAAAAAAAAAACTGTTTGTGATAGCGTTCAGGAAGGGAGCGACAATGTCTATGAACTAATTACATCTTTTAAAAAAAACTGGGCCCGTTAAAGAAGGGTTCATTGAATTTAAATGGGTGTAGTTAGAACGAAGCAGATACTCTCCCTAAAGAAGTCTCCATACTGTTCTAATAGCATAAAACTTGCTAACACGGGCACCGGACAGCGGATCAAACAAGGATCCTAGAGTATTTATTGCCTACTTTCAAGCTTACCTTCTAAATTCATGGTTTACTCTTTATGTTATGAGTATGATTTAACGTTATGAAGCATCGAAAGAGATTTTACGATTGCAAACTTATGAGATTTTTTATACAATTGTTATAAGGCTTAATTGGTTACCAATAAAATTGCAATAACAATGACAATGGGAAATATACTACAGATAGAAGCAATAATAACTCGGCATTTGATAGAAGGGGAGCGAATGAATGCGGAAAAATCTGCTTGATAGGCGACAACCAGTCCTCTTGTTACCATGTTTGTTTCTCGATCAAGCTTACATATGTAAAAGACGTCTGCGACGGTGAAAAAAATCACCGATTTTGTTCATTTCCATAACCTTCACACATCTGTAGTGTTTCGTCACATGGTTCCTGCTGTCGCTTCTTCGATGAACACCCACCAGTCTGTTTTGTCGTTTTCAACTGCTACCTAAGAGACTAGCTTTGCTTAGCCCATCTTGGGGCGCTGATAACACAGAGAACTAAACCGAAAATGACTGCAAAGAATGCTGAGCGAAGAGTTCAACTGAATAGGGAATTGTGTAAACAGAGACCCATGAAGGCTGATGAACCGCTGTTTTGCAGAGGAGTGCCTGGTCACCACGGTAGGATGAAAAAAAGTGGGAGTAGATACGGAATAACAAAAACCTCTAACCGTTTTTCATTTAACATTGTTTTAAGTCAGGCCATCCTAAAATCACTAAATTTGTATTTTTACAATAGACGGTACCTGCTCATGTCACCAAAACCATCATCAACAGTTCTTCAGGTGTCGTTGGGATGTCATCATATTCACTGAATGCTTCCTGTGGCATTCTTTCATACCACAGGCTGGTTAAAGAATGAAGTTGTTTACCTTTGTTCTGTTTGGAGAGTTTTATCGTGCACAAATTTGATTGAGGTGAAGTCAACAAAAGTTAGACCGACATATGTTTCACATGTTGGCTTTGATAGAGAATCCAAAGTGATAAGAAGGCTGGAAGATGTTGTGTGCGTGTGCACAAGTAGGGTGATATGATCAACGTTAGTGGTGATCAAGATACCGGATGCCAAGGCAACAAAAAAGTAGTGAAAACAGAAGGAATTATTTTAACTTCGAATCTCTCTTAACTGCCACGGCAAGCCCGGCCATGAAAAGGCAGACTAGTAATAGCTTTTGCCTAACAGGCAGAACCATACCTCATTCATTGGAGGCTGCACTATTGCAATGCTAGTCAATCAACTAAGGAATAGATATAAATTAAAATAGTCAATGAAACATTTTGAAATAAACTATTTGAGAATTGATTTGCATCCTCCATAAATTGTCATGTTTTCCAACCGCTCCTTGCACAATTTGTCTCTTTTCTAGAATTAACAACTTCAGATCAAGGCTGTTTGAAAACCCAAGCTAGAAAAAATTAAACAAAATGCCTATTATTGACGGTAGTTAGGTAAACATAGGCAAAAATGCAAACTGAGATGGAGGGGGCCTTGATGCCCCTTTGCGGGTGATCGAATCCATTGACCTCGAAATTCGTCATATCCAGTTTATGAGCAAGTGGAAGCACATATTTGTTTCAGTCGGCTGACTTTCTGCAAATTTTTTATTTATTTATTTATTTAATCCCTACACATTAGGGCAGGTCCCAAGGGCTTTTGGGGTGCGACAGAAGTACAAATTACTTTTATAACAAGCAGCGCACAAAAGCTAACATAGAAGTGATCAAAAGCGTTTATCGGCGTCTTCGGCTCTCTGGTCACTTCTCTGGCATGGTTTCATAGTACAGGTGGCAGTTCCACTTCGTAGTGGCACAAACTCAACCCTGCTCGACAGTGTTAAGGCAGACAATTTTCATACCTCTTTCAGCAATATTTTCCATTCATTGCTACATGCACCTGGTTTCCGCAGTCTAGTTCGATACCATAAATCCAGATATTTACGTTGTGCCTCGTTTACCAGACCGTACGAAGTTATATTGCTGCTGGCATAATCTAATTTTATACGCCTGGAGGGTGATTAGTCCCAACCGGCCGCCCCTCTCATTAGCCCCCAGACTTGTCCCTGGGGTTACCGATGGTCACCACGAGGAGGTTGAGAGTAGGTTTGACCACTTACATAATCATTCATGCGCCCGAGTCCTAAAATACATATCTTCAACCTCAGCAATTCGCTTATGTCAAAGCCAGTTTCTTTCAAATTCGAAAAACTATCGCTGCCAGAAGGATTGGGTTCACTATGATTGAAATTGGACATAGACTATTTTTGGATAAACTTTAATAGCTTATTTGTAAGCTGAGTATTTTTTAACCCAACAAATCCTTTAAAATTCGAGTTGCTTTCGACTGGCAAAAATGGCTTTTGAATCCCTCGCAACCCTATCTATCGCTTAGCATATTCCATCATTCGTCGTAACTTCTTAGTGGTGTTCAATAAGTTGATTCCTTGTGGCATGTTGGTGGCTGAAACCTAAGAAGTTGCGGATGGAAGCTGAATTTTCTAATTTAGTTGGCGAAGAGAGAGGATTAGAACGAGACATGCAATTTGTGCTTTAGCGACTTTTACATACCTTGTCCAATAATATCAACTCCCCGCCCCGGCGTACTGCTTCCTTCCCTGTTTTTGTTTTCTCTGATGCTAATTTGAGCAACCGAGATTACTTCAGTCATGTCTGATCACAAGTAAATTCGCTGGTTTGTATTAGATCACCTGATTCTTCCGTACTTCCATAAGTGTTCTTGAAGTCATCAGTCCACCGACACAAACGACTATGACGAAAACTGTGATCCTGACTTAATAGAACCTCACAACTATACCTTGTAAACTTCTGAGTGCATAAGTACACACATCATGGTGTTCTTCTGTCCAAGTGATGTAAGGATTATCATATTTGGAGATTGGTTAGTAGATATAATCGTATTTTTTTTGAAGACAGTGAAAGTCAAACTAAAAATTAACAGGGCAGCATAGCAAAAGGAACTCTCAAATACACTTTCTGTGAATCTTCCATGCCTTTCATCCGAGTTGAGATTACTAAATGCGAGGAAGAACTCGGTGGATGTTTATGCTTTTAGACGCCCGGTTTGTAAGCCTTCATACATGATCCATCTTTGGGAAGGAGATGGAAATGATCTAAAATTGTGATCGCAATTATCGCAGCATGTGTGCTTGACTAAAATAAGGGCCTGTGTAGTGGCCACGTTCACTTTTGGTTCGATTGATGACATAAGCTGGAAAACATAGGCATCAATCCTGGGATTGAAATAACCTTCCTAAGTGGTAAGCGCCGACCCGTTGGGATCTCCTTAATCACAGGGCCACCTCCTACTCCCTGGATAGAAATCAGAACACTTTTCGTAAACAATGATCAATGACACTTTCTAAATCAACAAATTTGGCGGATACTAATGACTACTTATTTGGTAAATTAAGTATTGCCGTAGAAAAATTCTAAAACTAAAGTAATATTTAACTTCTGCCAAATGCAAGGATATGGGTTAGAGAGTAAGTTTGCTTTTTTTATGAAAAACATCAGGAGTGGTAATAATAATAATCTGTTCGCCAGGATTTCATATTAAACGCCTGATCTGTTTATCATTCTCCTACTTGCAAGATGAAGGCAAATAGAGTTGATAATGTGCATCGCATGTCTTCTCGATTCTGTTTGGTTGCTTCTAAAGAATTGTTCCTTGAAGATGTTGTTCTAAGCGCCGACTCAATTTGATGATAATAAAGGATGGATTGTTCCTGGGTGCATGTCTTTAACTAACTTGGATTAACACTAAACGAAGTAACAGTGATCGCAATGAAAAGAACGAAAGTTGATGATGGTTTCTGAAGGGTGAAATGATCCTCAAATGCATATGAAACCGAAATGTGCCAACTCATTCTACTTATTATGAGGTCATGCATTATTTCAGCTGTAGTGCTGTATTTTGTAGACTGAAAAGAACGATGTAGTTCTCGAAACGATGATAAAATAATGATTAGGAACTTGCTTGACTAATGGAATATAAAATTAGCTACTAGGGCTTAAGAAGTTGCTCTGGAAAGTCGAGAGCTTGGGATAAGCTTTGTTCAATACGGACAAGCCGGTGGTTATTTAGAGCCACAAAGCAGGGAAAAGTTGTAAATTAATATATAAAAAAACCCACTACATCATTAACTGAGAAAACAAGAGCTCACAAATCTACCATAATCCATTAAAATAAGTAAGTGAACCCAAGAACTAATAGTAGAATAAGAGGCACAAGAAATGAACTGAGGTAAAGCCACTTGAAATGGTTTGATGGGAAGAATTGTAGCAAAATGTTTAGATAAATTGTTAAGGGAAAACGCTAGACAATGAATTGGAACGAATGAATGAACGAATAAATGTACAAACTCACATTGAAATCTATCAAGAAAACTAGAGAGCCCATTAAAGGCTAATATACATGGTTAGTGGCATTGCTTGTTTTAATTCCAAACTTTTGAGTGAAAGATTGGTGAAATGCGTGAATTTTCACTTTCCCGTAGCTTGATTCCCAAGGATCATGCCAAGAGAGAGTACTTGTACTAGTTGATATTCGCCAAAGTCAGTTTGCGGTGATCTTAGCCTTAGTGCAGCAGCCCTTCCTTGTTATAATTTTTTTGTTATTTTCCTTATTTTAATCTGTGAAAAGTAACATAATCCGAGCTAGACCAGATGTATCTAGAATAATTGACTGGCGTTTCCTCATACGCTCATTTCATCGCTTATCTTTGGGACACAGGAAGGTTTCTTGACATTCGGTTTTGCTTATTCATTTGCACACGCGGTTACAACAACGTGATTTAAGATATAAATTTAACATGCGAACTTGTGAAAACCTTTTCTCGTTCGGAAACTTTAAGCAGTACCACCGGTCAGCCACAAAATACAACATCTGGATCAACGGGTTCAGGTGATTAAGCAAAGACTTGTTGAGGCCATGTAGAGGCGATTTCAAACAGAAAAATCAAATCCTGTTTTTTGGTCTACGCAGGTTTCGTTAGATGGGCTATAAAATTATTACTTCTGATGGTACCGTAAGTTAATCTTGTGGAGGAACTAAGGCGGGATATGATTTGGAGATTTTTTTACATCAAGACCGAACGACATGGATCTAGCCCTCGTGAATCTCTGCCTTTTGTTACTTCTAGGGTGATTTTAACTAAAAAGGTCCTTTTCGGGTGGAGAACTGATTTCGGAAGCAGTTCCTACTTTCGCAATGGTTGAACGACTTTGTTAGGGAAGCTCAGTTTAGTCATCGGGAGATAACCGGATCTTACACTGGATACGAAAACCATAGCTTGGGCCATAATAAGCTTTGAAAGAATCTGTTTGCCTTTCAAAATTTAATTTTAGCATTATTCATTCTGAACGTCGTTATTAGATGAATATAATGAAGAGCCTGTTCGTCGCTCCAGACCCCGTCCAGTCAAAGTGGGCATTGGAAGGATTCGAAAATTGGAATAAATTTATGCAGTTTGAATTTTCATGTTCAAGACAACCAAAGGCTTCTAACTGGGATCAAAGAGAACTCTCCCCATGAGTGATCAAGGCAAAATCGTTCTCCAGTTACGGATGCCTATCTCAGGATCAACAGAAGAAAGGATACTTTCGGATCTGGGAAAGTGTTAGTCAGCTCATTGGTCTGATGCTTTTATCCTTTCATAAAGAAAGTCATGGATGATTTGGCCAAAAATTTCGACGAAATTTGTAAACTGATGGAATGGACTTTTAGGAAGGTGACAAAACTGTTTGGTTGGAGTTTCTATTTACCGCCCAACTTGGCTGGATAGGAGGCACTTAGCAAGTTTATTAACAAATTTAACTCATTTTTAAATATTGCATTTGCTAATGTCCGGTCTGACAGCCAGATTAAAATGCAAATATGGAAAGAAGGACCATATTCTCCCCTAGCAAAATTCGAAGCTAGCGAAAACATTCACAGAACGATGTTAATCAAGACCTTTTCGAAAGACTATTAGATAATTCTAAAGGAGGCGGCACTTTGGCATCCTCAGTTCTCTTGTTCCTCTTTTATTGTCAACATGTAGATGCAATGACATAATTCAGTAGTAACGGGAGATCAAATGAGATAGGAGACAAAAATTGGACGAAATTAATTATTAAAATTCAAGCTGGGGACCTGGTGCATTCATTGTAAAAACTTCACATGTTGACAGCTAACTCACTTGGGAAAAAGGAATAGAGTGATGGGGCCATGGTTGAGCAGGCACATAGGGTAACTCGAATTCTGTACAGCTTCCTCGATGACCTCCTGCTCCATTCACGCATCGAGTTGGCGTTGCCATTGCAAAACTTGGATGAAGTAATAGTTGATTCGTTTCTTTATTGGTCATTAGTTAACCCTAATAATAGAGTTGGTTGAACGGAACAAGGTTCAGATTGCGGATCAATCATTAGGATACAGAGTCTTTCTTGATAATTCCCTCCTACATGCCGTCAGACCAACGCTGAACTCACAAAAAATGATTTAATTCACTAATAGGATGGAGTTTCAATTTCGACTGAATTTCTGAAAATCATCTTGTCCTCATCCGGCGTTTTCTTCAATTCTATTCCTAAATGAAAATCGAGAAATTGCGGATTCCATAATGAATTATACTAGACATACTGAAGGGCAGTGTTGACTAAGTGAGCCAAATGCGAACATTGATACTGTGCTTCACACTATTTAAAAGTTAATGAATAGGGGTAAAACTAGGATTAGATGGGTGCGTGAGTGCGACTAAACGATCTTTTGACAGAAGAGGTTCTTCTATTTCGGTACTTGGATGCCCTACCATAATATGACCTTCCGCAAGCGTAGAATGTCTCTGACCGCTAAATTATGAACTTATAATGCGACATTTCTGAGCCCAACCTACAAACCGCTTCAAGTTGTCTCATTAGGACATGAAATCAAACTGGAAACGGCTCCCTAAAGAAGGCTTTCAAAATACCCTTTACTACTCTCTCTATGTGCACATTGTTCCATGACTCACGAATCCCACAATTAGTATCACAGCAAATACCAGAACCCGAAAGAGAAGTTTTGGAGATAGACTAGAAACACCTCGAAATCAGTTAATAAATAAAGAATCATAAAGAAAAAAGTGGTTGAACTCTCTTGCACAAAAAGCTCGTGTAAAGACAGCTTTGAAAGCAGGGTCTTTTGGCCAGGTGCCATGGGCGGTACCAGAGTTTAGTCAGGCTTCATCTTTAAAAAAGTAAGCAGACTTCGTGGGTGAGATTTCAATTTCACTGAAGGGTCTCAAGTTGTAACATCGCTAAAGTGAGTGAAATCGGAACATCAAACCATCTGCGTTTGATCGACGATTGTTTTGTTTGAATTGTTTTCAACTGCAAGTCGAAGTATGCAGATGAATTCAAGGATTTTTTCTGTTTCCTTTGTCAAAAGTCATGTTTGACATCGAATAGACCAGAGAACAAAAGTGAGTAAAGTTATGGTTTGATGTGTTTCCGTGATTTTCACCTTTTGAAGCAGCGGGGTATAAACGTGGTGTTGAACCTCTGTGAGTGACTACTTTTAGTTTCTCCTAGCATTAACTAGGAAACATTACTTAAAGCTAATGTACTAATTCACATTTCGAAGTACAAGGAATCATGAACTTCACTGGTAAGACCATTCATTCATTACTGATTTGAGCCAGAAGTGTTCAGCGGCGAAATCTCTGGGTTTGTCCAATAAGATTTGGACTGCAGTGGCCAGATCATTTATCAAAGTTCGAGGACAAAGTGCTTTTCAAACAATTTACCTTGTCGTTTATTTTCAACACAACCCTCATCAACCCTGTTCAAGTTGATTTGAGGGATTCTATTCATCTACATGGCCGAGCATTAATTTGTGGCTGTACTAGATGGTCAGTTTTTTAACCTGTCGTGAAAGATATCGAAGCAAATGATTATTTAACAATTTGAGGCGTTAAGTTTAAGTGAGTTGACCTAACATAAAAATCTTGATAGCGAACCCATACTTAAAGAATGTCTGCCCCAACTTTAAAAACTCTTTCAGCTCTATCTTTTCCTTGCTAATCAGCACTTGACTAGTCTGGAGTTCGTTTCAGTCAGAGGATGCCGGTGGAGTAACACACCAAACTTACGACCCCAGACAAGCCAGAGGCGTGATAAATAAACGTAGCAGGAGATGGGATAGGTTTAGGCGGTCAAATCCACCCTCAATCTCATCGTGGTGACCACTGGTAACCACTGGGAAGCTAATGAGAAGGGCGGCCGGATGGGACTAATCTCCCTCCGGACGTATATGATTGGATTATGCCAGCAGAAGTATAACTTTGTACAACCTGGTAAACAAGGCACGACGGAAATACCTGGATTCATGGTCTCAAACCGTACTGTGGAAAGTGCGTGCTTATAGTAGTCAATGGAATCTCCGCCAGGAATTTGAAAGGATTTCCGGAAAAACCATGAAGATTGTCTGCCCTTAACAATGTCGAAGACGGTCGAGGTGCCACTACGAATTCGAAGTGCTACATGTAGGACGAAACTGCCAAAGGAGTGACCAGAGAACCGAAGACGTCGATAACCGCTTTTACTGTCTTCTGTCTTAACCGTTGCGGGCTACTTGTTATAAAAGCTATTTGTACTTCTGCTGTACCCCCAATAAGCCCTTGGGACTTGCCCTTATGATCGGGGAGTAAATAAAAACAATAATGGAGGCTTAGAGATATGGTAGCAAACGCATTATGGTGGCGACAATAGCTAAGATGTCAGGCGCCCAGGTGTCAGGCATCAAGGACAATAAAATTAAATTTAAATTCGAATTTAATTGACTTGATTTGCGTGAAGCTATCATCATTTTCTTCGTTCGCATGATTGATTTGAATACCTTATGACATGCTGAAGTTATTAATTTCATTTATTTTTTTATTTATATATTTTATTTTAAATATTTTGAACTGCATCAAAACATGGAGGCTTAAATATTTTTTTACCAATAAATAACGGTTTAAAATAAGTGAGTGCTGGTTTCTTTCGCAAAAAAATTAAGAATAGAAATGAAAACAAAAATTACGAAGATGAGACTCACATTCATTTGACAATAAAGCATGAGAGTTCATTTAGAAAGTATGAATTTCCAAAATAGGGTTGATTTGATGAAAAATAGCAGTAAAATCGAAAATGGCGGATAGGCACAAAGGTATCGAAAAGTCGTACATGCGTTCTTGAGAGACGGATTTGCTGATTGAAACAAAGCTAGGAGTCGATTTTCTGGTTCAAGGCGGTGTTCATCCCTATATCACTTTTTAGAGTCCTTTACGAAGCTCGAAGATCAGATTCGTCGGTATACCTCTCAGACCGATCGAAGTTTTTAGAGGTGAACCACTTCTTAGTCCTTCTGGAAGATGAGTACTGACAAATAACCAATTCGTAGAGTAAACAGGCCAAGAGGGAACCTATTGGAGGCCCCACAAAGTAGATCTGCAAAATATAGTTAGTCACAGTAAAAGCTCAGAGTACCATACTTCATCCATCTGTTGTAGCAATAGCGAAGCTATAACTCGATTTCTTTTACTTAAGCCTTAGACACAATGAAATGAAAGGCGGCAACATTGAAATGTGTTAATCGAGGATTTCGCATGGGAATTTGGGGTTAGATGTGCACTTGTAGAGCTAGTTGCCCGATCTTCACAAAGTCTGGCTCATTGCTTTAATAGCAAATGAAGGTTTCACTGTACAAAAGCAAGAAAGCACGTTGTAAATTGGAGGCTTCTATAATTCTAAATACAGGCACCGAACAGCCATCAGCATATTCGAAAATGCAACATCATGCAGTTAAAAATAAACTGAAGCTGTCTACTGGTTGTCAAACTTTTGTTAAATCAGATCAAGAATAGTAACCATTTGATCTTGGATTCTTTGAACCTTCAAATACTTTTGATTTGCCAAATTATGCAAATTTATCAAAATTTTGGCCAAAATACGGTCCATGAATTATTTATCTTTCTTAATGCCGAAGCATAGGTGAATTGAAACCGTGTTTATCTGGCCTCTTCTACTTAATTTGCATTTGATAATGTGTCCCGATTGGGAGAAAACAACTATGTTAAAAAGATCACCCGCCAAATCACTATGGCGGACTCAAACAAAGTGAACTTTTCCGAATGCAATCTTACTGGACTTAAACATCATTTATATATGTATCTTTGAGTGGAATTCAAGTCTTGGAGAGGCATGTAATGCATCTGAACCCTAAGGGGTTTATGGAAAAAGTGGCTCGAGAGTTTCCTGAATATAGGAGTTGTACGATTCATTGTTCTATCTAATTAACATCTAACTGATTAAGAAGTCGAATTTCCTGATGGAACATTAAGTAAAATTTATTTTTCACTTACTATTGGCGACAATTTTAACCTGTGCCATGCCCTCAGCTTCCGAATTCATTAATCAGTAGGCTTATGACCTATTCCTCACACAATGAGTTGCTTGATCCTCCCAATATGGCAAGGATGGATTTGATGATTCGGAGCATGAATAATCTAAAGCACAAGTAACTTGTGCTTGAGTGACAGTCAGCGAATGTACCTTCTAGAGATCTGAACTTAAAGTCCTAACAGAAAGGGACCGCTGAGTAAGGAAAGCGTCAAGATATCGACTGAAGTCTAATTATTCACTACTTTTATCAGGTGGTCAGGATTTAATGATCCTCGTTATACAATGACTAAAATTACCTACAAATGGGTCTAAATACACAAATTAGAAGAAAGGAGTGTTTGACTGAATGAATGAAATAGTTCCACTGAACTAACATTGAGTTGCGGTTTAACTACTGATTGCTCATGCAAATTCACAGGATGTTTGGAAATCTGGTTAAAATTCAACCGAACTCACAGTAGATCACCCTACTCTCTTGCGTATTGGTGCGTGCTCATTAAACCTTTCTCAGACTGAAAGCACGTAGATTATTCTTAATGACTCTGTAAACATTTGAATCAGACTGTTCTATTCGATTGTGTTTGCGTGTAGAATATGAATGAATCAGTCTACTCACCCAGACATAGGCGAAATTGCGTTGGACAATAGCAGCAGTCAGGCTTCTCCATGGATTCATACTGGCTCCTGATACTGGACCCTAACATCAATGTTTAAAACATAAAACTTGCACTTTGCGCTTTAAGAAAAAGAAACTCAAAATTGTAAAAACATAAACGAAAAGTGAAAATATAAAGAGAATTAGCTTACTGTGTTTGTTTTAAAAATCAAAGTCACATCTAACTTTGCAAAAATTTCTGTACTCGTTCGGTTGTGAAATTTTGTTTGGGTAGTTTTGAAGTCGAAAAGTAATAAAGGGTGTTTTGATGCCATTTTTCAAACTTAAAAAGTTAGTTTCATCCAATTTGATCTTAAAATTTAGTCCGATATCAATACTGAAACGCCTCAAGTAGAAGCTAAATTCATGAAGCAAGTTAAAATACCCCATTTCGGCCAAAGAACATTTACTTCAGCCTAGCGGTTTCCATAAATTCATCCTAGTCGTGCAGCATCGCCGAGGTAATGATGCTTAGCTTGTACAAATCAAGTTCGAGGCAGAGTGGTTATATTCCTGATGATCCAGTTTTTTGAGGATCTTGGGATTGGACAAAACTATTTAAGTCATAGCATTGAAGACTTCTGTTCGGAGTAACGTGAATCGAAATGAGTCTTTTTCTAACAAGTCAAATATTTGCCTAGGGCACCCGAAAAATCTTTCGAAAAATTATTAAAGACTCGTGGTTTTTTTAGTCCAGAAACCAAATTTTTCGGTTCGGTTTTAATACACAAATCTTCTCCAAATATTGAGAATTGATCTGACCAATCACTTTAATCCGAAATCCTATTAATGGCGAAATCCTGTAAGAGCTGCATACTACAGGAATCAGCAAGTTATATTATAATTATTATGTGATTGTAGAATGATATGTACTGCTCCAAAGTAATACTTAGTCTAATCTTGAATACGAATCCAGATCTAATTTTTGAACCATTTAAGGCGATTTCAGTTGCTTAAATGAATCAAACGGTCTCGCATTACCATTCCAGCTCATGTGGAGGATAGCACGTTTCTACTTTAACATTCAATAGCGAATATTGCAATTTTTGAGCCATTCAGAAAGGCCTATTTGGAAGTTATTCACAATATTTTGCGCTTCATCACTTTGTATTGGGATAAAAATGAGAGATGGAGATAGCGGATGATTCTGGGAAAAAAATAATCATAATAACAGTAACATGATAACAGTAAAGTTGATCTCTTGTCCTATAAGGCAATCAAGGATGAGTTACTCAAGAAATGGCTGCATAATTTTCAGCTTATTACAAAATTACCATTGTTTTACTGAATATATATAAAGCAAAGCACTTTCTATTGTTTGCTGGTTTAAGTGTTTGATGCCTAACTAAACAACTAACAGAAATAAACAAGATATGAATTTTTGAAAATATATAACTCCAACCACATAGCATCACTTCAAATGACAAATGCATCGCTATTATTATGTGTTACAATTATTGCTTTATTCCAGGTGATTACCACAACTCAGGGATAGTTGTTTATCATCAAGTTTTTAAGGCTCTATTTGACCAAAAATAAGTCGACCTGAGGTACACCTATTCGACTTTTGGAGAAAAGTATAGTGCAGTTCTTGAAGATCTAATGGAATAGAATGTAAGTTAAGTCAAAAGATGATTTTAACATCCTTTTTCAATATAAGACAGCAAAGCACAAAAATGTTTCAAGCTTACCCCAATAGCAGCACCCATCGTGATGGCGAGCATCATTGCCAAGGGGAAGTTGTTGCTGGTTTCAAGTCTCCATAGGCGGTTTCGCACTTCATCTAATGAGGCTAACCAAGTCATAACGAGGGTCATTGTGATAAGAATTTCCATGGCAATGGCCAAACCATCTGATGATGATGGTGGTGGTCGAGTGAGTCCGTAGGTACTTGGCAAAACGGGTCGAAACGGACTCAGCCAATACCCGAATCCCATTGCTATTAAGGAACCAGCAAATTGTGCTATCCAGTAAACTGGAACGTAGAGCAGGGGTATTCGACGAGTTATGGCTGCGGCCATGGTCACCACAGGATTCATCTGACCTCCGCTGGTGGCCCCAGTGATAAAAAGGCCAATGAATACTGCTATACCAGAGATTAGCGCGTTAGCTATATTTGGTCCCTCGACAGTTGGAGGAAGCATTAGTGCTGGTAAGCATACTATTCCAGCTCCCAAAGCTTCACAAACGAAGATTTGAAAAATTTTCCAATAGAGCTTTCGATTCCTATGCATTGTGGACTGTTGTTTGAGGCCTTGAACCTGATTGCGCTTTTAAAAATTCATATAGATGCAATTATAATTACATCCGTCAAAACTCTTCTAAAAGTCAAGCCCTTTAGGATAGCAGAGGTCTCTCAAAATAGTTCACAAATCAGTCCCACTATATGGGAATTTCGGTGAGCAGTCTTGATATAATTTTTCATATTGTTAATGGCCATTAAAATATGTCGTTTATTTGATGATATGTGACGAATGTAACGGTGTCTTATTTGTCAGTCAATGCGCCTATATTAAATTTTGCACAACTACTTGAAATAATTTATGTTAATAATTAATTCATTTAACAAATTTTATTTCATAAATATTTTTAAATGTTTGCTAGAGTAGTGAAGCGCGTATATTTGCAATATGCCAAGGGGAAGTAAGCCGCCATTATTTAAAATGCACCTAACTTTACGTGCCAAAATGGAACGCATGTACTGCAATAAAAATCTAAAAGTCGTGTTTGAATAAAAAAATAAAAGACCATACCTTCTATGGCGGATGTAATATTCGATCTCTCAAACATCCGCCATACTTAAACACCTCGGACCGACCAATCAGCAAAGATTCCAATCGGATTGACTGCCATTCAGCGTATCAATGAAAACTGTTGATGAAACGGCCTAATTAGCACGGATTTGTTCGAGAGAGGCCCCAAATACTGACTACTTTTGAGTCAAAGTATTTCATAGCTTAATCATTTTCACATTTTTATATGTGCAAAATTAAAATCAAGTAAAAGTGATAGATGACTATAGTTGACTTTTAAAAAATGGCTTTCCAGAACGATATTTTAAATGGGTCATCTATGTGTAGGTTGTGAAGAAATACCTCTCCCCGAATAGCGGCTTTGTTGCCATTATTTAAGACTTTAGAAAACGTATTCTCGTCAATGGATACCTTGAAAAACAGGATTAAGTAGGAAAAGATGCGGTCGAGGTTATTTGTTTTCACTTACACCCCACCCATTTGGGCAAGTCCTAAAGGCTTGTTGGAGGTACAGCAGAATTACATGCAACTTTTGCAACACGGCATACAACCGTTAACACAGAAAACAGTAAAAGCCATGGTTTCGTCGTACGAGTAGCACATAGCCACGGTTAAGTGCAATATTCATGGATCCTTCAGAGGTCTTTCCACAGTTCAGTTTGAGACCATGAATCCAGGCATTCAAGTTGTGCCTTGTTTACCAGGCTGTACGAGGTTGTGGGTCTGCCGGCATAATCAAATTTTATACGTCCGGTGGGTGATTGGCCCTATCCGGTCACCCCTCTCATAAGCCCCCAGAGTTGCCCTGGGGTTAGCGGTGGTCGCCATGAGGAGGTTTATATTGACCACCAAAACGAAGGTAAAAAGTTTCTTTCAAAATATACATGAGATTTTTGTCAGTACTGCAGTGTAAGCTGGTATCCGATGGCAAATCGAATTCTTTGAAGACTTCACGAGGAAACAAGCCAGAATTGAACATTTTCAGCAAGACTTTATTTAGATAGGAACCATTTTGCCTAAGATTTTCACTCTAAATCTATGGCATATATCCAAAGACCAAAAGACTCGAAATTGACCAAATGAGAAAACTACTTAAACAATATTAGGCATGTGACTCCATCACCGGGTCTTTCCTTACATATGAAAACAGTTAATCACTTTTCTGTTAAGAGACAAGTTTGGTGCTTTGAAATCATGAGTGGTAACCCATGTTCCAACTTTTCACTCTCGGAATCTGCAAGATAGCAAAAACATGAAACCCAATTTTATTGCTCATTGAAAGTTATCAACATGTACTCCTTCGCGGTGTTTCAAGCCTACTTTGTGCATTTTAATGTGTGAACCATATGAATACTTTTATAAAAAACTAGTTTTGAACGCAACTTTTGTATTATATTTTTCGGTTGCTGTCATTTGAAAAAATCCTTGGCTCAACTTGGGTAATGGTCATATAAGTTAAATTTTTATTTATATGACCTGTAAACTTAGCTTTTTCGCCTATTTTTTGGTACTGGTCCAGTAAAGACAGTGGTATCTAAGCCTAAGAGAATGCTTCGAAGGAGAATTGGCGGATGATCAACTGCCTATCTTTAAATGATAATTGAATATGAAGTTACTGAACTCTTATGATAGTAGCCAAAAAAAGCTTGACAAATGACAACTAATTTAGTATGGAGTGGTTAGGACTTACACATACTGTCAGATAACTGAAAAAGTGGAAATATACCTATCAGTTATCACTTTTGCGCAGTTCTGTCTTGATGAAGTCCTTCTCCTAAGTAAGTGAGAGCTGAGAACAGTGCAAAATCGTCAATCACTTAGTCGGTGCCGCTAGCCTTAGTCAATGTCGGAACCACATAGTCTATGAGATTCGGCTCATCACGCTAAAATAGATCTAGACCTCTAATCTTGTCAGTGATCTGTGCCTTGGAGGAAGCAGAAGAAGCAAAAGAAGACGCCCAGAGATGATAAGATAAGTATTTTACCAAATCTGGAGATAAATATTGATAGAGATATGTATTTTGTGAGAGAAAAGCCGACCCAAACATATTTAGAGAGAACTGCAAAGAAGCATCATCTATGAATCGGTTATCTTTCAATCTGCTCAGCTACTTTCTTTGTATGCTAATCTTTGGCCGATAGTTAATAAAAAGGGGCAGTCTCATATTGCGGTGAAACCTACCTTCGCATTCACTTTATCATTTTTCATTTGTCATTATCTTCTTACCAAAAAGTATCTCTGTAAATATTGGATAGTCCCATAATAAGAAGGCCCAACAATCACTCGTCCAGGAATCTGGTGTCCAATATAACCAGTCATTTTTAGCTTTAATAAATATAATTTGCGTTTCAGTCATCGAAAGATTTTTAGCTTGGATTTCAAATTTGACTTCCTGTTTGGTAAAACAGTCACTTAAAATGCGTTTCGTGTTTGAAACTCCTGTGAAATTTTTTCTTATAGAAAATCAGTACTTGACTCAACAAGGCCATAATTTAGAACATGCTTAGGACTAAAGAAGTCATGGAATGTAAAGCGTGGTAATCATTTGGGATGCAACTCAATTTCTGAGAAAAAAATTACTGACGTCTCAGTTGTATAGTAGGACTGGAAGCAACTTTGCATAGTCCGTATGAAACTGGAAAGGAAAGTGCGAAAACTGAACTGAAACTGGCGGATGACTTGAATAAATAATAAATCCTCTGAAAGTGAAAATATTACAAGAAGGAAATTACCCAGTTTTCCGAAATTATATCAGTCTGGTGTCATTTTGAACACCGAACTCCTTACTCTGAAGTCTGTACAGACGAAGGGAGGAAAAATGATAAAGCGCAAAGGAAACTATTGAACTCTTCATGGTTGAGAATATCAAAAAATTGTATGCCAAAGAACGCCATCTAGAGGCCGCCAAAACTAATGAGTTTCCTTTTTTAGCGTCAGTTTAGACGAAAATCATTTTAAATTAAAGGTTCAAGGCTTTACGTAAATGAATACAATCTAGAACTCGAAAAACGATCCGGTGAAGGATAGAAGATAAATTTTTGCTACTGATTGTTTTTCCGAGTTTGGACTCATCAAAGAGATTCAATAGGTCACTGCTTTACTCTGAATGAATTTGTACTGTGGCGTCAATGTTGTAGCTTCCAACGCATTGAAATTAATATGCAACAGCCGGGGAAGCTTGTAGAGGCGAATAACTTACTTTCCGTCTAATTTTGTGGTCAGCTGATGTTACTTAAAGTTTCCAGTGTTTAAGAAAACGTCAATTCACTTGTTGGTCCACTTCATTCAGAATCAGGAAACTATGTTAAAGAAACAACACTAGGTTTTCCAAAAGTATGAAGGCACGATGGTTCTGGTTAATAGGCGGTTAGGTTTAACGGTTTGAGTGAGCTTGATTCATAAGCAGTAGCAGCTACGATTTATATATTTCGAGGAAGTATTGTCTGTTGTATGCAAACTGAATATTTTCTAATTCTTACACAGTGACAAGGTCTGACAATGCGAATTGACAAGCTGGTGATCAAGATTGGCGCTAATCAAGAGTAGGCTTAGAGCGATTGATGAATCTTAGTAAAGTGCTTTAAAAACCAGTGTGATTGAGAAATTAGGAGTCAAAAATCCTATCAAGGCCCTTGTTCTACACGTTTGATTGATCTAGTCTAATGATTTCTTCCATCTAAATTGTATAACCAACGTCTTGCTTTTTTATGACAGTTCCTTCAGCTGATTTAGTTCTCTGAAGTAGGCGTAGTATGAGACAGACTCCTATCAATTAGACTGATATTTCTAGCTCATCAAATAAGTGTTGCAAGTGATGCCTACAGCATATTGGAAGATTTTCCTGGAAACATTGTAGTAAGTGACGAAGTCGTAGTCATCACTTTTCCGTTATCGACAGTAGGAGCGATTTCAATAAAAAGTAGTGAAAATGGACAATATTCCGGACAACAAGCGGCGACTGCTTATCAGAGTTGCTGTATTCATTTATGGGAATTTCGTCATTTGGGAAGTTTCGTTGTTTTTAAAATAGAACCTACTGGATGTAGAATGAGTCTTCTTGTCTCTTACTTCTACTTCGCCTACTGAGGGTTTAAATGCTGAAAGTTCCAAAGCATGCTTTAGTCCGCTATTTCGTGTCAAGCAATCAGAATGGAAATGCCGAGCGCATCGATATGGAACGATCGTGGAAAGAGAATGAACTGTTAATTTCTATCCCAAACCACGTAAGGAACATTGAAAAAAAACAGCTGTCCCTAGGGCACATTAAAATGTTTCTTTTGAAATACATGAATAACTAGTCCAAATTAAGTAGAATAGGCTCCATATGTTCTCAGTTTTAAATAACTGGAGTTCACTGCGCTTATAAACCTGTTTGGCGGTCTGTAAAAAAATTTAAACTTGCCGATTCATGCAACAGTGCAAGCAATAAACCACCATTTATTATTTCCGGAAATAAATTTTCTGTTGACAATCAGCATTTAAAATACAGACAAAATATTTCAGTAAACAAATCCGTTTCAAAGTATGGTGGCAATTATTCTCATCATTTATTATTTTGCAACCAATTTTCGAATTTCACTATATTGGTTGCTTGGCTAACCCAAATAATTGTATCAAATCTTTATGAAACAAATTGTGGAATTCAAACAACAGTTGGAATCATAGTTGGAACCAAGATTTTCTCCGTTTATGTGCTCGCATATTGAAGACGATTATAAAACCTCGCATGGTCAAAATTAGAGTATCAATTAGAAGAACTTCATAACATCTAAAATATAATAGATTTCTGTCCTGTTTTTGGTCAAAATTCAAGTTATTTTAAGCTCTTTTTGCCAGGAAGTTTGAATTTTAACCATTGCTGGTATTCACCCTGGCACTACTCAAATAAATGTGCCTACTGAAATCGGATGTATTTGCGCTGTTTATCTATAATCTCAAGGTGTAGAAGCAGTTGCCTGCCATAGTGAGAATGTGGCTTCATTGAACTCAACTAAGCTCAACAACATTCCTTTCATCCTATTTACCAAAATGAGTACGATCTTTGGCAAAGTGCTTGTCAGCAGGTACTTGCACAATCAGTCCATCAAGTGACAAGGGCTCAAAACTGACAAGTGGCGGGAGTTAACACCCATCGAATGGAATAATGGTCCAACAAGAAATAGCCAAAGAATGGAGTAATTAGAGGCCACAACAATCTCCGTTGTTCATTCCGAAAAATTGCTGACTGAGGCTTTATGACATAAAATTGGCGAATCGCAACGAAATGTAGTGAAGATGAACTGTCCACTTGCCTCAAAACTGTACCGCCGCTTTAGTTGATAAAGCATTTCAAAAAGACGTTGGACAAACGTACTTGACAGCAAGATCTTTGTGCTTTCATATTTTTAATTTATGTCAATCTGGCGTTTAAGGAATTATAAGTGGACATTGGTGTTAAAAATATCGTCAGAACTTGTTAATGAAAACACTAAGTGTGTTAGTACGGGAATTAAATGTGCGTTTACGTTAGATAAAATGCCCTATATACTACTTACAATTTTTTCTGCATAAAATCTAAATTGTATTGTTTAAAGAAGCTCGTCAGATTTAAACTGATCGAAGATAATCCTTAATCAGTATTCTTGAAGTTCTCTAATATTCACTTATCAACGGTAGGTCAGAATGGATCAACTTGATTAAAATCAGCCCAAAACGCACTAGAAAAGATGTATTGATGTTGGGAATTTTACTGTCAAGTTTCATGAATTTGGCCTTGCCATTTCATATTGCATGGGGTCTAATGCTATCAAATAAAATTGAGCATATTTGAACCGTACCAAGTTTTATCTGATCCCGTCATATCACATTGTCATATCGCAGAAACGCTTATCAGATATCATCAAAAACGACTAAGATGTATGGGTTGATTCTCAAAGTTCTGAACCGAGTGTAATCGGGGTTTATTAAAGAACTGAATGAACCTTATTTTTTACAAATAAAACTGAAACAGACACTGCCAATAAAGTCATATGAAGTTGTCCAGTAGAGAAGAAGACGGTCCATTAGATCCTCTCAGGTCTTTAACCTCAATTAAGTACTTCTGTGCATCTCAAGCAGGACTTGCAAAATTACATGTTTACGTTCCAGACATGTTCCTTTGGGGGAAACCATTTAAAATGGACAATTTGCACTCGGGATATAGAAAAAAAATCTGGATCGAATGCATGGCAAAGTGTTTTTAATTTATGTTTTCATTTATTCTACGTAAATAATATATCCAGACATAAACTGACACAATTTTTTCCAAGTCATTCGTTCAACCAGTCGTTTAGAAAATTACCGAGGTCGCTTAAACAGGCCAATGGTTCTGATCTTATTCTAGTTGACGTCTAAACACTCTAAATTTTAAATATCTTAATAATATTCGCTTCATCTAAATACGGACAGCCAACATTTAATTGGTGAAACAAAACCTTAAGCCCTCGGAGGGGGTCAAACTTACTCTCAATCTCCTCGTGGTGACCACCGGTAACCCCAGGGGCAACTGTTGGGGCCAATGAGAAGGGCGGCCAAATAGGGCTAATTACCCATCGGACGTATAAAATTAGATTATGCCAGCAGAAGTACAACTTTGCACAGCCTGGTAAACGAAACACGACGCAAATAACTGGATTCATGGTTTCAAACTGGACTGTAGAAAGCGTATGCATATAGCAATGAATGGAATCGCCGCCAGAAAGTTTAAAATACTTCTGGAGGAGGTACGAAGGTTGTCTGCCCTTAACAGCGTCGAGGACGGACGAGGTACCACTACGAAGTTGAACTGCAACCTATACGACGAAACTAAGCCAGAGAAGCGACTAGAGAACCGAGAATGTCGATACATGCCTTAACTGTTTTCTATGTTAACTGTTATGTGCTGTCTGTTGCAAAAGCTCTTGTACTTCTGCTGTACCCCCAATGAGTCTGTGAGACTTGTCCCAATGGGCATGAAGTAATTGAAAAAAGAGCCAAGTACTGAAAAATTTCACCTCTAAGTTTAGTGGGATGCTTCAGCTCACCGAAGGTTAACATCCTTGCTATTATACAGTGATGCCCTGGTTCTGATAGTGTACGCATTTCAGGTTGACCGATTGTATTTTATGCAGAAATGCTTCATAATAGTGAACAGGTGACCTGGATTCATGGTCTCAAACTGAACTGTGGAAAGCGGGTGTATGTAGCGATGAATGCAATCTCCGCCAGAAAGTTGAAAAGACTTCTGGAAGGAGTATGAAGATTGTCTGCCCTTGACAATGTCGATGAAACCATGCCAGAGAACCGAAGACGTCGATAACCACTTTTATTGCCTTCTATGTTGACTGTTGTGCGCCATTTTTTGTAAAAGCCATTTTTACTTCTATTGCACCCCCAATGAGTCCTTGAGACTTGTTCTAATGGATGGGGAGTAAGTAAATAAATAAATAAAACCCCTAGGAAAGAACAACCGTCAAAAGACATTCAAAAGTGTCTCAAGAGATATAATTCCTATTTCTGAAAGTGATTCCATAAAAGTGTAATACTTTGATAATTCAAAGGTAAAAACACTGACAAAACTCATTTTATATTCAACTAGTATGAAGTAGAGATGAATCTGAATTCTCACGGGGGTACACTAGATCTGATCGGTACTATCAATGATCGGAACTGTAGAGAGCTGATCAGAAGTGGACCTTATGTCTTTTCGAACAAATAATCAGATGCCCTTCACGTGGAAACGAAACAACTCTTGTGACCGAAAAATCTTTGCGTTAGTGAATCACTAGACCGGTAGAAGGTCGGTATTACGACTTATTTCGGTCGAGAACAATGACGATCAACTACATGATTCTATTATTAACTTTTTCAAGGCTAGATTTGCTTTGCAGTTAGATATTTTAATGAAAAATTTACTCCACTTCTTGCCAAGTAATTTGCATTTTACCAAACTGGTAAAAAACTGATTAATCTTGAATTCTACCAAGAAATACCATGAAAATCGTGGTAAATCTTGCACTTAGAACTCTTTGCTTGAAACAATATGCTGCCTTTTTCCAGATTACTAGGAAGATATTGTTGCGTCCTTACTGGGAGTGCTAGCATCAATCGTTTGGTTGAGCAGTAGCTCACATACCTACTAAGATTGGACGGTACTATCAGAAGTACAATGAAATGGTTTGGAGTAAGTGGACCGAAATTGTGTTTCTCACAATGTCAT
Organism: Moniezia expansa; assembly: GCA_019097775.1. NCBI lineage: Eukaryota > Metazoa > Platyhelminthes > Cestoda > Cyclophyllidea > Anoplocephalidae > Moniezia > Moniezia expansa. The sequence goes on from JADFDV010000052.1 coordinate 3,248,664, forward strand.
CCTCTCTCGGTTCACCGGCAAATGGCCTTTCTTCCACAACATTCCATCTCCTCTGCGATTATTCCAGGACTTAGTAGCAGCTTTTATAGCAGATCACCCCTAGTCAGCCGTTCTTACTCGTCTAATATGCCTTTAGATTCCTACATGCTAATGAATAGCCACTCGAAAGATGGACACAGTACTTCTTTTAATTGAGGACCTCATTACATTCAATCGCAAGGCTAGCATTACTACTACACAAGCAAAGAGAAAAATTACTGCAGCCAAAATCGGTGAGTCTGAGGATTTGCGCGATCTTGCATTCTGTCCTGGTAGAAACTTTCAAGCAGATTCACAAAAATTCACAAACTGTTTTAAAGCTATCAGGTACTAGGTGAATAGGAGAGATTTTCGAAGAAAACGTCACCAAACGCCTTCATCGAGTAGAAAAACGAAACATCGTAGTGGAGGCACGCGTTCCAGAAATTGGTCTCCTATGTTAATACCCCAGCTCCACTCTCAAGATGAAAGGCATAAGGCGACCTCATTTCAATAAATCCAACGGCCGAAAAAAGTGTGTCTTGAATTTAAATTTGCTAGGAGGGCAGTTGAAACTGCCACAGCATCATGCCACAAAGCAATATTTTCTGAATTCAGTGGCTAAGGTTGGAGACGCTATCACTATTCACTTTTAAACGACAACCACATTCGGATCAAATTACCCGTATCTAAACATTCTCTACTCTGTCCTGCATCTAGAATTCACTCTGTGATCTTGCATACTCACATGTTAGTCGTTGCTAGTCAAAGCCCCAAACAGTTCTCAACTCCATGCTTAGCATTTACAAACGCTTAACGAAAAAACCTCAAAAATGCCAGCTCTAAGCAAGATTTTGCCCAAGCTATTCAACTTTGCCGACTTGAATTTACTTGACGAGTTTCAGAAATGGCCGGACTGTATTTGAGTTATAAAGATTAACTTCTCAGAGAGTATTGAAGTTCAAGGACCTTAGAGATCTGGAAAATTTGACTAATTGTTAGATCAATGAAGCGGACGATGTCGTATTGGAATCGGTGGCTTTTCAAGCTGCTGAAAGTACAGGGGACTAAGTTGTATGCTAATGTGAGCCGATTAAAATTAACTAAAATGTAACGCACTTGCCATGATTCAGATACTTCACTTCGTCAATTCAAGCTCATGTTTCAGTTCTTGCGGGGACCTGAAGTGGTAGTTGAATTTTTAGCCGCATTTTGTCTGAGACTTCTTTTAATATGCAGTACTGTGTGTTACTTTCAATTGGATTTTTTAAGTCTAAAGCCTTGTGGTTTTATTCGAATTGTCAATGTCATTTGTCACGACGCCTCGGCATTCCAAACTTAACTCTACTATTTCGGACCGAAGGACATTCATCAACCTCGGAGTTTCAGCATCACAGATTTCAATGTTTTACAAAGCACTAGTTAATTTGCATAGAAACTAAGGGCTAGCTTTGGAAATTTTCCGATGTTTTTTCAGACAAAAGTACTGATTTTGGAATCTTTTTAAAGCACTCTACCTCGGGTCATACAAGCGAGTTTGAAATTTGATATTTTCAGTCCATCGTTTATTGCATAAAGCCAATATAGTAAACTTCTATGGGGTATACAACACACAAACGAGAAAGTCTGTGTAGCAAGAAAAAAATTGGGACAACACTTGGCTTAATTTACTTTTCAAAATTGTCCATTTAGAGTCGCCTTCTGCCCACCAATAAAGGAACGTGCTCTTCCAGATTTCAAAGAGGTCATTCAAATGACAGTAGTATAGGCACGAATAAACATAGATGGCATTAAGTGGAGTCAGTCACACTGGAGACATGCAGCACCAACTGGGCACTGTAGGTACCAGAATGATGGATAATGAAAATTTGCAGTAGGAGATTCCTCTGTGGCACTAGACTACTGCAAATTTTCTTTCATGCTCAAAATATTGTTAACCATCAGAGGCTTCAGCTCTTAGACTAAGACCACGAGATTTGATTTAAGGTGACATTTTGACCTTTCAAAGCAATTCCTAATCTCAACGCTGTGAATTACGAAAAACTGCACCTAAATAGCTAGATTTTGTGTACAATCGATCAGGTCAAATAAAACTTGACATTAATCCATGTCTGTGAGTTTATCAAATCATTTCACACACACATTTGGGCATTTTTCCTTCCTGCTAAATGTAATTCAGGTATAAAGCAAATGCATGTTCGGTTCCTGTTCCAGGTATCGCAAGAGATTTATACATTCTAGGAAATATATTTTTATGACATCAAAGAACATCAAACTTATTCTTAACCTCTTCGTGGTGACCACTGGTAACCCCAGGAGCAACTCTGGAAGCTAATGAGAGGGGCGGCCGAATAGGTAATGCAAGTAGAAGTACAACTTCGTACAACCTGCTAAACGAGGCACGACGTAAAAACCTGGATTCATGGTCTTATACTGGACTGTGGAAAGTGGGTGCATGTAAAAATGAATGGAATCTCCGCTAGAAGGATGTGAAAATTTCTGGAAGAGCCATGAAGATTGTCTTCCTTAACAATGTCGAGGACGTACGAGGTGCCAGAGAAGAGGTGTTAACTGTTGTGTACAACTTGTTGTTAAAGCTATTTGTACTTCTGTTGTACCACCAATAAGTCCTTGGGACCTGCCCTACTAGGTTGAGACTAGTAAATTAATAAAAATAACATCTTGCTAGGCAAAGGCAAACATAAAGCTGCATTTTATTGTCCGCAATTGAGAGGTCCAGCTGGAAACAGCAAATGAAATGGAGATCAGAAGCTTCATAACGTCTTTGCTACTCAAATGGATTTGGGTAACTGGGGTTACTAGAAGCCAAGGTGGAAATAGTTGATCTTCCTGGGGCTTTGCGATAACTTTTTTAAGAGAGGCATTAAGCTGCTTCGAGTTTTCACTTCATCCTTAGGAAAATGACAAATGGAGTAAATGTTCTTCCCAGGGATTTATTGCGAGTACAATCCTTCATAGAGTTCAGACTCACTGTTTCTACCTCGTAAGATCAATCCAGATCCGAAAAATGCTCTTCCAACATTTGTTAGAACGCTATAATTTGTAGGATTAAAGAAATAACTTATTCTCATTTGTTTCATTCTGTGGAGTTCTTTCGTCCATCATCATTTTCCTATCTGTCACTTACTCAACTATCATTAAGGCTGGTTTTGTGAGTTTCTGCATTTACATACACATTTCCAACAAAGAAGAGGCTAATATTTAACAGAGCCACTTGAACCTAAAAAGTTCAATTTAGCTTGGTAAATTCTCTTGCGGAGTGAATAAAGTGTACCGCTAAGGCAGCTACTTTCAATCAAATCTTGTTAACCTGGTGTGGAACGTACAAGTCAAAGAGGCAGTTGACATTTAAAGATGTAGATACACTAAAATAAAAAATGTCCTTCCAAAAATTGGACTTCAAATTACATTTGAACTTGGTCAAAACCGCTGTTTTCCTTACCAAAGCAACATTATGTTTTAGTAAGGCTTGGTTTTAAACTTAATGAGCTGATTTTTGCATTTATAAATAAAGGATTATTCAAAACATTCGAGCTTGACAAAGCCAAGCTCTCGTTCACATAAACAGGTCTAATCTAGAGACTGGTCTCTGACGAGGGATGTACCCAGAACATGTAACAACCATGAATCTGGTCAGCAATAGCAATAGCAAACCGTCCAAATCCATTATACAATCGCTATATTTGACAATGAGATTTTGAACGACATTCACAATTGTTCATAGAACTCGTTATTTGGGAGTATTGTGAAACTGCAATCAACAAAGGTCCTTATTACGCTAGAAGATCTGATAGTACCCATGTGTACGTGGTTACGGTTTAATGTTCCTCCAAAGTGTTAATTTTACGCCGTGTCACAAGACTTCTGTAAGGCCATCCATGGACTGATCGATTAGGCGTGTGACAGGAGGTACTATACAGTCGAAGGCGTGCCCGAAATGGCCAAAGAACGACATCCGTAAGACTAACCATATCTCTTGTACATATTTATTAATCGTTTTTGATAATCTTGCGGTTGATGTTATGAAATACCTCGCACTAGAAGATTTAAAAAGCTGAATTAACGTAGAGCTTTAGAAGTAGGCTGCCAAATTGTACGTCAAACGGAAATTAGATGCAAAACTTAGGATATTTAGCTTCATAATAGCAGGAATAAAGTACTGAGGCACTTTAAGGGAATGGAAAAATTTCAATTTTCTTGAGAACAAGTAAGCTCTCATCATATTTAAAATTGCACATTTATTGCTATCTACTATTTTGGTCCAATTAGCTCCCTGAATACCTAACCGTATTTCAGCTATTTCGTGATAGTAAGCAGTAAAGGCCTTTTCGGTATGAAATGCAGTGTTCTTCAGCTTTAGCAAAAGCATCTACTCCTAACTAAACCGATCCCAAACCTAAACGCTCCCATTTAGGGTGACAAGAGGTCCTCGACCTTTAGAAAATGATGTGTGAATTCTTCAGATCAAGCCACTAGAAGCTATTGACAAGACGTTGATATACAACAATTTGCAAAATGCATACTTGTGAACAACCTGTGCATAAAAATTTATGCAATTTTTAGTCGGGCTTGCATATTCTGCCCTCCACGACAAACCACACTGTTCAGGGAAGGACCAGACGATAGTGGGCCACTTCACCTTGCCCATTTCACACTCCCTAATGATAAGGAGTTCTGGACTGTCTTGCCTATGGTCTTCTTTTCCGAACTCATTGGGTCAGCATTCATTACCTTCCCGCACTTCTTCATAGACCCGCGTCTTAAGTACTGTGCTACCTCGGAAGGACTAGCCGTCTCCGGACTCGTCTATGCAGCCGTCTGGGTAACGTATCCTCTCTCTGGGGCTCATCTGAATCCAATGATAACGTTGGCTTTCTGTATCACTCGGCGTACTCCATCTATTTACCTCCCAATCTACTGGGCTGGCCAGTTTTCAGGAGCTTTGTTGGCGATGAGTGTGGGCTTCTTTGCCTCACCTCTAAAAGAATTAATTGACAATGTGGGAATGACGATTCCGCGGTCTGGAGTACCAAATGAAAATGCTATGCTGATTGAAGGTCTATTTACGTTTCTACTGATCATAATCGTCTGTTCTGGAACGGATGAAATGCGAGATTTTCTTTGGACATCCGGAGATGGATCAACTCTGGCCTGTGCCTATATGCTTATTTACTTGGCAAGCACTATAACGCTGGTAAGTTAGTTTATATTAATCCCAGTTTCTTTGTTCTTTATACTGAGGGCTTCATTGTTAATCGAAGAATAGCATCAACAAGGTCACTGTGGGCTGTACATATTAACTTGCGGGTTTAAAAACAGGTTATCTTACAAGAAAGTGATGATGAATTTCGCTTCAAACATTCTTTTTGCGTATTTGCTCGTAACTACATTTCCTCATTGGTACTCCGCTTAAGCCTTAATGAACAATCTTTCTTGGTACTAGATGTCTAGCCCCTTTTTGAACATTTCCGTAAGCTCCGATATTCCTACATGACAAAGCTCATCACACTCTGTCGGTAAATCATTCAGGTCAAACCAATTTTCTGCAGTTCGTTTTAAACAACCGGAGCAGCTTCATGAAGTGATCCGTAATATTTGAATCATGATCCCCTTCTAATTGCAATCAAACACACTCAAATTATTTTGCAAGCGATTTCGAGAAGTGCATCATCGGGCGTTAGTAATTTAACATAAAAGAGAATAGCACAAAGTTGCGCAAATTTAAATTTGTAATAACAGGTAGATCAAAAGCTAAAGTGCTTCGCTATTTTTTCCTGGTGCAGAATATAGAGTCAGATGTATTACTGCTGAAGGGAACGAGGCATTTTCTATTTTAATACCTAATGAAATTCGTGATTGCTAATAAAAGCAAATGGCTCAATTTATGTATTGTTCTGCATTAACAAAAATTGCAGATTAAACAATTACAATTCCATTATTGCTCTGAAAAGCGCAAATAATTAAGAACAATTATGATTTAAAAAAGATAATCAAAAAATTGAATGAAAATACAAAATCCAAAAACATGATTCCATTACATCAGACTAAACTTGTTCGGATTAATGACGCAAGGGCTTGATGAAGGTTTCGGGAGAATAAGTGTTGAAAGCCTTGCAATATAGAGCCTGAACTTAGATAGAAGCATTCACCATCATAATCGCAATTGTTCGGAGTCATTTTCAACAAAGGCACGATCTCATTTAACTTCATGGCGGCGTTTCAGGCTCGAGCATTCTTATCATACTGCGCCTCAGATTTTGGCATTCTTAAAAAAGACTGCCCTGAAACCACTTCAAATAATTGAACCTAACTGCCCTTCACCCAAAAAGATCTGTTTATTTCACTATTAACGGTCCACGCAAACGCAATGGGGCTTTAACAGATCATCTCACAGGACCAATGAACCGCTCTTGGTATTCGTTTTCGTCTTCCATCTGTTTACACACGCTTCTCCAACCCCTGTACTCCATTTAATTCCAATTTCGCAGGTTTCCCATCGTAACAGTTAACGCTCACTGGTGTTTGTGGTACTAAAAATAACATTTTCAGATTTAGAAGTGAATATTTTCCATGTTTTTCGGAGAGTCAGAGCAAAAGCCAGTCTTCACCTGCTTATTTTCTGTAGCTTAACTTCAGTTATTGGTCAGCCAAGGATAGACGGTCGTAAGACAGACCGGCAATAACTGAGTCTGCAATTTTGGATTCTTCGAATTCACGTGGGAACCAAGTTACAATATCCAATTCAACAACAGAGCACTGACATATCCAGTCCAAGACAGCCATCTTTTCAGCCCTAAGAATCTCACTTTGGCTTCGTAAATGCGTGATTCGCGGCCTCACTTTTCCACCAGGTATCGTTTCCAAAGTAGGAGGATGTCAAAATGGCTCTTCAGACCAATGCGAGTCGAGAGTAGTCCGCTCGTGTGATTCTCCACTGTAGAGCTGTCCCATTCGTCGTCAGCCTTTATTTGCAGCTGGCGATTGTACCGTTCATATATTTGAAAAATGATCACTTAACAAGCACTGCATAGTTGCCGTGGCGTTTAGGCAAATCTAGCTAATTATGGTGACAAACATTCTGCATGCAAATAGTTTCTATCTCCGAGAGGACTGTAGCAGTGAGGAGTTTACAGCGGCATGATAATGATTTTACTTGAAGACTGGCAATTCACATGCGAGTAGTACCCAGAGAAAAAGTGCAAAAGGGTGGTTAACGTAAGGGGTGTCCAAGAATAATCCTTCAGCACAAATTTAAGAAAGACGCCAAGGACGACAAATAATACTGGAGAAAGGCGGTCAACCTGGACCTAGCGAGAAGGCTTTTGATTGGGACTTTGTTTCAGAAGCTAATCACCACAATTTGATCTGTCTCTTTTATAAATCACTCTGTCGGCACTCATGTTTGATATCCTTGGACCATATTGTTTAGTAAAATAGGCAGTGATTAGGTCTCTCTTCCACTAGGAATCGCTTGTGAACAAGTAGTCAGAAATTGAGAGCTATTAAGGCTGAAGAGGCCTCCTGATGAGGTTCTCGTGATGAATCGTGAAAGCAGATAGCATCTGACTGAATAGTGTGTGTCGTTATTGCACCATCGTCAAGTTAACCATTTCTTGGTGCTACCATAGATAACTTAGCAGAGCCTGGAGCAAGGGGTTTTGGGCAGAAGGCTTCTAGGTCGGACACTGCCTTCACATCCTTTAATATAACAACATCCGCTCAGTCTGCCGAAAAGAAGTGATGAGGAGACGCTTTCAGTTTAAAGAGGTCAGGGTGCAAGAGTTGCATTAAGGGAAGCTAAGAATATCGGACAAAAATCGGAAACTCGGTGCGGGAACTGTGGATCGAGACTGTTAAGCGTGCGCACCATGCTGGTTCCGATAAGCGAAATTCTGGCCTAAACTTGTTTGATGTTGAAGCTCTCGTTTGGGAATCGAAATTATGTCAAACTGCATGGCTTACATGGAACAAAAAGCGCCATGGATTTTCTAGGTCTTCAAAGAGACTGGGTTCACTGTAGAAGAATAAATTAGCCTCTCCAAATCAGAAGTAAGCAAGTGTTTTGTAATAAACTTCCCTGTGTTTCAACGCTTTTAATAAAAATTAGCCATCGTTTCGTTTTCACTCATTCCATGAAGCGCCAGATTCGACAGATGTAGAAATAAAACAATGCATGAAAGAACCACCAAATATTAATCTGGGTGCAGAATTGATGCTTATTTGGCAGGTTCAATGGATGTGTGATCAAACTCCAGCAAGTCAAATCGTCAATTTTTATTAAAAAAAAGATGGTTTGTGGGAGATTCATGCCGGCATGTTAACAGAAATGACGTACTTCTGATGTATGTATGAAAAGTTGAAGCATTAAAGTAGTAGTTTGTCGATGTAAACAGTAAACCAGTCTTGAATGCAGTTGACTGAAAAGGAGTCGGGAAAATTTTTCGCATGTCAGAGACCATACCACCCATGGAATCCGACTCTGCAGAGGCACACCATTCACCAGCCAGTTGCCCATCATAACTATCGCGACAAAAGTCGCTGAGTTCTGCTTGTGCCATCATGTACCATTCGTGAAAGTCTGCTCCACATCACCTCACCTTAACAGTCGTGCTTTGGAAATTGCGTTGCAACTTAAATTCAAATGCTTAGTTTAGGTATTAATGTACGCCAGTTGGACACAGTGGCGCATGCTGGAGGCGTTGGAGTTTTCTACATTTCTGCTAAGTTTAATATTGCTGCAATTGGTATTACTTCACCGATTTAGGTAGTTCAAGCCATGTAACTCCATTGTGGGCAATCAAATTTGCATTTCGGTTCAAACAGCTCCCAGCTAAGCTTGCATCAATTTAAGCCCACCACAAATGAGGGACTGCTCTTCATCAGTTGTTCTGTGGATGTCCAAGGCCCAATATCCCCGACTGTCGCAAGTGGGTCTTATGTAAACGGGATCTAGTGATATCGCTCCTCCAGGATACCAGGATACAGTATGCGTTGCCGATTTCCCGAAATTATTCAAGAGGGAGGCAAGACAACCTCACTTTAGGGGATGTAATACGTAAACCGTGGGCTACACAAGTCAGAACAAACCACTAGTTCTTTCTAATGAACTTTAGGATTAGAATGGCCCCATTAAAAAAGAATTCAACTGAGGAGCAATCAGACAATTGATGTTTCATTTTTACCCAAATGTCTCCGAATGCGAAGTTCTCCCCGTTTCATTGATAATGTTGCCCTTCAAACGATTGCATTAATTTTTTTTTCATTAATTGAAATAACTTATTTTCATTTACCAGAGAAATGTAATGTACAGAGCTTAAAGCCCAGAATCAGTCTACTCGAAACGACCGCTCGGGTCCAAGATTCTGACCCACAAGGAGGTGCCACGTATTTCATCCCTAGCAATCAAATCATATTAAAATTCATCTCTTTTCCTCTTTCATCGTTTCCAGCCGACATTTATTACTTCGGTTTGGGACATCAATAAGAAAGGATCACTGAAAGTCAGGGTTACCGATGATATCATTGGTGGAGTCACTGATGAAGCACGTGTGTTGTCGTACACTTGGCTTCCTTCATTGTTGCCAATCCCAGCTGCATGCTAACCGAGAATACCAATTATGAGTGTGTCAAAGTTAGACTACCTGGATGGAAAACAAACTAATGTGCTTTGAACAAGCCTGAAACACTAGGAATTCAAAGAGTAACGTTTGCTTCACTTTGTTGATTAGGGAATTCGTTGCAAAACGTCAGCAAAGTTTTATGCATCGCAAGTGTAGGACAGCTACAATGAGTTGATGTGTCATTAAAATGAGAATGATGTTCCTCAGTATTTTGCCTGATCCACAGTCCATTGAAATTATGTGTGTCTCCCAGTGAGTGGCAGTCGGAAGTACAAATCCGTCCACGATTCAGGGTGAAACAAAACCCTTGCAATGTTTTACATGCACTGTTTACATGGCAATAGCAAGCATGGCTCCGGAACAAACAAAGCTGCACAGGCTTGATTCTACTTAGTTAGTAACGTCCTCCTCCTCCTCCTCTTCCTCCTCCTCCTTAAATCTATCTTCGAGGTGACTGCAGGTCACCTACCCAAGTGATTCTAAACACGTGTTGGCAATATAAGTTGAGAGGAAAGTACAAGATATGTTTCACTTGTTTTCTCCTAGAAAACGATTACTGGAGGGAGCATGAATCCGATCAGATGCCTGATACCTGCAATACTCCACGGTAATTTTAACAATGTCTGGGTAAGTGCCTGCGAATAACTTTGATTTTCCTTTAAAAGATGCCAAATTTCTCCCATACTACCATCGCAACAGTTCACTTGATTCATGCATCATTTGAACCATTCGAGAAATTATCACTGTGGCTAATTTGCTAGACGTTCATAAGACATGACGCTCATCTGGAGCCCAAGTGCGATGTTGCCTTGAAGGCGCCCACTAATCGTCGTCACGTTAATGCGACGAGATTTCCTGACTCGTAAATTCGTGCACCCCACGGGAGCACCCCCAATAAGCTGGTCTTATTTACTTCTTAGCATAAGCTACCAACATCCGATTCACACACAAGATGTGGAGCTCAACTAGTTGTGTTTTGTATGGCCACGCATACAGGCAAAGGTAAAAGTGAAAGATCACTCAGGCCCATTCACAACCATTTACATTTGTTCACCACCTACGTACTTCTATTACGCTTTGTTGATGGCAATAACTGCAAGTGTTGAGAGTCAGCGCATGTTACAGCCACCTCCGATCATTTTCTCAAACCTATTTACTCACCTCCATTATATTGTATAGCCTTATTTAGTTGGGCCACTCATCGGATGCTTGTCGGCCTCCATCGTTTACGAAGTGATAGTCAGTGAAGATTCTTGCTGGACTCGCACCAAGGCCTGGCTCACCTCGCCGCAATTCAGTCGCACTCACGTCTATAACATTTCTGATCACCGTACGCAATTTCATTTGAACTTTTCACATTTTCCCTATTCACGCCTTTTGTGTGTGACAAGCAGCACGATTCAACACACAAGTTAGCTAACTTGACGCCCTCACCGATTCACACTGAAAAGGCCTGTTGTGAACTGTGAAATCCATGTAGGTGTTGTGTCCTCCAAGACCACATGCGCCAAAACCTTACTCCTGCAGATAAATTTTTAGCCATACTCAAGTCTATTCCACCTACTGCCATTCCAGCAGAGTTTGGAAGTGCTTGGCGATAATGGACACATTTGATGTGCATCATTTTCGGCCAAGATCATCTCATTGAATGAATTCGCTTCAAAAGTCCCACACATAATAATCACATCTGCATTTAGAGCTCATCAGAATAAACCTCATGTCTACTTGCAAAAAAATGTCTAGAATTGTTTATGCCTTCGAATTCTCCTTTTTAGACGAAGAGATCCACAGAACTTAAAGGACTTGTAAGGCTGCATTCAATCTGTTCAATAAATTTACCTTGAAAATATTCTTTTGAGTTCCACGACTTGATCGGAAATGCAGAAGCACTAAACGAAGGTGGGAACGTTGAGTCGATTGAAATAGATATTAAGTATACGAATGTTGCGTGGAGCGGAATTGATGCAAAGTGATGTCTCAAAGGCTTAAATGCAGTCGTTTGACAGAGTGACTGATTTTTGTCATGGTCGAGGACTGAAACTGTTGGATCAGTCATTTAGGAGCCCAACAGTTCAAGAAGACGAGCTGAAAAGGCAGCCAACTTCAAGTACTCCGATCTGATCGCAACCGGACTGCATAACCTAATCAGGCGGCGCCCTTGCTGAGTAATCAACTAAGGTCTGCGCCTAAAAAGACCTTTCAACACTTTGACTACCTCAAGTATTCCCGCTAACATTCAAACCTCAGCTTTCGCTGCATTGTTCCAAGAAGGACGCGTCCTCAACTCGAAGCTCATTTCCTTTCACTTGCGTCTTCTATGACCAATGGCATGAGCAATTGTGCAGAGCATTTCGAAACGTTTAAAGTCAATTCTCCTAGTAGCCATGTTGCATGGGGCAATAGGCTAGAGATCACTGCAGAGATGGAAATAATCCCATCTCAGTGACACATGTCCACGGTTTGAAGGCTGAAAATAGCTCAATCTCGATAAGCTCCTGCACAATTTGCCATCAAGCTGTATTCAATAAGAACTCACTTAGGCCCGCCACAGTACCAGGTCATTTTCACTTAAGAGGAATATGCACGAAAATACGTTCGCAAAAACAAGCTATTCCATCTGCTATCAGTGTGCAATGATGAGCAGATGGTCCGTTATTTCCATTCATCCTCCCCACCAACGTTGGGCAGTGCTTGAATTCGCAGAGTGCCTAAAATTACCGACTTGTACTGCCGTTGCCAACAAACACTTTCGAATGAACGCCTTGAAGCACAGAAGACACGGGTGGGGCACTGAGCTGACGATTGGTTATTGTGACCTGCACAATTTCGATGCTGAGTAGAGACGTCCTGCGAGCATCACGTATGCAGTCGGTTCTATTCACGCAAGGAATCAAGTGCCGCGTTTCAGCCAAAGGACACTGTAAAGCTTAGAATTCCATCCTGTCATCTTCAAAGTAGACCACATTCGCCTTCCTCATTGCTTCGCAACGCATTAATCCTAGTTGCATTGACAAACGTGGTCTGGTTCATGTTAAAAATAAGAGGAAAATAAAAATTTTGGAAATAAAATGAGTAAAAGCAATTATTATTTGCCAAACATTTTTGGTCAAAAATCAACATGTAAAACCAAAAACAGTGGTGTTTAAATTTTGAGTGAGCATTTGCGGTGTTTTCGTATTTAATTGGAAGAAGCCGTTGTCAACACCAGGGTGTCAGTAGGTGGTGCCGAAACGAGAAATGTGTGAATGTAGAAATCACTCGGATCGGAGTCGAACGAAAGCAGACAGGGGTAAGTTGAGATTCAGTGGGACGCACTATCTTCACAACATAGCTTTGTAAGCACTGTGTGGAGGCCTTTTAATGAGTGTGTTGATTATAATTTTGACATTATAGTCTATCGTGCTTTGGATGGTCAGGAAGATTTTGGAAGGAGCGACGGTCTAAGCAGTGGAAATGCCACACGAATACCTTTTGCAGAAGCTATGGTACATGATCAAGCAAAGAGAGATGTGCCCACTAATAGGGAATCAAGTCGGGGGCAGAACGTGCCTGAAACTCCAAATAGGGGTCTGGTCCACAGTCCACCGAATGTTGCTGATGTGGAAGATGGTGCTGTGATTGCTGATAATGTTGAGGATATTGCCAAATACGATTACGCCTACTACTTCGGGGACGACAGCACTTACTTGAATGTAAGGCGCTTAATTCTGTCTTTGCTCATTGCTGGAATCCTTGCTCTTAAGACCTCCATTTTCGAGGGGCCTTATGAAAAGTACCTTGCATTCTTACGATTTTTCGGCAATTAAATCAAAATGGAAAAGTACGACGAGGTTGTTGATTGGGATTCGGGTCAGGTGGTAGTTCTCAAAATGATGGATCTGTGTTGATTAAAGCCCACACGTTTGGACCCAATCTTGAGGGTTTGGTTGAGATATACTGAATTTCGAAATCCCCATCGTCCACAAAAGTGGTCTGCCTCATTGGCCTCGGTTTCGATTTCGCTGTCTAGCATTTGAACGCGAGAAAACTGGCGTTGAGTTTGTGGTAGCCACTGCACCACTACCTTGAGTTGACGGGTGTTCAGTTGTCGAGCAGCGTTCGTCAGTGCGACCTGGCTTAACAACCTGGTGCGATCACTAAAAGTGATATGAGATCAACCGGAGGGCGCGCTCACACACACCAGCTCTGCGACTTTAACTTGATGAAGGTGATTTAGTCGCGACACAATCGAACTTGCTCTATTGGTACCAAAGCTACTAAAGTGGGACATTCTATGTCTCCATGTTCGTTTTGTTTCTTGCAACACGTTTTGTTTCTTTGAACACGCCAGTTAAGCCTGAAAGTTGTGCGAAACGGCTATGAGTACAAACATTCCTTTCTATGATGCTATCCACTGTAACATGAGCCTAACGGAATGAGGGAGAGGAGGGTGATTTGGGGGATGGTTGTGAAACGAGCTTCCTAATTGTCGTTTTAAGCAACCAACGTTTTCAGAGCTGTTGTTATCGTTCTAGCATTTTGGCATTCAGCAATGGGATTCTCAATGATATTTTGTCGTTACATTTAAATACCTTTCACCATCAGCCATTTGTCTTTCACCATCGGCGTGTTGAACCAGGTTCCCTTCAAGTTGTCAACCACGCACGCTGCATAGCCATTGAAATGTCTACAACGCACGTGACGAACGCTACTGCTTTTATGTTCAGCTTCACCTCCAGTGGGCAGTAAAACCCTCAGTCGCAAAGAACAGATTATCGTAGTGAATTCAGGGCATTACCATATTAGCATTTAAGTGATTTTCATCTCAGTGACGTGTTTGTACATAATTCTTGTTTGTGGTGAACTTTCAGGTCTCATTTAGCAACAAAACCATTGTAGAACCAACCAATAATTAATTAATAAATTAGTTGATTAAGAAAGTAGCTGTTGACCACCCTTCAACGTGTTAGCACTCTGACCCCTTCCAACATTAACACACCGATCTCACTAATGCCTACCAGCTGAGCCTAAACGTGAACCGGCATCAACTTGAAATACCTCTGAGACATGCGGATTAAATTTGGCCGTGATCGCTGCCACTTGAGGTCCGACACGCAGTCGGTCGAGCGCGATAAAACAGTTGACATGAACACAGAGTTGCTATTCTCACTCACCTTCTCTGCCATTTGGGGCAGATAATGTGAATGCCCTGAAAAAAAATCTGACACGAAATAAAACAACTTACTAACGGTGTGGCTTTGAGAAGGTCAAACACCCTAGTTCGGTTTATACTAGAGTTCGTGTATACGTACTAACCAAATTTGAATGATTTTTAATAAATTTTTTGAGCAGAAGTTTTTTAAACTGCTAGAATTGTACAAAGTTTCGTTTCTAGTGATGGTGCTTAACATTCTTGCCAAGATCATATTTTAAATGATACTTTCAGTTTTGTATCTCGGCTGTTAATTAAGTTTTCAAGGATTCACCAAACTTCATCACCATCGCTTTTATCATTCACTTTTCCACATCAAAATTCTCTAATTATTCCGTGGCTCTAGGATGAGTTTATATCTTTCATAAAGTGCTGCTTGAGCAGTCGCTTTCGAATTTAGACAGACAAGCAGGCAGTAACCAAAGGGTACAGCGCTCGAAGTTGTTTGAACTTCCAATGTAGCTGTCGGAGTTGAACTGTGTGCTCCTTCCTTCGCAGTAGGTTCAGTTATAAGTTATTTGTCAATAAAGATATTTTAGAGAAAATGATAGCAAACATGCCATTTCAACCAAAGTGGAATTATAGCGAAAGCTGTCTAAATCAAGCAGTTCGTACAAATCGCTTGCGTAAAACATTCAGGTCAACATCGTTATCTGACCTGATAATATACCTCTAATAAACATGTGGTAATATTTACATGCATAGGCAGTATAGGTATGCAGACCATATATACGAATGCTCTAAGGACTGCATTATCATCTGCACTGAGATGATGAAGCAGAGACCCGCGGATGAAACCCAGCCCATCGGAAATAAAATACGTCGGTTGTGATTTAGTCTGTCAGTGATGGCGTTTGGAAGTCGATGAGTACTGTAGTACTGAAATAGTCTGGCTCGCCGTATCCTTGTTGTCTCCCCTCTCTCCTTGCCAACTCGTAGACATCAAAGAAATGAAAAGTAAAATTTAGAGCAGAGCAATCCTACCTCTCAACCTCTTCGTGGTGACAACCGGTAACCCCAGGGACAACTGTGAGGGCCAATGAGAGGGGCGGCCAAATAGGGCTAATCACCCACCGGAGGTTTAAAATTAAATTATGCCAGCAGAAGTACAACTTTGCACAGCCTGGTAAACGAAACACGACGCAAATAACTGGATTCATGGTTTCAAACTGGACTGTAGAAAGCGTATGCATATAGCAATGAATGGAATCGCCGCCAGAAAGTTTAAAATACTTCTGGAGGAGGTACGAAGGTTGTCTGCCCTTAAGAGCGTCGAGGACGGACGAGGTACCACTACGAAGTTGAACTGCAACCTATACGACGAAACTAAGCCAGAGAAGCGACTAGAGAACCGAGAATGTCGATAAATGCCTTAACTGTTTTCTATGTTAACTTTTATGTGCTGTCTGTTGCAAAAGCTCTTGTACTTCTGCTGTACCCCCAATGAGTCTGTGAGACTTGTCCCAATGGGCATGAAGTAATTGAAAAAAGAGCCAAGTACTGAAAAATTTCACCTCTAAGTTTAGTGGGATGCTTCAGCTCACCGAAGGTTAACATCCTTGCTATTATACCGTGATGCCCTAGTTCTGATAGTGTACGCATTTCAGGTTGACCGATTGTATTTTATGCAGAAATGCTTCATAATAGTGAACAGGTGATCTCGCCAACTACAATGAACATGTTTGTCATGGTGATATATAGAATTATCGGCATTGACCTATCTCCACAGTGTCAATTGAATGTTTTAGCACCATGAGGGGTTCTGCGGCGATTGTTTGGGTCTCCTCTACTTGATTTCCTTTCAGTTCATTGTTGCCTCTCCATTCGACGAAGGCCTTAAATTCAAGAGGATAGCTATCATCATCAAAACCGAAGGGCACGACTGGAAGTTGAGATACCTGAATTTCCGGAGACCGGAGAAATGGTAAGTTTGGCGAAATTGTTTAACAAGTGACTCATTGCATACGTTCAAGACCAGAAATATTGACTAACAGACGGCTTTAAGAATTTCTTTTCTTCGAATTCAGTAGTAGTTCGTCGTAAACCTCATTATTTTAAGCTATTCATTTGGGCAACCAAAATGAATCAGGTTCGAACTTTATCTGCTGCTGGCAGTTTTTTCCAAAATTATAACTTTTTGACATCGAAAGTGTTTTCTTCAGCACAGGCGATTCAATACATTCACCGCAGCATGCACAAATGCGCATGCACATCTTCATTAACTACTTCAATTGGCAATTATGATAGATTTGGTTCAGCCATTACCATTCATTTGGGAATTAGACTAAAACTGGTCATAGCAGTTCTTGTGATGAAAGAAGCGACGTGCTTGACCCTACAAGCACCTAACTGACATGGTCGAAATCACTTTGCCCCACTACCTAAAGGTTCATAAATTTGGCCTGTATCTATAAGATCACTCAACATATCCATTCCTTCCATCTAATTAGCTTAGAAGACGAAACTAGCAGCATTAAACTAACAGCTTAACAGTATTGAGACAACCGATTTGGTGGGGAAAGAAGGTAGGGACGTATGGAACCAGGCTCCTTTGGTGACTAAATCTTAGAGGACTTACACGGTCAAACAGCTTCATGCACAAAATTATCAGTGCAAAACTAAAGTGCTACTCTTAGTTTAGCTAGTAACCATCGAATGATAACTTGGCAGTCTTTTTAGTTTCAATTGTTCAGCAGGAAAGAACGTGCTCCATATAAAGCTTAGTGATGACAAGCAACCGATGAGATAGTGGCGTTACTCAGACTCCTAGATTATTTATTTGTACATTCATGTTTTAGATGCACACATGAATTTATTTTGGAAACTATATTCTCTTTACGTTTACACTGATTTGATTAATGTTTTATTTTCGAGTCTACATAACTCTCCATAAATTGTTATATTTTATAACTTCGAAAGATGTATAATGTGAAATCGCTGTGAGTAGGTTCTTCCACGATGATCATGACATGAATCAGACGACAATATCAGTTACAGTTTCCTCACATAAATTATACCACTGATAGTATTTGATCATTTCAAACAAATATGTCACTTTATATTGCCTGTAAGATTGAAGTGAACTATGGAGGTTTAATATTTGTGATTCGAAACTGCACCCATGCTCTCAATCCTTCAAATATCTACCGATTAACTCACGTAGGTATCTGTCAATAGTCAAAAATGTATTTTAGCGCGTCCATTCATGTTGTCTTGCGGATTTCGAAAGTGTTAGAATTTCGCCAATGCCGGTTCTAACTGGTCTGTGCGTATCTGCTCGTTGCTGCCAACCGTATCCCTTTGGAGTTTTCTGCAAATTTAATACGATACGGGTCCTTTCGATTTCAAGTCTAGCCAGTTAAATCGTGTTGGACAATCTGGACGTAAGAGCGAATAGAACCCGCGACGCTAATTTCATTCATTAAATACTCAGTTTAACATTTGTCATATACTGTTTTGCCGAAATTCCGCATAACGCAGAACCATTTGCGTCATCCAGAATGCACCACTCAGGAAGTTCCAGCGGACAGGTCACATTGAAACCGCAAATAGCCCTTGATCCTATTCGCTAATCTGTTGACTTCCCAAGAACTTGCCCATAACACAAAAGGACTGGCAGTGTATTTAATATAAAGTTATAATTTAGTCAAGGGTCATTTTTTTATTTTTTATTCATCCCCACCCTCTAGGGCGAGTCCCAAGGACTTATTGGGGGTACAACAGAAATACAATAAAGTTACATATTATAGCATAGAAAGAGTCATTTGACGTTTTTCGGCTCGCTGGTCTTTTCTCGGCATGGCTCTTTGGCGCAATAACATTCATTCTTGTGCTGCATCTCATGGAGTACCTGGGATAGAGTTCTTCCCAGCCGTGATTGAGCAGCTGTGTATTTCATCCTGCCTGAGAGACTTTTTGTTGCTTCCCATCTTCCACTCTATCGTTTTTCTCATTCGTATTCAGCTTTTCTGCTTTTTCATTCTGATTCTTTCCTATTCTCTGTTGGTTTCGCCCTTTCTCCGATTTCGACCGAAGGGTGACAGTTCCTAATATGTCTTTCTAGCCACCCTTGAGTTTTGTATCTTTTACGGCAGTCTGTAAGAGAGGACTCTAGTCTATGGTCCAATGTCTGTTCGCATTCGCACATCCCCATTCTGGCGAAGGATCTTTGATAATACTTTTGCTGCGTCTGTCGACTAAACTAATCGGTCCAATTTGTACTGGTGATTGGCACCTTGCTCTTCATATAATGCGATTATCCTCTATCCTCAGTGGTGGGGCCCCATTATCTTCGCTGATACTACTAGGTCGATGGCTGCATTTGCTTCAATACCAGCATCAATCAAGACTTTGTTATCAGTCTTTTGTAAAAACAATCAAAAGTTTGGTTCATAACATCGGATAATCAATGTATGTGAATGCATTATCATTGTCGAAGCCTTTTGATCATCATTATTCTCCTTTCAAGAAAAAAACCTGATGTTTTTTTAGTTTAGCGATGCCGCCAAAACTATGGCGAAATTTGAGTTAGCGTGGATGTCTTTTTTCACGAATAACGTGCTTAAATGTGTAGCACTTAAACTCATATATTTCGGTGTGCCGTCGGAAATTCAACAGCTAAGTACTTTGAAATACATTGACTAAGCTTAATGGGGATTTTGACTAACAAGTGCAAAGAGATATCTTAAAATAGTTTGGTCTTATGGCTTGAAAGTCAGCTCAGAGGCAATGGAAGCACTTAACATGGCCGTCAGGCATTATCATCATTCAATATTAACCGAAAATTTAAAAATTACAAATTTTATTTAAACTGCTCTAGGTGCTCGCGAGACTATCACTGAGCAGGACTACTGACGAAGAACATGGAAATCACTTGGATTGCTGTAAAGAGATCAACAGAGAGAGAGCACACTTACTGTTTGTACCATGAGCAAAAACTTGGGTAAATCATTCAGCAACTTTTGTGAGCGCCGACCTAGTGGCTAGGCGAAGCCTCTCTAATCCTCCCCCTTGATATCAACGCCTTCTTACTTCGAAAACGCAATGGATACAAAGAAGTCGTAATCTTCTTTTGAACAGAATTTCAAACACTCAGAGATTGCGAAAAAGATTTTAGCGTAGAGAGTTAAGTGTTGTGATTTGCATGCTACACCAATAGCTATTCTTTGAAGTGTAAACGTTGTCTGTAACAACGCATCTCTTGATGAGCAATTCACCTGTTATTTGCGTAAATTTAAACACGAGTGCTCCTGTTAAGAGTTAGTTATTTAATTTGCTAAAAGTAGTAACAATGATTGCTTTAAGAAGTTAAGAAAAATAAAGTTTGAAAAGCGAGGTCTGCAGTATGGTTAGTACGTATACACGAACTCTAGTATAAACCGAACTAGGGTGTTTGACCTTCTCAAAGCCACACCGTTAGTAAGTTGTTTTATTTCGTGTCAGATTTTTTTTCAGGGCATTCACATTATCTGCCCCAAATGGCAGAGAAGGTGAGTGAGAATAGCAACTCTGTGTTCATGTCAACTGTTTTATCGCGCTCGACCGACTGCGTGTCGGACCTCAAGTGGCAGCGATCACGGCCAAATTTAATCCGCATGTCTCAGAGGTATTTCAAGTTGATGCCGGTTCACGTTTAGGCTCAGCTGGTAGGCATTAGTGAGATCGGTGTGTTAATGTTGGAAGGGGTCAGAGTGCTAACACGTTGAAGGGTGGTCAACAGCTACTTTCTTAATCAACTAATTTATTAATTAATTATTGGTTGGTTCTACAATGGTTTTGTTGCTAAATGAGACCTGAAAGTTCACCACAAACAAGAATTATGTACAAACACGTCACTGAGATGAAAATCACTTAAATGCTAATATGGTAATGCCCTGAATTCACTACGATAATCTGTTCTTTGCGACTGAGGGTTTTACTGCCCACTGGAGGTGAAGCTGAACATAAAAGCAGTAGCGTTCGTCACGTGCGTTGTAGACATTTCAATGGCTATGCAGCGTGCGTGGTTGACAACTTGAAGGGAACCTGGTTCAACACGCCGATGGTGAAAGACAAATGGCTGATGGTGAAAGGTATTTAAATGTAACGACAAAATATCATTGAGAATCCCATTGCTGAATGCCAAAATGCTAGAACGATAACAACAGCTCTGAAAACGTTGGTTGCTTAAAACGACAATTAGGAAGCTCGTTTCACAACCATCCCCCAAATCACCCTCCTCTCCCTCATTCCGTTAGGCTCATGTTACAGTGGATAGCATCATAGAAAGGAATGTTTGTACTCATAGCCGTTTCGCACAACTTTCAGGCTTAACTGGCGTGTTCAAAGAAACAAAACGTGTTGCAAGAAACAAAACGAACATGGAGACATAGAATGTCCCACTTTAGTAGCTTTGGTACCAATAGAGCAAGTTCGATTGTGTCGCGACTAAATCACCTTCATCAAGTTAAAGTCGCAGAGCTGGTGTGTGTGAGCGCGCCCTCCGGTTGATCTCATATCACTTTTAGTGATCGCACCAGGTTGTTAAGCCAGGTCGCACTGACGAACGCTGCTCGACAACTGAACACCCGTCAACTCAAGGTAGTGGTGCAGTGGCTACCACAAACTCAACGCCAGTTTTCTCGCGTTCAAATGCTAGACAGCGAAATCGAAACCGAGGCCAATGAGGCAGACCACTTTTGTGGACGATGGGGATTTCGAAATTCAGTATATCTCAACCAAACCCTCAAGATTGGGTCCAAACGTGTGGGCTTTAATCAACACAGATCCATCATTTTGAGAACTACCACCTGACCCGAATCCCAATCAACAACCTCGTCGTACTTTTCCATTTTGATTTAATTGCCGAAAAATCGTAAGAATGCAAGGTACTTTTCATAAGGCCCCTCGAAAATGGAGGTCTTAAGAGCAAGGATTCCAGCAATGAGCAAAGACAGAATTAAGCGCCTTACATTCAAGTAAGTGCTGTCGTCCCCGAAGTAGTAGGCGTAATCGTATTTGGCAATATCCTCAACATTATCAGCAATCACAGCACCATCTTCCACATCAGCAACATTCGGTGGACTGTGGACCAGACCCCTATTTGGAGTTTCAGGCACGTTCTGCCCCCGACTTGATTCCCTATTAGTGGGCACATCTCTCTTTGCTTGATCATGTACCATAGCTTCTGCAAAAGGTATTCGTGTGGCATTTCCACTGCTTAGACCGTCGCTCCTTCCAAAATCTTCCTGACCATCCAAAGCACGATAGACTATAATGTCAAAATTATAATCAACACACTCATTAAAAGGCCTCCACACAGTGCTTACAAAGCTATGTTGTGAAGATAGTGCGTCCCACTGAATCTCAACTTACCCCTGTCTGCTTTCGTTCGACTCCGATCCGAGTGATTTCTACATTCACACATTTCTCGTTTCGGCACCACCTACTGACACCCTGGTGTTGACAACGGCTTCTTCCAATTAAATACGAAAACACCGCAAATGCTCACTCAAAATTTAAACACCACTGTTTTTGGTTTTACATGTTGATTTTTGACCAAAAATGTTTGGCAAATAATAATTGCTTTTACTCATTTTATTTCCAAAATTTTTATTTTCCTCTTATTTTTAACATGAACCAGACCACGTTTGTCAATGCAACTAGGATTAATGCGTTGCGAAGCAATGAGGAAGGCGAATGTGGTCTACTTTGAAGATGACAGGATGGAATTCTAAGCTTTACAGTGTCCTTTGGCTGAAACGCGGCACTTGATTCCTTGCGTGAATAGAACCGACTGCATACGTGATGCTCGCAGGACGTCTCTACTCAGCATCGAAATTGTGCAGGTCACAATAACCAATCGTCAGCTCAGTGCCCCACCCGTGTCTTCTGTGCTTCAAGGCGTTCATTCGAAAGTGTTTGTTGGCAACGGCAGTACAAGTCGGTAATTTTAGGCACTCTGCGAATTCAAGCACTGCCCAACGTTGGTGGGGAGGATGAATGGAAATAACGGACCATCTGCTCATCATTGCACACTGATAGCAGATGGAATAGCTTGTTTTTGCGAACGTATTTTCGTGCATATTCCTCTTAAGTGAAAATGACCTGGTACTGTGGCGGGCCTAAGTGAGTTCTTATTGAATACAGCTTGATGGCAAATTGTGCAGGAGCTTATCGAGATTGAGCTATTTTCAGCCTTCAAACCGTGGACATGTGTCACTGAGATGGGATTATTTCCATCTCTGCAGTGATCTCTAGCCTATTGCCCCATGCAACATGGCTACTAGGAGAATTGACTTTAAACGTTTCGAAATGCTCTGCACAATTGCTCATGCCATTGGTCATAGAAGACGCAAGTGAAAGGAAATGAGCTTCGAGTTGAGGACGCGTCCTTCTTGGAACAATGCAGCGAAAGCTGAGGTTTGAATGTTAGCGGGAATACTTGAGGTAGTCAAAGTGTTGAAAGGTCTTTTTAGGCGCAGACCTTAGTTGATTACTCAGCAAGGGCGCCGCCTGATTAGGTTATGCAGTCCGGTTGCGATCAGATCGGAGTACTTGAAGTTGGCTGCCTTTTCAGCTCGTCTTCTTGAACTGTTGGGCTCCTAAATGACTGATCCAACAGTTTCAGTCCTCGACCATGACAAAAATCAGTCACTCTGTCAAACGACTGCATTTAAGCCTTTGAGACATCACTTTGCATCAATTCCGCTCCACGCAACATTCGTATACTTAATATCTATTTCAATCGACTCAACGTTCCCACCTTCGTTTAGTGCTTCTGCATTTCCGATCAAGTCGTGGAACTCAAAAGAATATTTTCAAGGTAAATTTATTGAACAGATTGAATGCAGCCTTACAAGTCCTTTAAGTTCTGTGGATCTCTTCGTCTAAAAAGGAGAATTCGAAGGCATAAACAATTCTAGACATTTTTTTGCAAGTAGACATGAGGTTTATTCTGATGAGCTCTAAATGCAGATGTGATTATTATGTGTGGGACTTTTGAAGCGAATTCATTCAATGAGATGATCTTGGCCGAAAATGATGCACATCAAATGTGTCCATTATCGCCAAGCACTTCCAAACTCTGCTGGAATGGCAGTAGGTGGAATAGACTTGAGTATGGCTAAAAATTTATCTGCAGGAGTAAGGTTTTGGCGCATGTGGTCTTGGAGGACACAACACCTACATGGATTTCACAGTTCACAACAGGCCTTTTCAGTGTGAATCGGTGAGGGCGTCAAGTTAGCTAACTTGTGTGTTGAATCGTGCTGCTTGTCACACACAAAAGGCGTGAATAGGGAAAATGTGAAAAGTTCAAATGAAATTGCGTACGGTGATCAGAAATGTTATAGACGTGAGTGCGACTGAATTGCGGCGAGGTGAGCCAGGCCTTGGTGCGAGTCCAGCAAGAATCTTCACTGACTATCACTTCGTAAACGATGGAGGCCGACAAGCATCCGATGAGTGGCCCAACTAAATAAGGCTATACAATATAATGGAGGTGAGTAAATAGGTTTGAGAAAATGATCGGAGGTGGCTGTAACATGCGCTGACTCTCAACACTTGCAGTTATTGCCATCAACAAAGCGTAATAGAAGTACGTAGGTGGTGAACAAATGTAAATGGTTGTGAATGGGCCTGAGTGATCTTTCACTTTTACCTTTGCCTGTATGCGTGGCCATACAAAACACAACTAGTTGAGCTCCACATCTTGTGTGTGAATCGGATGTTGGTAGCTTATGCTAAGAAGTAAATAAGACCAGCTTATTGGGGGTGCTCCCGTGGGGTGCACGAATTTACGAGTCAGGAAATCTCGTCGCATTAACGTGACGACGATTAGTGGGCGCCTTCAAGGCAACATCGCACTTGGGCTCCAGATGAGCGTCATGTCTTATGAACGTCTAGCAAATTAGCCACAGTGATAATTTCTCGAATGGTTCAAATGATGCATGAATCAAGTGAACTGTTGCGATGGTAGTATGGGAGAAATTTGGCATCTTTTAAAGGAAAATCAAAGTTATTCGCAGGCACTTACCCAGACATTGTTAAAATTACAGTGGAGTATTGCACTTTTTCTCTGGGTACTACTCGCATGTAAATTGCCAGTCTTCAAGTAAAATCAGTATCATGCCGCTGTAAACTCCTCACTGCTACAGTCCTCTCGGAGATAGAAACTATTTGCATGCAGAATGTTTGTCACCATAATTAGCTAGATTTGCCTAAACGCCACGGTAACTATGCAGTGCTTGTTAAGTGATCATTTTTCAAATATATGAACGGTACAATCGCCAGCTACAAATAAAGGCTGACGACGAATGGGACAGCTCTACAGTGGAGAATCACACGAACGGACTACTCTCGACTCGCATTGGTCTGAAGAGCCATTTTTACATCCTCCTACTTTGGAAACGATACCTGGTGGAAAAGTGAGGCCGCGAATCACGCATTTACGAAGCCAAAGTGAGATTCTTAGGGCTGAAAAGATGGCTGTCTTGGACTGGATATGTCAGAATTGGATATTGTAACTTGGTTCCCACGTGAATTCGAAGAATCCAAAATTGCAGCCACCACCACTGGCCACAAACAGACTCAGTTATTGCCGGTCTGTCTTACGACCGTCTATCCTTGGCTGACCAATAACTGAAGTTAAGCTACAGAAAATAAGCAGGTGAAGACTGGCTTTTGCTCTGACTCTCCGAAAAACATGGAAAATATTCACTTCTAAATCTGAAAATGTTATTTTTAGTACGACAGACACCCGTGAGCGTTAACTGTTACGATGGGAAATCTGCGAAATTGGAATTAAATGGAGTACAGGGGTTGGAGAAGCGTGTGTAAACAGATGGAAGACGAAAACGAATACCAAGAACGGTTCATTGGTCCTGTGAGATGATCTGTTAAAGCCCCATTGCGTTTGCGTGGACCGTTAATAGTGAAATAAACGGATCTTTTTGGGTGGAGGACAGTTAGATTCAATTATTTGGAGTGGTTTCAGGGCAGTCTTTTTTAAGAATGCCAAAATCTGAGGCGCAGTATGATAAGAATGCTCGAGTCTGAAACGGCGCCATGAAATTAAATGAGATCGTGCCTTTGTTGAAAATAACTCCGAACAATTGCGATTATGATGGTGAAAGCTTCTATCTAAGTTCAAATTTGACTGCACAATGCGCCATTGGCGAGTTGCATAAGTATTACCGATTTGTGAATTAACCTGCTGAACATCCAAATAACGAGGATCCAAAACTCTGAAATTTTTGAGTTTCATTCGACAGAGCATAAGAAGTGAGAGAAAACAGAAGACCTTTCTCTTAGCAGGAAAGGTATTTAGACTTAGTTAGGAGTTATTTTGAAACAGACTTCTAAGTTGTCCGTCGTGCATTTAAAAGGGAAAATGATAGGTCCATTCAAAATTCAATACAAGGTGCTCAATTACAATCCCCCAGGCGTCATCTTTACAAATATCGAGACTCTGTTACTACCTCTACCCTTGGACTTATTTGACATAAGCCTTACCATTTCGTCGTGAATTTTTTAAGAACAAAAAACTACGCTTTTTCTCACTTCTTTATTGACTAGAAGAGATTTAGCATTCTCCTTGACACAGCAGAGTTCATTCACTTCCAATTACAGCCACGAGCATGTGTTTCCAACTCTAGTTGATTGTCATCTTTCAACTGCCATCGCCATCGCTACGAAACGGCAAACGCTAAATTACAATTTGTTTATGCTGATGTGTTAACTGCATAGTGCCAAGCTGTGACCCTGCTTTCTGCAAAGTTCGTATTGCTATTGCCACCGACTCCCTTGTTGTCGAACGATTTGGTATGGCACCAGCTGAGAAGAATCTGCAATGTTTGTTTACCATGCTGATAAACGAATGAAAGCTGCGGTATCTACTTATTGTTCTACATGTCTGAATTAATAAGACACACTTTGAATTTTATGTAAAAACAATGAAATATGGTAGAATTATTAAATTTAAATAAATGAAATGACAAGAAGATCCATTCGCCTCAGCTCTTGAGGTATGAAAGTTTTCTATTAAGGCCTGTGTTTGCAAAATAAATCACCCAAATCCGTCTTAATTTTCCTGCTACCAGCTTGTTAAATTATAATTCATTAATTTTATCTATTTCAAATTCTAATCATGATCGATTCGATTTTGATCAAGATTAATCCCCTTCGTCCATTATGATAAGCCGCGTCCTTCGACATTTTGATTGTTATCAAGCCTATCGTCCTTGTACTGGAAGGTGTTAGTAAATCGCCAGCTGGTTCGGAAAGTTTGAAAATAATTCAGATGGAGTTCGAACCGCGTTATAGCTCTGAAGGTGCTTGGCACTTTAGATGCTATGAGAAATATATTTTAATAAATTAATCCCATAATATTTAAAAAAATTACATTCGTGAACATTTATCAATTATAATGCATAGATTGCTGCTCGACCGTTCGTTACGGGGAAGTCAAATATTCGACAAGAGAGATCGGAGCTGATACGACGGAACTAAATAAATTCATGAAATAGTACAAAATTGGTACAAAGCTATTAGTCCGAAAAGCCATTGACTGCAGTAAAAGAAACGGACAGGCATACTAGGTGGGCTGGTCCTTGCCGGTCTATAAATGGCGATAATCAAAGCGAACTTGAACATAATCCGCCAGGAATTTGAGATTTCAGAGGTAGGATCACAAAAAAAAGGACACCGAGATGAATAGCGTGGACATTTCAATCAACTTTCATTTGAGTTCTACTTAACTAAGGTTGTACTTTTAAGAACAGTATGAATCTACTAGTTCTTTGTGTGAAAAGTACATCTGATAGAACTTACAATAATCTAGACTTTAATCACTGATAATGGCATCCAGTTGGTTTAGATCCGTGGATGAAAGGATTTCCATATTCAGATCCCAGCTGAGCAGAGGAGAATCTGAAAATAGATTTGAGCAACCAATTTCCTTATTTTGCATTCGGAAATTGCCAACTCTGCTGTAAGTTCACGATCGCTGTGTTCTCCACCCGATTATGTCACCTACACCTACGTTTGAAGTTCATGTGCTATCGAGTTGTATACTCATTACGCCCATTATTATACTTCCGAAAATCACAAGTGTATCCTTTTTAATTTACTATTTTCTCAGCACTTCTTAACATTACTAGTCAAATCTTTTGTTTAAGGGAAAGTTTTCCAACCATCATGTTGGAAAGAGGAAATAATTGAATCAGTTACTCCCTGATTATAATACTTACATATCGTCTTCCTTCCAAAACCAATATTTTAACTGCGTAGGTTGTCATTCCAATCGGCGGATGCATGACGATGGATTTCAAACCGGTATCACCTAATGAGACTGACACAGATTATCCCTGTGCCATCAGCTCAAGTTCTAAATACGTACTTTTGAAGCTACAAGCAAGATGCGATTATCGCTTGTAAAATTAGCTGATAACTGCGAAAAAATGAAATATAGACCAAGGCACGGACGAACAAACCTTAAATACAAAAATTCCGGTGAAATCTACCAAAACACGTAGAATGCAAGAAGTCAAACATTCAAGGACTTTGGAAATTATCAATCGCAAAATCGTCAGTGAATTGTAATAAAAGGTATTTTGATCAGAGCAGTACCAACAGAAAGGACACGTGCTTAAACGACTTCAGAGACCTATTAGGAGTAAGTTGTCTGTTCTAAATTCCATGAAGTTTGAAAATCGGACCAGAATTTTCAGCACAGTTTTCAAATTTAATCTAACGAAAATCTAAATACACCCTGCTTATTCGATAAGTACCACCAAAGCTTATTTCGAAAATGGCTTAACAGTCACGGGAATCTACAAATGGTCTTTTAAATGATTACTACCCGTAAAACCGTGAAATCAAACGATAGTTGTGTCAGAAGTTAGACTCCAGTCTTTTCAAAAATCTTATGGTCTTGCTAGTCAGCTGGTTAGCATGAGAAATGTACAACTTAATCCTCAATGTAAGTGATTTCCATCATCCTAGAAACCTCATGAAATACCGAATCCTGTGGAATGAAAGAGAACTTTAAGATGGTACAACAAAGTGGATAAACGGTGTTCACTCGAGCTTGCTTGGAGCTTGTTCCACATCTCTGCCTCAAGCAGGAATCTCGCCTACCCAAACATCCAAGAGCTTCCACGACCTCAATACAAGGGCAAACCAATCTCGAGGGTACCGGCATTGATGTGGGATTTATTTATTTCAAGCCTTTCCCTGTGCTAATATTATCTCCTAACTGCAACCAATATCCGCTCTAATCTCAGGAGACTGTTCTCATGATGCTGAAGGTTTCCTTCACAACCCCAATCCAATCCAATCCAATATTCATAGTCAGTATTTACGAATTTTTTGTACGAAATACCTTTGCGTTGCCCGTACTTTGCTTTTCAAGGTCTAATGCCACTCTTCTATTACAGTTGCTGTATGATCCTTCGCTTGATGAATTAGAAGACAACTTCGTATCACACTTGCTGCGATGTCCCATTTCAAGTTGTAGACTTTTTCAGGATATTCCTCACTAGCAGGCTACCACTAATGGCCAGTCCTACGTTTCCACAAGTGTACGAACCAATTCCGAGACAACAGCCATTTTTCGATACGACGCCTCAAACAAAAATGAGACCAATGTGGCGCGGCCATTTCTTGGTGAATTAATCGAAGCAGGTGGTAGTGACGCGCAGAGCTAACTTGATTAATCTCCGACCTTACGCTTGGTCCAGATCAATGTTTCTTAGTTATAGCCCATTCATCAAAGTAAAGGGAATCGTGCGGCCACTGCTCCAGAACCTGGCCATCGACCAGCATGCTACCACTTCCGGTCGGTTTGCACAAAAAATCTTGCATATGTAAGCTAGCATGAATTCAGCAAATAACCTACCTAGATCGGCGATTCGTTTCATTTAATTGGTAACACGAAACCCTAGCATTTAGAACTGATTGTCCAGCGACCGAAAATTTACGGCTTTTTGAAACGCATTATTTGTATCTCTTCTATGCGACATCGGGGGAAAAGCAGATGTAAAATATTTTGCTTAATAGTGCTATTACTACGCATTCCTGAATCATCAAACACTCACTACCCGTGCCTGAACTACCGACCAGCTAACACAGGAGTATATTGACAGAGAAAACTCCTTTTTACATAGCAAGTAGAGAAAGTAACAAGTAATTTAGAAATGGAAATCACATACATAGGGAGCTAAAACAGAAGGGATTCTTGCGCTACTGATGAATGTTGGTGAAAAGCCGAACTGTGAACAACATTCGTTTTTCCCTCTACTTAATCTTGTTTCAGTCCCTTAAATGTCCCCGTTTGGTTAGGCGAGTTTTTTCCTGATTTCATCGGCGTTGTGGTCAGTTCATGTTGATGTCGGCACATACGACGATGATAGTTCTGAGCCATCGCATTCACTAAGGAAATGACAAAAGCGAGCATTGCTACCGTGACTATTAATGACACAACGTTTTGTATCCAGCTTGTTTTCTAGAAAGTAGAGTAGAAATGGTAGAAAGGTGGTAGGGTTAAGCGAAAGTCTCAAATGGATACTTGAGTTAAAGTACGCATTGAACAAAATGGCACGTGTTTACTGACCAGCTAACGTGGTTGTGGGGTATGCTAAACTACATGTCATCATTTACCCACAGCTAACTTACGTCGATAGAGGTATTACAAATGAGGTCATTGTAAGATCTTACCGTATTAACAACTTTGTGTAAAAGTTTATCTTTTTGATGTTGAAGATATTCAATTAACGGCTTTTGAAGCTTCTCTCCAATTACTGGGAGTTTTCTAGTAATGAATAAATGAAGAATCAGTCAATAATAGGACTAAAAAGGTCAGTTGAGGTGTTAAGCCTAGCTTGCACAATAGAGTAACATCAAAGCCAAAATATTACAATAGAAGGAACAGTTCAACAATAGGACTTAAACGGGTAGATGAATTAAGAGAACATATGTTCATTTTCTATGCAGTCGAGAACAAATTGTAATTTTCGACCGGCAACAGCTTTTAACTGGGACTGGTAAGCTCGGAGTCATTTGAAGTGATCAACAGGCTAAGAAGAAATAACTCACCCCAAATAACGAACCATTATATCAATATGGTCCTCTGAGCTCATAGCGATAACAAAGAACATCTGAATGTGGGCCTTGACGATAGCCTTTCCAATCACAGTTGCTCCAAAGAAGGTAGAAAAAGGAACTAAGAAATGACCGCAGGTCATCCCTGCCAGATCAAACAGTGGATTGGGCACCTGAGGAAAGAGATCTGATAACATAGCCTTCACCACCAGGGTATTTTAAAAAAAAAGTTGGCTTACCGAAGCACAGAGAAGAATACCAATGAAACCGGCTCGTGTAACTAACCTCTGCAGTAATAGTTCAGCGCTTTGTAAAAGTGTGGGTTTAGGTTTTATTTGTTTGGGTGGTGAAAATTCAGAGTCAACGTCAGAGGATGTGGTGGAACTGGTAGGGGAAAGTTCAATTTCTTCGTCTTGAATCCTACCTGAAAGACGAGACGTGCGAGCCATGAAATAGGGCGGCAACTCGCCGATAGCAGTACCAAGGCCCTTAAAAAAAAGTGTTGGGGGAAATGAGGTAGCTTACCCAAAACACTGCCTCTGTCTGAACCTTGCGAACTATATTGTAGAAAGAAACATCTGAAATTACGCTTTCTGTGTTGGGACAGATAATTTGGTCTGGGTATGGTGGTTTAGGGAAATCGAGAGATTGACAAATGTAAGCACTCATGGTCACTTGAGCAATGAAAGGCCCCTAGAAAAGTTACGAAAGGAAAGTCGACTTACTAAGTACAAAACAAAAGTGTGTAGCCCAGAACCGAATCCGCAAGAAGATAGAAATCCCAAAAAACACCACCATGAATACCAAAGAAAACTTTTCTCAAGGTAAATAATCACCTAGAAAGCAAATATTAATAAAAGTGAGGTACTGCCTGGTGAGGGCCCGCAACACTTCGAAGAGAGTAGAATCCAATAAGAGCGAGCAATGAAAGACATGCTAAGACCTTATATCGAAGAATCTCACGGAACACGAGAGCAGTTTGATAACCACATTCAGCCGCAAAATAAAATGTAGTTGTCAGTGGTCTCCTCCATAGTCTCAAAGAATGACGCTCTTCGACCTCTGCCACAAGTTTCTTTTTGGATTCAAATGCAGTCTTTTGTGCCTTATTCATTGTGTTGAGAAGGCGCAAATCCTCAACTGTGCCGGCCACTAGGTATCAACACAACTACTGTACAGTGCAGAAGCGCATCAAAGGACCTTTGAAACACTAAATTGTGCGTCTGATTCGTTGAAACAATAAAGTCAATAACAATAGTCCAAAATATTAATACAAAGTGAAATGAATAAAATGATTCGAATTGCCGATCAAGTGTTCTTTGGTTAGTACAATCTAAGCGAGCAGAGTTCAGAACCTAGGCGTCGAGATACGGATTCTATCAAACTTATTTATAATCCTTTTTTAATTATATCTGTATTTAACTTAATATCAGACTTTCGCATACCTAAGTGCAATATAGAAGCAGGACAACTGATTTCCCAACAAGCAATTTTAATTAACTATTTAGACATCCTGAAGGATAGCTAAAATTAAAGTTTCATCATTGCCTGAAACCGTTTCTGACTCTTTCCATTGAACGGTATTCATGAAGAGTTCATGCATTTTTCCATTTTGTTCAAGACTAAAGTTTTTCACAATCATTCTGCATTCGCTCCCGCTATGAAAAAGGTTGGTTTTACTAGGAAATTTGAGCATTTTACAAAACCGTCTCTTCATTGTCAAGAAATTCGTCAATCGCATTCTGCAGTCGAATACTTATGCCAATAATTAGGACCTTGTTTATTTTGTGCGGATAATGGGTGAACTATTCTTTGTTTGAATAGCTTCAACCATTCGATTTTCAATTAAATTCTTCGACGTGGGAAACGAATGAGCTTAGTAAATTAGATACAGTGTAGCAGATAAACATTGACTTCGATGTCTATTTCGTCCCAAAAAAAATTGCAGTTGACTGAGTTCGAAAATCTACAAATAAGGTGAAAAATATCGACCGCATGAAATCGATGGCTTTGATAAAATGCAATTAAAAACAAGAGAATTCATTATGTTAGAGGGAAAATTTCCCCACACTCGAATTATGATACTATTAGGCGAGCTGAATTTCAATTTCTAACAAAAAACTGTTGGCTGCCAAAAAGGAATCCACATTGCATAACAGCTAGGGGAAAGTTAGTCTGCTTATCAATAGCTCTTTGAATGTCCGCAATTGAAAGAGTTCGTTTAAAATTTAATTTGAACAGTCTCTCATTTTAACCCAACTTACTTTTGACTAATCATGGTTATGATCCGCTTGAATAAGATTTTGATTTGACGACCAAAACAAACTTCTTTTAACAAAGACCGGATTAGCTTTTGATGGTCATAAATGTTCAAACGTAAATCGTTTTCGATTTTCATCACTTATTCCATTGCTGTTCCGTTTAATTTGCCCCGAAATCCTGTCGCTTTAAGTTAAACCGCTTGTTCCCTAGTTTATTTAATAAAACGCAAAATTTTTTATGAAGAAGACAAACTGTGCCATCAGAATACAAACTAAAGACAATGAAATAATTTTTCGAATTTTTTTCCGAATATTATTGAGTTTGAAATGGGTGTGATTCTTTCTGCGTTATAGTGAGCTATCTCCCGCACTGAAATTCGAACGTCTTTCTTCGTAAAAAGGTGTTTTGGTGTACCCTGTCCTTGCCTTATTCCAATTATGCCAACGAAACGAAAATTTAGCGCCAAATTTCCCACCGTAATTCGTATAAGCTCTTTATTCGTTATATTACAAGGCTCGTATTAAGAAAATAATGCAGCTGGATGACGAGATCGGAAAACTCTCTGCTACTGTTCCGCCTGTTGTTTGTATGTGGTCTAATTTCCCTTATTTTTTTTTCAGCTAGGGCATTGGAGTTATTTATTGAACAGCTACTAATAAAGGCTTATAATCTGACCATTTCTCGGAACTCCAAAACGATTTTGCCCATCTATCTGTACGCTTCCCATTTCAATTTATCTACTTTTGCAGCAAGGAGGTTATTGAGGAAGAAGAGGTTTTCGGATTTCTCAAACCGATCGTTTCTCACATTTCCTCACCAAAGGGAGCCGATGATTTGAAAGCACGAGCGAATCCCAGTGATCACGAGGGAAAACCAAAACCCCGCAATGGCCATAACTCCAGGAAAAGGAGAGTCAATGATTACCCCTCGGATAATATGCTTTCCGATGAATCCGGTCCTTCGAATCCCCCAAACAGGAACGGTCGCAGGAAGTACACGCGGAGGAAGAAAGACGACACGAATCGGGAGGCAGCTGATTTGTAACGGTATTTTCGCATAATGATAGTCATACATGTGAAACCCTAACTTTTCATTCAGCATGTGATGCGTACATATGTATACATATGTATTGTTTACTTTTTACACCCTAGGCGTGCTGCTGTGGGCCTGGACGCCGTCAACACCAAATGAAGTATGAAGGAATTCGTACACAAATGCATTTTAATATTCGTCAAAAGCACATGTCCTCAATACATATCCACTCGTCCTACCTCGTATTTTACGCAGTCCCTGAACTCGCGTTTTACTACATTAACTGTTTATAACCACCCGTTCGATGTTTGTACAGATTAAAGGAAATGTCGGATGTCGCTCTTTATCAAAGTAGATAGTTTGTGCTAACACGTCAATAAATCATCGGTAAAAATGCGTTTGTAGAAAAGAAATAAAAGGAGTAAAACGCATTAACCGCGACTGTGGAGGCGAGATCCGATTGTTAATCATCAAGAAAGTTATAGATTTCAAAACCGTGATGGAAAGAGTAGGAGCGCGATAAAGATAAAGGGTGATTTTTTTAGTAGAGAGTAATGCTCAAATGAGTGGTCGGGAGGAAACCTTGCCTTGAGCCGTCCGAGCTCACAACTGCCGTCCAACCTGACCCGTCATTGTCCTCTTCTAAGACGTAAAAGGCCTCTCCTGCTTTGCCCGAGATGCAACCCTGGTTGGTCCCTGTTAGCGATAAAGAGTGTTGGTACGTCCTAATGATAAATTATAAGTAGTTTGGGATTTTGAAAGCTTTTTGGGGTTACCTTCACAGTCATATTTAAGCGTAGCTTGGCCGACGTAATTGCCGAAACCTTCTTGAGTGGGCGATGTTGTGCCTTCCACATCAGAATCAAAGTCTTGACCTGATGAACTGTGAGGGAGTAAACATTCATTGATAGTCGTGGAAACAAACATGGATGGGGTTACATATTATGGAAGGGACTAAGTTGCAACTGTTACCAAGCAACCGCCAAACCAATGCAACAGGTGACTATCAAGTTGAACCACAGCAACCGAGCAAGAGCAAAGGCCGAGGTAAGGAGACTTACCTGACTGGACTGTAGATGAAGAAGGGATAAATTTAAATGATTTTTTCAGCCACTGGCTTTATTTTCGGACGAGCTGCAGGTGCTGCGAACTACAGGGCAGCTCGTACTTAAGACTCCTTTAGATTGGTAATTCCTGAACCTAATAGATTTCATTGTGCTAGCCTCCATATTTCAAGTTCCACGCTTAATTACGTAGGTCAATCGAGAAGCAATTGGCAGAATAATCAGGAAATGTAATTACGGGCTAATTTTAGTACCATACCACGTTTATCCATCCATGAAATTGAATCCAAGATAATAAAAGTTTGGGAGCGCAAATTACAGAACCATAACCGACGATAGTTTAAGGGCCTATGGAGGAACATTATGAGCAACAAGTTGGGAATTCATCACCGTAAAAAAATAGGTCTTATGTCCTCTGAATTGATTTAGCGGTACGAATGATAAGTTATGCGCCGATATTACCGAGATTCCTGTGACTGCGACTGTTGCTGCGACTGCGATTGCTGAAATGCAGTATGCAAAGTAAGAGCTTAATTTTCCCTAATATTCCCATTTTAGAAAATTATGGGAACTTAATACATACATTGTATATTGCATTTTATATTGCTTCCTATGTAGGCCACATTGGCTGAGGTATTCAAATAAGTTTACTACAACAAAGTGTGTTCTCGAATCTGTTAGTCCGAAGCCAACCAAATCCAGTCGCTTATTCGGTAACAGTTGGTTCACCAACTGAAGTCTCGATAGATAATAGGTTAAAGGTGAAAATAATACGTGCTCAGATCTAGAGCCCATTTTTTGCAAAGATCCAGGTCTTTGGGGCAAATCTGTAGGTCCGGAGATACCGTAGGGGTTCGTGCATTCCAGAGAGGTCTGAGCTTTCGTTAATGCTTGGTCACCACCCATTTGGTTGTAGCGCACCTAAAATGCAAAAAAGACAGGAGTAGCGTCACTCTTCTCCCCAAAGTAGACATATTGTTTACCGCTTTTTTAACCTGCCATGATTTAAAATTTTTCAATCGCAATTTTACGCATACTAGACTCTGGAGA
Source organism: Moniezia expansa (assembly GCA_019097775.1). Classification (NCBI taxonomy): domain Eukaryota; kingdom Metazoa; phylum Platyhelminthes; class Cestoda; order Cyclophyllidea; family Anoplocephalidae; genus Moniezia; species Moniezia expansa. The sequence goes on from JADFDV010000052.1 coordinate 3,285,002, forward strand.
TTTGAATGAAACCCAAGAAATATTCATAACAATTAATCTAAGATGACAAAACCGAAGCAACAACAAATACTGGGCTCTTATGACTAAGAGCTCCCTCAGGCTCAACGAAAAGTGTCTGTATAATTGAGAAAACTTTGACAAGTAAATTATTGAGAAGTGATCAAAATTTCAAGCGACTGGATACCCATTGTGCCTTCGTCAGGTACTAGACAAGACAAGAGCTGATTTAAAGATGCAGACTTCCCCCACTCTTTTAATGCGGTGATTTTTCCAGTCGTCTTAAGATCATAAGGCCACAATTCTGTACAATGATAAACAGAACACTGAGATGAAAATTATTTCACTGTCTGAAATCGATCCAAAGTAGGCTCACCTCGAGTCGTTTGATGAGATCGTTGAGAGAGAAAACCTGACGATTAAGTTTAGCCATGGCATCTTCTGTATCCTGAATGTTGCCCAGCTTGGGGTTGCTTTTACAGGAGTCCAGCAAGCGTTGTGTAGCCTCGCTGAGGAAAGAGGGGATGAATAAAGTAAGCTGGATCGAAGAGATCACTACGATTTCTGTAAAGTGCAATAAAACTATATTTGGCGATATCATGCCGAGCTGCGCTTGTGTTCTGGATACAGCAGGGCCTATTAATTAGATGAAATCGGAAGACGTCCATTTGATTTAGATAGAGTGCTACACATTGGTCATTTAAGCGACTGCTTGATAAAAAGAATAGCCGATGTTCTCCAAAGGCCGAATTTCAGAGAAAACCTTTTGTGGATATGCTAATATTGGGGGGTTCAAGCGATATATCAAAGAAATGAGCGGCCGCATAAGATAGTCTTGGACGAATTATATGAACAAATGTAAGGTACTTAATAAGTAGCAATTAAAACAGAGCAATATTATCTACAGGCAAACTCTCTGAAACATCATTTTAAGAAAACACTACTAATACCTAGCATGTTCAACAAGTGACTTCTGGTTCCACAAAAAAAGAAGACACAATTAATAAAATGACAGCTCAATTAATCCAACGTTCCCAAGTCCTCCAGGCTTTAATTTATAAAGGTATTATAAATGAGTAGTTCAGGCGTCAACAAAGCAGTCTGAAAAGCTGCACCATGTTGGCACTCAAAAGCAATGAATGCTAATTAAAGGAAAATAAAAATTTAAAAAAAGAACTACTCCAGAATATCGCTTGTTGACATACTATTAAAAACTACTTAAGTACCAATTTGGAGAAATACAAGTTAGGTCCCTATTAAAAAAAAGAAAGAATAATAAAATTCAAGCAACCTTATCACTTACAAAAACGAAGTTACCTTTAATATGAAGCTACATTGGGTGCTTTGGGAGGGGGGGGGGGTTCAATTACATGAAAAATCATCACGTAAAATCTATAAAACTAAATCTTCAAATGTTTTAATCTAAATATACTGCCAATAACTAATTTAACAAGATAAGAGATTCTTGAAAAGCCACATTTAGGTGAATTACTTTTTACTTATTAAGCGATATTAGCCATTTGAACAATGTCTGTCCTTTAGCAGATTTACTGTCAACGGGTGCTCTAGGTGAAAAATATATCGCAATCGAAAATACTGTTAATAAAAAATAATAACTTAGATAATTCAATAACCTTAGGCCACATGAAGCTACAGGAATGCAAAAATGAACCTTGAGATATTCAAATACCACATACACGGAGATACTTTGGAACGCCAATTTTTGATAAACTACGAATAAAAGATGTCAGCAATAATTTGATAAAGCAAAAAACTGTCTTAGCAGGATATGTACAAGGAAAGAAATATAAATCGAACACGGCAAAGTCGAATTAATGCAAAGTTTTCAAGCAACCGCTATTTTCTAAAATAATTAACAGAATTAACATCTAGTTACTAGATAACATCATTAAGTTGGGAAGTGACTAAAAGGGGTGCCGAGGGAGTGTCCCCTAACTAAGCAGATTTGAGATTCGAAAGAAAGCAAAAGCCGTTTCTGTCTAGGGTAAAGGACTACAACTGCTGCTAAATGCTTAACACGGACGTCAAGCTATCTCAGAATCATTGTGTACTCTCGACCGAGGCAACACAATTAGAACGATTTTGAAAATTAGAACAAAGCTTTTTTCTCGCAAAATAAGGGAAATTCCGATCTAAAAGTAATTCAAGTTTCTTGTTAACAATGAAAACGCAAATAAATAAAAAAATTAGACTTTACCAGGATATCGAGAAATTTTAAGCTCCGTTTAAAAAGACTTAACGTTACTATTACGAAAGCATTGGCCAACATTTTGAGCAATGACTCTAAGCAATTGAAAAGCACATAAAGTTCGAAGAGGATGACTCTTGCACCCAATTTAGTGCACTTAAAAGTACTAATAGGAGTCCAGATCATGGCAGAAAGAGTCGAGGTAGCGAGCGCGTTTTTAAAATCTTTTCCAGTTTACGCTGGTTTTCTCATGGAAAGCAAGTGACAATGGTACTGTTAACTATTCACCAACCTCACTTAAAAAACAGGAGTAGATAACGCTCTGAAATAGTTCCCATCTTACAATCAGTAACATGAACCATTGTGAATATTCAACTCATATTTTAGTCAACGCAATCGCAGTTCGATACTACATATCAATCTAACAAAACGATTGTCCATTAAGTTACCAATTTTGACCTAATTGAAGGGAATATCAACGTAGTTTGAAGCCCAATTAGGAAACCACAGATACAGTTGTCATCATGATCGAACTAGACGTCGATACACAAATTGTGATTCAGTAAATAGTTAGCCGCTTTCTTGCCATCGTACTTCCAAGAACAACTGTCAAGGTCATATTCGTGAATGGCAAATCAGAAAAAAAGTTGCCCCTGATCAGAACAGAGGACTGGAGGTGTACAGATATGCATGCAGATTTACCACAGCCATGCTAATGGCGCAGAGAGGGAAAAAGGACAGGCAACATGGACATGCACAAATACTACTACACAAACTAGGGGAGTGAAAGAGTGCTGGAGTCACCTGAATCTGCGTTGCCAGAAAGGGATGCTGGAGTGAGACGGTGAAGAGCAAAGGAGAAAAAATAAGGGATTGAAGCAACAGTTATATGTACATATTAGATGAAAGAGAGAAAGTGTGCACACAATCCCATTTCTGAATTTTAATCCTCAGATATTGCATTCTGTGACAGATCCAGCTAGTGACGCGAATCGCTGCCCATTCTGAATCCACTGTGAAAACGCTTAGTTTGAATTTTAAGATTAGCATATTACACAGCTTATAAGCAATACTAGCAGTCAGGAGTCCTATAAATTAGACAAAAGTTTGCTATTTGTAGTCAACGACATGTATTAACGATGGTTTTATGGTATTTCAGAAAATTTATTATTGATTGGCCCTCACCTCATCAAATTCATGAAATTTCTAAACAAATACGAATTTTAAGTTGTTTTATTTTTTCAAAAGAGGGAGAACAAGATATGGAAATGATTCTAGTCTGAAAATGAGCAGGTTAAAATAAAATAGGACAATAACAATTAAGAAAGCGAAAGGAGACTACTAAGTTTCCTCAAAGGTCAACTTTTAAGGTGTATATATCAGTTACAAGACTCTGTTAATTAGCAACAAAGAGGAATAGGATTTGACGAACGGTTTCCGTTCGAGATCAAGTTTAAATACGAACAAAATATTGTGATGAAATCGTCTGTTTGCAACAACGGAGGAATTCATATTGGCCTTTTACAATTAGAATGGCTGCAGCTTCACAGCGAATAATATTGACTAGTATGTCTACAAATCCCTTATTAAGGTTCCAAAAAAAACATTGAAAAAAGGATAAGAAATATGACATTGTAGAGCATAACCGAATTCCAAAGCTGATAAAGACGGAACGAAATGCTGGTTCAAGGACGAGGCACGATAAGAAATGCCAGGGGTAAATATGCAACCGAAATCGCAGAAATTTAGTCAGAAATGATCATCATCAGACATCAACTGAAATGAAGCTATTGAGTCCTCTTCTAAATCCAGTAGTGCATCATTCGGGAAGGTAAAGCGCTTAAAACAGACTGATCAAAAACAACACGAATGACATATTGACCAATCATAACTAATATGTAGGCGATTAACCGCAAATAAGGTAAATGTTGATTGAAAGTAAACTTACATTGTTCCTTGGACTTTATCCAGATTGGATTTGAGCGTTTTGATGCGATCGTTCAGTTGTATTATGGTCATATCAGTTTCCTTAAACACAGAGAAAGAAGCAAGTCCATAATAGACTAGATACCAATTGACAAAATTGAAATCAGTGGTATTAACGTCAACTCGGTCTTTCTATATAATATGGGCCAGCAATAAACAGCCGAAGTTATTAAAAAGCGAATGAGGCAGAAAAACAGACGAGATTGATTTAAAACAAAGTCATCTATTACGTTGCAAGGTTCCTTTGGATTCGGGCAGATTGGAGAAAGATGTTCTCACAGACAGCTTCGTGGAACTTGAAACAACGTCCCGTTTAGCAAATAATCATTTTTTGATGATCGTCTGCTGATTTTTCTGATCGGTTATCTCTTGAATGTCCGAGAGTCCCAGGCTTTGGCATCCAAAGACGACCTTCTTCAATTAATGATCCTTTTACACCTAGCAGTTAATGTGTACTCCTTCAGTTTGCCCCGAGACGCCGAAAACTTAATCTCTTTCAACAAAACAGAGTCTCTTCAACTTCTCAAACTTAGACTCATCTTTCTAACAATGGAAGCGAGTGTTTTTGCAGTGGAATTGGTTTCTAGAATAGTTGAGGAATCGCCACTTTTATAGTGAAGGGGCACAGTATGCCTTAATGCTAGTCCTGAAGAAAAGACTGCCTCCTTGCTTAAGTATATTTAGAGGAGATGCGTCGACAATAGTGGCCTTCGACTTAGTCACCGCGTCCGCAATTTCTGGCTGTCTTAGTAGGTTCGCCGAATATAACGACTTGGTGTTTCAGTGGTTTAGATCTAAAAAACTAAAGGAACTAATCTTCATAGGTCTGTACAAATAATATGAATACTTTTCTGCTATCAAGATGTGATTGATCAGTGAAAGTAGCCTTGATTCCCAATTCCCAATTACTTGAATAGACGAATTGAATTTAGAAAGGGGCACATTTTTTGTAAACTGGTACAAGTCAAATGACCTTTAAGCGCAAGAACGATAATAATGACGGTCATTATGAACAGACGCCTATGAAAGGAGAATTCTAGATTGTAAAACATTAATGGATATGATGCAGGTTTTGACTAAAACTACCTCCTTTTGCAATTCGATTGAAGTGGCTAGCTGTGGAATCGATTTACGGATCGAATTTCCCAAGTTTGGGTATTTGAAGGCTCTGTGCTTTACACGATGAGATCAAAGTGCATATCTTAGAGAATATTACAAAACTAGAACCGTAGGCGAAATGAGCACCCCGAACCGGTAAGAGTCCATTGAGGATAGGTCTTGATGACCCACCTGAAGACTTAAAGCAGTTTGAAGAGAATTAGCTCAGGGGGATAAAGGGGACTATTGGAAGAAGGATTTTGATCGCGTTGCAGTGAGGGTTGAGTAGACATACACGACCATACAGTTGGAATTCTACTAAAAATTGGTATTGAGGTTTGCACCCAAGGCTAAGACGGTGTTAAGAAAGCCTCAGAGGCGTCCTCAAACAAAAGTTAATAGTTAATACTTGTCCGGGAAATAAAGAAGCGGTCAAGTCGAACTTTCCTCCTCAGAACCACGGCAAACTTGAGTTTTTCGTCAGTATCTCATCTCCCACTGTAGCAAAGAGACTTGTAATATTACAGGCCTTAATAGATAACGCCCCTTTACGTCATTCTTTTGCCAACCAGGTTTGGCTGAAATGAACCCTTTCTTAGCAGATAGTTGGAGTTTTACATCCATTGATGCTTTCTTTCCTAAATCAAGGTTTCTTTCGTATCATACTGATGTTAGATAATTCGACGAGCGGTCATTCTTCTCACAGCCTGCCATGCAATAGTCGGCTAGGCCGTCTTCCTCGAATTTGAAAGGTCAGTTTTATAGGCCAATTTTTTCTGCTGGAGTAGACTGCAGGTTTCCTGAGACGACTTTGAAATCGCTAGATTATATATTCGTATTTTATTACCAAGGTGCGAAATTTCGATGTACTTGAAGGTATATTTTTTGAATTGCCGGTATCCACGTGAGATCTAACGTAATCAGAACAAATACAACATTTGTTACAAATATCTTGATTGGATAACCCAAAGCTGCTAACATGACCAATCAATTTTCAGACACCCTTGCCTTCAAACCAATCTAGGGCTCAGTTCATTCCAAATAAGCCAGATTCATACCAAATAGGAAGCATTGATGTCAACCGCGAACGAAACAACGAGAGGTGCGACTCATTCATATCTATGTGCTGATTGGTCCATACTCTACACGCAGCACAGCAGACCACAATGTGCACACTTTGAGGGCATCAGTAACAAATTACCCAACACCCCAACCGCTTACACCCACAGACCGAAAACAAACGTTTGAAGTTCGGATCAATCGGAAAAAGTAAACTTGTCAAGAGAGATCAAATCACATTTATATGCTCTGTAATAATAAATTCATGTGCCTTATTAAAGAAAGGGAAAGCAAGAAATGTTTAAATAAACGCGTGACTGTGTAAAATTAGCTAATAAAATGGAGAGTAAATGTTGTAAAAACAGTTCTTGCTCTTCAAGTTGACACATTAAGAAATATTAAAGTGACCTTGCAGAAATTACGTAATAATTTAAATGATAAATGGCAGAGATTGTTTGGCCTGCAAGTGAAGACCGAAATCAGAGGTACTCCAAATGTAAACAAGGTTGGTTTATGCTCCCACTGAAAAGGATTTTATAAAAAGAGGCTTTGGGAAGAAGATTTCGCCTCCATGCGAGGACAATCTGTCAGGAAGAGGAACTTTTGCGGGAGTCACGCCAGACTATTGTACTTTGTCAGATCGATTCAATAAGGGTTCAGTCAATAAGTCCTAACAGAGCGATAACTTCCATAATCGGAAACGTACGTGCGGTAGTGCGGATGGCAACGCATGACTACGATGCTGACACCTCCGTTATGATACATTGGTTAGAGATTTTTGCACAGAACCCTTCTGCTTTAAAAATAAAGTCACAGAGAAGAGATATTGGGTGAACCTCGGAATCACCTCAACGCGCTAGTGGCTTGACTTTTATATCCCCGGTTTTGGCCTTCATCAAGTTAACTGGCGATGGGGGCGAAATGAACCACCTCGCTTTGTAACAAGAGCAGCTTGCGATCGAATGATTACTCCGAACTCCTTCCTTAAGCCCTGATAGAGCTGCAAACTTTTTCCATTAAAGTTGTGAGTAATATTATAATGAGATGAAGTCCAAAAAAGTAAATCGTTTTTCCAGAAAGTAACGCGAATTCTTGAAAAATAAGCTCAATTGTGAGTGGCCTAGAGTCTTTATCCTAATTTCTTAATACTAAATTATAATTTCTGCTCCAAATCAACTTTCGAACATTTAAAATGGCGTTAGCAGTCTTCACAACTTTAGCCGCTAAAATTACGAAAAAAGAGCCTGAAGCACCTCTTTGTTTTCCCACGAGAAGGTCTCAAGAGACTGTGTTCTCATACATAAGATTCATGGCAATGTACTCAAAGTGAGACCTGAACACCAGAGAGGTGCAAAGGACCCTAGTTAAAAAGACACTCAAATGAGCGGAACTGTATGGAAGCAAAAGAATCAATCACTGCAGAGGTCTTAGGATTAAGGTTAGTAGGAAAGAGCCATACTCAATTATCTCCATATGATTAGTGAAAGAGGTCAATTACTTTTCAATGCGTGAACACAGTTTGATAAAAGACAGCTGAGTTATTTAATGATTGGTACTAACTTTTCCTTTTACACAGTTCATCTATTCTTTGTCTATGTTTGCCGTCCATAACACCGCTCGTTGGACGCTATTGGGCAGTTAGAGCAGGAGGGAAAGGATTTCATGGTGCTTGCGGAAAAGGTCTCGATGAGGAACCTTGCAGAACGAGGAGACGCACCATAGACTCAAGTAACAAGTAAAAAGGAAAATCTATGTCTGAACAAATAAGGTGTTGCTTGTGACAACATATACATACCAAACAGGCGTTTGATAAAAAAGGGAAAGCGTGGACACCGAATCCCAATAAAAGATCAAAAATCATCAAACACTCGAGAGACGTGCGTAAAAAGGAAGCCATCTGAGTAGATCAACGGCATCAAAGATTCTTCGCACAAAATAGCTCCTAAGCTGAGCTCTCTTTTTCCTCGCCCTTGGTTTACAGAAAGTGGGCTTAACAGTATAAGCTTACCTTAGGTAGGGAAGAACCAACTGACAAGCAGGCCACCTTGCTCGGCAGCTGAATACTACAATATATGGAGCTATTCCCTCCAGAAATCATCAGCTCTGATGCTAAAGAGAATGAGAAACTAAAGCCACTCCACGAAACAGAAGTGAAATAAGAATACTGACTCATCTCCGTTTGAGATGAGTGCACGGAAGGCCATCAAAACCGCTGTTAAACGGTCTAATAGCCAGAGTACTCCTTCTGGATGCGATAGCCAACGTCCTTAAAAAGAAGCGGATGAGAATGTAGAAGAAAGAATTTTGAAATTAATGTTATGATGGCATGGGGATCCCCTCATTTTACTGATTTACATTGACACCACTTTTAAAACGCTTGACGAAATCTTTAAGAAAATTGCTAAAGTTTGCTATCAACGACAACAGCCAAATTCGAATTTAATATTACTTGATTTCACAGAAATTGCCAGGTGACATCCAGATGGAATAATGCATCAACAGTGGCAAATAGTAACCTCACCTTGACAGGTTTGTAGCCGATCCCAGCAATGAATGGTGTTTGGAGAATGTTACCATCAGAGGCTTGTGATTTCGACTTTCCGAAGAGATTATGGATACCTTTGGATGCCTTCTCAGGGTTAGTCTTGGTAGAGTAGCCGTTTGAGGAGCCCAACATGAGACTGACCAAAGCCGATTGGTTATCCAGAGTGGCTTGAGTACATTGTGAGAGGTTCAAGAAGGGAAGGTCTACGGGGAAAAGAAACTCCGTTTTGCGGGCCTCCAACACTGCCTTACAATCCTACAGAGTACCAATAAAATTATCCCATGAATTAGAGTGAAAAGTGATTCTTCTTGAACCAAAAAGGTACAAGCTGATGCAAAATAATTTTTAGACGAAAAAGAATATTGCCCCCTCTGTCAAGCAAAAGAATGGAAGCTTCTAGGGATAAATTAGTTCAAAAGAGAATATCATATCAAAGGAAAAATATGAAGACATAATTTTTTCGATACTGGTACTTTATTTGCATTCCTCTGTACTTCCCATACCCAAGCTTCGCATCCGGAAAATTTTTAATATTTGACACACCGTTGGAAGGTGAGTTATAATAGTGTGAGACACTTAAAAGATAACTTCCGAAGTGCACCGCCAAAATGAATCAGATTGATAAATTTTGGACCTTGTGAAATAATCCAAAGATGAAGTTAAAAGCCAGCTAACTGCCATCAAGTGGTTAGATCGTGTTCAATTACAAGTGCGGCTTTATTAGGAGGTGAGAGTAGAGACTGTTTCTGGCCCGTGAAAATGCACCCTCAAGCATTAAAGCAACTCTAAAAGGCGAATTTAGAGATTTGAAAGATGGCAAATAGTGACCATCGAAATCGAAGAAAAACGACCTTTTCCTTGAGAATCCTGGGGGAAGAAAGTTCGAGAAGAGATCTTGAAGAGAACTTAAGAGATGTCATCGAGTGAGAGCGATTCTAGTGAAGCAAAAAAGTGCGCAAATATCGGGATATTCCATACCCTGATTACTGATTGCCCGTTCCCAAATCCCCCTTGATTAAAAGCTGTATCTTATGGGTAATGTCGGTAATACTAATCGAAATAATAATAAAAATCGCTAACAATTTAGGAATTCACAATCAAGTTTACTGAACGACTGAGTGAATTTGACATATGTGTTTATGTAGAAGATTACACGCACATCCAAATTTCGTTGCGCACGCGATCAGAACTTCTAGCACAGCCAAAAAGGAGTTCAAGTGTGTGCTTTGTACCTGACAATTATCGTGAAGGTCACCGGTCGATTGTTTTATGCTTGTTAGTCAAAAATACTTTCAGATCAACAAGAACAAGCTTAACGACATGATTGTTTAAATTAACTAAATTTAAATCATGAACATTTTGAGTGTTTTTTTTTAGTTAAAACAAAGATTCATTAAAGAAGGAGCAGCTATGTCCAACTGCCACATGATTGCATCAGGTCTTGAATAGGGAATTGTGAAATCAAGCATCTGATGAGGTGAGCCAGGAAGAAATTCGGTCATCAGCAATCAGGATAAAAGCTACGAAGGCCGTGCAACATCGGCGCTTTAACTGGAAATGCCAACAAGGAAATCAGGCCTAAAATTAACTGCTTACAGACAAAGTAAGTGACCTATTTGAAAATCCATCATACTGAACTGTGACTAAGGAATTGGTTGCATGAAGCTCGTCCGTTTCTATTTAATTTCTAAGAGAAACAAAACTGAAACAGTAAATTAGACCATTAGGCCATTTTATTAGCGCCTTGAGGAGAAATGATTAAGGCCTTTGAGAGTTGAAAACACTAGCTTATACCCTTAAACTGAAAGGCAACGATCAACCACGTAACGCAAAGTGAAAATAGTTGTACTAGATAAAAAATCCAGCGATTCGGAAACAGTTCAATGGAGTTGACGCAACGGCGTCGTTCAAGTCAATACGAAAAAAATTGACTGTTATCAGAACCAGATATAACAAGCGAAATTATTCACCAGCGTTATTCACATTTCAGAAAATGACTCATCATTTAAGCATATATTTACGTGACATAACGGCGTCTCGATTTTCGCCATCGATTTTTTGCCGATTCGTAGTCTCAGACACGTATGCACAAGCGATTTAAACACTAGCACATCATATTTATTTCGATAATTTTAAACAAACAGGTCAACATTTAAAGCACGGGGTAACATATACCGCTAAAATGAGAATAAATAAGCGGATATCCAGACAGGAACCCTCATCAAAAGCACACTAAGTGGAGTGCTGAGGTCATAAGAAAAATGTTGTCTGATGATTACCATGGGGCAGGCCTTGTGAGAGGGCTTCTTGACAAAAGGTCTTTCCAAAATATTCCAAATTGGTGCGTGAGGACCACATTGAAATTAAAAAAAAAATATATAACACTCTAGGGAAGCCATTGGATTTAATACCGCGTGCCGAATCGCCAGCGAAAGTAATCTATTTAGTTAAATCAAGAACGTAACTGAAGCGCAAAATATATAACCAGATAAATAAAGTAGCGTTTAGACAACATCAAATTAATGTCTTTTTACATTTCGAGAACATAAATACACCTGACGCTGTATATGAAAAACATAATAACGCTACCACTTCGGTCATATCCGATTTAAAACCGAGAGAACTTGAAAGCATTACGTAGAACGCCGGAATTGAGGAGCATCAATGGAATACAAACCTTGTTCAGACTAATAAATTAAATATCAGTAATTATCTCCAATTCTTTAGTTGTAAGAAGAGAAGGTTCTAATAACTAGATTGGTGACTATTCAACCAATCCTTATAGAACTTCCATTGACTAATCAATAAGCAAACGTGAGCGTTTTAATCACCAGTTTTTTTTTAAAAATTACTTTTAATACGTTGAAAGGAAACAGACAACAAGACTGTTAAACATGAAGGAACCAAGCTGATGTAATAACCCGTTGGAGCACTCACCCCTTCGGCGTCAATTCGCGAGACGGTTATGCGCAAAGAACTGGCTGAATCAGTGAGCTGTTTAGCGAATCCTTCACCAATTTCAGAGCACTTGGTGAGAAGCTCTTGGGTGATGCGAGCCCGCTGTCTGTCGATCATCTCAAGGTCGGCAATGAGAGCATGAATATTGTGCATGAAGTGGTAGCGCTGTTTGTCGTTAAATTTAGCCATATCGGCAGCGTAGGATTGTTGGGTCTCTATGAATGTTTGTTGCTTCGCGACCAGAAGAGCTTGCGCCTAAAACCATTGGGGAAGAATCAGCTGTTTACGATTTGACAGCGACGGAACTGATCGAGCTTCAATAAAGTGCCTGATTACAGTTAAAAGGAATAATTTGATCAAGCACGAGAGTGAATCGATAACATGGATTCGAAACGAGAAAACCCTTTTGAATTGCCAAACGGTATCTAAAAAATATGGACAAAAAACAGGTAGGTGCAAATTCTTCAAATGGGTCTCCCGACTTATGTTAATAACACAACACAACTAAACTACCTCACAAAGGCGTAAGTGGAAAAAACGAGACGATTTCGATTTCAAGACCGCAAAAACACGGGGCTAATAACAACTACGATGGCCGATAATTAACAACACGAAATTGCTTTCAATAAATTTGAGCAGTGATATGGCAGACGCATACAGACTAAACGAGTTCGAAACCAATTGGTATGCAGAAAATAATGCTAGTGTCACCCACAGTGCTTAGCGCTGACATAAGTCAGAGAAACTTCATTAAACCTTTCCGCATTTAGGGACAAGAGTTCGAAGTTATTAATATATTCACTAATTCATTTAAAAACAAACTCGTTTGTCAACGGGGGAATCGGCCTCGATCTACCAAGATCGCAAACAGGTTATTGTGAATATAGAGACTAATCACAAAAATAGAGGACCAGATGTCAATCTCACTTCAAAAGATAAAAAACGTTTTAGTGATTTTCTAACCATTTGTAGTAGAACCTTGATCGTTGCTAAACTGAGTATACATACTTATTATTTCAACAAAAAACAAAGATAAAGGACACTAAAAAGCTTATGAAAAGTCTGAAAATAAGCTAGAAAGAACCAAGCGAACATAGTTGGAAGAAATGTGGAAATGATTATAAAACGAACTTTATGCCTTTCTTCAGCAGAGATGTTTTCATCATTCTGAGCTTGAGTATTCAAAATCTCTGCTTTTTGCTTGTCTTTGAGGGCAGTGACATGGGCTTTCCAAGTATCTTCCAACTTTCTTTTCTCCCGTTCACGAGTAGAGCTGTACTTTGAGTAATCAGAAGTGACTTTGTCAGTAATTTTACGTTCCCTATCATATTCGGCTTTGAGTGGCGTTATCACAGAACGTTGGAGTTCATCACCATAGCTTTCAAAGGCCATTCCCATCTCGATAAACGAGGCAAGGGAGTCAATAAGAACATTGTTATAAGTGAGCTTCGAGTCCAAGGCTGAGCTGCTCTTCTTTTTGGGAACAAAATTTGAAACCGTTTTGCGATACTTTTTACTGAAGTCGGCAATCAGCTTCTGGATTTCGACCAATAACCGATAGTGATGATCGTGCATTGTAAGTTGATCATTCTCAAACTGCAGCAAATTATCCATTTGATCCTATGAGGACAAATTCGGCACTGATAAACAGATTATAAATCATTGAGAAATACAGATTTCTCAAGACCTTGAGAGCCATATTTACTTGAAGTCTTACTTAATAAATTCCAAGGGAAAGATAGAAAATAATAATTATAATATAAATTAAAATTTATATCAGATAGTTTGATGCACCAAATGCCATGATTCAACCAAGGAATTACCCATAATTCAACACCCCAGCTCCGACTATCCATTCTCACGAAATGTGGAAATTCAATTGTGTGACTATTACTTGAAGGAGTCTTTAATGCACATTAAAATGAAGCTTAGATACTAAACGAGAAAACCAAAAAGATTAATTAAACTTAAAATTTTCATAAAATTAAAATATATGTGTGGATTTAATTCCTTAAAAGGAGGAGTTTATTTCAATATTGCCGAAAATATCACACTTGAATGTGCAATTAAATCTTCCAAAGTTCATATTCTTCATCGTTTAGAAGTTTTATCTAATTGCCTCCGAAGATATCTCTATTCCGTTACTAGAAGAGAGCTGAAGATGCTACAATCTCGCCTTCTCCTGCTGTTGCGTGTTTCACCTGACACTCCTTCATCGCTAATCGCTTCAGCAATCGTGGCAATTGCCAGAGCATTAAACTTTAAGGTACTTACCTCATTCCTTCATATTGTGATGATAAGAAAATGAAAAGGAGATGAATTTTCTGTTTCTAGTCAAATGGTTTCTCTTCATATTTCAATAAAAAATATGTGTCGCAGTTTTTCTACCTGCTTCAAATCATGCCCTCTTTAAATTCGAATGCAGTAAATAGACGCCAAAATGTAGAGGAGTGTCACAAATACAACGCATTAGTATCCATGCCGATTTCGCCGTTCCTTTTAGAATTGTTCTTAATCAGAGTGAAATGGTCCCCGAATTTCGGATCCGTTCATGGCCGCTGCATTCCCGGCATATGCATCGTATTTCCCCTTTATTATTTTTGTTAGCCTCGAAACGGTTATTTTCATAAGTGTGGAAACTAGCGCTAACTTAGCTTGAGCGTTTTGCGAAAGGTACACCTAATTTATAATCCAATTTCCTTACTTTACGTAGATTCTAGCGCCAGGTTAAATACCTCTAGAATTATGACTTTTTTACTTGTGGTCTAGATGGCATTGTTTCTATCTATGACATTTCCAGAAGCTATGGTAATGTAGGCGATTGGGCACCAAACGCCCCAGACTTTCTAGATATATTGTTTTTAAATACTACTAAGTTAATGACTTATGAGTATTCGAAATCGTGCGATTAAGGATAACTGGTGGTAACGCTTTAAAGAGATCTTGTTTGCGCGTTAGGAATGCTGATTTAATCAATTCCAGCATTTTAAGTATAATATTTTGTTAGGTTTATTGGCCTTCAATTCGATGTTCATAGTATGGAGCGGGGTGCTTATGAATACACGAATATGTTCGCTTTCCATATTTGAATCACTGTCACTATAAGATTAGATTACACACTACATAAAGGACTGCTTTCAAACACGGTCAGAATGGCTAACAGCCTCTCTATTTTTTCGGATCACCTTGTGTGAAAGGATGCTGCAAGTGATCCAATTGGGATATTGATAAGTTTCCTTCTTCCGTTAGTCATCTCGAAAGTAATGCCAGTCTTTCCAAAAGCGACCGAAAGAGGAAGTATCAATCGAGTATCATGGCGATTAATTCCTCTTAGGTATTCTTAATGCGCTATGGTGACCAACTCGTGTACTTCAGTCACGAGCTGTCAAAACGTGCTCCAATAACTTAGTGCCATTCAAATTCAGAGCTGATAATGCATAGTGTACAGGGCAAAGCAAAACCGCAGGGCGCTTCTTATGGGTCTATCAAAGATGCGAATAATAGACTATCAAGCACGACTGATAGTGGTTAAAGAGCAACCAATGATAACTTTTCAAACCCGCAGTTGTTTGCAAAACCGGGCATTTATAGTAATTCAAATGCAAGAGAAGGTGGATATTCGTTGGAGTGGCTTAAGCTAGCATATTCTAATTAACTAGGTAGCTAAATATATTATTTCATCTCCATCACCGCCAGTCTTCTAATTGGTTCCCTCACCATGTACACTTCGAGCAGAATAAATTCTGGTTAGCTCGTTCGCCGCAATACTTAGATTGCCCGGGTCAAGTACGACAATCTGGCCTAGCGAGTTTATTAATGCTAAGATTACACTAAGACTGCAGACGCTAACGCTTCAAGTCGCTGCAAAGTTACTAACCTAGTAAAACACAAAATATCAATTTTTTATAATACAATACAATATCAATATTTAATTTGGTAAATAAGTCTCTCATTTTCAATAATTGCTCTTTGGGATTTTGTTGTGAAGATGTTGACAACAACTATTGGTTTAATAATTGTTACATAGGGCAGAAAGTTTTCACGGTGTTAAATTTATGTGATTCAAGTTGCCAACGCGGATACAAATAAGTACCATTCTAACGAATTTATTTCCACTACAGTGAGCATTATAATGGTCGTAGAAGCTTGTGCTCTTGAGAACTACAATACAGTCCTAGTTTGGAGAAATGAAAGCAAATCTTGTCAATGCTGATACAGATAATCGGTGACTGAGACCTTATAAAAGTACCTAAACAGGTGTTAAAAAAGTGACATTTTACTAAAATTAACAAAATCGAGCTCTATGATACACTGCGAGACCGCACTTTATTTAAGCGATGAATAGGAGATTTCCTTTTAAAACTAAAATTATTTCAGCTACATCGGAGAATTGATCTTATTTAATGGCTTATCTATACTCTAATTCAGTGACTGCGAGGAAAGGATTTACTCGATGATATTAAAGTGAATAGGCACATTTCGAGATTTGTTCTGTTAAACTTATAAAATAGCCACTGTGAAATCGATTTTACAGCTGAATGTGCCCGAAGAGTTTATTCCACATGATTGAAGAGTAATCTGACACGCAGATATATGGCTACGGTGATAATTGGAAAAAGGCTTGATCCTTAGTTCAAATATATGTTTGAGTTTAAAAATAGTAATGTAATTGCGTTATATAGATTAGTTCTTGGTATCGCTCTAAAAGCAATCGAGATTTTCATGATGATGAAGCCGCTGTATTGAAACAGGTTGTAAGCCAATTGGAAGCAAGTTTACGTCTTATCTAGGTATACCATATCCGGACCATCTCGCCCTTCAGTTCCTGAATTATGGTAAGCTCTCTAAGACGTCTCGATCTTTGAGTCGTACTATTCAAAATATTTAGCGTAAGGGGACGTCCCACAAAGGAATCTAGTGTCAAACTATTTAACTGTTGATTTCTTAATCAATTCTTTGCTTTCTCTACTCGGCTTCCTTTATTGTGTCCCGCTTCCCTAGTTTCTAGACCTTATTCTATTACTTTACTGGCTATCTGTTTTGCAGTTTTCCGGTTGTCAATATACTAAAAACGGCTCATCTTATTCACGCTGCAGTGTAATCACAAGTAGCTTATATGCATTTTCTCCTTTAGAATTTCCTCGGTATTGGACAAAGTGCTTCCATAGACATCACTCTCCATAATCTCGCCAATCGCAAAGTAGTCGAAGTGAAATCGGATCAGAATCAAACATGTCTACTTCCAGTGTTCTATAATGGTGAAAGTATTTCCGGCAATGTTACCATCTCTCTCAAACGTGGTAGCAAATTGGAGTATCAGGGAATCAAAATCGAATTGATCGGTCACGTTGACTTCTTTGCCGATCGAGGAAGTCGTGATGAATTCCTCAACCGTATGCAGGATCTAGCTCGACCCGGTATACTTTCTCAGGTGTCAACCACCTATCCCTTCCGCTTTGACAATGTAGAAATGCCTTATGAATCTTACTCGGGCTCCAATGTACACCTTAGGTATGCCTTCCATCTGATCTGTTATTTGGCTATTTTGAATGATCAGTTATGCCTGTCCATTAGTAAAATGGTAATGTTCTCCTGATAAATCTACGAAAATGAATACTTTAAAGTCATTTGGTCTTAGTAAAATGTTAAGTGATATGATATGATGGCGACCGAGGTCAAGTCTTCCCAATGTTCAGATGATTCAGAGGTAGTTAAAACACCATTTCGACTTTATAAAGGCAATATTATTATCCAAGCCTTTAGTAAAATACTGCGGTTTTCGTTGAGTTATGTTTGCGTGTTGCCTCTCCACGTTTCAGACGCTCGTCGTTATCGTGTTGTCAAGGTTCGAGTCCTTAACGCTTTTAGTTGATGACAGTGAACGCACTGTGCCAATTGGTCATTGTTAGCGCAATCTACTGTTGACTTTTACTCTGTCGACTATGCTTAGTATCGATTATTCAGTTTGGCTTGTCTTTAACCTCTTCTTCGCCTACCACATCTTTTTAGACAACCAGCTGATGTTCTTTTTATACCCCTTTTTTGAACCCTGGTAGAAAATGCGAACTCATCGAATGTTTATTACCTATCAATCGTCGATAGCTGTGATTTTCATAGCTTGGATCTTCGAGATGAATAGGTTTTCGATTTAAGAATGTTGAGCTCTATCCGAAAATGTTACTCTAGGACCCGTTTTTACACTGTTGCTTTAACTGTGTTTACACAAATAAATGATTTGACCAAAGCAAACTGTCCAGTCTAGCCACTGTAGCAATGAATGTCCTCGAAGCTACCCGGACCTCATTCATGACGTTTTACCGCTACTAGTCTACCTAAACGGGAATCTGACGGTGATGCGCTCATCGTCTAGACGCCAAAGGATTGGGCGTAAGCCGATCACAAGCGCAAATGATTCTGCATATCATTTCCTTCTGTTAGTCTAGGCCCATTTTTTTCTATTTAATCATAATGAAAGACTGGAAGAGTGCTAGTGATTATTCTATCCTCTCTTGAGCCTATCCCTATTAGTACGTTTCCGAGTACTCCTTTTTCTATCCTTTAGATATTTCCTGAGGGTGACGGTGATGAAACGGTTCATGGATCTGACGAAAGAGTTGGATATTATCGTGCATTCTTTCTATAAGCCCCAACAGCCCGATACCAACATTCAGATGGAGGTGGGTATCGAGGAGAGCCTTCACATTGAATTCGAATATAATAAGTCCTGGTGAGTTTGTTTACTACCTTGCCTAAATCTCTCGATTAGAATATTAACATCGGACCCAGTTAGTTTATTTGAATCTCCTAGTATTCAATCTATAAAGTGAGATAGGTGCTTTTACACTGGTCAACAATTGAAATTGGCAAAGAAGTACGTAATGAGAATTTAATGGCTGCCATAATTGATTTAGTTAGTCAGTAAATCTGTCTATGTATTCAAAAGACTTGGTGTTGTTAGGAGGTCGGAGAACTGCACCCAAATCAATTCACCATTTAATGGAAATCAGATTAATATTACAAATTGTTGATTTAGCACCTGTCAATTACTGATGCGTAGTAAACATCATTAGTTTCAGCACTTTTGTGCTGACCTCGTAATATCAATGAGCGATTTTATCAAACATTGAACGAATGTTGGCGTGAAAAGTTGATCCTGATTCAGCTAGTAAGGCAACCAACGTCATATTTGCGACCTGATTCCTGAGAACTTCTTAATCCTGCTTCCGACCGACATCCTTCAATTTGTCCTGGTATCGAAGGTCTTTGATATTCTTTAGCCTGATAATCCGTTTTTGTAATGTCTAGGTCAACAACAGTCTTAGGGAATGGGGTGTGTTCATTCTCAAAGTTCCTGTAGGTCAAGTCTTGACGGTCTATCTAAATATTATTCTACCTGCATAGATCTGCAGTTCCGACAATCGAAACGGACACTCGTTTCCAAAGTCCCTGTTTATGGCTCTTGAATGCTTCTCGATGTTTTGTTGATGCTCATAACCAATAAAGTGCAAAGTTATTACCATCATGTAGTAGTAAGCCGTTTCTTTCAGTTACTGACCGATGTCCAAATATCCTGAAGACATCATTGGATGTTCGCGTAACTTCTGGTTTTTTTAATCATTCCCACCTATTGGGCGGCTTCCAAGGACATATTAGGAGTACAACAGAAATACAAAGAGCTTGTGCAACGGTTAAACACATGGTAATATAACAGTTAAATTGACATCTTCGGTTCCCTGGTCCTTCTTCGACATGGTTTCGTCGTGCAGTAACAGTTCGTTCTTCAGTTCCACTTTGCGGCGCCTTGTCCGTCCTCGGTACAGTTTAGTGTCGTTTATAATCGATGGGTCTTTATTGCTTTCGTCTGTTTGCTTTTATTCAGGCATTCTTTTCTAATAGCCGACCAATTGTACTTTATGTAGCAGTGACTTATGATCCCTTTCCTATTGGATGAGCTTTTTTCGCAGCCGGGATATTGCAATTGTGCAGTTCATTCTGCAGTATATTCTCTTCTTCGTAGTCGTTTCTCTTGCCTTCTACTCTATCTTTCTCCTGCAGCGTGTTCAGTTCTACTTTTCCTACTGCATCGTTTGGACCTTTCCTCTTTTCGGTTGACTTTTCACTTTCTACATTTGCAACCGAGAGATGAAAATCCCTAATATGTCTCTTTAGCCACCCTTGAGTCTTGTGTCTCTTCAGTTTTGTGTCCTCCATGATCTTATCTTATGTGTCTTCGTATCTTCTTTGTGACGAAACAACTGTGACAGTTTGCGTCAGTAAAGACAGTATCACATTGCATCTTTATCTATTTGAAGCATCCAGTTCCTTGTATTTGAGGCTTTCTTAGTTTCCCCGTTTTCAAAGTATAAAGCTATCTTTGTCCATTTTAAAACTCTTCCACAGGTTCATCCTTTTTTACTTTATAGGCCTTGCTAAATTACGCATCGATAACTCCTTTCGGAGTTATTCTACAGTTTTGGCTCTTCTTGAGTACACTGTAAGAATCATACGTCGAGCCGTATTCCGAATAGTTTATAGTCGATCATTATCTTTTACCCCTGAGGTAATTGTAATGCACAAATGACTGCAAGATCGACAAAAATACCTACCATAGTGGCTTTCAGGGTGTTATTTAGATTTCTTGAGTGCAGGATTGGTCGTAGTCGTGTTTTTTGCCTTTTTGCGCCGACTAGATTTACTTTTAGTGTTCCGTCTGGCTCACCGGCGTCTTAGATTGTAGAGCTAAGATATTCGAGGTTCGGGGCACGTCGAAATGACATTCTTGCTGCTTCGAGGGGCGTTCGATCCTCACCGGCACCAACTTGAAGCTAGAGGGTTTTGTCCGCAGCAATTCGCATTCCGTATTTATGCAGCGTTATCGCGGATGTTCTATTAATCTGACAGCTTCAACCTTACTTGGCGCAATGAGACATAGAACATTTGCATACGCCAGATGATTTAGCAGCCATTTTTTGCTAGAGTGATTAATCATTTGACCCACACCTTCATTGATTGAGGAGAAGGCTTCATTCAATCTGAGTTGGAAGGTTAGGTTGAAAAGAAGTGGTCCTTCCTTTGAGCTTTGTCTCACACCACGTTCCATCACAAAGTACTCATTTGCTCCCATCAATTTCCCCTTCGGTAAGTCCATCAAGGACTTTACCGAATGGACCATTTGCCAAGAGCAGCCCAGCTTGATCAGTGGGTTGATTATTGCAGCTTTAGGTAGCGAGTCAAAGGCCTTTTTCATGGCAGCAAACACCAGCACTATTTTCTGTTTCTGGTCAACGGCTTTCTGTATTATGGTCCTTACTGCAAGTATAGCCTGTTCAGTAGATCTTCCTTCGCAGAATCCAAATTGGGTTCTTGAGTGTATTTCGACAAAGTGATGCTTCACAGGTTGACACAGGATAAATGCATGTCACTTGCCTAATGTATCTAGAAGGAAGATTGATCTATAATTTGCAGGCTCTGTCCGAAAACCTTTACGCTTGTAGATACAACTTCCGCATCAATCTAGGCTCGAGGTATAGGGGTGGTCCCATTGCAGAAGTCATTGAGAACTTTTGAAAGGTAGGCACTTAGGTACTGAACGTCCCAGTTCAGTAATTCAGATCTAATTCCTTTTGGCCTGGACTTTTGTGTAGTTTAATCTTCTTTTAGCTGTCTCTATCTCTTCCATTGAAATTGGGGAGTCTCTTGGTAGAAGATCATAGTTTTTAATTTCTTCGGTGATTCTGACTTTAAGCAGTTCACTTTTACTGGTATCCTTGCACATTTTGCTTTCCATGAAAGCTTTTTTAAGTCCTCTCTCTACGAGGCATACTGGAAAGCAGGTTATTCTTATTGCTTTTGTACCAGGCGTTCTCTGTCTCCCTTATCGCGTATAGCCGTATAGGATCCATTTTTCTTTCGCTCAGCTTTTTGCCCTGCAGTTTTGGCAGCATACTTTTCTAAAGATTTCAGGATGTGCTCATACGTAGGTGTCCAAAGTTGATGAGGTGGTTCCCTTTTGATATGCTTCCTTCGATTTTATTTGCTTGAGGCCTTTAGACAATTTTCACATTCACTTTTGACTGTTTATGTCCTCAATCAAAGTTCTACTCTTTCATTGTCCTAAGCGCTTTCTAATGTGTGATTTGAGCTTTAGGATAATTGTTTGTAGACATTGATCAGAATTTGCATCTGCCTTTCTAGAAGCTAGTATATCACTTATATGGAATACATTTGACCTTTTCATCAAAACAAAGTCAAGAATAACAATTTTTCCTGCAGGATGGTATCAAGTCAATCTTCGAGAAGTTGGTTTCCGAAATAAAGTATGCATCACGTTTAAATCATACTCTTGGCATAGGTCTATTAGCCTTAGTCTATTCTCTGTAGTGTCACCTCGATCGGTGGATGGACCGATAAGTTTGGCCCAAATGTTACGAGCATCAGAGCCTAATCTGCAATTGACATCGCCAAGGATAATTATTTTTGCACATTTAACCGTTGTGTCCTGCGTGGACTCAGTTGGAGCATAACATCTCATCAGTCCAACTTTTAGTCCTCCAATTTGGAGAGTTAGTGCGGCAGGTCTATTTGTGACAGGGTTAAATGCAGCTTCTATGCCTTTTTTGACCAAAAAGGCGACCCCACCATTCGGTCTAGAGCTTTCACTGTGTCCAGAGTTTAAGAAAGCATGGTTTTACTATATACAAGGAGCAGGACTTCATTCGAGTTTCAGAGAAGGCAACAACCTCCATCGCCCTACCGGAAGTCTCTTCAGCTATCTGGCGGAGTTTCCATCCATTGCTGCATGCACGTACGTTCTAGAATCCAAGTTTAAGACCATGAATTCAGTCATTGCGTCGTACTTTGATTAAGAGGCTCTTGGTGGGCTCAGGCTGTACTTCTGCTGGCATAATAATGTGTTTGTACGTCCGATGGCTGATTAGTCCTATTCGGCTGCCCTCCATTTAGCCCCCCCCCAGAGTTACCCCTGGGAGGTAGAGTAAGACTGAACACCTAAGCTCTTTCAATTGAGTTTACTCTGTTTCTACAGGTTGAGTTTCTTTCAAGTTGCACGGAAATAAACAATTCTTATTTGTTGTACACATCCCTTTTAGCTACCACTTAGAAGATGTGATAGTTGGCAAGATTTACTTCCAGCTGGTTCGGGTGAAGATCAAGTACATGGAGGTTCAAATCCTACGACGAGAGTCAACAGGTCTAGGAGCGATGAACACTTACACGGACATGGAAACTCTGGCCAAGTTTGAGATCATGGATGGTGCACCGGTGCGTGGTGAATGCATTCCTATCCGTCTCTTCCTCGGCGCCTACGACCAACTTACGCCTACCGCGAAGGATGTCAACCGCAAGTTCTCCGTCCGCTACTACCTCAATCTGGTGCTTTTGGATGAGGAGGAACGGCGCTATTACAAGCAACATGTGAGCGACATCGATATACGTATCATAAAATGAACTTTAAACAGTATTTCATATTATTGTTTGAACTTGAACTCGTTTAAGGCCCCCAGCTCTTGTACAAAGCTACCCTGATCAACATTTTACGGGCGGTCTCATGATGGCTGGATTAAATATGAGTTTAAGAGTGGCTGCGCCAGCAGTTACCATGATATGTTAAGATTGAGATCAGTTACAACCTGAAAAGATGTGATCAATATAAATATGTATTTGTGCACTGTTCACCCGGCGTCATGGTTTTTCGTTGCTATACACCTCTCGACACCTGCATTTTCGAAGCTCTATGACTTCGCTTTGCTAAGGCTTATGAGTCGTCCTGACTAACGAAGCATGATTTACATACGTGCGTTATGTCGGCGATGAGTAGCAGGCGTCCGCTCGGAATGCTAGGTTTCAGATCTGCGGTATCTGATGCGAGAAAGGAGTACGCGAGCGTGACACCACTGGGGGGGGGGGAGACAAATTGAATATTGTCATTACTGGCACTCGCTATATTTGGATCTACCCGTTCTAAAAACTACTAACATATCCTACAGCTGCGATTCATATACACTTAGTAGACTTTGATCTAGGACGGTTTGATTCTTTACAAATACATGCTGATGCAGTGCATTTATATACATTGACCAAAAGACAGCACATTAGTCACCAGGGGTACAGTCAAATCTCATGAACGCATTTCTGGAGTGCGTTTTTAGTCACGAATTACCGTTTATTAGTAGTAGTACGCATAGCTTTATTGAAAGTCATGGAACGACAGGTGAATTGGCATGGTCAGTTATTGTATCGAAAAAATATCTCGCCTATTGTACCGTTCTGCGCCCCAGTCAGTTGTTCTTGGTGGGGAGACATTGTCCACGATTTTGAATTCTAGCGTCCATTTCTCAGCGATAGCCCCCACCCCTCTGGCGAAGTAACCTTCATAGCGGTAATATTGTTCCGGATTCTGTTTTCACTTATATCGGAATGTCACCTTAGGCGCTCTTTTTCCATATACATCGTTTAATTTCCTATTGATTTGTCGAAGTTAAGCAGAAAACCTTACGTGTTTTTATCCGTGCGTCCTTTCAATCTATCCCAATTTTTCTTCATTTATTTGCTATCAAGGGCTTAACTTGGTTTCTGTGTTGCTTTTCCCGCATAGGTTAACTACTGAAGCCTTCCTCTTGAATTAAATAAAGTAGTGATATTTAAGTGTTTGATAACAGCAATAAACTTGTTAGACATGGACCTATCTTTATTATTCGTTCGGCTTGATTTAGGTTCTTTTAAAAGTCGATGCTAGCGGAGTGCTATTGTTGATTTATACATTTATTCAAGTTTTGCAAATCTTCTCCTCAGATGAAAGTTGAGAAATTGTAATGATTTAGTATACCGGTATGCTGCTCCGCTCTTAACCGGACTGGTCTTCACATAAATGGAGTGTCCATCACAGTCTTCTTCGAAACGACCAGTTAGCAAGGAACGATTAATATTTCACGTTGTTGTTTATCTCGCCGCCTGACGTCTTTATAAAGGTATTCTCCATTCATTGGTGCCATAGTTGGAACCTGTGGCAGTGATTCTGAATGGCCTTCTCGGCTTTTATTTCTTTCTTGCAAATGGATAAAGGGTCTCTTTCATTGTTGGTCACCTTTGAGCCATTATTATCGTCTCGCTCTTCTCATTGTCCTTATTAGGGGCGATTGTAAAGTTAATCATTTATGTAATCCATGTAGCATCTAACTGTCAGACTCAAGGAGTCTGTTCGATAATAAATTTACTCACCAGGGCTTCTTCATCGCCCTCTTAAATGGTGTTAATTTTCAATGATATCGGTATTTGCATGTTAAATTTTTGTCAGTGGAGGATCCAGTGTAAACTTTGCCGGTGTGTCGTAAGATCCCCTGACCTTCTGAAAACAGCTTGCTGCTCATTTCTCTCTGCTCTGTACGTTTAACGTCATCCACCTGGATGAATGTGCAATGCTCTGAATGTCTTTTAATTGGCCTTTTATGTATCTTATAAGCCGTACAGATAGTTGGAATCTCCCTCCGCTATCATCAAATCTCTATTTGGGGAACTCTAAAGTAATATCAGTTGAATTAATGCGTAACCTATCCTGAGCATTATTCATTGAGAAGGCCAAACTTCCGATAATTGTAAATACTTTAACAAGTCTGATGATCGCAGTATTCTAATTTGCTATTAATCCTTTTTGTACTCTCTAACCCTAGGAGATATTTCTTTACCGACGTCCGGACAAACGATATGAGGCTCTGATGCAGAATCAGCAAACCTCCACAATGTTGGCACTAAAGAACTTTTCAATGCAGCCTCAAAACCACCTCTGCAGTTCCTCAAAACTCGCTGAAATTACCGTCTCCAACCCTGTATCACCCATCTCAACGACTGCTGTACCTTCCACCGGCGATAGTGGTGGTTTTCTAGAAGATAATGTACCTGCCGTAAACTCGGTTCAAAGAGGAAATGGTGAACCCATATCTGTGAGCCTATTTTTCGGTAAATATTTTCACGAAAGTTTATCGAGACATCTAGATCGGATCAGCCCATGTTTTCTAGATGGAAAGTGCTTGTCACGATGATGCTAATGGTGAAGTTGAAGAAAGTGCTGTTATTGCTGCTAAAAAAAAAGCAGATGAGCAAACCCAAGTTAAAAATGGCAGAAATGATACGGAAGATCCGAATTTGGAATCGGTGAAGGACGTGTTCAGCGGTATTTCAGATCAGGAAGACAGCATCTGTGATGATGAGAGAGGGATCTCCCGTGAGCAGCGCAGTTTTGCCCGCTACGAATCACTTAGCGACGGTGTTGCAGTCGATGAAAAGGAAAGTGGTGGTGAGACGACCTCAAGTCGACCACCTATGGAAACATTTGAGTCCGCCCCTTGCTCTTCCGCTACTCTTGAGTCTCCAGCTGTTCCTTAATCTATTTCCAATACCAAGTTCCCTTTTCTTTGCTCACAGTTTACAATCCAAATTTGAAATGATCTCTCATTTCCTCGCTAGTTCCTGCGTTTCTTCTACCTTTTCTTGTAAAAGACTAATTTCTTTAGTCACTTTGGCTTCTACTTGCTTAAATTGCTCCTACCTGCTCCCCTCCTTTCCGTCATAAGTTGCTTCTTATCAAGTGCGCACGCTAGTCGCTAAGATTTGGTGTGAAATAGAGCCCGGTCTGTCCCTTCTCCCCTTTCTTCTTGTTGGCTTATTGATTGATTTACTGATTGATTCTGTCTAACTTTTAATTTTCATGCTAGTGTTTACTCACTTTTTCGTCACCTCATCCTCAAACTTCCCTTCTTTCATACATTAAATGCTACGTATGCACATGTATGTATCTAAAAAGAACAAGATAATTACGTAACTGTCAGCTTTGAGGACTTCAGTCATTGGTGTCAACCCCGTCGATGTACTTCCTGAGTGTTCACTTCGATTCCACCTCTGAATCGACTGCTTATTTCGGTACTTATTATCCTTGTGGGCGGTCGATTCCTTACCTATCTTTACAATCCAGTGCTTCGGTTGGTGGACGGATCTCGCGCTCATCAATTTGTTGAGTTCATTCGCGATTTCCACATCTGAAGAGTTGGTTATAAAAACGGAAGTTTGTTTACTTGCCTAAAGATCTGTGATTTATCCCAATTACAAATATTGACTATAGTTTTCGATTTTGATGGATCGCATGTCAGCTTAAAATTACTTTTCATTTAGTCACGCCTTCGGACCAGGTTGTTTATCTGGGCGATATTTGTTTACATACCTGTGGCCCTAAGAATAAGCATTTTTCGCACTTTGTACTATCTTGTAGCTCCAATAAAGTTTACCGCCCTGTTCATGGCTGAAGAGTATGGACAAAAGGGATATTATCATGGCTAGCCTGAGGGTAATTAGTTTTATGAACCGGCTTTGTGCAGAGATATAGACGCCTCCTAACCTAACACATTTGGAGTTCAGTGTGACTGGAACTCGGGTTTTGTGATGAAACATGCATAGAATCACTAGATCTCTCGCACTCAACACGCCAAGTGGTAACTAGATGCTGATAAAGACAAATGACATTAAATAAACGAGACAAAGCGAAAATTTATATAATCCAAAATCCACTGCCAATAATCGGAAACCATTACCTCCAGTGAAGAAAGGTACTTTCTAGCAGTTGGATTAAGAAAACTCCGCTTTACCTTCTCTCAACAAAGTGGATTGACTGGCTTATTTGTGAGAGCCCACACTACATACTACTCCCTTCAAAGCTTCCTGCACCTCCAGATTACCCAAACCAGCAATATTGGGTCATAAATTAGGTCTGGTCATGGAAGAACTAGTTGGCCCTAATGCCGAACTGTCGAAACCACAATGCCTTAGTTCTTATGGTATGGTGGAAACGGAAGGCATTAACAGGCCTTTGCCTAAATTCATTAATGGTTATTTAATGAGATTTTTATTTTTTTATTTTTTATTTATTCTGTCCCCACCCACTAGAGTATGTCCCAAGGACTTATTGGGGGTACAACAGAAGTACAAATAGCTTTTGCAGCAGTTAACACAGAACACAGTAAAAACGTTTGTTGACGTCTTCGTTTGTTTGGTCTCTTTGGCACGACGTCGTCATACAGGTAGCAGTTCAGTTTCGACGTGACACCTCGTCCGTCCTCCCCCGTCTTCATGTCTCCTACCAGAGACCATTCAAAATTCTGGCGGAGACTCCATTCATTGCTACATGCACGTGCATTCCACATTCCAGTTGAAGACCATGAATCCGGTTATTTACATCGTGCCTCGTGTTCCATGCTGTAAGAAGTTGTACTTCTGCTGGCATAATCTAATTTAATACGTCCGGAGGGTGATTAGTCCTAACCGGCCATCGGCGAGATATTCAAATGATGGCGGATGCTTATATGGCCTTGCTATTTGACATGAGAGGCGAAATGAATGACCCCAAAATACAACTAGAGTAATTAATTGCGATTCAATCAATCAGCTCTAGGCGTCTCTGATCAATGATAGATTGAAAAAACACCTAGAGAGAAATCTTGAATGGGTTTTCGGTGAACGTGTTGGCTCATTCGGTGATAGCTGACCAGGACTAGCCAACTGCCTTGTTTTTAAAAATTTTAAAAAGGCACTTGGCACTGTTACTGTGGGCGGTACTGCAGCGTCTGTTGTGAATCGTTCCTGGAACATTGCGCACAGTGGGTTGTCTCCTCTCAATTTCGTGGCCCTTATAAATCTTCTCAATGCATCGCGGAGTATGAGAAGGCAAAATGGAAAGGCCACTGCTCTTTAATTTGACCTTTTAGTAAATTCTTGAAAAAGATCCCCATCCGTTAATGATGATAAAGCTGGACATAGAGAATGGGGACTCCGGAAGGCGTTGACTATGTAAATGGATTGTAAGTGAAAGCATGTAGTTTCAGTGCTGCCGAGGAATTTTAAGATCGCTTACTAAAAAGGTGGAAAAGTATGAAGCCATAGGTCACGTTTTCAGGTGATGATACGGCACCTTTAGTGAAACCAAACAATGCCTAGTATATATTGAAGAGTTCCCAGTCATCTCCTAACCGGATGGACAGGGTCATTGGAACTCCTTGAAGAGCTAATGGCCTTTTTACAGTAACGCTAAGGATATACACTGTCAATAGCCTTAAGGATGAATTAAACGGCTAGGAGGTTCGTCTTAGGACTATGTTCTCGAAAATCTAGTACTTGCGACGAGCTCACTCAAAGACTTCCTCTGGAAGACTTATCCGAGCAGTTATGCAAGTCTGACCCAGGTTCCTAGAGCTGACGTTTCTCGCCATTACCCATTTACAGGAACTAAATGGAGGATATATGCAAACTCATGGCCATAGCGAATCAGGAGGACTCAATCAAGAATAGTACTCTCGCAAACCTTGTATCCGAATTATAAAGCAGAAGGACGATTAAATATTATCATGTTGACCATATGGGAATTCGGGGGATTCCTACCACTGCAAATACCCTATTGGAACGAAGGCCGTGGTTAAGACCTCACCTCCCGGATAAATTGAAGTTCGAGTCAAAATTACATGGACATATCCCCATCGAGATTTCGACTTTGGAGGCTCTACTTTCCAGCCTATTTGCAACATGATACTTCAATTGACCATCCAATATATGTTGAATAGGACCAGTAAATCAACTAACCTTAGTGAAACTTCGACTTTTGCGGAAATTATTATTGATGAAACAGTTATCCTATAAGGAAAGTGTCCAAGCCTACTGGGTTGCGTATAAAAATAATCGCACTTTTGGTTTGGTTTGGATAGTCTTAAACCAGAATTTCAGCTTATGAACTCACGAGTCCATAATTTTGCAAATATAAAGAGGTTAAGTAAATAGAAGATTTTCGATCGTGAATCGGAACCTCAGAGTTCAGTCAGTCAAATGTTAAATGAAATCGGCGAAACTAAATAATATGGAGAACATCTAATTAATATGCCCGAATCACCAAAAACATCGAAAAATGGCTAAAACCCCTACAAGTGACGGATATTCATATACCCGTAAATATTTACTGAGAATAAAATTGAACCGGCAAGTGGATTTCAAATTTACCCTAGGGATGGGATTCCATGCATTAAAGTCTTGAAATTAAAAGTGAAAGTAAATCAACAGTAATAAGGGCTCTACTGTTTCCCTCAAAACGAACGAGTACTTGAGCACCGACCTCCATTGCAGTATCGCTGACGCCACGAACTTAGTGATCCCAAAATATTCTACGCATAGTGACATTGAAAGTGTCACAAATGTTTACCGTAAGTTGGCATGACCGATTATGTTGTAGCAACGAGTAGCCGAAGGTGATAGAGCGTTTTTAATGATACGAACAAGAGCTTGTAGAATCCATGAAACTAGGGCGATTGATAACTATACATACTTTTGGGCTTATTTAGGACCAATATTTGGCAAGTCCGAAAAATCATAATTCAAAACGTTAATCTAATAAAAACTAACCAGAGGGACGATCACTTGAACAGTATAATCTAAGCGAAGTCGCTCCCTATCGGAGATAGTCCAGATCAGTTTCCGCTTTCTAGGAGTTGCTGCATTCCCTCTATGTGCTCTCCTCACTTTAAAAATACGGGTTTCCTCCTAGAACCGATCCGATCAAATCCAACTTTAATCCTTCTATTAAGAAAAATGAATGGTTTTTATGGATGGACTACAGCCAATCTCGCAATCTACGAGTCGTAATGTACCCTTCGACTGGGAGATCGAACAGATAAGCGCTCGAAATCTCTTACTCTGAGATTGTTTCGTCAGCACCTGTTCGCATCCCTACTGTGGCGAAAGACGTTAAAATTCTTTTAGTGTTGAATTTCCAGGATTGGCTGATACAGATTACTTCTTCGAAGAGGGTTAGTTCGGAAATTTCTCACTCAGACAAATACTTGTTCGGCTAAGGAATATTCTGCTGAGTCTAGGAACCGACTGATTGTGTACTTTGCTTGATAACATTAAAAAAAAATATATACATTTTAAGCTCCAAGAAAGGGTTACGTGGTTTAAATTTATTAACTTAACAACTCTCAGCAGGACCTTATTTCATTCTTCCCCATTTCGTGACCAACAGGCGACAGAATATTGATCGATTCATGTTTATATATTCGTCTTTTTTGGAATCCGTCGACGTGCTGCACAAGCGTCACCTAGAGGTCCTTCGAATTTGAAGCAGTAAGGGCTCAGTTAGACTGACCTATCCGCCTGAACCTTATAAATATAGGCGTGGATAGCAGATTAATACCATCGAGCGACTCTACCAAAGTCAACCTTGATGAGCACAAACAGAAGCGATAGTGCTTCGTTAGAAACTTTCTTGTGGTTACACAAGCTACCTATTTTTGGCCTCCCTAGATCAGGTACATGGATCACAACACAAGCACAAAACTGTGATATTAATATGGCAATATTTCTACAAATTTCAAATCGTTTTAAAGGTCCAAGCGTACTGACATCATTGTTTAATACAAAAAGGCAGAAAACAAGACCTGTCGAATGAAAATAATTAAGCTCTCGAGAGAAACTTGTTTAGTAACAATGGAACCTTAAGATATAGGAGCTAATGATGAGACCCAACTAATCAAGTACATTCAGGCGTTTCTAGACATTTACAAACTTGATATATAGAGAAGACCTTAAAGCGATTAGAAGTTCTCGAGGTAATGATGTGAGCAAACAATTGCAATTCAGATTATAGTTTTCCTCGAGAGGAACCGATCGAATTATTTAGCCCAGCTTCACACCGATATTTGTGACAATCGCTCCACCAAATTTAAAAACGGTTTTCTTTTAATAACAGCAGCGTCGGAGGCGTGGCAACTTCCATTGATATTGGAGAACTTTCTACATTTTAGTGTTCATAAAAAACGGAAAATACTTTAGCGAGAACTTACTGAAAGAAAAAGTTAAGGTGCAAAACCCCAAAGTCCAACTAGTCTGGCCAGTGTGCGTCCCCAGGAATAGAAGTTTCTGCATCAGTTCTGGATTTTCATTAACCCCACACGGGTATAAAACGAGTCTAATAATTAAAACTAACTTCATACAGTGAATGAGGCTTCAAACCATCTCAAAGTAGCCTTCTTTAAGATAAATTCGGGGCAGTAACAGGAGAAACGAAGGCAGAATGATTTTACAATGCATCATAATTAAGCACCTGATTGATCGCATAATTGACCATTTTAAAAACCTCAGATAATATTTACAGAGTTCGAATTTGATAAAAAATGTGGAGAAACAATCAGAAGAGAATTTGTCATGAAGAAACCTTTGCTCCCTGTTGAACACACACCGGACAAGCCATTCCAGACCGTCCAGACGATCGTTCAAGAATACAGGATTGATGAAAGACATGAGAACAGCGGAAAACCGCCAGAGCTGATTGATGTAGCTGTGCAGCACCCTTCAATTCAGTGCTGGTGGACGGACCAGTGACGTCGGAAGACAGCACAGAGAGTAGATTTTGACGACAAACCGTGCAGATACCGGTACGACCGACGGTTGTGCCGACCAATGAAACACGTTTGGCTGACTGCTGCTGGCATAGGTCAACGAAAATGCCGCGGTTTTGAATATGCACTAGGCGATAAGAAACTTCTTGGAGATCTTGCAACAGAATAGCCTCACAATTCCTTCGCAGTTCGATTTGCATCTAAAAGAAAACAGCAATCGAAGAGATTAACCAATCCGTCCCTCAGTAGATCACTGAGAATTGTGTTAAGAACCATTAACCTGAGTGTTTCTGAGCAGGTTTACCAAGGACTCTTTTAAATGTGGAATCTGCGTATTTGGGGCAATTTTTCGCAATAAGAGAGCCGGATCTATTTTCTCTGTACTGGCTTGCTTCAATAGAGCACAAATGAAGCTTGGTTTATCCACAGCGAAGAGAACTACTTGACGCCAAAGTTCCCCAGTCTCTCGAAAGGTTGCAGGTGCGGGCGGAAAATAACTGTTAGAATGTTCAACTGCCTCCTCTTCGCTGTGAATTTCATCTTGACCAGCACTGTCGGAAATTCCATCACTATCAAGGGGAGCGTCTTCAGAATCAAAGTCTTTGCGTCGGCTTCTAAAACGTGATTGGTGGTAGTCGTATGTGGTGAGGTACATATTCTCGATATGGAGAGTGGTATCCTCTTCAAGACAGTAGGCGATGGCTTGTGCAGCAACCTCTGCCTGACGTTGTTCAGGGGTTAGCTGACGATGGCCTAAGAGAAAGGCGTCATCGGCGCCCTAAGCGAAAAAAAGATGAATATAGCCTATTTTCAATATCCACTTATGAACTGTGAACCAACCGAAATGGCAGAAAAGCAAAGTCAAAAAGACAAGCTCACAAAGTGAGATATGATTAATCCGAGTCGGATTGAAACGTGTGATCTAGTACGCCGACTCAGCTATCTTTAATAAAAGGCGCATGATATCAATGGCACCAACTTTGAAGTTTGCTGTTTGATGTAACGCTGAAAAGCTAATGGATTGTGGTTTTTAGAAAATCGTCAAGACCTACACTGTTCAAAATTCTGGTATAAGGGGAGAAACGACTCATGGGAAAAGGCTATTGGCGGAATAAACTCCAAAAACGAGCTAGTTAAAAAATAACCAATTAGTTAAGTGAACGCCAAAAAGTGGGTCATCCAGTTCCTCAACCAAGATATGCAGGTGAATGGAAAATTGTCCAGTCATGCTTGACAAGTAGCATGAGTCATCAGAGAGCCAATATCATTTTTGCTCCATCGGTAAATGACCCCATGGAATAAAAACAATGGCCCAACGGTTCTAATTTAGGTTAAAACTTTGATTTTGAGGTGTAAACCGATCTGAATATCGTGTGGATAAGCAGACGGGACGATGAACGGAAACCCGATATACAAATAACCAAATATCTAAGAAAAAATTAAAGACCCAACCTTTTCCATGAGTAGTCGAAGGGCATCCTTGCGACGTCCAATCCGAGTAAGAAGGTACACCGTCTCAGGGATGTAGTTGAGAGATTTACATAACTCAAGAGCCTCATTAAGTGGATACTGGTGCGTGGAGCGTAAGAAAGGCAGAAGTTGCTTACGGCAGTAGGAAGCATATAACTTCACCAGTCGATGGATATGGGGCAAAGCCGCTCTTGGATTACGGATGTAAAGCATGTCAAGATACTATTAATGCGAAAAAGCATTAGAGATAGTTGAGAAATCAGCGGTTTTATAGTACATAACTTGCCTTGAAAAGCAGCTGCGGTTGGGACTCCAACTCTTGTACAATAAACTCGACCTAAAATAAAAAAAACAGAACAACTCGATAGGAGACTAGGCAGTTTTATCAACGTACAGTTAAGAGATATGCTCACAGGCAGCTCTTGCATGCAGTCAATCATTAGGGAAATAGCCTGGATAGTATCGATTCGGCACAGGGGAATGATCTGTCGACGTACGACGGTTCCGAATCGACCATCTGTCTGATCTTGAGGCAAAAGGTGACGACGAAGAAGGTTAAAGACGCCGACATCCTTCAGTCCGATTGATATTTCGAGACCCATCTCTGGATGGTCAGAGTTCTCGTAGAGTAGAATCAGTGCCCGAAACAGAGCAAGCTTAGCTTGATCCTGGTTGGCAATCGCAAACACATCTTGAAATAATGAAGAAAAGGGAAGAATATGTCGATTGATAACACTAAGAACATCATAATGGAAATTTGAAAAAGTACCTTGGATTGAGAAGGGGAACGTTTTCTCATGAACTGCTGAAATAAGTGGGTCAAGAGAATAGAGACCAAGATTCGGAAGCCAGTCCCCGAGTTTCTGAAGAAACATTGTGGGTGACTTGTTAAGCAGATCAGTTAAAATGACCTGATAGGTGCAGGGACGAATCAGATCCTTATCTGACGGCAGAAAAGGCACAAGGACCTAAAGAGGGAAGACAAGGATGAATCACGATTAGTGAAGGAATGGGCCGAAGGGGGAAGACTTGGTTTGACCTACATGAAGCTGATCAAGATTAAGAAATCGGTAGATTTGCTCCTCCCAAGACTCCCTGTCCGAGAGAACAAGGTTGCAGAGTTCGGCGGCTGACGTATAATTATTTTCCTCCAATAATTTGTTCAGGTAATCCATTCCCAATTCCTATAGCAAAAGGGCATAAAAACATCCAGAAGAAAGTGAAATGAGATCAAGTGTCAATAAACCAAAATTTGATCGACTTATGAGCTTAAGGATAGCATGATGACAGCTCATCACCGGCGCCCTCTATCCAATATCACTTTTCTTGAAGTCTATATGATGCAATTACAATTCGGATAAGTCGGTGTAATCGCCTCTAAACAGTGTTCAGACGAATTAGTACCACTGTGCATGCTGTTCAGAAATGCTCCAATCTTTTCTAATCAGGTCTTTGGAAACCGTGGTATAGCGGTCCGAAGTGGGCTTCAAATAAATCAGAAAGTGAATGAACCCCCGGTTAAATGTTTCAGGCACTAATCACGAAATCATTCAATGCGCCAAGGGAAATTTAATTCAGATAACGAGTAAGGCTCTTGGTTATTGTGAGGGAAATGAGTTTATATTGACTAAGGAAGAGGTGAAAATCTTAATGAAGTGTAGGTTGAATAATACACCCAAAGGGGTGACAACCATTTTATATATTAGTTAAAGCAGGGATGAAATCCGAACGGAAAACGGACAAAAGAGGGACCCAAACGAATATCAATAATTCTTCTTAAGTTCGTGGTAATCCAACCCCATCACCTCAGGATCGTGCTTACTAAATGCCCGAGAGTTGACGGTTAACGAGGATTATGAACAAGATTTGAAATGACCAGCCGGTCAAAGCGAAAATTCGTCAAGTCTGACCACCCAAAACGAAACATCTCGATAATCAAAGAGAAAAAAGCCCTCAACTAAAGGAGCATCAGCACTTTCCACTAGGTAGCAAAATGCGAACGGACAAGAGCGATTGGGCTTATTAGGTGGTTATTAGAAGGCAAAGTTTTTGACAAATCTTCGAACGGAAATTGAGGGGGTCCTTTTGAATGAGGGGAATGCCAAATGACTGGTTCTTTCCCTGATATTTTTTCCCCCTTTAATCCACCCTCTCACTGGTTTTGTTTGCTATTATTTAGGCATCCGTTTTGAGCTAATTCTCAACAAAGAAGGTATTCTGCAACCACTTTATCCCTCCAAGTAGCATGTTGGGCTCCCACATGGGTACTTTAGGAAACAAGCCGAACTCTATCTCCTGATGGTGCTGTAGGTTAGTGCTTGAGATTACATCACTGTTACCAATCGAAGATCTGCATACCCGACCGAAAGATGCCTGACGGATCTCAGCGTCAAACAAGGCGAATTTCAGACAGGCGTACGGAACCAATATCAACTTAAAACCATTCATGAAGACTCAACACTGGACATGATTGGCAAACCCTTTATGAAGAGAAGGAGTTAATCAAAGTTTTCTGTCCATAGTTTCTGTCAGCCGACAAAATCAATGAAATCAGGAAAAGTTTGCTATTTGCATTACAATATTACAAAAAACATAAATGGATCTTTGCAAAAAGGATAACAATATTTAGAATAGGCTCAAAGTCATCAAAAACGAACCTTAGGCGAATGCCTGACCAAATCATTCGATTGCTCTCTGGCAATTTGCAATGCACGTCTAGGGATACCCTGCTCCAAGAACCAATCAATCCGATCATCAGCAGACAGGGCTTGAGCGCGAATCAGATCCGTTGGAGAGTAGACAAAGTGCGTGTCATCACCAGGAACGGTCGCTGGAGAGAAAAATCATTAGAACGATAGTTCAGTTTACTTTTTGACTTAAGTGAACTACAATAATCTCTCAATGTAAAATAACAACATACTCTAAACTCTCTAAAATCAGAAGAGCCTAACGCGGCCCCTAAAGAAAGCTCGATTCCACGAACTCCAACCTACTGATTTACCCCCACTAAAACGCACAACTGAAATAAATAGAAGGACATGCAGGTGATTCCGCGAAACGATTTCTTTCAAGAAGTGATGGCTAGGGCAATCTTGATAGATTGGATTGAGCATCTAAGGCTATTCTGTCCCCGTCGGTGCCATGCTCGTCAGCCGATTTGGGTACTAAAGATTTGGTCAGTTGAGTAGATATATTCGTGCAAAGTTATTTATGACTTCTGAAAAACTCTGCTCCTCTGGGGTAGGCTGAGGATGCACAAAAAAGTGGTAATATCAGAATTATTAAATCCCACTAAATGTGAAGAAATTTGCGACTACTTGAAGACGACGAAAAACTATTAGGAGGTCCACTAGGAAAGCCTCCATACCAAAATTATTTTAAGATATTTAGTAATTTTGAAATTACAAGTTTACCCAGTCCCAATCCTAGTAGACCGCGTCCAGGAAGAATCCTCATATCAACATCTTCCCGACTTATCTCTTCATAGGCATCATCATCGGCAGATAAAATGGAATCCAGGTCATTCATTACCAAGGACGGAGCGACCAACGCCTCTCCAACATCAACGATCAGAAGTTGAGGTAGTTTTTCAAGACCCAACATATTCCCATTGGTTTCTGTAATTTCCTCAGCCAGAAGACTCTCAAACGACCTTTGTGAATAAAGGAGAACGAGTATGCGACTCTGATGTGTCGCAATGCCACAAATGATTTCAACGTCCTCGTCGCGTTGCAAGGCGAACTGGACGGTTAGCTGAACATGTTGACTGGGAGACAGAATGCTGCTGATCGCAGAAGTTGAATTAATGGTAGTTGCGGAGGACACGGATTCGGTGTCGTCGTTGGATGTGGTGGAACTCCAATGAACAACTCCCCTGGCTTGATCACTTTGAGGGGGACCGATGATGTGACAAACTTGGATAGTCTTCTCCCAGCCAATTAGAAAACAGGTATCCGAGTGCCAGGATAAATGACACTTTGGACGAACTCCGAGAATGCTATTCAGTTGATTCGAAAGACGTAAAAAGACCACTATCGCGCATATTTTAAGTCTAATCATGCGTCATTTTAAGAAGTATTATTTTTTTACAGCTTACTGATCCACGGGAATCTTAATTATCAAATTTTTCTTTTGGGCAATAACGCTGGTCAGGGTACAACTGATAAGACTGTTCGTTAGATGAACGGTGTTTAACTGCAGCATGTCGCGAGTAAATTTATCGATTTTTTGGCTAAGGGGCTGTGGCTAAATTCACGACTATTATTTAGAGGGCTACATTTTCTAGTGCAATGGAGGCCGCAGTGAACCGAAACGAGCAGTCCATTTGGCAGTGAAACCTTACCATGGATTGGTAGAGGACTTAGGAATGAAGTTTATGAGCTGTTTTCTGTGCATGTTATAGACACGCACTGCCTGAAAATTGAAGAATAAGATATCAGCAAACTGATTTCAAAAGAAGAAGAACGATTGTCCCGCAAGCTTACAGTGTCATCGGCCCAAATGAGAGTATTACCTCGCCAAGACACAGCTTCTATTCTTCCAGGAGGAACATAAAGCTGTTCAAAGGTGCGCCGTCCGAAAACTCCTTGAGAATAGAGCGCCACCTAAGTAATTGTGGGCAGTAATCAATTTAGTAGACAATTAATTTAGCATAATTGCCTTGCTTAATTAAGATTTTAATGAAATTAATTAGATGAACATATCTACGCATATTAGGATATTCAGAAATCGATAAAATTTCCTAAATGCAACGAAATTAATAAACTATAGTTGAGAGCACGAGAAGTTAGTGATTATGAATTACAGACTTATCAACGATGACCAATTTCTTAGTCCGTGAATAGATAGGAGAGATAGCGATAGCTTTAATGGGCCGACTTAAGTTAATCAGTTCACTTTGGTCCGGTTCCATAAGATTGTAGATGTATACCTAGGCATAGCAAGTGTAAATATTCAAAGGGTTACTTACAAAGCCGTCATCCGCACAACTAGCTACAAAATTACCATCCTCGGAAATGCTCAGTTGATTTACCGGTTGAAAATGCTGAAGTACAAGGAAATCGAAATTAAAATTAAGCTATATGAGTACGGGGTTTCATTATGGAAAAACACTTTTTTCACAGATCCATTTTGCACACGATTCCCGAGGTGGTCGAGAATATTCACTGCCCCATTCCTATGGCCCAAAACGATGAACTGGAGAAGAATGAGAAATTTTAATCAAATACCTTGTAATGGGCAGCGACGCAAGTGATTCCGCTGATTTCGTAGCATATCGGACAATCATTTTCTAATCGGCAATAGCGCAGACCCGGCTCTTCTACAGCGAATTCTGCCTCAACACCCACTTCGATCATCTAGAAAGTGGAAAGACTAAGATTTCTCAGTCGCATTCAAAGTACTAAATCAAGCTTCGAAGCTTCTTCAGCAGCTAGCGCGCTTCAACTATTCTTACTTCGGGTTTTAGACAGCTGACCTCACCATTCCTTAGTCATCAAAAGCTAGGCATATCAAGCAGGCTGATTCGCACTAAGCTACTTTATATTTGAAAACTGAAGACTTTCACGCATTCGAGTAATTGCATAACCGCAATACACCAGAAATGTTCCTTGTCTATTTCAAAAGCTAGAGATAATATAACAATTTTATTAACACAAACAGGAAGTAACGTACAAAAGACTATGGTAGATATGCGTGGGGATAGACAATGCAACCAAAAAAGTTGCAGAGATACCTTCAAGTTACAAATGATAGTCCAAAAAATAAATCTCCAAACTGAAAATGCAACAACAACATTTGGCAAATGCTGAGCGCTTTGAGCGAACAGAGCGTATTCAAGCCTTATTTTCAACTTCAATAGGAACAGTATTCGTGGGTCCAGAAA
Organism: Moniezia expansa; assembly: GCA_019097775.1. Taxonomy (NCBI): domain Eukaryota; kingdom Metazoa; phylum Platyhelminthes; class Cestoda; order Cyclophyllidea; family Anoplocephalidae; genus Moniezia; species Moniezia expansa. The sequence goes on from JADFDV010000052.1 coordinate 3,324,646, forward strand.
GAACCTCATCGTGGCCTTCTTCAGGAATTCCTAGACCCATCGAGAGAGCTCTGCGGGTTTCCTCATCTAGACTCGAAACGTTCTGGTACTCTGAGACGTAGAGACGTTTGTCTATGTCCTTAGGAATAGCTTTGATTTCTGTACGTAATTGGTTTTCAATAGCCTTAAGAGAACCACAGTCCTCCTGAGTAATGAGATTTATAGCGACACCTAGGTGACCGAATCGCCCGGAGCGACCGATTCGATGTAGATATGTTTCCGCATATTTTGGGAAGTCAAAATTGATCACGACATTAACAGAAGGAATGTCAATGCCTCGAGTAAAGAGATCAGTGCAAACGAGGTTTCGACAGTGACCTGCGCGAAAATCATGGAAGACGCGATTTCTGTAGCATTGAGGCATTCTAGCATGGATGTAATAACAAGAGTAACCTAACTCGGTTACTTTCTTAGCTAGTAATTCAACACGCAGTGCTGTGTTGCAGAAGATAATTGCTTGGTTGATCTGCAGCTTGGTAAAGAGTGTATTCAAGCAATGAACCTAAGAAGTAAAAAAAATTAACGTAGCTTACTTTATGCTTCTCCTGAACATATGCGTAGTATTGAGTTACACCCTTCAAAGTTAACTCTTCCATTAAATTTATTTCATAAGGGTTTTTCAGATGAGCTTTCGTGAATGACTGAACAGAAACGGGGAAAGTTGCCGAGTAAAGCATGATCTGCTTATTTTCAGGAAGTGTTTTGATGACGTTCGAAATCATTTCCTAAATAAAATTAATAAACGGCAATGTATGGTTACGTTAAACCCAGACGACAAAAGTTTATCAGCTTCGTCGAGTACCAAGGTATTGCAGTGATCCATTTTCAAAATAGAGCGATTAAGAAAATCAATTATACGACCAGGAGTTGCTATTAAGCAATGAACGGCGCCATCTAGACGCGCAAGATCATCAGCGAGGTTTGTGCCACCAGTAGTAACCATTATATTGATTCCGAGGTATTTTGACACATCAGTGGCAATCTGACTAGTCTGAAGGGCCAACTCGCGAGTAGGAACGAGAATAAGCGCTTGAAGCTTGTTAATATTGGGATCTACGCGTTCAAGAATAGGGACCAGGTACGCTCCAGTTTTTCCCGTTCCGTTTTTTGCGCGGGCTAATATATCTCGTCCGGTAAGTGCCATCGGTATGCTGCTTTCCTGTACTGGAGATGGAGCAGACCATCCCTTTTCATATAAACCCTTAAGCAAATCCCTTTTTAAGCAAAAATCCTCAAAAGAGTTGCCTTTTGTGGACATTACATCGATGGTTTTAAGTCTATCATCTTTAGGAAGAGGTAACTGGGAGTGAACGGATTTCTCGGTTGCAGCATTAAATGCCATTATTCTAAAGATATAATGAAGATGTTTATCAAATTACCAAACAAAAGAACGGAGCCAAAATACACTCCAAACAGGTTTGAAGCTTCAGTAAAGGCATAAATGCGGACAAAGTATAAGAAAATTCATGAGCAGAACTCACCAGGCACTGGGGTAGGAAATGTTACCAAGCTGATTTGTTGACTAACGCAATGCCTCAAACAAACAAATGAAGGTGCTTTTTAATAAGTGTAGACGCCTAATTACTATGAAACATATATTCAAAAACAAGAGGTAGCGAAAGATCAAGTCATTTACATCATTTATGAACGAGAAGATTTAATTATAGTAGCAAAATTATCTGGAAATACGTATCGCTCAGCATTTTAAAAAGCCTATTTCTTGCGGCTTCCCAAAATGATTTTCATCATAACCCTAAACGGATAGAAAATAAATGGTTGCTGACTCGTATAGTCTGAATTTTTATGAGTCGCTCAGGTTTTAACTAAAAATACTAGCAAATTTTAATGCTCGAGGGTGTATTCATTATAAAAACGCCATCCCATCAATTACGTATCTTTAGATATTAGCTTTGCAATAAGATTCAAATAACTAATATATAAATAAAATATATTGACCAGTACTAATCAAGGATGCAAAATTAGCGATTCCAGTAAATGATCTCCAACGAAATGTTGTTTATCACTTCTACCATTAGCGTAATTTATGAATTCTTTCTTTGATACCTTTAGATGAATTTGGTCCGTTCTGCGCCAAAAGACGTGACTGGTGGTGTTATTGAATCTTCACGTCGAACACCTCAAAAATGTCAACGGCCAACAGATTGTATGTTGTTTTTAGGTAACATGACAATATAGTAATCTTACGGCGTCCCGCTTCTGCGACGCCATATCATGGACGTCGACATCCGGACGTTTCCACCCCTCCTCCACCAGAACATCTCGAATTAAATCAACTTAAAGATATCCTTCTCAAAAAGAGTGGTGTTTTGTGCTACAACTTTGAGGTTCGTCGACTTATTTTTTTAGATCTCCTAGAGAATCAACGCAACCAAGGAGGACTTCATCGATGAAGGCCAGCTTGGTGCTGGTACCTGTGGGGTTGTTAGAAAGATGCAACACAAAACTAGAAAAGACCTTGTTATGGCTGTCAAACAGATGCATATTTCTTCCACTTGCGCGGCAGAAAACAAGAGGATATTGGTGGATTTGGACGTCGTTACTAAGTGTGTCGGTTGTCCAAATATCGTCAAGTGCATGGGGATATTCTTCTCAATGGTATAGTGTCAATATTCTTATGTGTTCTTTCAGTCTGAGGTATGGATTTGTATGGAGATAATGGCTATGTCTCTTGATACACTGATGAGGAATACTGCCGAACCATTCCCTGAATATGTTCTCGGCAAAATTGCGGTCTCGGTATGTTTTTTCCCTCATAATTTGATTTATAGATTATAAAAGCTCTTGATTACCTTAAGAGAGAACACAATATGATGCATAGAGGTATGTTGTTCGTTTGCCTTTAACCCCTCCGCAGATGTAAAACCATCAAACATGCTTCTGAGCTCCTGTGGCGATATTAAGTTATGCGACTTCGGTATAAGTGGACAGCTCAAAGATTCAATCGCTAACTCAAATCAGCTTGGATGCATTGGCTACATGGCCCCGGAACGAGTTGAGAAGTTTAAATATGACGTTCGCGCCGATATATGGTCTCTTGGAATATCCCTTGTTGAGCTTGCTCTCAAATCATTTCCTTATAAAGGTTCTCAGTTTGAATTCGCTATTATCAATAAAATCATCGACGAACCTCCCCCTAAATTGCCCGATGATGGTCGTTACTCAATTGACTTTCGTTCTTTCGTGGACTCCTGGTTAGTTTCTACTTGCGTGCCTATTCTGTCCGCCTTTTCTTCGGTCTTTAATCGTCGCCAGTTTGCTTTCATGCATAAACCATTTATCGCATGGCCATTCACTGCAGTATTATTCCGTCGAACATTTTTTCATTGCTCACCGTCTAATGAAACCTCGTACTCAATTTTCATCCGATGACAAATTTGGCTTAAAAAACCTGAACACTTTGCTTGCTTATTGAGGAATCTTTGTTAAATCAAGGATTTTCAAGTCACCATTAGTCTTACGTCTTAGTTTGCATAACTTTCCCTAAGGTCCCCGCAATCGTGGATATAAGTTGTTCGTATAATCGACTTGTTGCTGTTTTTTATTGCTGGTGAAATGATGAATTCTGTCACCATTCGCCAGTTTAAATGGTCTACTGCTTTGCGGAACAGGTGTTTCTTAATCTACTTGATTAAAAAGTTTGGCGGAGTCCACAAAGATAAATGGTTCGAATTTTATTTGGTCGCTGTTACGTCACCCCACAGTGCTAATATTAACTACCTCATCCTTATGGTCATCTGCTCTTTCACTTAGCCTTATCAAAGACCACAACCAGCGTCCTAAGTATCCAGCCCTTCGCAAGACCAAACTCTTTCTCACCTACGATCGAAAGCCCTATGATGTCGGTGATTGGTACCGTACTGTGCGTCTAAATTCGAACGGTAGCGATGGTTCTTATGGTGGTGGTGGTGGTGGTGGTCGTCATACTCCCATCTCCCCTGCCTCCTCAACCGTCACTCTTTCCCCAGACTGTAGTCGAAGTGCTTATGGGTTAGGCGGTTCAGAAGTGGATGTTATGACCGCTGCTCGTCGAGCAAGTGGTGGTAGCGCTACTCAACTGCGTGAGACTTCGTTAACCCGATGTTCGCCCGCTCCTTCCACATTCGACTCACCACCAGCACAATTCTGGCGTGACGCGGTAAGCGGTCAGAAGCCAACGATGCCAAACTCCAAGCCACTAGTTCTACCACCTTCGGGAGCATCAGCTTCCTCTCTGAGACATGCCTCTCCCACTCTGCCGCTCGGTGTGCAGGACAGCATAATGGGATTCTCTTCCTCCGGTGCGTTTCCAATAATTTCTGCCCTTTCACGTTCCAAGTATTTACATTAAGCAATCCTATTTCGTCTAGGTTAAAAGTAAGTCAGTGAAAACGAGGTGAACATCATAAACAGAAGACTGCTTATAATACTATCGCTAGTAGTTTCTTTAATTCATAAGAGAAATGCCTCGGTATTCGTGAAAGTTACTAATTTAACATGTAGATTCTCTTTTCTAAAGGTGTTTTATTCAATGAAGTAGAAAGCGGCTTAATTTTGGTTTTTTTAACGATTTATTTAAAAAAAGAATGCACATGATTAAACGCATAGCGGCACAAATCTTGAGGACCTAGCTGGGTGACTTCAGACGGTTAAAATGAGAATAGATTTCTTTGTTTTAATTGTATTTTAGTGAAGAATAAGATATGTATTCTTCTGTTGACCAGGTGACTTAAACTCATACAGTTTCCTTGTAGTAGAAATAGTTAAGCCCTATTCAGGGTTTTAAAGCCCAGAACATAGACGAATAAAAGACCTCTTCGAAGGTGGATTTCAACCATATTCAAGTAGGGATTGGAATTTGTATTTTCTGCACTGGCTAATTTATTTGCAAATTTTGTCGATATTTTTAACCATAGTCAAGTTAATTCCATCTCTTCTTTCCTATGTTGAAGTGTCCATCTCAGTCAAGATCCAGAGTCATTATATCTATTCTGTTAAATTTTTATATAGCTTTAATTAGCACAAGTCTGTCATTTAACAATCAACAGTTGCACTGCGGTTTTTCTCTTGAACACGCCATAGTTCAGCGTGGATGGAATCAATTGCGCATTCAGAAGATTATTTCCTGATTTCACCTTCATACCTCCCCCCCCCCCCTGTACTCCCTTTTCTCAAATGCACAATATGTTGTAACAAAGCGTTAGTTACACACACCCATCAATCATCAATGAGGTTGAACAACTTAGAAGTCCTTATACGCCGCTAGCTTCTAGGCAAGGTTTGATCTGTGCATACTTAGTACCCCTTTCCTTCTGTATTTAATTACAGCCAGTTTGCTTGATTTTCGCATTTGAGCAAGACTGCTATTCCATCGTTAAGATCTAATCGCGTCTTGATCACCGCAGTAGTCTCATTAATTTCGTTAACTGTAATATTATTATCGTCGCGGGTTTCACGAAGAAAAAATATATCATATTTTTTGCTTTTCAGAAGCATGCCTTGTGTTTTTTATTGCTCGTAAATGTCTTGAATCACGTATATTATCTAAATTTGAAATATCCTTGAGATTTCTTGTGCATTTTGTTTGATTGCCACGAATGTTCATTTCTCTGAGGCTTTAGATTAGCCTGTTCTCAGACTGTTTCAGAAGAGCAATCCAGCCTTATTTAAGCCAAAAGCAAGACAAGACTCGGGCATTTAGCTGTGAGCTGAAAAAATATTCACTCCTTGGACAGAGACTGCCATCTCCAAGCTCAATAGACCTAGAGGCCATTCTCCGTTCAACCTACGAAGGGATTTACATTTCAAAAGTGGTTGAAGCGTTTTTTTATGAGTTAAATTAACTTGATGACAGCGATACATCGCATATCTTTTAGACAGCGATCCCTCCACATTTTACAAAGGATTTCGGACGAGGGATCGTAAATCATCATATCAGAATAACCAATGATTCGCTCATATCCTTATTATTATGATTATCAGTACATTCAGCAGCTTACCTACGAAAGCAAGTGCCGTTGCTTGAACATTTGATTTTGACAATTTCCTCCAACTCAACTTGATAGATTTGTCATGCATTATTATTAAAGCCATAAGTCACAGATGCACGCGTGTATACAAAGTGGTTCTCATTCACGTGGCACAAAACATACGTACCTGTGGCCTGCTTTTTATGCAGTATGGTGGTGGTGGTGGCAGCTCCTTGTGCTGCAGTATCAGAAGCAGATGTGTAGCAGCGCAAAAATTTTATCCCCACTACTTATCACCACTGTAACAGTCTTGCCCTTGCGCAATCCTCTGCTGATGTTTGTGTTTACTTTGTTTTGAGGCACGTTTCGGGCTTCCGGCACTTGCTCGATCAAGAGCTGCTGCAGTCTGGCTTACTTTTCTTTTGGAGCTTGGTGAATTAGTACTCGGATGTCCTATTATCTAAAAGAAGTTGCAATCGATGTAAAAATCCACAACCTTCCTGCCGGTTTCATTGTAAATTAATTTTATTATTCGCCTTGCTATAGTGTTACAAATTGTAGGGAATCTAGCCTCCTTATCAAAACTGAGGCTCTATAAACTAGCGAACTGCTTTGCGTAAAAGCAGCATGAGAAGCAGCTCAGACTTGGGAGGCCAAGAAATCATGGGCTACAAGGATATTGCTGCAAAAGTCTTTCTAGAAAACAGAGCCTCCGGTTCAGCGAAATTCTGGGCTTTTTCATATAAACTCTGGAAATTCTTTATGAGCAAATCGGTTAAAACGTCAGAATGAAAACTGACCCTCATAAGAAAATGGCAACCGGGCTTTAGAAAAAAGCGAATGGAGTGAAAACAGTATAAGTTGGTCCTTTGGAAATCCTCGGATATTTTGTTGGGCTGGAGTTAGAGGGAAGTCAGCTACTCGCAAATGAAACGGTCCAGTTACTATAAGTTGCGAAATAAATTGTCGTATCCAAATTTCAACCGATTCTGACGTCTTCTATGTTGGTTAACGTATTATTGAAGTATTACTCAAAGAGCACTACAAATATGGCTGCTCTGATAAAATGAAATCACGTTGTTTTGAGACCGAAATTTATGGAAATTAGTTCTGTTCTTGGTGTTTAAGGAGCAAGAGGCTTCTATTTCATTGTGTTCTTCCGGTAATCTTTTCTTATGCACCTATTAATTTTCACTTCCATAGTCACTTTAGGTCTCGAAGGTTTTCATGTCTGGCCCAGAGAAATCTGTCTTCGTCTAAGAATTCGTATTCATCAGCTTGCACTAGGCTGATTTATCACTTAGTTTGAAGAGTCGATTGCACATGCTTCAGATTGATCATTGTTAATTGCTATGCTAAAAGCTTCTCCACTTCATGGCGGACTTATTTTTTGTTGAAATGGAATTTGGGTATCTCTGAGTATCTTCTCATCATCTTCAGTTATCAATCCAACGATAGCTCCAGCTGAATAATTTATGCATTCACCTAAGGTAATTATTTATTTATTTACTCCCTACCCATTTGGGCAAGTCCCAAGGACTTACTAGGGGCACAACAGAAGTACAAATAGCTTTTACTATATGCAGCACACAAGAGTTGATATCTTGGGTTCTCTGGTCACTTCTCTGATATAGATTCATCGTACAGGTAGCAGTTCCACTTCAGTCCCACTTCGGAGTGGTACCTCGTCCGTCCTCGACACTGTTAAGAGCAGACAATATTCATGCTCCTTCCAGAAATCTTTTCACCCTTCTGGCGGAGGTTCCATTCATTGCTACATGCCGTACTTTCCACAGTCCAGCCTGAGACCATGAATTCAGGTATTTACATGGTATCTTGTTTACCAAGCCGTACGAGGTTGTACTCCTGCTGGCATAATCTAACTTTATACGTCTGGTGGTTGATTTACCCTATTCGGCCACCTAAGGTAACGACTTACCTTTTACCAAATCCATATTACTGTTTCATTTCTACTTATTGGAGTGGATTTGTGCCAGAGAAAAAACATGCAATGCTTATATTCCTGTAGCATCCAAGACATGAATACTTCGCTGAGATTTGAAAACTGACATAAAAGTTAACATGGTATAAAACCAACTTACTTGGTCGCATTTGTTCTTGAAAGCCATCTCGAACTGGCACCTTAGACGAAGAAGGTAGAGTTATTATTTGTTCAGAGGGGAGGAGATCTTTGTTTCAATTTTTGGTGCTCGCTTCTTCGATTGCCTATTTATTAAGATCTTAAATGTTGCCAGGCGAAACTAATGCTGAAACGCCAGTTATGTTTGTGAAAACCGAATTCATTTGTTTAATCCGAAATGGCAAATTCAAGTCTTTGGGCCTACTTGATTAGTCATTTAAAGACTATTAAAAAAGCTGCTTATATTACTTAAATTGCATTTTTTCAACCAAATAGGTGCTGAAGGTGGAGGAGACAGCGTAATTCTTCGCAATCGAGGTCGTCCGAGGTTGATTCCTGGTCGTAAGCTGTCAGAGACCTCAGGAGTAACCCTTCCCGTCGCTGTGGATGCACGTCGTAATGCCTATTATCCCCATCTTAGTGGCGGAAATGACGTCTCCGATGATTTTCCCAATGATCGGTACAATTCTTATTATACTAACCTCCAAGCCTACTTCAGTTTCCTCAATCAGCAGCAGCAACCATCCACCTACTACACTGAACCTCGAACTGCCCACCCTCGTCCTTCAATTTTACCACCTTCCGCCAGCTCCTCGCCCACACCGGCCCAACGTCAAGTTAGCCGACCGTCGGAGGTTGTTGCTCTGGAAGGCCACAATGGTTATCCTGCTTCCGTCTCTGTCTCCTCACCGCGCTCACCCCGCTCCGCATCTGCCGGATACAGCAGCTCCGGACGTCGTATTCAACGTGCTCCTGCATGTCGTCACGTAACGAAACCCTATCAACCCACTCGAGTGGTCAATAACGCCACTCCTGTCTTCTCATTTGCTCCCTCGTCCATTAAGACTGGCGAGGCTGAAACTGAACCCCAGGAATATCATCATGAATTTTACTGGTACGCGCACCAACCACCGCCACAGCCACCACCGTGATATATCGAAAATCCTGACTCCTCCCCCATCTATCGATATCTTCTTTTACTCCCTTCTCTTCACCTCCACATGCCAATAAATCGTCTTTCATTATTGTGCGCTTTTAATAGTACAACCCCATCTATTTGTCTACCAGTCTCTAGTGTTTATTTCTCACCCCACCACCAAACCTCCCCCCCCCCCACCCCTCAATTCCTCTAATCCGCATTTATAGGTCTCCTTTTCCTCCTAAGTGGGCTTCTCGGTGCTCTTCTAGGGTGTGTACATCTTTCCATCCATCTTAACGCCTTAAATTTGCGCTCTCATGGTTTGATGGGTCTGTATCCCGACCCACTCTACTTCTCCCCATCCCTGTCAGCTACTTGAGTATTTGTAAATGTTCATTTCTTTTTTCACTGAGTATTGAATTTGATATCGCTTCTACTTTCTTAGTAAATGGGGCTGCCGGCGATTAGTTTTTATTTCTCATTTTCATTGGAAGCTGCTTTATAGAATGCTGATGTTGGTAGCTTCTTGAACCAGGTGCCTTTGAGGTTGCCTTTTGTTGGCTAACGCTCGTGAGTAAAATCAAATGGCAGCTTTAAAAAATCAACGGCCTCTGGTGTTACTAATTTTAGAGGCAGGTATTTTTTCACACAAGAAGTAAGTGGGTCGGGCTAATGTACAAATCGTCTCTTACGGAAATAAAGTTTTACGACTTGTGAGTTAGTTACTGCTCCAATTGACAATCTGTGCCTTTATACAGTTGAGGTTAATAAAAATGGTGAATCAGCAGCTTATTTCGGGGTTCGCACGTGAGGGCTGACCATTGGTCCGAGTTCCACGATGCCGCTTTTTGGATTGATTGATCGGGACCTTTAATTTAGTCCTCTTATTGTTTTCAAAGAGAAAAGTATTAGAACGAGAGCTGATAGGCGCATGCCTATCGCAAACCTTTGTAAGGATCAACATGATCTGTCGTATCCGGTGCGCTAATATCACAAGCCTTTTTTTCTAAACCCAGCAATTATGTGACTGCAGAAAATCGATAGTGTGTGCAGATAGCATGCCGCAGTTTGCAAAAAAATTCTTTAACTCGAAGCGCGGAACCAATGTTTCGTAACTCCAAATCCGACTGTTTTTAGATTGCTTCATTAAGTGAACAAATCTTGCAGGAAATAGCTTGGGTAAATCAGCCTCGTGAGCAGTATGTGTAGTGGAGGAAATCATCTAAAATATATGAAGGTTTCGATTTAGTGAAAAAAGACGCATTTTCGAATTGCACTCAATAGGTATCAAAAGCAGATTCAGGCCATATGGACGTTGACAAGCAAAATTTCAAGGGCTTATGCCGCGCAAACCTTGCTATCTTCAGCACCGTTTCCCACATAGCATTAGAATGAAAGGTAGCTGGTCGATAATTAGAAGTCCATTCTTTTATTTTGGACGACCAGATACACTAGGCTGACGTTTCATTGCCTGTACTTTTAGCCGAATCGCGTAGATTGTAACATTACGAAAAGGGACGATTTCTCAGACTTTCAGAGCCTATGTCCAAAATTAATAGCAAACAACTTGCATTCTGCTTTATGGATTGAAAATCAATTAAACATCGGTAGGGGTACCCAACGGCTCAAAGAAGATTCTAAAACAACTCGCTTCGTAATTTGGGACAGAGATAAGGTACATTCGCGATTCTTCAACAAAACAAAAGCTAAGTGGTCAACAATGGCAAACCTGTTAAATGCACCAAGATTGGAGACTATTCACCCAGTTAACCAGATACCTATAGTAAAGGGTTAAAGTGAAGTCTCATCTGCGATGACCGAATTGGAAACGCGCTTAATCGCCGTACAATGAATTCACCTTATTAACTGTTTCCTATTGAAATTCCAGTGAATGGCTGAAAGGGCGTAAATACACTTAGCTATAACCGGTAAATGTTTGGAGAATGCAGGACACAAAACTTCCCTCCATAAATGAAAACTCAACTTAATCAAAGCCTATCAATATGCGGTAACTGACAAGATAAGAAAATTGGAGCAAGTAGGCTAATGATCAGGGGATTTCTGGCCAGTACTTCTGACAGTCACCACTATGCCTTCTTTATAAGGCAATAAATGGAACCGTTTTTGCAAAATGGGCTTTAAATTACGTTATATCATAGATTTTGTTATAAAACGAAATAATCGAGTCCCCTTGTTTTTCGATTTGCATTTGCTGAAGGTCAATCACTATGACGCGGGCATATCAGCTTTAATTTTTCCAAGACGATATCTAACTCCAAAAACATGAACAATAACAACAAGCACGAAACACGTTATTCAATCACGATGCGGAAATACCTCCAAAGAGAAGTGCCATTGCTCTGCCAAATGCTAAATTTGCTTTTACAATAATAATAGAACAAACCGATAGCTACATGACCTCCCACTTATAGCATGTCTTTACAAAACCGAGAGTTCTTTCTAAAGGACTAATTATACTTGAATTTTAGATTTGTAGAACACGTTAGGATTGCGATGCGATCGCCTATTTAAGACGATCAGAAATGTTGAGGCTGGGAAAACAGAATGACAAGTCGTTTTTATTAATTTGTTAATATTCATTGGCCATTGAACGCCGATCACTGAGCCAATAGGCAGCGTACAAAGATGAAAAAATATGCAAAGTGGTGGGTTGATGATGGAAGGGATTTCTGAGAGTGAGTAACAGGCTAGTTCATTCTATACTCTCTTTGTGAGTTCTCTTTTACTGAAAAATTTGTCCGATGAAAATTCCAAGAGTCAGAAATGCGTGAAGTAGAAATACTTGGTCAGCTCAAAAGCGAACTCAGAGCACTGAAGTCAATCTGCAATAAATTTTTCGAGAGCTGGAAGACTACTTCGGACAGCTTTCAACTCAAGCTTGCACAAAAGTCCAAGTGGTCATCGAGTGGAATAATCCAAATCCTTCTCGCACCGAGACATGGACACATTCTTCATCCATACCCTTACGTTTTTCGGTATCCTAAACACATGAGGGAACGGCACCATTGGCTCAGCATTGACTGATTCTAAACGGTAATTTTGTAAACAGATTCAACACATAAAACATTTTGCAAATCAAACAAGATGCATTTGCATCAGTTGATTACTTAAAAAAAACTATTATAAATTTATCTAATTTTCTAGCTTAAATCAGCCGATTACCTTCTACTAAATGTGAGTAATTCAATGGAAGGAGAGAACTGGAAGGGCGTTTCAATCAAGTCTAACATATGGAAAAGACTTGCTGGTAGAAGAGCATAATGAGAGTATTTTTAATTTGATATCGTAGTAGAATTTATCCGATCTTTGGAGTTGGTGTTACGTAAGTGTCCTGACCAGTAGATTGAAGCAGCAAATAAGGAACAATTACTGATTTCTTTCGAATGAGCTCAAATAGAGAATCCGGTGAAGCATGGAGTTGGCATTGCACATCAACTAAAGCATAACTGGAACAATTAACACACAGCGGTGCCGACGTTTTCTGGCTACTTTTTTTATATGGTATCTTTTGTGCAGCCTAGGCTCCTTTGTAGCTATAAAAAAGCTTCAGAACGAAGCGCAACCCATTCTAGTTTTGAAATGATTACTGGCAAAAGCGGTACTCTCTTGACCCTGGATTTTTTGTGGTGCTGTCAAGTAATGCAAAGCCTGATGCCGCATCTGTTGTTGAATAGGAAGTTCTAGGCAGGAAAGAAAAATGGTCAGACACATATGGATGAAGTCGAATCATGGGGAACCTCAATGTTCGAAATTGCTGACAATTTCTTGAATCCTCTATCTCTTTAACATTCATTTGAAACTCTTCTGGAACTTACCTTCTTTACTTACTTTTGCTTCACTATCAACGAAGAAGTGACTGGCAGTAAGGGATACTAGTTCTTATTTCAACCGCCATTTCCAGCCCAGGCGACTCAATAACGCCATCGTACTTCGTCTTATGCGTGGAACTTGATCAGCGGTATGGCATTTATGCCTATATATTTTAAAATTTTTTCAGGCATTATATACTTTGGCTATTCTTTTTTTTTCAAGAAAATCGATTACATTGTAGGAAACTACATCGACCAAGGTTCGGAAGTGTTACAGCATTCCTCCTTTGATTGTCTATACAATGTCATCATTAACCGACCATTCTTTTAAGATTCAGCAACTGCATTCCACACCTACATTAAATACCAGGTCAGGCGATGTCTGAAATCTACACGATCTGTCACGACAAGGAGAACTAAAAGATATGTACTTTCCGAGATCGATGGTCGGCTTTAGTTTAAAATCTACTAACATAATTGAGGCGAATCCTCAAGGAATCAACGTTACACGCTTGAAGTAGTTTCTTTATCCACAGTAGACAAATCGATAACAGGTGAAACAACCTATTGTACCCTTGTAAGACCCTTTGATCCATTATCACTTTGAAATAAGAACTGACCACACAGGTCATTCTCCTCCAGTCCCAAAGGACAATAACCTACTTAGCTACATTCCTATCTCATTGCGCAAGACTTTCATTGTAACGACTGAGGATTGGAGCACTTTCAGAAAGGGAGAAGAATTGACATCAATAATGATGAGGGCGACTAAAAGTAGATGAGGAGTAGAGAAGAGCTATAAGTCCTGGTTAATATTTCTGTTGAAAGGAGCTTCACATGGTTGGATACAGAACAGTGGAGGACCAGGAGAGAAAAAAAGAGAGTGTGGTAAGAGTGAGCGATGTTGGAATTGAGAAGACGGGATGCAGGCTTATGAGTGTATGTACATAAATAGAGCAGAGAAATAGGAAGTTATATTTAGTACCGGAAGAGGCGAGGGGCCATGGTCATGGAAGTAGAGGCAACAGTGGTAGCAGGCTGCATGTCTGCAAGCATTGAGGAGAAATCGGAGAGTCGTTGGTACTCCTCGTCCTCAGGCTCACCTCCACCAAGATCCTCCTCTTCTTCTATGAAGGTCGGATTGGAAGCTTGATGCTGCTGTTGATGCCCTGGATATTGAGCTGTTGGTGGCAGACGAAGCGGACAGGGCAGCATCTCGGGTATCACTGTGAGGTGGGTTATCAGCGCATCCAGGGATGGCCACTCTTTGTTCAGGCCCTAGAATCAACTAACACGCATTAGTACTGACAAAATAAAAGTAGAAAAGAAATCTGATCAATTGCCTGAGTTCTAACTAACCAACCATATGCACACAAGCAGGTTTTAGCATTCTATATTTAAAATAAATGAATTTATTTACGTCCTTCGAAATAAAATTAAAGAAGCATTACCTTGAGTTTGACGCCATTTTTTGAGCGTTGAATGAGGTAGTGGGTAATGCCCATACAGTTCACTTGGGCTGGGACGCGTACCGAGAGCGCCCAACAGCCCGGTTGGGTCACACTGTCTCGAACCAAAAAGCTTCCCGTCTTCAAATGAAAAAAAAACAGGCTTATATTCTAACAAAAGTTGAACTGCACTTAGAAGTACGATGACTTCAACAATAACCATCTCCCCGCGGTATCCATTAAATACATAAATAAATAACTCTTGCGGAGGATCTGTTCACTATTCCAAATTCACACCACGGAAAGAGATTGATTATGAACTGGATTAATAAACCGACTGGAACTTTGAAGGAGAATCACCTCGTAGCTGCGGTTGCTGTTGTTATTGGGGCTGCGGGGTAATAAGACCGTGTTTAATAATGAAACGTTTATAGAGTTGAGATTATTTTTAGCGCAGGATAGGAATGCGTGGAAATGATCATGATGGGCACACGTTGATTCAAGAACTAACTGGGATTGCTTTACACTGTTTAAAATCTGAATTGAATTAAAAATGGATGGCGATTCATCACAGGAAGAACGTGCTTCCTATGACGACTTCTAGTAATCGGTATCAGTAATTTGTCCTGTGGGATTTTACAAACGATTTCAGAATTAGTTTGGTCCAAATACACTGCATCCATTTTTTTTTCTGCTTCTTTCTAAGTACTTGAACTAATCACTAAGACTATATTTAGGGCCGAAAAAGAGATTGACAACTCTTTGACAAAATTTCGAATTCAGTACGGAAGCACCCAATAATTATCGGCATGAATCGAGAACCACCAACGGCTATTCCTTGACTGACCTCTGAAATTAAACATCAGCCTACCAAAGTCAGATCCTATTCGACATTGGTACACTGAAATGCTGTAAACTTGCCATAATGTCAAGATGGAGTCGAGAGAAATTTGGGGGCTCTGACTCCGGTACAGCCAAAATCGGCAAGCTGGAATAAGAAATATAGAAGAACCTTAATTGGAAGCATCTAAAAGGCCACCAATTCTCATCTTAATTCCTTCCTTTATATACAGGACTTCCCGCCAAGATTTTGACGATTTTGACTCCAGGATGCAGCCGACCGAATGACACAATTGCCATCAGTGCAAATTAACAGTCTTAAGGAAAGATTTCGGTGGAGCAATGCTCAGAATATGACTAAGAGATCCCTAAAAATTGAATGCAATTGTCGCAAATATAAGAAGAAGAAGAATATGTCAAAAAAGGTTTCCACCTAGACCTGAAAAGGCATAAATTCTGGGTTTTTTATGACTGAAATCCTATTCCATCAGAGAAGACTAAAGGCAATCTACTTTTGCAGACTAAATTGACGAAAAGAAATTTGCGTTAATGAGTGGGAAACCATAACACTACTTCAGTTCGGAGAAACGACTTAAATCAGGGAAAATCTGTAAGGACGACAATAATAAGAAGGATAAGCGCTAGGTATAGAGTCACCTAGTACGCCAAGTGGGAATTTTTTAAAGTAATAAATAAATAAAGTAATAAATAAATAAATAAAGTAATAAATAAATAAATTGAATCATCTTTAAGTTCTTCAAAGAAGTTCTGAAAGTTTATCCTGCTATCAAGTCATTTGCGTTTATCTAACTTCGATGGAAACGATATCGAGTAAAACAAATAAATGGCGTGATGAGCTGATGAAGATTGTCAGAAAAGCATTTAGATAAGGATGAAAATAGACCAAAATAAAATGATTGCATCGACTTCTTTGAGCCAATAGAGAATTCTCCATCGTGCTAATCTATGCAAGGCATTTTAGGATCTTAGGACATGAATTAATGACTACTTGGACTAAGCTGTAGCCCTGTGGCATACTTGTACATTTTCGTAGCCTAATGCCTCACTAAGCACCTACCTCTTCATGGGTAAGAAGTTCAAGAGCCACCTCTCTAGGCAAATAGGCCTGAAACCACGGTGGTGGAAGTGTTTGCTGTTGATGGATATGTTGATGGGCATTGGGGAGAAGATTGGCTGGCGTTGGAGTAGGAGTGGGTGTCGCAGTGGGAGTTGGTGTCTCCCCTGTCCACCGACTACTGCATTCCGTCTGTGGCAGCTGGTGCTGTTGCTGCGATCGAGATTCATCCATAGAACTGGGCCAGCGACTGCTTGTTCCACAGTTGCCACCACTATCAGTGGACCTAAAATG
Source organism: Moniezia expansa (assembly GCA_019097775.1). Taxonomy (NCBI): domain Eukaryota; kingdom Metazoa; phylum Platyhelminthes; class Cestoda; order Cyclophyllidea; family Anoplocephalidae; genus Moniezia; species Moniezia expansa. Next base: position 3,341,197 of record JADFDV010000052.1, read on the forward strand.
CTGTTGATGGTGATGGCTGTTGCCATGGTGACTGTCGCCGTTGTGCAAGGGAAAAGAGGACGGCTCAAGACCAGAGTGGAGTGAACAGCCTCCTGATACCAGCACGTTGTCACTTGTCTGTGGTGGTGGCTGTTGCCTACTAAAAGTGGCGGGCGTAGTCATAATAACTTCACCTTACTGAGATAATTTTTGATGTCTAAAACTATGTACTTCATGTTCAATTTTAACAAAATATGAACACTTAGGTGAATTAAAGCATAGCGAATATAAGCGACATTGCTGGCGGACAGCTAAATCTTGAATCGAATCAGGAAAAATGAATGGAATTCAATATTTTAGCTTTGTAAAGGCGAAAACGCATAAATCGGACAGCATATTAGAATAAAAAAGGAAAACCGTAAGTTGGAATACTATGAGCGGTATTAATCATCCTTGAGTTTTAAATGAGTGCAGGATTACAAACATCCTATTTGGATGCTAAGAGGCGAACTACTTTTTTACGGTGTTCAATCAAACAGAATGTTGTATTTGAATTTTTTATTAAGGATACGCCTTTGTATTTCGAGAAAAGTTGAATGAAATATGAAGGAGCATCTAAGCAACTTTAATTGTTAGTGTGGATATCTGATTCATCTCACCGAACTTTCAACAATTCAACTAGGACCTCTCTATGTACCTTTTAATACAGACCACCGGAAATCAGCACTCTCTTCTGGTGCCTTGGAGGCTTTCTGGGATCCAATGATCCAGAGGTTTTTTTGAATTTGAAAAGTCTCTCGATATTAGTAAGGCATGAAAATGGAAAAAATTGAACCAAGCTTACATAAATTACCTAGGAGAGCGAGATTATGAATGCAATGAATGTCCCTCAAATACAAAAGCGGTGCGTGGTGTGATCATCCAACATTCCATGAATAATAACCCGAATAAAGCACTTTTTTACAGCAAACCAAGGCAGTGAAGAATTCTACTGGCTAAACATGTAGGAAGACGACTCTAAAGTGTGACTGCAATCTACAAACCCAAATGGCTCGCGTTTCACAAAAACGAGGCAGCCAATAAATTCGCCATTGATATAAACTAGAATATAGCTGAAAGAGGTGGTAACTGAAGGCACCACGAAAGCATATGCGACAATCATTAGGCAAGCTTTATCATGAATAATTAGCTAGACAATGGGAATAGAGCTATGAAAATTTGCATATTCAGTAGGTTCACACGCGAGCTATTTCATTTTTGAATGCCAACTAACCAAGCGACAACTGGATCGGCCAATGGGGGCACAGGACAGATGTCACCCAGTTGACTGTGCTTCTGTTCCGCTGCCGCTGCGGCCTGTTCTTCAGCTTCGGCTGCAGCTTCAAGAATCGCGAATTCGACGGCCTCGGCATCGTCTTCATCGATCTCAGTGGAATTGCGGTCATTTGAAGGATCTGAATTCAACTTCTCGAAGTCAGAGGATTCTGAAAGACTCTGAAGAGGAGCTCGGCCACTCCTGCTGCTTCGCGAACCATGCGGCGAGGCCGTCTCGGAGGACGAGGACCGTGAGAAGTGACCAAAGATCTCACCAGCACCACGGCGCAAAGAATGGACTCTTAAATACAAAAAAAGTCAACTAAGAACGAGTTCTTGCTCCTACTGAAGTGAGAAGCAGTAGCATGGATGGGAGCAAAATGCTGGTGCCAATTTAAACAGCACTGACAGCCGGAGGTGTAACGAAAATGCTGGTACTAAACAAAGCAGAGAAACTTTTGCATACATCAATGGATGTCAAGCTTATCAGTGTTACAGTAAATTGCAGCATGAAAATGAGCAATCTCCAATCTTGGTAACATTACTGCGGTAGCTCAAAGACAAAGGTTTGACTGTCTCTAGCCCCTAAGGAACTCACGGTGAGAGGAATGGACGACTAAAATAGTCAGACAAGAACACCCTATTGATAATTCCTCTCGATTTGCACTCCAATATATGCTCTCTGTGGACGTGTGCAACTCCACTAACACTTCCGTTTTTTCCACTTCTCATCATTTACAAGGTGACCCAGCAAACATATTGATCAAGGGTAAAATCCAGGTAGACTCAAAGTATGCAACCGCAACCAGGTACAAAGGCTAGCGAAATTGCAGTTCCTCTTCGGTTAAGTGAGTGGCTGCTAAGACTAAGCTTGAAAATGGACACCCAGTCCAAACTGGCGATCACGAAGAAAAACAGATACCTCAAATTTGAATCCATTCCTCTTGCCTGTAGATTACCCCGGATTGCTAACAGATTAAGCTTTCAATAATAGCCTTTTAGGAAGGGAAAAACAACAAAATAAGAGCAGGTCTAAGAGGGCGATTTCGGGCACCTTGAAGACAGGCGATTAGCTAAAACGGTGAGCGCAATGCGCCGGAATGACCGGAAGCGGTTAACAGAAGCACAAAAATAAATCATAATAGGTTGAATTATCGCCACACGATAGAACAGTTAGTAGAACAACCATAGAATCAGAAGTAGTGGAGGGCGTTTATAATTCACCTTTCTTGAGGCTTACTGCTAAGAAATCGTCTATGTTCTAATTCTCAATGTGTACTTTTATCATTGTTCGGAGGACAAAAGGATATCTGCTCGATCAAAGCAGATTCGATTGAGCAACTAATAAACAAGTGGAAGAGTACATTAAGAAGGGTGATTTGGAATTTCGAGCATATTTGACTCATCAGACAACTGATACATCCAATGATCGGATTGACCATCGACACTGGCTAAATACTAACCGAATAGAAGCACTAGAGCATTTTCCCTTTTTTCGGAGGGTCAGAGGGCACCTCCCTAGTTATGGAAAATTTAAGAGCAAGAAAAAATTCATGTCAACCGAGAGTTTAAGAAATTTATCTACAAGAACATTTAAAAAAAGAACACATTTACTAAGTGCCACATCTTCAACCAGTGCCGATCTCCAGTATCTAACCACGAGTGAGTCAATGCATATGAGAAGAATATCCATCAAATTTATGCGGGAAAACTATTGAGTAAAAACGAATACGACTAAATGTGACTACTTCCGCTCTGGCGCACTACGGCTGTACTCATAAAGAATCAAACCAATTTCAAGATGGTGGTGCAGTCGGTGAAATGGCCCTTTCTTCGAATCTGTTGATCTGACCAGATCTGGCGACCAACCATATGGACATGCTGCTTGGTCAGTGAAATCCCTTTCTATTCCATCAACTTATCTCTCACATCAACAATAGCTGGAAATAGAACGAAATGCATTAAAAGCAGCTAACGTTCTCCTCATTTTGATGCCATGGGCTAACATTATTGTCTGCACAAAAAGTCGGTAGCTAACGAAGACGATGGATTTTGAAGAAGGTTCCACTTATTACTGTTAAATTGGGATACCTTCATATACTTGACGCGCTGATTAGGAAGAAAACCCTGGGAAATCACCCCTCGAGGCTGGGTGCGAAAAGTAAGATTTAAAAGACCATTAATCATATAGAAGTTTACGATAATACTCTCTGGATAAACTCGATCAAGTGTGGGAAAAAAGTTGGCAAAGTTGTGAAAAAAGTATTAGTTGTGCAGTGTGCAGAAGCTTCACCTACTGGATACGATATTCTCGAATTAAGAGACCAATGTGGAACAACTTCAGCTACGATTGTAGCAGATTCCACTAGTTATCCAGCGATTTCTCTGCAACATCGACCGCCCCGAGTACGAATTAAGTTATCATATGTGAAATAGCTCCACTCTGAATTGGCCGAGAAGCAGCCAAGTGTATGTGATGAGTCCACAAGCGTTGGAGTTTTAGGAATATCAGAAGTGAGAATAAAGTAAAGATTGATCTAAAGAGGAGTTTAGAAACACCTGAAACTCATCGATTGAGCATGGCCTGAAACCAAACTACCGGTCTTTTTAGAGATAGATGCCAGAAAAGTCCTTGAAGAACCAGTTATGCTCTAGTCGAGAGTATATTTGAAACAAAGCTATAGCAGTGGACTAGATGGAGCCGTGATATCTTTATTAAACCTTCGTATAAATACTTATTTTAATTCGATAATAAAGTCAGAGTAGTCTTGAGACCGCTTTCGTACTGTTTTGACGTGCGAGCCATTTATTCTTTCAACGTCCGGGTCTGATGTTTATAATATAAACAGCCAAAGGTGGTAAAGAAGGCCGTCACTTTGCATCACGTTGAAAAGCGTCCATCGATGAATGAGCAGAAAAAGTAATGCGTGGCATTTAATGTACCACATCCTCTAAAATTTGAGTTGTTTACCAAACACACAAAGACCATCATAAGGCAGAATATTTTTTGACCGATAGTGTGGTCAGAAACAGAGGAAAAAGCTATTCACTATTGCCGCCACCAAAACGCGTTGTCTACCGATCAACAGTTCAAATCGACCTACCTCATCGGAGGTATGGGTGGATTATCAAGAGCATCTAGGCACTGGACCACAGCCCTCGGGATGCCCTCAACCACGTCGTCCTCGTCATAACCCTCAGGTGTATTTGCGCTCACCTGAGTCACCGTCAATTGGTGGTTGACAGCTACACTGAGTCGCTCTTCCGATCTAGGTTGTTGAATGCTAAAAGAGGGGGAGTTGTTCAAGAGGAGGGCAGAATCAAGCTGGCAAATGATTTGAGAGAGCGGCCGCTCTAGCTGGCGTTTCTTGGCACCACCGCCTCCACCTCCACCAGCCTGACGAAGACGGAAGCGCGAGACCACAGCTGAAGTGCCCGATGCTAGAGCTGATGACGACGAGATGTGGGGGAAAGAGGAATCGGATTTCTTATTACTCGAGGATGGCTTCTTACTACCGTTAGCTAGAGAGTCTAAGTGAGCTTTCAGAGCTACCACTGGACTCGCGGCGGTGCTCAACAAAGGTTGATCGCCTGAAAGAAGATACAAGAATGATTTGATTATAGGATTTCCAAAAAGCATTCTCACATTACAACCATATTTTTGTTATATTTATTAATTCGCACAGGCATTCATTTCAGCCTTAGTTAAACAAAAAAAAAAAAATAAACATATCAGGACAAGTTCTATGGATGAATTTGCGGGCCTTTAGCGAGTAAAAGCAGAATAAAGCAAAATAGAATACGATATTATTAAACGCGAACTTTGTTATCTCAAGATTTGTTCAATTTATGAGTGAAGCTGTCATCAACTCCTACTGACCGGCAGTCATTTCGCACCTTCCGGATTAAAAAATGCACAGAACTATGTTAGAAGACTTGAGGGCGATTCCTCAACTTCGTAGGCCTTAAAGCATTCCTCCACTTGGCATAAGAAAGCTTTCATTTTCTGATGAACTTTTCTTATGCATCAGCAGCAGAATCCTAAAAACCACGAGTCAGTTCAGTTATTTTGGCAGAGACCTTCCGGATCCACTCACTACTCATTCTGAAATGGGAGCACAGAAACTGCACTTTTCTAAGAGATATAAGAACATCCAAATTATTGTCCTTTGGACTTCACAAGCTTACAATCGTCGTTGCAACCATGTTTTAGACGAGTGAAGTTTACCAGACGCGGGACTATTATGAAGAAATTACAGAGTAAAAATGGTTCAAAAAACGGTTGAATAAATTTAGTTTGGCAGCGCAACAATCCCTGAAGAAGACAATTAGTGAATTTTTTTTGTTAGCAGTGCCTTTCTCATTTACAAGAAATTCAAGATAATTGAAAGACTGAGCTTTTTGTTGCAAGCTTAAAATTACCTAATTCTCATTTTGTTTGCCTTCACACCTTCTTTTCTTGATATAATTGCTAGAAGAAGCTCTTCGACATCCGATATCGAGGGCACGATTATCTACAGGTAACCAATATATTCCGCGTGTCCCATCAAAACTGAGCGTCGCCATTTCCCATAGACTTCCACTAGACTGCGCAATATACTTTGATACACATCGCCAACTTACATTGATATACAACTGCTTAGTTGGCTGGAAAGATCTAAACGTTTATAAAGAATAGATTTGGGTTCGAAGCAATTCAAAGGGCAGTTGAGCAACTAAACAGAAGGAGAATTCACATTTGCCTCATAATTAGCAGCAATGGCCGAATACAAGTTCTACCCTAATTTATTGCCTAAATTCAACCGAACTTGGGAGAATGTTTAAATCGAAATAGTTTTGGGTCGCTATTCATTCACCGAAGTTTAAATGGCTTCAGTTAGAGGTTTCTAAGAAAACAGAAATTTAATGGAAGACTGAACTTGAACCAGTCAAAATGGAGATGAAGCGCAGGTAATTGGTGCATCCATCTAAATAATCTTTAGTCTGCACACTTCATTTTCATTTGGATTCAGATTGGTTGAAGATTCTGGGACTGAAGGATGAGATGACAGCCCCTAGGTTTTTTTTTTAAACCCAGCCCTATGAGTATGATTCAGGAGCCCGAATCTGACTTCAGATTTAGTTGTTAATTCATCCATACATTGTGCACCAACGCTTATGAACTGGTAACCAGATGGACGAGACGCTCATGCGGGGTCGTTTTGAATAAGACAGAGTTTTGTGAATTCCATGAGACAGTTGACTAATTTATCAATTGGATTTTCAAGTTAGATGATCAAGTATTCACGACACCTACCAAGGGGAAGATCAAAGATGGCCCGGTTTTTGTCCTTAATCAAATCCGGAGACGCAGGGGGGAGGGGATTAGAGGGTGGCACGCTAAGTCTTGGGGTGGTAGGAGTGTCGAAAAAAGCCACAGAGTGACGGACAGAAGGTAGCGGGGGCTGTTGCGCCTGCGAAAGGTGTGATGTCGGAGTCTGTGGGGTTGGAAACTGCAGAGATGACACTGGACATGGAGTCCGAGGATCGGAGAGGGCCCGCTGCCTGGCGCCGACACTCTGACCCCCATCAGCATTGTCCAAGGCTTGTGTTAACATGGTGCTGCTGTTCTTGACATCAGTTCGGCCAGAGTCGGCCAACCAGTGACGTTGGAGACCTGTAGACGCCCAGCGAGGTTTACTAGAAAAAAAAAATGAAAAAGGCATTACAAACTACTATGTGTCAAATACACGCATTAAGCTAGGTTTAAATTGATTACACAACGGTCCTTTTCGGTTTTGAAATGCCGAAAGGGTATGATTGGCTGTCAAGTGTATATTGTGACTATATACCATGCCTTATCGCTAAAGGCAAGGAGCATAAGAAGGGGGGGGGGGGAGCAAATGAACTTAAAACTTCCTTGATATATAAATGTTCCCGGCTATAACATTCGAATACCTAAATGTGCTGGAACCGGGCTCGGTCACTTCTATCATCTAATCGTCCCGACCTTTACCAGAAAATAAGGTACATAAACTAGCAGTTAGCCAAGTATTAGCGAAATCAGATGGTTAGAAGAAAAGGAGCATGGGAAAAAGAGATCTTAGTGGGGGTGGATTCCATTGACCTACATACTTCCTCAGCCATTCACCATCGACGACGTGGTAACTTTAACATCCTGTGAGCCTGATGGTCAAGAGGTGCTGAATAGGAAGCCGATAAGACCAACCATTTCTGCTAGTCAATAAAAATCAGTGGAATGACCAAACGTGCCCATGCCGTAGAGAGCCCAGCTCTTAGCTCATCTCAGTCTCTAGCGATTTTGTCGGCATCTTAAGCATTATAAAGGCTGGTGGTCAATCGGGAGGCTTTGTGTGGGATGGGGTGGGCGGATGCACGCTTTCAGTATATGAATGTAGCATGATCTGCCTTGCGATATCAGTCCACAATACTTGTTTTACCGCCAAGGTGGAGATAAATGAAGTGGGAAGTCCTAAGTTAAAGGCACATCGAGAAGTAAGCGAAAAGGAAGCCAAACTAAGTGGTCACTCAAATATGAAAATTTGACGGAATCTTTTGGTAATCAGTGAGAATAACATATAGCGTGAGAGTAACACCGGCTAGGAGGAGTCGAGGGAGTGAACCGAACGAGTCGGCGTGCGTAATGGATAATTACAAAAGATCAATAAAGGAAGGTCAAAACTTTTCCAACTAAAAGAAACCTAACTGAAGAGGAATTTGTACAAGGAAAACGCCTGCAAGCGTTTAACAGAATCGATCGGAGAAGAAGCCTGAAGTGAACATTCGAAGAGGGGCCAAAATGATTGTGAGAAAGGGAGATTTCTGCATCCTATAGGCTGGTTCCACATTCCTGTCTAGTCTCTGCTTCGATTCGAAATAGATGCAAATAATGTATTTCTTCGTAATTCTTACACACATATATTTAATCCAAGCCAGTATGCATAAATGGTCAATCCTACTCTCAACCTCCTCGTGGCGACCACCGGTAACCATGGGGCCACTTTGGGGGCTAATGACAGGGGTGGCCGGATAGGACTAATCATCTACCGGACGTATAAAAATGCGATTATGCCAGCAGAAGTACAACCTCGTACAGCCTGGCAAATGAGGCACGACGTAAATACCTGGATTCATGGTCTCAAGCTTGATTGTGGGAAGTGCGTGCATGTAGCAGTCAATGGAATCGCTTCCAGGAAGTAGAAGACTTCTGGAGGAGATATGAGGGTTGTCTGACCTTAACAGTGTCGAGGACAGACGAGGTCCCACTACGAGGTTGAACTACTACCTGTACGACGAAGCTATACCAGAGAACCTATCAGAGGACCGAAAACGTCGCTTAACGCTTTTAAATGTTTTTTGTGTTAACTGTTGTAAAAGCTATTTGTACTTCTGTTGTACCCCTACAAGTATTTGAGACTTGCTCAAGCTGGTGGGGCAGTAAATAAAAAATAAAAAAATGTATAAATGCGAAAAAAATATCCAATCATGGAACGTTAAAAGTACGCGCTGACGTTCTTCCAAACAGAAAAAGCACCAAGAATGAAATCACACAAATGCCCCAGATAAAATGAGCAAAGAACTAGTCGCATTTCGAACGGGGAGGGAATCAGTAGATCACTAGGGTGGTTAAGACTGCTAATCCGGAGTCAGTGAAACGTCAGTTGCGCAGGGAAAGAAAATACATGCTAAAAAAGATCAAACAACTCTATTTCAAAGTAAACAGTGAATAGCTATTAAAATGATCATATATTGACCGAACAGAAGGGATCAAGAGATCCTCGATTAGAAAAACTCTAAAATATCCTCCTCCTCCTCCTCCTCCAGACCAGAAACCCGGAAGAGACGAAGAAGCCCAGTTTATAATTTCGATCTATAAACTATTCATGTCCAATGGCACTGCTTGGACACCACTCAGGTGAGGACATGTACCATAGAAGTACGTTGAGGTTATCAAGACCAAGTTAACCGTAGATGAAATTTGAAACGCTTATATTGATCCAGCTTGGCGTGCCGCTGCTGGGTTTGGAAATGATTCCTAGTTACTTTGTGCCTTATTCACATGTACAGTTTTTATAACGATGACAGGGACCTTCAAGTTCGCAGTGGAATGACCGCTTGCATGCCAGAATGTTAAAGAAATAAATTCAAAAAGAAGAAATGACAGACTTTGGCAATGCTGGCATTTATTCCATTCAGAGTACAAAAAATAAACTTGGGACTTATTTTCGCCTCCATAACCACTTTCATATGTTGGTGCGAAGGCGTTCTTGGACGAGTCTAAAAGCCTGAGTCTGATTTCAATCAGTTGAATCTGAAGGGTTCATGCAAAAGAGATGCGGTCTACCGCTATAGTATAAAAACAAGCAAAATCTTGGTTGGTTAGAGGAGATCGAAAAGCTTTGATTATCTATTTCTTCGACCAGAATACGGAACGAATTCTCAAACAAGGCAGTAGCTGCTTCAAAGCGTCAATAGTAGAACAGGATATTCTAGAGATATGAATAGTTTGGATCATGTAAGCGCTAGTAGGTTTTCCGGTCACATATTTATGCTCGTAGAAACCCATCAAGTTGATAGATTGCCATCACAATAAAGAGTAATCAACGCTTCAGGTCGCAGATTATTTTGTGATGCTTTGAAATGAAATGAAAGTGGTTGATTCTCCCCCCATTAGAGGACATGGAATACAAGGACTCTCAATAGCAGCTACATTGTTATGATTGCAATAGACGGGTAAGGTCTGGTAGTATTTAGTGTGCGATTCAGTGCTAATAACTTTTAATGACGACCTACCAGGTATTGATCGAATTAACGTTGGCCAATTGAAATCGCAGTGACCAATTAAACTTTGAGTTCTTTATGGTGCTGTAAGGCAACTTAAGACTTGGGTAGAAGACTTTGTTCGATCATCATTAGTGTCATCACCACCTAGAGGTTTGCAGGCAAAAAAAGGTGTTGTTTTTTGAATAAAGCGTGGAAGAGGATGGAGATTCGACGGAGTCTCGATGTTAACGCTAAGAAGGCTAGTGTCAAGGATATAGCAAACGAATCCCTATAAGCTCGAAACAGCAGACATGCTATGATTTGACCAATGTAATTTTCGCTATTTTTAGTCGAAAGCAACGCACGTCAACCAGGAGTCGACTAGATCTAGAGTGGTAAAGAATCACCTGGGGCCCCCAAGTCTTGACAGCACGAAGACATCCAACTTCGAAAATGCCGGTGACAGCATTTGTAGCTTACCACGAGGTGATTGCCGATAGCTAGTAGAAAAATGAGGTGTTAGAACCATTCCGTTCTATAGCCACATAATTTACTTTGAATTCCCCTTCCCCTGGATTAGTCGAGTTAATATCACAGAGTACACAATGAATTTTATTAGTGGTCGACTCGAAATATTTGCAATAAGAACGCAATCTGACCCACGTACGAACAATGCAATAGAAAAGTACTAATAAGAAACTTTTGGAAGTTAAATTTACGGAAATTCACTCAAAGATAAATACAGCACCTAGGCATAAAACTTTAAGCTGGCGTAGCAGTAGCGAAGGTGCCAAGTAAAACATCAACTAGAAACAGTTGTGTTAATTCTCTAGGCCCAGAGTGGTTAACTAATTAAATACAGCGATGCATTAACTATAATTACTAATGGAAAATCCAGTACCTTCTAGCCATATCCAATGAAGGTTAAACAGCTGACCTTGGTAGAAAATCCAACATACCAATCTAGCCAAAGCAGTGCGAGATCGAAACGGTGCTAGATGATTCAAAATTTTGCGCTAATTACAAACAGAATTCAGACATTACGAAAGTCAAGCTACTTAACTAACGTAATTACTATAGCTAATAGGAGCATGAACATATGGAATCCAGGCAAGAGTCATAGCCACTGGAAAACTGAATATCAAGAAATCCCAAAACTGGGGTTTAAATTAGCAACCAAAGTTGTGAACTATTCCTCGCTTTGGAAAAGACGTCACCAGACATTAAAGATACATATTTTACGTCATTCAAATAGTTCAACTTTTATCAAAAAAGTGCTATGAAGCAAAATAGTCACGAGCAGTGGAACCGTCACGATATCGGCCAACTTCGAGATCGTGAACGTGGGGTGCAGATGGTAGTGTCAAATCACTAAACACTTCCTTTAGCTCCATCCCTGATACGAACACCGCGGATTGATGATAAGCGGCAGTATTTAGTTACATTTAAAAATTCCTTATATTGAAGTGGAACAATCGTAGGGCTTTTGGTCCGGTTCACTTTGCGCTAATTAGTGAAATTAACTAAACGCGTATGAACTATTGAAATAGGGCAAGCCATGAAGTCAGAGATGCGATTAGGAACATAATGAAGGGTGGAAAGAAAAATTTCAGTATAAGGTATCCTTATTGTAAGATAAGAAGTTAACTTCCACTCTTTTATTCGAAGGAGCAGATAAAATTATTTAGATGTCCGTTTAACCACACCAGAGCCAATGCATCTCCATGCGGGCCTTCACTTGGCAAACGACAGATGGTCCCAGAATGTTCTACTCAGAAAAATCATTTTTAGTAGCGCAAGAGCTCTTGGTGAACTTAGATCTGTCCGACCACCGCAGCTAGAAGTCAAGCTCTCAACCGTCAGGGTACTTCTTTCTGCTTTAACAGCAAGCGAGTTTGCTTTAGCATAAAACGCTTCTTTCTCTGATAAACTCTGCATTTGACTGAGTAATGAACTTGTTTTTACGGGTATCCATGTATTCCACCAAATGGAGATTAGACCAACTCAATGACAAATAATACCGCATTTCAATGTTTTGGTTCAGTCTCTGATCGCCAGAGGAATAAAGCACCAAAAGGACCCTATCGCCACATGACCAAATCTCATAAGTACATTTTCAAAAAAAAGTGCACAAAATCTACTAGTGCACGTTTTTTTTTCATTCAGGGAATGGATCCTGACCCCTGGTGCCGTCAGAGCTTTTTTGCAAAACACTGCATCTAACGGTCAGCAAATGAAAATGAAGGCGATAGGAGATGCATGTAAACAACTGAACAATTACAAACTTAATGGCAGCAAACAAGTACATATTCATCTGTCTTTATTCGTCTTGATTGTTGTTTGAATATGCAGAACCTGAAAGCAGACGAGGTCTTGAAGCTTCATCTCAGTAATACAAGCAGCTAAACCAAGGATGAAAACTGTAAGGGCCTCAATAAGTGTTCATAGTTTCCGGAGGGCAGTCAGCTCCTGTATTTCAAAGATGAGTAAAGCGGTTTATTTTGGGCTGCTTCTCTCTAATGCACGTGCAGTAAAGTTTTGCAGGTAATGACTGTTTATTTTCTTGATAAATTTTCGTTCGCACCTATTAATACTGCTAAAGCGGCTGATATCAGCACCGACAGCGCGAATACAAAAGCGTTTGCTACTTAAATAATCAACTAATATCGAACGAGGAAACACACACGAGAAAGAGATTGATCTCATTAATATTCCCGAACCAAGTAGAGTTGGTTAATGATAATAATAATAAACAGACCTAACTCTAGATATAACTGCTAGTAGTCATCGAAAACTGTTGACTTGGTTTTTATACATTGAGAAACCTCGCATTGGCATTCAGATTGTTTGAACATTATGTGTTCCATCATGAATACAAGTGTTTGATTCTTGAACACGGATACTACTGCTAATCGTTTAATGAAATCCTAAAGCAGAAAAATGAACATATATAGTAAGTAAAAGCAAGTGAATGGCCCATCAATCGGTTATGCTATGGACTCAATTTTCTCAATTGTAATTTTCAGCAGTTTAGACAAGGGATATAATGAAGAGAGACGTATATACATGGTTTTCAGCTGAAAGCTATGCGGTCAGGGAAAACCATCGACCAATAGCGTACGACTAGTTGATTGATTGGTTAAAGTACAACTCGTTGAGGAGCAACTGAAATGCTAATTATGGAATATTGAGCATAGAAGCTTCTTCTTCAGCTCCAAGGACTATGAAGCAGGACGCTTAATAAGTGCTGAACAAAATATTTCAGTAAATGTTAATGCAACACAATAGGGCCTATATCAGGAAGTCGAATCGATTAATATAATGGGACCCAACTTTGTGGAAAGCGTGTCTAAAGCTTTTCTGAGTCTAAGCCATCTCAACAGGTTCGACAATTGCTAAAAGAGTTTGAGAATTGCATTTGCGTCGATTGCAGCGCATTTGCCCGGCGGATAATCGGAAAAGCGGTAGGATGAACGCCGAATGCTAAAGCTTAATCGTGTACTAGGTGAAGTGGAAGACTAGTTTTGTACATCAGCCAATGGTTCTAGCTTTCTTACGCTATGTCAATAATTAAGGATTCTGGTAAGGCGGAACCGGTAAATTAAACATTCGGAAGCTAAGCTTGGATCGAAGATGCTGCGCTTATTAGCACAAATGTGCGTACAAGTATGACGAATTTGAAGGCATGGGTTTGGTGAATGAAAGATCACCCATAGTGGCTAAAAACTGTCTGCAAAAGACTGGTCGAGTGAGACAGTAACAAATACAGAGGTTGAACCATGGCTTTCTCCTCCCAAGAATTTGAACTGTTAAGACCTTTTCTTCAATGCTAACTTTGATGTATAAGTTAGCAGAAACAGACCCTGATAACAACTAGTACCACAATGGGGAAAAAAACGAAGAAAAAAAGAACTGGGGGAATCAAAATGCCTGCAGAAAATAAATAAAGAAGCTTAGCTTTTTTTCGACTACAGGAGGCACCTAACCAGTTGGCTAAATAAAGCAAAAGTTGCCGATGTATAGCGAAGATAGAGTGACTGACTGATGTGAATGCGTAGTGGTTCACTTAATGCAGATAGCGAAAAATGCATGCAGAGGAAGACATCATTAGATTAGGCTGGTATGACCATCCTCATCAACAGAAAAGTGTTTTTAAATACCGCTGATAATCTCCAGTTATAATCTCCGTCGGTCGTTATAATTCAAATATAGATAATTTATTAAACCTGGAAAGTCAGATTGTTTGAAGGAGGCATCGTTGATAAGATCACAAGTTTCATTTCTCAAAGGCTTTACGAGCCTAGAAATGTTCCTCTGACTTTATCCTGAATGAGAATAAGACGTTTTATACCCAATGCGGCTGAGAGGCGGCAAAACTTAGCATAAGTTCCCAGAAGGTTTGTAGAGCTCTGGTGATGTGGGTAAGGTAACAATATTCCCCAAAGCAGGTCTAAGAAGGTTTGATAGTTTTGACAGCGGTGTCTATATCGCCGTTCATTTCCCTCGTACTTCAATGCGATAGCATGGAAAGCGGAATCCTAGTGCAAGCCATTATGACTACATTGGTCTTTGGTATTTCTACTTCGACGGATACGCATGTCAAATACGCATGCATCGAACACATTAAATGACAAGGGTCGAAAACCCATGGGCAAGCATCTGGTGATTGGAATGACAGTATTGGTTAACAATCGGTCTAAATAGATTTGGATAAATGAGTAGCTCTTTGTCAGAGATATTGAACCTTCAATGTCATTGTAGTGAAAGTCACTTGGCATGCTTTACTGCGTTCAATGAGTTATTACGCTTTTTAAGAGACCCATAACTGTTGGGACATGTTGAGCCACTTATTAAGAGAAAAAAACACTAAATTATTTTGGGTTGGCAGACTTCCCAAGCTTAGCAATTAGCCACCGAATATCGAAGAAGCGATTTGATTTGCTTAATGCAACTTAATGAGCTAGACCACAAACTTGAACCCAAAACCCACTCTTCTCACGGGAAATTAACGGCTCGCCGAAGGAACTGTCTGATCTAATGTTTTAAATCCTAAGGTCTGCTAAGACGATGGCAGGTGCGATTCTACCTGGCTACGATGTAATAATCCAAAAGGTCATAATGAGTCACCAGCAAATGAAGCTAGGAAGTGAGCCTTGCTTGCTTTTGTTCAAAGTCTAGGGCGCAGACAGGCGACCTAGATTACGTATTCTACGCAGTTGAAATGCACAAAGCACTTGCATTTATCCGCAGAGGGGTAAGAGTGTCTTAGGTTCGACCAGCAAGTTTTTCAACTCAGTCCACCAGTGACGGAATGCTGCATGACCAATCACACGGGCATGTCACTTGGTGTGGAACTGAGATAAGTAAAGGCGCTATGAGATCACTGATGACACTATGAGTAGTAGTGGTTGTGATATTGAAATCGATAACAATGATATCTCCCAAGCAGCTCAGAGTACGCATCTAGTAACCCCGTAAACCATGCGTACACAAGGAAGGCTCAAACTGACCGATGGCAGCATTTTCACGAACTGAATGCCCGGGAATTGAATATAACAATCAGTTCAAAGCCAAAAAATCACGCGGAGGTTATGACAGGGATTATGAAAAAATAAAGCCCTGGCCGTGAAATAAATTGGTGGGTCAAGTAATGGAGCCGACAAAATAAAAGCCAATCCTACTCCACCTCCTCGTAATGAACACCAGTAACCCCAAAGGGTGGCCGGATAGGACTAATCATCTACCGGACGTATAAAAATGCGATTATGCCAGCAGAAGTACAACCTCGTACAGCCTGGCAAATGAGGCACGACGTAAATACCTGGATTCATGGTCTCAAGCTTGACTGTGGAAAGTGCGTGCATGTAGCAGTCAATGGAATCGCTTCCAGGAAGTAGAAAAGACTTCTGGAGGAGATATGAGGGTTGTCTGACCTTAACAGTGTCGAGGACAGACGAGGTCCCACTACGAGGTTGAACTACTACCTGTACGACGAAGCTATACCAGAGAAGCTATCAGAGAACCGAAAACGTCGATTAACGCTTTTAAATGTTTTTTTTTGTGTTAACTGTTGTAAAAGCTATTTGTACTTCTGTTGTACCCCTACAAGTATTTGAGATTTGTTCAAATGGGTGGGGAATAAATAAATAAATAAATAATGACATATAACTAATAAGGACGGAGATATAAGGAATTGATGCAACAAAATAATCCGAGCAGCAATAAAGATGACAAACAGAATGAGAGGAGACTAAAAAACACTAAATGATGTCCAAACTTGAGCGAAAGAGACTCGATCACTGGAAGCCAATACAATGCTAAGAATAAGAAAACAATCCAAATGTAATTATTTTCTAGTAACTTGGCAGTGCAGGCTACCATACATCCCTCCAGTTGAAAAAAAGTCAGGGATCAAAATGCAAAGTCGATAGGACAATCAGGAATTTAAGAGAATTCCTATTATGATAAGATATTTTCCTAGTCACTCAAGCCTTTTTGCTGCTTGACGACACAAGAAAGTTCGAATCTAATCTTTTAAAAATTTCACCCAGAGCCGAGTGAATCTCTTACTTTGTTTTCAAATAAAGGTGAACCCCATGGCGAAATCATAGCTCCTCCACTTCATGGTACTATAGCATATTATCACTTCCGGTAGCATATGAGCAACTAACGGTTAAAGGCAAACTGAACGTGGGAGCTGGATCGAAAAAGGACGAAGCATAGATGAAGTCGCTGAGCAGACCTGAGGAAGTTAATGCGGGAAGAACGAAACTATGCTCCAAATGATCAACAGCTGTCATAATAATCATGAAAAAAACATTCTATAAATGAGAAATTTTCAATTTGGTTGCCAATAGAGAGAGGAAACGAACGAATGTATCTAAAATTAACAATGATAAAGTAGCGGTATAAGGGAATTATATTAGTCAATCAAACACAAAAGAGATACGCAAGACTCCGAAAAACAATGCATTCATATCTTCAAAAATGATTACCCTTAAGCTAGGGAAGTTTCTCAAACATTTCCATTAGCAACCCAAAATGAGGAAATGAAGCCGGTGTGCACAATATAGCATTGCGTTTTCGCAGCCGAGTTGAACTAAGTTAAATATTCGAAGAGTCAGAGTGAGGACTGCATAAATATAGAGCGATGAGAAAGCAATGCATCCAACTAGGCCGGTAGATGAATTAAAAGGAGAAAATTTCACAAGAACCAGAGCAGAAAGGGAGCCAAGACAACCGCGAAATGAGAAGAGAATATGATGAGATATTATGAAAGGGAAGAAGGGGACATAGATTCACTGGACAACACGAAACGATTGCAAAAGATCCAGATCAGTAAATAGAATTTTACAGGAAAAGAAAAGTGAAAGCATCAAGAAGTCAGAAAAGCCGCCAAAGATCTATCCTGCACTCGTTTCATCTTTCAAACGCCGACTAAAGTATTAATTATAAGCACTTACTCGAAAAGGACGTTAGCTTAAAACCAACAGCAGACTATGATAGTTCCTGAATCATGCAGACAAAAGCTGATGCGAACGAACAAAGGCAACAATAATTGATACATCTTTGTACAAGGTTAAATTACAATAACTTCGACCTGTTGAAGCACAAACGGACGAAATAATACAATACTAGAATCCCTTTGAAAGCTTGCTTTAAGACCTAAACATCTTCGCAACGTGCTCCGCTACCATTTTTTCAATAATGGCCAAGTCTAATGAATCCTTGAACCACTTTTCCAACGTGTTTTGGCGTACCCTTGATAAATCATTTCAAATGCACCAACGCTCATGAATCCATGAGAACCATGGGAGAGAATCACACAGATCAGTCTAGAAAGTTAAATAGCAGAAATTCTAGGTCAGATGCATGCATGTGGACCTGGACAAATGTAGAAAATTTTAACGTCATAATCTCCTACGCCTACCTTACCTCGACGGCGCACATACTTTTTTAACGTATAGAGAGGTTGACCCCGGTGGGCACCCCTAAAATACAAAGCTTGAAAGTAAGAAATGAAGTACGAAAATATTCAAGATATTCAACTGAAAAAAAAGCGAACGGAGAAGAGAAAGCCATCGCACTATAGTGCTTTGAATAATTAGCTTAAGTAGTTATATCTCAACTCACAAATTAGTTTCTCATCTGGAATGACAAAATGATACCAGAGCCAGGTTAATGATGGAGTTGAAGAACATTATGGAAAAAAAGATTTTGGAAGAGATGGCACGCAAGAGGAAGATTGAGGGGAGTCGCTAAGAACAGGATGGATGTGGTCAACATTTTCCAGCCGATGGAACGCGGAGCGTATCTAGTGACTGATAACATTCCTTCCCATTTATTTTCAGGAAATTGCTTTTACTTTCAGTAAAGCCACGGGAACAAGCGCTAGTAAGGCTTCTCAACCCCATGATAAGCAGAATACCTAAGAATCTCCTTGAAAACGGGGTTTAGATTCACGACCAATGCAGCCATAAAATTCAACAAATTTGACAGTCATTCTTGAACGGAGAAATTATTTCCAACTGCAGATTAAATTGACTAATATACTTTCCAACTAGCAAATACCAGATTTTCACACCGCAAATAAACTGAAATTTGGCGAAGTAGAAACACTTTCACGGGATAGACAATTGATCCGCATTCATTTACCGGATCTTATCTCAACTCCTGTACTGGTGATGATTTCGAGAATATGTGGATAGGAAATCAAACACACAAGCGGTTGATGATAAAAAAACAAAACAACATTCTGGATTCACCTAATTCCTATTCTCGAATCTTCTCAGCTCATCTCATCAAATTAGACTGGAAGTCAAGATCAATAAACAAAACGGGCAGTAATTCACCTGATATCAGCCATTCTTTTCGACACGGGTGATATTATCAAATCGAGACGATTCCTGAGCATCTTGAAATTCTAATATGACAAGACAAGAGCACTCCTGAGATTTTTCAGAGCTGACATAAAACTGAAAACCAGACAATTCACCGAATAAGTGGACATAGAAAGCCTTTCGGAAAAGAGGTATTCCAATGTTGGCAATTAACCCCGACTCAAGGTCGATCCCACTCGATTTTCATATCCTTCTATAAAAAACAAAAATTAAAGAGGATTTCTCAGCCGAAAATGTGAGAAAATATTATATTATGGTATATCGTAAAAAGTTAGCTGACGTTTGTGTAAAGCGGGTGACAAAAGAGCGAGATTTGTTTATAATTAAGCGGCATGCGGTTCACAGCGAAGAATTAACGACATGCAGTATAAATAGCCACACATGCAAAAGATTAGCGACAAGATGGTCGGCATGCCGTTTATTTGTCATGCAAGCGACTGATTTTAGAGTTAAATAAATAAAGATTGAGATGATAAACTCCAGCATCACTAACAGTCCTAAGCCTCCAGTCATGGCAAGCCATGAACACCAAATCTCTTTCAATCATCCAGAAAAGGTCTTCTGAAAAAAAGTGCAAAAGGTTCGGTATGAAGATTATAGGCTCTTTATTGTCGTGAAGACGAAAGAATACTTAATAGCCATTAAATTGTGCGAGTGAGTAATTACTTGCTATAAGACCACTGCAGATAACCTCAGAAACAGTTCTACCCTACTATGCCACTCAATAGGAATCCTTGATGTGTATTGATGTCGTTCAAAATACAGCTACAAGAGTAATCATGACCTTAAGAAAGCGAAGAAACATGAACTCTGAAAACTTCGTTAGTCCAACTGTTGTTTCCATGTAAGCTGAAGAACATTCTCGCAAGAATGGTGATGAGAAGTAGCCTAAAACTTAAGCATTTGACAGTTCATCAACAATATTAGGCGCTGGATCCAGCGATTCCAAGCTGACGCATACTGAACCTGAAAGTTCAGCGTAAAAGACATTGTTCAAACGGACACAAACTGGGTAAGACTACCATAGTCAGAAAACGAGCTGCCCGTTATTCGGCGTTGTTGTACGCATCTAGACAGGTTAGTAAGACCTTTTCCGCTATTGACTTGAGGATATAAATTTTTTCAAATGAAAGTTGACACCAGCGCCACCAAGTCGTTATGCCGTCTGAAACGAGAAAAAATATCCCACTGCATGAAGAAGCCAACTCAGAGACGAAAAGTAGGGTCTAAGTAAAAAGGAAAATGATGAAGGGTTCGGAAACGGATACAAAGGAGCATCATGGCAATGCATCCCAAACGCGATGATTTCTATGGAATACAAACACTCCATCTATCGGTTTCAGCTCCTGCAAAAGGGAAAGGTAGTTATATAGGATCCAATACAGTTTTCCTCGTAATGTTCAATGTATACTAGCCATAACCTTTGTAGTGATATTAGTGGCCCTCTAACAAACATACTAATACTCCATTCTAGTAGGCTTCCCAAGAAGGAATGAATCTAAAATCAAGAAAGGCTTTAACAATTAAACCACTCCAATTCGACTCAAAATTTCGATCAAGAACTCTGAGCCATCGACGGGGTGAACAAACGTCATTCAGTGAAAATCAAATTCAGTACTCTGGTCTAGGTTATACCAACATTACACATTGGATCTTGAAAAAAATCACAACAAACTGCGGAAACGCTGACCTTTCAGATGACATTTACTTTGTACAAACAATGGAGGAGTAAATGGGGCAAATGAGATTATGCAAAAAGGAGCCTATAAGCTCTCATGCTGATTGAAAAGCACTGTTCGGCAATAAAATGTGGTTATAAAAACGCCGAAGGCCAAATGGTCCGGAAATAATCCAAATTAAAGGCATCTTTCCGGACATGCGACAGAAATGTCGAGCTCACTCAGATAAAAAGTTAAATGAATTACGTTCGAAGACCTTTTTTATGCGGTAAGGGATAGCGTATGAACGTAGTCTCTTCATCAATTGGGAAGGATATTATCATGTAGTGATAAGCAAACTCGAATGCTTGGCTGCATTACCCTCATATTAAGCTACCGCAACTTAACCCAGCTGACGAAGTAAGACATTTCAGGGTGGAAGATCGAGGGGCAAACTAGCTGTCAAGTGACCTGCATCAGACAAACTCGACACATTAAAAATTTAAACTACCCAAGATCCCACTACAATGAAATCATTTAAAACATGTGAAAAATGATAATTAGAAGGGTTTTAAGGGCGAAATTTTGTCGCAATCGAGGTGGGGGTGGAGAGGGTGGTTGCACCGAGCCCTCTGAATTCATTGAGTTGAAGAGCGACACTTAATTCTACGAAAGAATCGGAACTGACTGCCCTCCAGAAGAATACGTTTATATAAACCCCCTAGAATGTGCTTCGCTATTAAATAAAGTTTTTACCTTCTTTTCTAGAAAAGACAACTTAGCAAGTTTGATATATGATACTAAAAGAGAGCCCACCCATTGCAGGAAGTCTCCTCCAGGTACTGTTTACCAACTCCATCTTGGGGTGATATATCTTGAGGTGGGGGTGATGGGCTGGTGGGTGGTGGTGGAGGAATATGAAGTGGAGGGGTGTTGTCCATTCCCCCTTTTTCCTCTGTCCCCAAATCGGGTCCTGAATGCACTGAAAGCTGGAGCTGGACAGGATGGAGACTCGACAGTGGTGGCAGCGGTTCATGACTATCCATAGACGTGATGCTCTTAGTGCTCTGCTGCATGCGTTGTTTGGCGTAAGCCAATTTGAAAGCATCCCCAATGATTGCGTTCAGCTCCTCCGCCTGAAAAAAAGATATGGGTGGAGTTAGATAAGAGTCGAGGTTTTGTGACGGGTGAAATATTTATACCAAAATTGCGCCGGTAGAGTTCTAGCCTTGATCATCTAATGGACTAGACGAGGGATTAAACTGACAACACCCAGCATCTATTCGGCTAGCAGCTAAATATCCGACTAATCAGATTATTATGGTGCCTTACAATCAACAGTATCATGAAGTTCTGGGTCAATAAGAGGTCAATGGAAACAAAATCAGTGAAAAAAACGATGCGACCCGCGACTCATGTTCCTCACCCATTCATTGCATGAGGAGTGACAGTGGCACTAAGTTTTTCAGTCGCAAACGACCGGAGCAATTAAGGACCAGAGGCAACGCTACTACCACTTGGCAGTGACTTAAACTATTTTCATCCATCGTTTCCGAATAGAAGCGAGGTACCGAATTGAGATTCCAGTCATCACTGCCATCTTCTTCCGATTAACTTCTGATCTTCGATAGCACAAAATTAAATATATATACCAAGCGCAAAGGTCGATGGATGAATCCCACCAATTCAAAGAGTAGTCTTAAAATCTGGAAAAAAATAGACCTAGGATTGTTCACAAATAGAGGTCGAGATGGAGATCAGGTAGCAATGAAAATCGCAAAAAGATCGGAAAAAATTTCGATTTCCAAGAGTCCTCAAGAGACACTAAGACTCGTAGAATTTACGTAGACATGAGTACATGTGTGGAGCGGGCAAGCCTGTACAACTTAGGGGACCATTAAAAACGTTACTACTACGTAAAAATGGTCAATGAGGCACTAGGGCATCAGGAGTTTTTTCATATAGTACCACTATAACAACATCACAGTGTTATAGTGTGTTAGAGAGAATAAACTTCAGACTAATTTTCAAAGGAATAGGGTGGGTAGAGCGTCACATTGTTAACTACTCGCCGCAATTTCTGTTCTACTATTGTCCCAACTCTGATTATGACGCATCAATGAGGACGAGGAAATGCTCAATGACCGATCCGCCTTAACCAACTGCCAAAAAAGCCGGTAGAGCAAGTACACGCTCCTCAACCGGAGCTGAGTGAGATTGAAGTTATTATGAATTTCAATTTGTAGACATCTTTTCTTTAAAATGGATGTTATTATCCGCCTTCAATGAGAGAGCCTGCAGCATAATGCATAGTATACCACGATTTCAGATTCGGAGGTCGAAAGATTCCAGCTATCCAAGTTAGTCACTATTTTTAGCTTAGCCTTAAAGTCAGTTTCAATTAGCAGATCAATCTGCCAAACTCCAGTTAGTTTTGCATCGGCATCAGGCATCGTCATCAAGTGGTTATTTTGATGGACAGTAAAGGTATATTCCCCAGTATCTCGCAACCATGTGATGGTAACGCTAGCTTCCTTGGTGAATCGCGATGGGGGTTAGTTATGATTAGCTATTCCATGTTAGCCAGTTAATGCAGTGTCTCAATAGGTTTTGCCAAAATTGGAACCATGACCTCGCAGTTCCTCATCGATCTTCGAAGAAGTAAAGATGAGAGATCACCAGTCAATGCGGTATCAGGTCTGGGTGTCAAGTGGCGACCTGCGCAAGGATAAGGGCTGAAGAGGATGTCGGAGAAGGCTATCGTTCAGGCACGAAGTTTCGGTGCAATTTCAAGGTGGCAACTGAGATGAACACCGAGCAAAAAGTCGGATTTTTGCGGACACCATAAACTGGTACGAGTTGAGAAGAGATGCCAAACGAGGCTGAGTATTTCTAATAATCAAATCACCCTCCGAACCCTTTTTCGCCACCATAAAACTTTATTGATACAGCGTTGAAACTTTTGCATTCCTTTTCGATAGAAAGGAGGTAAAAAGGGTGATTTTCAATGAGAACAAAGATCCGACACATTACATCTAACGTTGACCTAGATTTTCCGCAAAAGGGGAAGTAGGATGTTTTCGGAACGGTCAAAGAAGGAAGCGTAAACAGGAACCCTAATGTCAAACTATAGATCAAATCCGAACTCTTCACGCAGATGCAAAGGAGCAGAATAGTAACTAGCACACAATAACAAAGATTCAATCTTGGAAGCACTAACAAAAAAACCCCTTACAATAGGCACGTATAGACACGCGTCCAATGGGTCGAATTTTTGTACAAATACAAACACAGAGACATGGAGAAGAGGGAAAAGGAGGGGTAAGGTAACCCTTTCATCTGACGGCACTCTTGCAATTTGACATCGCGGTGCTTTAAGAACACGTAAACTAGATAACCTACCCCTCCACTCAACAATCCCAGCTACGTGGTGGAATAATGACCATTTGTGACGAGAGCGGTGAAAGTATAACAAGCAGAAAGTAATAACTCAAGAGACGGTTATCTGGTCAGCAACAAGGCAGCTGATAAATTTGCAAAGATGAAGGGTTGGATTTTTTCAATTTCCACCAGATTAAACATCCGAACTGCAGACGATGGTATTTTACAATTACACCATTTGAATAAAAAAAAATGAGAAACGAATGCTCCTCTATGAGTGCCGCAACATCTATTCTTATGGAACAACCATAGACATTCGCAAAATGGAAGTGGAAGCTAGAATAGACATGAACTGTGACTGATCCAGCAGAACTCCTTGAACGCTGGTTCAAAGCAAAACGATGAGGCCCAAAAAGAGTGATCATTTATGATTATCCTTGCCGACAGAAATTAAAACCAGAAGCAAGTACCAACAGCGTCAAAAATGCCTCACCGACAAGGGTCGATAAATATAGTATGGGACCCATCAGGTCGTGCTTTGATCTGATACTGAAAGTTGGTCATGAAAACAAATAAAAGAATTAGTTTTCCTCTAAGCAGTACGGGATAGCAGAGCTTTCGGAGTAATTAGGCATGTGAACTTATGATTTCTGTACAAAGGCGGGTTCAGATCGGATGAAGCGATGAATAACGGAGCAGGTAGGTTTGAATGGAAAGTGGAGGAAAGAAAAAAGCCACAAAGCACTATTAACGTGAAAAGATTGCATAAAGCGGGTGCTTAATGGGCAGGAGGGAGAAGATTCAGGACGCATGTTCAATCGTCGGTAAAGGGGCGTCTGAGAGCAGATTTCAAGAATCAAGTTAACGACAGACCATTTAGATTGATTTGATGCATTTAGGAGTAATGATCGAATAAGACACTTAAATCTCAAATAATATTAAAGCAAAAGTACACCATAAATGGCAGGAATCAAACCATAAAAATAGAAAAATGCAGAACCACATTGGGCTTAAAAAGTAAATGGTCATTCTGAGGATAAATGACGTCGTCACGAAACAGGCAAAAAAATAATTGAGGCGACGACAGAGAATAAAAATCAACAACTGAGGCGTACTTGAAATTTTGTGTCCGTAGCGAAGACATGGCAATACTGAGAAGGTGCTGCACAAGTAGCTTCTCTGGCCAAAAATGCAAACTTCGAGGTGAATGAATCACATGTTGCGCAGGAAATTCGGCGTAAGGCATGAGCCATATAAACATTCTGAGAGTATTTTCAAAAAAAAAACATACCTTGCAATCAGGATCACAAACTTTCACACCAGAAGTAGAAATACATAAAGTAACTGGCTTGAAAAATGAGAAATTCTGCAAAAAGAGTTCACATGGAGCAAAGATATTCACCTGAAGGACCTCAAGTTTATTTCGAACGAATGCAGCACGAGAAAGGTTATCGGATTCGAATGGAATAGAGCCGAGGTACTAAAAAGATGTTTTAAAAAGGCTATTTACTAATGCGGGTCTGAAAACGATATCTGGTGGCATTTCCTTCATTACATCTACCGTAAGAAAAAAATCTAGAAGCGACACATTGAGCAGCAGAGACAAGGACGACCCCCGCGAAAATATTCGTGAGATTCACGGCTATCTAAATCCATTGAAACTAAATGCTCAGTTTCAAAAAGATGAAGAAATTAAAATATTTGTCAATAAAATTCAAATATTAAAAATTTTTTTATACAAGTTAATAAACTTTCAAGTCAAAGCAAAAGATTAAGCTTCGTTTAAAATAATTTTATAATTCCTTTCATAAAAACATTGTTAGAATAAATCTGCAGTTGGCGAAACATCAATAATTTCAATTGCACAAACACCGCGCCGCTTGTTTTGACAACGGTTAGAGATTGTTGGAGAAGTTGCGTTGCTTTCTGTAGCACATATCACCGTATCGTTGTTAGTTAATTATAGTTATGGTGGAAAGGACTAAGTTAAATCACAAAGAGCTAGGTGAAATTGAGGTTTTGTCAGATTTGCATCATATTTACTTAAAGCCAATTTGCAAAGTTCACATAACTGTCCAAATTTCTGGTTTAAGTTCTCTTGGTGCTCAGAGCAAGTCTCTGTCGACATGGGAGGTGTCCGAGAAGGTTCGTCAGCTTTGTCCTGCCCAATTGCCCCCAAGTGTCTCTATGAAAGTGACGGGTGTGACGGTTGACTTCGTCCGATTCCTTGTCGAGCTGAATTCTAGATCCGACGTCAAACGCGTTATTAAAGCCGTAGACAGTCAGGTAGCTTTATTCATTTTCAATTTCTAAGTGTGTGAAAAACCTTTCTAGAGGATAAAACTCAGTGGCTTCCCCCAAACTCTCCGAGTTCGCTCTGGTGAAGCGCCCATTGATTGTCCGCGCAAACATGATTGGGACGCCTTTTTTCGTGATGCCAAAGACATGAATGAACTCATTCCTGGTGAACGCCCAGATACGATTGTCATATCGAAGCTTCCTGTCCGCTGGTTCTCCCGTCCTAGCAGTATTTCAAAATTTCGACCGGATCCAAAGATCTTGGAGAAAGTGTTTCAAGTAACTTTTAATTTGATCATTTTTTGGTTTCAGACTTTTGGCAAAATTCGTCAAGTGGTCGTTCCAATGTTGGATCCATGCCAAAACCATCATCTTCTAACTGAAATGGGTCTTACCATTGAAGATGCTAAAGAAATACTCTCCGACCTTTACTCATCCTCCTTTGAGACTGAATACAATCTCAACTCACTTCAGGTTAATAACCACAATGGGTTCGGAAAAATTGCTCCCTCGACTGTCAAACAGCTCCTTTACGACGAAGAGCCAACCAACTCTGTTGGTTCTGCTCATCCTCTCATGTTTACTGCTTTCATTCAGTTTGTGGATTATGCGGGTTTCGCCGCTGCTATGGAAACCTTAAGAGGAAAGAAATTAATTTACATCCCTGGTGATAAGGACGGTGAAGACCCTCTAAAGTTTTATTCTGCTGAAATTAAGGTGTGTTTCTCTGTTTCCGTTCGCTCATCATATCCTACCTTCATTTTGCTTTTGAACGATTACTTTCTAAAGAAGTGTTAGAGTTTTTATCAATATTTGGGTCTCATGAACGGATTTCAGTCCGGGCTTTACTTATAACGCTTCGTTTGACTCGAAATAGGTCAAGTTCAAACCAGATTATGAACGCCAACAGGGAGATTAATCCAGGTCTTGTTTTTTCGCTTTGCCTTGCCCTAAATAATCACTTGATCCGTTACCCCGTCTGTTACTCGCTTAAATTTCAGCGAACGAAAATTGGAAGTCTGTTTGTGTCTGCACTGGTATTAAAGCTAGATTATAGTCTTCGCCATTTATGTACATACGAGGTAATAGTTCTCTTTTTCCAGTGTTCTAATGTGCTGCTCGGTTTGTTTGTTGGTAATATTATGCAGCATCTCTACTTGTGTTTAGTTATTTATTAACCGCTTATTACCACGTTGATTTTCCAGCTTCCTGGCAAAAAATTTCTCTTAAATCTCTTGGTCTCGATCCTTGGCCCACTTAAGTAGGAAAAATGGAAGTGTATACTTGTCATTTGGCTTGATTGACATTACTGTAAATAGGCTTCTTTCATTAATTCATATTTTGTGTTTAATTCCTGCTGCTGTTATTGGCTGGTTTAGGACTTAGTAGTGTGTGTCTGGGTTGGAAGGTATCGGACGTCTCCATCTGTCACGTGTAAGCTATGAGTGTAGCTATGGCACTCATTTGCTTCGCCTTATCTCGAGATATCTTGCTCACTGAAGCCAACGTCGAATGTGCATTGGTGGTACAGCGCCTATCTTACAAAGTAACAGGGATATGAAACCTGTCAGCGTGGCTTTGGAATGATCTACGCTCTTACAAAAGGATATCTAAGGGGCCTTCAACTGTCCCACTGTGTAATCGGAAAACTTTTTCATATAAAAGTTAACTGTTGATGCAACGGCTGCTGAACGTTGAGGTGCTAGTTATGATGGCCGAAAACACTTTTCTTTGGCGTCTTCAACGTGGCAGATTAAATTGTCATTAAACATTTTGTTTTCTACTCTTTGAGGTTGACTTTGACCGCACCAAGCACCTCTCCGACATATCAGTTCGACGTCGCCGCGCTGCTCGGATTCAGCTCGAGGCCGCAGCACGTGAAAAAGTCGCAGCAGCGACTCGGGCCGCAGAGGAGGCCGCTCGGAGAGAAGCAGAGCTTGAAGTGGCTCGCCTAGCTGAAGAAGAACGAGCCCGAGCTGATCGAGAAGCCGCCGCCAAACAATCTGAGGAGGCGGCGAGGGTCCGTGCTGTTGCAAAGCGTTTAAAGAGGGAGAAGAAACGCCGTCGTGCGGTGGAAGCGGAGCAGCGTTTGAAGACACAGCGAGAAGCTGAGGAGAAAAGGAAGATCCTTCAGAAACGGTTGAAACGAGAAGTGGCCAAATTGGTAGCCAAGGGTGCTGTCCGGGAGATAGCAAAGGAGAGAAAACGCCGCAAAGTGAGTTGCTTTCAAACTTAATTTCGTGGCGTGGGTAAAATTTTCTCAACATTGATGCGCTGCAACTGAAGTTGTATCGTGCTAGGCGTATGCATTCAGTCTTAAAATCTTGACTTTGTTGGGGGTTTTTATGTTTGGCTGATAAAATTTATTTATTCAAACATACTTTCAGCAATTTCCACTCAATAGTCGATTACACCAATTCACATCTGTTAATTAAGGCTTTGGGCTCCTCAATGGCTTTTCTCGCCGTCAAGTAACATCCATGATTGAAATCAATGTGTAATCTTGAGTGTTTTTCAAATCCGCTTGATCCGTTTGTTTCCTCGCATCCACTCGTGCTCTTTTTCCTAGTTTCGGTGCTGTTTGTTCAGCAGGAAAATTTCTTTGAAATAAATTTCATAACTTGAGAACGCTTTCTCTATGAATGTGTCCTATAATGTTGACCTAATGATCTCACTTCATTGTATTGATTTATTTCAGCATTTTAGTTTTGGATTTATTTAAAACTGTATTTAGGTGGCATATCTGTTTTAAGTAAGCAGCCAAAAACATCCATTTCTCATAAGTATTGGTGAGCTGTAGATATTGAGCTAAGCTAAACTTCCTTGATTCAGTGAAGATTTTAGATGTAACGTCTTATAAATAAGAGAAACTCTTTGTGGAAAGATTAATGAGAATCAGCCTGCAAGTCGTTTACCTTCAAATTCATTGCTCTCAAACTAAGTGGTGGATCCGACAAGTCCAAGCTCATGCAAAAGAACCTTTTGCGCGATAAAGACAGGTGCCTTTAGATTAAAAATCGTGATTTCATTCGCCTTATTTGAGATAGACGTAGCAATACTCGTTGGTAGAGTCCTTTCATGAAGAGGCATTAGAAGGCTCTCAAGAGTCGCTACAAACTCCTTTTCAGTTAAAAGGCTATGTCAAAGAGTACGTATGGCTGAGTTAAATGAATCGCTGTAAAATGCTGCAGGATTTTCACATCCCACCTGCTGGAGATAGAAATCGGCTCTCCTTTTCAATCTTTAAAGCGAAATCTGGGATGAGGACGCGTGCAGCTGCAACCCTTTTAAATAATCATGTATTTCTGTAGCATCGACATCGCCATCGTCACCGCAGTCACCATGGTAGAGATGAAGAATGCGATTTTTCTCCAGAAAATAACGCCAACAAGGATCGTTCGGTTCGTACCTACAATATTGCAATTCAAACTTCTCCGGAAACATCCCAAGCATCTCCCAAAAGACATGCAAGTCCAAATCATGATTACTTTTTCATATATACATCCTCCATGGCTCCTTGTTCTAATACCATTATTTGGGAGTGAAATGACCGTCGGATGTTATTGTTAGCCATTTCAGGGATTTCTGTGCCTAGCGATCTCTTTTTGGTGTTTCAGAGTATGCAGTCAGATGGTATTTCATTTGTTAGTGATGCGTCCTTACCACAGCCTGAAGATAAACTATCATCTTCCGAGAGAAGAAACTTATCTGGGAAAAATCAGGTAAATTTTAGTCCTATTCTGGTGCTTTGCATATGACTTATGGTTCGCCAAGCTTTAACGAAGTAATTAGGAGCTGTTACTGACACATGTGTGCCGATCGAATAGCAGTCACGAATTCATTGAACACCTCAGATATCAGGGTTCGGAACCCATCGACGTTTGTATTTCGGTTGGAACGATTGTTCATGTCGATCTACCATGTAATGGCCACATGGGAATGTCTGAATCAGAGGTTGTTTATAGCACTTTCAAGGTATGGGATGGGAGTATCTTTCACCAATAAGGGTTTGGATGAATAAGCCAGTACTAGTTGAACAGTGTCTTGTGGCAGGTTGCTGCAAGACTCGAATTTCAAATTTGGTTAGTCCATGAGGCTAGAGTCTAACTTAAACCTTAAGATTGGAGATCGATTATTGATTAATAGGGTCATGAGTTAACAGATCTTTGAGACATTTATTTAAAGTGTTCCGATAAATGGACTCATTCATGAGGTAATACCTTGTATCTGAATGACCTTAAACCCCCCTCCTCGTTTAGCATTCATCCTCAACACTGGAGCTAGACTCGAGTTCATGCTCAGAGTCGCGCGACCGCTCTCCACTCAATTCGGAGGAACAGCGGATTCGGAAGAAGTTAATTGCTAGACGTGAGGCCCAGTTACGCGCCAAATTACTGGCCGTAAGTTGACGAACATGCCACATTTTCAGCACAGCAAAGCTACCATCACTTAAATAACTGCTCTTTTTTTCTCTTTAGCGTCTCAGTCGATGAGGCCCTCAACAGGCTTTACTACCATTTTGTACGTATCTGTGCATAGTTTATCAAATAAAGTCATTTTCACGTGTGTTCGTATTACCCATTCCAACAAAACGTTTGATCGGCCATCTGATCACTTAATCAATTTCATCTTAAGTCGATCAGACGTTTACATCGACACTGTCTGCTAGATCGCCCCATCGTACGATGTCGGCCCATAGCCTGGGAGCCTTCATCCTCCTCTCCATGAATTTGCATGCCCGATTCCATTAATTTGACATTGGATAGAGAACTGTGCAGTCACTCATGCTTCATCACTAATCACTGCAACTTTTGCAGCCACAATGTGGTTTGTAAAGGATTACTAGACAAGAATTCAGAGAGAGGCTCAATCGTTAATGGCAGCTCACATCTTCCTTGAATAGCGATGGTCGAAGTTTCGCCAAATTTGTTCTTTTTCGGCGTTTTCTTTGGCACCTGTCAGCATGTAGATCATGCCAAAATGGTTGGATTTGGCTTTATGAAATGCATCATGTCGTCATGTAGTTCTTATGCACCGCAGCAGGCTCGTACTTTCCAAAGGCCTAGTTTAAGATTAGCCTTTGATTTAATCAGCAGAAGTTCAGTAACGTTTGTAATCGCTGGAGGATTAGTGTGACTATTTTCGGCAGCTTGACCAGAAATATACTATGACCCGCTTTCGGACAAATCGGCTTTGTTTCTTTTGGCAGTAAATGACATCAATGTACTAGTCGTATTCCTCATCGCAGATACAGCCGGACCAAATTTGAGCACGGGTATTATAACGCGTTTTATTACTTTCCAGGCCAGTAATATACACGAACGCCATCCATGGTATTCGATTTTATTTTATTAAGCTGTGCTAACTGCAATATACAATCATTTCTATTTCACACGTTGAGCCTGAAAACACCTCTTATAGTACATTTACCTAAGTAATACGAAAAGTTGTGAGGTGAGTTTTGCTTGGTGTTAGTAGGATTAGTTTAACAGCTGAACTAGACTGCTGCTGAATTTGGCTCAACTTCACCCTTACAAACGGCCATTATGAAAGAAAACTCGTGATTCTCTGCAATGGCGCTACCATCGATACTAGCAGCTCTAATCCAGTTTCAATCAGTTAGTGTACTCGATGAGCGCCCGCCCATTGTTGAAAACATTTAAAACTTAGGAAACATGCTTTGATTAAAAATGAGAATGTTAAATGCTCAGGTACCACAGTCAGTGCAAACCGGACACTGGACAACTCAGACCTTACGGAGAGGGGTGGTTAGGGGCGTCACATTTCAAGCTGTTATTCTCAAATCCTTGCATGTCCAGACCTCACTGCACTCTCCTCGAGTCCCTCATCGAGGTTCTAGCGCCTCTAAAAATAGTAAGACGAAGCACGCGCTTTTCCAAGTTGGAAGTGAGAAAATAAACCCTATCGACGAAATACGCATGCCCCCAGCAGGCCGCCGAGTGATTCCCCCAAATTATACAACTACGTACTAAGAAAATCACACCCATTTAGACGCAACCCTACCATTATAATGTTAACATAAGGCGTTAAATTAGTATGTCAAAATTGAAAACCTGCAGCCCACGCGAACAAGTGAGTAACCAAGTCATAATATTTATAAACTCGCAATACGAATAAATTTCAATATAAAGGAGGATTGCGCTGGTGAGATGAGGAAGGGAAAAGGGCGAGGGGGGGGGGAGGGATGGGACAATTTTCCGTGAAAAATATGCACTTGTGCTTGGCGACGAACATCAGTAGTCATGACATACAACAAGCTACTACCCTTCTATGACAGGCGGGTGGCTGTAAAAAGAGCTGCCAATAGCGAGAGTGGAAGGACACCAGAATTTAACAACTTTCGTGCTTTACACAAACGCACACAGAGGGAGACATGGGAGATTACCGCTTCGAAACCTCACCAGAGAGAAGGGAAAGGGGAAGAATCGCATGTCCTGATAGAGCACATTTACATAGGAGTCTATATACAAAAGTAAGTAATGTGCAAGAATAAAATAATGTCACATTACAATATCGGATCCAGTGTTTCACACGGAGGAGACTCAACAACAGTAACCTGTGTTTCTTTCTCAACCTCCGCAGATGTAAACGGCGGAGGCGTCTTATCGTCTTCTTCATCCTCACTTTCTTCATCAGAGTAGTCAACTAAACCCATAACCGGAGGACTACTATCGTCTTTTGCGATACAAGCCTTAAAAATAAGAGCATACTGTCATGCACCTTAGGGAACTGAGAAAAGAAACGGGTTTGCCTTAAATTACTTACAGAAGCTCTGTCCTCTTCGCAACTAGCATTGATGTCACTGCTGTCCGTATTTTCATCATCAAGGAGTAATCTTTTCGAATGTCTATTCAGCGACACTCCCTTATCCCTATCATTGGCTAATCCAGCGGTAACAGTGACATCCTCCTCATCTCTAGCGCATCGTTTTCTCGAGGTAGAACCTTCCTCTTCATCGCTTCCAACTGAGTCGAGGTTAGTTGACTTAATGTGGATGGAAATGGGGGGATAAGCGGTAAGACCTGCTCGGCGGTTGATAAGTTGTGTGCTTTCAGGGGGAGAATCTGGATCAGAATTAGTTGTTGATGCCTGTATCAATAAGGTAAAGGACGGACTTGATGGCGCTGGTGTTGTAGAAACGTCCCCAGAAAAGCCGAGGGAAGGAGCGTCATCCAGGACAAGACCAGAATGAGACGCTGCATTCGCTGCGAGCTGCGACTCGCCTTTATCTTCATCATCTTGATTGAACCACTGTTCCTCAGCATCAAATGCAGGTCCACGCAGGCCCGCACAGGTCCGAGAATTCACTGTCGGTCTCAACGGCGGTCTAGTATGAATCAGTTTTTGCATGAGAAACGACGGCTAACGCATCTAGACAAGCAAAAATTAAAGGCAGCTCACATGCTTGACGGAATGCTTTGTCTGAAAAGAGCACCTGCATCCGGTTTAACCGACCTGTCAGTAGAATCGAAGCGATCCTTGAGACGTTTGAATGTATTCACGTAAGTGACGTTACTTAGAACATCCCAAAACTCCTCCACAACATGGCTGATGATAGTCATGAGATCCTCCATTAGAACGAACTCGAACAGCTCTATAATTGCTGAGTCGATCATGTTGTAGCGATGATCATTGGACTTGAATAGCTCGATTATAGGAGTGAACAGTTTATTTTTGGTAAGATATCGGTTATAGAATTCTTCCTTCAATTGAAGCATCTTTCGCACTAATCTCAGAGCACCTAAGCAACACACGTTCGACCAAATCTATCAAAGAACTTACACAAAACCAAAAATTTGTGCGTCGATCTCAATAACACCATTACCCGCTTCAGAACATCATGGTGAATGCAGTAGTTCTTAATATGATAGGTATGGTTCTCAATACAGAAGATCAGGAGCTCCAACACATTACTCAGCACGAGTGCAGAATGATAATTATCTAAGCAAATGCATCATCTGTGCAAAGTTGAACAAACCATCTACTACATTGTCATTCTCTGTATGCTCAAACAAGGGCTTTGTCAGTATACTCATACAACGTCTGTAGAAGAAACCCAAGAATTCGGATTTTTCAATTCGCTACAAAAGTAAAAAATAGTAGAGACTGTAGCTGAAATTAAAAAGGACGTGGAAACTGAATTTACTGAAGCAGTATTGTTCATACTGTCGGGATCGATAAGAATTCGAATCATGTAGGCTAACTGATAAGCATCACCGAGCTCTGGATCTGGGTCTTCCAGGAGTTGTGTGATCATCAAATTTACGAGAATATTTTCAGTTGATTGTCTGACACCCTCCTTGCATGCATGGTCTCTTACGATGGACGGTTGATTTTCAACAAAGGCCTGCAGAATCACCAAGGCAGCCGACCTAACTTCACTATCCTTGTTAGAAAGAAGGGACTCGACGGTAGAGAGAGCTCCATGACTAGAGAGAGTGCTCAAAAAGGCCTCTTTTTGATCTGTTTGAATGGAGAGGTTGCAAAATTCTTTTACAAATAGAGCTAACTCTCGACGATGTGAATCGGAAGTCTCAGGAGACTTTAGACACGTGAAAAGCCTCATCATACATTCCCGGTCTTCTTGAAGAGAGCTCAGAATTTCCATTTTGTTGGTAGCAATGAAAGCTTTCAAATCAGACATTGACTGTTCATCGAACAAACTTGGCGGTGGCAAGCAACAATCTTGAATGTATTGTACTCGATAAGTTTGGTGGATTTTGTTAACAAGTTTTGAGTTGTGCAACGGCAGAACTTCCTTGAAATTCGCTTGATTTCTTAGAAAATCACGATGACGAGTCACACCACCAGGACTATATTCCAAGATGCCAATAACATCCATTATTATTTCATCTGAGAAGAGAGTTTCGTAGAGGACTTGCTTGTTAAACAGTATGAGCTGCCGAAAAATTTCATACAGACAGTTCAATGAATTTAAATCTTCAAGATCCTCGGCTTTGTGGAACAGATCAATAAGCTGACGGATATAATTTCCACGATCGATCGCAGCAATCAGGCGCTCTCTTTTCTGCAGAATATTTAGATGAGTGCTGAATATTTCAGCAATCTCCTCTAAACGAGAAAGTTCACAAGTAGGGAGTTCAATAGTTTGGAGTGTGGGATTAGCAGCGAGCCCGTAGGTTTCCATGTCGTCCGTGTCATCCGATTCTTCGACAACCTCCTGAGTAATTTCGACAGAAGGATCCTTCCCCTGCACTGAACAGATCTTCTCCCATATATCGTCACAACCAGCCTTTTCTTGAAATGACAGTGCAAGATCCACATTATCGGCTTCTGACCAAACAATCAGCGTTTCCTGTTGCTTTTGATAGGCTGTTTCGGGCTGAATTTTCGATTCCAACAATGGGGACCCATCATTCTCAGAGATGACAACAAGGCATATACAACTCGAATCATTGTAGAGGGCTGAAACATGTCCAGTTCCTTTATCATCCCATTGTCGTTCTTCATTGAGCATATAAAGTTTGACGCGCCTCCGGGTAGTCGCTTCCGTAGAGGAAGACATTCCTACGAAAATTCAAGCAAACAAAAAAAGCTACTGAATAAATCTAATGCAGCTAGGGCTAGACAACATTGCAAAACCCAATGATGCCAAAAATGCGAGCAAAGTTGGGCCAAAATAAGTAAAATTAGAGATAAAGTTCGTGATAGAAATGGATCCAACTCCTTCGAGTGTTACTTCGACTAACTACACAAGTCACATAAAAGACGGTGCCTACCGCTCATAGAACAAATCAAGTGCACCTATGCCACTAAACCATCAGCCATTTTTAAAAACTGATCGATTAAAAGAGGCATCTGCTAATTTTCATCAAATTTATTTTAAAATGGAATTGAGGTATAGGCCTCCAGATGTAGCTTTGTTATGTTTGTGTTTATTTTCTCAACTCTAGCACCTCAAGTGAAATGTTCTCTAATCTTTGTAAAAAATAAAGAATTTTACTTCATTTAAGTTGAAGAACTGACAAAGAGGCTCTGTAAGACCAAATATAGGTATATCTCTTTGGCTTGCATTAGATTTGTTCATAAGTGATTTTAATCTTTTACATTACTTCCTTTGTTTGGATTTTGAATTTTAATTTATTTTTTTTTCATCTAAATATTATTGTTGTGTAAAATGATTGGTCAATGTCCTCTCTGAAGCTTGCGCTTTATCTTTTGATGCGTTGGACAAATGCTGCCAAATCCTTCCAGCATCCAGTCGTCTCATACGTCAGTTGACTTATCTTTTGTTAGTCCCTCACCAGCAATTGGAAACGATACATGTTTGAATTTAATTATAAATATATTACCTTAAGATACTTCTTCTTTAACCGGGAACATCGACGGATATGCCATAGAATCCGGTGGGCGTATTCAAAGTATTTTACGTAAACGTGGACTTGGATGGTTGTTGGAAGTTGAAACGGAAGATGAAGATTTCGATAAACCGCTCTTGTAATTTTCTTTATTTTTCCGTTATCAGTCGTATTATGTGTTTATTTTAATTTTATTTGGCTTGTCGTAGAAAAGAGCTAGATATCGATCTTAGAACCATCGGCAGGAAGATGAAAGCAGTTATTCTGCCCTGTGCGCGCTCTGGTCTAGATCCATCCTCGATTCGTGAAAACCCCGACTTCTGGGGTCCTCTTGCGATTGTCATGCTCTTTTCTTTTGTCTCCCTCTTCGGTCAGCTTCGAGTTGTAGCATGGATTCTCATGATCTGGCTTGTCGGATCATTTATTATATACTTCATCACCCGTTCTCTTGGAGGCGAAGTAGCCTATGCCCAATGTCTCGGTGTCATTGGTTACTGTTTACTCCCGCTTTTCCTCACATGTGCTATCGGGTCACTCGTTGCTTTAGGAGGTTTCCGTAGTCTTAGCATATTTGTGGCCGTAAGTTTTGTCTCGTTAAACAGCTGATTTTAAGGTTATCTGCGGTTAATCTATCGCGGTTGATTTCTTTTCAGTTCATTGGAGCTTTTTGGTCGGCTTATAGTGCTGGAAAGTTGCTATCAATGGAAAATCTTCAACAACGTTGCAGTTTGGTCGTTTATCCAGTTTGTTTGCTGTACATTTATTTTCTATCTCTCTATACAGGAGTTTAATTTTCTTCACCTTCTATTCGATTTCCCTTCATCCGTTTTCAGCGCGTCTTTTTGTACATCCTCGATGCCTTCTGTCCTTTGCATATTGACTTATTATTTCCAATTCTTCAGTTTAAAATAACATGCTTGGTATCCTGTTGCTGTTCTTGCTTATGTGAATATCGTGCGAAGGTCAAATTGATATTGATGCGTTCAGCATATTTGCTGCAAGGCTGATAGATAAACGAAACTCGTCTCTAACTGTTTTAGCATTTCTTTAAATAATGTCCGATAAAGAAGTTGGATTAGACACGATGGTTGAGTTATTCTTTTCATGGCTTCTGGACAGCAAACCCTACGCTTTGAAGTAGTTGCTCTCCTTTTTAATAAAAAAAAAACTAGGGTTTGTCCATTATCTGACCTCGCGCTTATGTATTGCCGAGAGAGAAAGATCGAACCTACAGATGAGTTTATGACCCAGTTCCATTTCTCGACCTATCGTTTTTTCGACAAACTCGCTAGGGTCAAGGTATGCTACTTCTTTCCCTGATTCTTTTAGGCTATGCCGCGGGTCACGGTGACCAACATCACTGATGGGACACCCCTCGCAACGGTAAATGAACATTCTACTTAAATTAATTTCAGTAACGCACTAGTCCTTGGCACAAAACGGGACGCATGAGCATTCGAATAGTCATTCGATCGGAGACGTGGAGATGCAGTGTGTTGAAAATCAAAACAGCCTCCCCCTGGTAATAGATTTAACAACTGCTGCAGACTTCGAAGGGGTAAATTATATTTTACTTTATCCGGACCTTATAGACGGCAATCCTTTCACCTGGAAGCGCTGCAGTTGAAAATATATCCCTCTCGCCTCCCTTAATTAAAACTCCACTTCCAAATCCTCGCCGAAAGCCATCTGATACTCAGGAGCCCTTCGCAAACAATCTGTTTACCCCTAGTTTGGACCCATCTTATTGATTAAAAGGTTTGTTTGAATCGTCCAACCGAATTGCGCAAAATTCGAGTGACATAACGCTTTTCTCTGTTTGCCCTTTAGATGACGTGGTTTCTTTTACAATCTTGGTGTAAATTTATGCGCATCAATATGCATTTAAATGCCTGTAATTTTTGGGGTTCCCAATGTTGAGCCGTTAGTTTTTTTCGGAAAATTCTTTGTGCCGAGCCGATAACCGGAATGGACTGGTGTATTCCGACTGGCGTAAAATTTAAATTACCGCACTTAAGACGCGAAGATTCTGTCTCTTTAAATTCAAAATGCCACTCGTCCAAGGTGTTGTACTTGATGAGATGGCTCAAAAGGCATTTGAAATTGGTCCATTCCCAAAAGTCAAAGTCTGAAAGAATGAAGGAAAACGGCATTAGTATTGCATTATTTTATGCTCCAGTCTTTTTTTAATTGCTTGGAGTTTGCAGGGTCGATTCTGTTACTAAGGAACCCTGATCAGCCGCGTATGACAATAGTCTCCAATATTTTGATCATATAATCTCACAAACGCATCCCCATCAGTTCAGAATGTATTCCGTGATATCCCAAATGGTGGGGTCCGTGTACTTTCTCCTGCCTTTCTGCATTAATTGCATTCCATCCTCTTTTACTTTTCATTTCCGTTAAACCGCAAACTCTAATTCTGCCCTTAGTAGCAGCTCTTAAGCGTTGGGATTTTAGAGGAGTATTAGACGAAGAATAATTCGTCTAGTGTTGAGACGAATATCCATCACTTGTTGTCGATGGATATTGTATTAACTTAGGTTGTAGTTTAAGTATATGGCAGAAGGGATGGAAGATTAGATTTTAGAAACGAATAAAGACACTGAACTGTTTATGCTCAGCGAGATTTTTTTCAGATAGCCCTTTTCAATCCTTTAAGGCGGAACATCAGACTGCAATGAAAGACAAGAATGAAACTGTAGGACCTAGTTTATTAGTCTCTTTTAATTAGTACAAACTTGTCTGTTCCCTCTGCTCGAATGATGGTTCTTCCTCGCGCCTCTGGCTTTAACCTCCTCTTCATTGTCTTCCTATGCGCACTTCGATGGTTTACCGCCCATTATCTCGTCAGTACGAGACATTTTTCTCATCATATTGGCTTTTATGTAGGCCTCTTGTTACCAACTTTCGATTCGCACGCGGATTTGCTGAGGCGATAGGCAAAATCATTCGCTGTCGCCTGTTCGATTGCTTTCGACTTGGTTGCAGATGACGTACCACCCTGTAGGGTCTCTTAATCAACAAGGGTGACTGATGGGAGTCTGGTCTTCAAAGTTCTATGCCATTGTAAACTGTACGATTTAAAGGTGGATTAACGAGAACGAGTTAGAGTACCGAAGCAAACCCCATCCGTACTATGGACTTCCTTTCTATAGTCATTCTGTCACATATGATGAAGACTGGTCGAATTCTTTCAGAGGAGAAGGTGCAAAAGGCCAATATTTCCATCTTATGTATTGGCGTGAGAGGTGACGCTAGTACTGAGTTTCATCGGTGGGCAATAGGATCACATGCGCCTCTGATCCATCGCCTGACAAGATTTCGAAGCCAGCGGTCTATGTGGGGTGTCCGAAAGGGATGCTCTCATTCAATTGCGAATGCTCTACCGCGTTTTGTCTTCGAGACAAGTCTTGGACAGTTTCCTTCCCCACGTGTTTGAGTTATCGATATTTTTAATTCCAGTATTTGCATATAATGAAAGCACTTCGAAATTTCGTAAAAGCATTTTCATGGTTAAGTTGATGATAGAGGTGCTCAAAACCAGATAGGCCAATATCGAGATCACAAGGTCAGGACTCAACAGATTCCTTGTGGGACCGTTGTTCACGGTTATACTTTACGATCTGCTAAAGTTTATTTTCAATGGCTTACGTATGTTTTTATGGCTGTAGTATACTACGCATTTGAAGTTGTTATATTTGTGCGGTTTCTCGTTCGACTGAATTGCAATTCCTGTTTTTCGCCTAAAATTAGTTTGCTCAGTGAAGATTTTGCAGATTATAACAAGAACACTACCTGTTTTCTGGCAGCACTTGGCAAGAGGGAAAAGACAACCAACTCCTTACCTCTAATACCACGTCAACCATAGCCAATAAGCGATCGAGAACCAATGTGAGTACTAATGGTGCTTTCTTGTTTCTGGAAGTAAGGACGAATTTACGTTGATTCTCACTCGTATTTATGGTTTTTAACTATATGTATGGCTAAATACAAGAGACTTTGTGCAAGTAAACAGACAACATCAGACGGATGGTCAGCGCGAGGGTATTTGGTTTTGAAATCGAAATATTCTTGCAACTTTCTGCTAAAGGACATTTGTCCATAGGTAATTAGTCACGGAAGCAATTAAGGTTCCGTCTTTATGCGCCGATCTGAAACCCGCCAGACTGACCCTGGTCTTCCAACCACTGCTTTTCTTTCTCCTTGTTTCGTAAATACCAACTTTAACTTTTCTTTGAAACAGACTTTCTTCCCAAACGCGCTTTCTCTATTGGTTTCCTCGTCTAGGTCGTCTATCTAACTTGCGTAGCCTGAAGTCTTTCTGTCTCAACTTTCGCTTCTTGAAACCAGTGTTGGCAGTAATTCTGTTGGCTGTTTTTTCATTCAAAGTTACCGTCCACGCTTCCAAGCAAAATTACACCAACTGAATAGTTGGGGATCAGGCAAAATTTCTGCCATCTGGTCCTTAAGTACTTAGACAACAGACATACCAGCATATATAGTCAACAAGAACAAATATATTCATAGTCACGGTGAATGCAACCACAATTTTAACAATAATATACCCAAACCGAAACACTATGAACCCCATTTCAAATTTTACCGATCTCTTATTCTCTTCTTTGGTTTGAATCCTTAATAGCAACCTATTCCTATTGATTTGCCAAACAGATGCACACGAACCAATCAGGTCTTAAGAAGTACATCTACTCAGCACGCTAATGG
This sequence comes from Moniezia expansa, assembly GCA_019097775.1. NCBI lineage: Eukaryota > Metazoa > Platyhelminthes > Cestoda > Cyclophyllidea > Anoplocephalidae > Moniezia > Moniezia expansa. Next base: position 3,382,558 of record JADFDV010000052.1, read on the forward strand.
ATAAAGTGTTTGAATTAGATCCCGTTATAATGGGTTATGCACTACAGCAAGGAGTAATCACACTGTGCTACAATGGGATTCAACCATCGCGCCTAAAACATCTCAAGAAAAATGTATAGGCTGATTAACATTGTTCAATAATATCCTTTGGGAATTTACCCAGAAACAAACTGGCAAGGTCACATTTTCAACCAACACAATTTTTACTTATAATCATATCCCTATTTTTTTTTAAGGAAAATAAAGTTGGTTTTGATTTCCATTTCTAGAGTAGCATTAAAATTTGCGGTTACTTTCTACAGCAATATCGGTATATAGCATCAAAAAAAAATCTGCAGGGAACCAGTGTCTCAGTTTAATATGGTGGATTGAGCAAGGAACGGGTTGCAATGGTTAATATTCTGTAAAGTCAAGGTAATGTGATCAATTATCAAATGATGAAATAAATAGTTTTGAAATTAAAATCGGAACAATATCGCTTAGAGCCGTTGATTTTCGTTCTTAGACTAAGATTTAAACTTGAATAGATAGTATAGTCCCGACCTATGGAGCGGCCCTTGAGGGTTGTTTCGATTGACTTACCTAGAGGAGCTGCTTGAGAAGCGGCGGACGCTGCAAGAAAATTAAAAAAGCACAGAGCATTTTGCCCATAGATATGAAAGGAGAAATAACCCAGACACACCTGCAAAGCTAGCTACCTTCTGTAGACTACGGCCTCTTGTCTAACCCCTCGAAGGCCTTTACTTCATTTTGGAAATAGATGGAATAGATGAAGCAAACAGCTAGGCTCCATTTATGTGTTAATAACGGCAAATATCGATGATTTGAATTTCAAAAAAAATGTATAAAGTTACAAGGCAGTAAGATGCATATTTTGGAAAGAATTGGGAAATCATGCAGTTGCTTTTATTTTCATCACCTATTAGGCGAGAGTGAAGTAGAAAGAGAGTGGACAAATGGATTTCAAATAATTATTTTTAATAACGCTATCAATAACTTCACGATTTGACTGCACCCTTTTGAACAAGCCAAACATTCCCCCTCACTTTAGTAGCCCGCCGATTCACAATTTGTACATTTTTTTATAATTTCAGACTCGTCACATGATGGTGAACGTAGCCTTCATGAGGATAAAAATGTCGAAAGAAACGGAGTCGGACTACTTGCATTGTGTAAATACGGAACCAAAAAAATGTAAATTAAATAAATGAAAGGCCAAATTTTTGGGTTTAGGTAGCTGAGGGTTAAAAAGTTTATTCACTCAATTCATGCATAGACTTTGGCAACAAATGTCTGTGGATTTACCGAAAACAAAAGGGTTTGACAGCTCTGGGTTAATATGGCCTTCAAGTCCGTTTCAAACCACACTGATCTTCGAAGAAGGATTTCTATCTACCTCTGGTCTTATTTTAAAAACCACGTTCCTCGTCCTCCCAGTTTCCTCGTTAGATTCATGCCAGCTCATGCACCCTTGTAGAGACTTAACTGAGGCCATAAAACAACCTTCTATTGGATCACTCGACTCCGATCAAGGGACCAATCCTCATGTTAACTAACAGGCCATTGATCTAATCAGTACCGTAGATTACCTGATTTGGCGATACTAACTACAGTATTTAGAGTCCTTTAAGCAGCCAGATTTGATATTTTCACTAAAATTCAGGAGCAAAATGTTAATGTGTAACACAATGGAGATATATGCACATTAGTGACAATAGTGCAAGTGGATAGGTGAATGGGGATATCCAGCCAAGGTAATCATTAGAAATATGATGATACTCACGGAAAATCAGTTTGGTACTGTAGAGAAAGAAGCGAATATGGCTGTTTTTTTCCTTAAATCATCTGCAACTCGAGTGCCAGCTTAAAATTGAAAAACGCTAACATCAGTACCGATAAGGCCACTTGTATCTCCACAACAGACTTCTTCCAGATTCATCCATTAATTAGAAATTAGCTCTCACCCTTGAAGGTTAAAAATTTTATTACTATAGCTTCTCCGCAGAGCTACCTCTCTTCTCCCAAAGTCTCCACACACGGTCTGAATGGTGCTCAAAATAATTACCCATGGAAGAAGGCATCCTAACCAAAGATTCTCCTCATTTTTTGATGTTAAAACCACATTTCGCATTTCTCCTCCCACTTGTAGAGTTTTTAGTTAGAAATTTGGAATCGGGGTTAACCAAAGACTAGCAGAATCGTTGGGCCATAGTTTCTAGCAGGTGACCTCTTGTGACAGCGGAGTGTATTTTCCCCTCGAAGATGGATCTTGTGCCACGTGAAATAGAACCTACTTGCTATACCTCCCCTTTAACCATACATCGAGACTGGTGTAGCTGAATTTGGAGGTTGCTTAAACCACTGTCAGTGGAATGCTTTGCAACGCTGATCAGTGCACTTATTGGCTGCACACGCAATATCTTCATCCCCTGATCAAAGAGCTGACATCGACTCAGAGCCCTAACAGTTTCATAAAAGTGATGCTACACAACAGGCAATCTACATATTCCTTTATCAAAATATTGTCATCACAACAGCATTAGTCTCGCTCACAACTTGCAACAAAAACCAGCCACTCACTGAAGCTTAATATTCTGAAGCCAAAATTTGAATTCACGGTAATGTGACACAATAATTGAAAAAATTTGCCTTTACAAGCTTGTGTTTTGTCACAAAAAGTAGATTTGTTTAAATGCAAATTAAGCAGAGATTTATTATGTTGCGGCAAACTTCATCAATATTCTAAATGAGAGACAAAAAATTAAAGTACGCGAATGGATATCAAAATATCGAAGGGAGAGAGAGAGATTGCAAATTAGAGGTTGAAACTTATTTCCATGTACACCTGAGTATGAGGAAATGCCCTCTGGAGTGACCAAGAAGAGTTGGAAAACTCGATCGGTAGCCTTGAATGTAGAAGACGCAAACAAACCATATCATAAGCGTGCTGCACAGAATATAGAAGAGTCATATTAGGCATCTAGGTTCAAGAGAAGTCTCATCGGTAAATGAAGTACTGGCTACTAGGGTAATGCAGATGAGAACCATCTTGCTACAATTTCATCTGAAAAAGTGAACTGAATGGAAGGATCTGAATTCATTTAAAAAGAGCAATCTAGTTTTAATTATCTGAGCGCACATACATTTGAAGTGGTGCGAAAGCAGGTGTTAAAACAATAAAAGGTTTTTAATGCGTGCAGAGCTAAAATTGGGGACTTCGGAGACTTTTATGATCTTCGTCATAATAATTGGCCTGGTAATTTTTTTCTTTATACCACATGGAACGTTAGGTGAATCTCTAATCATCGCTACACTTTCCCTAAGGGCGTAGATGTGGCCGCTCTATGTCCGTTCGAATCCATGGAATGGGCTGTCTCGATGAGCACTTAGATGTCAGTTTTTTCAATCCTAGGGATTAAGTTAAACTGAAAAAAATAGACGTTTTTCAGAGAGTTTCCTCCGAAACGAACACTTGCCTTGTTGACTGCAAGAAATATCAGGTTTGAAATGGCGGGGACTAGCGGTGATGTTTTCGAGAGGGAGAAGCTTTGTATGGAGTGTTCATTATCTTTTTGTCAACTAATTTATTAGAACCACTAGAAAGACATTCTTCAAAGAATAGTGTTCCCCTTCATTTTTAGAAACAGTCATAATAGCATCATAGAACTTTTTATTTTTCTTCTTATTTGCAGAAAAACCTTAGGCATTCATTACGTAAACAGCTCTTTTCAAACCGTAGTACTCCCGCAATAGGAGTTCATATTTTATAGTTGATGACCGGTTCCTAACACAAAAGCAACTGCCCAGTAAAATCTTCTTCGAACAAGTGTCCTTCTCATTTCCCATTTTTAGTACGTGAAATTTTTGTTTGCATGCGCATAAATTTTCGTGGAGAGAGCATAGGTACCTTGGAGTTAACTGCCATTGTATCAGTAATACGCCCTCTTTTCATAGAATCGCGTCTTAGTAAATCGAGATCCATGGGCGACAAAACTCAGAACATTTTGGGAGGAAGTGAAGGGACATACGGAGACGTAATAACTTTAGACCTCTTCCGCAGTCTGCAAATTGACTTAGTAAAAGTCTACCGACTCCTGCCTTTGTTGATCCCACAGGTGGAGAGTAATGCTTGTCCGAAATACATTTTCGAAACTAATGAGATGAATTGCAAATGATCTCAAGCTTGAAGACCTTGTCAAGAGCGAGCCCATGCTTGGTTAAATGTCGATTGAAACTTTGAGATATGATATTCCAAACAGCAGTAAGTGTTTCTTATGTGGGAGGGCAGAATAGACGAGTAGGTTTATCGGTTTTGGACTCTCCCGTTTAATCCTCCCTAAAGAACTGGATGGTATCAGACCATAATTAGCAGGTTTGCCCACCTTATCTCTTAATGGCCAACATCAAAAACAGGGTGCAACGACCCTGCAATGGGCTTGATTTGCCACTGAAAGTTGTAATGCCTCACTATTTGATGTTAGAATATTCACCAAGCTCAACTTTCAAAGTAGATAATTCTAAATAAGTAGACAATAAACTTAAGCAATGATTAAGTTGATTCAACCATTTTCTAATCAAATCAGTTAAAACTAAAAACAAGATGTAATTTTTAATAAGTCAACAGCTAACCCATTGAGAGGACTCGGGAAAATTACGATTTATTGTGCAAATTAATTAAATAGTACCTACTTATAAAACTTTACAACTTTTCATCTAAATTTATTAGAAAGGTGGATTTAATATTTCAAAATTCCCAAGCTAAAATAGTTGCTTTTATGATTCCGTTAATGCAGCTTTAAAATAACACCTACATCAAGGCCACCGGGCAATTGAACTCATTCAAACAATGGATTATGTAGGGAACGAATGCGTTTTAGTGAGTGTAAGTGAACAAGCACGAATATTTGGCTAGTCGAATGGCCTTTTTATTTTCCCTCCCTCGCCTACTTCTAGTGCAAATGCTGGCGCAAATGTAACAAATTTGTGCCAAATCTAGTTTCACTTATTGCTGCTTTCAGTGTCGATCGTGAGCTAGTTTATTTCAATCATTCTATCAACCCAAATAAATGCAGTGCGCATTCTTTGCAAGCCTACATTAAGATTATCAAGAACATTCATGGAATACGGGAAGCTATGATGAGCACCTAGTTTTAGTTTTCTTATTTATAACTTTCAGCAACTGAAATTATGATGACCAAGGCATGACGAGTCCACCGATTGCCTCTATGGATTTAAAGGGGTTTGAGTTTGGAAGGGAAAATAATTAATTGAAAAACGGGTTTTTTTCCTTTCCAAAAGTCTACTTTGGTCCTCCCTTTTTATTCACTGCTCTTTCAGTTCACACGATGGAACCTGTTAACTAGCCAAAGCTTATGAAATTTATGGCAGTCCAACCAAGCCTTTTGAAACCATATGAGCCTCATTTTAATCCAGGAAAGGAAGAGGATAAGCAATTTTTGTAGGTTCTGCAATTTTCTCCGGGAATTGAAGCATCAAAAGACATGGTGACTCTGCTGTCAGATCCTTCCCTTGTTAACAGCAAATATTCGCACAGATTTAAGGTTAGAAAAGGGTCTTGTGCTTCTACCATTGGGTTATATTATATGTGCATCTTTACTTATTAGAAATAATCTCCCCTGTGCATTCTTCCAGCACAAATAGTACAGATAAGAGAAGATGAAAGATGTTCTGATCATGAGTGACAACCTAATTCTCCTGCTTGTTGTTTATATCTTTTGCACAGCACGCATTTCTTAAATGTCCTCGTTTAAGTTCACTTCAAGGTGGACCCTAAGCCTTTTATTTACTCCACTCTCATTTGTTTCTATCCCAAGCTGGTGAAAACAAGCTCTTCTCTCCCACGAAATTTCGCAATCATTTCCTCCTAATAATTTTCATGACATCAAAACTAAAAGTCCGCATCCATTCAAAAGTGCGGGTATCAAACAATTCCGGGCTCCATAATAGTGAAAAGGACAATTGGACAGCTATCGCTCTCAAGTGCGGTCGTGTCTAAGGACACAATCAGAAGCAAAAAGATTGGTGAATGGTGAACGTCTCCTGACTAAAGACAATCATTGCGAAATTTAAAATGAAAGGTGAAGAATTATTCCCAAAAATGGCTAAGTGCGTTAGGAAAAATGAATTAAACAATAAATTTGAAACATTGACAAACGTCTGGAGAATAGAAACTGGACAAATTAGGATCCATCGTAGTTCAGTTGAACATTCTACCTTCCCTCTCTAACTAAATGATTTCTAATGAAAGTTTGATTTTTGAATATTAAAATATTTTCAGTCACACCCAGGGAATAACAAAAAGAATTAACATTCTGATGGCCAGAAAGGCTGTCAGATTTATTCTGATCGTCGCTATTCGGTAAGAGGATGATTAGAGGGCCTGCCTTTATCTAAAATAAGCGCCGGAAAACGCTTTTCTATATGATGGCTATGCGGAACAACAAGAAACCAGCATGGGGTTGTTTATTTAATGATAGAATTTTGTGCTTACTAAAAGGGAATTAGTTCTTATTCACAATGCGATGCGCTGCGACTATGCAACTGGTGCATGTGCATTTAACTAATCAGAAGACATAGGCTTGATGTCCATTGGTGTTGAATCAGGGGACAGAGGCAGCAAGATACAGAACTTCTGAAGAAGTTCTCCTTTACTATTAACCCAGGTGTTGTGAGTACTTCAATCATGAAGTTTCCATGACATCCCAAAACTTAATGTAAATTAGTAAACCTAACAACCTGACTTTTCCCACAGCCTCGAAGCTTGTCACAATGCCAATGTAAGCAAGCGGCTTGATAGAATCAGAAGCGTAATTTGATATGGAGTGGATATAGGGCAGGAGACAAGTCGGAAATCCTTGAAAACATCTCCAAGATAGCTTCTTTTCTTTGTCAAAATAGTAACAAGTCGGTCATTTTTTAACCAGGCGCCGACGCTTCTGTCCCACCCTCGAAATGTTTAAGGAAAAACGGCTCTGTGACTGAATTTCGCTATCCGCTGTGACTGCAGACCGGAAGCTGAAGACTATGGAGCTGTTAAAGCTGGTAAATCCCACTGCTCTGAACCTTAAAAACTCGAAACTAGTGTGCTTGTTCCATGTAGGCTAGCCTGCTCCTGATATCGAAGTCGTAAGACATCTCGCATAATGAATTATGTAGTGTGGCCTAGTAGTAAGGTGTTATTCGCACGTCTTGAAAGGTTTTTTCGCCTTGAGAAATACCCTTTGAATAAGTGCCATCTAATTCTGATAAAGTCGCGCTAGCTTTATCAGTAAAAAGCGATCAGATAACCTTCGAAAAATCTATCGGATTCAGATTGAGTACCTGAAAACACAACGTCGAAAAATGTGTCCTATGAAAGTAGTAGTAAAAGGTAATCAATCTCTTGATATCTTTTATTGAGACAAGGGACCAAACGATACCGATGAAGTATATTATGGATGAGGACGTAGACCTGAAACCAATCAGTGGGTATAAACTAAAAGAAATGCCAATCTGTGAAGGTTAGTTGCTTGTTCATCAAGGAAAGTCTAAAAGGCTTAGATTTCCAAGATCCCATAAGGCTGATATTATCTGAGGCTGATCGATACGCTGTGATTAAGTCGTTTTCAATTCCGTAAGTACTCGAGTTGATGGAGACAAGATTTGAGGATTAACTGAGTTTTTCGAGTCTTATGACGGTTCTCAGGTGGTCCTAAGGCATCTGAGAATTTAGCAGTCTAATAACAAAGTACTTATATATAGATACATATATATATTACATTGCTTTCTACACCACCACATCTACATTTGCTACGTAGGATGTCATCACGTTGGCAGAACTGGTGAACCGAACAGGTTGGGCCCTTTTAGCTCCAGGTTGGTTATATGTGCTTTCAATACCTAGGTTCAACTCTATTGGTTATTTATCTCCCAGTGGCCAATCTGATTAGGAAGTTAGTCGGTCTTATCTAGCCCACTTGTACTGACGGCGGCTTGCCGAATTTTCGGAGATATAGACTGGTATATTTTTCACTAAAATTGACATTCGTGCGCAAAGTTGATGAGGATGAGGGTTAGAGGGATGGTGGTAGTAAGTCTCTAAACTGGGTGTCCGAAAATGTCGGGCGTGAATCACAATTGCCCACTAATGTACCCTTTTCAAGTCACTTGCGGGCGACATTTTACCCATCCGCTGGAATTTTCAATATAAACATTGCTGCCATTTCAGAGCAAATTCCAAATAAGTTTTCCTCACTAGGGTATGGAGGCCAAGGTAATTTCGAGCTTGAAAAAAGGTATAACCAGCCAATCTTTTTGGTCTAGTGATAGAAGGTGGGCAGGTTGCCTGATCGGTTTCTAAGGCTCAATTGAGAAAGTAGCAGCAAAGTAACTTTTTAATGGTGATTAATGAGCTGCCCTTTCATGGAAAAGGGGTATTTAAAATCCCACCTTGGAGGGAGGAGGTATATTTTCATGCTTGGTTGAGAACTTGTGAGTTGAGCTGACTGGTTTTGATTGCAAACCAGAAAGCCTACTAACCATTTCAGGGCTTACCGCTCACGCTTCCCTTTCTATATGACTGCCCATGTTCGCTTTCAAATCAAATCAGAAAACATTTAATACAAGTCCTTGAAATATGCAAAATGACCATTAGGCCTGAATCCCTTCATTCTTATCTCCGTAGTTAGAATCCGTCTATAGATGAAGATCCGTCAATTCAAAAGCGCTCTAACCACCCAATTTTTATTTTCATGAACTAACTTTGTTAGTCAGAATGGTCCAGTTCAAAAGGCAAGTTGACTTGACCAAATCTTTGTATCTCTGAGAATGGAACGCAATTTTAGCCAGGTTTTTGTTCATGCCAGTCGTTGAATGCATATGGATGGGCTTCAAATGCAAAACTGACCGCTAAAACAACGATGCATATTAAAAGTAGAATTTCACCCACTAAACCTTCTTTTTCTGCCTTCCAGGAAAAAGTTAAACCAAGTTGATCTCGTTTTTTTAATACTACATTAAATTTCTATTTGAAATTGACTTGATCCAGTGCGAATTATTTATAGTCGTCACATCTAGAAGGTGCCCGAAATCAAAAGCGCCGCATTCATGATTGCACAATGTTTGGGATACCCAGCAGAGCAGGCAGGCTGGTGACGTTTATCTAAAGCCTTATTTCAGGAACTTGGCAAAGAAACTTCCTCTGCGGTGCGAATTTTCCAGGCAAGAACATTCCCCCTATTTTCGAAAATAGTGATAAGGTCTGCTTCTAACTGAACCTCCAGCAGTTCCTTTCCAATATGTTTATGTCGCGTACAAGTAAAAATTAATTTCTCTGCAAATTTGGGTTGCGAATACCGACGGAACCGAGTACTTCAAGCTCACATGAGACGTTGTATTGTGGAAAAACTATGAAAAACTATTGTTTTAGAGCATCACGCCATGTATAACTTAAGAGTGTTTTCACCTTCATTACGCGAAATGACTTCCTCCTTCTCCTATTGAATGTCCTTTAACCTTGAATTGAATTTGACACCAATAGCTTCACAGATAATGATCGGAGAAAAGTTGCGTAGGCTTGAGTATTTTTCATTTTATTTGTTTTTTAGCCCGACTTGCGTAATTAGCACTTGAGGGGTTACTTGAGACGGATCAACTACATAATTTATATTAGGAATAGTTTTGCAGTTTCTTGTCCCCGGTGCCTTCCTAAACCATTGACAAGAGCCTTGATGGGAGCCTCTCAAATCCGGGACCTAGGTTGCGCAAGGTCAAAAATGATCATCCTTCTCTTCTACATGAGACATTTGACCTTTTAAAAAAATCACAGTTTTTTTGTTGTTGGAGCGTTTCCTTCGACTTCAAAGAATATTCATTTTATGTCTGTAAGTTAAAACCTCATTTTCTCGAGCCTGCCAATTGACGATCTGCCTTCATCGTGTAGGTTCCCCTGTTAATTTTATCTGGCGATGACAAGGGTTCTCGCAGTAGTAATCTGGAAGACATTTAGATTCCTTATGAAATGGCTTAAGAGCGCTTACAGATGAAACGTTAGTTAAATCGTCCGGGAAGAACAGGGAGCGGAGAATCAAATGCCAACCATTTATTCTGCCTAAATAATTCTCCATGCTTGCCGTCATCGGTAATCACTACAAAACAATGTGGCCAGTCAGTAGAAGAATGGAAAGTAAGTGCAAATTCATTAATTAAAAGGATTGAATAGGTGACAACTAGAGCAGCAAGTGAAACGTCAGCTTGACGAGCCTGACGCAATGAAAATAGCCAATGTGGAGGTATATTTGCTTGGTATGATTTGATATGTTACGTCTTGGTTGGTTAAAAAGAGCCTTTATACCCTTTCTATTTGCCGCTCTTACTACATCCATTATCCGCTACCAGCCTGTCTGAATGTGGCTGTGCTGAACTCAGTGACGATTTCCTTCAGTTTATTCAACACACTGAGATGCAACTTGAATTGGAGATCAAGTTCTAGAGGGCATAATTCATCCAGCCACTTTCACACCCCTCCACCGATTGATTTATCGCTGCAGTTTTCAATTTTCTACGCGCTTTTATCGGCATTCTACTTCAAAGGAAACTCATTTAGGAGCTACACTTCGGCAAATTCCACCACTTTTCAGTGTTTTCAACAGATCGGATTCTTTCACGTTATAAATGAAAGCGTGAAAATAGTTTATTTAACGGGATCAAATAATTGAGGTATTTATGAAATCCAATCGCAGCATTGTAGATTTTGAAATTAATAACCGAAAGAAGTGGTTTTAGCATTCTTGTCCAAATTCAAAATAGAGCGAAACTACAAACAAACAAATAAACATTAAACCTATACCCTAAAGAGAACGTTAAAGAAAGGTCCCAGAGATTTCTCTTTGGTGGGACACCGCAACGGACCTTGTGGTGTGCGGTGATAGGAAATCATTGAGAAAGAAGTAAGAGGCACCAGTAGCTCTGTAGTGCTACGATGGACAGAAGGGCAAACCATTCATAATGTTTTGAGATTATAAGGGTGAAATAAAGAAGAGCAAATGAATCAAATCAGGTTACACAGCTGCTTAAGGTGTAGATAAAAAGGACATGTAAGAGAACCAGAAAGCCCTGCTTAGATCGTTTATTATGATTCGCAATTCGTGCAGAATCCAGGATACCGGGATAGCGAAAATTATCAGATCTTATTAGATTGTTGGCCCCAATTACTACACTGTTTACTATCCAGCATGATAATTCAAGCGAAAATCCATATTGAGGCCATGCACAGAGACAGGCGAGTTTTTCAGTGCGAATAGCATGCATGTAACCGGATCTAATGTGTTCCGGGTTTATATTTTAAGGCCATTACAATCACAGAGATTCAAAAAATCCATCTGACATTATTTTTCTACAGACACCTAGCAGCCAGAGCACATTGTGCCATTTGTTCTCATCCCCACCCATTGGACAAGTTCCAAGGACTTATTGGGAGTACAACAGAAATACAAAGAGCTTGTACAGCAGCTAGACACTTACACATAGCATAGAACAGTTAAATTGAAGTCTTCGGCTCCCTTACCCTTCTCCGACATGGTTTTGTAGTGCAGTAACAGTTCAGTCTTCTTTTCCACTTCTTGAGGCATCTCATTGTCCTCATCTGCTTGTTTTTTATCCAGGTATTCTTGTTTAGCGACCATGGTCCTTTCCTCTGCTCTGTTGGCTTTTCGCTTTCTGCGGTTTCAACCGAAGGGTGACAGTCCCTAATATGTCTCATTAGTCAACCTTCAGTCTTATCTTTTAAGGTAGTCTGTAAGAGGGCACTCTAGTCTACGGTCCAGTATCTCTTCATTTTAATGTTTTTCTTTTCCGTGATCTTGCCGTGGGTATCTTTGCATTTCCTGTGTTGTGGCGAAACATCTTTGGCAGTTTAAATTACTACAGACAATGTCAAGTTGTCTTTCTCCTACCATTATAGGTATGTAATTATCATCTCGAACTTTAATGCTTTCCCTTGGATCAAGTAGCCTTTATTCGGAGTGCTCTTGGCATATTTCTTTCGCATCTTTAATTAATTGAAGCATCCGATTCCTTGTCAAAGTTACTCCTCAAGTATGGAGAGCATCAGCCCATCTTTGTCTATTTTCGAATTCTTCCATAAGTTCAACCTCTTTGCCTGTACAGGACTTGCCAAATTACGCATCGGCAGTTCCTCTGGGAGTTCCTCGACAGTTAAGGCTCTTCGCGAATACGATCCAAGAATCATACGTGGAGCCGTATTCTGTATTGCTTTTAGTCGATTGTCATCTTTTACTTTCAAGAAAGTAGTGGATGATCCAAAGTGACTGCAGGATCGACAACCATACCTACCAGAGTCGCTTTCAGAGAGTTATTGAGACTTCTTAAGTACAGGAATGGTCCTAATCGTGGCAAGTGCCCTTTTGCTCTGACTAGATTGGCTTTTATTACTCCGTCTGGCTATCCGGTGTCTTGAATTATGGGAGGCAAGGATTCGAAGTATGAGGCACGCCAGAATGACATTCCTACTGCTTCGAGGGGCGTTTGATCCTCACCGGCACCAACTTGAAGCCAGAGGGTTTTGTCCGCTGCGATTAGCATTCCATATTTATGTAACATTATCGCCAGATGCTCTATTCATCAGACAGCTGCAGCCTTACCTAACGCAATGAGACAGATCATTTGCAAACTCCAGATGATTTATCAGCCATCTTTCGCCACAGTGATTAATCATATGAACCGCAACTTCATTGAGTGGGAAGAAGGCCTCATCCAAAATGAGTTGGAAGGTTAGGTTGAAAAGAAGTAGTCCTTCCTTTGAGCTTTGTCTCACGCCATGTTACATCACAAAGTAGTCCTTTGCTCCCCTCAAGTTCCACATCGATAAGTCCATCAAGGACTTTGCCTAATGGACCACTTACCAAGAGCAGTCCAGCTTTAGGCAGTGACTCAAAGACCTTTTTCAGGTCAACAAACACTAGCAGTATATTCTGCTTCTGGTCCACGGTCTATTCAGTAGATCTTCCTTCGCAGAGTCCTTGTTGGGTTCTTGAGTGTAGTTCGGCAAGGTGGTGTCCCACATGTTGGCACAGAATGGATGCATATAACTTGCCTAGAAGGAAGATTGATCGATGGTTTGCAGGGTCTGTCTGCAAACCTTTGCACTTGTAGAGGTTTACAACTTCAGCATCAATCCAGGCTGGAGGTATAGGAGTGGTCCCATTGGAGAAGTCCTTGAAAACTTTTAGAAGGAAGGCACCTGCATACCTAGCGTCCCAATTCAGTAACTCAGATCTGATTCCAATTTCGCCAGGACTTTTGTCCACCATTAATCAACCTTTAGCTGTCTCTATGTCCTCCATTGAAACTGTAGAGTCTCTTGGCAGGAGATCATAGTTTTTAGTTTCTTCGGTGATTCTGGTCTCAGCAGTTCCTAGTAGTGTACGACCAGAACTTTCGGATTGGCTGGTATCCTTGCAAATTTCGCTTTCCATGAGGAGTTTTCCCGCATTATATCCTTCGAGGTTCTCTCTCTACGAGGTATACTGGGAAGCAGGTTATTCTTGCTCTTAGATAAGTTTGCTTCCATTTTTAAATCAGTTCGTTTCAGTACTCTTTTTACCTCAAGAATGTTTCTTGAGATGGGTTTGAAAGTCAGTTTGTTCTCAACTACTTTTGTAGCAGGAGTTCTCTGTCTCCCTTATTGCGTATAGCTGTTTACCGTCCGTTTTTCTTTCGCTCAGCTTTTTGCCCCGCAGTTTCGACGGCAACGTTTTATAGAAATTTCAGGATACCCTCATGTGTATTTGCCAAAGGATTCTGATGCGATTCCCTTTTGAGGTGTACCTGGTGAGTTTCCTTCGAGTTTCTTATTTGCTCGAGGCCGTAAGCCAGATGCCACATTTGCATTTAGTTGCCTATGCCCTTTATCAAAGTTCTATACTTTTGAGCTTTAGGATAATTGTTTGTAGGCAGTGGTCAGAATTTGCATCTCCCTTTCTAGACGCCCATGTTTCACTTACTAAGAATGGGTTCGACGTTTTCATCAGAATAGGGTTACCGATAGAAAGAAAGTATTCATCATGCTCAAATTTTACTCTTGGCATAGGCCCAGCAGTCTCAATCCATTCTCTGTAGTGTCATCTTGATCGGTGGATGGACCGATAGGTTTAACTCCAATGTTACGAACGTCACAACCCCAATCTGCATTTGACATCGCCAAGAATAATTATTTGTGAACATTTAGAGAGAAGTAATCTACAGGTTTGGGCAACTGGTTTGTAGAAGGTTTATTTAACCATTGTATCCTGCGTAGATTCGGTTGGCGCATAACATCCCATCAGTCCAATTTCTAGTCCTTCAATTCGGAGGATTAGTGTGACAAGTGTATTTGTGACAGGGTTAAATTCAGCTTCTATGCCTTTTTTGACCAAAAAGGCGACCCCACCATTCGGTCTAGAGCTTTCACTGTGTCCAGAGTTTAAGAAAGCATGGTTTTACTATATACAAGGAGCAGGACTTCATTCGAGTTTCAGAGAAGGCAACAACCTCCATCGCCCTACCGGAAGTCTCCACCTATAAAACGGAATTTCCATTCAGTGCTGCATGCATGCACGTTCCAGAATCCAAGTTTAAGACCATGAATCCAGAAATTGCGTTGTACTTTGTACATTTGTACTTCCAGCCGCCCCTCTATTCAGCCTTCACGGAGGTAGAGAGTAGGATTGACCACCAGGATTGTCATTGAAGTTGTAACACCAATGAGCATATTTCTCTCCGGAAGTGTCGGTCGCTAGAGCAAAGGCATTCCTTTACACCAAGAATATATCATAAATGGTGGGCGTTCGGTGAAAAACTCTCACTATCATCCCAAGCCCTTTTATGATTCGTGTCTTTCAACCATGATTTTAACGAGTGGGCGATTCTGTGCCTTTTTTATTAATTATTACCATTTGGTTAACCTATAAAGACTACCATTAGGCATTCATCCGGGGAGTTTCATCTCTAACATCCTTTTGGCGATTCCGAAAGACACTGAAAAGCAGAGCCGCATTTCAATAGATCGAAGATGAACTTTATCTCAAAGTATGCTAGACAATCCAATTACTAGATATCAGAAAGGTTTATCTCAAACCAAGACGCAGAAGGTAGTTTCTCGCAATGGATCGAGCTCTAGTTTTGTATTACTTGTGAATATCGAGCTCTCAGGGGAGCTAAAAATGATCCTATTGGGAATTATGTCTAGAGCGAAAAGGCGTCATCTTTCCTGATCAGCAAATTAAATTTCCATTAAGTGAAGTTAAGAAAGTGGTTGTGTGTGTGTATGCTTTGGTGCATCTGAGGTCAGTTTAGTCGGCATATGATGAAAATGTATTGGATCTAGGCTTAGAAAAGCAAACCTAATTTATGAAGCAGGAGGAATTAAAAGGCACTCATTTAGCTATTTGTAGTGTACTTACATCTTCAAAAAGATAAGGCCTATGCGCATGCCTTTAACCAAGCAGTTACGTCTTTATCTATTTAATGGTATGTCTACATTTTGGCTGGATCCAGAAACACTGCTTTGAGCTTGTATATTGCTTTTTTATTTATTTATCTATTTATTTTCTGCCCACCCATTAGGGTAAGTCCCAAGGACTTGTTGGAGGTACAACAGAAGTACAAACGGCTTTTATAGCAACTAAGCATAACAGTTAACGCAGAAAAGAAAACGTATTTTGACATCTGGTCTCCTCTCTGGCATGGCTTCGTCGTACAGGTAGCAGTTCAGCTTCGTTGAGCCACCTCGTCCGAAGTCGTCCATATTCATATCTGGCGGAGATTCCATTCAAAGCTAGTTGCATGTGCTTTCCATACCCCATTTTGAGACAACGAATCCAGTAACTTACGTCGTGCCTCCTTTATCAAACTGTAAGAAGTTTTGCTTCTGCTGGAATCATCGAATTTTTTCCGTCCGGAGGGTGGTTAGTCCCATCCGACCGCCCCTTTCATTAGCCCCAGAGTTGCCCCTGGGGTTACCGGTGGTCACCACGAGGAGGTTGAGAGTAGGTTTGACCACCTTGTACGTTGCTACCTTTACGTGGGGAACCAACATCACACCATGATAATCGGGGACACAATGGCTTGATTCGGAGGTTCATTCGAAAAGAAGCCGCTCAAAGTGAATACGGAAAGCGCAAGAACACATTTTATAGGTGTCGTATGCGGTTTCCATTGCAAAACTGCATCCATAAAATCTCTTCAAGCAGTTTGAAAAGTTGGGATAACTGGAACAACCAAATCTCTGAGTCAATTTTCAGCTTTGTATTTCATCCACTAGATCGTTAAAAATAGCTCACAGATATAATGATAATAGGATGGTGATGCACAGCATTTGATGCTGTTGAAATTTGGGAAACAGAAAATCTAAATTGCTGACCTTCATTCAAATGTTCAGTTTTTCGATTTGGCTTGTAAAACATGCACCAGCTCATTATATTGGTACAGTTATAATTAAACGAACATGTTTAGCTATTAGTTGATGGTTAGGTCGTTCCTTGTCTATATATTTTCCTTACGCTCTCATGGGGTCCGATATATCTTATTTGGTATCCTCTTGGAAGGACGATTGCAAAAGTTCTTGGTCAAAGGATACATTTTAAAATTGCATTCACATTTGATACCTTCCTTCTTCATCGCATCAAACTTTAATTTCCCAGAACGGAATGAAACCTAGCAAGACATGTCGTGTTTAAAAAGTTAAACATAAATGTCAACCGATTTGTTATTTGCCTTTGTTTCTAATTTTGGAAAATTTCAACCTTTCGAAGTTTCACTAATGTTTACCTATCTTCTGTCAGAAGAAATTTATTCAAAAGCTTGAAGAACTTTTCCAAAATCTGTGCAACCATTTCTAGCATTAATTCGCAGTTCGTATATGAAGGCGGCGTTTGCTTGATAAACTCTGATTTTAAAGGCCTTTTGCCATAGATTGAAATGTACCATACCTCATTTGTTTAGCCCCAATTTCTTTAGGAAATCGCAGATAAATGCTCATTCGAATACCCGAAGTAGTTATAAGGACCTACCCAGAGAACTTAAGGGTACTTTAGGGTTAGGAAGTCCTGAGGTGCTCTTGAACACATTTTTATCTACATTTTAGTTGATATTTTGCTTTCCTCTTCGGAGCTAATTTTGCTGATACAGCCTTAGATACCGTTTCAGCTAACTGCATGTCATACCGATTCTTGTAGCAGCCTTTTTCATAACACAAAAGTCGTTTCTTCACCACTACGATTCCCATTTCTCTTTTGCGAATCGTCAAGGTGTATCTGATACAAGTTACTATTTTTAGAAAGATTTTTCCCAAAATTGGTGCTACCGAGATATGTTATCCTTTAACTCTCAAGGGCTATTTTGTCTCAATAATTGGACCCAGGAATAGTTAATTCAGTCATTTGAACCTAAAACTTGTTTTTATTATCTTCATACGACATAGAAATGCGTAAGACTTTAGACAAATTTGTTGAAAATGAATAATAACGGTTGGATTTCCACGAATAATTTTACAACTCATTGACCTTGAATGCGACTGAGAACTCAATGATCATTGGTTCTAGTCACATCGGTGGTCACCATACTCTTGGCAGTGAATAAATAAAGCACGGGCTATGAAGAAATGATTTACCGATTTGCCATTCGGAGACAGCTTCTACTAATACCCAGAAAATCTAAGAGGCGATCAAGCATTCCCTATCAATCCGCAACATTGGTGTCTCTGAGTGTCGCACCTTGTTCCTACTCGTTTTTATTTCTAAATTATCAGTAAAGTAGGGTTACGTTCACTGTCATATTCCATGATGATACTTTCGCAAGAATAATATTTGGTCAGCAATAAAATAACCATCAGGTATGTCAATATGGCCCTGTTAATTCAAGGAGCTTGATGGCCATGAGATAAAACCATGGGCACCTATAAAAAGACTGAAAGCTAGTTAGATATAAAAGCATAGTTCATACGACAAATGACTGATTGACTAAATTAAGTAGCTATTTCGGTCCTAAATTCCACCCAATCCCTCAAGTTTTCAACGGTACCTTATAGCATATAAAACTTAGGCCTACTGAAATGTTTTAGTCGCTACAATCATACCTCAACTATTTAAATATTTTCAATAAATCTTATGATATATTTGCTCTCTAAAGCCGCCACAAACTAAAACCCGAGAATGAGTTTAATTGAGTGAGAAGATGTTCTCAAGAGAAGCGGCAAATCTCGTGTCGCAATTCTTGCCGAACGAGAATTACCTTTCTAACAAAATTTTTTTCGTGCTAGAACTTTTAAATTAAAGACGGTTTGATTACAAGGTTTATCAGATGTGACAGGGTCTAATACACTTAATGTTTACTTTACTTTGGCCCAGATTAGTAATTTGGAGAGTTTGAAATAAATTTACGAGAGATTCGCTTATGTATTAGATAAATCATATCCATTTCAAGTTGATACCTGTTGCACAGTTTGCAGAATTTCGATTTCGATGGGTCCAGCAGGACACTAATGAAGTTTTAGCAGGGCCAGCCAATCTTGATTATTCCAGCAGCTAAATATAGGGTCAGATTTTAAAGAGGAGCGGACCATCTGCTTAGGTTTGTTGAAAAAAAGAAAATGAGCTACTACCACAGAAAAAAATTATTGAGGCTCCAGTATGGGCAATTGAAATAAATAAAAAGACCCCAAAACTTTAGGTTTTAAATCTTACAAAGTAAAAGAGTGCTTATGAAAACACATTTCAATCTGTCCTTCTCAGGTAACAGGTTTCCATAATCCAGTGTAATCTCCCATTTGAGAAGCCGCTGCTCTACTCTGAGTGTGTGTGATAGGGAAAAACAAAAGAAAAATGCGGTCTGCCATTTGAATGGGGATCTCAAAGCCAAGGAGAAACCAGACGCATATTTCGAAATCGCTCTCGAGAATTGGAATTCTGCCGAGAAAACGAAAAATAGAAATTTCAGTATTAAACCGATCTTAACGTTAACAATCTTCCAAAACTTTGATGATATCATGTGCTATTACTTTAACAACAGGTCTTATTATAGTCCTGTAACCTAGAATTTCTCATTCATGAAATGACGAAATACATCTAGAGGATGACCTCAGGTATGTGATTCTGATGAGACATGAGCTCTGAGGTTCACGTATTGAAAATCCCTCTAGAATCCGATGCTCTCGGTTCTAAGATGATTTTGGAGCCTCTTGACAAACTGGGCTAGAAAGTGCCAGAAATCGAGACAGAAAAGTATTGTTTCAAAATTTTTTTTAGATTTTCAGCCCCAACGAAGAGCTTGAACCACCTCAGACGGCAGCGTAAGATGGATTGCTTTAAAATCACTGGAAATTCCAAAATAAATCAGAAGGCCTCATTTGGGAAATTAATCAACTGTTTTTTACCTACCATTAAGTTCGGAATGATTGAATGAAAAAGTGGAATCCATGCATCTCTAGGACATTACCATGGGAAAATATGCACACCCCCAAAATATTTGCTACCACAAGCGAACAATTGGTTTGAAATCAGTCAAGATAGAGCTAGTTTAAATAGCTGTGGTCGTGAGAAGTGAGGCTTATCAAATCATGAGAATTCGGTCATCCATAAACTCTGCCATTACTTGAGTTACTGCTCCAGCCCATTTTATTTCCTTCGAAGAGTGCTTTCAATTACGCAAATTAAACTGCCTTATTTGTTACTTTCCTGTATTATCTGAAAAGCCGGTTTACACATTTGATGTGCTATGTGTTTCAACTTCCATTTGGATGTTATTTTAGCAGAAATAATTATTAAATTGTCATTCAACCCAGTACAAGTTAAGAAGCTACTATTAAGCTAGATTGTTCCATATTTTCATTCATCTCAATCACGAATCCCTTTTAATTTCGGTTATTTTTTCATTTGATGTCTCCAGGACTGATGTTACCGGATATTAGGGCTCTAATTGAGGTAGATATGCGTGTTTAGTATTTGACCTATCAATCGCATTGCCATTATTAAAGCTGGTTGTAACCATAGATTTGTATTAATTGAAGGAAATGTATGCTTTTCACTTCTAGGACAAGTGAAAAGAAATTTAGAGATTTTCGCCTTTGACGTTCATTATGGCATTATCTTTTTCGCTAGAGTTTCGATTCATCTGCTTGTTCCCTTTTGACTGTTATTGGGGTTAATGGTGGTCCTCACTGCTACCCTCAGCTCTGAGCTCTATCGGGAGCCTCATGAGAATGTGATTGCCATGTACCCCAATTATCCAAGGGTTGAGGTTGACCGTCTGAAATGTGATTGATAAAACAACCTCCTTTTTGCACGATTCGAAGCCTTAAGAGGTGATAGGCTTTCAGATAGAACAGCTTGTTTTGGCATAAGTCTATTTCGTTCTAGCTATTTTACAAGTCAAAGCGATTCCAGGTGAATTAGCAATAATGTCTTTTTACATAAATCTTGTACCACACATGTTGCCATTGACACCCAGGACCTATACAGATGAAATTAAATTTGAAAGCACAAGTGTTAAATGCCATCATCTGTTCCAGTCAAGTGAAATTCATTTTCACTTTTTATGATGCAACGAAAGAGCCATGTTATTTGGAACATTTCTCTGAAAAAGTCAAACTCTCCTTTTTCGATTTTATTAAATTTAGCATGAAAATTTTAATGATGTTTCTTAATACTAACAATCAGTGTTAGAGCTAAAATAAGAGGCTGACTTTTGGCAGAAGTGCTAGAAACAGAAGTCTAGCAAATAAGTCCTTATTAATCACATTTTTTCAGCTCCCGGCGCTCCAATTCTTAGAAAAGAATGCAATTCTTACTATGATTTATTTCTTAATGAACCTCATTTAACTCCAGATGAATAATATCAAAAGAAAGTCTGAATCTTCTAGTTATTTAAGCCTCATAGTAATTAGAGTGGATTTAATTTCACAGAAAACGCTATCGGGTAATGTCCGATGCTGGTACCACTCAGTTGATTTGAAGGTGTTTTATCAAAGTTTTATTTACTTATCCACGTACGAGAATCAGGTATGTATTTGATGTCTTGCTATACGGATTGGACCCATTTTTTTCGGAAAAATAAGCCAATGTATCTACCACTAAATGCACAACGTGAGTGTACAATGTACGATGTACTCCATCCACTCCGAAAGATCGGTACATTAAAATGGATGTGTTTGCAAAGTTACTTTCCCCAATTCGAGCAGTACACTTAGTTTTGTTTTGGTAGTTTTTAGCCAAACATAACATCTTTTTATTACTACCAGGTAATGTTTCCTGATTCATTGAAAAAATATTTTTTGACAGTTTTTAAACATACTAGATTCAAGCTACTGGGTGTAACAATTGTTATACAGCATAGCCCAGCTGAAGTTACTCCAGTCCTTGTCATATTAAATGATCCTTTGAGAATCTATCCAAGAAACTAGAGAATGAATTCAAACAAATGATTTAGCTATTGGAAGGGGTTGTGGGATGCCATCGCTCTAAATGAAGTGCCACTAAACAGGCTGTGTTTACCAACTATACAATCCCTTAACAATCATTTTCGTAGGTCTTTTATTGCCTTCTTTCAATAGCCTGCATTTCCTTTTCACCGAACAAACAGAGATTTCGTCGAGGCTGTGTTTCCACATGGTCACGTCGAAAGCTATCTGGTCACCATCCTAAGTCCTGTTTGACTTGCCTGCGCGTTGACAGCTGCCGATGTCCTTCAATCGAGAACTTCTTGTACTTCTGTGTTCTACCACTGAAGAACTGCAAACGATCAGTCTGTCGATGTTTGTAATGAAGTAAGTGGCTATTCAAGGCTAGGGCCTTTCGTTGTCTTGCAAAGTTGTGAAAAGCAGTACAGACCAAAGGTCCAAGTTAGATTTTTCGAAAATTCAAGACGCAAATAATTAGAGGCAAATCAAAACGTTCAATGACTTAAAAAACTTTATTAATTTGATAGTAGAATAAATTAAACTAATTAAATAATGGCAATAATAAGACCAGCTTTCATTACATTTTTATATTAGTCAACATTTGGATTATGCTACCTGATATTGGCCAAAATAATGTTTCATAAACTTTATTTCCCTAATAATACTAGGCATTTGAGCTTAAAATTAAATTTTAACTTTATTTATTGGTCCATCCAGGAAATAAGGCTAAAAAGGGCTAAGAGCAGCGCATCAAATCCGTACTCAAAAACGCCCCACTGTGGACACTCAAAAACGCTATTCAAAAGGATTCGCCTGTGTTTTGAGGGGAATTGGTTATGCACGATGGGTGCGGTCGTATCTTCCGGTTGGTGACAGTAGGCGGATGGGCGATCTTTATTTATTTGTTTATTTGCTGTCTTCGGTCGGTTGACAGCTTAGATAATTACGGGTATGCTCACTCTATGGTTATTGCTATGGGAGTAATTTACCATCTGTAACAAGTAGTTCAGTCCTTTCCATGCTTGTACCTTACGCTTAGATAACAATGTTTACCGAACAAACGACTCTCACATTATTCACAAATATTCAAAACTAATTTTGTGCCTTGCATGAAAATTTGGTAGCCGACAGCTGAAAACATTAGAGATCGGTGTAATAGTTACCGATCTTTTCCCTTCATAGTTGGTTAAAAAAGGATAATCAAAATTTTATAGAACTTATGAAAGACCATGGAAAAGTTGAGTTCCAAATCAAGACAAATTAAACTATAGCTTTATTGGTTACAAATCATAATCCTATGTATGTAGCTTATTTTACAATACCAAGGCACTCGAAAGGAAATCACCTAAGATGTTAGAGCATTTATGTCCTATTTTTGATAAGTAAACACCAGTAGTCTCAGAATTTATTTTTTTTTTCATATTCTGGATGACCTGTTTTTTCTTTTTATGGTCCAGTCCCCCTCATAAACGAAGCTGATGAATCTTTCTGATCGCCAAGCTTGTAAAGTAAACTTAGGGCGTGACGCTGTTTTCACAACAAATTTTGTCATTAATAATAATTATAACCAAATATTGGTAAGTATGCATACATATTTTATTCCGCGATTCTCATCCCACCTCATGAAATACATTCAAAACATAGTCAAACCATGATCTTGCCTTCAAAGCCTATACCTTTCTTCTCATATTGCAATTAGCATTTTGTAGATCCAATCTTGATAAGGAGTATTTACCTTTCTGTCGTCTTGATACAACGGAAGCCAGGCAGATTTATGTACACATTAACAGAGGGAACTTTACTGCCTTTTCGTGATTAATATACTAGTTTCTCATGCTCTTTCGGTCCGCCTAGTCTTTATTTACTTAAGAACAGACGTACGTGCTCAAACGACATTTCAAGGCTTGTGGATGTACTTTGAAAGCTTATTAAAGCAAAGGAGAAATATTGGATCATTATCACCTTTTTGAAAAGCTGCTATACTTGCGATTCTCCTAAGCTAAGAGATTTCTTTGTCAGTATAACTTGTTGCATTAGTTGGAACTTTGATGCTTACAATTCCTAAGTGCCGACTCTCTAGATTTATCAAACATGAAGCAACCCAAGATTTTTTATTCCCGAATTCATTGAACTTGTTTAAATTCATACACTTTAGCATTCGTTATAAGTGAAACGAGAATGTAGATAGCCCAAATTTCGGTTGAGTCCTGTTTCCCTTCGTTCAGTGAGTTCTTTAATCTCTAGAGTAACACCAACTGCTGAACTGCCTAGACGTTGGTACGGAAATCTTTGATAAACACTGGAATCGGGCACTTGACTTCCATTTTATTGACCGGCTGGTGATTCTTCTATCTTTCTACTTCTACTGCTATTACGCTTCAGCAAACTCATTAGCTGAAATTCTCTATTTTGCTTGTGCCAAATAGTGGATAAGACAAGATTATGGCACATGAGGATTTGTTTGTTGCAGAAACAAATCTCTCTGGAGTCAGTATAATCACTAGTTGATTAGATTTTTTTCAAGTTTCATGTAAGATGAGATCAGCCTTTACTGTTTCATTTTCCGGTAGCCAAAGGCAAGGTTACACGAGTTCCCTCCACAATCATGCTTCAAAATCAGCTATCTCCTCTAATTAAGCTTTCCGGCCATAAGTCATTGAAAATTATGCGGGAAGAAGATGAATCTGATGTGGGATGAACCGACACAAACTAAATCACTGCGAAATAGTAGGGCTAATCTTGACGCTTGAACATGCAGAGTAAACGTTAATCTACACCTATTGATACCTACCTACATACAAAATACAAATAATTTGGGTCAATATACAAACGTAGTAAAAGGGCGACTTTGAATAAGATTAAAGCAAGATAAGAACTTGATTGCTTGGACAAAAAATTGCATTAAACCTACTTCCCCAACTCATTTTGAGCAGCGCTCCCCCAGCAGGTACTTTTTTAAAGATTCATCTTCAAAACTATCTGTCATTAGCTAGCTCATCCTCGTTCGAAGCCTTGCACAATCTACCCAATTAATAGATTTATCACCTTTTCCAACTTTTGTGAAACTCAGTGAACCACGATAGAGACGGACTCAAATGAGAGGCTGTACATTATGAGTCTGATAAGATTCTTATTCAACTGCCAGTTCATACTCTCTTAAGATGTTGTTGTTGTTGATCCAACAATCCTCCCCGAGTTATTGCTTAGTCATTGAAGAATAGCAACTAGTACACTGATGTTTGATTCACGGAACCTTTATGTTTGGAAGACGGATAATGAGTTGCACATGCTCAGAACAAAATAGGTTAAAATGGACAAAGCAGTTGACCGGTGATTGATAGCAATTAAATGTTTGTGCTCTCAGAGGACTACTCATTTACTATAGTGACCATAGATTGATATTCTTAATTCGTAAACAGGTTATTGTTTGCATCAAGATAGCATATTATCAAAATTAACCTCCATACCTCCTTCGTACCTCCGAAATTCCGATATAATTATAAATAGGTACTTGATTACTTCTGTCGCTATTAGATATAGCGGCTGATAATTTCGGTTAATCCGCTAATGAGGCTTTGAACTGCAATTTTATATATTAAATCAGCTAGAACTTACTAACATGAGGAGAAAATAACAGAGTTGAATAGTTTTGCTTGAGTGAACGGGGATAATACAAAGTTAGATGCTGGTACAAAAGGCAAAGTAGGCATACATTTTATAGTAAATTGAGAGCGTAAATTATTCCTTAAAGCTAACAATTGGACGAAATTCAAATTCTATTACTGGTGCTCTATTTATTATTAGGAAAGATCATGTTTTCTCTATTTGAATTATTTTAGGCGCTTCCTCAATATTCTTTCAAGGTCATATTGAGATTTGCCTTTGAAAAAAAAATTTAGGAGAAATTATGGCTCTTTTAATCGGGAGGTCTTGCTCTTACTATTCAGTACCATGGTGTAGCCAATTGTGACCCCTTTTCTGCTGTACTAAAAATCTACTTTGGTCTCAAAAAATTAGTCGGCTACGGGCAACCATTTTCTTCCAAGTCCTTCTCCACTAGCCACATATCGAGCTTCCATTTAGAGCCATCCGAATTAAGAGTCACCGGTAGATGTCGCAGAGGAAATAACAAGTTCCCGTTGAAATACATTGAGGGGGATTAAATGCCTCTATATCAGTCCTCCATTTCAAAATAGGTGATGATAAATAGACACAGTTATAAATTTAGCATAATGTCCCCTTAAATGTAGGGTAGAGAGGCTGCAAATTTTGGTTTCATTCAATGATCGCATTCATGCTTGTCTGTCTATAATCTACTGGGTGCTTATGAAATTCAAATCCCAAATGCTATCTTATATTCACCTGGGTCGGCAGCAGTAAAGTTGCCAAGTCGCCCAAAATGATCGGACTTTTTGAATTTTTACACTGTTTCCTTTTTATCGCAGTGTGCAGCGATTTCGCTCATAATCTGTCTGGAATACTAGACGCGTTCATACATTTTGGGTGAATTTTATATCCAAGATGTAATTCTAGAACATTTCTACTTTATTAAATTCACAAAGTGGGAAACCTCGGTGGATAACTCTAATAATAAACATTTAAAAAAAGGTATTTATGGTGTTAAGCGCCAGTGGCCGAGATGGATAAGACTACCAGTTTCTCAACTGACTTCTGAAACGGATTTGACCCTGTCAGCCTTAAGCCCAAATTTCTTTTATAAAAGAGTGTTAAGGGAGCGTTTGTCCGTTCACAAACCCTATCATCTAAACCAACAAAAACTTTGGCGTGGTACTTCAAGAAAAAGCCTCATTTTCTTTCGACACCTGGACTGTCTCCTGGGATTGTACGTTGAACAAATACTTAATAAACAAACTCATTTATTCAGTTTGGAGTGTTTTAACCTGAACGCATATTTTTCTTACAAATCAGGGATCATTCATATACCATGAATCCGGGACACGCAAATAAATAAACAATGGTGATGCTGAAGTGAACTATTAACAGTTCCAACTCCCTATTTACGATCAACAAAGTCTGATTCTCAAACCATTCCTTCAAGTCTCCGCAATGACGTGTAGAGGCAATTCCAGGTTTTTTGAGATTACTTATACACCCTCTTGTCACCAAAATTCACTGAAATAGTTTTCTTTAAATTAAAGCTTTGACAGTTCTTGATCGCTTTTTAAGTTCTTGTTCAATCCAGATAATGCAAAATTTAGCCTCGGTCAACAACTTCTCCCTTATGCTGAATTGACGGGCTTGATCTGCTCAGTTTTTTTCTTGAAATCAATGCTATTTTGAAATTTTCCATCCAGACATGTTTTTCCTTTCTTAATATGCAAGATTTTTTTGCTTCTGATTTTGGTATGGAATCAGCAGTCGTCAAGTGGGCAAGTTTCAGATCACCTCTCGAATTTGCGTAGAGATGCCCAGAACTAAAGTATTCCGCGTTCGGTTAAGACGCTTAGTTTCATCACAGATCGTGTCATCTGACTCACATAGACTGTTTTTTATTTATAAAGTTATGTAACCTTAGTAATATACCTGATTCGGGAAAATTGAAATCAATGATTGATAGTGCTTCTAAAATATTAAATGTTACTTTATAATATTAGCACAATGTAAGGTTACGGCATTAATATAGATTTCAAAGATGCTGACTTCCTTGCGTTCAAAAGTCTGGGAAAAATTTCCTCCTTAGCAAAAAGTTTTCATCTGAAAGAGATTGAAATCATTGAAATGGCACTCATTTGTTTAGAGACTTCTTTTATCCCGAAGTTCGTCGAGGAAATTCTTCGTTTGACACTACACTTTAATGCTATCTCTCTACCAGCAAGCAGGAAATGCAGAACCATTTAAAATGTTAAATAATCTGCTTGATTCCAAAATTATGCCTTCAGAAAATAGCATTCCTACCATGACTATCACAAGTCTATTACACCCTTAACTATTGTATTGTGGGATTTTTGGAGATTTCAAAGTGTGAAATCCAGGTGGGTTTCCATTTCCTCTTTATATCCAAGCAGCTCTTGCTATGAAAAACTTCTTCGATAAGAACCTAGACCCTAAAATGCTCCCTATTTTGAAAGCGAATTCTCACCCCAATAAGTGTATCACCAACACAAGGTCTAATGGAATCTATCTTCATACTTTCAGGACTATGCTCTGCAGTCTTAATCTTTAATGAATTAATTTTGTCAGACGAATTTGCTTGTTTGTTTTTCTTAAGACAAATGTGTTGAAATTAGTGCTGATGGAATGATTCCATTAATCAGAGGTTATGAAAGACCAAAATAAATAATCCTCTGAATTCTAACAATCATAAGGTGTGTTAAAGCACTGAGAACTATCGAAATTCCATAAAACTAGAGGAATTTTTAAAAAAAATTTAAGAAATTATTTGATAATTCTTTACTGTATTCGATTACTCGATTGTGGTTAAAGGACCATCGTCGAACACTTCGACAATTAATTCTTGAGTTGTGCAAATGCGCTGTAATTGTCTGTATTTTACGTATATATCCGATTGCTAAGATCAACTGACAATGCCAAAAGGCGCTATTTTCGGGAGGCTACCGAAAATACCACCCAAGAAAAGGTCGGATCGCCAATATTTTGGGTTGCGGACTCCATAAGATATAATTAATGATACAATATACCTCTCTCTCCCCGACTACCTTCTAGCTGCCTACCCCTCCAAAGTAGGATTACCAAAAATGAGGATCAGATCTTTTGATTAGCAGTCCTACATGTCAGGGATAAAGACATGAAAGGCGGTGCTTTAAGTAGTTTAGTGAAAAAAAGTTTATTCTCTAATAGACTAGAACAGCTTAAAGTATATATTTTCAACACATCATCAAATATGCTAAATCACATCCGATTTGTTGTGCAATCGGTAATTCGTTTTTCATGCATTTCAGTCCTTGAAATGAGAGCACAAACCTAGTCGAATATCAAGACAACTTTAAGGCAAAAATGGATTTAAGCCATGGTTTGATGAAAGCCAAGGCAAGCATTCCTCTAATGGCAGATCGACTCAGAGAGGCATGCAGTTTCAACATATCACAATAGATCCCTATTCTAGAATAGTTTTGAGTTTTTCGGCTATTTGTTACTTAAGTTCATAACCATTGATAGGCTACTTCAATCTTTGCTTCTTGAAGTTAGGGCATCATCTCCAACTACGGCTGAGAGGAATTCACCAAGACTCGCCACAATCATTCAATCATTCAATTTTGCCTTTACTAAGAGAAGTCCATGAAATATAAGAGCACTGAGCAGGCTATTTATAGAGAACATCTTCGATTGAGGTTTTCTTTTCACTTTGGCGACTGAAAACATTCACTCACCTAAACTATGGTATTAATAAGACCCAGTACTGATAGTAAATTCTTCGTTTTGGTTGTTCAATTCATTCAATCATTAAGATCTAAGGAGAGTATGCAGAGATGATAATATGACAATCAAAAGAGAAAACAATTAAATGATGAGATCTGCGATTGGGAAAAAAGGGCTGCTAGGCCGACTTCTTACCAGAGTCTTTCCTTCTCTCAAGCACATTCATCTCAGGGGAAATCGAAAGACTTCCTCCTATCCTTCATCCTTTGCCCTTTTACAGACACTCAACACTCTATATTCCTACTGTTTGTTTCACCTCTGACGATGCGTTTTCCACGCTTTGGCAGACCGTTTTGCATCCCAATCTTTTCTTGCTATAATGTTCCGAGTTTGAGTGACCAAAGAAAAATTATGTCCGAGTACAACTGGTCTGCAAACTAGGTTTCATCTAATGAGTGGCCAGGCATTTATTTTTCCTCTTAGTTGCTTAATTTATTGTTTCATCAGTAGATTCTACTCAAGTCTATCTACTGGATGGCATGCTGTTTTACGGTAAGAAAAACGTAGGATGAACATTTAACTCAACACAAACGGTTATATACATATATATTTGTGTATATAAATTAAATGCTAGAATCGAGTGGCTGGCTACCCATTCTTAAAGTTAAGCTGAAATCTGATAATCTCTCCTTTAAGTTGGGATTTAACCCTGCTTTAGGGTAAGAAAACGTTATATCATTTGACGATCAGAATTAGTTCACAACGTCCCATTTTCGAATAAAGAGTAGACACCTTGCTCCATGATTTTCAGCATTTGCCAGTTTTTAAGGTTAAGTTCTCAGTGAAAGACTTATGGTCCTTTTGTATGAAAACCATTGATTATCACAGCAATCACTCCTGGTCTGAGCAATTATTTGCCACCAGGGAACGAAAAGGTCATCGAAACGACTCGAAATGCTTACCTTTTTTGCTCAAACACCGTTATTGAAAAAGTAAATGGCGTGCGAATTGATCCTTAATCCGCCTTCGGATCAAACCAAGACGTAAATTGTGTCAAACAGTTATGAATCTACGCCAATTATCGAAATTTACGCTCATTATAATCATTCGGTTAAGATGAGACCTTACTGAACAGCATCACATCCTCTTAATGAAGGCTTCGAGCGCACCATCAACTTCTGCTATATACAATAAGCTTGTAGCTACAATGACATTAATTTAGGTCCATGATAGGATTCTGAATTGCTGGAAATCAAGGACGATGTAGCATGAGGGATCGGATACCACGAAATAACCATAGGACGAAAACTCAGGAGGAGGCCAACATTATTCCACTTTTGATTTTGCGTTTCTCTTTATTCCAAGTGAAATTGATACACTTAAATTAAAGCATCGATGTCCGAAGCTAAAAGCTTTAACAAACAATGATTCAAAAAGACTTATTTTCAGCAATTCAGAGTTTTGCTTTCTAATGAAATTTCATCTTGTGGCAAGATTTCGAAATTCGGTTCCATAAATAGTTGTCGAAAAGTTGCGTTTTTAAGAGGAAACATAGGACTTTAGTCACTGTTCTTTTTGATTGTAAGAGCAGTGGAATTGATGTCCGAGAAGTAGCTTAGTAGGCGATTCTCAAAATCTAGTTTTCATAATCCAGTATTGAAACAGATAACATGAGCCTCAAATGGAATTGCCAGGTCTGCTGAGTAAAAATTTCCTAAAAGTTACACAAGTATTCTTGAGAATGTGAAATTAAGTCATGATAATTTTCCGTGTCCGGCTGTTGATCACATTCAATTGTGATGAACCAGAGTTCGTTCGGCTCTTATCGTAGTCAGTCATTCCAGTTACGTTTCTTGAAATAATTACAGCCACCGTTCAAGGAAAAGAATCTCTACTTCGAAAATTCAAGATCGCCAAACCAACAGATTTCAAATGCTCATTCTTTGAATTTAGAGACTTCTTTGAATGGGCACATCACCGCTACCATCCCTCTAAAAGTTGAACTGTTCAGTTAAGGTCACCTAACGGAGACCACAAAATGATGTTGGCTAACAAAAATACGAAAATTAAGGGGTGGATTGATAACAAAGTCGCTAAGATAAATGAATAAAAGTGTAGCATTGGAAAACCAAACAATAAATCTCTGACCAGCGCTACCATTTCATAGAGCACATAGAGCAGATTGGAATATAATCTGGTATTAGAAAAAGATAATGCAGTCATCAATGCTCACAACATTAAAATGAGGTGATATCGCCTGGTGTATGATGAAACACGGAACCTCACATTTTCCCTTTGTGGCAACCATTCATGTGTGCAAATAAAAAGAGATTCTGACGACGAACATGCTCTTCTCAAGTCCCCCTCCTATCCATTTAAGCGGTTCACTGACATGTCTAGAAATAAAACAACACCAACACATCTAACGGTGGAAGTAAATATTTATTTAATCGACCATTATTAGGCACTTCAGTGGTACAAAGCATCAAACTACTGAAAAATAGGTACACATATGCGTATATTTATGTGAGTTAATGTATACTACTATGGGTTACTCAAAACTGTGCTCTTCAATCAATCATCTATTTGTGTTTTTAAATATATTTTGGGGCGCATTACTGCATAGGATCTCTAAAGTCATGCCTTGCTTTATTGTGCTTTCAAATTTACGCAAATAATGTCGGGATCAAATAGGTGACCCGCCTAGCCAGCTTATCCATCTTCATAAGGGTCGTTGATTTATAGTTACGCCACTCAAATAGAATTGATCAGAGGATCGGCATCCTCTGCCATATATTAATTCAAATATGAGGAACAAATAATTGCAAGAATAGTGACCTGTTCTATCAATGGAATCAGCAACAAACACAAACAACTCCCTTCTTGAACTGCCTTTTTAAATACCATTCGACGGTGGGGTAATATCTAAAAGATAACAAGAACTATGAACAAGTACACCCTCTTGTGCATCTTGGGCCATTTGAAGATCGAATATGTACCCCAATTACGGCATTTGGCTCTCTGCTAAATAATCTCTCATGGGTGGATGCAAATCACCGAACTTATCCTTAAAAAGCTGTTCATTGAACCGCAGTACATCGATTCAGTAACCTTGACTAAGTTCGCTTTTAAAATGCCAGTCCCAGCTTATATCGACATGGTGTGACAACCATGAATAAATTTATTATCGCACTTCTTCCTTTGACAATCACCTTGAAACTCTATTCAACCTTGACAACGCGTTTTGATGGTGGATGTTTATTGCCATTTGTTCCATTAATGACAGTCATAACCCGTTGAATTATTTTAATAAACCTTTTCTAGGTGCATTAATTAAGCACGCATTCCTCTTTGTTAGCAGCGCCAGTTCATTTTTCATCAAAATGAAATTGCGGTAGCAGACCAAATGCTGACTAAGTATGATACAACACACATTACTGAAGGAGAAATCCCATGATTGCCACGTCTCCAAGAAACAATTTTAACAAGGCGAATATTTGGATTAGTACCAGTGGATAGAGAGAGTAACAAGAGGAATCAAAAGAAAGAGTGCTCAGAGTCTCCTTCAGTGTTTTTTTGCCCTACTCCGTTCTCCCGATGATGGTCTAGAGATTCGAAGAAGACGTCAATTAAAGATGATCACCTAGCTGGCGTCCTATCCTCGACTGACATCCTGCTTCTTTACTCTTCTCTTAAAGTTAAGATTACTGTTGATGCTATTTTCTTTCTCTGGGCAATTAGTTTTAGTTGGTCGCCCTACTAATCAACCACCTAGAAAGGTTCGTAAATGGTGCTTGAAGGCATTTCAATTTTTGAGAACTCAACTGTGTTTGCACTGATTTATTTTCTTTACCTTTTTGGCGAAGACAAGAAATCACTTCTAGGGAAGTTGGTCTTCCTGATTCGAAACTCCCAGTCTACCTCTACAATTAAGAGAATTTCGCAAATATGTTCGGAAATTAGGCCAAAAGCTGAGCATTTAGCGGCTTGTTACATGCATATCCAACTAAGTGGAGCTGCCTGTCCTCGATCAGTCCCTAAAAATTATATTCACGAGTGAATCAGTTTCTAAGGGCCCAAATACGAATGATTCCTTGGGACACGTGGAGAAATGGACAGATGCTCGATAAACGTCCAGCCGAAAATGTGTTCCAGGAAGCGTGTCCCAAAATGTTTAAAGGGAAAATTGCTTTAAGGCGTTTAAATAGCGACCAAAGGTAAAGGTGGCCGTGAACCAAAAAGATCCGACGTAGACCTAAAATAAATTTTAAAAAATTTTTAAATAAAATTCAGGTTTTTTCTTGATTCGTGTAGAATTGAATTCAAACTTATTCTAACAAAAAAATAATGGACAATGATACCAAAAAAATTAAAACACTGCCAAAGAATTTAAAATGTTTGAACTGAAATTTTTCTTTTAATTTAACGCATTTTTGATAGGGGGTTCCCTGATTTGTATGCTAAAAGTGCAAGAATGCGATCATTTGGGTGATGAAATCGAGTTTATTCCGCTCACGGATCTTTCTGTGGTGGCAAAGTGATCTGCAGCGCATGAATCCTAACAAACTACACCCATCACGGTTTCACCTTTTATGTTTGGTTAGTGGACATCATTTATGTCCAAGAATTCACGTTGGTGTAATCGCGATGAGGTACTATGGTCGCTAGTTTGATTGTGCGGATGCAAAAGTAAAAGTACCTTCACTGAAACTGGAACAGTAGCTTCTAATTACATATTAAGGCATTAAAAACTGAGATTTTTAGGCTCTGCCGTGAATGCAGGCAGGACATATGGAGTCAGTTGTGGCATTGGTGATGATGACCCATGACAAAGTGCTCCTTTTGGAGGCTTATTGGCCTAATCTTTTGAATGGGAAGTTGCTTTCGCCCTTTTTTTTACTAATAAACGCTTTGATTTAACCCAATACTTTCACCCGCGGCTAGAAACGACCACATTCGCAACCAATTTCCTCAGTGGCAACTCAAAATTACCCCTTAATTTAAAAATATGATCTTGGCAGGAATCGCCTGCTCTATATGCAAGAGTGCTAGCAGTGTTGCTACAAATAAAACGAATTCACCATTCCTAGTTCAGCCCTAGGCCTTCTCTAAGTCCATCTAATGCTTGAATGTGCTCAATCAATTCGATACATAAGCAAATGTATAAGAAGTAAAGTGATTCTAAAAGCTGGTTAAAGCTTACTCGAGTTTCTGCTATTGCAGGATTAGTATGGAACGTTTCCTGTGTCTACATCAAGGGCAATAATATTTGTGATTGCATTAATATATTTTAATACTAGAAATCTCATTGTTTAAAGCAATTTTTCCGTTAATTGTTATCTAGCGTAGATATTACCACCAACGAAATAACATCTGACTAAGATAGAAATATAAAAATCATGTTGACTTTGTTCAATCTGAACATGATATTAATTAACTCCGACAAGCTCCCCTGAATACGGCACTGCCTTTAAATCCTGGAAGATGGCAAGCGTTGGGATACTGGATTAGCTAATCAACTGCTTGAAATTGGAATGCTTTCGGCTGCAACCAGGCCTAGGACTATGAAATTTCACACCAACATGTACTGCAATCACTTCCGAAAACAGCTTTCTAGGCAAGGAATACTGAATTTCCAATCTGATGTCAGCGAGTTTGACAAGTGGCTGCTAAATCCTTCCTCGATCCCCTTGGCAAACAAGGATGGCGTCGTTATCACTTAATTAAAAAAAAAGAAGTTCGGCTCTCAAAAAATAGATCCAAAGTATGAGATGACCTGCGTTTTTTGCAAATTTCATAAAAATAAGCCAAGTGACCTACTTCGCTTATCTTGTGAATTAAGAACAGAACTTATTAGTATAACAAATGCTGAGTTAAACAAGAGAAGGTAGTGCTATATTCTTGTTTCAAGATTTGCCCACACTCGAACTACTAGTGTGCTCATTCTACTGAACAGGATGGGCCAGAGTAATACGCAAAGTCAAAGGTTTTTCCTTATCTCAACCAGCTAAACCTTCTTCAACTGAACGATTGTAGAAACTACTTAAAAGTGAACTCTCACTTCTCCAATTTTATACTACTCACAAACAAATCCTCCCTCACCAATGAAACAGCTTTTTTTAGATTTTGATTTTTGCATTAAAAAATTACATTCTATCTTACAAAAGGATTTGTCTCACCCAGATCTCCTCTTCTTGACTTATTTTGGCGTTTCGTGCAAATGGATAATTTTTACTGCTGACAACTTTTCCCCTCCAACCCTGAACATCGCATCTACAAGATTGACTTCATATGTTTGCATTCATTTTTCTTTTAACAATGCAAAATGCAAAAATAAAAACTGAAGAAAGAGGTAGTTTACTCCGGGATTAACTGTAAATGGATTTTAGCAAAAATGTCAAAAGCGTTCATGGTGAGTAAATAGTCCCCATCAATTAGGCAAAAGGCACCTCGGTATCTTAGAAGGCAAGCTTGAAATTAACTTTAAAAGTAGGAAAGAATATTTCAACAAGCTCTCAATTCGCTATAAATAAATTTTTGGCAGTGAAGTTAAGATTTGTGGATTGTGATAACGAAAAATGTCATTTAAGGGATATTTTTAAGTTTAAAATGAGCCATCATTTAAGATAATAATCAAAAAATTTGGGTCAACACAAGCGTCTGAGCTTGTCTTTTGGTAACCACTCATATTCATCCAATTCAGCCTCTGAGTTCAAGCAGCTCTCTTGGTCTTATGGGTGATAACTTACATAAAATCATTTTTCGGCCCATAATATTCAAATGTTTACAGAGGAAGCAAACGCTTCTATCTAAATATAATAATATCAAAAGACTTTGGTACATTCGTCAGCTCTTAGCAAGGTCTCAGTGCTTCAGATTTGCCTCACAAAATTCCAAAATAAAAAGCACTTTCAGGTGAGTAGGAAAGATTTTCAAATTCCGGTGCAAAATGGATCAATTTCATTGCATCTCGGATCCTTTGTTTGATTTGTAGCCTGTTACAACTAAACTGGTAACATTAATCTGTTGTCTAAATACTCTTTACTACAAGTTAAATGTTGCTACCAAGGTTTAAATGTTAATGTCTCGTACGTCGATATTTAGCAATAAAAGAATGCATTGTCTACCATTCCTGAATACCTTCCATAAATCAACACTGCCAAGACTAGTACTTCCAATTTCAACTGGATTAAATTCACTGCTAAATGACAGTGTTCAAGGATCATTTGTGAAGTAAATCAATGTGCACATGGATCGTTGACGATAAATTCTCTCCGCGAATACCTTCCTATTGCTTTTTCGGCTTAGGGATAGCAACAATTAAATAAGAAGTTATTTTTATTTCATCTAACTATAACCCCACTCCATTCGTCAGGAATGCCACTTGTCGGACATTGAAATGGAATTTCAGGTGGATGGATTATTCAATACAATACAGATTTGATTCAATATACTCGGTCGACTACCATTTCTTTAGAAATATGCTCTCAATATAAGCATACGATTTGGAGTTTTTTCCCTTCGATACCAGTAAATAAGACCTTCTTGCTCAATCAGGTGGAAAAAAAGGTGAACGTTTTGTGAATTCAACAATAATAGGAGGTAAAATCTACTCTTTACCTCCTCGTGGTGACCACCAGTAGCCCCAGGAGCAACTCTAAGGGCTGATAAGAGGGGCGGTCGGATAGGACTAATCACCCACCGGACGTACAAAATTAGATTATGACAGCAGAAGTACAACTAAGTATAGCCTGGTAAACGGGGGACGACGTGTAATCTCTGCCAAAAATTGGAAAAGATTTCTGGAGAAGGTATAAAGATTGTCTGCCCTTAGCAATGTCGAGGACGGACGAGGTGCCACTACGAAGTTGAACTGCTACTTGTAATATGGAAGCAGGCCAGAGACGTGACCAGAGAGCCGAAGACGTCGATAAAGGCTTTTACTGTCTTTTGTGTTAACTGTTGTAAAAGCTATTTGTACTTCTGTTGTTCCCCCAATAAGTCCTTAGGACTTGCCCTAATGGGTGGGGAGTAAATGAAAAAACCTGAGCATCTAGGAAAAGCATTTGATAAAATGATGCTTGAGTGCGATTGGACGATTGGCAGTGAATGTCTACTTTGTACTTTAGGCTTATTTCGAGTCTTCTTTATGGTAAGTGCCGGAATCATCCAGCAAGGAAAATATATTTATTTTGTATGTGAGAATGCAGATAATCTGAAAGAAGTGCACTGTGCTAACTCGATTCTAAAACCCAGTCCAGTGTTTCTTTTATTTGAAAAAATACTAAATTATTCCTTAAAGGCTTCGTTGACGTATCTAACATGTTCTTCCTCGAAACGTCTTGAAATATCATCAGCCTCTTTCAAGAATTGTAACTATAATGGCTCTGAACAGGCAACAGATACAAACAGCAGTTTCTGCCAGCATTTAAAGTTCCGAAATAATTAATTAAACTTGTCAAATTCAATCAGTGCATCAATTATATATTCGAAGAAGATATATGTTCACTCTCAGGAATTGGAAACATAAGTAAGTAAGCAAAGCGAATGAAACTGCACATTGGCAATCGGGAGGGAATAAATTGCAGTGGTAAATGAAATTCAAATGAACCAATCTTGGTTAAAATACGTAAGAAAATGGAAAGCAAAGGCAATAAAGATGGAAGACCCTCAGTGGTGAATCTCATTGTACCCCAGTAATCCATTTCGTTTCGGCAACCATAAAGTGTTTTCACTTCATAGTTCACTCCTGAAAAAGAATGATATTCCACCGAACTGTGTTACAATCAAATCTGCTTATAATTTCAACTGAATAGTAATTTAGAAATTGACCCTTAATTATACCCTGTCCATGCCTAGACGCTTTGAAAAAAATGCTTATATTATGGTCCAAGGCCTAGTGATATAGAACAGAGAAGATGGATGGAGTGATTTATACTTCCACCATACTTCATCGCACAAATGACAGGAACCAAAATTACTAATAATCAGTCAAGACTGCTTAGATCCATAAAAAATGCATCAGGGCATCAGGAAGCAGTGAACATCGTAGACTAAAATGATAAAGAAAGATGACCTCTGAAAGCGTGCAACACCTCACGTCAATGTTCTCTTCACGGTGTGTAGAGATTGATTTAAACTAATGTCTAAATTTAATGCAGCAAAAGGTACATCATTCCGCTAGTATTTGAATAGGTCAACACAGTACACTTCACATTAGAAACATCCTGTTACAGTTACGAATAAAAGAGTCCCATTTCAAAGAGCCCCACATTAGCTCTTTTGCGAGTTAAAACAAAAGATCCACTCTATCGCTTTTATTCAGTGCCATTAATTATTTGCGCTCTCTCCATTTACCTTTCGTAGACTATTAAATCATACCATTAAGGCGATCTTTGGAAGCATTCAAATTGTTTGTCGATATTTTGTATCTATTCAAAAGATGATCAGAGGATCAGTTTCTACAGCGAAATATCATGCAGTGTTGCAGAACTAAGTGCAAAACTGAAGGCACAAGAGTGGAAGCGATCTGATGACTAAAGAAAGAAGTTGGAGTTTCTCATTTTAGGTCTGGTACACTAAGCATTACTTTGTAAAAGCAAAAAGTGATCAGCAGTGGATCAAAGGAGAACAATCGGCAGACTAAGTGAGAAATTCGAATCTTCATTCAAAGTGTTAGATAGTTCAAATTTATATTCAAATTCAATAGATATCACGGTTTGGTTACTCTAATAATTCGAGGAGTCCCGGCACCAAATTCAAAAAATAAGAATATCTGAGACTGCGATTTGAACTAGACAGTACCGAAACATGTAAATGCTTTCCAATGCCCAATAAAAGAATTCTTAACTTGAACTTAAGCATATAAATTGATTGCATAGCAGATTTATTCACTTGAAACCAGCTCTTCTTGACCGTTCTTTAAGGGCCGAAAATTCCTGTCGCAGAAGTACTTCACTTACTTCTCTCATCTGACAGTGTATAGATCAAGGCAAGCCTGCTTTTGGGGCCATATTCTCACCTAATTGATTTCTATTCCTCTCCTTTGCTCCTTTCCTATTCGCTAATAGACGTGTTTGTCTTTTTTGAATTGAAAGCTCAACCATATCGATCTTGAGTGAATATTACGCTTTTCTTAGCCGTCGAATTTGTCTCGATCAAGTTCTAGAAGGAGCTGCTCCAGTAATAATTTGCTTAGCACGCTCATTTCGATGAAGTACCATGAACACTTCACAGTGTCTTTACAACTTACCGTTGAAATAGTTGCGTCAAACAATGCAAATTCTTCTCACTTTTTGAGTTGATTTTCCTTTGTTTAAATTTTTATTAATGGGCTTGCAAAATAAAGCCGAAGGTGAATTAACGTAATTGAAAAACGTTTCGACAGATACAGCGAAATGAACTGAAGACGTAGACCTCAATAAATACCCCTTGTAATTATTAGATTCAATGTCCATTCCGGCTTCTAATGCTCAATAAATCCGAGCGATATGGTTGATATTTTTAAAATTTCATGGGTCCTAATTTTCGCATTGACCCCTTTTGTCGGAAATAACAAAATATATACCTGGAGAATCACAATATTCTGGCACCCATCGCACGTATAAAATTAGATAGTGCCAGCAGAAGTACAACTTCGTGCAGCCTGGTAAATAGGGCACGACGCAAATAACCGGATTGTGGAAAGCAAGTGCCTGTAGCAATGAATGGAATCTCCGCCAGAAGGTTGAAAAGTCGTTTGGAAGAAGTCCGAAGATTGTCTGCCCTTAACAATGTTGGGGACGGACGAGGTGCCACTACGAAGGTGAACTGCTACCTGTACGATGAAACCATGCCAGAGAAGTGGCCAGAGATCCGAAGACGTCGATAAGCACTTTTATTGTCTTCTGTGTCAACTGCTGCGTACTACTTGTTGTAAAAACTATTTGTACTTCCGCTGTACCCCCAATAAGTCCTTGGGACTTACCCTGATGCGTAGCGAGTAAATAAATAAATAATTCAAGAAATCACTATTTGATATTTCCAAAAATCTTTGAACTGTTCGCAAGCAAGGTTTAATTACCCTGGAAATCAGAAAAGAATAGTCGTATCAATTCACATTTTAAAGGAAAGTCATCATCAGAAAATAGGAAAGAAATCGGTTCTTAAAATTCATGGGTTAATATTATTTTGTATTTTCTGGTGCGTATGTGTAAATAATGAAATGAAAATAAGTAAGTACCAATCATGTTCTGTTTATTTTAACTACGATCGCTTCTCCTAGTATATTGTCCTCTCCGTGGCGGTTCAGAAACTTCTATAAACTTTCAACTGCAGAAGTCCTTACCGACCATCTTCGTGTCAGTCGGCACCTTTTTCGACTTTTGCCAGTTTGCAGATCATGATCTAACTCGAAAATCCGATGTTTGTTTAATGGAAAGCTCATACACGTTGTCACTTTTTCTGTGCTTTCTAGTAAGAATGATCATTAGTGACCAGATGAAAAGATCAGGTACACAGCAAATTGCTATCAGAGTCCACGTAAGGGTCCAGCTCCTTGAGAAGTGCAAGACCTAATGGTGCCACAAGGAAGCGATGGTACTGTTATGCATATGCATATAGTCGAAACAAGCAGAAAGAATTAGAAAAACCTCACTTCCTCGCGAATCCCTTAAATTAAGCCTGAAAAAATAAGTTTTGGGTTCTGTATTCCGTAAAAATGACAGCACACATAAATGGACCCTACACATTTCAAAAAACATGAAAATGAAATTACTCAGAGATAACTTTTCAGTCTCTAGCTTAGCAACTTGATTCGATTGGCAAGCAATTTTACGAGATATTTTATGTGACTAAATAAAAGATTTTGCAATTAAAACAAAAGTAATTTATGAGTGTTGATTTTGTTTAAATCTAGAAAGACAGAGTTTGCGCTGTTCGTGGATTTTGGATCAATTTTCATTGAAGAACTTGTGATCCGTAGCATACTAATCTACCTTATTTTGAGTCCGTTACCATTAAGGTCCATCTTAAATTACTTAACAGGAACCTTGCCATTATATTATGTTCCTCTCTGTTACTATTCTATATCAGACTTTAAAATTATGACCCATTCCATGATATGTCTAAGTCAAAGAACCCAGTGATGCTATATGACCGATTTCGGGGATCGCTGTCCTTTGAATGGCATCCAATCCAAAAAATTTTTTCATTTTAATCTAGAAAATAGAAAATTATACTCAAAGCATTGACGTAGTTTTAATACATTAGAGGACCCCTTTACATTCACCGTCAGTGAGGAGCAGCTTTAATGATAGCATTAAACAGAGTCAGATGGTCGCAAAAATACTCACGGAATTTAGTCGGAAAGTTGTGGAACCAGTTGTTTAACAAGAATCAGATTAAATAAGATAACCAAACTTAGAAAGAAAATCTGAAGAATAAGCTTAAAAATTCCTCGCTAAACTTCGGGCTAATCAAAAGACACCAAAAGTGGTTTCATCCATTTTTTTAAATCTATTAAGTAGACATGGAGCGCTACGCCTTTTGAAGTTAGTTATGGATCTCATAGGTTGATCTTCAAATAATTTACAAATGAGATGGTAGAGAATGATAAATAAGTAAGTTGACACTGGACTGCTAAGGAGGGGCCCCAAAGGATTTTATCATTGCCCATCTAAAACTATAATAATGCACTGAAAACGATGAAAGGCTGTCAGAAATAGCACATTTAGTTCGTTTTAATCAACGTACTTACAGGAAGGGTTAGTAAAAAAGATGCAGGATATAAGCGAGAGCAGAGGAAAGGGGAAATATCATGATAAGCGTCGGGGGTAAGCATCCACTAATTCCTCAAACCGCACTTATCACCCTCCTGATAGTCCCTGAAAATTTTGATCCTAGTATTCTCGCCCACTCGTTGTTGAGACATACTAGTCTTTAGTGATTGGAATTATCTAACAACCAGGCTGATGACCAAGTATTTATAATTGGTCGTGAAAATTATAATCTTAAGGTTCTTTTTTCAATTCAGTAGTATATTGCATTGACTATTCAAAAAACGTCAAAAGGTTCTCTGAGATAAAATCACAGTTAGTTTTATTGCCTCACTAACAGAACCAAATATGTGGTAGAAGACCGAACTTAAAGACGTACATAGAAGAGAAAGGAAATCAGCAGTAAAAATAGGATATGTTTAGTTTTCATTCGAGGATACGTGACTTGCTGGGAAATCGAGTTAGGAAGGAATTTTGACCCCATCGCTTCTGTTAATCTGGTCATTAACGAGAGAAATAGGAGCTACCTTAGTTCCCGCTGTCCACCTGAATATGGCAATTGTTGCTTGGACTACATGAAAACTGATCCTGCTTATGCAGATCATACAATAAAAGCATGCTGCAGTATCGAATACTAAGTGAAAATTGCATCGCACCATCCATTAACTACCTGAGTAAAAGTGAATTACAACTTAGATCATATTTAATGTACTTGAATCGCTTTTGTCAGAATCAAATTTTTAACTTTCCAACTAGCAAGGCGGAAAATTGCTGTTGCATCCGCATTTCACAGTCTCCTATCTTTCCAACGAAAGTAGCGCATTCTAATTTAGGATCATTGATGAATTATTAATTATTTTTTATTTAAAATTCACCAAAAAATCAAATTAAGCTGCGGGCTGGTACTGTGGAATAATATCACACTCCTCACTTCAAGATCTTAGCTAGTAGACAGGACATGATTACAATCATTTGAAGCAGGTAGGATATCTCATTTGCATTTACTTGGATCGAATTGCAAATATACACTTAGGATAGCTTGGTCCTATGTTGAAGCGCATGTTTTCAATATTTATTTATTGAAAAACCGGACTGTTTCTACAGGTACTCTAAATAAGATTATATGATGCATTGACTACTTGACCCATCACTTAATTCAACCTGTCGGATGAGGAGGCGAATACCAACTCTCGATTTAATCAACGTTGAATTTAACCCTAGTGCATATTTTTACTTGAGTCTGGTTGATTAGGAAGTCCGGAGTCGTCGAAAAATTTTGATGGGATATGGTGAAACCTTCTGGGCTGTCTCACGAGAAGTTGATAGTTGGCTGTGAGGACCATTTGCTGTATACATATTGCTAAAAATGGCATTTCGAAGGAGAAATGTTTTAATGCTTGGCATTAGTGCCTTGTTGACTGAATTACCTTTTGAGCTCTTCGCTATCCTCAATTCCCTCTCAATACTTGTTTCCAACTATAGATTGATAAAGGAGAGTTACCATTATTAGAGAGACGATTTCGCAAATGTATTAAAAAAACAAACCGTAGATGGGAACCTACAAAATAAAGTTGTTGTTCTATTTATTTGTTACGCAGACTGATTTTGCTGTTTTCTTTCCCATTTCAATGTGAACTGATAATTAAATGGA
The DNA here is from genome assembly GCA_019097775.1 of Moniezia expansa. NCBI lineage: Eukaryota > Metazoa > Platyhelminthes > Cestoda > Cyclophyllidea > Anoplocephalidae > Moniezia > Moniezia expansa. Next base: position 3,425,750 of record JADFDV010000052.1, read on the forward strand.
GTCATTAATTTATCATTTAATGAACATGAGCGGTAGGAAACCAATCCCTTACTTCAGCGATTGTGTTACGGACGAGAATCACACCTTGACGTCTCTATGATTTGGGGTTTTACACTCAATGATCTCTCTGGGAGTCAGCATCATCCGGCCTAGTTGGTTATACCAATCTCTTGAAAGTTAATTCATTCCCATTTTATTTATTCACAGCAACAACTAACATTATTTAATAAATATACCCCCAAACTATTTCCTAATTTGCCCTAAATAAGTGTAAAACCTATGTCTACCGTTTCTGACTTTTCCGACGTTCGGTTTCATTCAAATTTGATAAGTGAAATGAATGATTAATTAACTAACGAAAAATATCGGAGGAATAATTTTTCACTGTTAAATATAAGCGTTTCAGCTGCATACAAAAGAAGGGTTTTTAATTTAAAAATATGTGGGCTTGTGACTGCAAGTAGGGCATTTGGATATGGCTGTAGCAAGAGGGTTCATTTGCCTGTGTGTCAATATTGTCGTTCCATTTCGTGCAATTTGGCGTTTGGTTAATGTTATGGGAATGAACAGCATTAATGGAATAGATATATTGAGTGCATTAAACAAAAAATGCAATTCTGCCGACTAACATCGTGGAGGAAAACTGGATTCCTGCAAAGCAAGTGGCATTAGTACAATCTGCTTCCCTGACTGGGTTAAGTGCAATTCTCTGCCAAGTCGGGTGGCTTGCGACTTCGACAATTTTAATTTTGAATACTTTTTTGAAATCTTGGACCCTAAGTATTAACGACATTTACTAAGAGGGCAATTTAAGTGATATCCAGTCATTTAAATTTATTTAACCTGATTTATTTTGTAATATGGTGAATGTCATTTGTCGTAGTGAAACGGGGCTAAACGGAATTTTATAGTAGGGCAATGGCTGTGCAGCCTGGTAAACGAGGCACGACGTGAAAACCAAAATTAATGGTCTCAAACTGGTCCGTGGAAAGCGGGTGAATTTAGCGATGAATGGAATCTCTGCCAGAAAGTTGAAAAGACTTCTGGAAGAGGTATGAAAATTGTCAGACTTAACAACGTCAAAGACGCACGAGGTGCCAGTACGAAGTTGAAATACTACCTGTACGACGGAACAATGCCACAGAAATGGCCAGAGGACTGAAGACGTCGATAAACACTTTTACTGTCTATTTGTACTTCTATTGTACCCCTAATAAGTCCTTAGGACTTGCCCTTTACCATTTTCAAAGCTATTCTCAAGCATGGAGAGTATCAGGCTATTTTTGTCCATTTTCAAACTCTTCCATAGGTTCATTCTTTTTGTCTGCACAAGACTTGCCAAATTACACATCGGCAGCTCCTTTCGGAGTTCCTCGACAATTTCGGTTCTTCGCCAACATAATCCCAGAATCATACGTCAAGCCGTATTCTCTATTGCTTGTAGTCAATTGTTATTTTTTACTCTCAAGACAATAGCAGATCATCCATAAGTGACTGACAGAAATATCTGCCAAAGTCGCTTTCAGAGAGTTATTGAGAGTTCTCGAGTACAGGAATGGTCCTAGTCGTGTCAAGTGCCCTTTCGCCCTGACCAGATTGGCTTTTATTGCTCCGTCTGTCTCAACATGGGAGGGAAGGATTCGAAGTATGAGGCACGTCAGAATGACATTCCTACTGCTTTGAGGGGCGTTTGATCCTCACCGGCACCAACTTGAAGACAGAGGGTTTTGTCCGCTGCAATTAGCATTCCGTATTTATGTAACATTATAGCCAAACGCTCTATTCATCGGACAGCTGCAATCTTACCTGACGCAATGAGACATAGATCATTTGCATAATCCAGACGATTTTGCAGCCATCTTTTGCCACAGTGATTAGTCATCTGAATCGCACCTTCATTTAGTGGGAAGAAGGCCTCATCCAAAATGAGTTGGAAGGTTAGGTTGAAAAGAAGTGGACCTTCTTTCGAACTTTGTCTCACACCACATTCTGTCGCAAAACGGTCCTTTTTTTCCCTCAATTTCCTTATCTGTAAGTCCATCAAGTACTTTGCCAATGAACCACTTGCCAAGGGCAGTTTTAGGCACCGAGTCAAAGGCCTTTTTCAGTTCAACAAACACTAGCACTATTTTCTGCTTCTGGTCCACGGCTTTATGTATCACGGTGCTTACTCCAACTAAAGCCTGTTCGGTGGACCTTCCTTCGCAAAATTTATACTGGGTTCTTGAGTATATTTCGGCGAGGAGGTGTCTCAAACGTTGGCACTGGATAGATGCATGTAACTTGCCAAATGTATCTAGAAGGAATGTTGATCTATAGTTTGCATGATTTGTCTGCAAACCTTTTGGTTGTAGATACAACTTCAGCATCAATCCAAGCTTGAGGTATAAAAGTGGTTCCGTTGTAGAAGTCATTGAAAGCTTTTGGAAAGTAGACACTTAGATACTGAACGTCCCATTTCGGTAACTCAGATCCAATTCCCTTTTCACCGGAATTTTCGTATAATGTTAGTCTACTTTTAGCAGTCCCTATCTCCTCCATTGAAATTGGAGATTCTATTGGTAAAAGATCATAATTTTTTATTTCTTCGGTGGTTCTGAGCTTAAAAAGTTCCTGTTGGTGTATGGCCGGATCTTGCACTTTGTGTTTTCCATGAGTAATTTACCTTCATTATATTCTTCATGAGCATGGAGGCTTTTCTAGGATCTCTCTCTACGAGGTATACAGGCAAACAGATTAGTCTTTCTTCTTGATAAGTCTGCTTAGATTTTCGAATCAGGCTGTTCATCCTGTGTCTTTGCAGTTTGTACTTCAATAATTTTTTTCTCCAGATGGGTTTGAGAGCCAATTTGTTCTCAACTGCTTTTGTAGCAGGAGTTCTCTGTCTTTCTTTCGCTCATCTTTTTCATCTCAGTTCTGGCAATAGCATTTTCTATAAATTTCAAGATATCCTCATATGTAGTTGGCGAACCTCGTTTGAGTTGTTCCTGGTAAGTTTCCTTCGACTTTCTTATTTGCCCGATGCCTATAGGCAGTTGTCACATTGGCTTTTGGCTGTTTATGCCCTCCATCAAATTTCTATTCTTCCGTTTTCCTTAGCGCTTTCTAATATGCGATTTGAACTTAAAGATAAATGTTTTTAGGCATTGATCATGATTCGCAACTACCTTTTTGGAAGCTCGTATGTCACTTACTAGGAATAAATTTGATCTTTATAACAGAACAGGGGAAGATTAGCACCTTTCCCTATAGGGTGATACCAAGGCAATCTTCGAGAAGTTGGTTCTCGATAGATCGCATTCATTCCGTTAAATTTACACTCTTAGTTTGTCCTCTGTAATGTCTTCTCGATCGGTAAATGGACCGACCGGTTCCACAGACCAAGTTTAAGTCCATAAATCCAGGTATTACGTCGTACCTTGATTAGTGGGCTCTTGGTGGACTCAGGCTATTTTTATGCTGTCATAATAATATATTTGCACGTCAGGTGGGTAATTAGTCCTATCCGGTTGCCTCTCTCTTTAGCCCTCAAGGTTGCCCCTGAGGTTTCCCGTTGTCACCAGTGGTAACAGAGAAATTTGCAATTCAGCTATTGCCCATGCTTCAAACATTCCTAGATGAAAGAAAATATCGTCACTCGGTGCTAGGAAACGTATTCCTCGTCTCTAGCTGTTGGCGAGATGGGACAGGATTTTGTTACTCTCCAATAAGATGTGACATCCACACTTCCATCAATTTCTTGATCAACAATAAAATATTGATAGTAAGTACTAGCATACTTTTACACCACCATAAGAACGCCGGAAAAAGGCCTTGACAATCCATTGTTAACCTTAATGCATGCAAAATTAATGGAGAATTTGAGAAGATGAAGTAGACCAGAAAGGCGGCAACATTGAAAAGGTAATCTTTCGAAAATTGCCAAGGTAAGCATATAAATCTGATTTGCTCGTGCTATCTTAGCGCTGAAAACTGAAAAATGCTCTGAGGAGCTCTTTGGTGCAGATGGTTTCGTTATATTTTATTTGGATGGCAAGCATCTTTTGGAAAGTAAACATCTGAAAAAGTGAAGCTAAAGGTTCGATAATATCTTAAAGCGAGGACATTCCATTGGCTTCAGAATATACTGTATAAGTGCCCAGTTTTATTCAAAATGTAGTCAGTGACCCGTCAAAAGCAAGGGAAACGCAAAATCTGGGATCAGATGGGTAAAATATTAGAACAGAAAACGTCTCCAAGTGTATGTAAAATATCATAACGAAAAATTAATGTTTAACAGCCTGCTCACCGATTTGATGGAGAATAACTCTTAGTTAATGAAGGAGGACATCCCGAAGCAGATATTTTTGAGACTCTCACTTCTAAGAAGTGGTTCATCTCTGCCTAACCTGAAAATCGGCGTAAAAGAGACCTGATGAGAGTTAATCTGCACGGAAGTTCTTGGTGTCTTAATTGATTTGAAATGTGCAGCAAAAACCGTTTTCGAACAAGCACTTTTCAAGAAACTAGTTACTTTAAGGGTCGTCGGAAAGCCAGCTAAAAAATTCACTCTAAAGGCCATCATCAATTTGTTTAGCTTTATTGTGCTCCTCTATTCTCCTCAAACAATTAGAAGCTTCTGCATCGTTTCTAGCATTGGCTCTTGCCCTGAATTTTAGGTGTTCAACAGTCCATCACACTCAAACATAGTTACTTGAGTTTAGAAGTGATAGCCGGTATTAAAGACTAACTAGGGGAAGAATCATGTCCACGACTGGAAAATATGCTGTCAGAACTTTCCGGACGCATTTGCCACTAAGAAGTAAAAATTAATGCAATAGGTGTGCACAAGCATCAAATTTTAACCGCGAAAGAAATTCGCTTCAGTTACCCTTTGAGCAATCAAGAAAACGCCATTTAGAGTACTTGATTCATGCTTCAAAGAAAACCAATAGAATTTAAATTCAACTCATGTGTTTCAAGCGACTCTAATTTGACGGAAATATGAAATGACCAAGCTTTTTCACCAAAGAAGTCAGCCAACGTGTTTAAGGCTTACATTCAACACTCTTTGGCTAGCTCAAATACTGGCACTTTTCAAAATTCCATCCAGATGATCCGCTTATTGATCCGACTTATTGCAGTCAATTGGTTCTGAGCAAACATATGTTTTTGCCATCAGTAGCCTCTATAATCTTTGCTCCGGCCACAATTCACCTAAGAGACACAAGTTACTTTACCGAACTTCGGTGCCAGTTAACAACCTTTCATATCATCTTCTGATCGGAGTATTGCAAAAGCTAATCTTCTGCCTTATATTTCTGTTTCATTCAGAATCTAATTCGTATTTAAAGCAGGCTATTTTCGGTTTTCTTTATCAATAAACACCATCTTACTCGCAACCCGTCTTGACTCGTTCCTTTGCTATTCACTCAGTTCTCAATTGAAACAAGTGCTAGTTCACTCAATGCTATGTGGGATCGTACACTTTGTAAACACTTGTACCTCATCTTCTGGCAAAACTCGGTGCTTCATTAACACTTTGCAAAGCTTTACGTTCTAGTTGGTGTAAATTGATTTAGTTCTTGTTAAATTTATTTCATTCTTGTTGATTGAACAGTCTGAAGATAGTCCAAAGGCCCAATGAATACGAGCGTTTAGACACTCTCTTTCATGTCAAGCTCGACCTTGAAATAAGAGTTCTGCACCCCAAGTTGTTATACTGGTAGGGCTTTTGACTCACTATTAGCATGTGTTTGCACTATTTTGTGCCAGAATAATTATGATGGCAGATTGAACCATCAAATTCATTCGTAATGTACTGTGTAGGTAAAAGACTACTCCTTCCAGTTGGGTTAGCAAAGGATTCATTAAACGAAACTAACTGGGTGGAAAAAGAAATTGTACATTTACATTATGCGTTCAATATCTAGACGTTTCATGCAGAAAACTTTAGCCATCTTTACAGAATATATTTCTGAAGATTACAGGATTTAAGTTTGATAACCAATTTTTTAACACTGCTTTTATGACCATCCCTTTGTGTCCTTGTCTGGTTATTGTAGTTTAGTCGTGCATATTGTTCATAAGGAAAAATTATTCAGCTGTAAGTATTTTCGGCGGATTCGGCCCCATCTTCTTGTGTAATTGAGAAGCTGATGTCCAATAGGAGTCATTGTAGGAGACCTGAATGCTACTGCCAAAAGAATAGAAAATCATGATCCGGCCAAATATATCGACAGGAAATTCTTCTAAATAGATGTTGAAAAAAGAACCGTTTCATATTTCCTTTGTGGAATACAGTAATTTAGTAGGTCTTTGTTTGTAATGGAACTTTGCCTACTGGAATTCAGATCAACCGATCACGCCGTCCTGCAGTGCACAAATTGATATTTCTCGATTGCAGTCTCAGCCTAGAATCCCTATGCCTTGGACATTTTAATTCTCGTCACTCAACGATTGATAAAGATTATTTCTATAGAGATGTACTTTTTAGCAGCATCTCAATGACTTTCTTGATATTTTATATGGAGCTTTGGAAACAGAAAGTACGTAAGTTCGAGGGGGTTTGAAGAACTCTCGGTGAAGACCCTGAACGATTCGCATATCGCTTTTTAAATCCTTTTTCAATCAGTTAAAGCATTCAAAGATTCGTTTTACTTTAAAATCTTATTTTTTATTATATATAATATGATTTGATCACCATTGAATTTGAGGAGCAGTATTTTCGGACTAGTGCAAGTTAATGAGATCAAAAACTTTGATTTGCACACGCGGATCACCTTAAAAGAATACCACGAAAGCTCAGTCGTTTAGCCAACTTTTTTGGAGTTGTGGTCCAACCACATGTAACATGGGAGTGTTTCGGACTTTGTGAGTGTTTGTTTCAAGTCTACTCTGGAAGTGTTGAATTGTGATGGTATGTCATCAGACAGGTGGAAATGAAACACCGAAAATCGAGGAATCAGCAACCGAAATTTCTTCTTTCGTGTCTGTCACAGGCCTTTGCCTTTTCTTCTCTCATCAAGAAACCATTCTTCAAGAAGTCCCACTTCAATATGTTTTACTGTTTCCTAGTATCTACTTCGATGATGATCTTCCGCAACAGAGCTCTATCCGCTCGAAAAATCTTCCACACAGCATATCAAGTGATGATGGTGCTGGTAATTAATTTCACTGCCTCACACGCATTAATCTATCTTATTAGTACGTCTCAATGGACTGTGGCCCATCTGGACCATAATAGTGTAGTAGGACACTATGGGCTACGGTCTTAATCCTTTAACTCTTAATGGCAGCCACTGACCGATTGAGACACACATTACACATGACAACTGCTTTTTTTGCTGATAGAGCCATTTAGAGGCTGCATACCAAGAAAAACTGTGCCTTTTCCTTGTAATGTATAACTTAGACACGCTAGCTTATAAACAGACTCTACGAAGGTATTGCGCCAGGTAACTGTTGACACCATGCTAGCACCATTGCGATACAAAACGTAATTTCAGATTCAAGGAAAATCGATCCCCCTTAGCATCAAGCGGTTTGTTGCTAGCGTTGGAGAAACCTTCAGAAATCATCGTGCCTCCTTCAATTAACTGTAAATCATCCAACTTGAAAGTGATTGGAGATAAGTCTAAGTCGAAATGATCGCCTTTACGAAACTAAATTTTTGATGGTTTGTGAGGGTTCTTTGAACAAAATTATGGGGAAACTGCAGTCAAGAAAATTAGTTTCAGCAGATGGCCTGACGGAAAACGCCAGTAAATTTGTTGATAGCCGACGACTGAATCATGGTGCCTGGTCGCATAAGTCGATCAGGGATGATGAGAAAGTTGGTGTAATAGTTTGACCCACTCTGATGCCTGTTTGGGCGTAAGAAAACTAAGATTCGGGACCCAAACTGCATATCGTCTATAATATATCGCGGTTTATAAGATTCGCAGGTGATATTGAGCTTAGTGTAGTCCTGAACAATTCAAAAATCAAATCTGAGCAAGGTCCAATGTTTGTAATGGCCGATTACCACCTCCCCAAAATAAATTATCTTCTAATCCCATTAAACCCCAGTAGAATCACAGTTTTATGAAGTAAAGTGCACTGATGTATTCAATCAAACTTGATAGCCAACTCTGCCAACTGGTTTAAACTTGGCACGATTTTCAAATGCCTTAAAACGTAGACTTTAGAGCTTTGCTTATGCTTCAGTTATGCCCATTTTAAATATGAGGGAGCAAGTGGATACTGTTGGTAAGGTATTAGACCTACTCATAGCCATCGAGTACGTTGACTGCTTTGCTGAATTCATTCACTAGTAGTTACCTTTAAGTTCTTTTGCAAATAGCCAGCCTCACGTAGTCACTCTACCATCTTCGAGAGGAGTCACGCCATTAGGTCAAAAAATATACCGCCCACATTCTGTCTGGAAAGAATATGTGACGGAATTCACATTGCCACCCATACGTTTCAGGTTTTAACCTCAATCATTCTTCCTAAGGCAAACCTCCTGTATTTTTTAATCTTACCTAAAGGCCATTGCTGTACTGGTCTCGATTATTAAGGTGACCAATACGACCTGCGTTATTCACTGTGTATTTTTCAAAAATTCTGAATGTACTGACTGCATACAGTTGAACGCTTGGCTCTTGAAAGTGTTAAAAACCGAGTTTCTTCTCTTCGAATGATTTAGCGATGAGTCCAATCGCTAATTCATGTGGTCAGAGAGACTAGCGCCATCCCGTAAAGTAACGGGGAGATAAGGATCAGATCTAAGAGAACATCTTTCCTTGTATAGTAGCTAGTCGATTCCACGCACAAAACATATTTTAAAATATCAACTCTTAGTAACGTTTCAAAGGTCCCCATAAGCCTGATATTTAATGCAGGCATATGTCAAAATAAAGCAGATGCTTAGCATCAACTCATAAATGCAACACTGTGGTAGGCTAGAGGTTATTTTCGCAATGATTTAATCACATTGAAGGCATTAAGTAGACCAGAATTATGGTTTATGAAATAAAAATGAACAAATAAACGACAGCTTTTATAATCCCAACCAACTGAATGGTCAGAAGAATGCAATCAATCAGAGCTTTTGTGTCTTAAGTGGTTAGGATTGCCTATGAGGCTTTGAGATTGTCTTGCTGGTATTCCGCTCTGTCGCCCTAAAGGAAAATGAATCGTAAGTTTTTTTGGCATGTTTTGATGAAACAAACACTTGGTCGGGAAATCCTTTCACGAGACCATAGTCTCATTTTGTTTTTATCTGTTTAAGTCAAACTGATTTGTCACTTTCCTAGCAGGATATATGGATTTTATATTTTTGCTTTCTCCCACCTATTCTCAATTCTCAATTCTCAAGGACTTAGTGGGAGTTCAACAGAAGTACAAATAGCTTTTATAACAAGTAAGCACAATGGTTAATACGGAACACAGCAAAAACGTTTGTTAACCACTTCGTTTGTCTGGTCTTTTCTCTGGCATGGCTTCGTCGTGCAGAAAGCAGTTCAGTTTCCTCGTGGCACCTCATCCGTCCTCGTCCGTCTTCATGTCTCCTATCAGAAATCTTTCCTCATTCTGGCGGAGATTCCCTTCATTGCTACATGCACATGCATTCCACACTCCAGTTTGAGACCATGAATCCGATTATTTACATCGTGCCTCGTGTACCAAGCTGTAAGACGTTCCGGAGGATGATTAGTCCAATCCGGCTGCCCCTCTCATTAGCCCCCAGAGTTGCCCCTAGGGTTACCAGTGGTGACCACAAGGAGGTTGAGCGTAGGTTTGACCACCAGAATATATGGATGAAATTTCTTTAGTTCTTAGGGCAAATCAAAGACTCACTCAAGTTTGGACCAATCTACTACTTAGAAATAGATGATTCTACTTCTGAGGATCAGTATTCTTTCGAGCGTTAGGCTGTAAGTGCTAAAATTCCTTCATTGTAGCATAACATTAATGAAAACTTAATCACAATTCTCGAAATTTACCTTACGTAAAATCGTTTCATAGAAGTCAGATGGTCTTAGCTCTGTATTCTAACTATTATACCCACCCATAACTAGATCTCTCAGCGTACTGTGCGGTCGTGGCGAGCAGCCACACACTGAAACCTCTAGATACTTCGCATTGCTCCTCTTGAGAGAAAATACTTGGGCTAATTAAGAAGTGTTGATACTTTTAGTCATCTTCGATGAACTCAGTAGCTCACATTTCTAGCAAGAGCTCTCGCTTGAGAGTTCGCTTGTAACCAATCACTATGGTTAGAAAATAAGAACTGTTGATAAATTGCACTCCAATATTTTTTATAGAGTTTAGGCGTTTTTTAGTACCAATTCAATATAATGAACTAGCGAATTTCAGGGGTTTCTTTGGGTTTCTCCGTCATCAAACACTTAGACAGCTCAGTGAACATTTATCACTAAATTTTATTTGTTTCGCAGTAACCTGACCATCTGAGTGGGCAAGATTCTGAAGCTCATTTGATTCAAATTGCAGTTGTACTCTCGCTAGTCACTGAATTCAAGTAGCGGACTAAGTGTTCCCTGAAATGGTCATGGTTTTAGAAATATGTTCATTTTAATTAACCGGGATATATAATCAAGTTTGTTTGACGTTTTGTTGAAAGACAAACTGAACGTTCATGTTATGAATGATTGCTATTGGACCTCTAATTATTCCTTGAAGAATTTCATTGACGCAGTGAAAAGGAAAGTCAACTAGATTTGATGCGAGGAATTCAAATCAGAAAAGTGATCAAAATCGATTTGTATTCGCTCATATAACCTTAAACAGGCGTGGTATAAGACCATATTTAGCGGCATGCTAAACCGATTTGAACTTAATAAGCTTCTCAAAAGTTTGATCCTAAAGTTAGGTTCAAAACATTTTAGTGTCTAGCTCTAGAGATTTGCAAGCAAGATCGTTTGCTATATCTCGGGTTGTGTGCAGGTAATGTGGATGGAAAAAGGCCTTACCTGCCATAGCAACAAGAAGCCTGACCATTTCGAAATGATTGGCGTTTATATAAGTTAAGAAAACACAGAAACTTGATTTTACTTATGTTCTGTTGAAAAGCTAAAATTCCTCCTACGCTTGATGATCTAGTTTAGTTAACTGAAGTGGTCTAGCTCTGCTGCGATCGGCTGCAAGAACCTGTTTTGGAATCAAAAAGTAAAGACTTTAAAAGTGCGTTCCGGTTGTGCTCTGCAGAATCTTTATGAACAAACAAGTTAGCTGTTCATTAGAGGAAAGCATAGCAGAAACCGCTTTGATGAGCGACTAGAATCCACCTTCAGAGGGATTTCTTCATCTTCTGTAAGCGTTTGAATTTCCAGTTAAGTTATCGCAGTCTTGCTTGTAAAAAAAACTGAAATGCACAAAGAAGAAAACTTTTATTACTTAATAAATTTGTAAAACTCGCTTACTTTTTTGCTTTTGTAATTTTATGTCATTCCAGTGAACATGCCTCCATACGAGTTCAGCAAAGACGGAAAGGAGGCCTTTGTACAGATTGAGTTTAATCGTATTTCCATAAGCGATTAAATATTCTGCTATAGACCTCTTGAGCTGCACGGTCATGCGGCCTCCATACGTCACGTCAAGAATGCACAATCAAAAACTCTGTCAGACGATGACCTCTAGGTTCTACTGTAAATTTTGATAGATGTTTCTAACCACTGTAAGGCAGAGCAACGATCTCTGGTTTAATCTTTAGCTTCTATACTTTGGATTATTAATATCGGTCATAACTGAACCTGAGTTACTGGACTATCAATTGTTGAAGTACTTCCAGTCTGTAGGCAACCCAGGCCAGTCTCGTCAAACAGTTCTTTGCAAGTTGTTGAATCTATTCCTACGTCCACACCATTCAATGTTCAGTTCCCGTGTCTTATTGAATTTAGTGTATTTCCCTAAAAAATGGGAATTCAAATTGAAAAAAAGAGATTAAACACAAAGTTAGAGTGTGTTTATGACTTCCGTGATGTGTTTAATATGCATTTGTGCTTGTTGACTATGCCTACATAAACAATAAAACCTTGTATCACACTATCGTATTCACGCTTCCCAAATGTCTGGTTTACAGCTTAAATTAAAATTTACTCTGTTGGTTTAACTTACACTTCTCTCCACCCATTGCTTCTATCTAAATATAACTTGTTCACCATAAAGATGCCACTCAGGTGGGCTTGTGAGCTCAGTGACGATTCTCACCTAGAAAGTGCTCTATCACATAGGAGAAGGATTGAATTAAATAGATTTTAAAGGAAAAAAATTATTTTGATATTTTGGCGTGTTGTCAATCAATCAAATCTTATTTGTTTATTGATACCATGAGCGAACCCTTGGATGCACATGGACTGTAATAGTGGTTTTTTTTGCCAACTGTTATGCCACCTCAATATTCGTAATTCAGTGTTTCCTGAAGAAGTTAACATGCCTTCCTAACGCATCTAAATTATTCTATTGTTTTTAGCTGATTAGTATGACTTTTTGTGCCCGGTTGACCAACAGAGGTGTACATTTTGACTTTTAAAATGACAATTCAAATTGACGACAGGATGAAAACATTGAGATAGTCTGTGTAATTTACTTTGGTAGCAAAATGTGGGTACCAAACACAGTGATTACTGCAATAGCCCTGAAATAATTAATGGAATCATCTAATGTTTAGCAGGCCATACCCTAAATGAGGTCTTCAAAAGTTTGATCTCTCAAAATTTCTTCAGTTTGGATAGATATAATGCATTTCGGTTATTGCAATTTTCAGTCCATCGTTGCCTTTGCTATCATTTTTGCATTTACCGCCCAGTAGACACAGGGTCCAGAAATCGAACATTTAACTAATGTTCTCAATTGCAGATTGAAGTTTTCTAATGTTTCCTTCGGTCAAGCATCTTGAACAATTTTTTTTTTTGGATTTTTCGGTTTTCCCCCTGCTTAAAGATCTATTGGACAGGCCTCTTTGGGCATATCAGCATGTCAAATCACCGCTTGCGAAAATCTTCTCAATGAAGTTGATACAAGAGTGGCGGTGGTTGATAGATCAAATATCCAAATCTAAACTCTGGAGCCTCTGCCTGCCATTAATTTCCTTACTAGATATCTTCACTGAGTGTTAATAAATCCTGCAAGAGAATAAGACGGAGTCGCGTCATCATGACATTCTCCAAAAGTGGAAGTCTCAGATGCTGAAGCTGTAGAAGATTGCATTGACTAAAAATGTATTAAAAATAAACGTATTAAAAAGAAGCTGGTGCAGAAAATACGCAAACCGTAAGGGCAAATCTTGAAAAAAGGAAAGAAATTTTAAGGAGTAGGGCAGAATATCACTTTTTCCAGGTAAAAAATGAATGCCTACCACTCGAATTAGCACCAGATTTACCAGCAAACAGTGTGGTAGCAGACAAGGTCATGGTCGAACCTACTCTCAACCTCCTCGTGGTGACCACCGGATGGGACTAATCCCCCTCCAGACGTATATGATTAGATTATGCCAGCAGAAGTACAAATTCGTACAGCCTGGTAAATGAGGCACGACGTAAATAACTGGATTCATGGTCTCAATCTGGACTATGGAATGCACGTGCATTTAGCAATGAACGGAATCTCCGCCAGAATGTTGATTTCTGGAGGAGATTTGAAGACAAACGAAGAGGGACGAGGTGGCTCCACGAAGCTGAACTGCTACCTGTACGACGAAGCCGTCAACAAGCGTTTTAACTGTCCTGTGTTAACCATTGTGCTTAATTGCTATAAAAGCTATTTGTACCTCTGTTGTACCCCCAATAAGTTCTTGGTACTTGCCCTAAGAGGTAAAGTGAAAATAAATAAGAAAAACTAGCAGACAAAATGGTTGTTCGGCGAATTCTCTTGTCAGTCCCTAGTGTGTCTAATCGCTGGGGTGTGTCATGGATGGAATACACTGAGTAAAATTTTTTGATCCAAAGGCTGCTCTTCGGCAGTTTTGTTTTCATCACTCTAAAAAACCCTTGATAAAACATCACTAATAAGATTCTATTTTCATTTTGCGATTCTCCCGTCCGCACCTGTGAGAGGATGTTAGGTATTTCCCTACAGGTGACATTTTAGTGCCATGATTTTAGACGTCTGCAGAAGATTCAACTTACGATTTCTGCCAAAGGGGCATTGTGTGACCTTTGCAATAGAAGTGCAGACCGTCTGTCAAACTTGCATTCAATTACGAAGGCGAATTGAGAAGTACATCGGTTGTAGCTTACAGTCAAAATGACAGCATACTCAAAGTATACAAGGCATTTTAGAGCAGTTAATTAGGATTTTATGCTAAATTAGAATCCTTAGTTTTGAAAGTAACCAAAGAAACTATCGACAAAGTTATTAAAAGATATGCAGTGGCACCATAAAGTGGGTTTAACTAGGGATAATCTGGAAACTCCTGGTTTAAAGGAGATTAGGCAAGAATCAAATCGAAGGACATTATGGGAACTATCAATTTGATTGGTCAAGGTTTGAGTACATGGATTCATACCTCAAATGTCATTTTATCACTCACCAGGTTGTAGCGCTCTAGGGTATCATCAATCCTGAAGGCGTGCCAGTATTTAGTAGCTAGTAAACTTCAGATAAAGAGATTCTGATAAGTTGTTCCTTTTTGATATTATTGTTGACCAGCCGTCAGAAAAGTTTAAAGAGCTCCATGCTTTGACAAAACATTTGATATGGAAAGTAAGCAGCGAAACGCACACAAAGCGAATGCATAAATGCCATTCAATGGTGTCTCCCGGCAAGCGAACGCTAATTCTGATGTACATCGAGATTATTGATCTCTATGTTATGTGTATTCTATTTGATGAAGCCCGACCCCAGGATCGCAATTTCACGTCACTAGTGCCCTTATCAAAAGAAATTCTGTTTCCGTTCAATCAGTGGCGTTGGCAATGTCAACGCAGGTTGTTATCCGCATAGCACAATAAATCTCCAATGTCGGACTTTATCATATCGCCAAGGCTTAGTGATCTTCGCTCCGGACCGGAAACCTTAGATCTATCTTTATAAGTCGCGTAGTCGAGCTGCATAGAGTTATTTTTGCCCTGTGGTCAAAAGAGTTTAAATTTGAACAAAAACTAAGTCCATGTTGTTTCATCATTGCTTGAAAATAGCAGTTCTGCCCAAAGTTTGATTTCTTAATTTTTACTCACTGACTTAACAGAGCCCTTTGATTTTATGGTTTTATGGTTTTTTTAAAACCCTTCAAATATTACCCGTTATTCTTTTACTTGTATATTTGCTGTCAGTAGAGCGTGATAGGGTTACTTCAATCTCGGCTGCGTGGCGATTCAGTTTATGACCGGTATCTATCACCCAGCTTTCATTGCTTGTAATCTTCAATACAAACTAGCAGAAGAATTCAAAAATTAAACCTAAATTTGAACCTTGGATTGTACGTTCCCTTTGTGCTTTGTGAAAATTGCCCAACTATGCTTGTCAATTGTGAATGAGTCAATTTAACGTCCCGATCCTCGTCCAAATTATGTCGAAATCCAACTCATCAAAAAATTCGTATTAGTCATTGTTTTCATTGTAACCGTTTGAGATCATAAAATAGAGTTTTGGGACTTGTCTACCTATTAGTTTAAGTTTGCTCTTTTTAAAAAATAAATGGACGAAATTGTCACTTAGAGGATATCTATCCTAGATTTGATTTGCCAGATCGTTCAAATGAAGGTAGCCTGACGGAGCATATAACCTTTTTCAAGGGCATATTTCCTCATTAGGTACGCAAAATTAATTTATTGCCTCCCAAATGCCTCTTTTCTTTATTCTACCGCTACGGAAGCCTGTTTTATAGGCAGCATCATAAAAGAAGGAGTCTTTGTGAAAATATCTACCATCTCCGATGCAATCTTAGTGAGTGAATATTTCTTTGCATGGACAACAGCAAGAGAATTGTTACATTTATTTATATCGTCTATTTCGCTGAAAGCCATTTTACTGGATTTAATAATAATGTGATATCTTTCTAATGAAGGCTGTTGTATCGCACTAAGCTCACCAACATATATTTTTATATCCATTAGGCTGATAATAAGTTTATTTATTTGTTTTAATGAAATGAACTTGACTTTTCGAAACGATGCGCTATGTTACTTTATTAATACATAAAATCAGCCATTAACCAAACTCTGAATAAAAGCTATGCAATGTATCTAAAGTGAAATAAATAGTATAAATTTAATGATTCAGCATACGAAATTTAAGTACGATGCCAAGTTTTGGTTGAACCTCACCAAGACCATCCACATAACAATGATATCTACAATGTATCAATAAGTGTTTTACCGAAGAAACCCATAGAGATTCTATGAATATATTGTGATTCCATATTAAAAGACAATAATCGAAACAGAAACTGAAATATTATCTAGAAAGTAATAAAATTGGCATATGTAATATTTAACATAATCTAGCTCGCATATACCTGATTGCCTAGTCAACTGATTCGTTTTAAGTAAATAACTACTATTCAAAGATCAAAGATCGCCGATCGTCCTTGCATCCTAAGTGAGCAAATATCAATTTTCTTCGTGTTTTTCTTGATGGCTTGTAGGAAAATAGTCTGTTCTTAAATTTTGCACAGGGTTAGACTTCAACCAATTTACTTAAACAAATTGGTGGATTTTATGCTTTCATAAACTATCCCATGAAGTCATTTGATGCCAAACCACAGTGCGATCGAACTTGGCGATTGTCGCCTTAAGTTTTAAACATAGAGAAAAAGTTGAATGTTAAAAACGAAGGTCGGTCTGTGGCAACATAAAGGATCGTCTTCTAGACATTGCATCTGCAAAACATTACATTTTGAAACTCGAGAAAAATCCAATTAGATGTTCAATTGTCAAAAAAGTTAAGTACAACAAACATTGAGATGCAATCTGAAACTTTAAAACTAAGTAAATCTAATGCAAGCTGTCTCAATCCCTCTCTTAACCAGTACCACGTTTATGGAGCTAAGGGTCTGAAACAAATATTGCAGCTCAGTTATCTTAGAGAACTTCAGACTTTACCTAAATGTTTTTAATTTTAAGGTCCGGAATCAGCAGAAATTGTGTTTACTGAAGGTTGAAGATCGTGAGTTTAAAGATGAGTGGGTAGGTGGATGATGTTCAACACCTCATTTCAGAACCTTCCATTAAGGCTCTAATTAACAGTGAAGACCGTCTTTCTTGGACAGTGATAAGAAACCAAAGAATTGACAAGGTATCACCATCAATCTTCCGAATCCCATAATATGGACAATCATGCATCCTTTGGACACTCAGCATCTATGTGTGGTAGCTTTTATGATGAGAATGATGTCAAAATCCAACTACATGGCACATTAAGTTGAATGTAGGACTGAAAAGGCATTCCATATATTGTTTACCGGAAGCGATGTCATTACTCTGTGAAGTCCAGACAGTAGAAAATCCATCCAGACAACAAGCGCAAAACCCTTCTACCAAATGGAAAGGTTAACTGAATATATTTAAATACTGATTTCATTGAACTATCATGATTTACACACTAAGGAATCGCAATTTTGCTAAAACATGAGGAAGGTACCTGTAGGGAACCAGGATTTTCTCATCCGCTTCTCAATTGCTGCCCTTAGTCTATCTCTAGCATCCAGTATCTGAGTTATATGTGATGGAATCCCAAGCCAACCCCGATCTTTATAACTTCGAATCGATCGGCAACTACGCTGACGCCAGCAGACGCATTTCGCTGATCCCATTTGAACGTTACAAAATTTTTCACTTCAAGAATTGATTCCACTTCGCCTGTCTTCCTTTTGATTTGAGGTTTCTCATTCGCTTCTCTATTGGCAGTTTACACAGTCGTCTAGTCTCCGGACTAAGAAATACTAATTTACCATCTGAAAATAAACTAACACTTCTAATTCTGTATCGAACTCTAAATCAGTTTTTTTTTATTAAACAGAACAAAATGCATTGTTTTTCAAACAAATTTTACTGTTTAATCTTGATCTTGTACGCTTTTACGCAAGATGGATATCTCGTTTTCCGCTTGTGCTTTCCGTTGTGACGGAACAAATTTGATTGTGGATCACGTCGATTTCAATAACTCGCATTCTATCTCGATATTACGCGTTAGCGTACTTTTTACAGGGGAATGCCAGAGAAGGTCATAGGCTCAATTCGTTCATTATCCACTGAACATCTGATCTATGCCCCCTAATTTTCAGTGTTTGATGCCACTACTTTCCTGTAGAACGAACTCAGTGGACTTGGAAATTGAAGGATGAATTTTGTGTAGCTTTGGTTTTTTTTTAGAAAGCACCATTTAACTTTCTTTATGTGAATGGATTGGCAAGAGTTCCGGAGTTCACTACTCTTCTGTCTAAGATTCATTATCTAATAGTTATTGAAAAGACAAATTTAACTCAAAATTCCAAAGAGGCGAAAGTTAAATGTTTTTAATAACCATGTCTCCATTTCTTTATCGTCAAGGAGCACTTTACCTCAGAGCCTTTTTCACTATCACCCACAAGCTGGATCGTCTAACAGGATAACGGACGAATTGGAGATGACTAGTGGGATCGTAACTTAAAATGAAGCTTCAACGAGCTGTAAGCTGACCAGTACCGCACAAAATCGTATTTCATATACCCATCGTCGGAATTCCCTCTGAACTCCTTCACCCTTTTTTTCTACACTATTAGCGCTATTCTTTGCCATCCTTGGATCTCAGTTACAGCACATATTTACTATCATTTAATAATAAAAGCCATTATTTTGCTATGTAGGCTTTTTTTCTGATCTTCTGTGATCTTTGTAGGCCATGTAATTCTAATTTTTCTTATACATTATATTTTGGACGAATTTTCACATTTCTAAATATTAAGATTTTAATAAGTCACTACTGTCATCTGTTCTCGACAATAGAATAAAAAAAATTAAAAAATGCCTAGTTAGGTGAAATTTTCCAATCGAAATATATTTGGCTCAACCCATGTTCGTTATACTAGAGGTCGGTTTGTACTCTTCTATGTGATAAGACCTCTTATGTCAAGAGTAGAGTCTGCTGCTGGGTCAAGCCACATTTATTTCATTTGTTATAACCACAAGGATTCTTAGCATAAAATCGGACTCGTGTTTTCTTTCTTGACTTATAAGAATTGAAAGTTGACGTACTCTCTCTGAATGCTCTTAACAATTGCTTACTATTATTCAAATTCGTATTACTTTTTCGTTTGTGTTCAACACCCGATTTTCAAATTAAAGGCATTTTGATAAACTCTGAAGTGCTTTAAGATAATTGATCTGCAATATTTGCTTCAGACTCTTAGTTCTTAAAATTCACCTTCAAGCTGTGATTATCTACGCCTTTTCTCTTTCCCAGTGCCTATCCACATTGAAATAAGCTATGGACTGAGGTCACTAGATACTGGTTGTTGAAGGATTAAGGAAAGTGAGGTCTTAAGAGCTCTATCCAAGTTTAAGATTTTCGAAACATTCAGACGTGATTTCTTTACTCCTTCCATCTCGCAATGAGTTATTTTATCCCTTTGGCCCTCGTGAGTTTGACTGGTTCAAAACTTGCACAAAAGTCACTGAGTCAAAGCGGTAGCAGTCGCTAAACGTTCTACTGATTGATCAAGAGCATTGAATATAAGCATTCATCATGAGGAGGTCGCTTTCTTCAACCCACCTCCAGTGGTGATAAGTTGTTAAAAAAGTTAATTCTGCTCAGTTTTGCATTGATTACTTACAATGACCTCCTACTCAGAGATTTCCTGACCGCCAACTGACGCCAATAGCTAAAAAAACATCCAGACTCCACTTCCTCGTGAAATCTGATGGCCAATGAGGGGCTTAGAGGGGACCTGGAACTGACTGGCTGTTTATTGCTAGCCGATCTATTCTGTGGTTTTGTAGACAAACCAACTTTGTAAAATTCCACCTCAGACTACCCAATTGTATATTTAGGACAAAGTAAAAATTAGAGCTTTTCTGTTAATGAGGGCACCGAGTGTTTAAGCTTGAAAAGATCTGCGTAAAGAGAGCACTAGACTAAGACGAAATTATTGGTTAGACTACCGATAAAGGAAGATACTTAGCAGGAATTTTCTGATGATTACTTTTGGGGTCATATCCATGAGCAGGCCGTGTTCTGTCTTCCATTATTTGAAGTGTCTATATAAGCGAGGTTAGTTGCCACACTTTGCATCACATTCATAACAAAAGGCCTGATAATCCACCATCGAAGCAGACTGACTGGGGGTAAGAAAGAGATCCATTCAAAATCTGAAGAGAATTTTTAAATCAATGTGTAGGAACGACCACTCTCAATTTTTTTCAATACTGCCCCCTCTTCTAGACTCTCCCAATACTAAAAGTTACCCTAAATGTAACAAGCAGTAACTTTTTTTAAATTATGACTTGAGAAAAAACAGAACCAAGCTTGCCTACTTCTCGTTCAGCATTAGAAATCGTTTAAGAGTAAACAGATCAAATTGTAGTTGATTTCGTCTTTCCTTCGCGGGGTTACCTACATTTACCTGAATAATAACTAATTTTAAAGTGAATTAAATTATATAAGCTTTAATTGTCAGTGATTTATTCTGAAGTAATTGGGAAATAACTGAGTAATTTTTTATAATTTTCTTGATTGACCATCAAGATAACATAAACGCCTAGACAAAATATGGGATCGCTTAACGGGCAATTCAAAACCATCTGGCATATTCTCTCCAACCACTATGTAGCAATATTTTGCGTTAATAATGACAGTTAATGAGATTTTCTTACCTTGCAGAAGATATTTTTGCATTTAGATAAAAATTCTATCCTCCCATCTGTATATGCTTGTGTGCAAATGGGAAGAAGTTGATTATTTTAAATTTTTTTTTTATTAATGGCTCGATGACATGAACCACGATCATCATTTACTTCCCGAAAAACCTGAATACTTAATCAAACTGAGATATTGGCTCGAGCTGGCTTCCAACTTCATGAGATCTCGTGGGACAATATCGCGGGTAATTTGAGGGATCAGCGACTGACAGAGGCTGTGAATTCTGTAGTGAAACGCTATCTTCTTAAAATTATTAATAAGGAATTTGAGAAGATGGCAAATCACTGTCATTAGGAACCGCTATTACACTTTGTATTGCCCGGTCGAAATCGCCTTAAGTGGCCATCGTGTTTATTAACATGGAGAAAAGTCCGACGTCTATTCATTGGTGCCTTTTGGGTTAAAATCTTTACCTGCTTCTCAGTGTTACAATGGATCATTTCGCATTTGATTTTAATCCCTTGAAGAACTCAGAATAGTCCTTCCATGCCCTCACATATAAGACTCTCATGTAATCTCTCACCCTCTACAGGGCCTCAGTTGGAAAAATGGATAAAATTGGATATAATGGGGTTTTGGCTTTAACTAATGGAACCTCCCATGGCACATTGTAGCTTCCACTTACTCCAAATAAATCTCTGTTTATTTGCAGGCTTTTTGGTTGATGTCCATCAAATAATCATTTTGTGGTATTTCGAGTCATCATTTATCAATCACTCTTTTTTTGCGCATTTTTAATAAATGCGTGATTGGAGGGTGCCTGGATACCGCTAGAAATTCTGGGCGTAATATTCAAATATTATGGTTAATTCATCTTGCGTGAAAGTTTGTATAATATCATGGATAAAATATGTATGGGAATTCATCAACAGTTTTGGGAAGTAATTCTTTTCAAGATAGTTAACATAAGTAGTCTCTTAATGGATGTCATGCAGTACTGCTACTTTGGGGGCAATTTTCTAAGCTACTTTATAAATCATATCCCTGATTGGTAATTTTGTGGCTTGAGAGGTAAGTCAGCATAAGACTTTCTTTCACCGCATTATTTACCGCAACTCTGAAGTTAGAGCGCTTGATAGACCTAACCTAAAAAGAAACATTTCAGTTCTTAACCGTTAAACGCTGATTGATCAGTATGACTCTAACACGACGCGATAAACCACACATCAATCCACTCAAAAACCAGCAGTTACACCCATGTTCGCCCTATTCTCGAAAGGGGCTTCCAGATACTTGCCGAAGCAGTTTACTAAGGCCTTTTGGGTGATCATCTATTAGCATTTCTCTTACAATGGTGATATCAGCCACCCAAGTGAAGGAAAGTAGGAAATGACCGGTCATTTCGTGGGAATTAGTCAACTTTGTGGCTCCAAAGCAGAGACAATGTTGAGATTTCCTTACTGTAAGAGAACACGGGCCATCGAGCTTGGCGGTAGATAGGAGCCAAAGACAATATGAGCTGAAGAAAAGACCGCTGTCAGGGTAATAACTGGAAGACTGAATTTTTGAGAATCATTGCGGAGGTCCTATACCGTGGGAGAACTGCCGGCTAAGCCAGTCGAATAAAAAGTGCATCTGTCTATTCTCTTCCTGGACATATTCCCCTTCCATTTTATCTTGTTAGAGACTCACAATATCTCCCTATCACTTACTAATTGCAGTCGGCGGTGTCGAATGGAAGTGGGCTGTTACTACGCCCATGAATGAAGAATTGTACGCAGTCAGAATTACTTTCGCCTAAAAATACCCACGCAACTCACCATCCAGCTCTGCCTTTTTCTACGATCCCTTCGTTCTTCTCTTTTTCCATGAGCAAAACAATATTAGCATTATGCCATTTTCATACTAGTTTAGTGTTTCCGATTGACACAGCTCTTATTTATTTACTGTATGCATTTAAATTGTCTGTATAATCCCATTTCAATAACTTGGTCATAATCTCCAGAGGATCATTCGCAGTCAGCCTCAATGCTTTCAGCTGGCGTACTGAATTCGGATTAGGTATTTAGCCAAAGTTAGATGTTCAAATACCAACATCTTTGAATTCCGAACCAATCTAGTGATTTTTGCGATTTCTCTATAATGTTTATGGTTCTACTAGTAAATTTCTCTTCAAAATGGATGCTATGATTCAAGAACTATAGTATAATATGCTTAATGTTTCATTAAAAAGTAAAAAAAAATATTGTTCCGAAGCCAACGGAAGCTCAGAGGAGCGTTAAATCTAAGTTGATGCAGAAGTCCTTTTACTCTGCGAGTGAGAATGCCCTGGGGGGGGGGGGGGGGGTAAAAAGCTAGAGTGTTTCCTCACGTTCAAGTGACTACTTGCCCTAATCAGGCCCTTAGTCCACACCAGAAACAATACCTCAAGAAAGATGATTTTCATTTGACTGCTTTAACCTCAGCTTTATTCTCGCTCATGGGATAGTCTTCTTATGTAGAGCAGCATTTAAATTATGGATGAAACCCGGGAGAACACGGTTGCATGACAGTCGACAAAAGACTATTTGGAATGTACCTTTGCAACGATGGTTTATCCAAGTCTGTACTGGCAAAACATGTATCCAAAAACATGTTATTTTTCTTATTTGATGGTAGTTGTAAGACCCCTTTAGCCCTGCTCGTGTCTACTTTCATTGTATCGAATTGGAAGTTGTATTGCCAAAGTGTTTTATGGGTTTTTGATAGACGAATACCCAGGATTGTGCAAGTCCTAGGACGGTAAGTAGACAGATATCTATGGCACAAGTGGGATGGACTCAGTCGCCCACTTTTTGGACAAGTAATGTGTAGTTGTGTGGACGAAATATCTCATCTAGCGACCCTTCTATGTTTGTAGTCTAAACTGAACCTGGTATACAACCTTGTTGAGACCTGCCTTCTGACCCTTCTATTTATTCGAAGGCCCTAAAAACATACACCCTTTCTTCTCTCCTCGTGATGGATCTAAATAATTTTAACGACTCAATTTCCAAGGTATGATGTAGAGTTCAATGGCATTATCTATGCATTACTCAGTACAATTTTGACACAAAGTCATCAAACTTCAGAACTGCTGACGCCGTCGGATGGTAGCCAATACTGTCTCTACCAAGCGAACGTGAATTAAAGCGAAAAGGTAAACGGACTAAGTAACTGTTATTCTAAATTCTTGGATTCTATTTCATTATGGTGAAGAAGGACTTTAAGAAGGCTAGCCGCAACTTCATCACTATTCGAATTGAGAATTGCAAAGCCACTTTCTCGCAACCAAGACGATGATATCAAGCACTTATAAAACTCATCAGAACATTATTGAGGTCTAAATAAACAAATTAAAGTATTACGTTGGCCGCAAAATAATTCGTGGCTTACAAATCTTATTTGTCCGGCTTTTAATATCGGCATCTTCATTATCGTTCTTCATCTATGAAGGCGCTTCCACCTTGCCATTTTATTAGATCCATACTGTGAGAACCTAGAATTCACTGTCCATGAGTGGATTTTTAATCGGTAATAAACTGTCATGACCTACAAAGTAAATTATGGTAGAAGGTGAGTGTCAACAACATCTACTGAAGTCTTTCTAGTCTTTTGAGAATAAGTTTCTAGCTAATTAGATCTTGGAGTTCATTTGCACAGGTAAACAAATTTCAGCACTGATCCTCCCATTGTTCAGAAACACCAAATGATTATTTTGATTTACGCTCCTTTGAATTATGCAAGTCATCTAGCAAGTTCTTCAAATATTCACACTATCCGCATTAATCTCAGGTAGTTTACGACTCTGGAAGTAATGTTACTGAAAACGCCCTAAGCTACTGACATAGTTCTCACAACTAGACCATTCAAGTATCAAAGCAACTTTCTGAAGCATACATAAAGAACTTGTTTAAAAGAACAGATGGAATATAGGCCGTTAACCTTTGAGATCAATTTCTACACCAATATGAGCGCAATTTACAAGAGAATAATTTCTGGTTTTCAAAAGGGAGTAACATTGAAAGTTACATCACCAAATAACAGTTCACTAGTTGCCTCTGGGAGGATGGATTGTCTGGATTTGGTGAAGCTATGCTGACCGCAGTAGGTAGCTCCGGAAGGTTTTGTTGAACTGCTGCTGCTGCTGCTGTTTGTGTCGATGGATCTTCACCTGCTGGAGGAACGATCAGATCAAAGTAGGCGAGGACAGGACTTCTTGAACTTCCCGGCGGTCCAGGAGCTTTGTTAAGTTCACTTAGAACCGTTTTCCCATTCGAGGTCAAGATGGCGTAGTGGACCTCTGGCGCATGTTCAGACCTATTTGATGTCAAATGTATGCATTCACTCGTCACTGTTGAAATAGGAGATCCTGGTCTCCAAATTGAACTCTGTTTTGGAGATCTTCTACTCTTTTCCAATATATTTGAAGAAGGGATAATTGGGGATTGGCATCTGGTAGATGCCGTGGCCGCATATGTGGTAGCTCTTTTGGCTCGAGCCCAGAGAATAGCAGCAAACAGTGCGAATCCGACAGCTAAACTGAATACGAGAATCAAGAGGAACATAACAATATTGCCTAAACTGAACTTAATTGGCTTCCCAACAACTTGATCATCTTCTGGTTCATGGTCATTGACCGCTAACCAATTTTCATCCCTCCGAACATCACCCTGCATTTCGGAATCAGCATCTGCCGCATCGGCTGGCCACAAAGCATGGCCTGACATCCTGGACTCCCAGTCAAACTCAACAAAAAAACTGGATTCAGCTGTTCTTAATGGCTTCCTTGAGTCTGAAACTTTGACAATGACTTCCACCTTACTGCCAGGTGGAATGCTATCAAGTTTAGCCAAAGTCGTCTCATTGGCAATTGGCCTAACGGCTAATGTTTTATTCCCATCAATCATGAAATATTCAGATCCATTGCACCGCCTTTCGATAGTAAAGACAAGGGTACTGTTTTTACTGCTATCATAGACGTCGAGAGGAATACTGATTCCTCTAATATTCTCTGATTTCAAGGGTCGATTTGGAATCTTCTTGATGGGCAAAACTACTGTAGATTTAGGGAACGGTCGGACGATTTTCAGTGTTTCTGAATTATCAGAGCCTTCAATAACCACAGCCAGAGTATTTGTTGAAGACAATCTGACGTCAGAATCGATGTCTGTGGCAACGACAGTTAAAGAAATTATAGAAAGTTGATCCTTGTCAAGAGGGTGAAGAATTATAAGCGCACCATTTTCTTTCAATGCAAAGTATTTCTTTTTCGTAACAGCTGGATAGGTTTCCTGGGCAACAAGCTTAGTGGATACTTCCTGTTGTCCGTCAAAATCTGGATCTTTGAAGATTAATTGGGAAACCATATTACCAATCGGTGCGTCGTGTTTAACTGGAATTATATGCGGGCTCATTAATTCTGGAGCATTATCGTTTATGTCTTGAACTTTTGCGCGAACTTTTACTGAAGATGTTAGGGCTGGATCCTTGGAATTCTCCTCAGGAACATCTACAGCAATAATCTCGAATTCATGTAGCTTAGAGTGCTCGTAATCAAGAGGTGTTTTCAGGTAAACTGCGCCTGTTTCTGATTTAACAGCAAAAGGAGAAGCTGCCTCCTTTGATTTTATGCTGAAAATTACTTGGCTTCCATCATTATCAATCACCGTTGGAAGGTACAATGGATGGAGTAGTCGTTCACCTTCATTTATTGTCAAATCAATTGAATTTATCGGTGTGTTTTGTGGTGAGTAAAATATGGGTGGATTGTCATTTTGATTTCCAACTTTTATTGACAATGGAAGGGTTGTATTCGTGGGCGGATCTGCATGATCTTGACAAATAAGATTGAAATCGATAGATGGTGTTTTTTCGTAGTCCAGATGCCGAGTCGTCCATACAGTTAAAAAAGTTTGACCTTCCAATCTTAGCGGAAGACGTTCTTCGTTCTCCAGATGACACTCAACCTTGCCTTGGCTTACCTCATCAATATCAGTTATGAGTAGTTGAAGGGCTGGAATATTCACCTTATTATTTTCCATTACTGTTTGGTTTTGCTGAACTGTAATTTGCGGTAAGTTGTCGTTCATGTCAGTAACGAGGATCGTCAAGGCAAACGATGATGTCAACGCAGGCCGACCGTCATCATGTGCCATAATTTCAAGAGTGATTTTTCTCTCGGAGAACTTTTCATAGTCCAATGCGGAATGCATGAATAGTTCTCCGGTTTCAG
The DNA here is from genome assembly GCA_019097775.1 of Moniezia expansa. Classification (NCBI taxonomy): domain Eukaryota; kingdom Metazoa; phylum Platyhelminthes; class Cestoda; order Cyclophyllidea; family Anoplocephalidae; genus Moniezia; species Moniezia expansa. Next base: position 3,452,760 of record JADFDV010000052.1, read on the forward strand.
AATTTAAAATAAAGTTCTTGTATTTGCCTGTAGAATGTTGATTCTTGAATTGGTATCGCACTCGTCCATTATCACCAGAGTCGGCGTCCGTTGCCCGAACTGTGTAAATCGCCTGATTATATGTGTGATTCTCCATCACTCGAATGATCTCACTCGGTTGTGCGAATACTGGGGCGTTATCATTGAGATCGGTCAGTAGAATGTTGATAACAATAAAACCCGATTTTGGAACTGCCCCACCGTCTATAGCTATTAATTTAAGATCAAATGTCCTATGCCGAATGTTCTCGTAGTCCAGTGGAACAGCGCTACTCACCTTCAAACATGGATAGCACTCTTGTTCTGGAAGAGTCAATGAAAATATATCTGCATGGCCTTCTAACAGATATTTTGTCACTCCATTTGCTTTTGAGTCCCTGTCGAAGGCCCGAGGAAGGCTATATTCCCCACTGGCTGACTGTCCTTTAGCCAAATCATGGGAAGTTGTCTCCGGAATTGTTATCGAGTACCGCTCATCCTGAAAGGTTGGGGCATTGTCATTTGAATCAATTATTTGCACGTTAACGTGGATTTGAGAAGGATCTTTGGTATTCTCTAAGTGCGCAAATACAGCGGTGAAGGTTAGATTGCACTGAGAAAGCGAACAGCATTCCAGGGGACCGCAGATGTTCGCCACGTCGTCTCGATCGATAGTATTGATGGTGTAGAGATGGCCTATGTCACTGAGATGGAGTAGACGAGAAGCCAGTCCTCTGGTGGTGTCCAGAAGTGTCGCCCGCATTTTAGGATTATTGGAAGGAACAACAGGGTCTTTGGAATGATATTCCGTACGAGCGTTCTGCTTAAGAATGTTTCCGATGAAGAAACTTGCTGGAGTCTCGTCACCTAGGGAGAACTTAACCGTTGGTTCTTCGCTTTTCACGCCGAGAATGAAAACAAATAAAATGATCGGTAGGTATGTTGGTAAGAGAAGTGCGTAGAATTGGAGAGCAGAGTTAAAGGGTGAAGTGTTTGTCTTTGAAAGTTTCATCAGGGCCTTGCATAGCGACTGACTGGGAATCTTATAGCAGTGAAGATTCGAAGAGCGTTTTCAGGACTCTTGGCTGGATTATGGCACTTCCAGAATGCGAGTGCTCCCATTTACCAAGCGAAATCGCTGAAATCAAAAAACGCTTTCACTAATCATTGGTTTACTTAGCAAAACGCAAACTCTCTTTTTATGAAACAGAGAATACCCGCTAGGTGAGCTGCATGCGAGATTAAAAAGATCTGGGCAACAAAATGGCCATTTCTAATGTCAGAATGGTGATTAATGGGTAACTGTTATGATATTCATTACCCGATAAAACAATTGCTTTTTTCAGATTGTCAAGAGTCCGTCCTTCTGTTATGCAATCAATCTGAAGCCCCCCGCAACAATTTTTTTTTCAAAAACGTGCTTTCTTCCGCTAGTATTAAATTATTGACTAAGTGCAGGTGGAATAGTCATCATAGACCAATGAAAGGTAGAGTTACCCAAAAGGGGAGGCTCGACCCACCACGGACCACCAGCTAAGGCCAAATCGATAAAAGGCATAGGAGGTATAGAGATGGGCCACATGCAAAGGATATCGATTTGTGCACTCCGGGGCAATGCAATCGATTGGCATGATGTCGAGGGCCCAAAGTCCCAGCAGCGTACTGCATTAGCAATAAGTGCTGACCAAGCGGTTAGGATCTGAATCAGTCTAGCACTTTTTAAGCTGCTTAAATTATTTACACCAAAATTTTTGCTGGATTACTTGGAACCTGAGCCTTTGACAGTTTGTCGCACCCACAAGAAACACTGGGTCAGATAAATCACAGGTCATGAAGATCGATTCACAAGAACGACATCTCGTGAATCAGCCTTCTTTTTAGTCAAGAGAAACGTCAAAAGCTGCCTTCCCTCGTAATGAAAATGAGCGGAAGTAGGACATTGATTAAGTTTCGAGTAGGACCTAAGTTGATCAAGAGCACTCCAAAGAGCCTGGTCTCTTCCTTAAGCTTAAACCATCAAACCAATAAAAGAAATATACAAGTACTCCAAGAATTGAGTGTCTTTATAATCTACATCAATTCTGGGAAAGTACCTTCAAAAACTGCCATGTTTATAGTTAATTGAAGCAAAAAGAAACAACTTCCCAGTTTAATTATCCTTCCTTGTTCCTATAATTTTGCGGTGCCATTTTTTATAAATTTAAAAAAACCTGAACCTTTGTTTACCTAGTAGAATATGCTAATTTGGGTAAAAGTCCATTTTGTGGAAAGAAGAAGGTACAATTCAGAGATGTTAAAATTGTTAAGCACCACTGAAGGGCATGAAATTTAGGTAACTTTAAATGAGCAAAAAGGTCTGCAAAAATTTCTCCAATTTTTAACTTTATTTTAAAAGGAATTAGGTGAGGTATTAATTAATTACAGAACTGCAAGGGCATGCTTTTTTGTTTTTGTCTACACTTCAATTAATTTAATTACAGACAGGAAAGTCGGAATTTACCTTCAAAAATGGGCTCATTTGGGAAACGAGTTGACATTATAGTCAAATAATTAACCTTTCAGCATCACTGCATGGTCAAAAGGTTACAACTTATCCTGGGTTTTGTCGGATGCAAGATATTTGTAATATAAATGTGAGTGCCAAAGGCGAAGGGAGTTGTTAAAGTGTAGGTCAAAAAATATATGTAGTCTGGCTGCTATCAAAGAAAATATAGTTCTATAAACAGCAACACTCAGTCAGCATCCGGTAGACGCTGAAATAAGATCACCAGAATGCTCGATACCAGATACTGCCTCTTAGCAGTTCTCCACAAAAATCCAAAATGGTATAGAATCTGTGTATTAAGAGAGGATCTGAAAATCAGACTTGCCTTTCATCCTTTACTATGACAGAATATACGGACATTTTTGCAAAAAGATTCAGCGACTAGTTACTTTTCGACGAGGTATAAGCAAAGGAATATCGCTTAAGTAGGGCCTACTCTACAATCTAAAGTTAAAAAGAACCTTTGGTAAGCACAAACAAACTAATGTACCTTATCCCTGAGACGAAACTTTGAAGTCATTGGGTACTCACAGGAAGAGGCGCTCCAAAAGATCTAACTCTGAATTCCAATGGTCCACACCCTCCCTAACCTCGTTCCTCATTTGATTTTAAAATGTTTTAATAAGTGATTGCTAAAATGGTAAAATGTAACCTTTACCACTCGTCATAATAATGGTGGCCCATTGCCGGAAACACTTTGCTCTTCTCAGACTAATTTCTACCAAAAGCATTTTCCAGAATAATTTCTTTTTACTTATCTCGTCTTTTCGGACAATCATCATCTGTAATTGTTGTAGCTTTGGACTAAATAAGACTTATATAGTTCTACAAATATATGCACTGTAAAGAAGAATCCGGGTTTTCTCCCGGGTTTCATTGGGATGCAAAGATCGGGTGCACCTTGATGTCAGCCATCCTGAAACCATATATCAAATCATCTGGTTCCTCTTTGCTGTCAGCGTGATAATCTTTGATGATGCCAGACACAAAGGCGTGTGTAAAAAGATGGAATGGGGCAACCGTGATTAAATTAGTCAGATTCGTGATACTCTGGGATCCCTTTAATTTATACCAACCATTGTTCCTACTCTGAACACAATTGCTGACTTCTTAGTTTTTCTGTTGATGCTACTGCCCTAAAGTCAAGCTTTAAAAAATGTTTCTGCCTGTTTAATGTTTTCGAAAATTTCATTTGAGGTTTATCGGACCAATTACGTGTATAGAATGGGTTTATACTTTCAGTAGAGAGAGCCCACTTATTTACATTTCGTATGTCCTACAGAATTGATGAAGACTTCAGCATACACTATTATAATGATGATGAATTGTTTTATTAAAAGAAATAAATGATGGTATCGTCCTAAGTACCCCGTAACGTCGCCTGATCAACTTAAAATTTACCCTTCTATTTAAAAGGCCTAGGTGATCATCGGTCAATTGGTAGAAAAAACATTTTGAAATAGAAATTTTTGCGTATCTGGGATCAATGGGTCCTTCAATATACTAGGGGGTGCAAACAGGGACTTTGGAATGAGCGACTTACGTATCTTAAGCTTTATTGGTTGAGCATACTCATGGAGTTGAATTACGCATCTCTTGTGACTTGTGAAGATTACTGAATATTAATCTGCTTGACAAAAGCACAAATGTAAAAAAAATAACGAGGTTGAAGCGTTGTCTCCTATTTCAGATGGTGAAATAAATGTCACTTAGAATTAATTTCTCATTTACCAAAAAAAGCGAAAATAACATTTACGTATCTTAAGATGTATGCAGCTCATTGACCTCAGTTAGAGCGCTAAAGCGAAGGCTTTCGGAAAAGTCTAAATGCATCAGAGCAGTCCATTCGAACATTTGTTAAATTCTAACTCAGTAGTAATAAAAATGGTATCGTTGGTAAAGGCCATTAAGGTTCCTATTAAGCAAAACATGCCTTAGTTTCTAACAATGAAAGCTACTGGAGGTACTGCTGGAGTTAAATCACGTGTTGGTGTACTTGTTTGATAAATTAGACATCCAGAGATTGTAGTAATCAGTCATGTTGGTAGACGAACAAATGAGAGTTTTGCAGGCAGGCACCAAGATACAGACCTTCTTCCCATAACGATTGGAGCCGAAAGCACACCCTCCTGAAAAGAGATTTGAGCTTAAATTTTTATTTCTGACAGATTTCTTTTTGAAGGATTTAAGAATATTTCTTTAATTTTAATTTATAACGCAGTGGGCGCAGAAAATTCTATTTTACTATGGTTGATCAATTTAAAAGGGCTATTTTTTTATTTGACTTCAACATTCTACGGCATTCATGCTAACTATCATTGAATAAATTGACGTATTTAACCATTCTCCTTTTAAATTTAAAATACATTTTAATATTTTCAATGAAAATAATTAGAGAAAGCATTTAGGCACAAATTCGCTAAGAAATTTGATAATTTTTCTCTCATTTGGCTTAAGGCAAGTGAACAAGTCATTTTAAATACTTTTAGGCGAATCTTTCGTTCCTTTTTCCCGGTTTTTTTCTCTGAATGGCATCGGCATATTCCTTAGCAGTTTCTCCCATTTACTTCAGTTACTTCATAAATTTATTGTCTTGATCTTGCATTTTGAGAATTAATATTGCACTGTTTTGACACTTGGCCCCTAATTTATTTTGAGGCTGGAATGGGCAAGTGATCAAAAGTTGTCGGGTTTTTCAAACTTTAACTTGAACCATTTCACTTTTATCCAAATTCGCGCCGATTATAGTTTTATATTGCTATGATTTCCCATCCAGTGTTTACGTCTTTCATATTTTTAAACAGCGAAAGTATCAGCCGGGATGATACTAACAACTTCCTATTGCTATGAATAATCTTGTCCTCCAACTCATGTTTTTTTAGGAATGAACCTTGACGTTTGGTCATTCATTTGTTGGTGATATACAAAAATGAGCTTTGGAGTCCAGCTTAGTTAACTGCATCACTGCTGGAGAATAGAATTTTCTTCTAAAAGCTCATTTTCATAAGGGGAAACATCTGTACTAAGTAAAGCCTCGAGCGTTTCAAAGTCTGTCAGATCTGTCTGCCGCAATTCCGTTCCATTTATTTCCTCGGCTGCAACTCAGTACTGCAAGATCGTAATTTTGAGATATAAACATTTGCTTGATTGAAATGACAGATAGGTCTTTGTCTTTCAGAATAAATTTCCAGTTGTTTCAGTGTTTTCACGTTTGACTGGCTCAAATAATTTGTAAAGAAAATTGGTACCTAAAGTCTCTGTTAAGTAAAATTTAAATGCCATCTGCGAGAAGTCATCACACAGTAGGTTAAATAGTAAACGTATGCACAAACCCAAACACACTTCGAAGTCTATTTAATTGCTTATTTTCGAGGCAATTCCTTTTTAGATGTGAATTTAACCAAGTGTGTTGTCATGTTTATCACGGGGTGTGTGTCAATAAGGTTTAAACGCTGTAATAAAAGGGGTTAGAAGTGAGCTCGAAAATAAAACCACTGGCGCTCGAGGTCAAGTGGTAGAGTATTCCATCAACCTAACACCAATATTTTATGGATGTAAACCTAGTTACTGCGAGAAAGCAGTGTAATGCGTGGATAATAGGAGGGTTTCACTTCTAGAACTAGGTAAGGATAGTTGATAGTTAATATCTCTTACTCAGTAATTCATTCCAAACAAATTAAATTTAAGTAGAGATTCCTGATTTTGTAAGGTTTCTGAAATTCGAATTTCGATCCCACGCCAGTGGTCACTGCTCATTGTGCAATGATCGTACCTCGTCAAGCTTCTGTGGGTGTTCTTTTGGGTACTAAATTATGTGTTAAATCCTTTCTGAGATTCCATTTAACCCTTCAATTGTGCCACTCTTGCTAACTGAAGAGGAAATTTATTCATGTTTCGAAGAATCATGCATACGGGAACATAAGATGTAGATGTCTTTTTACGAAAGGGTCTGGATGATGTTGTCAAATACCGAGAGCGTGAAACGAAAAATTTTGACTTTTCTGACCAGATCAAATCACCTCTCAGACCGGTTTAGTGGCACAGTCATTAAATCACTATGGACCTTAAGTTGGTATACAAAGTGAAGGATATTTATAATAGCTGAAAACAATAATTGAGAGGAATATTAAACAAGAAGAGATGTCATCATTAAGACAACGTTTAAATTGCATAAAAACCGCTAATTTAAATTTTAGCTCGAATAACCACTTTTTATTGGCCATCCACCAGGGCTGAGAAGTGTTAACCATTCCTAGTACCGCCCGACTTTACAATTTTCAGAAATTTTTTGTAGTCTGAAAAAAAAATTTGGTGAAATTGTTTTGTTCTTGCAAGGTCAAGAGCTAATTCTTGCATTTAGTAAAGTAGCTTTAAAATGTAGAAATTTCTTATAATATGGAAAGGTTCTCTTGCTCAAAGTGCCCTTGAGAAAGAACCTAAAGCTAGACTACTTAATTGTTCTTCCCCTATATCAAATGCTTGATCAGAAAAAAGAAAGTTAATGCAAAAGAACTCTAAGGCAGAATGGACATTTCCAAGAAATAGAGAACTGGTGCTATTTATCGAGAACCAGGTCTTGCCTTCTTTTGTGCATACACGGGAAAAGATAGTCATAAAATGATATTAAACGATGTATAATTAGGAAGCTAGTCATTCGCTTTTTTGTTCAAAGACTGAAAATGCCTTTTCTTCAGTATGACCGCTTAGGAGCTTAATTGAATTTAAAAGTATTTTAGGAACTGAAATTTTAGATTTTTTCTGTGTCGACATCCCCACCCGACTGCTAACTGAATCATTCAAATTCTCTCAAAATAACATCCCTCACCATTTCCATGTACTTTGAAATATTTTGTTACATTTGCCCATGAGTTTATATTTAAACATTTAACTAATCAACGGCTGATATTTAGATCCATTGAAAATTCAACAGTTACTAGCGTAGTTTTTCATCATTTGAATTCAAGAAATAGGATCAAGGCCTCAAGATTAGCGCCAGAAAGGATGTACTTTGAGGTGATGTTTGTAGGAAAGTGGTGCGTTCAACCAATTAGCTGCTTTCCGTAAGACCACTTCCTGCTTGGAGAGACTTCCGTAGCTAGGACAACACTGGTTCTGTCACAGCTAACCTTTCGACTTCCGATGCTAAAACAACTCTCATTAATTTGGATATGTAATTTAGAGATTTGAAGATATAATTGTCTATTTGACTCCTGAACTGAGATTCAGGTCATCCTTTACAGGCACATTTCTGCCAAATTCTAAGTCTGGAAAAGAAGACAAAAACTTTTAATTCTAATCTTAGCAATAGAGGGCGCCTTAAATTTGGCCATCCATTTATCGAGGTGAGGTTATCAGTTCATTCACTGAATTCGAACCAATGGACCGCCAGCACCTGACATAATAATGTCAATGCACAAGCAACCACTGTCTGTGTAGGTAAAAGGGGATTTCGAAAAAAAAATTGGCAATTAAATTGAATACTAACCGGTTTCTCCCCAAATCATCGATAATTCAAACTTTTTACCTTAGGTCCCAAATTATCAATAGGATAAAGGGAAAATTGCACTTTTTCAGCTCAAAACTATGTACCGTGAGGTGTTAATAAGTTTACTTTTAATCAACGAAACATTAGTATTCTTTAATTCGTATGTTAGATATTCAACCATGTATTTAGCATAGAGTTTGATTGACACAGAGACTCATTAATATAAACTTATCATACTCTGGTTAAAACGGAATTTTGGCTTGCAAATCTCCGAAAAATTGCAAACACATGACTAATTTTTCGGCGTTTCTAGAGACAAATAAAAGCATCAATCCAGTTTTATTCCCTTAACAGTTATGTTTTTGCAGCAGTATCATTAAATATATTTGATGTCTGACCACTTATTCTATCTATGAATTTAAGAATTGCCGGAAAAATTTCAAATCAACCACGGACTTTTGTTTACTTTCTGACTTAATACTGGGTTTAGGAGTATGAGATGGTTCTATTTCATTCACTTTGCTATCCACATTCATCGACGATTCCAGTTGATCAGTCGAACTCCCCCATTTGAAGCGCGGTTTGCGGGAAATTCAGGTACAACGCACCAATATTTGTATCTTGAATCGGCTTCTCAGTGTACAATTTTTTAAATATCTATTGCGCATATTGCTTAAATTTCTCATTGAATCGCCCGAGTTTCACGAACTTCAGCGTTATGGCATGGTCTTTGGTAATTTCTCCACCATTTATCAAAAAATTTGCTCATTTTAAATATTCAGGTTGTAAAAAATTTAAGTATTTTGCAATATTTTTATAATTTATCTTTTTAGGTACAACCATTAAAATATCGTTCTTTCAAAAGGGTGAAAAATTAAAAGTAGTAAAGCCTTCTTTGCTTTTGGTGATCTTCTATAATTTAACATTTTCCTATTAGTGACGCTTTTGTGCAGTATTTCTGCACTATTCCCCAAATTTTCTAATAATAATAATAATAACTTTATGAGTTTCATTTCGCATGTCCTTGACTCTCATACATGGGTTTTGAGCTCCCAAAATAATTTTATCAAACTTATATTTCAAAAAAAAAAATTAATAATATTAAAACAAAATATAGTAACATATAGATAATTGAGCATTTCATTTTTAAAAAAATATAGTTTTGTCACATTTGTGGGCGCTTCATTTGAAGCGAGCTGTCTCAGTCCTCATCAGAGTAACCGAAAGCCTGACAGGCGTATGAATAATTCAGTAGCGCAAATATTATTTATATGGCGCGCAAGCATTGAGAAGTATAATAGTTACTTAGTGACACTAGTTGCTACTGCAAAGCGCAATGTAGAACACTGGTCTGTTAATCAAATCGAATCTCATGTAACAAGTGCTAGAAAGCTGTTTATTTGTTTTTTACCTAACTTTGTTCAAATTTACGCAACCTATTTTTAGATGTATATGAGTTTACGTAATTAGTCTTAGGTGGTCAAGCCTACCTTAAATCTCCTCGTGGTGACCATTGGTAAGCCCAAGGACAACTCTGGCGGCTAATGAGAGGGGTGGCCGGGTTGGAATAATCACCTACTGGACGTATAAAAATTAGATTGTGCCAGCAGTAGTACAACTTCGTACAACCTGCTAAACAAGGCACGACGTAAACACCTGGATTCATGGACTCAAACCGGACTGTGGAAAGCGCGTACATGCCGCAATGAATGAAATCCCCACCAGTAAGTTGACAAGACTTCTGGAAAAGGTTTGAAGATTGACTGCCCTTAATAATATCGAGAACGGACAAGGTGCCACTACGAAGTGGAACTGCTACCTACACGATGAAACCATGCCAGAAAAGTGACCAAAAACCGAAGACCTCGATAAGGGCATTTACTTTCTTCTGTGTTAACTATTGTATGCTACCCTGATGGGTGGACAGTAAATAAAAATATAATTAATTAGTCCTGCCAATCTGCATCAATTCGAGCCCTCATTTTTAGAGGGGCCATGGATGGCATCTGACAAAGAGAGCCATGAAGAGCAAATCAGTGTGATCAGCCATGACATTTCTTTTATACAGCCTAGCCAATAACAAAAAGTCCACATGCCCTTTGATAACAGTGAAATCGAAATTGGAAGCTGCAAATAGTATGGCTACACTTTGCTCACTAGATAATGCTGATTCAAAATCTACCAGCATAAAGACAGTTGCTGAAATGACTAACCGCAAAAGACATTGTGGTTCTGCGGAGAGGTGGTTAAGTGAAGTGTTCTCGATCACTGAGGCTTCAGTGCGTCTTCCTTCCTTACCCTCTACACAGAGTGTGCCGTCATCGCTCTTATCTTAAACCGAAATCAGTGGCTTATCCACCTTAATACTAAATATTCCAACTTGAACTATCTGAATTTTCCTAACAATCACCTTGTGACATGACAAATTACTATATCACCACAACACTGTGCAAAAATGTTCTTGTAACAAGCAGACTTAGAAAGAAAAGGGAACCCTTTGAAAACCGATTTCAAATGTATTTAAATGAGATCTGGATCAAGCACTCTCCAATTGATCAGTCAGTGTGCATTATCACGCAGTTTTGATTCACCTAAACAGGAGCAAGTAAGATAGAATCCTAAAGTGAGTAAGGTTCCGGGCTTCTGCGAGTCTTCGTAAAAGATTCTAACCATTAAATGGTAGGGCGGCTGGTCATGTCGACTGCCACATACTTGATAGTCTGGCATTGAAATAAACATTTTGTCAAATACGATTACATATTTTCCGATTTAAGTGATACGATTTCAAAAGTGAAATTCGAAAGTGCAATAAATGTGATGATAAGGATTTCTTCAACATCTCGAGTGATTTTCATTTGTTTTCCCCAAAACAGACGACACTTTACATTTACAAATGCTGAAACTGAAGTAGTACCTGTGTTTCAAAAAAGCGTGCCTCTTTGTATCATTATTTTGAAAATAGTTTGAAGTGTACAGTTAAATAGAACTTGTCGTTAATTATAACTTGACACTATTTCATCAAATCGTCTGTTTATTTTTGTTAAAATGTGCCTTCAAAAAAATTGCATGAAACTTTCTTTCCATTTGAAATTTGGTCTTTTTGAAGAAAAAAAAAATGAAACAGTCCCTCTGCTTCTGGTTAAGAAACGGACAAAGCGATCATGTCTGACCTTTTGACGGTGGTGAATGGTAGTGGTGGTCTAAACAGTATTTGTTTAGTATCAATTCATATTTCCACAGCACCAGTGGCAGTGGGTTTTGTATCCTTGAACAGTGAGATAATTTGTCAGTTTGATAAAATATTCATTAAAATAGAAGGTCAACTGGGAGGTACTGGTTCGGATTGATGCTATGCGTTTAAAGCTCGTGCAAATAAGGCAACTACAAGTACCCATTCTGATAAGGCATTATTAAAAAAAATTTAGTGAAAGCTTATATATAAAATATAAAGCAGGGCAAAAAATGGTTTTAGTGACCAACCCCCTGCAATCGAAACCTGTAAATTCCTTCCACTATCAGTGAAAACTGTAGTGCATTTAATTGTTCAGGAACTTATCTCAATCAGTAAATAGGCAGAAGCTATAAAATAATGTTTGTTTGGGTACCAGTCCCTAAATTTATTGAGTTTATTGCGTACTTTAAACCAGATGAGTCAATTCGCGTCAGATCAGGAAGTTGATTGGATTTCAAACTCAAAAATGGCAATTTTATTGTTTAAAATTGTTCCTCAAAGCGTAACATAATCTGTTTTGGCAGCGACAAAAACTGTTACATCAACAACTAATTCATCACACGCAGCTGTGCTGCCCTTGAAAAAGAAATCGCTCCTCGTTTTGGCATGTTTGAAGGCACCGATATTTCAGTGAGTTCAAATCAAGACCCCGTACGATCCGAATCAAGGCAGCAGAGGGGTGTAAATTTTGGAAAACAACAACCGAATTGGATAAGGAAGGTTGATGGTTAACTTGAAAACCGTCCACTTATCGCTGTTTTACATCAGCGTGCTCTTGCACGCACTGGTTTGATTTGCATTATCGATTATCAATTAATCGTTTTTTGCCAATCAGCTAATCGATTTTTTCTGCCACTGAGCCAGTTTACAGGAGCACATGTGAAATTAATTAATTAAAATTTAAAAAAAACACGTTAGTTAAGGAGATTTGAACAATTACGGAAAATTTGAAATAAGTAAATTTGAATATATTCAGTAGTTCAAGAGGATTTCATAAACCACAGTCTTGTTCAATCCATCGAAACAAGTTAGTGCTCTAAGTTACTCACATTTTAAAAATTCAATTTTTAATGAAGTTGACTAATCGGTTATTAGTGCACGTTACTAGGCCTGGTATAACATTTAATACGGTCAAATAGATAATAAAGAAGGTTGTTTATCTGAAGTTCCAGTTATCTCAGCACAAGTCTCAAAAACAAAGAGGACTTCTTACCTGTAATAAAAAGACCTCATTTACGTTCAGGTCTTCGGACTGCTAACGGTAAATGCAGGAAACGTTTTCGCCAAATAGCTGCGACACGTTAAAGATTAATTGCATTTTTAAAAATTTGTTGAATTTAACACCCTTTTTACCTTAACTGTGCTTGTCATGGTGCATGAAACTCATTTAACGTATACTAGAAGTTTCAAAATCACATTAAATGTCTTACAAAAATTAGAGATCTTTGTTTCACTTTTGGAGGAATGTTTGCAAATATTCCAAAAAAATAATTAGTTAAGAGATTAGTTAAATGACTAATTATGATTTGATGATAGAATAAATAGAAAAGTAATTTAAGGCATTGCAGAGGTTTCTCGATATAGGTATATCAACGCGACTGTTCAAAATGTAGTCGCTGGCATTCAAATTTATTTCCAAATAGGTTGGATGAAGTTCAGTAGCACAGCAAATCAAGATTTTGAGGCTAGTAAGTGCCAAATTTTAACGACATAACATCATCCGTGGTGCCTAAAACTTCCTCACCGAGTTCAGTGGTACTTCGTGATGGGCTTTTTTCTTAGAGTGGGCTAACGCATTACCTTGTTCACTCGCGCGTGCACCTTATCACGGCCGTACCATCGATGCTTGCTGTAGGGGGTTAGGAATCTGAATCACTAATACCTTTAGGAGACGATTCTGCATTTACTACTTTAGTGGAAGACGGCTTTTTGTGCCACCTACCCCACTCCCTAAAGGAATTTTAATCTTCTCCTCTACAGTTGCATCCTCTGGTACTTAAGGGCCATTCAACGCTACAGCAACTGGAGCAATCGTGCCTGCAGTTGACTTTTTAATGCTCTTATGACTTCAGTGCGTTCCTGCATATTTGTGGCTTTTGATCCGACTTTACTGCAGCCTGAATTTTTTCAAATGCTAAACTTTTTTATTATCACCATGAATTTTTTAACCTAACTGATGTGTACCGTTGATATTCGGACTTGTAGCAATGAACTTTGGAAATTTAACCCAAAACGATGTTGCAAGCAGGACTAGGTCAATAAACTTAATTTAATCATGAAATCTTTCATTGCTTATTACTTATTGTGCCCACAAGGTCAATAAATTGAAGGTGGTTTCTGTATGAACACCTCAGGAAATATGGATGTCTTCCGAAATTCTTCAGATACGCTTGAATGATTTGCATAAGCTAATGGCTATTTTAAGTGCCATCAAAAATGTTTCCAATCAGTGTATTCAAGGCGAACGAGTAACCAGGACTTTACTCAAATTTGCATTAAAGTACCACTTTCCTCTGAGCAAGCATGCAACCTTCTGCACCAAACTTGAAGCAACAAGACCAATGTAAATATAACGATTTCGGTATTTCACATTTTTCAGCAGTCTAATGCTTTGATATTAAATCATTTCTATTTTATTTTAAATTTGTGCATCTACAAAATAAATGGGTGTTTAAGGGAGACTAAACCCTCTCTAAGTTTAAGCATCTCTTTTTTCAATCAAACACGCTCTTCGTATTGTTTCAAAGGTATTTTTATATTTTTGCATATTTTATGGAAATCATTCCTAAAATATGATGTTCCGTTTCAGAATTGACAGAGGTCGACAATCAACCCATGAATACCGACTGAGAGGGATAAGTAGAGCGTGTTAGGATATGAAGCAGCACTTTCATTAGTTCTAGTCAGGATCACCACTTTATGTACTGGTTTAAAGGTGCATCAAAATATGTGCGACGTTCCGAGCCTGTGAAGTCAAAGCAACACATAGACATGCTCTCTGAGGACTCAGACTGCGCAACAGGCGGAATGAGTTGTCACTGTAACAGATATTTGCCAAAATATGAAGCTCTCAAAATCTGAGCTAATAGCCGCCAGGCTGCTCATCGATAGTTGAGACCATATTTAGATTTCAAATACTCGCAACTCAATCACCGTTTCCATTTATTCGCCAATCAACAGAGCCATATTTAAATATTTGAATCGATTAAATAGTTTTGCGTTGTTGGTTTAGCCTTTAAACGCTTTCGAACAGACTTCGAATTCGTAGAAAGTTTCTCAAAGTTTGTCTCGTCATCAAAGTGTACTTTATTTCTACTTAAAATAAGTGAAATGACAAATTTTAATTAAGATATGCAAGATGCTCTCTTAGCTTTCAGGCAAATCTGAGTTTAGAGTAACATTTTAAGCCCCATTGGAAACATGCTGAAATTTTATTTGAAGGTAATATACCCCATACACCCCAATATATTGCCTGTGAGGACTCAGGAGAATGTGAGAAAGTCAAACCGTTTTCAAAACAATAAACTGAACAAAATGGTGAAAGGACGGTCATATTAGCATCTAAAATAACATTATTTGAGGCGAAAAATATGGAATTATTATGAAGCAGTCCTTGAGTCTTGACAATAGATATTTGCTCGGTGAAACCCGACTTTGAAGGCAATGGTTGGAAACTTTGATTGAGCCTGGATATTGAAAGATCAGCATGATCAACAAAGTCACCATTTTTTTCATTTTTTGTATAAATCTAGTTAGTTTTTATTTAGTGTCTTTGAAATTTTTTAGCACAAAAGGCTAAATTTTAGTCTAATGGCCTGGTGATTTCATTTGTATTCATCTCCGCAGATCCCGTTACTTCAAAATTCATCAGCGCATGCTGAGTGATTGGATCGACGTTCCTCATTGTTAATTGAATAGGGATATTCTTAATAAGAGAAGCTCAAAAGTATTCCCCTCAGTTGTATCGTTCTCAGGAGTCGCCAAGCGCCGACCTCAGCCAAGAAAACAAGAAGGGAACCCCTCTACTTATTGCGTAATTCATCAAAACAAATTTAAGTTACACTTATGGATTTATGTATTCGAAAAATAAGAAAGAAGTTGTTCAGTAATATGCGACTGATTGTTTCTGTGCAAATAAAATTTACACAAAATCAGTTCACTAATGTAAAGGACTTTGGATTTAAATTCTTACTTTCCATATTTTTATGTCAAGTTGAGCCGTTAGATAGCTTTGGTCAAAAGCACTTTATTTTGGCAAGGATTGTTCAAAAGTAAACATGAAGTTTAGATATCGAATTTAATAACCAGCTTTTTTGCAATGTAATCTGACCTGAATCAGGAAACCGGAAGCATGGTGCAAAGAGATTGAAATAATAACGCAAATTGGTACGGATTCGTACCTTTTCAAGCTGATAAGGAAGAGTCTGTCACAGAAAATTCAATTCTATTTCGAGATTGGCCATCGGCCATCCCTATTAATCCTGGTTTATGTGATACTGATCAGCGCAGGTCAGCTGCATAGATCATTGGTTAGAATAATTAATTCCCAGATTTTCGTGTGCCAGAAATTTCCATATTCTGAATAGATGAAATGTTAGGATACTAGATGGATCGACCAGGGTTAACAACGCAAGCTTTAATACCTTTACATAGACTGGTCCATTTTAGCAGGAATTTCATTAAATAATTGAGTTTTGTAGCTTGAGCCTACTCCTAGAAAAACTAAGAGTGGGTTCCAATGGTAATTATTTATGCATTCTAAACAAAAGTCTCCAGTATCATTGAAAATACAGTTTCGATCCAGACGCTGCTAGGTGCAACGGCCATAGATAACCCACTTTTTGGATGCAACCCTGAAATTGAGAGACCCCCAGCCAAATCATCTAGACCGTTGTACCATGTCGGAGCACGGAGAGTCAACGAGAATGAGAAAAAATATGGTAGAAAAACATTTTTTAAAGCGTAGCTTGCTAGCCTTACTCGGCGTCATTATAAACAGTGTGAAATTCGAAGTGATAGATAGCTGAATTCGAGATTCGAAACCACTGCTAAGAGTCTCGAAGCCCCTAGATCTCTCGCCTTCCGGTTTCCAGAAGAATCACTAACCATCTATTTCCAGCCTATTTAAAATGTATTTGCGGACTACAAACTATTGGAATAAATGACTTGATTGCTGACTGACTATGTACTAGAGTCGCGACGTCATGGAACACCGAGTTAACATTTAAAAAGGGGCAAATTTTATGACCTTGACATAAACTTGCTGAACGCGGGGGGTCTGACCCCATTAATCCTCTCTGGATCAACGGCATTTTTGGACGAAAAGAAGTTTATATCGATCACTTGGGTTCAATTTGCCTCCAAATTGGCCTCAAATACATCATGATATTAGTGAACATTTAATTTATCAACATTTATCAGCTGTGTTCTGCTTGTCAAGTTCAAGAATTGTGCATCTGTATGGGGATATAAAATTCATTTCGAAAAATATTACTGTGACTTTAATCTATATCACTCGATTCATGGCAGGACTTCTCTTTTGAAGTGGAAAGTAATTTTTAAAATATTGATGAATAATTTCTAATTTATATTAGATGCTGGACTGTTGACTGGACATTTTTACCCGAATAAGTTACGTAAGTTAATGACATTTTAAGTGCCATCAAAAATGTTTCCAATCAGTGTATTCAAGGCGAACGAGTAACCAGGACTTTACTCAAATTTGCATTAAAGTACCACTTTCCTCTGAGCAAACATGCAACCTTCTGCACCAAACTTGAAGCAACATGGTTCAACACTCTAGTGCTCTGATGAATTGCCATTTCGATTTTATTTCAAATGTTTGAATCAACAAAATAAATTGGTGATTACGGGAGACCAAACACTCTCTAAATTTAAGCAACTCTTTTTCAATCAAACACTTGTTAAACCATCAAACACGTTCTTCGTATTGCTTCAAAGATATTTTTTATTTTTGCATGTTTTATGAAAACCATTTCAAAAATACGATGTTCCATTTCAGAACTGATGAAGGTCGACAATCAACCCATGAATACCGACTAAGGGGAATAAGTAGATTGTGTTTGGATATGAAGCATCACTTTCACTGTTTTAGGAAACTTCAAAATGTGGACTCATAAAAGGGGACTCGATCCCCATTTCAACAATATTAAACCATATTAAAAACTCATTTTTCACTCTTGTTGTTTAATATTGGTCACTTTGAAACTGATAGCTGAGAGATCTCCAGGCAATCGTTCCATTTAAGCATTTGACGATCGGATCAGACCAACATCATCGACCAAGAAGTTTGAAACCTGCAGCATGGCGAAAAATTTCAGTATTTATTGCTGGTTTGAATCACTGCTATTTGGAGAAGATGGGTATTTTTAATCTTTAACATCTCGGATCTTTCCAATATTTTCACTTCATTTATCCTCGCAAATATGTACAGTGGAAGATTGATCTACTTATCGAAATGTTGAACCAACTCTAATGTCCTTCTGCGAAGGAAGATCCATCGAACAAGCTATACTTGGAGCAAGAACCATGATACAGAAGGCTGTGGACCAGAAGCAGAAAATAATGACAGTGTTTGTCGACCAGGAAAAGGCCTTCGACTCGCTGCCTAAAGCTGCAATAATCAAACGAATGATTGAGCTGGGCTACTCTTGACAAATGACCCATTCAGCAGACTTTGATAGACTTACCGATGGGGAAATTGAGGGGGACAAAGGACTACTTTGCAATGGAAGTTGGTGTGAGGCAAAGCTCGAAAGAAGGACCACTTATTTTCAACTTAGCCTTCCAACTCATGTTGAATGAAGCCTTCTCCTCACTCAGTGAATGTGCCGAAAGGGGCTGCCAATGCGTAACTTGGCAATTCTTATACAGGCAAAAAGGATGAACCTATGGAAGAGTTTGAAAATAGGCAAAGATAGCCTGATACTCTCCATACTCGAGAGTAACTTTGACAACGGAAAAACTAAGAAAGCCTCGCATACAATTATTTGAAGATGTGAAAGAAACACGGCAAGAACACTCCGAATCATGGTTATTTGATCCAGAGGAAATCCTTAAAGGTCGATTTACAATTTACACACTTATACCAACGCAAACTGCCACAGATGTTCCGTCGCCACAACGCAGGAAATGTAAAGACACTTAAGACAAGATCATGGAGAAGAAGGACACAAAACTGAAGAGATACTGGCTAAAGTGCCCTCTTACAGACTGCCTTGAAAGATACAAGACTAAAGGGTGGCTAAAGAAACATATTAGGGACTGTCACTCTTCGGCTGCAACCGCAGAAAGTGAAAGGCCAACAGAGAAGAGGGAAGGACCAAACGATGCAGTAGAGAAAGTAGAAAAACTGAACACGATGGAGGAAAAAGATAGAGTGAAAAGCAAGAAAAACGACTACTGAGAAAAGACTAACCAACTGGATGAAGAGCTTAACTGCTCTATCTCGACTGCGAATAGCGATTACCCACACATGGTCGCTACTAAAAAAGAATACCTGCATAAGGACAAACAGACGAGGACAGCGAGGTGCTGCAAAGAAATGCAGCTGAATAATGAACCGTTTCTGCACTACGAAATCATGCCGAGGAAGGGTCAGGGAGCTGAAGATGTCAATTTAACTGTTCCATGCTATGTGTATATGCCTAGCTGTTGTACAAGCTCTTTGTATCTTGGTTGTACCCCCTATGGGTAGTGATGAATAAAAAACCAGAAAGTATAAACAAATAGTAACAACGTATACGTAGAAGTGTTCATCCCTTAATAGTTTCAGTAATTTTAGTAGTCAAAGAATAGTACTTATTAAAATAACAGGTACTATGAAGATAATCTGATGGGGGGCGCCAATCATTTCATTTTTTATATTACACATACTTGATCAACCCTTAGACAACTGGATACTGGATTCGAGAACCGCAAGATCAAAATTTGCCTTTTAATTATAAGGAATTCCTTGAGAAAGCATCTATCACCTTATCGAAGAAGTCTAACCTCTTTAATTATCGACATTTACTTTTTGCCAGTAGAGTCCACTTTAAATAAACAACTGGTACGATCTCATTCTTGGTTTCAAAGACGAAAAGACGTCCTAATAAAGAAGACAAGATCTTGTATTTGGCTTGATCTTAAGGCATTTTCAAATGGGGTCTAAGATTTTGCATCTACACTGAAAAAAACTTGTATCTTTGACCTGAGAACTGAAGAGGTTACAATTACGAAGACAGTGAAGGCTGCAACGTATCGTTTGAAAATTTGAAGACGTCAAACTAGTGTTTTTTTGGCCATGAATGAGATGGTGGGGTGAAAACTGATTCCACTTACCACCACTTTCGGTCCAGTTATCAAGTTTTCGCCTCCTGTATAACCAGAGAGAAAGCCAGAATAATACAACTAACACAAACCATTGCACTAGCTAGCAGTTCATTTTAGAGGTTAAGTGATGATCTGATTTTCTGCAATCAAGAAAGATTTATTTATTGAAAACAAGTGATTGTCATAAATAACTACTTAAAAGCAACTTAAAGTCCAACTATTCTTATTAAACTAGTGGCATATGACTGAGATTGTGTTCAAATCAATGGCTGGATTGAACCAGAATATGAATTCCAGAAAAATTTATATTTATCAGTGCGCGAGAATAGGCTACCCATCTCTCCATTTCTCAAGAAGAAAGTCAATCTCTATCCAACTATGTTGAAATCTGAATTCAAGCCAATCATCTTTCACCTCAGTAAAATTGCTGTGTAGAAAAGGTTAATGAACGCCTCAAACACGGAAAAAGGTCTGCCTTGGGCAGTCCTTCGAGGCCACTGGACTTGAGATTTATTTAAACGAACCTGTCCCATCATCAAAGATTTCTGCTATTCCAGTTGTCTTATTTAACACTTGTCATTAGTAAAAAGAGGGTGAATGGTACGTGGTAGCCCTTCTAATTTTTGGTTAGGAAAAAACCCTTGAATTTTAAGAAGAAGGCAGAGCTTGGTGATTTTGTTTGTTTGTTAAGGTCTTCGATTTCCACTAAGCCGCTACTTAATCTTCATCATGTGTTTAGTGTTTTTCCAGCTTATCAGGAAAAAGTTGTACTGCTTGAGTTGACCACTGGATCAAATTCCAGAGTAGTAAGGCTTGCTGGTGTATTGCTTACTTTCGTTCTCTCTAAAATTGGTATTTTTTTGACACTTCTAATAAGAATTCTTCCTTCTATGGTGCGTTGTGCTTGTTTATTTTCTTCGTGCTTATAAAAGATCTTTCAACGGATTTCATCTCCATTGTGTTGACGACTTTGTTTTCGTTGAGATAAAGCTTCTCCCAACTGGCTAACAAGCTTTAAGTTCCTTTTCCAGAGATTGCCCAAAAGAGAACCATTGCTATGCTTGATAACCAAACTGAGTTTGACAAACAGAGCGCTGAATCAGAAAATTGCTTATGAGGTCACATAAATGCGCTTTCACAGACTTGGTACTTTCATGAGGTAGAAGCTGAACAAGAAACCCTACCTTGCTATTATTGAGGTAGTTGTCGATCCCCTAGTTACTATATCGAGAAGGGTAATCTTCTAAAACGAAGATCTATCATTTTCATTCTATGTTGAAAGCCGTAGCCCCATATTAGATCAAATAACTGGCAAAATATCAGCATCGTTGGAACTTTGCTTGAATTCAGCTGATTGGTTATGATTTCATGATTCGCTCTTTTTAAAATAGTATCACGCAGATCTAATTTTAGATCATCATTCTAAATATGGCCTTCATAACAATTTTTCAGAATAAATTAAAGCTTTTTTTCAATAAAATCAACGCTGTTGTCTGTTTATTTGTTTCCGAATGCTGATACTTTGAAAATTACATTCGTTGGAAAGATGCAATCCTCTGTAATCAAAATGAAGAATCTATTATTTTAAGCAGTCGACTAGGATTGTGCCATTCAGACTGATTGGAATATGCATGCTGGTCAAGACGAAAGACTCTTCTCCACCTGATTAGCCGCGCTAGTTATTAATAAATAAACAATTAAGTATAGCTTGGTATCTACGCGATAATTATGTTACCATATCACCAACCTTTTTTCACCTCTTACAGCGTAGTTTACGGCATGAAATAATCCTCAGTGGTATTTGATGTATTGAAATATCTCAAAAGGCTGAGGATGACTAGGAACAGTTTGCATTTAAGTCAGAATTATTCAAGACTTTAGTAAATATTCAATTCGAAATGCCAGCTATGTTGTAAGTGCTAACAACGCTTGGAATTGTTTCTTAGCGTCAGTTAAAAAGGTTCTTTATTTGAAATTTCATAAATTTAAATTGTTACTTACCAGTTTGAGATTGGCAAGAAGTACCTAGCGACTCCAGATGAATTCCTTTTATCGACGATCTACCAAAAAAAAAGAAAAATCATTCAGAATTTTAAAAGTGTGTATTTTGAGAACCTTCTAAAAAAACTGAGGAATCTACGAAATGCATCATTTGTTACTTTGGTCAGATTGTTTGGAGTTATATAATTTTATGGGAGAGTTTGTTATAGGCGATAAATGTTTATATATTTCAGTAAATAAATAGCGTTTCGCTTCCATTTCATTTCATGCCGTCTACTTTATTCCATAATTTACTTGTATTTTGCTTTACTTGATGTCACTTGATGAAGGACTACTACTATTTTATTATTAATCAAATAACTTAAGTTGAAGTAGTGAAAATGCGTTCATTTATTTTTATTGAATTTGAACTGAGATGAATCAACTTTTCAATTACATCCATCTAACTGGGTTAAATTTAAATTCGCGGTCTGTCAAGGACTTTGTACTCGAGAAAGGTGCTGACTGAATATAATAATCCATTATCGTAGTCATTAAACCGGAATTTGAGATTGAAGTTTTTGACCACATAATAAATTTCAAATCAGAAATATTATTTACATACCCTGAGTGCTTTTAGTCTGTCAGAGCTGCTCAACTCCTTCAGGAGAAACCATCATATAAAGGCCATCACTGAGTGCACTCGGAAATAAGACGTCTAAGATCAGTCCTATCTGTTGATGAATTCGCTGAGCTGTGTTTGATCTATAACTCTGGTGGGTACCAGCTTATTCCGGCACCAATGATTATTTTCAAGCCCTTACACTCTATCCACATAATATAACTCAGGCTCTGTCTTACTGCTGTTACAAAATTCAAAAGGAACAAAACTGATTGTCAAATTAAAAATCTGATGCTCTGGTTTGACGGTCGGGTTTCAGATAGCGGCCTGCACAGACAAATTTCAAGCAAATGGGATAGTTCTTATTTATAATGGAAATTTCAGTTAAAATCAAATACTAAAATGTAAATTTCTTGCATTTTTCCCGTCATTAATTGTGTTTAGGTGCGCTAATGTTTGAACTTGACAAGGAGAGAAATGGGCTTTTTAAGCTATGGAGGTTGAGCTACTATCTACTACTTGGAACAGAAGCTGAAACCGTCTACTGACTGACCGAATGCTTATTCTATTAGTGAATGAAATATAGATTTAATTAGAAGCAGCCGGGATGCTTTTTACATCCCGATTTGTGGGGACTTCGCGGCATTCCATTAGGAAGTTCTTTGAAATAGCGCCTTTCTTCTTCACCGCCACCATTGCCATCTCAATTCCGATATAGCGGAAAGCCTTTTCTTTTTGGATAATTTATGGAATAATTAGCAATTTAATGCTGAAGTCATCATTAATGAAGGAATATGGATTGGGAATATGCGGATGTTCATTAATAAGTACTGCGTTTGGATCTAATTATTAATTTAGTAGGAATTATCTTTGCCGATTGGGAACAAGTTTTGCAAACAAAACACATCTAAATTCATCTCAACGTGAGTAAATTTAGTATCTAAATGAAACCATTTTATAAGACAATATTTGGTTGATTGTTTGGTTCCTGTTTGACACTTCGACCAGAAAAATTTCTACCTGGACTTTACAATCATAATCGTAAGGCCCATTCATTGTTTATTCAAATGCCACAAAAATTGTAATTTACACACACAGTAAAAATAGACTTATTTTTTAAAATACAGAAAAGCTGCAATCACACTTTTTAAAATTCTGAGTTTGCATAAAATAGCTTCTAAATTATTATGTGCTACTACTATAAATTGTTTGTTTAAATAATGCTTTCGCTACATTGAGATACACAAGCAATTAAATTGCGCTACGCCTGTTCTGATTTAGAAAGATGAAAATATTTTCTTGTAATTTTATTACAAATAACTGAGATTATGTTTTTAAATGTATATAGAATAAAATTTACCTATTAAGTTCACAGCATTGGCCTGTTTTTGCAAAAGTAGTTTTAGTCTCTAAAGTGTCTACTGTTATTTTAAATAAGCTTAAAATAGCACTCAATCAATTAAAAATGCTCCCGTTTGGTATTCGCCTATTCCTTACCGCAAAACAGTTCACTTTGGAGTAAATGGTCCATTGAATTCACAATTTTAAATTATCGTAATATAGCTATTTTTAAGCTAGAGAAACTTGATATATCAACGTTCTACAAGTTGTCGCAAGTTAAACATTAAAATATTCCTTTAACTGTAATTACGATTAAATTGTGCCTTAATTTCATATTTTTTCAATGCATAAAAAAATGCACTAAATCGAACAATGATTTCAAAATAAAAAACGGGTCATAGAGAGGCCAGTTCATCAATAAAAAATTTAATTTATAATAAGATTCAATTTCAAAAAGGAGTATTCAACTTTTTTGAAATCAATAGGTGTCATCCTAAATTTAGTGCACTAAATAGTAATAAAAAACCCAGTCAAACATGAGATTATTAAAAAGGATATTAAAATTCCATCATAAAATTTGGATATTTTTCCCAACTCAGTCGATAGGGCGGTGACCCTCACTAAAAGCTGAGCAGATACCGCACCATCCTACATAAAATTTTTTACAAAAAATAAACATGAAGTAAACATTGAAAATTTTTTTCACAGTATCAAAATGTTACTTCAACTGGAAGTGCTGTCGGAGGGGTGTCGGTCGTGGGAGTTGACTTATTATGATAATGAAAGGATGAAATTTACAATGAATGGTTTTATTCAAAAATAATACCGAGGACAGGTTTGCAAATGTATCATATGCCTTCGCAAAAATTTGTTTTATTAAATTTAACTTTGCCGTGTCTAATAGACCGAGTCCTAATTGCAATTCACTGTTGGAGTTGGGTTAAAATGTGAATTGCACTGAATTTTTCTCAAAATCTTTCCACATAATTAAATCAAAGTTGAGCTTTCGAGGTATTACGGACGGGGAATTGGGTAGAGAGGCGTTTGTTCTCAAATTTGAGAGCACTGTCTTCCGGACTGGAGTGTGGGCGACATGACTTGCACCTTTTTTGCTACGTTGAGTTCCTTCACCAACTGTCCTAGCTACTGCCTTTGTCCTCTTCTCTCCAACACCTCCTTATTCTAGAAAGGCTACTGTTTTCTCGCCCTTCTTATGGCTCTCGACATGAGATTGAGGGTGTTAGTAAGGAAGAGTCCTGTCGGAACAACATTACTTTTAAAGATCTCCGCACTGATTAGAACCAGTTTCTGGCCAAAAAAGCATATGATCTCATCTCTTTAGGATATAGCGCTCACTGTTATATTTAGGTGGCAGGGAATCTCACTCTTTTTTACGCATAACCAAACAAAAGTTAATAAAATTTGGGGCTTGGAACAAATAAAGAGGGTCAAAGAATTTTGAATACTGGGCATTAATAGAAAATCTTACTATCTTGTGCGAAATCTTGGCTTTCACAGTGAATAAGAGTATCACCTATATACGATAATTCAAAAGATAGTGATATGTTTGTAGACGATGGCAACTGTCAGCAAGAGTGTAACTTGGAAGATCAGTAATATAGTGATTTTATCTGTAAACAAGTAGATGGGTACTTCTGAATCCTCTAAATGACAACTACTCGTCGATTGGTGTCCAGCTCTCCTACCTGTAGAATGCTATATCAATCAATTAAAAGGACGGAAATGGGCCTTTATATTTAGGTTTTGATGAAAGATACAAAAACTCCAAAGACAGGTTTGTGTTTAATTTTCTTCTACTGAATTTTACATCAAATCGCATTAAATCATCTTATATCTTTCCGTAACAAAATTCGAGCTAAACTTAGAGTAGGCTGTAGTAAAGCTATACGAATTGCCTCGGTAAGGTCCAGCTTATTCTTGTCATTTGATTTTTCAACAAAAACGAAAAAGACAACTGTTTCATAGAAGGGCGAGTCTTGAGCGGAAACACATGAAATTCGGTAAGTTGCGGGCTTAGGTATGCAGTTCAAACCATTCCAATATGACACATGCCTCTAATTCTCCTGGTTCTTCATATTTTGCTCATTTCTTACTGATGTAGTGCTTCATGCCAACGGGAAGATGTGTAGGCCTTGAACCAATCTTCCACATGGCATAGAATGTTGCTGTCTTAAATGATGGTTTTTCTATAATGACCGCAAATTCTCAGATTTCTGATCTCGGTAGGACATGGTCTGACTACTTCGTGTTTTAACATGTAGCTAGAGACTGCGTAGGCCACGAAATTTTCCACACACAGGTTTTCGTTTCATTCTTATAAATGATAAATCGCTTAGAAGAAAGTGAATAATACAAATTTTGCAGGATCATCCTTTTGTAGATCAGCAGTAACAAGGCCAGAGTATATCAATCATCGCGTTCTGTTGCCTCCAAGAAATTTTTTTAGGGATCTTGGAGGCAATGACTCGCCCAAAAAATGTTGTCCTTGACTAATCCAACATGTTAGCAAAGGGCTCAATGTCATAATCCCGCTTACCAGGTTTGATCGTCGGTTGCTGACGGTCAGTATATACACTTCCACAATGCGTGATATGAGAGACCTTCAGTAAAGCATAGGCAATCTGGATCTTGTATTTATTGTCACACCTTTTTAATTGTAATTCTGACCTTCCTACTAGTCTAAGCAGTTGGACCCAAAGTTGGACTCAGTCATGTTCAAAACCGTAGTCTCAGACAAATTCGCAACCTTTACCGTAACCCCTGAGTATCTAGATGATAATCCCATGATAAAATCCTTTTTTTAAAGTATGTGCTTCTATCCTACAACGTGTTTGCTTAGCTTTCGAAAACACAAATAAACTTTGTTTTTTTAAATTATTAAGTAAAATTTTACATGGATTAGAGAACATCTAACAAAACTATTGCCACCTAATATATTATTTAATGTCCATTGAAGGCATTCATTTTCAGAACTACTTCCTTTTGTAAATTAGCAAAAATTATTATTGAATTTTGGAAAAACAAAAAGCATTGGACTCGTTATTTTAGACGCGTTTGTCATTTATTTTTAGATTTTATTCATTTTTTAAGATGTTTGACAAATCATGGGCAGGTTTTTGAAATATTATAATTAGAAGGTGATGGGTCGTCACTTATGATCAAGAAGTCAATTGAAGTTTGTCATTTTATCTTTGAAATATGAAGTACCAATGAAAAATTTTCTATGTAATGGCTGGTGGTGGATGGTCCTTGCATTCAAGAAAGATGTCTAGCTTAGTGGTAGTCTCGGAAAGCAAGGCTTCAACAAATCTTTCAACTTTGTATTGAAATTCGCTTCATTGAATGAAGTGGCTATTGAATAATCTGTAGCATCGTGCTTTTTAGGACTGAATTCATGCATATATCCTAATTTCTCTGGAAAAAACTGCTTTTGAAATGTGATTTAGGCATAGAAGAATCAAATACAATGCCAAAAATAATGTTGACGCTCAAGCGCATGTTGAAGGAAAATGCTTTCCAACTTCAATCTTCGGGCGAGGAACTGAGGAAGTTCCAATTGACCATCTCTTCGTGGACCAGCCGTTGGATTTAAGTAGCTGCTACTCTACCAATATGCTCCGTTTCGACCATTTTTGATTTGACTCAGGTGCTGATGTGTTAAACAGAATTGTCTTTCATATCTCCTATAGTTAACGACAAAATGTAATCGAAATATCTTTGCTAATATCCTCGAGGAGCCTTTTAGGATTTGGGAAGGATCAGATTTTCCGAAAGTACAGACAATTTCGCAGACACGAATGTTCAAAGTTAGCGTGACTGCGCTATCTCGTTGAAGCGAGGCTCAGTTCAGCCCGGCGCCAAGTGGAATTCATGTCCTTTTTATGGCATCTTCCTATCTTTCACCTCCTGCGCTACTACTTCTTTTCTCTTTTCTCCACCTAATCTGACATTTCCTTCATAACCAGTACTGACGTCAGACTAGCAGGCAAAGCCCCAAGTTTGTTTCTTATTAGTATGTGTTTATTTCTTTGTTGGGCTTTTTATTATTACCAATCACTACCTCCTCTACTTTAATCAACCATTTGTTTGTTTTAGTGCAAATTCATTTTGAATTCGTGTTATGGTTTGTCAACACATTGTGTGATATTTTGAGGTACCTTAGACAATTCCAAATAAAACAAAAATTGCGGTTTAGTTGCGATTTCGAATTTTTTTGGATCAATCGTGCTTAAATTCGACAAAAATTGCTTGTGAACTTGACAGGATTTTTTATCCAATAGGGAACCTCAAGTTCTAAATTGCAAATAGGGAAAAATGAAGTAGTTAGGCTTGTATTAGTGCATTCGAATGGAAGAGGTGTTCGAACCGTGGCCAGAATTCCCAATCGTCTTCGGCCTAATTTCACGATTGAGTAATTTGGAGAAAGCAAACTACGAAGAACAGCATCGAAAATCTGTTGCAAATATTGCCATAGTGAAGTATAAAAATGGCTAGAAATCATTTGGTGTCGATTGCAGGCACCAATGAACCCAAGTCAAAGTCTTTTTACAAGAAGTCAATCTTTCTCAGAATGAACTTAAAGAGCTGACACAATTTAATGGTTTATATCCGGTCAGTCATGCTCAACAGACCTCTAAATTATCCGAAATTTCGATTTAAGACCTGATTTTATTCCATGGCTAAAGAAATCCACTGCTTGTGAGTATCCGCCTAGCATTAAGTCCCTATTTGCCAACTAAGGTTGATTTCACGATTGCAAAATGAAATTCATTAGGAATCGAGACAATTTAAAACTCTCCTGACAGCAACGTGAGAGTCTCTCAGGGAGACCGTGAGGTGAGACTAGATTCTATTGATTGCCGAGTTTTTATTCACTCCTCTTTTGAATTGCTTCCAATTCCCGCTGGGGTGATAGTCGAGGTGATAGAATTCGTAATTTGGCTCGTTCAATTTTATGATGCACACTACTTAAATAATCACCAATTATTTTGTGCCTATTGTAAGTGCACAACTTTTCAATAAAGTCGGCTGAAATTTCTACTAAATATTGGGTTTTAGACTTTGCAATTTTGCTTATTCCTCACTCAAAAAGTGAGATACATTCACATTCATGGACATAAAGTTGTCTTTTGTCCTATTAAGCAATAATAACATCAAGTTTTTAAGCCCTTTCATCATGAAAAAAATCCACAATCATCAGATGCTCCACGGACAGGGTGAAAGATAATGCTACATCTACGACTGAGTACTAAGCCGTAATTAATAATGCCTATTACTCTCAAGTCATTTGTGTATCCCCGAACTCTGGAAAGTAGACAACGTTAAGCTTAAATTCTAATTGATTCTTTCGGATAACTGATTCAAAAAGCGAGTGTTTTTTATATACCTTAGAGTATCCATATATTTATGAATAACCCTTTTCTCCATCCCCTAATCGTCGTTGCCCTTTTTGATGGGGTTCATTAGCCGTAGAAAGTTTTCTTCAAGGCCACTTGTAATGGATCGCAAGTTTTACAATGGAGCTTCTAGGTGTCTGAAGGACGGCTGAATTTTGGGTTAACTTGCTTGTTTGAATTGGTCCCTATGCACCGCATTGCCTAACTACTGTAAGGCTAGATGATATTGGTAACCCTCTTGGTTTATACTGCTAATAACTTATTCTCACTTAAATGAAAGTCTCTTGAGATATCCATTCTTTGAAGTAAAAAATCTCTCAAAACATTTTAACTCGTGGGACATTGGTTTATTAAAACAAATCGGATGGAAAATCATGTTTAGTGAATGAAATTTCACATTTGATTAACTCTGTCGGTAGTGGGACTTTAAAGGTTTATTTTTCCAAATGAAATAGCAATCTTTCAAATCAACGAGATTAATTTCCCTATCTCGATAATAATTTACATTGAACAGCCCAATTCACCTACGAGAATAATTTTTAATTAGCATGCTCATCAATTTACTATAATATCTACCTGCTTTTATTTCACGTTCCATCCCCCTGAGAGCATCAATTTTCACTAATATTTACCCCTTTGCAGGATTATAACATGCTTTCACAAGCACCGAAAATACATTTGTTCAACGGCTAATTTCTCTTCACTTTCCCTAGTGCCCCTCTACACTTTTTCTGAAATTTTCAAAACCTTGAATTGATCACTTCGGCATCAAATTATGCACAGGTAATACAAAGAAGTATTTCTAAACGGAAACTAATGAGCGGCATCAGTTAAAGCCATTGGAGGCCCTCAAGACCAGTAGTTAGAGGCTTGGTAAGTCCATATGTCTGAAATCAAATCAGCAGTTACTGATTCGAAAGTCGGCTTTTTGAGAGATTAGTATAATGCAATACCACTATAGCCGATGCAGCATGGGTGGGCGTGCGAGAGATGCCTGGAGCTGACCTTTGTCGGAAAGGGCAAGTCAAACATTTTTCACCCGCATACGGGGGTATTAGAGTCTTGCAAGCGCCTGTGTGGCAGTTATTTGCTTCAGTTCAGAGAATTTGACAGTTATAGTACGACAATTATCGGCGTTTTGATTAATGACCACTAAAGATTGCCTAAAAGTCATCGAATATTAATTGTTTGGCATTCGAATTAGAAGTGTGAAAACTTGCGTAAATGAAGGAACTAGCATAAACATGTGATAATGACTGCCGTATACAAGAACCTTTGGTTCTTGCAATAACACGTTTATTACTACTTGAAGCCACAATTATTGGTTAATAAAATTTAAGTAATGCGATATTTACCAACAGACGAAAAAAGAGCAGCGATTTCTCAAAATTTTTTGGAAGACTCAAAAGTAAATGTCTCAAAATGGACATTTGAGAAAGTAAAGATGTAGCTTCATGCCTTCCAAACTAAGATTATATTTTGAATAGTTCGAAATTCCATTCGCAGAATACTTAAGTAAAATGGGTGGCTTGAGAGGTAAAGAATTCTTACTTTAAAGGGAAATATGGCCTGTTTGATCGTTGGCTCGAAAAAGTTGGCAGGATATACTTTAAAGTGAGCAAACTAATCTCTGAAGATTTTGTTCATTGTGGGTTATTTATATTAAATAATACAAATGGCATTAAAAATTCACAACCGAAAAACAATTTGGTTGGAAAAAAATTGCTGAAATAACCAGGCTTCAAAAAATTTTCAAAGTAATAGAAGGCTTTTAAGAATCCGAATCATATATGATAATAACTTATCAAAATAAGCGTTTGAGCATCCAAAAGTTCCTCCATGAGTAATTAATAAACCCATTCGCAAAGTGTTTAGAAAAATATATTCTCGCCAAAAAAAATTACGACATGCAATAAGCAAAACGTACGACGGCTGGCTGCATGGAGCGACTTAGGTACGAGTATGCATAGTCAATGACTTACAAAATTCGTTGCCTTTTTAAAATTCCACTGCTCTAAATGTAACCTTAAAATCAAAAACTAAAACAATGGCGAAGCTAAAATTTAAATTCAAAGTTCAAAAACACAAATGTGTACTTCTGATTGAAACTATCTAATTTCTATTGATTCTGATTTCTTTTGTTATTTTTTTTTTCATTTTTTACAATATCCTGTCATTCCGCTTCCATATTTTTAATAAAAAAGCGGTCATTGGCCATTTGTAAATTCTTCATTCCTTAGGGTAGAATAAAAATAGTTTATTGACTTCATCTATTTCTGGTGCGTTAGATTCTTAACGACTCAATTACCGAGTCATTCGTACTTAAATAAATCAATTTGACATTCTTTATTAGAAGATTTTAGTCAAATATACACAGTTTTTGAAGGTCGAAATCGAGGACAGATGTTAGCAAACGTATGTTTAGTACACGGGAGTTTAATTTCAAAGAATGGCATCTTAAATATGTACACAGCTATGGTTCAGCATTTCGCGGTCCAGCGTAAGGTGTTTATTGTGAAATAGCGTTCAGAATTTTCTCGGGCTTAGATTAGTTATATTCCTATGTAAATGCCGCAGTTTATCAGTTTGGCTTTAGTGATGAGTAAAAAACATCAATAAAGTAAGTCGATCCACAAAAACTATAAGGCGGTGAGGGATGGCTTAACCGTCGAAATTATTTGTGTTTACTTTTTTGTAAAATGATTTCATCAATATCATTTTGTATTAGCACAGTGCTCAAGGAATGTGTGATAGTATAATTCATTTCAATGTACCTTGTCCTTAAGGTTCATGTTAGGTAAAAGCCTCATGGCGGTTGATTCACTTTTATGTTGCCCATTATCGTTCTATAACCGAGAAAATCGGTCAGAATTAGAAATAGTCATCTTTTTATGGGTGAAAACGAAGAAGGTGACTTGTACCTGACCTATGATAAAAAGAGGAGATTTCTGGTTAACCAAGGCGGGCTTCCGCTAGATGTGAATTCCTGGTTGAGTATGCTTAAATTTTGCATGAAATGCTACCCAACTTTCGAGGACACTATATGGCAAATAGCTTTGAGTTCACCCTCGAAATGCGTAAATTAATTTTTCGTATCGAATAAGTATTTTAAATTAATTAGACTTATCCCAAACCACCGGATAATGGGGGAAAATTGTGGTCTGTACCGGATAAACTTCTCGCAACTCAGAATTATCTAAACGACTTACAGTATCCTTTTAGATATGCATTGCTGTGTTATTAGAATGTGATTGTAAATGTTTTTCCTAACACTTCAGGTATAATTTCATTGGCACACAATTCTTTCCCATTAAAAAATCCACATCAATTAAAAGGTAATCTGTTATTTCGCGTTGATCGACAGACTCGAGCTTATTGCAAAAACAATTTTGAGAGAAGCTCTGCCAATTAAGTGCTTGGAAGCCGTCATCCTAGCGATGTAATGCAGATCATGGTTGCATATTTTATAGATATTTGACGCGCAAATTCGTTGAAGTTCAACGCTTCACAATATCCTTCAAATCCGAGCAAGGGGCAAACAGCTATCGACATATTGTATTGGGTGTCTGTCACCGGGGCAAATTCGGAACTCTGGGATTAAGTCGGAGGTCAAACTTGATGTACAAACCCCTCAATTACCTAGTTAGTGCAATCATAATTTGTCTAATTTTGCTAGAGGCTATCAGATTTGATAAAAGAATTTGTGAAGTGTTATGCCACACATGGACACAAAGTATTAAAAGTCAATGTTAGCTTTATAATTCCTCACAACCCCCAGTTTACTGAGAAGATCAACTGGAAAGTGAGTGGTGGTTGATTTGAATAAATTTACCGGTTAGTGGTTCACATTCATCCCAAGCGTCCAGTCAGACTTTCAGTGGTCTATCATCTTGGATGATTACGCCAAAGTCGTAAGTTCCAGTTTGATCAGATCTGCCAGAAATCGATTTTAGAATGAACCTTTCCAATGCGCTTTAATAATACAGCTGGAGAAAAAAGGAACATTGTTCCTCAATTGACAATGAACATTGTTATAGAGAATTGTTTCAAACTTTCCTCTTTCCCCTTCATAACCGTATGTTAAGCCACTAATCTATTTTAGCCCTTTCAAGACTTTAATAGCATAAACACAAGTTGAGCAGTGAACAGTTATGCCTGTGAATCAATCACGGTCGACATATTATAATGAATATCGCGCTTTTGTTATACTTACAAAAGCGGCCAACGCCGTTTAATATTTCGTGTCCGAGGATCGGCCCTTACCCCTTCCCTTTGTAGTCCAAAAGCCCAGCTAATAATGTTAAACTGCTATTATCCTTAATTCTGTTTTAGTTCTGTATCTCTCCGCCTATATTTCTACCTCAATCTCTGGCTCAGAGTTACACAGCCACCCATCAGAGACGGTATGTTTCCTGCAACATTAGGCAGGGTGCAACAACCGAAGTTGTCAGGCAATCAAAAACTTCTCCAAAGAGTCGGAAAGAAGCAGAGGAAAAGCATTTTTTGGCGACAGCCTGCCACGCTAGAACATACTGTGAGCTTAAACTATACGTGAATTCAATCGAAAATGACTTTAAATGTGGCCGAATTCTATTTCTTGTTTTAGGGCGCTAGAGTCTGTAGTCCATAGATGAAGAAAGATGAGAAAATAGGTGCTTCATCTTCTCATTTTCAGATTCATTTTTGTCACTCTGGATTTTCCTCGAAATAGATATTTAGATGCTACATCGCCTTTCTAACCAAATTAAATTTAGTTTTTTCTAAGTTTAAGATTTGGGATTCCGATCATCAAAATTATATTCTTTTTTTCTATTTATAATGGTTTCTTGTCAAGTGGCAAGTTTTTTTCAAGCATTTGTCTTCCTCTCCTGGTCTCCTGCTAAAAGAAGGTGACAAAAACATATTATAATTGCCTTTCGCTCATGGGTTCGTTGAAAGCTCCAGGCTAAAATGGTGTTGATCTTTCTCAAGTCAGACAGCAATTTTTTGCTGAAAAGACTGCTATTTTAAGTCACCTATGTTGGTTTACAAAGAAGAAATATAAGAAAAAGAAGTGATAACAATTAGCACCCTGCAAACCCAGTACATTTCGTTGTTTATATTGCCCATTAAAACTTAAAATGGGTAATGCACTAACGAGAAAGCTGGCGCGAAAGGCATCCGGGGCTGCCACAAATCCGCATCAGACAAATCTCGGGAGAAATTTAATAAATGGGTCTACCACCCCCCCCCCCATTCCCCACTTCAAATGGTAGACCCCTTCAAGAACTACAGAGTTCATGGACGGTCGAAATGACATCGGTTTCTTCAGTCAGAAGAACTTAATCAGTCTGTTAATTACCACATATCTCATATCTCTGAAAACAATGAATGTCTTCGAAACCCCACCCCCTGGTTCAAGTTTGAGGATTAAATTAGGTCTCATTGCTCAGATTTCACGCAGAAAATAAGAAATTACGCATTGCTCATTGTATTGGCATCTGTTTAGAAGGGTAATATTTACAAGCGGCAGTACGGAAGGTTCAAGGTCGGGCGACTTAATGCTTGCTCTTTTTCTTGCCCTTGCCACTTTTCTTGGAGAGGTTCTTCAACCGTCGTTGATTCTGCTTGTCCTTTTTGCGTCTCTGCTTTAAAATCTGTTCGGGTTTGCGCAACTGACCGAAGGTTTTGCTACCCCTAGGTCCCTTGATTCTCTTGTTCTCTGCCAGAGTTCGCTTCTTTTCCGCGTTTTGAAGGGCTCGTTGGACTGCAAAAGGACAGACGATTATGAGCTTAATTTTTCAACAATAAGTCCGCGAGGTAGAACCATATTCTGCTCTGCGTGAAGCATAATAACCGTTCATCCTTCTCCACACGAAATGTCAACCTGCCTTGTTTACTTCGGTGCCACTCTGATTGAATGTCTTTTATTTGACCTCCTCTTTGCAGACCAGTCACAAAGAGTAATGGTTTTTAACTGCTTTGATTTTGCACGAGTTGTGAAGTTCAGGAGCATGAAATGTTGTTGCCTTCAAACACTCAGGCAGCTAAATGGCACACAAACACCACTGGTGTCGTGAAACTCAATTAGACAATTTGCTTCCTGGAGGGAAAATACCCTATAGAAATTCGGCTAAAACAAAAAACTCTCGTGAAAGACCATAGGGTTGCCCAACTTCCCAAACTTCCCACAGGCAAAAACGAAAGGCGGAAATTAACACCGAAACCCCTCAAACAACTACTTTCTATCATGAACATGGGATACTTACACCGAGACGCAGTGCCAACCACTTTGATTCCTCCTCGATTCTTCCTGAACTCTCTGTCACCACGACTATCTTCGCCCCCTTTGTCGTCGTTTTTATTGCCATTGTGGTGTCCACCTTCGTTTGATTTCGTTTTCTTCACCTTCGACCAGTGAACACCAGAGTGCCTGTTGAAGAATTTGCTTTCATCCCCATCCTCCAAGTCCATGAACTCTACAACACTACCGTAGCGTGCAGTGAAAAAACTGGTGAACTTCACCTCAGATGGGCCTAATTCGAAGGGCTTTCTGAGCGTATTTGTTGAACCTTCGCTCTTGTTTAGACCTTCAAGCGGTCCCCCTAGAGTCTCGGTATTTGATTTCGTGTTTTTTAACCAGGTTGTGTACCTATGCATAGGAAATGTTTGTTAATTTTTCAGACGAGACTAACTTGTCCGTTTTGTATGAGGCAGGAATGATGGCCCCACTTTCAGTCTTGATTTTAGCCCTGTTGGCTGTTCCCATGGCAACATCAGCATTCACATAGCGTCGTTTCTTCCGATCCCACACCCGTTGCATCTTCTTTGAACCTACAGCGCGTCTAAAAAGGTGGATAAGTAAAGTCAGTTGAGAGAAAGTAAGTAAACAAGACTCGACCAAAACCCACGCATATGAAATTCCCAGCTCATCTCCCTGAACATCAAGCCGAGCGGCTTGAGCAGAGACTGCAAAGGTGTTGACGCCACTATCCAAAGAACTTATCTGTGTGCTCAGACCTCGCTCTGTCGCTTCGTCCAGTGCTGAGGCCATCGGTACGAAGAAGGTACTTCCAAGAGCCGGCCTTATCTCCTGTGGAGGAGGATAGAAGGGGTTAAACCTGGCTAAGCGATCCCCAATGGTTTGTCTTTTCAAGAGGACTTACATCAGCATCATTCTTTCTTCGTTGTCTTTTAGCATCTTTAGCTTTAGCCAGATGCGCTTCCTCTTCTAAACGCCTTTTGGCCCTCTTGACTTTCATTTCGGCCGTAGCCTTGGCAATTAGATTATCGTGGATCAGACGTTTTTTCTGCATTGTTTGGAAGGCTTCGAAATTCGCCACTTTTCCCATCGCTTCAAATATGGTCTGAACAAATAGAGGATTCGGTTGAATACGTATGCATAAGAATTATATTGTTACTGGTCTACTAGATAAAGCAAAAGAACGTACTGGTACAGTGCGATTACGGAGTTTTTCTAATATCTCCTCCTTTTTTGAATTGATTAAGTAGAGTTGAGATGCTGAAAGAAAATACGAATTTAATAAACCGAAACGAATCCGCTGTAAAAGGAACGAGCATCGGCCGAGATTGAAAGAGACCAAGAAAGCAAGATCCTCCGAAAAGCTAATAGAAATATGTAACTATTCTCTCGCTCTCAGATACCCTTAGAATCAATTTTATTTTTCGGTCTCTAAACAACAATTTACTGTTTGGGAATCCCCAAACAACTCATGCTCTCTCAAAACATCCCAGAGCAAAATAATCAGTAAAGCTTTGAAAACTCCCTCGACTGCTATTTACTTTCACCTTAAATATTGAACACGGCAAATTCAAGACCACCATACTTTTTTTTAGTGATAAGAATGAAGATTGATTATCAGGATCCAATTTCCGCTGCTTAAAATCCCTTGATGGGTCACGATACTTATCCACCTAATAGTTTGAGTATGCACTTTTTTCACGAAAAGCGGAGACGAAGGGAAAACGGTTAAATGCTTACCGGAAACAAGATTCAGGGCAATGGATTCCTTCACACAACAAATGGAAGGTTGCTAAAAGTGCTCACAAAAAACCCTAAGTGGTCATTTCAGTAGGAAGACTGTAATCATATTCCAATCGAAAATCGAAAGGGAACGGAGGCAAAGATCTACTTTTACAGAGAACTACTGGAACACACCACCTCAAAAAGGTTAGTCAATTTTGAACCACAAGTTTTTCATACCTCGCTATACAAGCAAATGAGGGATGAAAGGTCTTACAAGAGGTCATTCAGCCAGGGAGGGACCTAGAGCTCACCTTAAACATAGAAACAATGCGAATACTTACCGAAGATAGGGTGTGGAGCAAGAGTGGACATGTCCATTCGTAACTCCTTCGCGCGGCGAACAGATTCTGCGCTTGCCCTTGGTCGAGTGGATCCATACTTCTTTAAAGCTCGTTTGCAAACTGCTGAAGAAGAGGCCTGGATAGCGAGAAAGGTTATGCACTCCTTTTACTGGACGCTATCAAACTAAAAACAATAGTGTCAACTAACCAGAACACTATTTTCAGTCTCCTTCTTAGAGACAGCTTCCACGTCAACAGCTATGAGGTCACGTGGACATGACCCGAGTAGCTCATTTGGCCAGTCGACGACATCAGACTGCTCTTTGGCTCCAGCGTCAGACCCAACCGTGTGAGAGGTAATGACCTGACGACCCAGAAAGACGAACAGATCTAATAGGTAGGGCAACTCCTCTGAATCTACCAGGGAAATGGCCATACCCCTACGACCGGCACGTGCAACACGACCTGGCATACGAAGCAGAACGAAATCGTCACTTGGATCAGAAGTCACCACATTTAGAGCCTACGACTTACCAACTCGGTGGACAAAGAGTTTAGGCTGGGCTGGGAAGTGAAAGTTGATGACATTATCCAGAATAGGGATGTCAATGCCGCGAGCGGCGAGATCCGTTACGAGCATGCATCGAACTTTGCCGCAGCGAAAGTTCCGGACTGCTGTATTGCGAGCCACTGGATCAAGACCGGAATGCACCACTGTACAGTCGATACCGAAATCCTTGAACAACTAGAGATTAGAGTAAGATATGAATCAACTAATGTTTAAGATCGTAAGCCACTGAAGGGTAGGTAATTTGTGGTTAAATATTTATTTCCAACTCAGATTTTTGACATAAAATGGTCTGACCATAGACAACAGGGTTATCATTTAGCAAAAAGGTGTTTGATGAGGGGCACTATTAGCATCTCGGACTCAGAATTCCTGAACCGCTACCATTAAAACGAATTAATGTACTTTGAGCATAAGTAAGCCCTCCTAAATAAAAGGGCAAAATACAGACGTGTTTGCGGATTCTACTCTCAGTAACCGACACAAATGACCAAAGCCGGAAGTGATTACATTGTCACTCCGATTGAACACTTTGCACAAACGCGTATAGTCAAATATTGCTCAAAAGCTTCTGTGTTGTCTCTCTTTGTCTTCCAGGATCTGGTTCATTTGCGTCAAGTGTTAATCTTAAATTAAAACTTTTGTCAGACCAAATTCAACTAAACCAACTACGGTTATAAATGAAAGTTATTTGGCTCGAAAACAGACTCAACAAATGAGATGGGTGTTGAACAGAGCCCATCAAAGCTCTCCATAAAGCGGGAGCAGTAACTTACTAATTCCACATAGTCCACATGGTGTTTCGTAGCAAAAAATATGGCAACTTTTTCACACTCTGGAATGACAGTTTTGAGGAGATGAATTAAAAGGGCATCCTTCTCGAAAGGCAAACAAGTAACGAAAACCATTTTCAAATTTTCACTCAATTTAGTATCCAAATCTAGGCGAATGAGAGCTGGCTCGGTTAGACCCGCCTGAGCAAACTCAAGCAGGGCTCCTGGTAAAGTAGCTGAAATGATGAGTGTCTGACGCTTAGAGGGAACACGATGCAAGGTCTCCCTTAACTGGTCCGCAAAACCAAGTTCGAACAACCTAAGGATGAAGAGAACATCAATGAAAAAATGTAACTAACCTATCCCCTTCGTCAAATACGACACATTCCACTGATCGAAGAGAAAGGTTCATTTCCATGATGACATGAAGAAGACGACCCGGAGTAGCAATTATACTGGAACATGATGATAGGGCTTACTAAGTGAGCTTACATATCAGGGTTCTGATGAATAGCCATAAACTGGTCTTCCATTCTACAAGGGGTTCCGTAGATACGAGGTTAAAAATAGACATACTTATCACCACCAACGACAGCCGCTACTACAAGATTCATGTATCGACCGATCTAAAGCTGGCACATTATGGAACAAAAATTACATCTTTGGTGAAAGCAAGAGTTTGCATGGCCAGTTCGCGTGTGGGGCTGAGAATAAGAGCACGAACACCGGTATCCAAGTGACACCTCAGTCGTTCCAGGAGAGGAATTAAAAAAGCTGCTGTTTTTCCGCTGCCGGTGCGTGCCATGGCAACTACGTCGCGGCCAGACATTATGACGGGAATCGCTTTGCGTTGAATGGGTGTTGGAGCTAAATATCCCTTCCGCATTACACCATTAAAGATTTGCTGACTTAAACCCATCGCTTGAAATCCACCAGCGCGTTTCTTATTCTTGCGGTTGGCTTTTTGGACGAGTCGACGCATTTCATCAACTCCCATACTGGACTCATCAGAAGATTCGACTAATGGCATTTTGAATCCAGTAACGATAAACCGCTAGTAGGTAGGTAAATGAATGTTATCCCAAATGAGCTTTAGATTATACAACAACAGCACGCGCGTCAACACGAGATGTCAGGGAAAATGCAAGCTGTATGATCCGCACTGCGACAGACGCATTAAAATGAAATAGCATAAATTACTTTCTAAAGTCACAGTAGCTGTGTATGTGTCTGTATTAAAGAATTGGAAAAAAATGAATTACAAAGCTTGATTTCCTACCAATTTTTTTCCTCTAATTGTTTTAA
The DNA here is from genome assembly GCA_019097775.1 of Moniezia expansa. Taxonomy (NCBI): domain Eukaryota; kingdom Metazoa; phylum Platyhelminthes; class Cestoda; order Cyclophyllidea; family Anoplocephalidae; genus Moniezia; species Moniezia expansa. Next base: position 3,492,687 of record JADFDV010000052.1, read on the forward strand.
TTGGTTAAAAAGAGAAGTTGGCCCTGATATTTTTGCTTACTGCCCAACCATTAGAGTGAATCCCAAGGATTCATAGGGGGTACCACAGAAGTACAAATAGCTTTTACAACAAGAAACGCACAACAGTTACCACACAAAACAGTAAAAGCGTTTATCGACGTCTTCGGTCCTCTGGCCACTTTTCTAGCATGGTTTCATCGTACAGGTAGCATTTCAACCTCTTTAGTAGCACTTCGTCCGTCCTCAACGTTTTTTAAGTCAGAAAGTCCTCATGCCTCTTCCGGAATTCTTTTCAACCTTCTGGCGAAGATTCCATTCAGCGCAACATGCACGCGCTTTCCACAGCCCAGTATTAGACCACGAGTCCTGGTATTTACGTCGTGCTTCGTGATGGCACTATTCAATTTTTGTGCGTCTGGTAGGTGATTAGTACTATCCGACCGCCCCTCTCATTAGCCCCGAGAGTTGCCCTGGGGTTACTGGTGGTCACCACGAAGAGGTTGAGAGCAGGCGTAACCACCTTTGGCCTGGATGTCTTTCCTTTTAGCTATATCCATTTTTAACATTGCGGTGCTTTTTGGCGAATCCTCTAAAAATCGTATGGGATAATTTGAGCAAACAGGCTGAGAATAATACATCAAGTGAGCTTGGCTAATGTTGCATTGTTTTCTCACACGAAAGCAAAGATAAATTTTCTCACTATTTCACTGTCTGATTGGGAAGAAAGTGGTAGAGAACTGAAGACCTTTAGAAAATAAGCGTGGCTGTATTCAAACTGTTTGTTCTTACTTGTTCCATTCCTCTTGAACTGGATACGGTTTAAACAGTAGAATGGTTTCAAGAAAAGCCACATCGTGACCTCAAGGAGATTATCATCTCAACTATAGTGCAGGAAAGGATTTTCAGTTAGCAACATCTTAAAATTCTTGTAATTTTTGGATTTTCAAGCCGTAATTACACAAATGTAGATAACTGCGCTCCGTCGGTTCCCTTCAGAATATCAGTCTATTCCTTGATATTGGATTAATACGTTTTCTTGCGATTAGTTGCTATTCAGAAATTCAGAGGCACTGGTAATTGTAACGAAAAAGGCTGTGATCAATATGGTTTTGAAAAACATTCGAAATAAACATTATACATCCTGTGGTTAGAATCGATTCGATAGAGATGCATTTCTTCCAACATGTTGAATTAATAAGTGATAGCTGACTTATCTTAATATTTCAATTAGTACCTTGGAGCGTTACCTCTTGCTTGAATAACAATGGCAAAATTTTTCCAGCCCCAAGGGATTGGTTTACACTGCACACTTCATTTATCAAGAATCTGCTGCCGGATACTTGTTATTGATTGATTAAAGGAATTCTATGTGAGTCCAATCCATAGTTTCCTAAAGGAATCAAGAAACACCTTCAAATCAAATACGTAAAGATGTAGCAACAGTATACTGAGGATGATCTCAATCCTAGACAAATACTTTATAGAGTGAAATTGAGCAAGAAGTAGAAGGCCATTCAACAGGCGATAGTAGAAATAGTTAATCGATAAAACATGGTGTGCGTAATTATTAGTTTCCGTAAATATTTTCTTTAATAGGGCCCCAAGGTTTGTAAGATCCCGGTAGCACAATCCACCAATAAAATTACAGTGCGTGGAACAAACTGTGGGATCCGCCTCACAGCTCTCCTTTCGATTTCCCTTCCAGCATAAGGTCTACGCAAAGCATAAATGGCTTCCTCAATGCCTATAAAGTTTCAAGAGCATTTGCAGGTGTGGTTTCCTTAGTCAACATAAAAGTTTTTTACATTTAACCGAGTCTAACCATTTATTATTAATATGTTAGCTCGTAAATATTGGCATTCAACCCTCCAGTATTGGCTTTAATTCGCTAACTATGGAATCGGATAAGTTCATCTGTGTCCGAGAGAAAACTGGCGATAACCAGTATGCTGTTGTCATTGATATGAATGATCCTAATAACCCGACGAAGCGGCCTATCACGGCTGACTCCATCATCATGAACCCCGTGAGCAAAGTGATGGCTCTCAAATCGGAAGGTGTATTGCAAATTTTCAACATCGAACTCAGGACTAAGATGAATATGTACAAAATGACAGAGCCCGTCATTTTTTGGAAGTGGATTAGTCCAAACACGATCGCTTTGGTGACAGCTGGATCCGTCTTCCATTGGTCAATTGAGGGTATGCATTAACTTTCGCTAATCCAAATGTTATAGAAAATTCAACACCCGTCAAAATGTTCGACCGCCATAGCTCTTTGGCCAATGTGCAAATTATCAACTACCGAACTGATGAGAGTTGCAAATGGCTGCTCTTGATCGGTATTTCTGTTAGCGAAAATAGAGTCATCGGCTCAATGCAGCTGTACAGTGTCGATCGTAAAGTTAGCCAACCTATTGAAGGCCATGCAGCAGCTTTTGTACAATACAAAGGCGAAGGTCAGCCAAACTTCACAACCCTGTTCTGTTTCGCCGTCAGATCGGCTCAGTCTTGCAATCTCCACATCATTGAAGTCGGTCAACCTCCAGAAGGAAATCAGCCTTTTTCAAAGAAGAATTTGGATGTTTATTTCCCCCCTGAAGCTGTTAATGATTTCCCTGTCGCCATGCAGGCGTCTCAGAAATATGCAGTTGTGTTCTTAATCACAAAGAACGGTTATCTGCACATTTACGACATTGAATCTGGAACGTGTATCTATATGAATCGGGTGAGCAACGAAACAATTTTTGTGACGGTACCCTATGAAGCTACCTCTGGCATCATGGGTGTCAATCGGAAGGGTCAAGTCCTCTCTGTCAGTATTGACGAGGATAACGTGATTAACTACATCAAAGGCACCCTTAATAATCCCTCCCTGGCCTTCCGCTTCGCTGCAAGATGTGGATTACCCGGTGCAGATGACCTTTTCATTAAGAAGTTTGAATCACTCTTTGCCGCTGGTCAGTATAGCGAGGCTGCAAAAGTGGCTGCCAGTGCTCCGAACGGAATCCTTCGAACACCCAAAACAATCCAGAAGTTCCATCAGGTCGGACGCCCCTCACCCCCTTCTCTTGAAGTTTTTTGCCATGCATTTTTAATTGCCTTTTCCTCCCCCTTCCTATTTAGATTCCAAACCAGGCTGGCCAAACATCCCCACTATTTCTCTACTTCGGCATTCTGATCGATCAAGGTCAGTTAAACAAGTATGAGAGTTTGGAGCTTTGCCGACCAGTTCTACAACAAGCGCGGAAGCATCTCATTGAAAAGTGGCTCAAAGAAGACAAGCTTGAGTGTTCCGAGGAACTGGGTGATCTCGTTAAACAGGTATGTACTCGAATCTACTATTTCTAAACCTTTTAGGCCGATCCTACTCTCGCCCTCTCTGTTTATCTTCGCGCAAATGTACCACCGAAAGTTGTCCAATGCTTCGCTGAGACAGGCCAATTCCAAAAAATCATTCTGTATTCCAAAAAGGTCAACTACTCACCAGAATATATTTCCCTTCTTCGCAATTTGACTCGAATCAATCCTGATCAGGCCCTGCAGTTTGCTCAGATGCTCGTACAAGACCAAGAACCACTAGTTGATCTAGAACAAGTCGTCGACGTTTTCACGGAACAGGGTCTAGTTCAGCAGTGCACTTCATTCCTTCTTGATGCCCTTAAACACAATCGCCCTTCGGAAGGTCATCTCCAGACCCGTCTCCTTGAGATGAACCTGATGTCAGCTCCCCAAGTTGCTGATGCTATTCTCGGTAATCAGACGTTCACTCATTACGACCGAGCTGCAATTGCACAGCTCTGTGAAAAAGCCGGTCTTCTACAACGTGCTCTCGAACATTACACCGATCTCTATGACATCAAACGCGCTGTCGTCAATACCCACCTTCTCACCAGAGAATGGCTTGTGAAGTACTTCGGGTCTCTTTCCGTTGAGGATTCTCTTGAGTGTCTCAAGGCAATGTTACAAGCGAATATCCGTCAAAATCTCCAAATTTGCGTTCAGATTGCCACTCAATATCACGAGCAATTAGGGACCAATGCTCTGATTGAAATTTTTGAGTCTTTTAAGTCTTTTGAGGGTCTTTTCTACCTCCTTGGCTTTATCGTCAACTCCTCCCAGGATCCCGAGGTCCATTTCAAGTATATCCAAGCCGCTTGCAAGACTGGCCAAGTCAATGAGGTGGAGAGAATCTGTCGGGAAAGCAACTGCTACGATCCAGAGCGTGTGAAAAACTTTCTCAAAGAAGCTAAACTCACCGATCAACTGCCTCTCATTATTGTGTGCGACCGTTTCGACTTTGTCCACGACCTCGTTCTATACCTCTATCGCAACAATCTTCAAAAGTACATCGAAATCTACGTGCAAAAGGTCAATCCAGCTCGCTTGCCAGCAGTTATTGGCGGTCTGTTGGATGTGGACTGCGCCGACGACTTGATCAAACAGCTCATTGCTGCCGTTCGAGGTTCGTTCTTCCGTTAGAATAGTTTTTTGGTAACTTACCTTGTAATTGGTGACTCATTCTTTAATTTTAGGTCAGTTCAGCACGGATGAACTGGTAGCAGAAGTGGAAAAACGCAATCGTCTCAAGCTTCTCTTGCCCTGGTTGGAGTTACGCATTCACGAAGGCTCGGTTGAACCAGCCACGCACAACGCCATAGCCAAAATCTACATTGATGCTAATAATAATCCCGAGCGTTTTTTGCGAGAAAATCAGTATTATGATAGCTATGTTGTGGGGAAGTATTGCGAAAAACGCGACCCCAGTTTGGCTTGTGTGGCTTATGATCGTGGTCAGTGTGATAAAGAGCTTATCGCCGTATGCAATGAGAACTCGCTTTTCAAGACTGAGGCTCGTTATCTAGTACGCAGAAAAGATCCTGAGTTATGGGCGGAATGTTTGAGCGAAACTAACGCCTTCCGACGCCAATTGATTGATCAGGTAGTGCAGACCGCTCTTTCGGAGACTCAAGACCCTGCCGAAATCTCCGTAGCTGTGAGAGCTTTCATGGCTGCAGATATGCCCAACGAATTGATTGAATTGTTGGAGAAAATCGTATTGGATAATTCTGCATTTTCGGATCTCAGGAATCTTCAAAACCTTCTGATTTTCACGGCAATTAAAGCCGATCCCAGTCGAGTAATGGAGTATATTTCGAAGTTGGATAACTATGACGCTCCTGATGTGGCTAATATTGCCATCACCCATGGTCTCTACGAGGAAGCCTTCGTCATTTTCAAGAAGTTTGAAGTTAATAATCTTGCCATGAAGGTGCTGATTGACAACATAAAAAATCTTGATCGGGCGTATGAATACGCGGAGAGGTGTAACGACCCGATCGTATGGAGTTTATTAGCAAAGGCTCAGTTAGATGAGGGATTCATCAAAGAAGCCATCGACTCCTACATTAAAGCCGGTGACCCTGCCAACTACGATGAAGTTATTAGAGCCGCTTCAGCTACCAATAACTACGAGGATCTCGTTCGTTATCTCCAAATGGCGCGTAAAAAGGCTCGAGAAACTGCAATTGATTCAGAATTGGCTTTTGCTTTTGCCAAAACAGGACGTCTTTCTGATCTTGAAGAGTTCATTGCTGGCTCGAATCACGCCAACATCACTGCAGTAAGCTTCTGTGAATATTTTTCTTTCGTAAAAGTAATCGAATTAGATCATTAGATACTCACCTTTAATGCTGCCGCTATTTGTCGTCCCAGGTAGCAGACAGATGCTTCGAGGCGCATATATACGAGCCAGCAAAGTTGCTCTATAATAACGTGAGCAATTATTCTCGTCTGGCAATCACCCTGGTTCACCTTGGTGAATACCAGGGGGCTGTTGAGGCCGCTCGCAAGGCCAATTCTACTCGCACATGGAAGGAGGTGTGTTTCGCCTGTGTCGATCACTGCGAATTCCGGTTGGCCCAAATTTGTGGCCTAAACATTGTTGTCCACGCGGACGAACTGGAAGAACTCATCAAGTACTATCAACAGCGTGGACACTTCCAACAACTCATCACTCTCCTTGAAGCCGCTCTTGGGCTTGAAAGAGCTCACATGGGTATGTTCACTGAGTTGGCGATCCTCTACTCCAAGTTCAAGCAAGAGAAACTGAGAGAACACTTGGAACTATTCTGGTCAAGGGTTAATATTCCTAAAGTGAGTAGGATTGTCTTCCCTTTTGCAAAGAATGTCCGTAAGATAGTGCTTAACGCCTGTTCAACCTTGTAGGTGTTGAGAGCAGCAGAGCAAGCCCATCTTTGGCCAGAGTTGGTGTTCCTTTATGATCGTTATGAGGAGTATGATAACGCGGTTCAAACTATGATAGCCCATCCTACGGAAGCGTGGCGCGAGAACCATTTTAAAGATATGATTACCAAGGTGGCTAATTTGGAACTCTACTACAAGTCCATTCAGTTCTACCTTACTTACAAGCCCCTCCTACTCAACGATCTTCTCACTGTTCTGATTCCACGACTGGATCATACTCGTACCGTCGCCTTCTTCTCAAATGCCGGTCACATCGCCTTCGTCAAACCCTACCTTTGTGTTGTGCAGCAGAGTGGAGTTAATAATAAAGCCGTCAACGAGGCCCTTAACGCTCTCCTCATTGAGGAGGAAGACTATCAAGTCGGTTATTTAAACTTGACACCTGATCATTCATTGAGAGCTCTTTTGACTACCTAGTCATTTTTAATTTCAGGCCTTGCGGCAGTCAGTTGAGGCCCACTCTAACTTCGACAATATAGCTCTAGCTCAGGCATTAGAGAAGCACGAACTGACCGAGTTTCGGCGACTTTCGGCTCTCCTCTACAAAGGTAACAATCGATGGGTGCAGAGTATTGAGCTTTGCAAGCGGGATAAGCTCTATAGGGTTAGTTGAAATTTTGGATTTTTCCAAATCCCTTTTTCCAAAATCGTGTTTTCATGACTCTTATGTACCTTTGCTTGTAGGATGCCATGCAATATGCGGCGGATTCACGCGATCCCGAGACGGCGGAAGACCTACTGCGTTGGTTCCTCTCTGAGAATTTGCCCGATTGTTTTGCGGCTTGTCTCTACCAGTGCTATGATCTTCTCCGACCTGATGTTGTTCTTGAGTTAGCTTGGCGTAACGGGCTCATTGATATGGCTATGCCCTTCCTCATTCAAACCATGCGCGAACTCACTACCAAGGTAATTAATATCCTATTTTAAATCAGACTAGAGTCTGAGAGAAGAAGTGAATCGGGTCATTTGTTTGGTGAAATGGATCTTGCTCTCTCCCCCTGAATTTATTACCGAAGCCTTGAAGGACTTTGGAGAACTAAATTTTACTGAACTTGGCTGAAACTTTTGCGTGGTTTGTGATCCTATTGCCGATAATCTGGCACTTATCATTAATATTTTACCTCTCTAAGAATTACTCATCCTGGACCGGTCAGCAAAATTAATTATCCCCCCATGGCTGAATTTAACTTCGCTTTTCCCGGCTCCAACCGGGCGTTTGTCATTAACCTAGTACTAAGAACTCTATTTGAGTCGATTCTCGATACTCTTAGTTCGCTAATACTGTGCTACTTTTAAAAGATATGTTGTGGCCTGAATTACTAGCAGAAAGACGAATGAGATTTAGTCATGCACTTGTATTAAATGTTTTCCTACTGCACGAACACGGAATACACAATTGGAATGATTCCACATTTTATATTATTAGATTGCCCTTTTGTTTCGTAGTGTTTGGCGTAAAAGTATGCGTATCAGTTGGTAAATTCACAGAAGGTTAATTGCATAATGCGCGAGCGATGGGAATATAAGCATAAATAAATACACATCCTTGCAGCATGTTTCGGTAGATCCAAATCACTTCCTACATAATATGGGTTCGGTCGACCCCTAAAGCTCTCCCTAGTGCCTTTACACGCACTTTTAATTGGGACTTTTTAAGTCTTGCACTTAAGGGCCGATTCAAATCTGGAGTTCTTTGCAATCTATTTTGAGAAATCAGTCTGATCTAAAAGGATTGTAAATAATTCTAAGAAAAATCGACTTTCGACTTTGCGTACATTATTTTTACTGTTCAGATTGTTGTTTATGGCGGTCTACTTCTCTGATTTCCATCTCCTTGATAGAAGGCGGTCTAGAGGAGTCGAGTATTAAAGATGAAGCTGTAATTTTATCTCAGAACCTGCGTTTTGGTGATGTAGCAATAGAGGATGCGTTTGAATCGTCAAATAATCCGGATTCGAAGCCCATCGGCCCACACCCGCTGCACTGGTTAAGTATCGCTCTACAATTGGATAACTAAATGTGTTTTTCATTGTACCGTCCCTTTTCTCATGATAGAAGTTTTGCGATACCTTCCTTCAATGTAAGCTTGGGTTTACGACTATTTTATTTTAACGCAAACAGTTTATCTGAACGTAAAATGTAATCATGCGTGTCGTTCATTCGGCTAATGCAAGGTGGATCCCTAACAACACTATTCGCTGTTTCATGTCCCTGTCATATTGATCGATCCATGCAGAGCATTCCGTATTGTCCTCCCACACTTTGTTGCTGTAGGCATTTTTTATTTCTCAAAGTTGCTTCTCACCGAGGTCTAACAGTGTGTGTCATTTGCGCACAATGCGACATTGTGATGACAACGTTTGGCATGGTGTCGCACTTTTGCGTTCGCGCGTTGTGCTTGAAATCCACCGAGTGCCAATCCTAATCTCATTTTCAGCTAATCGCACAACTTTTTAGATCGATCACTTGGAGAAGTCGGAGCGAACCCGCACTGAGGAGGAGGAGAAAAAGGAGCAAGCAGTTAATCCCCTCGTACTCCGTAAGTTTCCTCATAATAGAGGCGTTTATTGCTTGTCTGTCCAGCTTTCAGCTTGCTGGACGATAGCAATGGTGGGCGGTTGTACGCTCGCGCGTGCGCTCTCTCGCACTTTAAATCGATAGGATGCGCTTGTGTGATGGTGATGCACGAGGTCTAAGGCAGTTAACGCGCTCTCGATTGTTTGGCCCGGCTTGGCCTGCGGAGTGGTTCTTTTCTCAAGATTCTGCCTTCACATCGCCTGCCGATTTTTTCTGTTAAACAAGAATATTGGTCATGCTTTTGTTTAACATTGCTTTCCACCTTCTTTCAAAGGAGGATGAAATAGTGAATGCCTGTGGGTCATGCTCATTGATCACTATTTGGCCGTAGCTACTGTTTTTAAACTTGGTTATTGTTACTCAAACTGTTAAAATTAGACAAGAGTAATTTCGGTTTATAAAACTTTCAAACAAATTGACTTTCTGCATCGTACGGTGTGCAAAATACGCCTATCATTAGGCTTCTGCTAGCACTTTTGCTACTGAACTAGAGTGGCTTTGCTCTTGAGGTTGGCCTATGTAATCATTCATAGAAACACTGGTCCCACTCAAAAACACCGATGCCTATGGTTCCTTATTCCGCTTTTTTGGGGTCCACATGTACTTAAGGCTAAAAATTGTAAACAAAGCTTGCTGTCTCTTCTCATTCTTCATGAGGAAGCATTTCAATAGCTGCCCTTAGGCCTCAAACTAGCTGGAGCGCAGACAAGGTTACTGCGTAGGGCCATTCCGATTTGTGAAATTCTATTCAGAGGGTGAACTGCAGTAATCAGATGCACCTACGTTGTCTTCAATGCATTTATAGTAGTCACCCTGATGAACGGGTGACCAAATGAACATGTAGATGGTTACCGGTCCACACACTTATGTGAATGCGAGTCACCATTTTTGCGTGCATGTATGATCGACTTTTAAGCCACCTGTTAACTGACCCACAGCGTCGCCAACACCTATCGGGAATCCATTTCTCGCCTTGCTATCCGTCCGTAAGTATCCTGACTACAAGTTGGTTTAGCATTGTAGTTTTGGCGCTTTCTGTTAGCCCATTGCTTGCTGCCCTCGTTAAGCTGTTGTGCTTTGTTGCAGACTCGGACGGTCCGCTGATGTTGACAAGTGGAATGCTGGGAGCCCAGCCTGGTGCATACGGAGGAGGCATGATGCACGCCGGTGTTGCAGCAGGCGCCTTGTATCCTACCAATGGGCCCTCCTACTAATCCGCCTTTCACTCCACTCACTCTCCCATGTGTCTGCACATAATACGATCGTCGCATAATTTGTCCCCGTTATCGATCCCTTCACTCATTACTACGTCATTCCGTTTGTCTTTGCGCGTGCAAGAAAACCTGTTGCTATTACACAATCCCCCACTTACCTATTTGCCTTTTATACCCCTTTCCTCTTTTTTTCCGTCTCCCCACCATCTCCGATTGCGTACACAACACAATACTTATACATATAACCATTCATAGACAGCATTGGGATGTGAAATCTGTTCTAGACCAGTGATAGAGCGTTGGTAGTCGCGCGACCTCTCAGTATGTGTTGTCACTTTTTCTCCCGATATCTGTGGGCCCCGATCAATCCTGGATACTTACTAATTTGCTGTTTTCTGTTTCGAAATCTCTGAATTTTCTCCGCTTCCTTCTCCCTCCCACTGACTTTCGCTCTGGTCTGATTCGAGTAAGCCCTCTGTCTCCATCGATACTCTTCTCTATGTGGTGCAGGTTTTTTTGCGTTTGCCATTGGGGTTAAATAAAATAGCTGCTGAAAAAGGGAGGTTTTTAATGCAATAGAATGTGCCGAATCACGCTGTTGCATGGGCTTCGCCTTCATCATTTAGCCTTAGCTTTCACGAAAGCAGGTTCCTAGCCATTGAGATGGTTCTGTTAGCGTGACTGAACTGGTGTAAATCAATTGAAAGTAAGTGTAGTTGCTTAAGCGTGGCCACGAACTTCGGCCATGTTGACCTATGTTGCATTACGAACTAGATTGGCACTTTCAGTCATTTTAGCTTGGTTTAACCAGGTTCGGCCTTGGTAAGTTTTCCCAGCTATAGCTGGGTTTATGCACCAAGTTAACGGAGGAATAGAAGCCGCTCGCAAAAACGATACAACTAGCGTTTGCGCATCGGTGCAAGCAGTTCACGTAACCAGCCACCGTACATAGAAGGAAAGTGACGGCGCTGATTTTCTTCATCGCAACATGATTGTCATTGGCTCGAGCGTCATAGCTAAATGAATCCTTGAACCAAAAATTAGTTAAATTCAGCTCGACAAACAATATGATCAGCGGTGGTTTTAAACGGTCAGAATGCCAGGGTATAGCCCAATAGTTTGTAATAGTTTGTGCTTAAAGGCTTTGGAGTACGTTGGCAAAGGTGTCCACTTGGGGCTGGGAATGCATGTAGCCAATAGAATTACTAAATATTCGTCTCAATCAATTTGTGATCATTGGCAAATTGGAATAGAACCAAGACTGGAGTGGAGTAAATACTCTTATTCGATTTGTATTCGATGCTTCCATCTAAATTAAGTTACAGGATCTGACAGGTACAACTTTCGATTAACTACACACACGCGAAAACTACCACACGCCCTGAACTTGTATGTGGCAACATTTAAAGCGGCATTTCTGTTAGTTAGAACGTCCTTATCTAGGCGATTCTGATATCACTGTTAGCGGCACATTTCTATCACTTCATAAAAAAAAGGTGCGCACCTTAGCACAGAGGCAGGCCAAATTTCATGAACGGCTTAACTTGTTCATATAATTTCTAATTTAAATAGGGAACATATCAGCCCAAGAGGAGAAAGTAAGTGAATAAACAAACGATCGGTTCTTGTGGTTAGTTTCTTTCATTTTCTTTCAACAGACAAAAGGCAAGTAATTTGTTAGTACTGTTAATTATTATTATTTGCCAAAATCAAAACCCCCAAATTCACCAGACTTAAATCATGTGCATTTTGAATACCAAAGAGCTTGATCAATTTAACTGCGACCTTCTTGTTAAGATACGTGAAATCGAGTGCTGGTGCAAATAACCACCCTTTCAATAACGAATAAGACCCACACCGAAATGTGATGCCGCACATCTAAAGAAGAAGGGACTAAAAGCAAACTATGTATTCGCTGACCACATTCTGAAATATTTTAGATGGGAAACAGGGAAATTATCAGTATACGTTTGTAAAAGAACAATGACAATTCTAAAAAATGAATCAATTAAAGTCAGGAGCATTTACACCGATGTTTCCCTGTTTTTTTTTTAATTTTTAATAATAGTGATACACACGCCAATATCAAATGAAAGCATCTTCCGAACCTTACCTTGACAAGAAGGGAGATGGCTTGGTGGGTTTCTGGTTGAGAACCTTACAGCTGTCCAGCTACTTGTAAACCAATGTAATGTGGATAATAACTAAAATCGCTGTATGTATCCGGACGGTTTACTCGCCGAATCAAAAGCCGCGCCACTTGCGAAATTTAGCCTCCTGTTTAAATTAGCGTGAAACTTGTTCTTGCCTGGTCATATTTAGAACACGACGAAAACCTCATGAGCATCTGGCACGTCCAGACATTCTTCTGTATTGCCACATAGTGCACAATCCGGGCTAAACAGATAAACAGATACAACATGTTTACTAAAATGAGGTGTCATTGATTTAACGAATTGATGACAACTTTGGCGGACTTTGCTATCGGCAATAGACTGATTCACACGTTGAAACAAAGCTTAACAGAACTCAGTTCGATATCGGAACTAATGTAACTTGTATATAAGATCCTAAGGTTCAAAGATGAGTTAAGCACGTCAAACAATGGTTTCGAAGCCGCTGTGCAAATCAAGACTAGTGAAAGTTCTTACTGTGATTTCGCGACAAATATTTAATCTGGCAGACGGCAAACACGTAAGCAGAGAGAAAAGCGGAAGGGAGCTTTTGGGTTTACAATGACACCTCATGGACGCTCATCCATTTCTTAGGGCAGAGGAATGAAGTTAATGCCTTATCAAGTGAGTTAAGTGGAGGAAAAAAGATGTAAAAGTCATTTAAATATTAGTTTTGGGCCTTATGTGCTTCTTCCCGACTTGCCATTCAGTGGGATTTAGTAATTGTAAACCTTTCTTAAAAAGGTCGGCTTGAATGGGTGAAAACATATGAAGAATCACATTTCAAAATAAGCTCAGAGCAGCCTAAACTCCAGCAAGTAAGTTAGTCAGCGCCTTTAGTGTGGAGATACTCTCTAGTCTGATTATTAGTCCCTAGGCTTTTGTATTTTCATTGGAAGACAGAAGCTCATAGCCCCTGAGAGGCGCCCTTACATCATTCTTGTACAATGATTAGAAGATATCTATTAGCTGTTCGATGTCAATATGTGACCGTTTTGGTAACAGAGTTTTCTCTTTTTGATTTCAGTAAGTTCTACAATATCGTCTCTTTACCAATTAATCCCTGAATAGATGATGATGAGGATGATAAATAATTTCAGTCTGGACTGGATTCTAATGAATTGTGTGTTGAATGGATCCGTGGTAGAAAGGCTATTTCAGCAATTTCAGCTATTTCAAGTGAATGACTGGAATATTTGATCATGTCAGGTATTGGACATTCCTGCTTTGATGAGTAAGAATCATATAACTTTGAAGAAAAAGTAACAAAGTCCTCACTGACCCTCTCAAGATGTGTTTTAGTGTAGATTTATTTCACAAATCGTCTATGCTGCTTTCCTCGAGCTATTTAGAGTCCTCTGATAGACCATCGAGGATTTAACAGCTATTGCTTTATATGTGAATATATTTTTCTTATAATGACCAAAGAATGAAGAACAAAGGTTTCTGAAGCATCTCTAAGTTGTTAATAAAGATTTTCAAACAACGCTCTCATCCTCATATGCAGATATCATTCGTTCATCTGTGAATCGCCAACTTTATTCCCATGGAAAATTACAAGAAAAATGGTTGAACAACACTTCCTTGCAATTACTAACTTGAAGACGATATAGAGACATTGATCTATTAACTTAATGGATTATTGAACCTCCAAGCGAGATATCAAATGACATCTAATTAATTTCGCCGCCTGAAATGTTGTCACCTTTTAAGTGCGATCAAGAAAAATTTTTCAAATGTAGCATTGCAGCTGACTTAAAATGCCCGTCTTTGTCTATTAGCCATTCACTTTAATATGGCACACTGATTACAATTGTTATGATACATGGTTATAGGAGTTACAGAAAACTTGAGGGCAGTCGAATAAGCCTAGCGGTTATTCATTTTCTTAAATTAAACATGGATTGATCAGTCGTTTTGGTGTTTTCAAAATGGAAATTTTTTTTTGAATCCACCACTTAATATATCTTCCAACCTGCCAGGACGTTACAGAAGATTTTTTGAAGGAATAAATTTGTTGCCATATTTTGAGGTGTTACTTCATTAATAATACCAACAAGAATAAACTGCTCCAAACAAGCATTCATACTGAAGCGCAAACTCAGTGCATATTCTGCTAAGTGGAAAAGTCAAAGCAATTCTCATAAAACCAGGTGAAAAAGTGCCGTGACAATAGGGTGATGTCCATTTTGTCAGGCTAACCCTCAATGAGCAAAATCAAAGAGGATAATGATTGCCCAGAAGGCATGTTCTTTGGCGAAGGCGTATGGAAGCACATACTTTGGGTAAAAGACTGAAGGGCTGAACGCACGAGATGGGTATTCGTAACATTGAACTGTCAAATTGAGACCGCATATTTAGCTACGCATGAGTGTCGAGCAGGCAGACAGGCGTAAAGTTCTCAGTTAAGTAGATGACAGGGTTCTATGAACTGAATCAGGAGTAAGGACTGTCGAGGCAGACCTTTTCGCTATCTTTTCCGACAAGAAGAGAGGGTTTGCTATCTTAAATGAGAACCGTTGTCAATCTAATAGTTTTCTAAATACCGATTGAGAAGTACGCCAGACTCGGCATGTTGAAGTCTGAAAATAGGACACATGACAACCACAGCTGTCTAGATCCAGAAGGATCGGAACCCATTCCGAAGAATCAGCATACTTCGATCGAATGATTTCTTCCAGCTTCGAAGTTGCTAGTGTGAGGCGTCTCACAGAACATCTTGAAAGCAAACCTACCATCGCTTATATATTTACACTGTTATTCACGCCAACTTTCTTTTAGTCCAATTTTCTTTCTAAATAGATGAAAATCTTTTTAATCAATCCATTATTTCTAAGATTAATATCCTTATAGACTTGGTTTGTGGAGAGTAAGTTAGGTAAATATATATCAGGTAACTAGTTCATGATACCACAGCTGCTTAACTTGTAATGAGATGCAGGAAGTCACTTAAATAAGCTTAACTGAAATAAAGGAAATTCAAAAATTTTTGTATTAAATTATTACAAGATCTTGAAGTTACTATGTGCTTGGCATTAGAAGGGTCTCCCTACTTAAGATTCTTTTTTCAGTGATAAATTCACCAACGTCTTGCCACTCTTTCTGTTAAAGAATTTGGTGCAGCTTGAATTACGTCTTTCGTAGCTTTAAATTTCTAGCTGTTGTTACCAATTCTTTTACCGCCTAAGACGATGAGACGGAAAGATGAAATCAGATTGAGTGGATTAACTATATGTACTTATAAATTGCAAGTAGAAATGGCTATCTTTTTGTTTGCCATGCAATTCACCAGCAGCAAACCAGGGCGAGCTTGGCATTTTGAATAATGGCCATATGGCATATGTTCTGGTGGAATTTCCAGCAAAATACCAATGAAAATATATGCACGCAGCACTGATTGACTCAGTTCGTGTACCTATTTACTGACAATTGATATTATGGCAGTTATCATGACCGGCTCTTATGAACACTTCTTAACCGCCTTTTTTAAAACCATCGAGGCTAATTTTAAACGCCATTTCAAGTAGTAATAGCCCTTAAACCGATGTTGAAATGTTTTAAGATTATGCTGAGAAGACGTCATTTAGGGCTCGTATTTTTTAAGCAAGTACTGACACATATAACTGCCAGTTGGATAGGAATCCCGAATATAACGCGTTTGGAATAAACTCCGGTTGTTGAATGCCAATGCTCGAATCACATGTTACTGCTATAAGCTTGTTCGGCTATTTTAAGATGTTGTTAAGGGATTCCACTCATATTTTAGAACAACGTTTATTACTTAAAATATGCTGAGATAAACCAATTACAAATAGACTAAGCGCTGAAATCAATTCTAAGCTAATTCATTGAAAACCAACGGCCAACTTAATTATAACTATTTGCCTGGTAACTTCAAGCTTTAAATCCTCGAAGTATCGGTACAACACTGATAATGTTTGAGCGAGCTTGAAAACCGTCCGAATAGGCTCGAGGTCATTAATCATCACCCTACGAGCGGTGGCAACTTGCTTGTGCACGCAGAGCGACTGCAGATTGCATGTTCGGACGGATTAGAGCTGTGACGCGGTGGTTTTCATACTTCATAAATTCACAAATCTCGTTTAGCGAACTTGGTCCGAGCCACCTTTGATTGGCTGTACGCAGGCATTTGGATAAACATCGATAACTCACTCAAGTAGGCTATCGATTGTTTTAATTTGCTCTATGCGCTTATGGCTTATGCGAGTGCGATGGACTTGCACCTAGAAATCCTCTCATGAACCACTAGGAGGGTATTACGGGTTAGATGTTTAAGTGGCGCAATTCTTGCGATGGTATTTTGATAGCCCCTCGTGACGGTTGTTTACAGTTTCAGCAATTGTGATATTGAACTGGTGAAGCGCTAAGCGGCATGACTTCTACAGAAGACGCGAAAGGCGCTGTCCCAATATCTGGAGTTCTCGATGACTCATCATATGTGAAACAGCAAATTCTAATCCTAAACTTTACAATTTATTTTGTTTAGTTATAACGGTACCAATGCAAAAGGTTCTTGCTCTTCATTAAGAGATCTACCTGAATAAATAGGTCATTTCCTTTGTTCGATGAGGGTCACTTCTTCTAGCTTAAGGAGAGTTTATATAAAGATGTAAGAATTGTGAGTGGACAGTTTCTCCTAATTTTTTCCAACTTTTAAAACCGTCCAGACTTTAATCAGAATAACGAATCTACAGTTGCGGACCCAAGATCTGAAGGCTGACCTCCCAAATTCAACAAAGAAATCTTTATTAGTGGACACTGCTTTATGGATTCGACAACTTTCGAAGAGAAATAATGAGAGGGAATCTGAAGCTCCTTATTTTCGCAGTAAAAAAGTCTGAGCTGATGTAAAATGACTACAAACCGATGGAAGTTGACTTTCGCCAGCCTGAAATTCGTAGGACTACCTCAATACTGACATTTTATAAGCATCAGCTGATCTGAAAGATTGGCTCAATGATAAAGTGAAATACTGCGACCCACTTGGCAGATACCGCTTTTGGCAAAGCAGATAGATTCCATTGATCATTAGCTGATATCTACGTCAATATCCAAAGTTAGCAAACAGAAGTAATAATAGAGCTGAGTAAAGTACCGAAACATTTTTATTGAAAGGTAAGTCTCCATAACAAAGTCTCGTTTGGCATACTCCAAATAGTGCTGAAGGTAGCCGTCTGAAGGTTTCGGCTTCAAGCACCTACTTCATTAAGCACCTAGCCGACTTCTGCCATGACCTTCTAAATCTGCCTACAATCAAGTCACTGTCTAGCAAACGGATATAGTGATCTCTGACCAAGAACGTCTCAGCTCACTCTTTCCCTCGTAGATAAACCCACGGTTTGCCGAGTCTTTAGAACTGCTACACTGCTCGGCTCGCAGAGGATAGCTGATTATATTCAATCCTGGCCAGAGCCCCCGTTAATCCCGAACCACTCTGGGGGCTGGCATCATCAACGCAAGGTCGCTGGAGTGCTATTAAATTTGATAACCAATTTAATAAATCATCATGCTCACACAAGACAGTTTACGCTACGCTAATCAGGCAGGATCTTATAGCTTTCGATTTTGGAGTTTTGCACGGACTTGCATTCATTGCGAGCTCTTCTTCAATTTTGTAGGGTTTCTGACCACGTACCATGCATTTACTGTTTTTTGGAAGTTAGCCAAGGCGAATAAATCAAAGTACCTCAGTTGGAGTTCCCATGAATGAATGAATGAATGAATGAATGAATGAATGAATGAATGAATGAATGAATGAATGAATGAATGAACGAATGAATGAATGAATGAGTGTATGCGTTTTCAAATGATGCCTGCATTTCTTCATTTACAATTTAAGGCTCATACATACATACATACATACAATGCATACATTTATTATTTTTGATTTAATCCCCACGCATTAGGGCAAGCCCCAAGGACTTATCGGGGGTATAACAGAAGTACAAATAACTTTTACTCCTTGTGGCACACAACAGTTAACATAATTGACAGTAAAAGCGTGTCTCGACGTCTTCGGTCCCTTGGCCACTTTTCTGGCGTGGCTCCATCGTATAGGTAGCAGTTAGACTTCGTAGTGCCACCTCGTCCGTCCTCGACATCGTTAAGGGCGGACAATCTTCATAACTCTTCCAGAAGTCTTTCCAACTTTCAGGTGGATATTCTTTTCATTGCTACATGCACGCGCTTTCCACAGTCCAGTTTGAGACCATGAACCGAAGTATTTATGTCCTACCTTGTTTGGCAGGCTGTAAGAAGTTGTACGTCCGCTGGCACGATCTAGTTTTGTACGTCTGGTGGATGATTAGTGGTATCCGGTCGCCCCCCTCATTAGCTGCCAGAGTTGCCCTTTGGGTTACCGGTGACCACCACGAGGAGGTGGAGAGTAGGTTTGACGACCAATAAGGCATATATGCTAGAAAATCCGTCAAGCAACGTCATTTCGCAGTTGAGATAGAACTTAAGTTAAACATGCCGTGGTATGAATTTTATTGCTGTTACATTCATTTAAACTTGATTAACAAATGGTTTCTCATTCTCACTTACCGATTCCTTTACTGAAGAGATATTTCGAGCCTTCTGTTTTTAACCCTATCCGTAGTCAAATTAGCTGTCAAAATATTCATCAAGTAGATTGCTGTCCGTGATAATTTTTACCATTCAAAAAATGGACCCGCTTCAAATTGCACAAACAGGAATTTCATTCGTGCATAAATTATTCGAGAGTGACTTAGTGAAGTGACTTTTGAGTGCCAAGTTATTTGAGGCAATTTTAATGATTGTATTAATAAAAATGACAATTTTCTGGATTTGGCAAAAGGAACTTTTCAATAGCCAGGCAATCCCCACTAAGAAATCACTAACTGTGACTGGTCGCAATTGCTTTGGTATTCGTTTCTTTAGTAGAAACAAAGTTGATTTCACCTGCAATTGTTGATTTGATAAAATGAAAATATATTTTAAGATTTATCCTTAATAAACTGTTCGGAACCGAAAATTTGTTGCCAATCAGATATGATAAATTCATTTCAATTGAAATGCTACTTCGAAATTTCAAATAAATAAACTGTATGGTTGTTGTATTCCAGTTAATCAATTTCTGCGTGTAATTTTACTTATTCTGCTTATTTTCGAACTAGTGACCACTTTTATTGAACTAAACATCGGTAAACTCAATCGATTTCTGATTGAGCACTGATTTATTCAAAATTCCGATATTGATTTAGGTATCACATGACCAACCACTACACCCAATTATGGAGTATTCACAATTGAGAAAGCTGGAACCTCAGCTTTTTTAACAACCTCAAGTGATACCGACAATTCCACAAGAGGGGCCTCGAATCCGAAGCACTGAAAATAAGCCTGAGAAAGACTCTGTAGTCATGGCAATGAATTGAATATTTTCATTAAATGGAAATGATACTACTGCTTAAAAAAAAATTCAAGAGCTTTTTCAGCAAACAGAATATTTCATCTATCCAATGACTTCTGTTTAAGTAGTATCGCAAAGAGTGGGTGCGTTATGAAATTTGTCATATGTGCATGTGTTCTCCATGCAATAAAATATCTGCTGCTGCTGCTGCTGCTGCTGCTGCTGCAATTTATCGGACATGAACCAACGCCAAGTTCAACCGATTGTTAAGTCATATAAGCATAAAAGTCAACGGCTTTGATTAATTTACTTGCAAATGAGAAAAGTTTGGTACATTCCTTTTGTTGCTGCAAGCTTAAACAGGAATAGTTTTACAATGATTTTGGATTTTTTTCGAACTCAAATGAACGCTAGTAATTAAGCTTCAATCTGTTCTTTGAGCGAGTTCTTCATAGCTTCTTTTCTTCTTTCCTGTGTATTCCCCTCGGTAAGACAAAGAACAGTTCATCTAGTTAAATGGATGAAAGCACACCCGTTGGTGTCTTTGACCAACTAATGACTTTGGGAGTGTCAGTGCTAATTTCATTTCATAGTTTATATTTTGGTGCTTCGAATCCCCTTGCTTTGACCTCTAAGGTCTGGAAGCTTGGCAACCCAAGTATTTCCCACCCAAGGAAATTCTCCTCGACAAGCTAAGAGTAATTTCACATCAGTTTTACGTTTTTTAGATGCAGAACTCGGTGAATTCAGGTTGATCCTTACGATCTCACGCACATTCAAGAATCTCGATTTGTGCTCAACATCCATAACTGAAGTCTCATTTGTACCAATGAGGTTTTTAGCCTCATATGTTCCTATTTCATGGCTTTATTTCTTCATAGTTTTTTAACCTTTTCTGTTCTGTTTCACTTGTGGTATCAGATATTTGCTTATTACATCTACTTATTCTTACTCCAATCATGTTTGCTTCACAAATCGATCGTTTTTTTTCACTCTCCCTTTCACCAATGAATCGCGTTCATATCGATTCAAAAAATGTTTTCTGTTTCGATTATTATTGTTTTTACAATTTTGATTATTTTGGAAAATAAAACCCGCCCCCTAATTGCATTTCATTTATTTCATAGAAGCGATGCTTTTAATTTGAAATAGAATTTCGCTTAAATGCATAAAATTGAATAAATCTCGCTCCTTTTACTCAAGTATGTTGTAATGCTTGAGCATATTCCTTAAGTCATATAACTATCATGACACTGAAATTGGTGGAGTATCTCAATGTGAGGCTTAAACTGGCCGAATCTTACATTCTTTTTTAATTTATTTTAGAAGTATCGGATTTCTTCCATTCTACGTCCACAGCTTTCTCCAAATGGGGCTATCTCAAGGTCAAGCTTGCCGACCAGTCAGATGGCTGCCAGGAGAGCCAAAGCTGACTGGGCGAATCAGCGTGAACAAGTAATGGTCTCTCGCTTGTTAGTGTTGCCTGGGTGCGAACAAATATTCTGTAATTCTTGAATAAATAATCAAAAAGTCTATAGTCAGGCATTCGTACACATTAAAGAAATCAGGTGCGCCAACAGGAAGTGGTGATCATTAACATTAGTCCCTAAATATGCCAATTAGGCAGAGTTTCATGGCTGGGAAGGTTTTGGATGTTGGGGGAAAACACCGAAATTCGGTAATTTCCTCTCCTGACTTTCCTCCTGGGCCTTCATTTTTCCTCTTCTCATACACTTAAATCGTAAGGCTTTCATGGCCTTAGCTCGTCCTCACTGCCTTCTCGAAGCTGCATATGAAGCATCAGGTGAGTTCCACTTAGGAGATTGAACTCGATCTTGGTTACCCAGGGATTGAAGGCAACCCTTGAAAATTTGACACATTGCCGGCTCTTCCATTTGACAAAAGTTAAGGCCTCCAGGGCAGCGCTTAGTGTATCTTTTACGAGCGCTCATCCGTAGCATTGATCAGTAAAGATGGTTAGCTTCGTCCTCACTTAATGTCAAAGAATGCGGTCATAATAATTGCTCTGGTCTCCAACTTTCGACCGTGAGCAATAATTCGTTAATTATATTTTTAAGGCGAATCAGAAGAACACGAATAATTACGATCTGACCCCGAAATATGGGTTAGATATCTCCCAGATGAGAGAGAAAAACATCTTTGACTGGAAAATTAGGAGACTACTTGCTTCAAAAATGACTTGTACCAAGCAACCGTGAGAGATTGACGCAAAAGATGATGAAAAATCGAGACCCAAGCGTGTTTCAGGAGGATGGTTGATGAATACTCTTTGGTCAAATAGCAAATATTAACCAACATGGACTTTTCAAAGTCCTACTAACTGTTCGTACTTCATAAAATACTGGCTAGAGTGCCGATAGTACCACTGATTACAATGCTAGGTCATCCATGAGTTACTTATGACATTGATTGAAATCCCTTTATCTGGATGGTGGCGCATCATTTGAGTTCATTCCTCTGCTCCGGTTTCAAATTAATTTCCATCATCTCGTGCGGATCCTGCTTGAAAGTGATGGCGTACGGTACTTCCGTCGGACCCACATATAGTGATATAATGTGAAATCCTAGTTTTTTGGCTTACTGTGGTATCTTGCATAATAATCGTATGATTAAATATTATAATAATTAATGAACAATTTAGCTTCCTCTATGAGGCTTTTGCCCATAAAATCGATCTCTTCAAACAGTAGTGCTTTGAATCTTCGTTTAAATCGAACTCAAATTCTCCTCACTTTGTTTTAAACCACTTGTTTTTATTTCCATTTTTTTTAAAAAGAGACCTGTCCATGCTGATGACAGTCAAATAATTAAAAAAAACCCTTTCCCTCCGAGAATTCAAAACTCTCACACAGAAAGTGATATCAAACAGGAATTCACATTAAGCACGCGGATCTTTTAAAAGTTGTTTTAGAAGAAATATTTGAGCTGAAGACATCATTCTTCATTAAAAGGAGTTTACATTAATGGCACTTAAACGTTTGCTTTTAATTAGTTTCAGGACAACGAATTCAGACCCTGGAAATGGCAGCTAAGTTACCACTCGCTATCTTAAAGCTCCAGCCCCGTTCCTGTCCAAAACGTGCCCTCTCATAAGGGCGTCATGTGACCACTTCTATACCCAATCACGTCACCGAATTCGGTTGAAACGTCATGCTGGAAAAAGCTTGAACACTAATTTAAAACTACAGGTTCTTATTTTTTTTATTTACTCCCCATCCATTGGGGCAATCCCAAGGACCTATTGGAGTACGAAAGAAGTACAAATAGCTTTTACTACATGTAGCACACAACAGTTAACACAGAAGACAGTAAAAGCATTTATCGGTGTCTCCGTCCGTTCTCGACATTGTTAAGGGCGGACAATCTTCATAGATCTTCCAGAAGTCTTTCCAACTTTCAGGTGGAGATTCTTTTCATTGCTACATGCACGCGCTTTCCACAGTCCAGTTTGAGACCATGAACCGAAGTATTTATGTCCTACCTTGTTTGGCAGGCTGTAAGAAGTTGTACGTCCGCTGGCACGATCTAGTTTTGTACGTCTGGTGGATGATTAGTGGTATCCGGCCACCCCTCTCATCAGCTGCCAGAGTTGCCCTTTGGGTTACCGGTGGCCACCAAAAGAAGGTTGAGAGTAGGCTTGACCACCAGCACAACTGATTTTTTTTCTATTTTTCTCCCCACCTATTAGGGCAAGTCCCAAGGACTTATTGGGGTACAACAGAGGTACAAATAGCTTTTATAGCAATTAAGCACAACAGTTAACACAGAACAGTAAAAACGTTTGTTGACGTCTGGTCTCTTCTCTGGCATTGCTTCGTCGTACCCCATGGCCGTTCAGCTTCGCCGAGCCACCTCGTCCGAATTCGTCCGTCTTCATATCTCCTCCAGAAATCAACATTTTGGCGGAGATTCAATTCAAAACTACTTGCACGTGCATTCCACACTCCATACGTCTGGAGGGTGATTAGTCCCATCCGGCCGCCTCTCTCATTAGCCCCCAGAGTTGCCCCTGGGGTTACCGGTGGTCACCACGAGGAGGTTGAGAGTAGGTTTGACCACTGATACTGGACTTGATACTTTCAAATTTACAATGGCTATAGATGAAACAATGGCCACCGATATTCGTAGAAGTTTTATACCCTTGAAAGGATTTCCATCGTTAGGTCTTTTGAGTGGTAGCCCAAAGCCGAGGGCGCCATCTAGAATATCTATGGAGAGTGTAACAGTGACTCGTTGACAGCTGACATCTTAGAAACCAGGCTGGGTGACCGAAATTCAAGTTACCCAAGCATCGTGAAAACCTGCACGTAATCTCCAGATCAACGCAAACACTTAACCTCCCGTTCAATCAAAAATGATTGCATCATATTCACACCACCGCAATTAAACCTCTAATGCTGGACGTTATCGTGACTTCAGGGCTGAGCTCTCTCGCATAATTAGTGTAGATATTTCTTGCAGATCGACTCCTATCAACCCTATTATTTGAAAATTAATGAAAATGATGAGTTACTAGGTACTTTTTAAGAGGTCAGTTGTCACAATGATTTAGTCCCTCCTGAAGTTTTAAATCAATCGATTTCCTGCGTCGGTCAGGCCTGTATTGAATAAATCGACTCAATTATAGACGATTGCTCTATCGATTTTCGTCGATCATGAATAACCCTTCATTAAGTTCCTTCTCTAATGGTACTAAGCGCCTCAAACTTGACAGAATAAACAAGTCCTCCTACTTGTTTGATCGGGTAAGCGATACACACGTACCAGTATCATTCAGTTTAGTTTATAAACACAGACATTCCAAAATGATTAGCTCAGTTAAATCGACTGACATTTTATCAGTCATATCTGAGAAATATGTCAATCACTATGCAAGCCTTCGTCAGGTTGAAGTGTTTTAAGGAAGAAAAAGATTGAAGTAGCACGTAGTAACCATTAAACTGAAATTATTCAATGATAATTTGATTTATTCAAAAGTGTAGCATGAATTCGATGTTGTTTCTACTAAACAAACTATGAAAATTAGGTGAGTACTATTGAGAAATTTTCCAACAATTGAAAAGTTCAAGACTCTAACACCTCCGTTTAAAATCCGACGATTTATTATCTGCTATTTAAACTGCGCCCATGAATTTTGGTTGGTATGCACTTCTTGACTGAAAATTACCCGAAATAGGGCATTTCATGCTATCACTGGAACTTCAAGTGAAATTATTGAATCAATCAACTCACTTCGATGATAAAACATCGTGAAACGTCAATGCTACATTGAATATCAGGCTAAAAGTGGTTTAGCTATAAAGCGGCGCGCCAATTCTATTCTATTCAATTCTATTCTTTTGATATTCGATCATGAAACGGTGGACATTTTAGACGCATCTGACGCATCTGAATAAAATAAATTGGATCTGTGGAGAAGTCAAATGATTCAAGTGGCTAGAATTGTTCATAGGCCTTCTTGAAATTATCCCTCTATCTAAATTACGGTGCACTCATGCACACGCTATTGGACCTATTCAAGTAAGCTTCCTCTTCATGTTTAATTGTAAGTAACTATCCTTACCTAGTCACATATACCGTTGAAAACGGACGACTTCATGCTTTTGAACCATAGTGACTGATTTGGACAACTACTGATTGTTGCGGATGCCGAATACTGACCAGTTGCTCTGATACAATCTGAGCTGGATGCCATTTCGAAATATCAACTGAAATCAAGTTCATCCACAAGCAACAAAATGAATAGAGATTGTGCGAAATCCTCATTTGCACTAGATGTTGCTCCAGAGTTTAAGGCTTGAATGTGATTTGCCTGGCAGCATACAATTATTGAAGGTCACCTATTGTCTTGAGTAACAAATGGGTATCGGTTAATGAGTTTGAAGTCCTCATGCCCTAATAGGGTTATCTCACTATATCAGATTTTGAGTTTTCTAAGCTCTCCTTGGGCTATTTCCTTTCTTTTTTTCAGTGAAAGACTTATTTTAAAAATTTTCCTAAATTGGAAGTACCCAAAATTTGTTCCATTTATATTCAGCGTGATAAATCAACTAGTTTCCATGAGCTTTGTAGGAATGCCAAGAATGTTGCGCTGACATACATTCGGGTCTGCTTATTTACTTTGTTCACTCTAGATATTTCATAAAGGTACATATTCAAATATCGAGATGAGACCTGAAGGTCTTACATAGAGCAGTCATATATTATTTGGGACACCAGTAAACCAAGACTCTAAACTCTTGGATAGGGAGGGACTCATCAGCTATTCTGGTGTCGGATTAATTCTGACCTTAGAGCCTTTTTTAGACTCACTACAGCATTTTTTTGTGTCCGGACACTTCGAAACTTTATTTTACTTTCGCTTAAAATACCGACTGAATAAGCTCACCGCCCCCCTTTTGAAAATGAGCCCTTTCGCATCAGCTTGTACCCGTCTTACTCATCTCTCACAAATTTTCTTGGCAATTTCATGCACAACAATATGGCGAATGAATATGACGAATCTCAGGTCCAAAGTTGAATGATGTATGATCGACTCTAGGTCAACGAACGAAGCAGGTAAGATTATCCGTTCAAAGCAAAAGTCACTCCCTGGGGTTATAACCAATATTTCAAAATGTGTCGACATCTGTGGCACAGAGTTGTGCAATCCCATACCAGGAATCACCACACCCAAAACATATGGAGAATGGAACGAATATAAGAAGTCTTCCGTCGAAGGAGCACTGGATTCACGGACTAGCTGGCAATTTGTGCTGCAGACAGAAACAAATCAAGGTGGCTGTTCAAAGGACCGCACGAAAATGAAGCGAGAGGAAATATATGTTATATGAAATGAACGATGAACCCTTTCTGTTAGAATATCAGATTATCTCAACAGTGATCTTTGAAATTCCCGTACATTCAAAAAAACTGCTTATCGCAACTTTAAACATGTGTTGTTCATGTCCATCTCAAATTTCCGAGTCCCTTGCCACTGTTTGTTAAGATCCCCTATAAAGTGCCCTATTTTAGGGTAAACATGTAAAACAAGTATAGCATTCGCAAAAGTGCAGAATACCTGGTTCGATCCCAATTTATATCTCAGGTTTACTTATCAAGGCCGACATTTATGCAGGGCTGGTGACCGTTGCAGTCACCGATATCTGGCGGTTTTGTAGGGCTCTTGTCAGGATTGGGAATGATCAAGCATGCCTTGCTAGGTGGCTAATTCGACAGAATCTTCATCCATTCTCTGCTTAGATTTCCCTCTAGTGAGGAAAAAATAGTAGAATGTAAGTGAGACCATACTTCCAATGGTGAAGATGGCAGCTCTGCTCTCTTCATCAACAGTTATTCGAATTTTTCGGTTATAAATCTAGTATTAGAGGTACTAAAGAGCTGAAAGAGGCAGTTACAAAAGTACCTAGTGATAGCTCAGAAACACAGTTGAGTTGTTATCTTCGAATGATTCCCTCGTTACTCACATCATTTCCCTGCAGCAACTTCTTCGGTTCTTGCTGGCCCATAGTCCGAAGCCCAGTTTGTAGATCCGGTACTCTATTAACTCAGGACCTTTCACCCATACATTTCTTTGCGAGACAAGCAAGGCGCTGTCCATTCATGAACACAAGATTGCTCAATTCTACTTAGCAGCCACGTTGTCAATGCCTTCAGCCTCACAAAAGTGGGCTGGCAAATTCAGCGCGGCAGGCCAACGATGAAGTGACGGTAGAGTTCCCTGTTACCAGCGCCACTTAACTTCCCCGTTGCATATCCTATTTAGCACTTGTTTTAACAGAAACTTTTGTATCAGCATTCCTTTAAAAGAGACAATTGTCAAAACGGGTTTCTAAGGGTCCAAGTTGATGAACTTCTTCCACAGGTGTATCCATTCGTCTGCTTTCCATAATTTAGTTTAATAATCGCAATGGAATTTCGTTTCTGATCCGAGAAATAGTAAATACTGGCTCTTGCACCCATTCGTATTTCACCAATGAAGCGATTACGCATTGAGAGGCTTTCAATGAGAGTTGGAGCTACTATAGAGACGATAGTGGAGGGTAAGTGGGCAGAAGTCTCTGTAAGGTGGAAGAGACTAAACAGAACAAGGAAGTTTACTAGGGAAGGCCTTATTTGACTACATTTTTTAAGGACGAAGGTGGACATGCTTTCAATTTCTCTCTAGCCATGCTAACAGCGGTGAT
The DNA here is from genome assembly GCA_019097775.1 of Moniezia expansa. Taxonomy (NCBI): domain Eukaryota; kingdom Metazoa; phylum Platyhelminthes; class Cestoda; order Cyclophyllidea; family Anoplocephalidae; genus Moniezia; species Moniezia expansa. Next base: position 3,520,521 of record JADFDV010000052.1, read on the forward strand.
ACTGACACCATGCTTTCGATAAAAAGTGTACAATTGGATTTTAGCAGAAGCCCGTGATGTGTAGAAAAACCAAACCGAATTCAACAATATAAACTGCTAAGTTTTGTGGTATTTTTCAAACTTCGGCGCCAATATGAATAATAAAAACGGATTTCTTTAGCTTATGAACAATTAAAAAATTTGGACCCGATGCGAACAATCGAATTTTTGGGCTTTTTAGGCATTTGTACAGTTTACTTACAATTCAGTGGCATTTTTACTACATTAACCATTTCTACAATCAACGCTACCAGTTCATAGCGATTAGGCAAGTCCTTCGAGTCCTTCGGCACTTAATAATCGACGTCTAAAAGCAGTTGGAATTGGTCGTGTTTACCTGAATAATGCTTGATCATCGCCTTAGTTTTAGCTCCGATACTTTGTATTATCCTTGCTCACATTCCGATCACTGGATAGGTGCCGGCGGATCTCGAACATACAATATGATGAATTCAACGCATATGCGAATGCTTCTTCATCGAAATCGTTGTTCATCTAAGTACTGCAAATAAACCCGAAGTAGCTTCTAATAGTGGGAATACGGGAAAGAGGCTGTGATCTAGGTCCTCATAATTAATTTGCTTTTCAAACGGCTCACCTCTTCAAAGTTAGATTAATTGCCAGTGAGGTTCTGAAATTCCATGATTCTCAATTGCAAATGAAACAACATGGACTAAGCTAAGACCGTTTAATCTTTCGCGTATTTCGGCCATTTTGACTTCCTAAAGGTTACTTTCGATTATATGTAACCTTTGTAAGGAGCTTTAATAGGGCCTGCCAGCCCCGATAGGACGCCACGTGTGCTAGTTCATAAATGCGCAAAAAAGTAATAGCTGCTGGTCACCGTTGCATCATAATTTGCATCTCACCCTCGTAATTAGATGAAATGTCGCTCATTCCATACTGTGACCCATTCAAGACTCGTTCATGTCAAATAGCAGTGAGAGGGTATTGTAATGAACTCTTTGCAAAATCCACATACCGTTCACGCTTATTCGTGATGATCGCGATCAATTGCCAAGCGTGTGGTCAAACCAGCGCAACTTTCCATGCGAGCGCAGGTTGAGGTTATTTATCGGTTATTTCACGGTCTAACATTGATTGGTTAACATGAATACTCAGCCTATTGGTTGAAATAAGTTCATAAAGGATATTGTTATCCGCTTTTGATGTTTTCAATTTTACCCACGATAGATACCTTACTAAAGTGCTTTTCCATAAAATTTGTGCTTTCTGAAAGCCAGCACCTAAAAAACAGTTTGAAAGCAAATCCAGACTGCAAATTGCTAGGGTTCAATGCAAATGACGAGAACCCAATTCTGACTATCTCCAGTCATGATTCAAATGCCAAAATGGGTTTTTTGCTGTTATTAGCTAGTTAAAATGACGGTATAGTTTATTCAGAACGGGTTTCATAGTTCCACCACAGACTTGATCACTCGCTAATGCTCGTTTTTGGATACTTTATAAAAACAATATTTTCATTAAAATGTGACATTTTCGTCTCTTAAAACCATGCAAAATAAGGTGAGATTTTAAAAAAATGATCCTTGCGCTGAACTAGCGGCCTGGGGAAAGTGGTCCAAAATTGTCAAAAGCAAAGTTGATAACTTAAGTAAGTTTGTTTGTTTAGCACTCACTTCATGAATGAAATGATCCACATGCATTTGAAATTTCTCATTTGTTCATTAACTGTTAATTTTATTCCATCTCGGTGCATCAAATTTACTTTAATCTGCCTACTATGAGGTCGAACATAGTTAGATGCTGATCAAGAATAGCTGAAAAAAGGACCTAATCTTGATTGTATCTGCACCATAGGAAATCTCATCTACTCATATGGGAGCAGTAATGAAAGTTTCCGATCATTTACCTACTAACAGGTCAATAAGTCTGATTATCCTCCAGTTCGTCGCCCCGCAGCACTTGGAGAAGGAGTATACCTGAGAGGCTAACGCAAAGGAGACTACTGAGAAGATGTTTTCCAAGATGAAGCCCTAAGAGAGTTACCAGGCGATAGCATAAGTGACATCATGCTCTAAGTGTAAAGCTGAACGGGACAGTTTGAAGGTCGGATGTACCAAATGAGACTTTTTTTTAAAGTTAAACCTACTTGAACTCGGTAACCTTTTTAATGATTTTTCACATTTTGCAGCTCAAACCGTTTTTTTAACTAATGTTCCAATCATTTTTTTAACTAATGCTCCAATCATTTATTTGATACCAAGTAGAATGAATGTTCAGGAATGGAGTGGATTCCGCGTTTTCATCCTTTCGTCAGAAAGTTAGCCACCGAACGGATTTCCGAATATCTGGGGGCCTTTCCCTCTCAAAGTGTGACACAAAATAAAGTAAAAGTTGCATGTTTGGTGTAGCCGCACCAATATGTGAACCCTCTTGAAACCTATTTATATCAAACCAGCTTTATTGGATTCAATTCGACGAAAAGGGATAATGCAATATATCAGATTCATTGTTTGAGTTGCCTATTTTGTACTGCGGAGCCGATGACATTTGATATCGTCTGAGTGAGTGGTTTCACGATCAAAGCACAGGAATCTTTCAGCCTCAGAATTTTTGAAAAGCTGATGAAGACATTAAAAAAAAGTTCGCGCGCCAAATAAATCACCTTCGATAATCTTTAAATGTACACAGTACTACAGGCAGCCCATCAACATAGAGATTGCTCCATTTGTCCATGTTTGCTTAAGCTGTTCTTCATCCAGAACTTACTGTAGTTGCTGACTTCTCCATTTACATCTTTAAGGGTTAATCGAAAGATTTCCTTCACTTGCAACACTAACGAGGCCTCTGATTTCAATCCCAGTATTGCGGCTTGCAAACTTCGAACGTCTTATGATCCGACAGAACACGATGAGATGAATGTTGTCGAACTATTTCATGTTTCTTCTATTTCACTTAAAAGGGGAATAACAAACGAGTAAGAGGCCCAGCGAACTATATGAAGATGCATATGAACGCAAATGTATGTTATCAATTTGTGACTAACAAAAGTGGGATATCACTTGGTAATTATACATCGAAATCGGACCTCAAATGAAACCCATACGCAATTTGCATTTGACATCTCTTGTGAATTACTAACTTCCTTTCAATTTAAAGAGCTTTAAAGACGTTATTTTAAGATACGAGTGGTGAAACCTACTCTCAACCTCCACGTGGTGACCACCGGTAACCCCAGGGGCAACTCTGGGGGCTAATGTGAGGGGCGGCAGGATAGGACTAATCACCCGCTGGACGTATAAAATAAGATTGTGCCAGCAGAAATACAACTTCTTACAGCTTGGTACACTAGGCACGATGTAAATAATCGGATTCATGGTCTCAAACTGGAGTGTGGAATGCATGTGCATGTAGCAATGAAGGGAATCTCTGCCAGAATGAGGAAAGATTTCTGGTAAGAGACATGAAGACGGACGAGGACGGATGAGGTGCCACGACGAAACTGAACTGCTTTCTGCACGACGAAGCCATGCCAGAGAAGAGACCAGACAAACGAAGACATTAACAAGCGTTTTTGCTGTTCTGTTAACTGCTGTGCTGCCTTGTTATAAAAGCTATTTGTACTTCTGTTGTACCTCCAATAAGTCCTTGGAACTTGCCCTAATGGGTGGGGAGTAAATAAAAAAACTCTTAAGATACAATGCACACGCTCCCTTATCTCATTTACTGAGCTTAGTAATAGGGTTAGTTATTCAACAGCCATTAGTCTTCTGAACAATGTATCCCTATTTATTGGGCTGTTTCAAAAGTTGCAAGCCAGCATTTGCGATATCTTCAAGGGCATTATAATAGTATAATGAACCTTTGAGAATTGTCGCCTACATCCTCTAGTTTTGAAGTCTTTAAACGAACTAATTCTCTTCAGGCTACTCTGCCTAATAATAATATATATGAGTCTTTTAATGCTGAACTAGCAAGTACCTATGACCTCACAAGGTCAGGGCATATTTCATGAAGGCACATGAAAATCTCTGCCTCCTGAGGGGTCAAGGGGTGAAGTGGACTTGACCACGGCATTTCTCTCCGAGATTTAAATTTCTTCACTATTTTTGGCAATGCCGCGAGACTTTGGGGAGAACCGTAAGAGATCGTCCTTAATTTGATTCTGTTACAATTACTTTTGGATGATAAGCGCTTAAAAGGTGACAAAATGCAAATTAGGTTTTTGACGGCCGATATTTCCAAATGACTCCTGAATACAGGAATCGGTTTGGTAACTTACTTTTCCCAACCCAATCATAAGCGATAGTATTCGGAAAAGATAAGGAGAGAGATCTGCAGCATAAGGAATACTTGCTTTAATAACTGAATGGTGAACTAGGTTCGAGCAGGACGTCGGCATAGACACCACAGGGATGGAGTCTCAAAGAAGGTATCGAGGAGCCCAAAGTGCAAAAAAAATAGTTCAAATTAAAATTTCCGCTGAATGATGCCCCCTTCCAACAAAATCCTCCTTTGAACCTCTCAGCTGTCCAACATTTAAAGTCATTTAATTCAAAAAAGGAAGGCCTAAATTCTGAATGCCTAATAAACGAGAAGTCAACCGTTTTTCAAAGATTTATTTTCAGAAGCGATGTTCTCTTCGGCACTGTACTGATGTATAATCTTACCATAATAGTGAAATGTCTTGTAGACTCCATAAATATTAATCCCTACCGGAATAGGATTCTAAGCTTCCAAAACTAGATGTTCATAAAAATGTGCCTTTATAATTCAAACCTACGGTTTGAGTTGTTTTACCAGAATAGTTACCAAAAGTGCCTCCAGAGGAATCCCCAAATCGCCTTGATTCCAAAAATTACTTTGATGCCTACGTCGAGACTTAAACTGATTTAGACTTTCAAATATAGCAAAATAAGTGACCAAACACAGAAAAAATCTCTGTCCGTAATGAATATATTCTTATCCCTAGTAGGGGACAGATCCATGGAGTGGCCTGTAAAACCTCTAAGAGGCAATTGAAAATCGGTACCGAACAGCAAAAGTGGAAGCAATTTTCATTGTATCTGGGATCAAAGAACAGAAATAATGAGCAAACGAAGGCAAGAGTGCTGCCAGTCTACTGGGAAGTGAATGCCACTTGGTAGTTGGCCAACTTTTTATAATCATTCAAATGGAATGACCATCTGTTTTAAAGTAGACCACAGGATTACCAAAAATCCGGGTCTCAATGTCTAGCCCATGCCTTGACGAATAAGACGGTCTTCACCGTCGTTATAAAACGACCAGAGAATGGAAAATTCTCATTTATTTGAGACTTGGGTATCAGGTAAGGAGGCTGCTTTTATGTCTGTGAAAGCATTCACTCGCCTCATGGGGTGCACATATCTATCGCGCACAGTAAAATTGATACCAATTGAAGTTTGCGGCTGTTTGGATTGCACAGTTACCTTAGCCGCTGCCAAGCTCCACAATTTGGTTGGAAACTGTATAAAGCCGAATAAAGGCAGACTTGTTTGCAAAGAAGCCTTCCATACATTTCAACCCTGAGTTGACCAATGACAAGCAGGAAAATGTGGCATGTCCTACCTAAAATGGGACTGACGTAAACGCTAATAAAAATGGCTCACTTCCTTGTTGCGCAGCTAAGTATTAGCAGTGGGTTACTTGTAAAGTAACCTGATAGTACTTACGGTGGGTTTCAACTTATACAGAACAGAAATAAATGCTCGAATAGGCAAAAGGATGGGCTATTTGAAGGCTGCAGACATTATATGTTCAGTCGCTAAAGAGCTATATTTGAATTTAAGCAGAATTTTGCAGTGAGATAACAATTACGAATATGTTCGTTAAAACCTCCTAAATCTCAAACATCCATAGCGGGCGAGTATCCGCTTGATGCGATTTTTTTATTAGCCTGTCTTTTGTCCAGGAATCTTTACAGGATCTTTCGACTTTGATTTCTTTAAATAAGTCGATATACGCCGTCGCAAAGCCATACAGCAAAGCCCCCAACACGGCCTCATGATCGCATTTGCATGGGCTTTGGGGCATACCGCCGTATAAACCCCTGGGCGCTAATTCAATGGCTTCCTTGACCATTCAAAATCGATGTCGCTGATAGTGGCCTTTGTAGTACGAAATCGGTGAAAGCGGATTAGGTATTATGGATTGAAATTGACCAAAGTCTCTGTGAAATGGATGCCAATTGCCGAAAATGTGCAGAAAATGAACAGAAGCTGGAAAAATATCAGGAAAAGAATGAATTCCAAAGTTAAATGAAGGACCACTTTAAGACCTACCATGAGGAAAAGCATGAACTTCTTAATCAGATGGTAAGAATCAAGTCTCAATTTAGCATAGAATTGCACTTTCCGAATGTCATCTATTAAGAATATAAGCCAGAGGAGAGCTTTATTAAAAATATCAGTCGAAAAATGGCCATAGAACAAACCTTGAGGTTTGATGATATAACAAATAGAGGGCCTCAAAATGTAAAGAATTATTTGGAGAAGACTTTTTGGCTAACCAACAGTTTAAATGAAAGATGTAACAGTGGCTTTTACGAGGTACCACATCCACGTATTAAATGGACAGTATCTACGCGGTTTCTTTTCTCACGGAGATCGGGTTTCACAAATGTATTGATTTGGAATTCTTATGCAAGCCAAAATCAATGTCTCGTTTGAAACATGTGCCTACTTGAATTTTTGATTTAAATCATTTGGAGTCCTCAAAACGACAGTCAAACTTTAAGGCGACTGATGCAGTTTCGGTTTCGCAAGGGCGTGGGCTAAGTGCCATGACTAAAGCGGCTTACTCATTGGTTGATTTATAGAAAGCTCTCCTCTGATTGGGCGCTAACGATGGCGGTGCCTTTTATTTCATTTTGAAATGCTGACGCTTCTGTCAAGCGGAAGTATGGGCGTTATGACCCAGCAGCAGGCGGATGCACACCTCTGCCTTCGTGTCAGCGGAAAATTAATAAGGTTCTGTGGCTTTCATTGGGAAATCACAATGAGATTAGTGATTGTCCATAAATTCAAAAATTATTTATGATGGGCTAGCGTTTGTGCTGATCACTGAGCCAAATGTTTACGAGTTTGATTGGGAATAAACACTACTTATGTGATGAATTTCGGGGTGTATATGCAGTGCATTTATCTTAGGTGACTCTTCGCGTTTAGAAAGGCGGGTGCGTGCCTTTTATGCGCTTCTATTTTCACAACTGCAAAATGCTGCAACTTTAAGGCTTTTTTTTCATATTCCCACCCTAACTACTATAGAAATGTTTCCTGAGTAAAACAGAAAATACAGCACTGATAAGAATGGTTCATAAAGGTTGCCTAAACGCTTCATCTGTAAAACACCGTTAAAAGATGACGGCGTTCTGGTGTCCGCGCTGCTGAACGGCTAAGTGGATCTCCTTTTTGATTGTGAATAACATTTACCGAATTAATCTGAAAACGAACGCTCGCATGAAGGCAAATCGGGGTCTCGAGTACTGTTAGATAGACAATTGTACATTAGCTGACTGACAATTGCTAATGTGGTGGCAATTTTCCTATCACTTAGCCATGCAATTAAGACAAAAATACCCTATTCTCTAAAATAAGCCACCTGAGTTCCCGACTCTAAATAGAAAACCTCAAAGTTCTGCGATTAAGTGTTAAGAATATGCATTCGTTAATCCTGTGCCGATATTTCAAGGTCACTCAAGCGCAAGTGCGTACGTCGAAGTGCCAGACCAACGAGAGTGAACCACGCGCACCTCCTTGCCAAACCCCTTTCGCTTTGTCATCGTAGAGCGCCCCAGACGCTACCGTCAAAAGCGATCAATGGGGCATGGATAACCGCGTGTGGTGTTAAATCACACGACAGTGAATGCTACAAATGGTTATTTCTGGTGTGAAAAATCATCTCTGCAGTAAGTTTCCCTCAGGCTGAATATCATCCTTCTGGTCAGAAGCCATATTCGACCCCTCAGTAACGCCCAAATCCCTTTCGTTATGACGAAGCAGGAGATTCTGTAGGGCTTATTTTGCACTTTTAAATAACAAGTACAAAGTAGGTCTGATATACATGATTAGTTCCACTAGATAGCGTTGCAGTGACCTTTCTTCACGTCACAGATCGTGAAATCCTCAAAGTGCAGAATCCTGGGGAATTGAACAGGATGTTAATTTGGGTTTGTTTATTTGCTGCCCTAATGACGGTCGCAGTGAGCTTGAGCTGCCTATTTCCAGATTTGTGATTAGTACATATTCAAACAATTTACACCGAGCCTTTCGAAGGTTTGTTGAATTTCGCAAATGTTTCTCTGCTCCCCTATCGCAATGGGAAATAGTATCCCATAGCTTTTGGTTAGCGCACAACACCCCTGGAAGACCAAAATCCGAAAATGCACTATACTGTACCAACTGTAACCGGGACAGTATTCTCCAACCGCCTAGTTTTTTCCCTGGAAAGCTGATTAACAATTCGTGCAGATCTAGTTGTATCCCGAATTCTAAGGTGTGCGCAAATGGCTTCGATACCTTTCTCCAGCATTTAAACGAATTACTGAGGCGAATCACAGTCAAGTTCCGGGTTGCCTTTGCAACCAAATGGTTGACTCGATGAAAAAACCGATATTCATCTGAAGTTCGCGTTCGCACTGAACATTCACATGATTTTGAGCTTGGGGCGATTAAGTTCTGAAAACGATGTTCATCTAGGTAAGATCCGCAAACAAATCCACCTTAATTACGAAATAGGACCTGTTAATGTCTATCTAAAGAAATTTGTTCAAACCTAGACGAATGTAACCTTCGTGACGCATCAGCGAAATAAATCCTGAGGGCATTGTTCCCGTGAAATGAAATAACATAGTTCTGTCAATCACCAAATGACACATGCAACCACGAGTCAACCGATAAGTAACACGCTACACACTTACACTGCAAACTGATCAGTTGCTGGCTAGTGGAGCTGAGATACCAACACAACGAGCTCTTAAGCGGCCACACACCTAGCTCATCAATTACAACCACCCACCTGCAACCTCAAAAAAATCATATTGAGCTTACGAAAGTGAAAGATTTCATCTCACTCCATAAATGGACGCCCGCAAAATTGCAGTGATTTACGGAGCGAGGCGACTTGTTAGCGATCAACGTTGAGAGAATGTAACGTTCAACAAAGTGGGTCGTTCTGCGATTCTATTTCATTGTTTACAGCACCCCAGTTGGAATATCCAAACACGCATTTAGTCAAATGAAGTTTCGCGCACCAATCAGCTTCCTATTAGACTAATTGCGCAAAGAACACAGGCATGGGAAAAACGCCAAGTTGCGCTTCTTTCTGAAGGCGCAGCGCAGTTACCCTTAATCACACACGCACGCACGCCGAAAGATGTGTTCAACGGATGGTTCCACGTCCGTCAGGCTTGCGATACCTCACCCCCAAGGCAAACGAATAGAGGAGTTAGGGGAGAGATTAGTCATCGACAGGTAACATGCCGCACCAAAACGTGCGCCGCCGCAGAAAACTTAAACGAAATAACAGCAAAACATAAAAGACCATTACGAATGGGGACGACTTTACCAATGCGTAGCAGGGTAAAACCAACAAAATGCTCGAATCTGTTTATTTAGTAGATTCACCAAAACAATTTAAAAAGCGAAATGTAACGCAGATGGGGAAGAGACGCAGTACCTTGGCAAATTTGCTCAAAATTAGTATCCACTACTGCTGAGGTAATTGGCCATAGCACTTCCAGCTGTTGCGAGAAGTCGGTTAACGCCAGGCATGTCTTTAGGCTTGGAGTTGCCGGTAATGATAACCATGGACTTGAGTACTCGTACGTCGATAGCGTATTCGTTACCAGTGGCGACAAGCTCATTGTCACCAGCTCTTACGGTGATGAGTTTCTTACCTCCGACAGTTACGGACTCAGGATTACTGGTGGTAGCGGCGTGAACCATCTTTTTTATTTCGGCGGCTGTCGGCTAAAGTGAACCATCCAAGCAAACAAAATAGCACAAACCTTCAAATCCGGAGATGAAGCCCAAATGGCACCATCTCTGCTAGCAAGACAAGCACAGGTGGCGCCCTCGTACTTAAGGATGCTGTCAACGTAAGTATTCCAAGCCGATTCCGTCATCGAGTAAAAATCCCACCAAGACAGTAAATTTCTACAAAGAAAGGGTAACTCGGGACTTTGAATGGTAAATCATAAATAGCAATCTTTTTAATATTAGTCTCCAGAATAACGTAATGTAAGAGAACAGAGCAAGTTGGGAACAAACACCCTACGAGGATAAATACGCGACTATGCACTGGGCAGACACAAAATGCGCCCCGAAGAATTGTTTAAAACGATCAATACAGACTAAAATTTAAATTAGAATTAACACCATCTGTCACTCAAACTAAGCAGAATTTTATTAATTCTGTCATTTGGGTTTGCAGCAAGTATTTTGTATGAGCTTCTGTGTCATTACAGGTGAATATATTGCAACCTCTAGTGGAGTGCAACTAATTCGAATGTACAAAACTATGATTAAAATTACTCTTAATGTGCCTTTAGTGACAATGTCAAAAAAATTTATGCATTGCCATAAATATTTTATTGATTATAAAAACATGATAAAGGTAATCTGAAATTGACTTCTTGACAACGTAACGTAAATATAGAATGGAAAAGGAAAGCGAGGATTATAATGGGAGACTTCATCCATACTCTGGAAATGGCTTTTCACCAAATGCCCTAGGGATCGGGGAGAAACTTTCAAAGATCGACATTAACCCGTGTGATAATAACTATAATGAATGCGCGGCGTTATTTTCTAACCCATCAGAGTCGGGCACTTAAAAAATAATGTTTCGTCAAGGCTTATTCATCACCAAACTTAATAGTTATTCTGTTAATAGAGCAGAGAAAGGGCATTCTTCCAATCGGTTCAAATATTATGACATGCTTTTCTTTCAACTTAGCGACAGTTATGCAGCGGTAATATATATGGTCCAAACGAATACAGCCTGTGGCGTTAACGAGATAGGAATAATACGGCAATTAGACTAATAACCTAATGAAATGTAAATTTTTGAAAATTGCGATGGTTGCTGAAGTTAATGAACATAATCATGATTTTGTTAAGGAATTTTTTTTCAAATTCCAGTAGCTATGGCGACCCCTACTATTAAAGTTTATTGGATATTTATTTATCTGCGACTCCCTTAGATTTACTTAAAATCTTGCGAAACATTCAGTGTTGACCTGGTGGAGAAAATCTCAGTGAAAATTTGCACTAGCATAAATGTGGAACATGTTCGATTCATTCACTGGAGCATGTCTGTGCATTTGATCTTAATTGAAGTATTTTCGAGAAAAAATATTTTCTTCATATACGCTACTCGAAGGCCTTTTATGTGGTCAGCTGGATGTTAACCTTATAAAATTAACTAACGCCCTTCAATACCCGACTGGTTAACCATGCTGACTAAGAAGCGTTTTAAAAGTATTTTGTCAATTCCAAGTCAAAGCGCGTGCCTGTTTTCACATTTTTCAAATAAAATTTTGCGATATTTATCGACTAGTAATATAAATACTTTCAACAAGCAATCACAGGGAGCCGAGTTTGGAATAATTTTCGACGTCGATGGAGTTATTACCAGAGGAACTGGGGTTATTTCTGCGGCTCTTAGAGCATCAGAAATTTTACATGAGTGTAGTGGCAAATGGCAAGTACCCGTTTTGTTCCTTACAAACGCTGCCAACGTTTCCAAAGAAGCAAAAGCTGTCGAACTTTCCAAATTGCTGCAAAGAAAGGTAAATTAGTTTTCTTTTTCATGCAATATCTAGATATATCCTTCAGAAATCGTTATGCCTCATTCCGCACTGCGACTTTATTCCTCCTATTTTGATAAACATGTAGCTGTATGTGGTCACGGTCCATTAAAAGCTCTGGTCCAAAAGATTGGATTTAGAAAATGTTCTACAGTCGATGAGATTTCTCAGGTCTTTCCATGGTTAGATGCCTGCAAACCAAAAAAAGAAATGTATAGTGTAAGTTATGCTGCTTTCCTTTGACATCATATTATTTCAAACGCTTGTTAAAATACCGATATCCTTATATATTTTAGGGTGCCATTGCTAAGAATGAATTCAAAAAAGTGGAAGCGATAATCTTACTAGGAGAACCAGAAAGATGGGAACGTAGTCTTCAAATTTTGCTTGACCTTCTGATTCAAAATGGTGATCTGAACAAACCACCCAATGAATATCTCTGTAAGCCTAAAAATGTCAATTATTCAAGACCCTGAATGATTGGTAAAACCTAATTTCAACTTTAGCTATAAAGTCATCACCCCAGTTGCCAGTTTTTGCCTGTGGAAGTGATCTTATTTGGTCGAGCAACGCACCAAGTCCCCGAATCGCATTGGGCAGTTTCTTGAGCTGCCTGGAGACGCTATATGGCCGCTTAACCGGTCGGAATCTCACCTACACTGGGCTCTTGGGAAAACCTAACCCTTCTGCCTATATGTTCGCGCTTTCTCAGTTAAATGCCATCGCCACACGAGATTTTGGGGCCACTAGATCACTCAAGAGGATCTACTGCATTGGGTACTTTTACTATGATCATTATCACAAAACTACTACGATGTGGCATAACTCGGTTGGGCAGAACATAGTCTCATTCGAGGGTTATCAACAAACTGGTCAGTACCCTATTAAGGTTCAGTGAGCTGATATTGATAGGCTAATAGTTTAATGTAATCGCATCTCAGCTCTGAGCATGGTTCCTGTATCGGAATTTGAAATGTTGAAGCGCATCAAAATGTCACGTTGAATAAGGAATCCGCTTATGATTTTAAATCTTTAGGACATAAAATTTTTACTAGTAAATGACAATTAAATATCAAGAGTTTAAACTTATGAAGTCGGTTTCTTAAGTGCGGAATTATTTTTCCAGACTAAGCTGTTTTTGTTCTGAGTAGATTCGAGATCTAAACTGTACGAATAAGCTAATCTAACAAAAGTAACCGAATGTTAATGAAATTGTCTGTTCAGCTCATCCCCGTTGTTCGAAAAAAGGAATGTTCACAAATGCTTTAATGGGATGAAGGAGTTAAAAGTGGTGGTGCAGCGGTTGAGTGCCTACTTTGCTCATCAGATCATACTAGTTTCAAAACCCACCAGTGCGTACTCAATGACCACCTTATGATGTCCGATGAAAGACGCTTTCTTTCATTATAGGTCTGGATGATCCTGATATAAACTTGCAATCTTTCTTTACTGTAAAAATTGTTCCATTTTTCATGTTCTGTGTGGATTTACTTTTATATCTGCTGAAACAGCTGTGGATTTGAAATCAGGGGAGGGAACCTCAAGATTTTTCAAGGAAACATGGTAGCACTTGGGTTTTCCATCTCGAAATAGGCGCCTTCATTGTCTAATAGCACTTTTATATCAAGTCGCACTTGTCAAAACCATTTGGCAGGAGCACAATGTGCATCGCATTCCATTCGAGGGAATCCTTCAGTTTTAAAAGGACGCCCGAAGTTAAATTTGTTTTCATTAAACAAGGAAGACCAAGTATTTGAGGAAAGTTTCGTCGTGAGGACCTTGGATGCCACGTCTTCATGACTTCGAAAGCAAACTAATTTCCGGACATCTTTGGTACCCTAGGTCTGAACGAGTTATTGATAGGCTGCGTAGTAGAGGCGGACATCATTTCCTTAGCACTATCGTGTTTGATACAAATGTTAAATTGATCTGACGAGGGAGTTCTTCTAGTGATCGCTTGATCACTTACCTCTCCCCTTTGAATTTTGGCATTTCACCTCCACGATGCGTAAACCGTCCAAGTTTGTTTGCTGCTGATCATTCTTCGAAAGTGAAGGATTTCCACTACTTTTCTTCTGCATATTTATTTCACTGTCAAATATTATATATATATATATTCAGAAATGTTAGTGAGCATAATGAGCAGTCGCGCGGCTTCCACAGCTGAATTAGATGATTAGCGACATAACGAAGCTAATCTGAAAAATGAAGCACTTTAGTGCATTTTTAGTGATAATCCAGAAGTTGACGTTTACGGCGCGAATCTGTTCAATCTCTTCCTCAAGACTATCTCGGAAGAGACATGGAAATCATTCCTTCAGCGAGTTAATTTTCTGGTTCAAGATGAACATCCCAACCTCTTTCCCTATCCCACGCCTTGTCTCATGCCCCATACAAAGGAGGAGGACAAATTCAACTTAGAAGAAGCGCACTGGAGCAGCCTTATCCACCGATCCGAGTCCTTGCCTCATATTCTTCGGGAACTGCTGATGCGGAAGCCAGAGAGGAAGCCTTTATGCACAATGGAACCGGTTCTTGTGACATCAGGCGTTTACAATGTATGTCTGAATGTTGAGTTCTCTCCAGATTTTGATTAAATTGCTGAAACAAAGTGGCGAGAATCGATATCTCTATCAATGAACTCTAAATTCCGTTAAGCGCATAACTAGTAGAGAAAACAGTATTAACCAACCTGGCAAATTGCGTGTCTGTCAGTTAGAACGCAAGTAATATTTTAAAATAAAAATTTCAATAAAAGTTGTGGTGAATATGATGTATCAACATTTATTTGGTAAAAAAGAATTCGTAAATACAATTTTTGAGGGCGTTGAAATCATTTCTATCATTATCAGAGTCATCAATTTTTCATTCAAACAGACTTCGGCAATGGCGATTCGAATAAATAGGCGAACTTGTACCTAGATAACCGTCAGAATTGATTGTTCATCTGGTCTTTAAAAGGTTTAAATAATGTCATCCTAATGGCGAGCTTTGGAAAGAAATGTTTTAGGAGAAGTATGTGGTGAAGACACGATTTCCACGGGAAATAGAATTCAGCCTGAACTGGAGTAGGGCACAAAAAAGAGACATCCTATGTGGTTGGTTCCATAATAAAAAAGGGTATTTGACGAGTTAGTATTTGAGCTATTGCCTTTTCATTAAAAGGAATCCGATGGTGAACCACAGGACTGGCGTGGACTATATAGCATCCATCGGAACTTCCCGGACTTGGCGCATCTCTGCACACCGCGCTTTGTGGTTTCCGACGCCGCTGAAGCCGTCTCTGCGATTCTGAAATTAGAAGGCAAGAACCCGCTCCCTGCGAGTAAACCAATTGATTCAAATGTCAAATTTTAGTGCTCTCTTTCCCTAATACCTTTATTCTCACTGCAACTCCAGGGCTTTAATATGAAACTGTTGCTGTCAATAATGTTTAATTACAAATCCCTTCAATGACGGTTTGTTGAATCAATCTTGGGATATGTGATAAATAATCCTTTTCGCATGAACTCAGATCCCTCTTTAAGGAACAACAGGTCGGAAAAAACGTTTTAATATACCCTACCTATTATTATTTTTCAAAATATATTAAAAACATCTTTGTTCGTATTGCCATATGCTGGTCAAAATGAATATGTATAACTGAACCTATGCGCCTATGATCTTTCTAATGGAGCCTTCGCTATTTTGTTGTCGTATCGACTTACTGCAGCCAAAATTATGCCTTTCTTAGTAAGAAATTGATGTCACGAATTTGAAAAGTGGCTCTGTAACATGTGCTAAGAATGATCACTTCAATATATTTTGTACAAAAGATTCAATTGTTAAGGTATCATTAAGTCCATGAAATAACTGGGACCTGTATTTTTTGAAAGAGCTTCAATGCTCATGTAATTTAAACGAATGTCGGTAAACCAAGTGGAGTTTACATTTGATTTTGATCAAACCCAATAAAGTTAGGTAGAAGTCTTCGTGATTTCGAAATTAATTACTTGAATTTAGATTTATTTTCTAAGCAGTTGAAAGAGTAATTACTTCTCAAGACAAAGTTAAAAGGAAACGTCAGAATTCGAACCAGTTGAAGATTTGGTGATTCGCATATTTTTTTGGAATTTACTAATCTCCGTGTCAGGTTCTTCATTGCAACAAATCTGTCACCGCGTCTGGAGCTGCTGAAAGTCAGAAAAGTGGCAGAGAAAAAATATAGGCCCTTAAAATGACTGTATGCGTGGGATTAAATGATTTCTATTAAATTATATGAGAAACTGTCTTTTCTACCATTTCTGTAACCTCTTAAGGAATCATTCAACACTGCAGCTTGATCTAGAGTAAATATTAGTCCAGGGCCTTATTGAAGACAAGCTTCGTATAAGTCTTATCTCGGGTGGAAGGAAGGTGCCTCTTGTTTAGGATCTTTCATCTAGTAATCTTTGCGTAGACCAGAATTAAAATATTTTTGAATAAGCTGGACTAATAGTTTTAGCAATCGCGACTCCATCGATATACGAAGGGATTTACTTAAACAGACACGAACCTTGACTGTAAGTGATACCAGGACAAAGCTTTCCCTAGGGCTTCGAGGAGCGTGTATGCATAGGATTGCAATTTACTGCCTTATAGTGTTACAGATCCTGATACTTGGCGCTGTGGTTTCAGGACACATTGAGAGCCTTCACAAACAACTATCGAAACGTGTGTATGTTTGAGTGCTTGACTTTCCTCCTTCTCTTTATGATCTCTATGGGTTGCAGCAGTACGTCAAAATTCCTGCTGATCATTTCATTTTCATGCCGTAATTTCGGTCAAAGGGCAATCATGACGTTGAGATCATTTCTATCATTATCAGAGTCATCAATTTTTTTCATTTAAACAGACTTCGCCCGTCTTAAAAGCCGTCGATTTCGACTAGCATCTTGCTCCGCTGTACTGGACGGCAGTGGACTGCTGCACACGTTTATATACAGGGTTGGCTTCGTTTTTTTTGTCGTTTTTTTCCTGGTATGAGAGTCATCAGATCAGCTCAGCTCCAGATCATCCACATCGACAGAGGCAAAAGACTTAGATGTTCAAGGTGTTCTGGTCAAAATCGACCTCGTCATGAATCCCTTCTAGATAGGCTGGACTCAAGTGGCAATTTTTATTAAATATCCAATTTACCCCCACACTATTAGAAGTCCAATTTAAGAGTATGTTTCGCAGGTCACTTGTGAGGCTGTTTAAATGTTCATGGACCTCACAACTGCGTCTTTGTGGACAACGCATAGATGATTTCGTCTTTGAGATCTTACTGTCAACAACATAGCAAGTGACTCTTTTTTATTTCTTTATTAGAAGTACTACGGAGTCTGATATCCTTTCAGTATATTACTGTATCTGTTTGAAAATAAAATATTAAAATTTTACAATAAGGTTCATTGCGGTTTTGATGAGTCCATTTGCAGGCCTCTTTAGTGCTTTGTCGGATTTTTAATTGTAGGATTAAATGAGATTGACAAGTTACATAAATGAAAATATAAAGTTCGGAACACAAAGTGAGCCTTAAAATGAAAAAAAACTGATATGCCTTGCAGTTTCCTTAGTACCCTCCAGGCGACTTAATCGACATTTTACATTTGAGCCGCCATGTAGTCAGTTGACTGGTGCACCCGCCCATTGCCCTCAGATAAAAGAGCGCCCTTCCCATCGTCTCTATTCTGATGTATTGTGAGTGCGGCTGGATGCATAATTTTTCCAGCAGGCTAAGATACAGACCTAAAAAGAAACTCGCTACTGAATTAATGCGAAATCAACAAAGAATTGAGCAGTTTGATGTTGACACTTCACTATCTGTTTTGTCGAGCCAGTCCAGTCCCCTAAGTAGAGGTATCGAATTCAGCTACGATCAAGGTGTTGATAGCCCTTTGAATTACTAGATTATTTGCTTCATTGGTCTACCAGGCGACAATGGAGGAATCATTCAAGATGTGGATCCATCAGATCCAAAAAGGATGACAGAGACGTTAGAAGAAAGAGACATCTAAAACTACATCAAACTCGATCGAGTTAAAGAGAATTTAATTTAATTTAAATGTATGACACCCTTTTTAGAAGCATTGCTTTAACCATAACCCTTATCACTAACCAAGGGATGGGATCTGAACACCCATACACAGATCTCAAACAGTCGAAATAAAAATAGCTCAGGAAAATTGCTCAGTTTAAATTATTGTGATTTACTAAGGTTTTTCTTCATTGGCCTCTGGACAGACATTGATAGCTGCTCTTCTGGACCTTGCGGACTTTGAACTACGGTGCTCAGTCGAAGTGGCGACATTATCGTTTTAATTTGCACAAAACTCAGAGTGTAATAGTGGAAAATGCAACTTTTATCCAAATGAAATATCAGGCATTTTAATCAAGTATTGCATTCGCGTCAAATTTTGCTACTTAATTTAAAGTACTTTTGAAAAGTGATGACCACATAATTTTACTCATTGTGTTTTAATTCAAGGTGTGAGAAAATAGCTGCAAATATATCGAAGTCATAGGTAGAGTTTGACCGCTAAGTGAAAAAAATGCACAGCATTATGAAGTTTTCATAGGGAAATAAAATTGTGCTGGTTAATGCGTGGCGATCCGGTCATCAAGAGATAATATTTCTTGTTCATTTTGTTATGGCTGTCAGGGAAATATAGAGATCTGGATCAAATAAAATCACTTCTTTTGATAAGTCTCATAAATGACTAGATTGCAACCATTATCTGCTACGCGTTTGGTCTTTTGGATCATGCCTTTCACTTAATCAAACCAGGTTAACTCCACCTTCACTTCCGTGTCAACAAACTATTTGTTTATAGATTCAATGCCGGTATAAGCCTGTAGCAAAGTACCGATTTCTTAAGGCATTTGGGCTAAGAAGCAAGGAAATGAAGTGATAAAACTGCCATCGAGGCACTTTCATGCAGTAGATATGTAGTGGACTAGGTCCGGCGAGAGATGTATCTCAAATGGACATGCTTTATTATCTAAAAATAAAATATTTAGGCTCCAGGCATTTAGTGAGCACCTTCGCTCCTGTCCAATCGGTTAAGTGCGGTCTCCAGAGTCGAACGATATCGAGCTGCTGAGGCATATTGGTCATATTGCCCCAGTGTTCGGCCAAAACGTGAATTGTGTAGGTGCGTCATGTTGATCGGCTCCACCAGTCGCACCAGTCGATAATGCCTGGTCATAGACAAAACTCCTCGAAAGAAGACTACATGTGTCGAAGATCTTTAGAAAAAAAGGAATTTCTAGGTACAAAGCTCATTTGTTTGATCCTTCAGATCGTTAATGGGTAGGAATCCCACAGTGATACCTATTCCCTGAACAACTCAAATCGGAATCGACCAGACGCACAAACGTGCTGATAGTTCACGGAAATGAGGCCACCACTCTGGGGACCATCTAACGAATGGAATCGAATGGAGAAGTTCGAAATGCATCGAATTCCGTCTGGTGTCTTCAATGAAACAAAATGTATGATATTGACTCATAAATTCATCTGTAAATATGCTCATTTGGGCACCTTGGATTATTTCTGCGCTATTGTAAGCTACTACTTACCGTCCACTTTTCATCCTCTGACATGTACCAATATCCGAAACAAAAAAAATCAGCCAATGAACATCTGATCTTACAATTAATTTGCCACCACAATATTGGCCGCATTTGATCGGCTTTTATACCAAGCTTGCTTAGGCATTGGTCACCTAGCCAATTCACTAGAGAGCGGAAATCGAATTTCACCCAAAACTATTCTAACAGTTGGCTATTTAGACCCGATAAACAACTAGAAATGTTACCTAATGGAATGTCCATATTACGCTGCTTACAAAAGTGGATTTATGGCTACATTACATCCATTTATACCATTCACCCGCTATTCAGGAGCCGTACTTAAAAATGTTTGGCACTGAGTAATATTGGCCTTTACCCATTTGAGGGTAGACATGGGTTTCCGTTTTGTGAGTACAGTCGTGGATGCTTAAATCAACACATTAATTAATGATTTCGTAACATTTCAGCATCAGCCTCCCCGAAGTTGAATATACAAGTGCGGTGGATTGAAAATCAATAAAAATCAGAAAAATCCTCGGTAGAAGAAGCCACTTAAAATAATCATGACGCACCATTCTACCATTTAACCCCACAGCGATCGTTAACTCGGCTAAATTAATCGCCATAACTATGAGCAGTGACTTTTCAGCATATAAGATGGATTTAATGAGATCGCTCTCCTGCCATCGATAAAAGTCTGATGTTTAACATATAGCATGGCATTCAATAGGGGTCTGAGAATATTTCAGCTGATGGTCCTTTCCCGATTCGAGAACTCCTTCGCGATTAGATGCACCATATACTCATCCGTTGTTCAGTTCGGCTCTTAAATGCAGCACGCAGTTGAGAAATTTTAGTGAAGTAGAAAATTCCTCGAAATGGACGTCCCCTTTCGAAACCATAACTTTTAAGTTGTCAATGTCAAATGACCAAAAAGCTTCCGGTAAAGCTCAGGCGGATCTCAACCTTCGCCTTTTTACTTATCACTCATTTGAAGCGCAAACCACATCCCCAGATTTTAAACGAGTTAGTTCGAGCAGGATTTCAGTTTTATCATCTCATGATTAACGCTCACCTTACTAGCTAATCACATTAATCTAAAAATCAATAAAGGATGGGGTAATTCAATCATTCGACGGAGTTCTACAGATGGAGATTTCTAAAAGTGTGTGCGATGCGGAACCGCGTCCCTACCGCCAGGTGGTTAGAGTTCAAGGTAATTATATTACTGGCTGTTACTTAGAGTTAAATATTTTTATATACACTTTCTGATTGGCAGATTAAAAGCATAGGGCCTGAGACAATCCTGAAACAAAACCTAATTGTTCTTCTAACTCAACTTTCCAGGTGAAAGAAGGATCTGATAGATGGGGTTCGGCTTTCGGTTCTCACTAGAAGACATTCAATGACCAGAATAAAGGCCTACTGAAATACAGGCCGGATATATTTATCAGGTCTGGCGTAAAAATAAATAAATCATGCAATGAAACGGTAATTCAGGCCTTTTGGAACTGCTCAAAGATCAATTACATTAACCACGCGTCGTATGATGACAAGCGTAATTGAAGGTCAAGTTTCTACTGGCTAGTTTCGAATTTCAAGCTGGTGCGAGCATTAAAGATAAATTGATAAATGTAATACACAGGTAATTTATAAATAATCAGTGAAATCCATTATATTTTGAACGATTTGGTGATCATCAAAATGGAACTGCGAAATCCGATTTTTATCCTCTCAAGTGTCTGCTACAAGTGTTTTAAAGTTTACCTGGTTTATAAAAACATAGTGATACTTAGAGTGAGTTGATCGTCAAGTCAGACTCAGATAATATTGATCTTTTATCACTTACTATGGTTAACAAACTGGAAAGCGGATGGCCGCGTTGGATTCATGTTTGTTGCTTCACTGCTCAGCATTCTCCAAAGGGGCAGTTCCAGTTTTTCGCAGAATAGTTTTCAACGGACTGTATTTATGAGAATGTCAGGTGGATTATAAAATGAATAGATAGTACAGGGGTCACATGGGCATTTGACTCGTCAGATATTCAGCAATTAGAATGACCACACACTGGCTGGCGCCATCCACGAAACAGTGACACAATGAGAGGTCGTAAAGTAGGACTCAAAGAAGCATTCCCTTTTTTAATGAAAAGAACTGGACGACACAAATATGTTAACAGAGGACTTAATAGCCAGAAGCGGCACTCACCTTAACTCTATTGATCCATCAGCCTATTTTTTTGCGCTCATTCATTTCAGGATGGCAATGATTGTCTTTAATCGAATTCGAAGAATAATCGTCTCGCATTTGAGTATAAATAGCAATCAGTATTCTTAAAAACCAGTACATTTACTAAAAAATTGAAACTGTACTTAATAGGTATATAGTAATGTAAGATCTCATAATAATGAAAGGGCTTAACAATAAGTCTGAGTAAAGTTGAAAGAGTCATGTGCGATCGCCACCCCAGCATCTACCCGGAGTTCCCACTTAAAGCCTCATCCTTACCCGGCATTCACATCGGCACCAGCTATCAGATAGATCCCAGCTGGTGGACAAAACAACTCTTTTAAAGAGGATCAGTCTCAAAGAGGTACACTAAGTGTGGTGATTACTGTCTTAAGATCGGTCAAGATTGTTTTAATGTCATAATGACCGAAAGCTTCAGGCCCTCGTCAATCTTTGGTCTCAATAGCACTTGAAGCGCCAACGCTACCATCACGACGTTGTTTACATTGGTATTTCAATGTCTATATTTAGGAACGTTGCCATCTGAAATGAAATAGAATTGCCAGGAGAATGTAACAACAGTCTTTGCAAAAAATCACTATAAAACAAGAGAAAACAGGCATACGTTTTCGAACTCGGACGAGATAAAAACAACATGTCGTTAGAGGTATCAGGGAGGAGAATGTTCAGATGCCAACCGCAAAGCACTGCAGTCTAACCCACTAAATATCTATAAACTTCAGATTTTAAAGATCGAGATAACTCACAAATTAGTTACCCACTAACGTTGAAAGAAAAAAGTTAATGAATCACAGAATTTGGCCACTGCGTTTTTTTTTCCAGCCTATTTCTCTCATTTCCCCGAGGTGAGACCACAAGAATCGACACGATATTAGACTAAGTGTGCACATTTTTTATTCACTAAGACTGTTGTCCAATAAATACATGAAATCGTTCCGGTTGCCCTGTAGCTAATGAACAGCCACCGGAACTGAAGGCAGTGTAAGTGGATTCGATGTATTTTTTACCTAAACACACTGACGCGTACAACTTCAGAGCCTGCGGTGCAAAGCAGTTTTGCTAAAGCGCAAATGCAAGCAAGTCAGTTCAAGTATGATGGCTGTGTGGCGATCGATTTGAGGGCCTGGATTTCGAGGCAATTAATCTTATGGTTACAACAAAATTAAAAGGAGATAGACCACTTTGGTAAATCGTGATTTAGTGACATTTAAAGTGATGCTATTATGGTGAATTCGAAAACATGGACTTATAAGACTTCACTGCTATTGTGTAGAAAAATAAACGATTTACTTGACGAAAATCGTATCGTCTTATGGGTTATAAAAGATCATTTCATGAGCTAAGGCCTCTAAGTACGCGGTGTGTCATAGCTTTAATCAGAGACCTTCTGACCGCAAAGCTAGACACCTGCACCCAAACGGGAGTCTGAAATGACGAGATGGCCATCGTTATTGTAGTCTCTAGATAGCAGTTGAGGAAAGCATGATGGCCGCCTCCATTTGGAGGTGTGCTCTTGATCACTCTTCCTTTCAATAGGTCTTATTTGTGACCCTGTAAATCAGCTTTAGACCTAAACATTTTTGCCACTTTCGGCTAATTAATTTTCCTCGGTGGATACTACATTTGCCCTTCTATATTTGTAAGGTAAACATTTCTCACAAATTAAAGTTGGCTCATTACACTGCTCAGCACGTTCACCATGAAAATTGGTACCAATTCCATTGAACCAACCACGCCAGGAGCCTAGCTATTAAAGGCAGTGCGTTAAATGAACGCAATGCCGTCCCTAAAATTCAATGATTATTTCCTTAATTTTATATTTATTTAGAGGACTGATATTAACGTTACATTGACAGACATCATTTACATTATTTCCGGTTAATTTTCTCTAAAATGAATCAAGGATGAAGAGCAAAGCGATTCCATTTAGCAGCAAATATATAAGCAGCATTTGTGCTGTTGAGTATGCGTTACGATATGACCCCAATATTTGCTATTTAAGCGCGTCAACTTCTTCGAAAATTTTGTAAGACGTTAAAAGGACCAAGAGATTGCACCAAAAGCGTGCACAATTAAGCCCAATGAAGAAAGTATTATGTAGCTGAAAGATGACTGGCTTCCAAAGCATCTAGAAATATAACAACCGTTTGATTGAGGCCTGTACATAGTTTGCACTCTTGTAGATGAAAGTAGTTTGGAAAAAACTTAGGGGATAGATATGGACGTCTGGAATACAAGCAGTCCCGAATTCAGATACCAACTGGTAAGGCGTTTCAAAGCGAGCTTCCTTTTGACCAAGAGTAACAATTTTCTCGATTATTCAGTGCCAAGCTTGTGGTTTGATAAACCAGTTAAGATTGCCGTGGCTAAAAGACGAGAAAAAGCGGTCACTCAAACACCCTTTCACCAGGAGCCATCTTGACCACCGAGAGATCACTGAACTACTTACTGAAAATTCCTACTGCAATATCATCAAAAATCTAGAAGGAAGGCGAGGTGATAAGTTGGGATTTCGTCTAGACTACAAATCTGGTACCACGTTCTCGGCTGACACTACGGCCACTCATGATATGAATTCGATGATGTTTATGTAGTCGGAAGGAACGTTAATGTAAGCTAACAATACTTTCGGAGAAATAGTTTATTCAGAGAATACTTAATTCATTACTGCGGATGGAATGACTAGCTATTTCAGATCAAAAATTTGGAGATTGAAAGAGTGGGATAAAGTCATTCGAGATCTGCATTGTAAACTAAGTTATTTCCCTATCTGATGTCTTTAATAGTCCAACCAGATAGTAAGGTCTATCTCAATTTGGTGAGAGGCGTGCAGCTCTCAATGTTTTAAGATATGGAAAGGTAAGTTTGTGACACTACGAGGTGTCCGCTTTTGACTTCCACCATGGAATACTGTTCATCTTCAGCTTGAACTAAAAAAGTGTCTCCTTATTCTCACCTCTTTTGAGAGAGTTGGGTAAGGCAGATTAACCATGCATTTCATTGCCTTCCCACGTCGAGAAAGACAGACATAGGGTTTGTAATATCCCGAGACGGAGCTAGTGCAAAACATAATTTCATATTAAACCTTTATCAAAAGAACGTAACTATCTACGGGGTTCAGTTGGACCTTGTACTCTCTCCAGTGCGACCAAGTCCCAAAATAAAAAGACAATAGACTAACACAGAGTACAAGAGAGGAAGAGCCATTTATTGGATTTAATTGGGACAAGAATAAACCAGAGCTTTACCATCACCACCCACAGAGAGCAACTGACTTCCATCATCATTGTAACGCACCGACCAAACCTGAAAAAAACAGAATGCTGCAACTTATTTCACTTCAGCGATTTCTTTATTTTCTGATAGATTATGTTATCAGCTTCTCAATTTATGGGAAAGCCTAGGATGGCTGGGATTCGAATCCCTGGGACGAATATTTATCGTAAGCTATGAGTTCTGTAAAGTCAAAAAAGGAAAGTAACCTGATCTTCATGATCCATGAAGACGTGGTTTTCTGTTTTTGAGGAGATATCCCACACTCGAACGGTCTTATCGGTAGAGGCGGTGGCTAAGTGAATGTTGTCCGGGCTGAAAGCAGAGGATACTACCCAAGAGGAATGACCGTTGAGACTCGAAACCACCAAGCGCCCATCATTCCTACAAAAAGCAGAAGAAAATGCAGTCGTCGAGGTGTTTTTGAGGGTTACGTTCCATCCCTTTTAATCTAAACTTTTCGCGCAGACCTGGTATAGAGAAAAAAGATATGGAGACACAATGATGTTGTTGTGAGTGAAAAGGGCGAATATTATGCATCTCAACAAAGAGGTAGAGTGAGTTTCAAGCCTGAAGTAGCAGCTGCTGGCAGAGTTTAGTCTTGAGCTGAGTGGAAATGTCAAAAGCCATCTAAAGACGTTCTCCTCGGAATACGATAAAATGCATCTCGATTTTGAAAATTTAATGACGATTGGAAATCACGGAGCGATCGTTTATGGCAGTCATAGGGCCTCAGTTTATATATCATCAATATAACATATCACTCAAATTAGGCTACTGAATATTGGAAAGACTAAAATAACAAAAAGGCCTTGGGTTCAGTGAAGAAAAAGTAGATCATAAACTTCTCTTTATGAAATGCTTGGGAGGAAAGTGGCAAAGAATGGCATGAATCTTGAACATTCAAAAGCTCGTTGTGCTTACAGCAGGTGGTGAGACGAGACGATCCAAGTGTAAGAATAGAGCTGTAAAACTATTTCTGCCGCATGGAATTCAACCCTTACCTAGTGACAGTCCGGCAGTGAAAATATCAGCCTGCCGTATTTTTAGGGGTCACGTACACAAGACAAATGTGCCTTGACCACTGAAGACTGGCCTAAAAGTTTATTACAAAAGAGGATACGACAGAGTGCAAAGTAGAATATCGACACCCATAGCTGCTTGGGCTTTATTACCTTTTTGTCAATCACTGGAGACTTAAATAGAGCAGAAGCAGAGAATAATAAGCTCGAGTCATCAAAGGGATTGTTATAGCAAATGATGTCGCATTTAAGTTTAGCGGTAATTATAGATATGTTAAGTAGCTGCGGTGATGAAAGGAAGGATGGCTGAGAATTGACAGCTATGAAAACGTCAAACGTTAAAGCAGCAAGTAATTTAGACACGAAAAACGAAAAGCGGAATTTGAAAACAAAAAATTCATGTGGCACAGCATTCTAGGTACCAATGCCTATCTTATCTAGTCAATCGAAAATCAACTTACACTCTTCCTGTTGAATGAATGGATAATATCTTATTAGTAAATGTGAACACTGTTGCAGCAGTGAAATAACGGGTATTTAGCTTAATGGTTTGATCCTGTCTTTCTTAGGGAAAAGTTGCAATTAAATTTCATCGAAACACCTACGCGTCGTAGATGCGAATTCGCTTGTCATCAGAGGTGGAAGCCAGAAGACGGCCGTCGGGTGAGAAAGCAACGGAACGGACGGGCGTGGCGTGGCCATCCAGGGGGAATATTGCTCCTGAGCGCAAGTCCACTATGCTCACAATCCCATTTATTGCTCCGGCGGCCAAACGAGTACCGTCCGGACTCTGCAAAATGAACAAAGAAGATAAACAGATTTTAAAGACTTGAAAGGATCTCTTTTCGCCTACAACCAGAGGATCGCTTCTTCTAGCTGTATAATGGGACAGCATTCGAAAGCTCTTATAACTCCGATGCAGCAGCATTTTCAACGGCTTGACACACAATAGATAAAAGAAAACACAAAAAAAGTCCAGGAAAGCAAGTCATCCCTGCTATCTGAATGGTTCACAGACGAGCCTGAGACCACCCGGTTCCACTACGTTTGCACAGACTTGATCCTGTCTTGATCACTCCATCTCTGCATCTCTGAAATTAAAGGACCCGTTTTATTAAGGCCTGAGTCATACCAGTTTTTTTCTCATAGATCGGATTTAGACGACTCGTGATTGGCGTGCATTCTAATCAGTTATTAAAGGAGGGTGGGCACTTTTTACGGGTGGCAGAAGCGAAAACTAGGATAATCTTCAGCTTCACAATTTATCTAAGCTCGAGGAAATTAATGCTTTGGCATCAATACGTCACCCCAATCCACGGGGATTATGCATATGGGGTGAACCATTGAGAGAACCATCAAAGAAGACGCGTGAGGGTAGATTACAAAGGATAATTAAAAAAAACAACGAGGATTAAAGTGGGCAACTGAAATAAAATAATTATTAGTGGTAGTGAAATTAAGGCAACTCAGTCGTGGTAGTAAAATTTGAATGAGCCGAGAGAACCAGTGCAGTGTACTTCTAAACCCAAACGCAACTGTTTCTGGGCTTATCACTTCCCAGAAAGAAGAATGACAAATGATCCAAAGCTTAGGAGTTCGGAGAAATATAAGGTATGAGAAATCTGGCTCTCCTGATTCAAAGAAAATTTAAGCAGAGGCTCAAGCTCGTTCAAAAGAAAACAAAACTACCTGACTCCGAAGAAAAAAAAAGTCCGGGGTTTCAACACCGCAGGTTCATGAATTGTCGGGATTCAAATGTATCCACCGGAAGAAATGAAAATCTTTCGCAGATACCTGTTGTTTATTTCATTAGCTGAAAAATAACAAATGGCTCCGAACGTGCATTACAAGCACTGAACTACTTACGTAAGCAAGACAGTAGACGAACTTTCCATCCAGAGCGATGGAACTTTCAAGTTTGTGTGATTCGACGCCAATCATGTGAACAGAACCAGCATTGCTGCCTGTGGCGACGAAACGTGAATCAGGAGAAAAGGCGACCGACCAGGTCTCTGCGGGTTCACCTTCAAACACATTTAACTGACGATGTGATTCCAAATCCCAGAAAATAATCTAGAAGCAAGAAAGGAACTAATTTAGTAACTAACTTATATTCGAGAGGAAGAAAATTCTTTCTTTAAAAGAAACTAATTGGAAGTTTTTTCAACAATTTGAACGGTTCTAACATGCTTTCAAAATTTTAAGACGATCGACAACCAAATCTTCCTGCCTCAGTGACCATGTGAGTTCATAATCCACCGATATAAATATATTGATCGGAATCACCACTCTTACCCATTGATTTTGCCCTACAAAGAGACGGCGCAAGTACCTTCTCGCTGACGAAAATTAATTTTATAATAGCGTCCCAAACAGAATAGGCAGAAGCCCCGATTTGAATATACATGGTCCACGAATGTCTTCTTATTCACTGGCATGTATAAGAACATGCAAACACTGTCCAACCTCTGGCCCTATCACTATCGTACAAATGGCCACACAGGCTTTTGAGTTATCATAGTTATCATAGATAACAATTAGACAAAGATAGGCTGCGTTGATTGAATGCGTAGCCATAAAGCTAACTAAACCAAACTGGTTATTTAACTATTTTTTGAATGCCAAATGAATGGTCAAACGAGAGAACAATAATCGGAGTCTTGGGTTTACAGATAAACAGACTTAATTACCGGTCTGAGTAGGTCAATGGTGGACTGCCTGCTTCCTACCCTACGTGCTGAAAAAACGGTGTATGTGACTTAGCCTTCTCTACGCGATGAGAATATGTCACATTTTTACTAAGGTGAAGAGTAACAAGGCTTGAAGCCTCATCACTCATTCCGATGACAATGACTTATTATCAGACAAACGCCCCTAGGCTCTTTCAGCTCTACTGCCTCTCTGGAGCTCATCGAGTGATATTTGAACTCTAAAACCATTCAAATGGTTGATAAATTAGCGAGCTAGCTAAAGTTCTACCAAATCCCGAAAATACGGACAGACGTAGCCAGCATCATTCTCTTGACTCCTCCCTAGGGCTTTCGGGACTTGTAGCATAACGGATCAAGATAAAGGGAAAGCCGAAAATCCCTCTATCTGTTGCAAGAATAAATTTAAATGACATTCAAAAAGTGATAACCTTCTGGCACTTCAGTTCCAATGAAGATTTTTCTAAATGCCTAATGCGCTACTGAAAAGATGAGGAAACACTTTAACTAACAAAATAGTGCTTTTACAAGTCCAGCATTCCTCCAATTTCAATAAACGTGTCGCTGGAGCTACTTCTACTCGGATAAAAGACCATGGAAGGGTAAGGCTAGAATTGGTTCATTCTAATGGTCTTCTAGATGGATATCGTGGTTGAATAATTTGATGTTAAGCATCAACAGAAAAAAAAAACAAATAATGAATTAGGAAAACAAGCTTCGAAAAACTTTTTATATACGGAAATGGTTGTTAGTAATGGAGATAAGCAAGAAATTGTTGAATAACAAATGGTTCATTCATGAACTAAGTTTTTATTATCTAAGCCCAAATTATATTAGTGATTATTTATCATCGATGAACTGCATGGCAGACCCCTCATATAAATTGGTAGGTCGGACTTCCGAAATCGCACCCCTTTGTATCCAAACAAATAGATGGTCCATCAAAGAAAACGTGTTAGCTATAAAAGATCGCCCACTAATAACTTGTTAGTAGAAAAAGACCGGAATAGCAGACGCACCTGGTTGTCGAGACTGGCCGACGCCGCAATAGTACCCGATTTGTTGATGTCAACCGAGACGATGCCCAATCGATGGCCATCCAGTGGACAGAGGAGTTTGAACTCGTTACTATCCCTGCAATAAAAAGAAAAGAAACCTGCCTGGATGACCTCCATTTTAACACATATAGGAACGTAGTCGTTGAGGCTCTTTGCTACATTGGAGACGAGCGGAAACACGAAAGGAATTTACCAAGGTGAATATTGAGCCGAAACCTTCAAAATCTTCGGCCGATGGAAAAAAATGGGGGAAATGATTTTACGGGCCAATCTACGAAGGGGGAGAAACCAATATCCAAGTTTAAATTGGTTTGGAAGTGATTGACTAGGAGATGAATATGGAATGAGAACTGTTTGTTCAAAGTAATACGGAAAACTTTGAACAAAGTAGAAGGAATTCATGAGTCAACTTTATGCCTCAAAAGACTGGACACAAAAAAGCTGGCCCCGAACCACCTCTAACGAACTCCCATCATCGTTTCGGTCTGGTAATAAACCAAACTTTCCAACGAAAACAACATATTAGCCTTATCATTTGACAAATGTAGTGGAAAACTACACCATAGCAGCCAACACTAGTGGGCAAAAGATAACACAAACTTCATGTCACGAAGCCAGTCAAGTTGTCAACCCGAAACAATAAAGGCGAAGGCAGAAATTGAGGGCGCAGACGACACCATTACGTTCAATGTCGAAGTAGATGCGATGGCGATTGTGTATGACGAAACGGATATTGCCGAATTAACAGGACCTAGCATTTCGGCTAAGGAATTTGTGAAGTGGCACTTTATTTGGATAGTAAATTCGAAAAAAACTGAATTTTGAAAAGAAGATAGTTCTTATCAGCTAACTAGCCAAAAATGCTTATTGCTCGTTATTTGAAGAAGACCGATTGACAAACAGGCTATAGGAGCGAACACTAGGGAGGAGAAAGGAAGCTTTGACAAGGGCGAGCAGTGACCAAAACAGGTTGCAATAGTTACAAATCGCGCACTGAGTCAAAGAGTAATAATATTGAAGAGAATAATAAAGCGAAGCACCGCGCAAAATTACGTCTAAACGGCCAAATAGAACAAGTGGCGAATTGGTTGGGATGCTATGAGAATTTGATGTGAAGCGAAATGATTTCGAGATGCAACTGAAACGGAAAATATAGCAAGAGCCCAGGCATAAACAGAAACAAATTTTCTCGACATAGCTATGGGATACGGTATTTTATAATTTGAGGTCATTCGTGTGCAGCGAAGAACAAAAACAAAACCAATCACTGCCCTTCTTATATAAAGGAGGCGGAGTTTGCCGCCACGCAAGCCGATGAGAGAGCGAGAGAAGTCTGTTCCTGATTGTCATAAAGAGGAAAAACTGAGTACTTATTTGAGCGCGTAGATTGATGAGTACCATGAGTGACTACTCAAGACAAGTAGCAAGACTTGCATCTCTTGACATCAGTTCAGCTCCTGGACTAAATAGAACTTGATCTTTTGGATCTTTCCCACTTCAAAACCAAGAGATACCATTATCCAATAAAAAATTCCCTCGTTGCATGATTTAATCAAAATATTTATCACCATCAACAGTTAGTTTGCATATACACTATTAGGATGGAATTTGCTAGCTTTGGAAATAATTTAAAATGTACCAACCATATTTTTCGAAGCGGTGGTTGGTGGTAACTTTCGGTATCCTCAGTGGCTTCCCATAGGTCTGAGATGAGACATTGTTAGAGAGCCGTTGGGGATTATAAGGTGGAGCTCAGAAGAGATCAGATGAAGAAGGATCCTCTTCGATGCCTCCTGACCATTTCTACCTCAGCAAAGCGCTATCAGCCCAAGTCTCATATTAAGGGTTTCGAAAAATGAAATAAATTGCAGCTTATTGCTGAACGACAGCAATGAGGAGTTGGAATCAAGGATTAACCCAGGGCTGAAAACGCCCTAAGAAAAATACCCTCATAATCTAAAGGTGCAAAGATTTAAAATAGACCGTTATCTTTTGGATGAAACACTAACAGAAACTTGAATCGATGAAAAACTACTTTGGATCAAATAAGTGTAACCTCACCAGAAAAAACCGCAAAGACTCAAATGAGACAAAATATAACCTTGAACAGTCTAATTTGTGACAGTCTTATCAGTAGCCGTTCGATCAATGAAAAAAATTGCATCGATAAAATATCTGGAGGAGCGACGTTCAATGTATTAAAACAGATGTGAATGAGCAAATGAACATATTTTGATTAGAATTTCAATTAGATAAAGTGAAGAACTACATAAAGTGGAAAATCTAAAGCTTGAGCGCTTGACATATCAGTGTTCTCACTGTAAAATGTCAAAAACGTTCAGATCGGTCTTAGAGGAGGAACATCCCTGGAGGAGAGACCCTGAGACCACCTCTGTTCTAAGAAGTAACTTGTAATAAAAGATATGATAATAACAATCGGAAGGAAGATCCTTGGGAAACGAATCGCTTCATGTGTCAAGACGAAGAATCCTTCAAGACCGACAAATGCAGGCACCCAAACCTTGATTTGCTAAACGACAGTGCTTTTGCCTCTAGAAAGCACTAAACTGAATGAATATAAACAAATGAAATAGGTGGCCTCAGCACCGAAAAAAAAAAATTTACGAGACCTAACCGCAGAAAGCTAATAAAGCATTGGACACAGAATTCGTCTCATAAATCGGAGAATTCCCAATCTGAACTTCTAGGGAAATGTATTACTGCGCAACCCAACTGGTACGCCTCATTGCACAAGCTAAGGGAAAAGTGAGGTCATTGAAGGAAAGAATCCCCATACGTCTTAGGTGGGAAGTGATATCAAAATGGTGGCTATAAAAAGTGCCATAAATTACGTAGCCCATGGAAAAATAGAAACGCAGTCCCATTACGAAAAAAAGGTAGATGTCCGAAATGATTACATGAAGTTAATAGGGACTCAAAATCCTTTTGTCCGGTGATTAGGGTGAGTCCCAAAGGGCTAAATGTTCTATACAAGAAAAGTATTGAAAAGCACTTACCTAAAAAACGGCTTTCGGTTACATTTATGCCCCGACAAACTGCTGAAATTGTTCATTCTGAGGCATTCAAAGGAAGTACTTACTATGGAACCTGTCATTTATTTGGATAAGACTTACGATTTTTGTTCGAGGAGTTTTAACTGAGTGATTACATAGAACAACAAAACTCACCACTCCCAAAGTTTAAGGCTATTGTCTAGAGCTCCGGTCATTATCAGATCCTTGCCATCTGAGTCCCGTTTACGCCAACAACAGCACCATATTGCCTCAGGATGGGCTACGAAAAAAAGAAAGATATCGGTTTTTCCTCAGGAGGCCAAAATAAAAAATACAGGCACTTGAAAAGATATTAATGGGTGGATTTCTATAATTGCGACCTAAATCGATCTTGAAAAGTAAGAAACGGGTTTTGGAATCCAATTGAAAAGAAAAAAAAGGTTGCATGACGGATTTCGTCCACCGAAGTGGAACCACTAGTAAATTAATGCCAGGGGAATGTGCAAAGAGTGACGGTGAAAATAAAACTAATTTAGCTCCAAACTAGCGGATTTTTGAAATTTAAAAATTTCTCACCTTTTTCCTGCTTGAACTTGAGGGAATACTTGACAAGAAAAGCATCCGTTAGACTTGATTAGAAACAAGTTAAGTAAACTTGCGAGTCCGTGCCATTAATATAACCAGTTTTGATTAAAAAACGCTTGAAAATTCATCCTTTGTTAGACAAAAAAATTAAGAGAAGATCAGAGAAAGAATTAGGGTGAAATAAAGATGAAACTTTTGGGCATGAAGTGATAAAACTTTACAGCACCAGTACAGATAGACTTAAATGGAAGAAATCGACAGGAAAATAGGACTCGAGAAATAACAGAATCAACCATAGGACAGTAGTGAATGAATCGAATATAGGGTTGGATAAAAAGGGAAAACCAATCTAATTTGGGATGCGGGAAAATCGGAGACCCTGGACAGACGTGAAGACTTCAGCCTTAAGAAGCACGCATTTGTTCTGTCAAAATTTACGTACCTAAATCCAAAAGCACCATCATCATCAGCTATACGATCAGAGGTAATTATAAAACCGAAACGCAACCGCTTACTTGCCGGTGTCGCTTTCTCACACAAAAACGATGAAGGATAAGTTCCAAACACTTCAATAAACCATCAGGTAATAAATTTATGAGAATTCCCAAAGCGAGGACTGAATACATAGATTTTAGAGAACGGGAAGCCACTTTCTCTCCGGGAGATCACATAGAGAAAGGAATCTGATCAGGCTTGAGGCAAAAATTAAAAAAAAACAAATCGTACGCTTCGGGCCTACCCTGCAAACTTTTGCCATTTGGGAGGAATAATGAACTAATGATTAATGAACTAAATATGTTTTTCATCTAGAGTTGGATATGTGTGCCGAACTTGGCATTTCTACCTTAAACTATCAGTGCTAATATAGGGAGAAACACCACCAGTAATTCACGCGATAGTGTTAATGAGGCAAACAAAGGCCAACATCTGAACAATGGCAAGATTTGAGAAATAGATGTTTCATCCAGTAAATTCAAGCACCGCATACACAGGGTTCAATAAATTTTATTTCTTTTCGAGTAAAACCAATCAATTAAAGATTTTTTAAAATCACATTAAAAAGATTACAACAATTCCAAAAAATATTTTTTATATAATGAGAATAAAATTTTTTGAGAAAATTTATCCTTTTTTCAAAATAAGGAATAGGGTTTTTTTAACAACATTTTATGAAGGCCAATTTGGCTACCTCATGCGCCTTTGCACACTCGTCCGCCTGTGAGTTCTTAGCCTTTAGTGGCTGCAGATTTGCAGCGTTCCTCTTGGTGTAATTTTTCGCAATTTATTTATTTGTTTCAATTATATTATGCTAGTTAAGTTTTCCATCATGTTTTACTTTTACATGTTTGCACGACCATGGCATTAGTGTCTAGTTTCTTTTTTAGCTTTTGAAATGACTTCCATTTTGCCAAAAAAATCAGAGGACTTTGGAAGTTCCGACTACTGGAACAGTTTCTTTGCCTGGCGTGACACATCTTTTGAGTGGTATGGTGATTTTTCAACTCTCGTTGAAATCTTCATCCAAAATATCCGGAAAACGGATTCCATTCTGGAGGTGGGCTGTGGTAATTCTAATCTCTCCGCTGATATATATGACAAAGTTGGTTGTGCATCCTATCTCGGCATTGATAATAGTTACAAAGCTATTGAACAATCGCAAAAACTCGCAATACCATCACGTCCTAATCTGCGTTTTGAACTTGCGAATGTCTTCTGTCTTCAGTCGGAATTAAATCGGTTAGAATTTCCCGCAAAATCATTTAACTGCATCATCGACAAGGGTACTTTTGACGCTATTGACAATGGACGCTTGAAGGACGCTGAAATCAATCAATATTTTGAACAAATTTACTCTGCTTTGTCACTTTTTGGTCGATACATAATTGTCACTTTAGCTCAGGATCACATCGTCAGGCATATTGCAGATTGGTTTCTCAGGGAGTAAGTATTATAAAATACTAATTCACGTAGTTTTCATCACGTGTTCCTCTTGTTCCTAAATGCGAAGAGAGTTTGGATATCCGTCATATTTATTTCCATATTCACCGTCCCTATTACGAGCTTGGTTAAAAGTTTTGCGTTTCTGTTTTTCCAGTATCTCTGCTTATTGTTATCCTGTTTCTGGTTTTTTAAGTTAAACCTAGGTAAATTTCACCCAAGCGACTGTTTTAGTATTCAAAGCAATATTTTCACTTAGAAAGCTTTTCTAAAAGTTCACGTTCTTATCTCCAGATCGATCTCATTATTATTGCTCTTTTATTTACTTCTCAGCTCGTCGATATAGGAGGCCTTCCCACAAACTGTAGAATACCTTTGCTTCAGGTTATCTTTTTGTTGAAAGCGCCTTTTCTGATACCTTTAGTCTTGAGGAGAATGTAGAATGATTGAGAAATCTGTCTGTAGAGCGGAAGGACCTTTTTTGATCACTGCCCTGTAAGCCACAGGACTTGAAACTGTTTCAATATCTTCGGAACTAATTGCGCACGTTTTAGGATTAATTCTTCTTGGATATTCGATGCTTTAATGCGCTGCATCTCTATAGATTTTCTTCTTCTCTCGCCCTCTTCTAGGTGAAGACTTCTATTTTAATCTTCAATTTTTTTTCCAGTGCCTTCGACCACTGGAACTGCTGAATAATTTGTTATGAAAGCAAAAAGTTGATAGCTCGGGGTTGACTTTGCCTGGTGACCTCTTTTCTGTTATATTATCTCTCTACTTTGCTGGTATACTTTTTTCGACAGTCCAATTGGTTAAATTTTCCTTCACCAATCAGAGGCAGTCCCTGGATTGTGAGTTGTTTCCAAGTTTCCAATCCAGAGCCAGGGGATATTAAAGGAGATTCCTTCTCTATGCCTCTCTTTGCCTTCATCATGACCAAGATGAAGGCTTCTCCGGCATTGCCGCAGCTCCGACTGAAAGCTATCAGTGAGGATCAACCCTCAAGATCCGACCATGAGGGAAAGGTCGCGTTGAAACAGCGTCTGCTTGATTGGATTAAGTACCTCCAAACTTCGTGTGTGCTCGATCAGAGTCGAATAAAGTAAGTCGATCTTCGAATAACCTCAATCTTCTCAGATTCGTTTTGTGAGTCCGCTGTCCTAACTAAGCATGTCTACCAAATAATGGAAAACATTCATAAGGGAACCGTTTTCTCCAAGTTCTCATAGGTAGAATAGCTTCGAGGTCGTTATTATACTCATTTAAAATGCGAATGGTTTTAGAATTTATTTGATTGAATGCTGGCTTTGTTCTGATGTGGCGGATGTCAGATTTGATTTTTTGTGTAGTTGCTGATTATGCACGTTTTACTACCATGCTTGTAATGGAATAACTGGCTTAGCTAGAATCGTTTTCTGGTACTTTGAAATTCCTATCACTAATGATGTGTCCATTATCAGTTGATGAATACAAATTTTCGATACTTACTTTGTGCCTGTGTTGCCATTGTTAAAATGGTGAAATTAGGATCGGAATAGTGAAATATCAAACAGCCGCCACAGAATCTTATTGGTAAAAAAAGCTTTCCTTATATGGGAGTCTTCAAACGCGTGCTGTCTTCCCTTCTGAACGAAAGACTGGATGACTGGCTGCGTAGTCGTTGCCTGTCGCACATGAGCACATGCTGCTCTAGTTGATGTACATTAATTTGTCGACTTATCTGTATCTCAACATCTGGGCCTCTAATCCTCCGCCGAGTTTGGGTAATCCGTGTTAGCTGTTAGCTTATGATAGGAAACGACTATTTCTAATTTATACTGATATTTGAGAACATTATAGAGTCCTTAAGTAGGTGAGCTGGGATGATGAATCTCTACTTAAAGCGTGGTCTTTATTCTAGAATCTGTTCGAATATTCTGTTGCCTACATACATCTATTCTGTTCCATAAGAAATACATACCATGAAACCTCGATAGCATCCAAGCCTATGTTGCAGAAAAGTGTTTTCTCTTGGGTAGAAAGAAGATAGCTGGGTCATTTCTTTGAAGAGCAGCACTGAACATTATGGATAGTCACTCTAATAACTGGGTGTATCGCCAGGCTATCGTCACACTGCTTGTGTGTATTTTTAACACCCAAGCACATTGAAGTTACCCCTCCTATTTGTTTATTTATTTGTTCGATATTTTTGATAAATCATTCATTCAGCCCTGCCTTTACAAGAAGAGGAAAGTATATACTTGCACTAGTAGCTAGATAAGCCTTAAAAAAACTATCGGGAGATTTCTATGAATGTGTATTTAAGCATTGTTCCAGTAAGAGCTGTGTCACTTAACTTGCAGTCATGCAATTTATGCACTGCATAATATCAACTCACGCTCCGGAATATTGGTTTATTTATAGTTTCCAAATTTTTGAAAGTTGTAACCATTGAGGGTCAAGCTGAAAATTCAATCTCTGTTTTTTTAGAGACATTGTCTGTCTCAAACAAGGCTAAAGTTGACAAGGCTCGTGACTCTTAGGGTTTTTCAGAACTTTATTTAAAACAGGCCCCGATCACTTAATAGAATGTTAATTTATTGGCTTTAAAAGTTTTTATCGAAATCTACCACTTTTCTTTTCGATCTGTATACTGGATCTATTATTATATAGTCTTAACATTCAGCTTTCGAGATGCATAGTTCATCCTGCTGAATATTCTTTACTCCGTAGTCATTTTTCGTGCCTTCCACTCTATCTTTTTCCTTCATCGTGTTCAGTTCCTCTGCTTTCTCTACTGCATCGTTTGGCTCTTTTTTTCTTATCTGTTGGCTTTTCACTTTCTGCGGTTTCAATCGAAAGGTGACAATCCCTAATATGTCTCTTTAGCCATCCTTGAGTTTTGTATCTTTTAAGACAGTCTGTAAGAGGGCACTTTAGTCTACAGTCCAGTGTGTCTTCAGTTTTGTGTCCTTCTTTTCCATGATCTGGTCTTATGTGTCTTCGCGTCTCCTGTGTTGTGGCGGCGAAACATCTGTGGCAGTTTGCGTTGGTACAGACAATATCACGTTGCCTTTCGCCTACCAATCTAGGTGTATAATTATCATCTCAACCCTTGAGACTTTCCCTTGGATCACGTAGCCATAATTCGGAGCTCTCTTGTCATATTTCTTTCGCATCTTTAATTAATTGAAGCATCCAGTTCCTTGTATGCGAGGCTTTCTTAGTTTTGCCGTCGTCAAAGTTACTCTCAAGTATGGAGAGTATCAGGCTATCTTTGTCTATTTTCAAACTCTTCCATAGGTTCATCCTTTTTGCCTGTATAAGACTTGCCAAGTTACGCATCGGCAG
Source organism: Moniezia expansa (assembly GCA_019097775.1). Lineage (NCBI taxonomy): Eukaryota > Metazoa > Platyhelminthes > Cestoda > Cyclophyllidea > Anoplocephalidae > Moniezia > Moniezia expansa. The sequence continues at coordinate 3,559,110 of JADFDV010000052.1, forward strand.
CCCCTTTCAGAGCTCCTCTACAAATTTGGCTCTTCGCGAGTACAATCAGAGAATCATACGTCGAGTTGTATTCTGAAGAGTTTGTGGTTGATTGTTATCTTTTACTCTCAAGACAATAGTAGATCATCCATAAGTGACTGCAGGATCGACAGAAATAGCTACCAGAGTTGCTTTCAGGGTGTTGTTGAGATTTCTTGAGCGCAGGAATGGTCGGGGTTGTGTTAGTTGCCTTTATGTGCCGGCTCACCGGTGTTTTGGATTATGCAGGCAAATTATTCGAGGTTTGAAGCACGTCAGAATGACATTTCTGCTGCTTCGAGGAGCGTTTGATCCTCTCCGGCACCAACTTGAAACCAGAGGGTTTTGTCCGCTGCATTTTGCATTCTGTATTTATGCAGTGTTATCGCCAGATGCTATATTCATCTGACAACTGCGACCTTACCTGGCGCAATAAGACATAGATCATCTGCATATTCCAGATGATTTAGCAGCCATCTCTTGTCCGAGTGATCAGTCATCTGAACCGAACTGTTATTGAGTGAGGCGAATGCTTCACTCAATGTGAGTTGGAAGGCTAGGTTGAAAAGAAGTCCTTCTTTTGAGCCATGTCTCACACCACGTTCCATCACAAAGCAGTCCTTTGTTTCCCTCAATTTCCCAATCGACAAGTCCATCATGGACTTTGCCAAATGAACCACTTGCCAAGAGCAGCCCAGCTCGATCATTCGGTTGATTACTGCAGCTTTAGGCGGCGAGTCAAAGGCCTTTTCCTTGCCTTTCAAGGCTTCTGGTCCACAGCTTTCTGTATCATAGTTCTTACTCCGAGTATAGCCCGTTCGGTGAATCTTCCTTCGCAGAATCCAAATTGGGTTCTTGAGTGTATTTCGGCGAGGTAGTGTTTCACACGTTGACACCGAATGGATGCATGTAACTTGACTAATGTATCTAGAAGGAATGTTGATCTATAGTTTGCAGGATCTATCTGCAAATATTTACGCTTGTAGAGGCTTATAACTTCAGCATCAATCCAGGCTGGAGGTATAGGAGTGGTCCCATTGTAGAAGTTATTGAAAACTTTTAGAAGGTAGGCACTTAGATACTGAGCGTCCCATTTCAGTAGCTCGGATCAAATTCCATTATCGCCAGGACTTTTGTGTAGCTTTAATCAACCTTTAGCTGTCTCTATCTCCTACATTAAAATTGGAGAGTCTCTTTGCAGGAGATCATAGTTTTTAATTTTTTCGATGACTCTGGTCTCAGACAGTTCCCAGTAGTGTACGACCAAATCTTTCGATTTGGCTAGTATCCTTGCACATTTTGCTTTCCATGAGGAGTTTTCCCGCATTATATCCTTCGAGGTTCTCTCTCTATGAGGTATTCTGGGAAGCAGGTTATTCCTTCTTCTTGATAAGTTTGCTTCCATTTTCGAATCAGGTTGTTCACCCTGTTTCTCTGCTGCTTGTACTTCAAGAACGTTCCTTTAGATGGGTTTGGGAGCCAATTTATTCCCAACTGCTTTTGTAGCAGGTGTTCTCTGTCTCACTTCTCGCGGATAGCTCTATACCACCCGTTTTTCTTTCGCTCAGCTGTTTGGTCTGCAGTTTTGGCGGCAGCTGTTTCTGTCGATTTCAGGATGTCCACATCTGTAGTTGTCAAAGGGTCCTGAGGTAGTTCCCTATTGAGGTGTTCCTGGTAAGTTTCCTTCGAGTTTCTTATTTGCTCGAGGCCTTTAGGCAGTTGCCACATTTGCTGTTGACTGTTTGTGTCCTCCATCAAAATTCTATTCTTTCGTTTTCATAAGCGCTTTCTAATATGCGATTCGAACTTTAGGATGAATGTTTGTAGGCAGTGATCAGAATTTGCATCTGCCTTGCTAGAAGTTCGTATATCACTTAGACGGGATAGATTTGATCTTTTAATCAGAACAAGGCCAAGAATAGCACCTTTCCCTGTAGGATGGTACCAAGTCAATCTTCGAGAAGTGGGTTTTCGAAAGAAAGTATTTAACACGTTTAATTGATACTCTTGGCATAGGCCTACCATCCTTAGTCCGTTCTTGGTGGTGTCTTCTCGATCTGAAAATGGACCAATTAGTTTGGTGCCAATGTCACGGGCCTTTGAACTCGGGGAGGACAATTGTTTGTGCACATAAGTGAACGATCTGCTCACCCCAAGTACTAGGCTAGCCATGCTGAAGGTCCAAAGCCATTCTTGGATACAGATAAAGATTTCCTCTGACTTATATTTTTCATGTTTTCAACACATTGGGGTTCGAATGTTTTTTGAAAGGTCTAAATCGACTAATTCCACTTTTAACTCCCTAAAACAGTCTTTGGGACACGTAAAAACGTTTCTTCAAATGCGGCTTTAAAGAGGAAATCAAAATATGCAATATTCAAGCCAGAAAGCAACAAAGATGGTTGTAGTGATGATTACTAGTACAAAGAAAATCTACAGACTTTAACAAAAAATTTGTCGAACAAATCATGTTTGGCTCCGGTGCTATAAGGTATTAAGGCACTTTAAATTCAAATTCAAATGAATCCGCAGGTCAAATCGATTCAATCAGAAACGGAGAGAAATGAGATGAGAATCAAAACAGACACCAAAATATGATGGTCTTTATGATGATTTCCCCTATTTTTTCATTCGTCCACACTCATTAGGCAAGTTCCAAGGACTCGTTGGGGGTTAAACAGAAAAAAAGAACTTGCACAACAGCTAGACAGTTACACATAACATGGAACAGTTAAATTGACGTCTTCGATTCCCTGGTTTTTCCTCGGCATGGATTCAGTTACACTTCTTGCAGCACCTCATTTTCCTCGTCTGTTTGTCCTTGTCCGTATATTCTTTTCTAGCGACCACGTGTGGATAAGTGCTACTCGCAGCCGAGGTAGAGCAGCTGGGTCGTTCATCCTGCAGGATGGTCTTTTCTTTACAGTGTTTTTTTCCTGCCTTCATTCCATCATTTTACTCCATCGTGTTCAGTTCTACTTTCACAACTGCAGTTTAGTCCTTTCCTCTTCCTTGTTGGCTTCTCACTTTCTGTGATTTTGACTGACTGATGACAGTCCCTTATATGTCTTTGCAGTGGCTCTTTAGTCCTGTAAGAGGGAAATTTAGTCTACGGTCAAGTATCTCTTCAGTTTGGTGTTCTCGTTCACTATGATCTTGTCTTAAGTGTCTTTGTGGCGGCAAAGCATCTGTGGTAGTTTGCGTTGGCACAAACAATATCAGGTTGCCTTTCTCCTACCAGTCTAGGTGTGTAAATCTCATCTCAAACTTTGAGACTTGCCCTAGGATCAAGCAGCCATGAATCGGAATGCTCTTGCCATATATCTTTCGGCAATATCACTGTATGAGGAGAAGGCTTCATTCAATATGAGTTGGAAGGTTAGGTTGAAAAAAGGGTCGGTCCTTCTTTCGAGCTTTATCTTACACCACGTTCCATCACAAAGTAGTCCTTTTTTCTTCTCAATTTCCCCATCGGTGAGTCCATCAAGGACTTTTCCAAATGAACCATCTACCAAGAGTAGCCCAGCTCGATCAGCCGGTTGATTATTGCAGCTTTAGGCAGTGAATCAAAGGCCTTTTTCAGGTCAACAAACACTAGCACTATTTTCTGCTTCTGGTCCACGACTTTCTGTATCATGGTCCTTACTCCAAGTGTAGCCTGTTCGGAGGATCTTCCTTCGCAAAATCCAAATTGGGTTCTTGAGTCTAGTTTGGCAAGGTGGTGCTTCAAACGCTGGCCCAGAATAAATGGATATAACCTGCCTAATGTTTCTCGAAGGAAGATTGATCTACAGTTTGCAGGATCTGTTTGCAAACCTTTACGCATTAACTGTCTATGCCCTCCATTAAAGTTCTATCCTTTTGTTGTCCTAAACGCCTTCTAATGTGCGGTCTGAGCTTGAAAACAATTGTTTGTAGGCAATGATCAGAATTTGCATTTGCTTTTCTAGAAGATTGTTTATCACTTATAAGGAATAAATTTGACTTTTTCATTAGAAAAAAGTCAGTCTTGGAGAAGTTGATTTCCGAAAGAAAGTATTCATCACGTTTGAATTATACTATTGGCATAGGCCTAGTAGCCTTAATCCATGCTCTGCAGTGTCACTTCGATCTGTGAATGGACCGATGAGTTACGAGCATCAAAACCCCAATCTGCAATTGAAATTGTCGAGGATAATCATTTGAAGGCATGTAGGGAGAAGTAATTCATAGGGTTTGGGCAACTGGTTTCTAGAAGGATTCTTCAACCATTGTATCCTCCATGCACTCAATTGGAGCATAACATCCCATCGGTCCAACTTTTACTCTTCCAATTTTGAGGGTTAGTTTGACAAGTGTGGCAGGTCTGTTTATGACGGAGTTAAATTCAGCTTCTATGCCCTTTTTGACCAGAAGGTCGACTCTACCATTCGGTCAGTTTTGATGTTAATTTCGATTTCTTCCCCGATATTACAGAGGAGTTACCAGGATTTGTAAATTGCCGTATTCATCAGACCAGTATCCCTGAAATCATAAAATTTTTGACGCGATGCTAAGCGTGTCACTTACACCTTTATTTATTCTTACCCTTCACGTATTTCTCGCCTTTAGGATGAAGAGTGACCGGGAATTCGAAATCGTTCACTCAGTCAGCGGTGTCAATATGTTCACTTGCCGCATTGTTGTAGCGTCATCTCTTGGCAGCCGGAAACCCCAACCCAAGGGTGTTCTCCTGGTGCCTCAGACTCTGGCGGTTTACTATGCCACAACCGAGGGTGCTCAACAGGCTCTCGTGAGCATGGGACATCTCCCTTGTGCTGTTCTTGCATTTCCTCATCCATCTCTGCGATTCATCTCACTTGAAGTCGCCAAATCACTGTTATCCGATGGGCTCTGTGCCTCTCCGTTGGCTAATGCTGTTCGAAATGTAAGTTGGGTTTCATTTGGAGCGTGTACTGGATGTCTTTTTGTGTTGTTTGCGTTTGCCTGTGTTACATCCAACTGATCCCATTTTGTGGTGATAGAAGGCCACTTCTCAACTTTGTTTTTGATTAAGTTTAATTAGCTTTTTTTTGTTTTAGTCCAATAATCATTGTTTTGCACTCGAAACTAGATTTGTTTTCGATGACCGTACTTTAACTCTGAGGTAGATTTCCAAAAAAGGGTTGGCGGGTTCGTTTGAAATCGCTTGCATTTCTGTTTAAATTTCAGGTCCAGGTGAGAGTTTTTTGAAAATTTATACTCTCGTTCCATTCCTTTCCACCATAAATTATTTGCTTTCGACCAAACATTGTCACTCCTATCCTGAATAATCGGCGGTATTCGATAGAAGTGCTTCGTGACTGTGCTTTACGCCTTGAATCTATATCCCCGATATCTCTGCATTATCACAGTTGATGTTTCATACTAGTTAGCAATAGTAAACTCACGATTGGCCTTCGTTTCGCTTGTTAGCTAGGGTTCTTTTTATAGTCATCGGAACCCTAAATACCTCTCAAATCATTTGCCTCCTGTTGCAAGTACGTATTTCAAATTTAGTGAAATATTGGGCTAGTGAGCTGTTTTGCGGCTAGAGCAGGCATTTCTGGTGGGCTGAACAAACACACACTCACTGATATTCCCTTTCATTCCATTTAGGCTCCGATTTATAGCACCCCGGACAGTTACCTCCAGATGCGTGAAATCAAAGCGTGCCCTCCCTATGCCTTGATCACCGAAGCTCTGAAAAAGCGAAAACCACCTCCGCGGCTCCTGGTTCAGACTCTAGATCCTGGCAGTGTCTATCAATTTATCAGCACCGGGACCTTTTCTGAAACTTCATCGGTTCTACTTATCGTATGGATCACTTTAACTCGACGATTGGCTGATACTCTAGGTTATTTGGGTTCCAAATTCATCTACAATGGAGTGCCGCCTTGTCTACACAAAGCGATAACAAATCACTTGTATTTGAACGTTGAAAATGAAAATCTCAAAAACCTTATAAACGAGATCAATCCCGATGTTAAATTTTGTGAAGATCCTGGAGAAGGTTTTATTAATCGTAACACTGATTTTGCGTTATTTAGAATATGCATTGATGTGTTCCGACCTGGTGCATGGCATTACGGCTACTGAGAGTCTTTCAACTTTTATTCGATCCGCAGAAAAGCACTTGCTGTCTCAATGTAAATCGTTATCTAGATAATCATCGCTTAATTTTTAGGTATTGGATGCATTTTTCAACGGTCGAAGAATTCATCTACTGATCTAGAAGTTCTGATTGAAAAAGAATGTGGCTCATCGCTACAATTACTTCTAAGACAAGATTTCGAAGATGCCTCTGTTTATGTGATCTATAAGAAGAAACCAAAGCTGTCGAAGGCCAAATTTGCTCTGAGAGTTCGTCAAATTGTTTTGGAAGCGGTCAGCTTGAAGAATGGCGCATTCGCGGACGCCGTAGCACTTGGATGCAACAGCAACATAGTTGATAAGGCGAATAAGTGCCTTAGCAGCTTGACAACACTGTTGGGCAGGTAATTAAATGTCTGCAGTATGAATGTCTTTAGATCGTTTTCTTATCTGTTTACCTTGGTGCTGGTGTAGTTTTGTATAATGGGCATATTGAGGCTAGTTGTTTTCAAATGTACTGCTGAATGCTCGGTTTCATTTTGCTGAAATCATACCCGTCACAAAAGTGACATAAATTCCAAGGTGCAGCCTATTGGTGCACTTTAAAAACGGCATAAGCTCCAAACAATGGAATTTTGTACTTCTACAATGATTCCTTTAGCCACTCAGGACTTTTCAAGCATAACAGGTCGGTAGAAACCTTACATATTCCCTTGTTTCGGAGCACCGATCTCCAGCATTCAAGCAAAAGTCGATCGTGGTAGGTTAGAGGGGCCTTTTGAAAGGGTTGTAAAAGCTCGAATGATATGAGGGGGAAAGGTTAAGATAAGCTTATTTGAATTAATTTCCTCTAAGCCGGTCATTGACGAAGTAGTGAGATCGGAGCTATACACTTGCACCTGGCATGAGCTGATTTTCAGCGAAATTACTAGATTTGGTGAATAATTGGGGATTATAAGGGCAGTCTAACCAACCGGAGAGTTTAATGGTCACAGTTCACGGGTAAGGCATACCATTGTTAATCAAATTTTCTGATTGCGGTAGACGGGCAAATGGCTTCTTATTAGAAAATAAATGAGTTCAACGTTGGATGCGTTGAGGAGTATTCTTTTCTTAAATTTAACCCCAGTCCTCTGCGAAATTTATCCTTGCCATAACTGATACTCTAAATTATTTCAAATGTTGTGCTCTGAACACGTTTTAGTCTAATGAAAATTAGATGTTCTAGCGCAGTGACTCCTTCCATTTTGTTTCCTATTAAATATTATAGCACCCCTTCATACAATGATACATGCAATGAGTGCAAGCCATCTAAGAATATTCACCATCATCTGGAAAAAAATTAGTCTTCCTACGTATTTCTGTAAGACAATCCGACCAGTATTATGCTGCATTAAGACGGAGTGACAAGCAGTCTATTGTCTCTAAACATGTAAGAGGCGATTACCAACGTGAATCGGATTTGAGTTGGGGCCGAAAGAAGAGACAACATGAATGTGCTAGTCATTTCAAGGACTGTTCAGTATAATTTAAGATTAAAGGAATTGCTGTTTGTTTTGTTAGCTCCGAATACGAACGCAGTTTCTGCTGTGATAGTTTCTGATTTAGATGTGATCGATTGTATTTTACCAATGACTAGACTTCGAAATGTCCGGTGGACGCATCACAAAAGAGAAAGATTATTCAGTTCCGATTTCGATACTTAAACGTGAAAATCAGGTAATTTTAAGGAAAGGATAAAGTGAATAGCTTATCGATGGAATGGCTACTTCATAATCCTCCCTATCGATGAGGCAAAGGGTTGCACCTTATTTTGCATATATTTTGTACACATATAAAAATAGGGAAGTAACGGTTGGTTTGTTCACAAAAATAAACTGATAAGGGAGCCTTAGGCTGTGACATAAAGATGTTCGACGATGTGACGGGCAAATGAGAAAGGCTAGAGATAGGGGAAAGTAACCCTGCTTGAGATTATTCACACTCGACCATCAAACACTGTCGAACTGCGCTGCCACCACGTTTTTCGCCAGAATTCATCTATACTATTAGCAGCAAAGATGATGAATCAGGCATTAAATATGTTAGAAGAGTTAACGCTTAGTTCAATGCATAAAAATGGACAAATGGTCCATTAAACAAATCGAGGTCTTTCTAGAGGCACCCTCCATCAGGCATGTTAAAATCCACAATTTCCTAGTTTTTCGAAAACACATAGATCGGATCGTTTTAATTGCGCTATATTGTGCACAAAAACAGCAATATTTATCTATTTAAATTCACTATAACCTAGGTATTTGTTTATTCTGCGTAATTTGACCAATCAGATTATGACACACGACTTCGTCAAGGCTTCCTTGCCCATTCGTGGTCCCTTCGCGAAATGAATTTGTTATATTATTTGTCACAGTCGCTTAATGAACTTAGGTTTATTGTTATTGTTCTAAGTATGTTTGTCACATCACCGCTATTTTTAGTATATTGTTCTCTTACTAATGGAAGTCAGACGGTCGACTCCTTGCTCTCTAAGGGTACAAATTCTCTTGCCAGTGGCAAGCTCCTGGAAGCTCTCGAGCTTTATACGGCCGCCATCAATATCGAACCCAGTAATTATATGGCTCATTATCGACGTGCAACAGCCCATCTTGCTTTGGGCAATCCTCGATCCGCACTGATAGATGTCGAGAAAACGCTTACCCTCAGTCCCGGTTACGTTTTGGCCCACAAGCAAAAAGCTATCATAAATCTTAAACTCGGCAATTTTAAGGAAGCTCAGTCAGCTTTGCGCATATTGGTATGTTAATTTTTCCCGAGTATTTTGGTCGTTTTTCGTAGCGATCTGATGACGATGACGTGCGTAAACTTCTCGATGATATCAGTGGCGCTGAGGCTGATTTAGACTATGCAAGGAACCTCTATTTGAATGGAAAATTCTCCGAAGCTTTATCTGTTCTGAATAACATAATGCGAATTATAACATCAAGTAGTGAAGTCCATGAGATGCGTGCTCTTTGCATTATAAAAACTGGTGATAGAATTCAAGTAGGTTTTTACTCTTTCTATGGCCATTCTCATTCTGCTAGGGTATCGAAGAATTGCAAAAAAGTGTTCATATGGTTAACGATAACCGCGAAGGAAGGCTTCGCTTATCTAAAATCATGTACAACGCCGGTTTGGCTACTCGAGCCCTGGAAGAAGTTCGTGGATGCCTTCGTCTAGATCCTGACGACAAGAACTGTCGAAGCCACTATGAAAAAGTCAAAGTTCTTGTCAAAGCTATGGCTGACGCTCATACATATTCTGAAGCTGAAAAATGGAGTGACTGTTTAAAATCTTCTGAAAGGGTTATCGAACTCAGTGAGGGCATATCCGAGTACATTTTGCAGGGTCGGACTCTGGTTTGTCAATGCGGAGCAAGAGTGTGTGCTATTCTTGAAATTCCTCATTATCGGAAATCAAGTGTTTTACGTTTTTTCCCTTTTCTTGCCTCCTAGTCTCGTCCAGGAGGTTCTATTGACGCTTGTGATTATGTCATATCTAAGATGCCCAATTCTATTGAACCACATCTTAACAAAGCTGAGGCATTCATCAATCTGGGGAGATATGACGATGGTAAGAATTGTTCTCTTTCTACGTAATATTTTCCTTCATATATTCATCGCTTTACTCTGCATTTTGAGCATTGGTCTGATTTTATTTTTTGTTCTGCAATCTTCAGCTGAAGCTGCATATCGGGAGGCCTTGAAGCTAGACAGAAACAATAGAGATGCCTCCGAGGGTTTGAAGAATGTGCAGAATATCAAAAAAGGGGGCAAGCGAGATTACTACAAGATCCTGGGCGTGAGCCGATCGGCCAGTGAAGATGATATCAAGCAGGCCTATCGTAATTTGGCCGGTAAGACGCATCCCGACCGATACAGTGACAAGGAAGAAAAAGAAGCTGCCATCAAGCGTTTCTTAGACATTAACGACGCACGTGATGTTTTACTAAATAAAAGTAAGTAGCTTTTAAATTTAGCTTCAATTAGTGCAGTATCGGTATAAGAACTGCTCTTTTAGATTTGCGAGCGCAATTCGACCGAGGAATAGATCCTCTGGATCCGGAGGCACAGACTCAGAGTCCATTCGGCGGTGACGGGGGCCAATTCGCTCACCAATTCTTCACGGGTTCTGGACCTTTTGGCTTCAACTTTCGAAACTTTGATCCCTTTGCTGATGGCGGTGGTCACTTTGAGTTCCGCTTTGGTTAAATCTACTTTATGCGCTCTGCATAACTCCGATAATCTTGAGTCTTTCCCCTTGGGCGTCAGTCTTTTGATATGTTGAATCGCTATTTTTGCTTTTTATTAGATGTACATAAGTGTGCCTATGTAAATGAGTAAATGTGATTTGTTCCCTATTTTATTTCGTCTTTATCTGTGTTTATATATTTTTTTAAAAAGGGGAGAATTGTGATCTCAATTTGATACTTATTTGTTGAGTTCCTATCGTAATCAGGTGACTAAATCGACGCACGTTTCAGTCTACTGCCCTTGCTTATTCAACGAATGAGTTGAGTGTAAATTTCGTTGAATGCGAGGTGTTAATATCTGGTTGAGATTAGGTTCGGCGAGGAAGCCCAAGTCAGCGGCGTATTGAGACAGCTTGGAAATATGGGGTTTAACTTGAAAGGCAAAATCTCGGTCTGACTACTCATTACAAACATCCACGACGATTTGTCCCGGCAGAGGTGTCCTTTTGAGTTGGTCCAACGTTGGGGGTCTCATGACTAGAGCCATTCTAACCCTCTAAAAGAGTCATTTAACAGGTGGTCAGGACGGTGGCCTGTTTATAGCCAGAATTCCCATCGTCCCAACGCAACAATCATCAAGGTGATTCTAGTTGCTTAACGCTCGAACGTCATTTTCCGTTTGATTGTCCTTCATTCTGACAGGACGATCTCCATACAGTATTGAGAGAACTCTTCTGTGAACATTATTTCTGTTGTGGATGTAATCTTGATTCGTTAGGCTTGAAGCATTTATAATAATCGCCAATTGAAATCATAAGATATTATGCAAATTTTACCCTTAACTGAATAGAGCACCATCCAACTATTATCTTGAGAGGAATGAATGTACCTTCGCATTTCTAATTGAGGACCTTTCAAGTAGCCATGCCCTGATAGATCAATAGATCGACTCAATCGTCAAGTACATGCCAATGGGTTTCAAAGCCGTGTGAGTAATGTTGGCATGGCCATGTTTATGATTGATCCAGTATTCGGCACTCATTTGTTGTTTACTAGATATGCTTATCTTTTTCAGATAACGTCAAATATGCGGCATCAAAAGGGTGACCATTTGACTGCTTCATACGGTTCATATCCCTTCCATTCAAATCGGGGAACGAAAAGAGTAATTACACTAGAACCCGTTCTCAACCTCCTCGTAGTGCTCACCCTTAATCCCAAAGGCAACTCTGGAGGCCAATGAGACGTGCAAATACATTGTTACGCCAGCAGAAGTACAGCCTGAGTCCACCTAGAGCCTCTCAAGCAAGGTAGGACGTAATACTTGGATTCATGCCTTTGAACTTGGATTGTAGAACGCGCGTGCATGCAGCAATGAATGGAAACTCCGCTCGATAGGTAAAGACTTCCGGTAGGGCAATGGAGGTTGTTGCCTTCTCTGAAACTCTAATGAAGTCCTGCTATTTTATGTAGATAATTACGCTTTCTTTAACTCTGGACACAGCGAAAGCTCTATACCCAATGGTGGGGTTGCTTTTCTGGTAAAAAGGGCATAGGAACTGATTTTAACCCTATCGAAAACCGACTTGTGGTGCTTTGATTGAGTCCACGGAGGATAAAATGGCTAGAGAATCCTTTCTCTAACTAGTGGCCAAAATGGCTACATGAACACAAAGACTCATCCTTGGCGATTTCATCTGCACATTGGGCTCCGATTCCAGTGAGATTAGTGACAAACTGGTAGGTCCATTTACCGATCGGGAAGACACCAAAACCTATAGACTGCTCCCTCTAGATTTACACAAATAATTATCCATGGCGACCCCAATTGCAGATTGGGCTCTGATGCCCGTAACATTGGCACAAAGTAAATATCGAGAATTTATATAATAATGACCTCGAAGCTATTCTACCTATGAGATCTTGGAGAAAACGAACATCAATGAGTCCGTGAGACTTGCCCTGATTGGTGGGGAGTTAAAAAGGGAAATAAAACTCTAGAACGCAGAAACGCTCTGCCATTTCAGACTGAATCGCACGTTCATGAATGCCGGGAACTTCAAAATTATTAAACAGCTCCCTTCTGAATGTTTTCCATTCTTTGGTAGAAATGCGTGGATTAACGTGCGTCAGTGTAATATTTATCCCAGCCAGTCTTCGATAGTTTTCAAGTGTTTCTCAGTCTCGGGATATGAGAATTTACTGATCCATCTTCAGTTGTTTCAGATTTACAGAAGTTTAAATTCCATGGTGAAGTATTATCCATTAATTCAACTGATGTTCTTCCTTTAGATCATGTTACCTAAATCTACCCACTCAATACCTAGCCAGTATGAAATAAAGCTAAAAAATACTGAAGGTGGTATTAACTAAGTAACCAATTTACAGCGACGAATAAGGAACGCCATTTCTTAATGTCATTCTAACGCCATCTAACTTCATATGTAGCTATAGTGTACAGAGTTGTCATTCGTCGCAATGTCAGAAGACATTTTAGTCACAAAATGGCAAACTGGAGTTAGGCTTTTTCGTCCTCGAGGAAAGCTATTAAGGATTCAGTTAGCATGGCTCTCAAGCCCTAACCGATATCAAACCAATGGGGTTGATCACTCCAATTACTGGATGTTTACTAATATTTTGAATCCTTGATGTTTGGCCGTTGCACCACTCGCGCAAAAGCGAAGTTAGACACAACAAATAAATACTATTGTCTATACTTAAAGATCGAGCGTTCAGATACTATTGACGTGACTGACTTAAGTTTAAAACTTGTATCTCCCTCTCCATCACTCATTAGCTCCCGATGTGAGTGTAAAGTGCCTCAGGACAAAAAATATCAAATTGAATGTTGGAATCAATTTGCTTGAGGTTCTTCGCCACCTTTGAATGCGCTTTGAGCCTAGCGATCACGATTTCAGCTGCGAAGGCATTAGGATTTCAACTTTTCATGACAGTGATATCGTCAAGTAACGCTGCTATCAGTATCTTCAGCATATCATCCATGTTAGAGAAACGATGATGTTTCTAGTCACTGCATTTGCACCGATGGGGTTTGAGCCCGTGTTATATGACAATGTTAGTCTAGAAAGGGCTTATCAAACCCCCGCTTTTAAGTCAGAGACATATCAATAAATCCTCCACCTTCACGTGAAGGAAAAGTACTCATGGCCTTATCGAAAGTGGCAAAAGTTTACAGATTGTATAGTCTGCAGAGAGGAAAGGAAGTCAAGGCTGATCCATCAGCAGGGCACGGAAGTCTCGCAGAGAAATATAAATTCTCGGATTGGGGATCTATAACTTGGCTATATTCATTTAGATCTAAGTTCCGTTTCCAACGCTTATTGTAATTGTTTGGGCTGAAAGAATTTGAAATGATAATGGTATGCCGAACGCATGCCCCACGCATGATCAGCTAATGCTAGCGCAAATTTCATCCATGGGACATATCATGGAATACAATTGGTGCATTACATTAAGCGACCGATGGCTGCGATGAAAGCAGAAAAATGTTACGTTCACTGATCATGAGGAGGAGACTCAGATGGATGGTAGCAAGCGGTCATTGAAAAATGCCGACGAGTTTCTTCTCTCGACGACTGCTTCCTCACTACCATCTCTCTTTGACTAAGTTAATCATCTTACATTTATCCGGCGTTAGTTTCAGCTCGGACTTGAGATGTAGATTGTTACTAGATCTTTTCCTCACCCTCTATTCCACCAAAGTTGGGGCTCAGAAACGGCTTGCACAATTTGGAGTGGCGACTCACCACCAACGCAGACTCTCAATCGATCTCGCTTTAGAGACCACATATTCAACCAGCGTTGAGGCTTATTCAAATCACTGTACTGTCTTCAAACGACAATTCACTCATGCTGCTTACATGTTCAAGAGCAATCTTGGGTGGTTTTCATTGCCAGGCTTCCATGTAGTTGGATGGCAGATATAGGCCAATGCATCTATCCGAAATGAAGCTTATTCTCGGAGTTCTCCAAAACTCTCCTTAATAATTGATAACCCGACGCGTGAAATCTCTGGATTTGAAATTCACTCAGTGACAATCTTTTGCATTTAATCACCCGTCCCCGCCATGGGTTCTAAACGCGACTCAAAATGACCCTACCATCATTATACTCATGATCGGTAATCCGTGTGGAAGTCCGGCCAATCATAAACAGATCGTTTTTGTCACAGTTTTTAATTTCAAGCAAATACCATTAACACGTCTGATGCCTTTTTTTCAAATAGTACAATATTCGGTTATTTTGACAATCAGTCTCTAAAAGTAATAATTTCGCAAAACTGTTAAATTCAAGTACTAAACTTATAGTCAGTCTAATAAAGAGACAACTTTCTCTGATTTGAAAGCAGTTGATAAAGCCTTCTCGGATTGTTGAGGTAAGAAAAAAGTACGAGTTTGATTAATTGATGGCCCAATAAGAAATCTGAGATGACTTCTTGGAAGAAAACATCTGGCACATGGTATAAAAGAGTATCTATTAAGTTATCTCTTGATTTCGTAAAACCAATCACCCTCCCAAAATCAACTGAAGAATCAGATGAACAAGATCAAAACCGAGGTCCACTCCCCTTAGCAGGGCTGTTATCATAGAAGTTAAGGCCTTCTTATCGATTTTTTTCCTCAAGTGGAGAGCGAGAAATTATTGCCAATCGGCTAAATTATTTCGTTGAAGAAGATGCCCAAACACACAATCTAACACTATTAAGTTATCCCAAATGTTCAACAAACAGCGGTACTTGTGCGTCGGAATCTGATAATGATCAAAGAACTAACGCCAATCATTGGCGATATCTGCTGGTTGAAGTGGCGGATGACAAGATGTTCATCTCAGTTTTTTCAGCTGTCTATTTTTTGGGCACTACGTCGATATGAGGAATGGATTTACTGTAAATTGAGAGTGGAGGCTGCTTAATTAGAAAGATAATGGGACGGATAGTCACAGATTGGAGCATCTCATATCAACCTGGGCGTTCATCTGTTGACGTGGACAAACGAGAATGCTGACGACTTAAGTTGGTGGCGTTTCTCACAAAATTGCTGGACCAGATCAATTGCTGATATGTTAAGAGCAAAACCATATTGCAATAAAACTGTTAACGCTTGATCGCTTATTTGGTGGAAGGCAATATGTTCTCACTTTCCCATGGTTCCAAGTGAGTTGGAGATGGCAGCTAATAATTTTCAGTTTTTATCCACCTTATTAGAAGCTCTGAATGGCAGCCTTAGATTTATCATTTGCCTTAACTAGCGATTAATAAAAGAAGGCTGCTATATTGAGTTTACATTACATAAACATATTATATATTTAAAAAAAGGTAGGGAAAGAGCGTGTGGGATAGCAGTCAGAAAAAGAGCCACTCCTTCGTGAATGCGGAGAGACTTGGGATCGTAAAATCTTGATATCATCGGTTAGTATCTACTAGAGCTAGGCCATGCGTGTACACGTAATCAAGTGATTTTCTGGGAGAAGTCATCTTTTTTTAGTGCATTTATAATCGCTATCAAGGCTCAGATGGCATCCTAGCCAGTTTCGCCAAAAGCACACGAATGCGTATTTTCACACACGCACATACACACAAACACACACACAGCCACATGTTAAGGTTCGACCAGTGGATTAGCGACAATCAGTTCCTGTTCTAGGCGAAAAATGAGGCTAGAACTGTGAGCTGTTCCATATCCTCTTTCAGTCGCATTTCCCTCTATGCTTCACGTAAAATGAGCAAGAGGTCGGATAATGTTCCAACCCAATAATGTATTTATTCATAAGTCGTTTGTCGGTTTATTTCAAAATGCCTGCCTAAATGATAGACTAATACAGTGACACCTTTAGATTTAGTCGTGCCTGGAAACCATTTTAGCCAAGATATGAAAGACAAAGTCATCACTATAGTGTTTTGCACCTAATTTTTGTTTTCACACTAGATCAACTAACCGGCAAGTGTCATCAATATATTGACAAACGCACTCACGGGTAGAGCGATAGCGAGATGAAGGTAATGGCAACAACTATACGACTTAAAACGGGTGCTGAGGCTCAGAAGGTCAAACAATGGAGCATGGGACATAAAAAAGAGAATGAGAGAGGCTAGGCGCTAAAATACTGCGATTATCACCATGACGATACAGTTTTTAGAGGAGGGGAGGTGATGCGAAGAATCGGCAAAGGTGCATTGATTGATTTCTGGGGGGGGGGGGGGGTGAACGTTGAGGGCATCATTGGTTTAATAGATTCTAGTGATGGTCAAGAATCTCGCATACGAATTGGGCCATCAAGGGAGCATCTCGTTTCACATTGACGGCTCGGAGAAAAGGCGAATCGAGAAGACGGAGGTAATTGGCTCGGGAGGACTCCTCCTTCACCAAACACTGCGAGACTACGTCTCGGAAAGCGTCTGAGTATGGCACTGAGGCTGGCACACTTGGAGGGGCCTCGTGAACTACCTACGGCAGAAAGTGGCATGTCACCTTCAGTAATCTTAAAGACAACATTATCGTTAGGCACCCCGATCGTCTAGGCCTGCTGAGACAAAAAAGGGACCACTTTACAGAGAGCTGAGAATGCTGAAATGAACTCATCTCTTGAGGTATGGCATATGGAACTCCTTGCGTTAATTGATTATGTTGCAAGCGAGGATGTTATTCCATGTCACCCATATTCTTTCATATTCAGGTTTGTTTACAAAGCAGTAGATGAAGGTTTACGAAATGGCACAGTTAACTGTTGTTAAGCTAAACCACTCATTCACAAAAAAAACATAAACCATTAATTGAGCTAGCCGATGAAAATCAGGATCGACGAAGATTTCAACTCTGGGCAACCTCTCGTAAATAGGAAAATCCTTTTGTAAGAAGTTCTTAGTACTCAAATATTAATTGTGCAAATGTAGAACTGCCATAAAAATACCCACAAATTTGAGAAATAAATCGCACCAGCTCAACCTAATGTCTCAACACGAAAAATATATCATCTGCCAAGACCCAAATTGTAAACTACTTGCCTTGGGAGAAGGAATGAACATGCAATCAAGAAATGATAATCGGGTGAGCAGTTTTAAAGGGGAAAAAAATTAACACATTTGTCGAGTGAACGACTGCTTCAAGACAGCCAGTCATGGATTGGCTAAAATGACATATCCAAGGTGATAATCCACTTGTTCTATCAAAAATAATATAATAGCTTAATCCAAGACAATAATTCCAACTGGTTCCATATGCTTTGGTACTACTCGACTTATACTCCAAAGCGAACTGGGATGAATGAATTAACTATCGTTGAAGAAAAGCTTACATGAGCCACGTTATTGGCATAGTTCCAAGCCCAGCGATTTCAGAGTCATACATTCTCTCGAGAAAGTGTAATAACGATGAACAAAACTTCAATAAGGTTTATCTTGCTGAAGCTTGTTCTCGGTCAAGTTAAGTCCTAACAGTGGATCACTGTAATAACAAATCAAAACGCTTTTCAATAACCATAACCTGGCCGATTACCATTATTAGCGGCGAAGAAAGAGATGATGCTTGTCAGAGTTAAGCGAGAATATTAGTAGAAGGTGCAATTCTAAGAACTCTTGTTAAACAGCCGTTGGGTTAGCTATCGCAAATTACAGTTTAGAGAGAGAGTGAAGTAAGCTGAAGCAGTAACTACAAACTGCTGAAAATGCAGCTTTAAGGTAATTGTTTATGCAACGGAACCAATCGTTCAACTTACAGCTTTGCATCCTGTGACAGGCACGATTACTACTATTACGTGGATGCTAACAGTTCAATCGGATTTGGATTCACTCTCTATTAAAAAAATAGTTTAACACAAGGGAATGACTTCGGGTTCGCAAAACCAAAGAGGTATGCACTTCAAGTTTCAGTCAGTGAAAATCTCTTTAGGAGTTCGGAATATTAATCTGATCATTTTTTAAAAAGAGAAATGTCAACTGGAAGCACCCAGAAGCTTGAGCGTTTGGCTGTCCATTCCTCTCATCTTAAACGCTGGATTAGAAAGGTTCAGTCAGATGCTATAGAAGTCCTAAACACCGAGAGAGGCAAGCATCTGTGTATTGAACAAACCTGAAAGACCGACACCAGAGGGAGATAATCTGCTAATCCCGACTGCATAATACAATTGGCTGCAGGCCGGAAAACGAACAGACATCAAAAACTTATCGGTAGAAGAAAGGGCTACGGTTGAAAAGCCTTAAATCAAAGGGGAAAAATGAGATCTATGGACTCCTCAATTCACTTCCAAAAACCCGAGTATGGCCATCGGCATGGTTTACCATCAGGTTAGGCTCCTAAAATTGACTTATGTAAAAGGAAAGACCCCTTCCACTGAACTTCGAGAGAGCAGGTCCTCTACTGCCTTTGGATGAGGAAATCAAATTCAGACACCACTCCGTAGACCCGCCTTCACCAGTGTAGGTGGTTATTTCATTTACTAGGTGCGCATAGATGGCTTTTGAACATGATGCTATCTAATGGGTCAAACAGGTAATCGAACGCTACAACACCGGCAGACTAGACCAGGCCCTGGTCAGTTTTCTGAACCAAAGCCGACTTAAATGAAAATTACGGCTCTTTGGGAGCCCACTCAGTAGGAGGAATAGAACGCATTATTTTGCAGACTAGGCAATAACTATAGTGGGTCAGTAATCTAACCGATTTCGTACCCACTACCATCCTCGTAACTCTTTTCATGTAGGAGTCCTCTACAAGGATCGATAGGAATTAACTTGCCTCGTATTATTGAAAATTAGAAAGGATCCAAGAGAGTAAAATCAAATCGATCAGTTGACTGAAGAGCTTACCATGAAGACGAGCCGAGATGTCAGCTGTAAATGGTTACCTGTTTATTCCCGCAAATTGATTTTTGAATACTGAGTGCCAATAGTTGATCACTTCCCATTGACAACGTACTTTTGCGACTCAACAATTCTCAAAACAAGACTGATTGCGACCAGGCTAGACTAATAACAGCGGGGGAAAGTTCTATTGTAGCAGATGAGTATCTGAAAAATAGGAAGGATAGAAGTGTTCCGAAAATCCGATCTCTCATCGCCTTACGATACAATGGGGTGGTACAGATTGTCCAAGAAGCTACTATGGTACGAACTATAACTAAGCGACCCCCGAAAGGAGCTCGGTACGACCTACCAGCCGAGCCAAAACAATCAATAATGATGCTGATTTGTATTAGGAAATCGATTGAAAGTCCCGTGGCTAGGGGGCACCAATGTCCGAAAAACTAGTTCGAGAGACAACTGGCTTTGGCGGATGCTGGATATAAAAAAAAATCGTTAAGGATCCCATTGGACAAGATTCTGGGACTTCAATCAAGATTCGCTGACTTGGACAAAAATGAAAGTTAGGCTATCCGTGACAAAAGTTCGCTCTGTATTATTATTATCAAACAATTGTACTATGTACATAGGACCACGGAAACGAAAAAAAATGCAAGGCTGAATGAATATTAAGAAGAGACAAATGACATTGCTATTCTTAAAGCAGAATCAGTAGACAATGGGAAAAGATAGGGGCTTCATCCCCCACACTCGGCCTTTAAAATATGGCAGTAATCACAGCTGAACCATCAGATTTTGATTTATCTTCAAAGATAAAATTTTCGATCTTAAAGCCTGAGAGATATTAGGATTCAGTGAGCTGAGTCATCGTTTGAGTAGAAGCTCGCCGAAAGCGTTATCGTTGACGGTAAACATGAAAATCACTTAATTACTTTTGACCCTTCGAAATAAATTTAATGTATCACGAGCTAGTTTTGTTAATCATTAGAAGGAGGTATAAAAGTCTAATCACTCACGCCATGTAGTCGAAGTTGAAAGCAATCGATAAATAAAAGCAGTCAGGCTGAAAAAAGGAATAAGGGGACAACCTTAACTGAGAAACTACAGGTTTTCGAAATCATTCGGTCAACTCATGACTAAACGTTGATTAATGCAATAATTATGCACGATTCTAGGGCCTTTAGATAGAAACATGTAAGAAACAACCTACATGTTTGAGCAGCTCGAATTGATTGACAAAGCTCTCGTAAGGGTGTCTGCCAGTAGCCAGCTCAAGGAGCGTTAGGCCCAGACTCCAGACATCGGCTTGAATACGGAATCCTCCACCGGCGCTTCGACTGGGATCGATTCGTTCCGGTGCCATATAGCGGCAGGTACCCGTGTTGCTTTGTGCCGTTGAGTTTTTTAACTCACCCGATACCCCGTAATCACAGACCTGAAGGGGAGGAAACTATGTAATATCGGTCTGAGGGGCATAGACAGAGATGTAACGGGTTTTCAGAAAGATTTTGAGATTAAATAATGTTTGTATTTGATATAATTGCAAATGGGAAAATTGTTAACCATAGAGGAATCATCAGTTGACCTCTAAGATGATACCGCTTATGGATGATGACGGCTTCTGAATCCCAAAAATTCGTCAAATAGAAGATTGTGATAACTTGATGGTGCAAAAAGTAGTGAGGTATTTAAGAATGCAAAGTTATTAATGAGCCAGAATCTGACGGCGCACAGCTGATTGTTGTTTAATGATGCAGAAATGGCTCTTTGATGTGTCAGTCTGCAAAGATAGGATTAGCCATCATAGAACCTGACAATGAAACTGCTTTTGATTTCCGAGTTTGGGTGAAAATATTAAGTGTATCAATTTAAGGAACTGAATTAAGAGCTGTTTGTAGAGTATTCAGAGAATAAATATGAATGAAAGAGAAGTAGACTGACTCGGACGTATTCTTTTCCACTCTCAACCACGACACCTTCGAAGTTGCATACTTTCAGACCCACTCACTGTCTTGATGTAATATTGGTGAGGGATCGTGAGTTTTACATTACAGATCTGAAAATCCTTCAACAGTTGCGAGCCGTAGTAACCCTACTTACCTAAGCCTTGGCCGTGACGGAAAAAAAATAGGAATCGAAAATCTATTGCACTGCTTTTCATCGGTCGATAACGTTAACAACAAATCACACACGAATTCAATAACGGTACTCAAACTAACACTGGACCAAACATTACTGCGGAAAAAAATATTACATTCCTGACTCAGATGTGACTGAAATACATCACAGATATCTTTTTATTTTACATATTTTCTCCTCTAACCGTTTGAACTCCGCAGAGGTTGCTGGGATTTTTCCTGCCTTTATATAAAGCAGTCTTGTTCTATTAAAGATTCCGCTCAGATCCTACGTCAAACGTCAAGGCGATTCTTGCCAATGGGGCCCTTGATTGGACACAAAATCACTCCTCCAAATGAATCCAAGAGCCCTAATTGATGAGCCAGACCCAGAAGGTTTGGGGTTTAGCCTAAATCATATCAACCACCAAAGAAGGCGAGATTAGCCATCTCAATTCATACCGACCTCCAAAACGGGAGTTCAGAGTCAGAAGTTATTTCCCAAACGGCGCTGAAAGTGTTGGGGCTGGATATTGATAACAACCCCCCATTCGAAGTACTAACGTGTTTCAATGGTGCTGTTTAAAGTCTGAACCTCGAGTGCACTGACTTACCTTAACATGACCAGCGCGGTCAATAAGGATATTTGAGGGTTTGACATCGCGATGCATTGTCACAAGATCCTTCCGTAGATACTCCAATGCCGTCACCACACAGAAAGCGATGTAGGCCAAAAGGTTTTCTGGGATTATTTTGCTTTGTGCGTAGACCTAGTCAAAGAGGCAGAAAGAGTAACTGGAAACGGGATATTGGCAAATCAAACACTTAATCGAATTAAGTACATTGGAAGCTCAAATATTTACGTCATATTTATTTCGGTCCTTAAATAAGGCGCCCTTTGGACTACAAAGGAATCCTGCCTCCAAGACGGTTTCAAAATGATGACTACTACAGACCCCTTACTTAGGTCTGCAGATTCCTACCACGGAAATATAATCTATACGCCATCCTCAAACGTAAGGAGCTTCCGAGGTGAAGGACCTCAGCAGCACTTTCGTATGTCATTACAAGCGGAAAATTAGATCTATGGAGTACTTTTAAAACATGCGTTAGAATTCAGGACATTCAACATGAGCGGCACAATCATAAGAAAGAATACTTAGAGTAGGAAAGTACGTAGTAGACATTTAGGCAGCTAGTGAAGACGATGAAAACCCCTTAGGCTCTGAACGGGGAGCGGAATGCCACGATTGGGCAAAATGAGTATCCAGTGGTACCACTCAGACGTTCATGGGTGTAGATCTTAAAAAACTGCAGGTCTCCATTAATTTAACTGAAGGTCGCTCAGAAAAATCAAGATACCTTTGGGGAACTGGATTACAGATAACTTGGGGTTTACTTTAGTCTAGCTCAGAGAGGATTGCGAACTGCAGGATAGTAAAAAGACGGACTTCTCATTAAGGTACTAACTTACCAGATGGGCTCAAAGGATTAAAAATTAATGGCTGAAAAGGTCTATGGGATTGTCATACATTGCCATAATCAGACGAAAGGCGTCCGGTGAAAAACGGATTCTTGTGCCAACCTCCATTCAAAAAAGCGAAGAAATGTAAGGGATGAATGAACGTCTTCACCATGATAATGAGTTAACTTAAGGGAGTAGAAAGTAGGTTTAACAGAGGTGATGGTGGATAAACTCAAAGTTTTCAGAAATGACAGCTTTACTAAGACAAAACATTATGATTTGGTAACACCCTGAGTTTCGAGTGACTTATAAAGTAAGAACCAACAATGGTCAATACAGACGCTATTTCAAGACCCAGCATGGACTTTACTACTTGCAGTCATGACCGACAAAGAAAATGCATCACGATTAGTAAGGGCGATGCTAGTGCCTTGCCCAATATCAAATTTGTTTTCTCAGAGCACACGTTTAGGCCATAACCAGATCAAGTTTTGTCATGATCGATTGACGATTTTCAGACTATTCCTTCTGACATATGCTCCGCTTTTGAGTCGAACCTTCTGAAGAAATTTGTCGAGTGAGTCGTCCATGAGCTCCATGACCACCCAGAATTCGCAACCGACGGAAAGAGCACCGTAGGAGAGGACAGCGTACGGGCAAGTTGAGGTCCGCATACTGACATTCCAGTCGTTGAGGATGCGGGAACGGTCAGAAGTCTCTACTTCGAAGGGTAATCTTTTGACCGCAAACTCGCAGTTGCTTGGACCATGGTACATCCGGTGCACTCGAGCATATTCTCCTCGGCCTGGAAGTAAGGGAAAATGACAACCTGACCAGTAACAAATAAGCATTTCATCTGTAGCCCAACCTGTATTTGTATTTAATGTACAATAATAGAGCAAATAGACAGCAGCATTTTAAAGTGCCGATTAGCGATAAGTGTGTGAATGGATCTGCGATTAGGTGATTCAAGTTGAAGAGTCAAGAGAACTTAAAAATTGATCAACAACTTACTTGATAATAAGAGAGAAACCAACACTTATCCAAGACATGAACCCATTGTCTATGCAACCAACAAAAATGAGCAAATATGCACATGAAAGTCTTATATGTTGTTCAGTGATAAACCAAGAACGGCTAATCCGTTTTATTTTAAGCAGCTGTAGGAATGTAGCCGTTTATTGGCATATAAAGAGGTAAGTATTGATAGATTTTTATCGCAGTCATTATAATACAAACTATTTTCTACAAATATAGCCAGAATTGATATCAGTTGATGAAAATAAACAATGCATCAAAAAATCATTAATTTGACTAGACTGAAGGGTGAGATAAGGCAACCGACAGCCCTTTACCAAAAAAGTTTAATACAAAAAAATGCAAGCATTCACGTGACAAATTCCGATGCTAGATGGTTCTATTTTTAGGAGGATTTTCAATTATTTTAAATAAGAATAACGCGATAATTAGAGTTTGTCTATTTATTAGTTCAAAACGCCATTTAAGCAATAGTTGTTGCTTTGAGAAGTGAAGAAAACTTCGCATCGCATTTATGGCATAAATGTCTAACATTATTGGTCATTAGGAGTTTAGAGCTCTCAGTCATTAAAGGAAAAAGAATAACGTGTTTCAGACATTTGAATGAAAATGAGACCGTTCAGTTGCAGTCACGACACAACCAAAAATCAGATTTTAAACGAAGTAACGGAAATAAGAGAGTTAATAAATGAAAGGCATAAAGCGAATTCAGATTGTTTTCGATCGAAAACAAAAAGACAAAAGACAATAATTTGTAAGAAGAAAACCATCCTCAGTTGAAGAAAACAACATTTAGTGAAGGTCGAAGGTTAGTAAGGGATAACAACCAAGTTTCATACCCAGTTCTTCTTTTACTTCCAAATCTCTTGCGTCTATTGTAACTTTTTGACCGTTAATGATAACATCTGTGCGATTACTAAGCTGAGTGCTAGGCCCAATTTCCACCGGTAATATAACACCAGGAATCCGTCGAGTTTCACCGAGATTCAGCGGCAATGGCCTACGTAATGCAGACATTCGATTCAACAGGTAAAAATTCAGAATAGGTTTTCACAGGCAACGAGAAAATCAAACGTATTGCATTCGAATAAACATACGAGCGACTAAGAATTAGTGTACTTAAACCATCAAGCAGTCAATTACTTAAAAGATAGCGAAAAAGTTTAATGGGAATTGTCAACATTTAATCTTAAACAATATGCTATACTGTGTTTAAATGGAATAATTTTGCACCTAAAATGTTCCTACCTCTTTATAGATATTAGATCTCGATAAACGTTCCGTATGTATATACAACTTCAGTTTTTCAAATTAATCAACAATTTTCCTAAGATTCATTTAATATAATCCATACTTTTTCAGTATTTACGCGTTATTTTAGGGCCTCTAACCTATCATTAGATAGATTAGTCAAATATAAGTTTTTTTATGTGCGTTGGCATACCAAAGGCATAAAGTCAGTGGCATTTTACCGGCTTCTTTATGTATGACATTGTTACAGCAGTACATACTAACTGCATGAAAATTCCAACGGAGCTTATCCTTTTCCTCGAAATATGCAATATTTTTGTGCACAGTGTGCTGTGTAAACTCCGGGGTGGTTAGTGCAGTTAAGATGCAGGTCAGATCGTATACTTCGACAGGTGCTAATAGAAAAAGTGAGGAGAATGTAGGCTAGCCTATTATGCTTGTTTTTAATTAAACTACATTTATTCTTTACAGGTTAATATTGAATATTTTCACTTTATATGAAGAACACATCGTGTTTACACACTAAGTGGTGGAAATTTGATAAGTCAAACCTACTCTCGACCTCCTCCTGAAGACCACCGGTAACTCCAGGGCCAACACTGGGCTCTAATGAGAGGGGCGGCTGGATAGGAATAAGCACCCACCAGACGTATGAATATATTATTATGCCAGCGGAAATACAGCCTGAGTCGACCAAGAGCCTCTCAAGCAAGGTAGGACGCAATACCTGAAATTCATGGTTTTAAACTTGAATTACGGAACGTGCGCGCCTGAAGCAATAAATGGAAACTCCGCCAGATAGTTGAAAAGATTTCTGGTAGGGGTATGGAGATTTTTTGCCTTAACGGAAACCCGAATGAAAGTCTGCTATATATATACAGATAACTACGCTTTCTTCAACTCCAGCTGAATTCAGACCTGTTTCAAACAGAGTGGCCAAGCTAATACTTCAAATAGGATGAGTAAAAGTTGGACTGCTGGGATGCTATGCTCCGACTGAGTCCATTGAGGATACAATAGTTAAAGAACCCTTCTATAAACTTGTGGTCAAAACCTATAGACTGCTCCCTCTAAAAGTACACAAATAATTATCCATGGCGACTCCAATTGCAGATTGGGCTCTGATGCCCATAACATTGGCACCAAACTAATTGGTCCATTTTCAGATCGAGAAGACACCACCAAGAACGGACTAAGGCTGGTATGCCTATGCCAAGAGTATCAATTAAACGTGTTAAATACTTTCTTTCGAAAACCCACTTCTCGAAGATTGACTTGGTACCATCCTACAGGGAAAGGTGCTATTCTTGGCCTTGTTCTGATTAAAAGATCAAATCTATCCCGTCTAAGTGATATACGAACTTCTAGCAAGGCAGATGCAAATTCTGATCACTGCCTACAAACATTCATCCTAAAGTTCGAATCGCATATTAGAAAGCGCTTATGAAAACGAAAGAATAGAACTTTGATGGAGGACACAAACAGTCAACAGCAAATGTGGCAACTGCCTAAAGGCCTCGAGCAAATAAGAAACTCGAAGGAAACTTACCAGGAACACCTCAATAGGGAACTACCTCAGGACCCTTTGACAACTACAGAGGTGGACATCCTGAAATCGACAGAAACAGCTGCCGCCAAAACTGCAGACCAAACAGCTGAGCGAAAGAAAAACGGGTGGTATAGAGCTATCCGCGAGAAGTGAGACAGAGAACACCTGCTACAAAAGCAGTTGGGAATAAATTGGCTCCCAAACCCATCTAAAGGAACGTTCTTGAAGTACAAGCAGCAGAGAAACAGGGTGAACAACCTGATTCGAAAATGGAAGCAAACTTATCAAGAAGAAGGAATAACCTGCTTCCCAGTATACCTCGTAGAGAGAGAACCTCGAAGGATATAATGCGGGAAAACTCCTCATGGAAAGCAAAATGTGCAAGGATACTAGCCAAATCGAAAGATTTGGTCGTACACTACTGGGAACTGTCTGAGACCAGAGTCATCGAAAAAATTAAAAACTATGATCTCCTGCCAAGAGACTCTCCAATTTCAATGTAGGAGATAGAGACAGCTAAAGGTTGATTAAAGCTACACAAAAGTCCTGGCGATAATGGAATTTGATCCGAGCTACTGAAATGGGACGCTCAGTACCTAAGTGCCTACCTTCTAAAATTTTTCAATAACTTCTACAATGGGACCACTCCTATACCTCCAGCCTGGATGGATGCTGAAGTTGTAAGCCTCTACAAGCGTAAATATTTGCAGATAGATCCTGCAAACTATAGATCAACATTCCTTCTAGATACATTAGTCAAGTTACATGCATCCATTCGGTGTCAACGTGTGAAACACTACCTCGCCGAAATACACTCAAGAACCCAATTTGGATTCTGCGAAGGAAGATTCACCGAACGGGCTATACTCGGAGTAAGAACTATGATACAGAAAGCTGTGGACCAGAAGCCTTGAAAGGCAAGGAAAAGGCCTTTGACTCGCCGCCTAAAGCTGCAGTAATCAACCGAATGATCGAGCTGGGCTGCTCTTGGCAAGTGGTTCATTCGGCAAAGTCCTTGATGGACTTGTCGATTGGGAAATTGAGGGAAACAAAGGGCTGCTTTGTGATGGAACGTGATGTGAGACATGGCTCAAAAGAAGGACTTCTTTTCAACCTAGCCTTCCAACTCACATTGAGTGAAGCATTCGCCTCACTCAATAACAGTTCGGTTCAGATGACTGATCACTCGGACAAGAGATGGCTGCTAAATCATCTGGAATATGCAGATGATCTATGTCTTATTGCGCCAGGTAAGGTCGCAGTTGTCAGATGAATATAGCATCTGGCGGTAACACTGCATAAATACAGAATGCAAAATGCAGCGGACAAAACCCTCTGGTTTCAAGTTGGTGCCAGAGAGGATCAAACGCTCCTCGAAGCAGCAGAAATGTCATTCTGACGTGCTTCAAACCTCGAATAATTTGCCTGCATAATCCAAAACACCGGTGAGCCGGCACATAAAGGCAACTAACACAACCCCGACCGTTCCCGCGCTCAAGAAATCTCAACAACACCCTGAAAGCAACTCTGGTAGCTATTTTTGTCGATCCTGCAGTCACTTATGGATGATCTACTATTATCTTGAGAGTAAAAGATAACAATCAACCACAAACTCTTCAGAATACAACTCGACGTATGATTCTCTGATTGTACTCGCGAAGAGCCAAATTTGTAGAGGAGCTCTGAAAGGGGCTGCCGATGCGTAACTTGGCAAGTCTTATACAGGCAAAAAGGATGAACCTATGGAAGAGTTTCAAAATAGACAAAGATAGCCTGATACTCTCCATACTTGAGAGTAACTTTGACGACGGCAAAACTAAGAAAGCCTCGCATACAAGGAACTGGATGCTTCAATTAATTAAAGATGCGAAAGAAATATGACAAGAGAGCTCCGAATTATGGCTACGTGATCCAAGGGAAAGTCTCAAGGGTTGAGATGATAATTATACACCTAGATTGGTAGGAGAAAGGCAACGTGATATTGTCTGTACCAACGCAAACTGCCACAGATGTTTCGCCGCCACAACACAGGAGACGCGAAGACACATAAGACCAGATCATGGAAAAGAAGGACACAAAACTGAAGACACACTGGACTGTAGACTAAAGTGCCCTCTTACAGACTGTCTTAAAAGATACAAAACTCAAGGATGGCTAAAGAGACATATTAGGGATTGTCACCTTTCGATTGAAACCGCAGAAAGTGAAAAGCCAACAGATAAGAAAAAAAGAGCCAAACGATGCAGTAGAGAAAGCAGAGGAACTGAACACGATGGAGGTAAAAGATGGAGTATAATGTAAGAAAAATACTGCGAATAAAAGTCCAAACGCCAAGATGAATGCCACGTCTGCTCCATTACGGCTGCGAATAACTCTGACCCACACATGTTCGCCGGAAAAGAATAACTGGATAAAAATATACAGACGAGGATATCTAGGTGCTGCAATGAGTGTAGCATAAAAAATGAAATTTTACTGCAGAACGAAATCATGCCGCGAAATGGCCATGGAGCCGAAGCCGTCAATTTAAATGTTTTAGGCTATGCGCAAGTGCCTAGCCGCTATACTAGCTCTTGCATTTCTGTTGTACCCTCGATAATTCCTTGTGAATTGCCCGACATGTGGGGACGAGTTAAAAATCAAGACATATCCAGCTATGCAAGCGTCAGTGAAGATTGATTCCCAAGAAATCAACGCAAAAATTAATATTTTTTTAGTTTTATTCTAAATTGAGGGACCATGGTTAAATGAAAAAAAACAATAAATTCATATTCTGTGGATCTCGCAGGCAATCCTAAGCTCACATTGAGGAATTTTCATTGGTCCGAATACCTTGGCAAGTGTTTGCATGTTTTGTCCTCTGGGCTATGGAGTCTGTGGGATTTGTTCAGCAGTGCGATGATTCCGAGTTTGAATATAACCAAAATAACTCTGGAGTCGATGAACTAAATTTTGACTGCCCAAAGCCAGACTATAGCATTTATGGAATTCTCAACTTCCTTCAGAGTGAATGGACAAAAATGTCCATCGAACGTTCTCGCTGGGAGTTCGAAAGGGCTCAGTTACAAGCAAAAATAACAGCCTTACAGAACGAGAAAAGTGGCTGCGAAAATATGAAAAGTGACCTTGTTCGTCGAATCAAGATGTTGGAATATGCACTGCAGCAAGAACGCTTCAAGAATTTCACATTAAAATATCCAAATGAAACTCAGACCGACAGCTTTGGCAAAGGCATCTACGATGTTTGCCTAAAACCTGATGAACTTAGTGTTGCCGAGCGCGCTCGATTGCGCGATTATCTTACTCGGATTGGAATGAATAAATTGTCGAATGAAATGCGCGCTTTAAAAGTTAAGGAATTACTTGGTATCCCCATAAATAATGAAGATCCTGGTTGGTCGCAGTTTTGTACAATTAGATAGTCGCTTTGTATGTTATTTTTTGCTGTTTTTTTGCTAATTTCCTATAGCTTCCGGAGAAAACGCGGTTACCGAACTTTTTGGTGGAGCCCTTACTGTAAGTATTACTTGATATCACCTGATGTTTTTCCCATTTTGTAATTTTGATTCTAAAAACGTTTCGTTTGAGGTGAGAGAAAAGTCCAATGACGATTTCAATGTGGGTGACGAAACGGCCAGTGCTCTTGCTGAATTTGATCGTCTCGTTGCGCTGCAAGGTTTGCAGTTGCTTTTCACTTGATTGTGCTTTTTATTTATATTTCAGTACGTTAATTTAGGTTTAAAAATATTGTACCATTAGTAACAGCAAATCATATCGACGTTGGAGGAGAATCTGTCAGTCGATGGTAACATCTCCATCGGTTACACAGTTGCAGACTGGCAGTAGCTAGTTCAGACAGTCGTTATTATCCTTTTTCTGGCCTGCGTGATTGCTATGCCACCAGCGTCGTATTACTTATTTAGATCGATCTACATCGACTATATTGTCCATTTTTTCTCTAAGGTGGTGACGATGTGGACGTAGACTTTCTTGCAGATTCGTTTACCATGGATATCGTTGAGCCACCACGAAGCTGGGCCTCCGGTGACCAATCTGCGTTTGTTGACCGTCTGAAGGAACAATATCGTCTTGGTGAGCCTTAAATGTCTTAAAATAACTTTCAAGATTTGATGGATATATATTTTCCACTACATCTTCATTCGCAATTCAGTCTCAGCTACTGTGATTCTGTTTAATGAAAACCACTTTCCACTCATTTGTACAATCAGTCTTCCATTGATTCACATTGAAATCAAATTATTTTTTATAACGCTAGAGGAAACTCATTATCAATCGGCCAAAAATCGTGTGCGTTCTTTACACGCTTCAGTAAACTTCAGCAAAGTTATGTATTTACAGACTTCATTTTCTAACGTATTTCTGAACATTTAAATTGTTTACGGAAGTTAATTAAATTTGGCAATTTATTACCTTAATGTGTTTACCGTTTTTTTGTTTTCTTTTTTCATTGAACTCAAAACTTTCATCGGGAAGCTGCAATTTGTGTCGCTGTTGAGTTCAATGTCTTAGTAAAGGGTTGAAACCAAATTTAATCAGGCCTAGGAAGTAACTGTCTGACGTCCGAGGTCGTATGAGCAATAAAACAGATGTTTAGGCTTCATTCAGGCTGATTCGAAATATTGAATTTGATATGATTGTATCCTTAGAGTCCTGATCAAGGGTCTCTTGCTTAAAAAAGTCTCTTCTGAACTTTTGATTTTCCTATAAGCTTCTCAAATGTGCTCCATAGTCTGTCTGATGTGTTGAGATTTTGAAAACGACTGAATGCCGCAGTTATATGAGTATAAGTTATCAATTTTCGTAATATCGTTTGAAGCAGTTAAGCGGTTGCAAAAAATTATATAGTGATAGACTTTACTTGAACACGATTTGACCTTTGAAGTCCTGTTGAACAGTAAATTGCCAAGTGGCATGAGATAACCAGATTCATAGAATTAAATTGTCTAGTTACTCATGCGTCGGAATAGCTCAGAAGTGATTCCGTTCCATAAATTTATTATTGACATAAAAGTTTTTCTCTGAAGCTTTTGGTTAGAGTAGCACGTTTTCCGTCCAACCGTACTGTCTTTGGCTACCGGGGAGGACTATGTAATTGTGCATTAGATCCACGTTTGCATCTCCAAAGTTGGCCGTTATTGTTCTGACGAGGCTTGTGAGTAGTGTTGATTGAGGGTTTATCGCACTAAAACTCATAATGGGCGTGCGTTCATCATACCGACAAGCTCCAGAGCAAACCGTCCTCTATTTTTTCAACCGAAGGAAAAAAAAATCACCGCAAATCAAAATTGTCAGCGAAAAGGGGACAGAAAATGTAAAGAGAAAATTTTCTGTTATTTTGTACTTTTATACCCCCCCCCCCCCCCTCTATGCTTTTGAAGTCCCAACTAATCGTTCAAGCTTGTATTTCTTTTAATTAATCAAATAGAGATAATAGAAGTTTTCAATCAGATTAAGCCAAAGGTCCTGTAACCTTAAGTTCGCTTGGGTTTTCAAGTATGGGTCTATTTCTGGGAAAGGTTGATGCAGATCGCGCTTCTTTGAAAGGAACTTCGAGTTGACATTGTCAAGTGCTGATCCGATTAAATTAGCATTCTAGTCTCCACACTTTTTTAGGTCTTCCCGCAAATCGTGTTCAATCCCAACAAATCTCCAAATCCACTGCCTCAACCGAGGAAATTCCCATTCCTCCTCACGCCTACGACGAGATGGAACTCTTTGCCAGTCAAGGACGACGCTTCCAGCCTCCTCCATCTCACACACCTGATGATCTTTTAGCAGTGGCTCGTGTGGCAGTAGGCGCTGGAACCGACGCCCACGAAGTTGCATCCAGCGCTGGTGGTGAGAAAGGCCTTGGTGATCTCGCTAGTCTCACATCTGCTTCCGCTCTTGACAACTTAGATGGTGTAAGTCAAACCCAGCTCTTCTACGCCATGGAAGGTCTTGTTGATGATGAGGATGACACAGTGGTTAACGCCTCAGCTGCCGCCAAAGCGGCCCTGCCCACTTGGACGGCCAAATATACTCTGAGGAGCCATTTCGACGCCATCAGATCGGTGGTATTCCATCACGCTGATCAAATATTACTAACAGGAAGTGAAGATTGTACTTTGAGGCTATGGAGTCTAGCAAAACGAGTCCAAGCGAAAAAGTCCTGTCTCGACGTTGAACCAGTAAGGCAATATAGCGACATAAATTTTTTTATTTAATAGATGTTTACTTGCCGTGGTCATACCTCGCCGGTTCTCTGCGTGACCCTATTAAGCGTCTCTCCCACTGGTAGCAAGGAGGCTGAAATCACCTCAGGTCGAAATAGTCCGTTTGACACCACAGCGTTGGAGAGCAATTTCGCCTTTTCCGGTTCCCTTGATGGTGAGATCCGGTCGTGGCGCTTGGGAGGTCTTCAGTTCATGCTTTATGAGGCATTTGATCCAAGTGTTGCGGGTCCAGTACTCACTGGGCATTCGGATGCGGTTTGGTCAATAGCTGTTCGAGTAAGTTCGCCAACATCTCCATCTGTGTTAGAGGCATCATTAAGTTAAACTATTAGATTCCAACAGACTAGATTGGATAGTTTTATTTGGTTCTTGTCTATAAATTCATTATTTTTTTCCTTGCTGATCAAGTTTTCAAACAAAAGCAAATTATTCAATCGCTTCCTCGACGACCGAATTTCAATGATTGTGAAAAGTCAAATGTAAAATGCTAATGCTCAATTTAATAATAGAAAAAGTTATTCCAACTCATAAATAAGTGCCTACTCGAACTAGATTAGTGATGCCGTTATTTCTGAAGATGTGTGTCATAAAGTAAGCCAGTGGAAAAAAGGGGTCGCTCTAGCTTCACATACAAGTTAAATAGTGCATGGGTGCTAATCAGGCAAGCACGCTACCGTCATCTTCGTTGAAATGCGAAAGCCAGGTTTCTTAGAAAGATTTTGACTGCCTAATTTCATCTATTGTATCACAACCCCAAAAAACTTTTCTAGTGTGTTCCGTAGAACATTTGAAATCCCTGATACGCATCAATATTTGGACATTAGTTTTCATCAACTCACAACCTCATAAGATGCTAGTACCAGACTCAGTTTAGATGCAGCAATTGCAGTAGCTCTACTGTAGAGGTCAAAAGCACTTTTCACTGGACTCATTCCGGCCAGCATTGCTCCCACAGTCGATGGCCTTCTTATCAACCATCTAGAGTCCACTGAGATTTGGGCGTTGAACAGCTACATCTCCCAACGCCCTCTTCTACGCCTGATTTTGAACAGATCACTATCCAATAGTTGACTTATTTTATTTAAAATGACATTTAAACACATCGTTCATGGGACCCTTTCAACAAATAGTTGCGGATTAGGTGATCTCAAGAATGCTCGGACCTATTGAGCGGCAGCTTTGATGGGCTGGTCATTCCCAATTTTTCTCTAGAGCCGTTTATAATGAGATCACAAAGTGGTAATTGATATTTTCTCTGCCATTCGATCTCTCAAATCATCTACCCAAGGCCTTTCCTTCTAGGTATCGTATAATTTGACTTTCCATGTTATAGGCCGACGGTACCTTATTGTCCGCCTCTGCCGACGGAACCGTCCAAGTGTGGAATACCCTTCCCCTCTTGATGCAGCAGCTACCACCACAGCTAACATCGAAAGGCGACTCTCGTATCCTCTCCGCCAGTCGAGTTTTCCGACCATCCACGACCTCACTTCCCACATCTGTTCTCTTCCTTCTCACGGATGACACTGCGTGTGCTGTAGGGTTCACTAGTGGCAATGTCTGTGTCCTCAACCTAGACACTGGACGTCAGATCCATTTCTTCGATGCTTGTAATACTAAAACTGGTAAGCCGATTGTTTTTGATTAACCCCATAAGTAAAATTACCAAGGGCATAAAAGCCTTTTATCGGGAGTAGTGTTATGTGCTTATCCTATCAAAATTAATTGTTCTGGTTCAACTTAGGCCCGGTATTATTCTTTGAAAAGTTGATTGGGCACGAAGCATGAAGTTCCATCTCCGGAAATTTTCCCAAGAAATAAGAGGGGCCACTCATGCTATTGGTGTCGTTTTGTAGATTTAAAAACCACCTTGTCAGAAAATCAGTAGGGTCAGCGAAAACGTTCTCCAGAAATAAATCTATTACCACACAAAAGGGAAGATTTTTTTGGACCTACAAATATGTAGTTTGATTAAATCGCCTAGGTGGTCAAACCTACGCCCTATCTCCACGTGGTGACCACTGGTAACATCTAGGACAACCCAGAGGGCTAAAGAGAGAGGCGGTCGGACGTACAAATTCATTATTATGCCAGCGGAAATACAGTCAGAGTCCACGAACAGCCCCTTAAAAAAAGATACGACATACAACCTGGATCCATGGTCTGAAACTCGGATTATTGAACGTGCGCGGCTATAGCAATGATTGGAAACTCCGCCAGATAAATGAAGAGACTTCCCTTATAGGTATGGAAATTGTTGCCTTAACGGAAACTCGAATGAAATCCTGTTCCTTAACTATCGATAAGTACGCTTTCCTCAACTCTGGACACAGTGAAAGCCCTAGACCAAATGGTAGGGTCCCCTTTTTGGTCAAAAAGAACATAGAAGCTGAATTTACCCCTGTCTCAAATAGGATTGCAACGCTGACACTCTAAATTGGAAGAATCAAAGTTGGACTGATGGCACGCTATGCTCCGACCGTGTGTACGGAGGACGCAATAGTTAAAGAATCCCTCTACAAACTTGTGGCCAAAACCTACAAGCAACTTCTTTCCAACTGCACACAAATAATTATCCTTGGCGATTTCAATTGCAGATTGGGATTTGATACCCGTAACATTGGTGCCATACTAATCGGTCCCTTTACTGATCAAAAAGATACTACAGAAAACGTTCTAAGGCTGCTAGGACTATTCCAAGAATATAAACTAAACGTGATGAATACTTTCTTTCAAAAACCAATGACTCGACGATTGACCTGGTACCACCCTACAGGGAAGGGTGCTACTCTTGACTTTGTTCTGATGAGAAGATCAAATCTATTCCTAATAAGTGATATACGAACTTCTAGAAAGGTAGACGCAAACTCTGATCACTGCTTACTAACAGTAATCCTCAACCTCAAATCACACCTCAGAAAACGCTTAGGAAAAAGTAAGAACAGAACTCTGAAGGAGGGCATAAACAGTCAAAAGCAACGGTGGCAACTGCCTAAAGGCATAGAACAAATAAGAAAATCGAAGGAAACATACCAGGAACATCTCAGGACCCTTTGACTACTACATACGAAGATATCTTGAAATCTATAGAAAATGCAGCTGATAAAACAACAAAGCAAAAAACTGAACGAAAGAAAAACGGATGGTATCCAGCTATCTGCGAGAAGGAAGATAGAGAACTACAGCTACAAAAGAAGTTGAGGGCAAATTGGCTCTCAAATCCATCTCAGGAAACATTTATGAGGTACAAAGAGCAGAGAAACAAGGTGAACAACCTGATACGAAACTGGAAAAAAGCATATCAAGAAGAGAGACTAACCGACTTTTATGTATATCTCGCAGAGAAACAACCTCGTAAAGTCTTCATGTTGCTGAAGGACATAATAAAAGAAAACCCCTCATAGAATACACAAACTGGAAGGACACTAGTTAAACCAAAAGATCTGGTCGCACACTACCGGGAACTGTTTAAGGAAAGAACCACTGAATAAATTAAAAACTATGCTCATCTACCAAGAGACTTCTATCTCGATGGAGGAGATCGAGATAGCTAAAAATAGATTAAAAATACATAAAAGTCCCGGCGAAAATGGAATTAAATCCGAACTACTGAAATGGGACAAACAGTGTCTAAATGCCTACCTAAAAGTGTTCAATGACTTCTATAATGGGACTACTCCCATAACTCGAGCTTGGATCAATGCTGAAGTTGTAAGTATCTACAAGCGGAAAGGTTCGCAGACAGATCCTGCAAACTATAGATCAATCTTCCTTCTAGATGCATTAGGTAAGTTATATGCATCTATTCTGTGCCAACGTTTGAAGCACCATCTTGAGGAACTACCCTCAAGAACCCAATTTGGATTCTGTGAAGGAAGATCAACCGAACAGGCTATACTTGGAGTAAGAACTATTATACAGAAAGCCGTGGACCAGAAGCGGAAAATAGTGCTAGTGTTTGTCGACCCAGCCTTTGTCTCGCTGTCTACAGCTGCAACAATCAACCGAATGATAAACCTAGGCTGCTCTTGGTAAATGATTCACTCAGTAAAGTCCTTGATGGACGCACCGAAGGGAAAATTGAGGGGAACAAGGGACTACTTTGAGATGAAACGTGGTGTGAGATAAGGCTCAAAAGAGGGACCACTTCTCTTCAACATAAATTTCCAATTCATATTGAATGAAGCCTTCTCCTCACTCAAGGACAGTGCAGTACAGATGATCGATCACTCGGGTGAAAGGTGGCAGCTAAATCATTTAGAATACGCCAATGACCTATGTCTTATTGCGCCAAATAAAGTCGCAGCTGTCAGCTTAATAGAGCATCTGGCGAAAATGATGCATAAGTATGGAATGCAAACCGCAGCGAACAAAACCTGGTTTCAAATTGGAGACGGTGAGAACCAAACGCCTCTTGAGGCAGCTGGAATGTCATCCCGACGTGCCTCACACTTCGAATATCTTGGTCCCATAATTCAAGATACCGGTGAGCCAGACGGAGCAATAAAAGCAAACTTAGCCAGGGCAAAAAGGCACCTAATACGACTACGACCATTTCTGCACTCAAGAAGTCTCAAAAACACCCTAAAAGCATATCTGGTGGGAATTTTTGTCGATCCTACAATCACCTATGCAATTATCTACTATTGTCTTGAAAGTTAAAGATAATAATCGACGTATGATACTTGGATTGTATTCGCGAAAAGCCAAAACTGTCGAGGAACTCCGAAAGGAACTCCCAATGCGTAACTTGGCAAGTCTTATACAGGCTAAGAGGTTGAACCTATGGAAGAGCTTTAAAATGGACAGAGATAGCCTGATACTCTCCATACTTGACAGTAACTTTGAAAAAGCCGAAACAAAGAAAGCTTCACATACAAGGAATTTGATGCTTCAATTAATTAAGGATGCGAAAGAAATATGGCAAGAGCACTCGGATTCATGGCTACTTGATCCAAAGGAAAGCCCTAAAGTTCGGGACGAAAATTATACACCTAGACTGGCAGGAGAAAGGCAATGTGATATTGTCTGTACCAATGCAAACTGCCAAAGATCCTTCGCCAGACTAAGGGATATGCGAACGCACGTAAGACAAGATCGCGAAGAAGAAAAACTTACAACCGAAGAGGCATTGGACCATAGACTAAAGTGCCCTCTTCCTGACTGCTTTAAAAGATACAAGACTCAAGGGTGACTAGAAAGACATTATGAACTGTCACCCTTCGGTCGAAATCAAAAAAAGGGAAAAACCAACAGAGAAGAGGAAAGAATCCTATTTAAGTAGAAAAAGCAGAAAAGCTGAATGCGAATGCGAATAAAAGATAGAGTGAAAGACTGGCAAGATGAAATACACGTCTGCTCCATCACGGCTGGGAAGAATTCAATCCCATGTACTCCATGAGAAGCAGCAGAAGAACAGTTTTTATTGCGCCACTTAACCATGCCGAGAAAAGACAAGCGGGTCGATAAACGTCAAATAACTGCTCTTTGCTATAATATGTAACTTTATTGTGTTTCTGTTGTACCCCCAATAAGTCCTTGGGACTTGCCCTAAAGGATGGGGAGGAATAAAAAAAATTAAAAAATATCCTAGGACTCGATCACCAAATTGCTCGTTGCTTGGGTCAAGTGCTTAGCAGCTACCACGATTTGGGCACAATCACAAGACCATCATTCATTTTCTAAATAACAAGATACAAACCTTTGGCCAAGTCTAATCGGTGCCATGTGCGCATCGTGGTTGGTTCCGAAAAAATGTGCTCTATCCACGCTAGTGTAGATGCTTCATTATTAGCCTGTGTCCAATCGGCAGGCTCTATTTTAGCTCAAAAATATGTTGGAAAAATTAACTTATTTGTTGAAATGCCTTAAAGAGCGCCGTCTGTGCTCCTTAATCCGAATATCTGATATAGTTTCGGGTTCCCCAGGTAAATCTATTTATACTCCTACAGTTAATGCATGTTGAGTTTGCAAATTCTTTTTTTTTTTCTTAGTAAAGGTGTAGTCGAAATGATGAATGAAGGCGTTTAAGAATATCACACAAGCCTAAGCTCCAAATTCAGACAGACATTGATGCACTCCTTATGGGGAGTTTTTAGATTTTAGGCGCGTAGAAATAATGCCAAGCTCTGTTTACTAATGAGATAATATGTTTTAATGCCGTACATTCGGCATACAGCCTACTGATTAATCGTTCACAGCTGCCGAGTAATTTTTAGCTGAAGGATGTATTTGTCATCAGAAAAATGTGCTTGCATTTAACATTTCGCATTCCATCTTCTTCCCACTCTACTTTTCAGCTGACGTGACAGAACACCCCGGTTCGGTGAACGCCCTCTGTGTACACCCCAATCTGCCCCTCCTTTTTGTGGCTCACGAAAACCGTCAAATCCGTTTCCTAGACATCGCACAGGGCGTATGTCTGCACGGCATGATCGCCCATCTCGAGGGCGTCACTTCCATCGCTATCGATCCACGTGGGTCGGTTCTTCTCTCTGCCAGTGAGTCCATCTCCTCTCGTAGATCTTTAGATCGGATATTCCTAGAGAAAAGTGTCTCTGGTTACTAAGGGGTTTGTCTTTGAGATATTGCGTCTGCGTTGCCACTTTAGAATGCTTGAGAGGCCTGAGGCGCTGAAGGAAGACCTTCATGGCAAGTCTTAGGATCACTTTTCTAGAAATTGCTGTCTCATGATTGGTAGTCCATCGAGACCCAAAGCACGCAAACTGTTTGATGCGGTGGTGAAATTAAATGTTCGACATAGAAACGCGAGCACCAGGCGATTGTAAGGACTTTAATTCATTCGCATCCGAACTTGAAGGTTGTCTCAAGATAAAAAACCCTGGGTTAGCTAAACAGAAATTTAAAAGATTGAAGCCTACTACTAGCCAACAATCTGAGACGTGGTTTTCAATTTTGCTACGAGATTTAGTCTGTATATTCTTTTCCTCGCGAAAGAACTTCTGCTAATCGTGAGAGGATAGGCAAATCCTGCTTATATGCTTGCAATGATGATCAAAGCTGCTGTACTCATATACTGGTTGGGCTGAACTTCGGAGCTTCATTGTTGGGTTTTGGGATGCAGAGGTCTGCGTAATTCTAGGAAATTAGATTCATGATTAACTTTTCTTAGGCTCAAGTTTAGCATCACGTTCCTAGTAAGGGCAAGGATTGGTAATGACACTCTAAAATGCGGCGTCTTAGCTATCCTTCTCTTATGTAAGAT
The DNA here is from genome assembly GCA_019097775.1 of Moniezia expansa. Classification (NCBI taxonomy): domain Eukaryota; kingdom Metazoa; phylum Platyhelminthes; class Cestoda; order Cyclophyllidea; family Anoplocephalidae; genus Moniezia; species Moniezia expansa. The sequence goes on from JADFDV010000052.1 coordinate 3,599,145, forward strand.
TTTTTTTTAAACTTCTAGGGACAGGGCATTTTTAATCGCTTGAATTCGCTGAGTTCGGCTTATAGTAATCTTGTCTCAAGTGTCGGATCACTTGTTTTCATATAAAACTAGCATTAATACACTTCACTATCCTTTCGCGAATACCTTTGGCGGAGAGTTGCTCGGATTTTCTAACCTGAATTGTTTGGCCCTACTAGCAATTCCTCCCCTATCCCATTTTAATTTCTCGAAGTCTCCACCTAGTGTATGCCCTCGTCTTAGTTCTTGTTTTTATGAAATACCCTTACCACTATTCTTGAAAAGTCATAGTAGAGAATCGGCTCCACAAAGAGCTCGGTCTTGACTTCAAAGTATAGCCAGCTATCAGCCGGCTTTATCGACTTTATGGGTTACAGCATCCGATGTTTTCATCGGCGTTAATTTGAGGTCCTAGCTACTCGAAAGATGGGATCTTTTGTACCATGTTTTTTTTCAGCGCGTAATAATTATAAATTTGTTCCTCCTTCGGCACGCATCCAGACCGTTCTGTCTATGCTTAAGACCATCAATTACTATAGCGATTCCTCAGTTGGTCATCTATGTATTCAATGTGACTCCAGAGTCCGTTCACTACTCATTTTTGACTCCATCAGCTCTAGCTTGGGGTGATCCACTCTAGAGTTAGCACTTTAAGTAGAGGTCTTTCTTTCGAACCTTGTCGTACTCCACGTTACACTGAAGGACTGTCCTCTCGACCATGAGTGCTGCGGTACTGTCCAAACCGGACTAGAAAGTAGACTAGTTGGCCTTTGAGAATTCGAACTGCTTCGTTAGTCAGGAGGTAATATAGAGCCTCACTGACAATTATTCCCCATTGACTATTCCTGCCTCTCATATATTGAAGGGACTTGCATTCGTTCACCCACGTGGGATCAATTGAATAGCAATTAATGATCTTAAACAGATGGTTGTCTAACTTATGCCCTTCCGACTTAATGAGTTCAGATTTCATTCTGCTAAAAACGAGAGTCCTAGAGTTCAACGATTTGACTTTAGCATGAACCAATTCTTTCATGGTCAGATCTGGCTCAGGATAAGTATCACAATGCTTATCTATTGAATTAGTCATGTTAGGTGTCTTCAAACGACAAACTCCACCGTATTTTTGTGGTGGAGTTCGAAAACTGCTTTATGGATCCAAATGTTTCTCGAGGCCTTCTTTTCTTAAGTTGTTTCTCCAGATATTCATGTTTGGCATACTTTTGGGGATTTATTTGCCGATTGTGCTTATCTTGGAGACAGCGAAATTTTTGAAGGTCCTGCCTTAATCGCAACTCTGTTGACCATCGATGACGCTTTTTCGTACCAACCCTCCGCAGTTTTGATAAAATTAACAGCATCGGAATAGTTTTCCGGGTCATCCACATGCGCCTTATTAAGGCTGTTTTAATAGTGATAAAAGTGTCTCTTTATTTGGCCTACTGCTCGGCCTACTATTACTACAGCTTTATCGAACTTTTTAGCCCATCGTTGGTGATCCATTCCTTTCAAGGCTCGAACTATATATTTCTACGGGGTCTGAATATTGTTAAATAGCAATCCATTTTCCTTCCCACCAGGTCATGACGCTTCTATTCGTCTCTGGGATGTGGAGACTAGAACCTGTGTTCAAGAGTTCAGCAGTCATCGGCGCAAACACGACGAGTCCATCCACTCCGTTGCTTTTCATCCAGCTCTACCACTGATCGCCAGCGCTGGCGCAGACGGCCTCGCTAAAGTCTATGTCTAACCTCTTCAACTGACTTTGACCTCCCACCTCTCCCACTTCTTGTATATGACGATCCAACTCACAAGCGCCTCCTCATTTTATCTACGCTTTTGTTTTCTTGCTTTTTGCCTCGAATTTAATTTCAAATCGTTTTATCGTCGACGCATGCAATCAAGAAATTGTTATACGGATCATATTTTGCAATTCTATTGATAAATATATCCTCTACTCTCCGTGGCATCTTATTTAGTTCTGTTTTCTTTTGTTGTACATTCTTCGCTGTAACTTGACCACAGCACAGTCTGTAGCGTGGGCAGAATTCACACAATGAAAAATCAATGACTGAATTTGTAGAGTTCACTGATGAACTTGGCGACGTTCAGGCCATCATGTGTCGCTTGAGCACTAGCAGCCCTGAAAGCTTGATCGATAGAGCAGCATGACACCCCCCAGGTGTCGGTGAGATCGTTTTGGCAACTCCAATAGGGGTGTGTTTCAGGGGCCATTTTTTCAACCCCATTTGGTAATTACATGTCATTTAACTACGATGGTTCCCACGAACGAGACGACAGACTTTATCTGCTCAGTGTTTCCAATTTCAGAGCGAGAATAAGCAAGATCGCACGGGACTACTGGTGCTCTCCTGTCTCGGGGGTGCATCATTTTGTGCCGGCGTCTTCTATTCTATGCGCCCCAACCGCAAAAACGTGGATCCAACGCCCCCTGCGGTAAAAAATTTACTGACAAAAGTATCAATAGTAATGATATTATGCTTTAACACGTCCTATTTCAGAATGTGAAACTCTTAACCACGAAACCTTCTCGTCTCGCTATGAAGGCTCTTTTAGTGGGCACTGCTCTGAGTTTCCTGATCACCGGTGCCATGGTAGGAGGTACCTGGCTACTCCTCGGCAGACCTACTCTCTCATCGCTAGGCCACGAAATCGACTCCCATATCCCGAAAATCAGGCCCCCAAAGAGTGAAATTAATGATCGGCGTGACTACGAAAGTTTTAAGGAATTATTCACCTGTCTGAAAGAGCAAGATGCAAAAAAGAATAAAGCCGACTGATAACGGTCAATATGTATCAACAAAATGGCTTATGATATTGGTGTTCGATTGAAGAGAACATAGAGATGTGAAGGAAAGTACATCACAGACGAATTGGAAGGGAAAGGTTTCAGCGAGTGTTGCGAATGAAGAGGAGAATTAAATTGGTTTGCTGCACTAGCATATTGGCACTTGCGTATAACTCACTGGTTCTGAAATCAAAAAGATGTACTCTTTAGTGGGATGACGTTAGTAAATACTGGAGGGAGCTGTGTCGCCAAAATGACCCGATCATCGCACTTACGGCCTACTGACATTTTCGTGCGAGATGCTTCAATAAGCGAGACCGATTCAATTATCAAACTAGGGATAAACGTATTGGCCTATATTTCAGACAGGAGCGCAATCTGGAAATTCAACAGGTTCCATAATTTTTGCTTGAATATTATGCCTTCATGGGGACGGGGAACGGGGAGATAGATGCTGCTGGATCCATCATGTGAATGATTTGATCTAAGACAATATGACATTAACTGGAACCAATCTGACCCTTTCTTTGAAGCTATGACGACCGCAGGGGTTCACACATTGCACGTGATGCAATATTTCCATTCGATTAGGATAGTTAAGACATGAATTCTAGCCAAAGTTAAAGAGCAATAAGACTAAACGAATTAAGCGTTTTTCGTAGCTTTAATGACTTAAAACCTAATAGCCACCAAACTTTACAAATAGGATTGAAAAAAAGCGTAATAGAGATGTAAAGGAATCCTTACTGATGGTCACGAAAGAAACCTTTGAGAGTGCTGCTGAACCGTTTGGAGTAATCCACAAAGTTTTTCATATGTTCATCTAAATCCTGTCTTATAACACCCTGAGATAAAGCGTTAATTATGGAGTGAATGCAGTCAAGGAAATTTTTGATAGCACCAGCGATTTGTCTTGGGAAAGAAAATAGGCATTTCAACAACGAAGGCCTACTTGATCAAATCAATAAATTCACTACGAATGTCAATTTCTGAAGCAATGCGACTCAATACAAGTTTTAGTTCAGCTGCATATTTTTCGAGATCATATGAATGAGGAACGATCGAGTTGTAGTTTGGGACTAAAAAGGTTAGAGATTCATAGACTACTTTCATAATCCAAGGCTGATAAACGCAATGAGATTTGTTCAATATCTATAATATCCTTGAGGCCAAATTTTTCCATAAAGCCTCGGAGAAAATTCCAGGTAAATCCAGGAAGAGTCTTTTCAACCTGAATATTTAAGTTCACATTGGCAAGTGGCGTACCGATTCGAAAGACTTTTGGACGCTGACGAAGTCAGCCTTTGTCTTTTCTGACCTGAAGGAATCATCTGAAAATCGAAGAAATAAATCTAAATTCTGAAAAGTATCAAGTACAAAGATAAAAACTTACATAAGCAAGCGTTAATTTGATAGGATCTGGGACCGCCGACGCCGAACCACCACTTCTAGCCATTTTAACCTAATCAACTTTAAAAGTCGGCCCTCAAAGAAATCAATCTTAACAAATGTTGAATAAGTTATGAAGAAAAATTTCATAACCGAAACAAATAGTGTAATTTTTAAAAAAATTGAAATTGTTATCCTGTTTTTGTGCTCTTAATGCATTTTAACCCAGGAGTTTGTTTAAAAGGTATCAAGAGGTTATTACTAGGTCTAACGCAAGTACACTTGACCATTGATTTAAATCAACAAGATGATTTGGTCAATCATGTTGTTGAGCGTGGTTTGAATTGACTGGTGACTATACGACAATATTGATATGGACATTAATGAGGTTAATATGAAGAACTCAAATACATGGAAAAAGGTTTCGAGGAGTGAACCCCACATGACTGAATGATGGTGTGTAAAGCATTCAAAAAATCTTATTTGTTGCCTCTACTATTAAAATTTTAATTTGATCCATAAGTTTTCCTCGAACCGTTTAAGCTACAGCCTTCTGCGAATCAGTTCAGACTAGCTTTTATTAGATCCGGCCCACGCACATCGGTGGCCCCTTCTCACTTAATCATTTCGACCTTAAACCAGAATCACATTTATAAACTTAACAAATTTTATTTTAAATCAGAATGGAAAACGTTGACTTGTTTTGAGTTTGGTCACCGTTATTCTCGACAGATTATAATTAGTGAAAAATGACTTCCCTGTTTATGAATAGTTTCTGATCTACTGAAGGCTCTTCAGAAAACTGTTAACCCTTGTGGGAAAGGTTTCATCTGAAAAACTCAAATTTAAAATTTTCATTGTTCAGTCAACAGCGACCCCCAAATCGTGGGCTTCCTTGTACTGATGACGTCTTCAACTCTCTATTTTGTTAATGGTAACTTAAAAATTACGTTGCACTTGTTCACCAGATCATCTTCGAATTTCAAAAAAACCCTGTCAAATTGAACAGTTGATCTAATATCACAAAAACTGTACTGTTGATTTCGTATTATATCACCATATTACTTAAAAATATGCGAGCATCTAGTTATGAGCTTTAAGTTTTCTAAATCGGGAATACGCTTTCACCCAGAGGCACGTTCCTCTGTACCCACGACACTATTGGCTAACCACCGAACGGATGCGGCAAATAGCAGGTATTTAGATTTCTTTTATTTCGATTGTTAAATGCAAGATCCTTAGTCGTCGTATTTCTAAATTAACCTCAATTTAAGACTGACGGTGGGATGAATTAACGGCAGAGATTTCATACGTTATTCTCACAACTGTTATAACGAGTTGTTGGGAAAACGGTTCTCCCCTTCAATTAGCTAGGAGGTACATATTTAAATTGCTTGTTCTCTCCACAAGCAATCGACCAAAAGGTACTTTCCTCTAGTAGAATCAGCTGGAAATGCAGCCTCTCGGATTGGGACTTCACAACAAAGAAGTGAATAAACCATGAAGGTCACTTCTCACACTTAACAAAGTGAGGAGATCAATTAGGTGAACAGTTGCAAAAATATAGACCAATCGGCGTTGCAAGACTTGTCTTAATTTTGTTGCGCGCGCAGTTTACGCCGCAGCCTAACGCATAGAAGGTGGGCGCTTGCCATCCAATCGATATTTTCTCATCAACCTGCTCTACGTTTCTCGTTCGTATGCGAGAGTGCTTGGACAACGCTGCTAATGGCGTTTAGCTCTCGAGCATGTCTTGTTGGACACTTGGCCCCTTGATAACCAAAATTTTATCTGTGTTAACCGAAACGGTTCCGTTAAAATGCGACTCGACGAAAACATACCAAAGACAATCGTGATTTTTAATATATTCAAATCCACTGTTAAATATTTCAGCCTCGTGAACTATTTTCTGACTATCTCCTATCCGATGAAGCTGAACATAAATTAGCTTTCGTACTTGCAATGCAGATTAATTCATAGTTTTCCGCCATTACTTTTGACTTTCTAAGCATGTCAAAAAATTGTGGCGAACGGATTTTCCGGATCCACTTGAGCGGCAATAGTAAAGCGCTACAAACCTACTATAAGTTTTCCCGCGAATTCACCAAGAAATTACCCTAAGCTTGATCCTCGAATCATTACCTCACTGGCTACCTCATTCTCACTTGGAGCTTCTTTTTCGTTAAATGTGGAAATCCCTGTTGAATATAAGCCAAGTTTTGTAGATTGGTGGTTCAAATTTTGGACTTACTACGCATATTAGTCAAGAATGGATAGCTGTTCTCCATCTAATTACTTTTTGCATTCACCTCAGAATAAAACCAAAATTTGTATCTACTAGGCATAACGCTGCTCTATCATCCTCACCACTTTGTCTCTAATTTCCTCAGTGCATCATTCGAAAGCTTATTACTTCGAATTTGTCCACATTTCGTACATCTCAAAACAGTATTCTATCGCATTGATATGCCATGCCCTTTGAGATTCGATTAGCTAAACTTGTTCTTTGAAAGCCAGATGGATCAGAAAATTCTTTCTCGGTGATTTTCACCTTTGATTCGCTACATAGATATTTTCTTCTCCTTACCTCTTAAGTGATCATAAAAAGTGTTCGAGTGCTCAAGCCCTAGGATTCTTCCCATAAATTTATACATCGAGTAATCCCATATTTGAGGATAAAAGGCCCCATTCCAACTGGTGCCGAAGTACTTCATTTCAGCGTTGGCATTAGCAAGAAATGGGAAATAGGTATATAAGCAAGTATTATTGCAGGTATCATACGAGTGCCCCCTTAAGAGTCTACTGGAAATAACCCAGAATCTAAGGTCAACACAGATAATATAAAATTATTAAGGCTGCAAGACCTCAAACAGTCCACTTATAGAGCAAAATAAATGCTTCAAAGTCTGTTTGCTTTCTTAAATGTATAGATCAGGAGAGGATTGGTAATTCTTTGTCTGCGTTAATAAAGGACACTCTTGAAAAAAATTAGACTTTACATCTGTTTAATGTCATTGAAAGTTATTGTTTAGAATAAATATTTTATTCCGATGTATTAGCGAAAAGCCGTACTCCCCATGCACTTTGTGTAGGCCCATGAAACCTCAGCAGCTTGTGTCTATTCTTTTGTAAATTTGCTTGATTCAAAGATTTAGCTGAACGAGTGAATTCATTAATTAATAAAGCAGTGTGCACTTTTGGATTGGACCATTTGCTATTTAAAGTTAAGTTACTTTGATTAAAGGCGTAGTTTGATGTTAAGTTGCGTCGGATTGGACCATCGATTTAGCGATCTGAAAAAATGGCTGACGATTTGGATCCTCATAAGTGCATCAAATCCAGAATCAATCCCACTTTTAACTCAAACGTAGTGTCAAATTTCATTCAATCTGACGCAAATAACGCATTCTGTGATGCCACCAAAAGCTTTAGATGCAGGAGGATTTACATAGAGTGGAGGATGGTTCTTCACGTTGCTTCAGAAAACAGTTTTAGAGTAAGGAAAATCTGAGAGAGAATCGAAGCCGCCAGTTTAGCTGAGTTGATTTATTTACCACCCGTATAAAATCCCATTTTTATACGTGCTTCCAATTAACCACTTTCACTCCCATTGTGACCAATCAGTTGAACGCCTATGTTATGACTGAATCCAGTAAATGACAGTTAGATGACTGATGTGGATATCTCATGCTGGCCACCTATCCAACAGTAAGAGCTTTAATTAAAAGGATTTGTTATTAGAGTGGTCTAGCTGTATAACTTAACCCTTTTGTGAACAAATGTATCCTATAACATGGTTCCAATGTGAATTTCATAACTGGATAATTGTTGATTGCCCAGACTTAGAAGTTCCACCATCAGGATTCAAACTTTTCAATGTACTAATCAGGATTGAGTTCGATGGAAAAGTTATTTGGATTATATCCAAGCTGTTGAGTAATAAGTAGAAAGTGTTAGAACTCTCTGGGGTCTTTATCATCCAATCGAAATTGTCGCGGGCCTCTACGTTTTCAGTTGGACTAACTCTAAGTAGCAGTAAAAGCCCAGCGAAAACATCATTGTTTAGATAGATTGCCAAAATAGGTGCTTTTAGAGTCCATTAAAAGAACAGATAATTCAGGGATGGATAATCTGTGTGCGCATAATTTCCCATCCGAGATATATTTCCCTTCTCTCGTGATATTGCATGCATTGCCATAGGCAATTATTTTCAACCCCGCCCCCCTCCCCGCCAAGGCGGGGAAAAAGTGAGAGTAAGATTAGCGTCAGTAGGCGAGTGTCATTTATTGGGATTACATCTCCTGATGCCAGTGTTAGCTTTAGGCATGAATGGAGGAACATAGGATCAGAGTAGTCTGTGGGACGAATAAAATTTTGAATAGGAACTTCCAAATGAACGATATAACCCCGCATTCAGGCATCACCACCATTTCAGCACTTTGAGCAGGAGCGGGAATATGATAAATTTCCAAGATACTATTCTGACCTGGATCACCTGTTAAAAAAAAAAAAACTAAAATCGCTTCGACATGATAAAATTAGTAAATTTCAATCAGGCCTTTTATAAGAGGAGTATTGGTACATAGTTAGCGATTTCGACCAATCATAAGCCTCCCATACCACAACACCGCAGGAACCCACTAATTAGTAGCCAATCACCTTATGGCAGTGAAGCAGACATTTCGAAAAATCTTGAAGAAAATCCATCCCCGTAAAAAAATATTTGGTTGTATGTTAAGCACCAAGCAAATAAGATTATCGAAACATAGGGCTCTTTTAATAAAACACTGAGAAAACATTTTTCTGCAATAAGAGACACGATGAAAACATTTTTTCGGAGGTAATAAATCGGTTTTTAAATACTATAATTCGTGATTTTCTGACACCATGCACGAGTCACTTTTTATTGTGACTCAAAAGACAAATATGTTATTCAATGTCTGTTTTTCAACAGCTATTGGCTCTCCCCTCCTCGTGATGCTGAGGAGGTCACGGGAGAGAGTTAAACAATGAAAACTTAGCCTTTATGCGAGTATGACAATTCCAACTAGTTCATGACACCTCTAACAGATTCCAAGGACGACTGGGAACAGTATGCACACCAGGTCAAGCATGATACAAAAGAAATCTACCTTTAAGACCAATCAATCAAAGCTGAGAAGCTCGACCATTTTTAGTAACCGTAAAGCCAAACCTCGAGGTACTCCGCGCCGAACAGGGATAGGCGTAAATGACCAATGGCACCGCAACCCGAACGCGATAAATCCTAACTAGGCCCAAATCCCCAGTTTAGATGCTTTGAAACATCTTATTCCAGACTGGCACTATTAACCCCCGGACAAATAAGGCCTGCTGAGACAATTCGCCTGAGAGAATCTCAGCGGTGCTCGAAAGAGACATGTTTTGAAGTCCGAGCACGTAATTCTGCAATGAACACCGACGACGCAAATCCCCAGATCCTGCAAACTTCTTAAATCCCAAAAAAGAATAGTTGAGTAAATAAGCTATAAATGGAATCTGGATGTCGGCTTACCTGGTAATACTCTTCCGATATTTGCCTGATCGCCTATCGCATATGACCCTTAGTCAGCCAAAGAAGAAATATTAAAAGTGTTTCATGAGTTTTAAGTGGAGCCTGCTCATTGTGCACTACGACATAGTAAAAGAAGGCTTTGATGGGGTTTCCAGGCCGCCATAGGAGACGCCGCAGGATATAAGTGGGATACTAAGCCCAGAGTATTAAAGGTGAATGCCTCACGAAAATAGCATGCTTACAATGGCTGATTTTCCCCAAAAAAAGGTTCTTTTACCTCAGCTCCTCATCAGCACTTCTAAACTGTAATGAGATGATAGTGTGATGATGATATGAGACCTAATGATTATTGGTGCAAAGGCAACGGACTCGAGAGAGAGTGAGACAACCTGGTTTATTTTTAAAATGATATCAGTCTATCATATAATTTCCTCTATAGTGATGAAATATGGCCCAAGTAACTTTAACCTTCCAGGTGAGGATATGCGTACCTGGCAACTTCAATATATGTATATTTAGCCAAAGCGGAGCAGGCGAAATAGCCGAGACTGCCAGCCGACATGACAAACAATGAATCGTCGAAGTGAACGACATTGCGCTAGCTTCAAAAAGGATACGATGATCTTTTGGATAACCGGAATTAACGCCAATTAGAGGCAATGAGATCTTTATTGCCTGCCAACAGAAGAACGAATGTCCACGTGAGTTTATGTCAAACAACTACTGGCAGCACTGACTAAACCCTCGAGGCGTCAGAATGGACATACTACTACTTGACCACGAAAGTCAATGGCTCGATTGCAATTAGGAGTAAGACCGCACTTGTTATCAGATACGATAGTAAAGCGAGTTGATCCTTTTCCGTTAGAAACTAAATTGGCACAATTAATGCCACATTCTTGAAACAGAAAATCAAACAATATATAAGCCATCATTGCAACCACTACTTTTTTCCAGATCACTGCATTTTATGTCCAGTTTCGCAACCGAAAACTGCAAAACAGACTAACGCCTTCATTGATCCATCGAAAACGATCTCATACTGAGCATAACGGATAATATCCATCATATTCGCATCCCAACTGGTAAAATTCAGCTGAGTCAGCCAAGAATACGTTGCCAACTGCAGTTTTTCGGCGTCTAACAAGCATCGAAAATGCAATCATGACAGCAAATACTAATTCAACTGTCCATAAAACACCTAGTTGTGCTTAGGCAAAATTTTTACAGAAAAAAATTACAGTTACATGGTGAATCCACAAAAGTCGGTTTGATAAGATGCTGGCAAAAAAGGTGGAAGTGAGAAGGAAACTTCAAATCAGAACAACGGAAATAATGATTGAGAAAGCAGTCAGGGAAGCAAACCTTCGGGCGAAAAATCCATAGGGTTAAAGAGGACTCGAGGAAGGAGCATTCGTTTTAAGGAAGGTCTGGAGGGATGTCTGAAGCTCTTCCACAAGGGGTTCCATGAATTTCTGGTAGCCCGCTTCCGTGGGGTGTAAATAGTCTAACATATCACGGTGTGCAATTGACCCATCGGGTTGCAGTAGGGCCTCCCAATCGGGCCAGAGAAATACTACCCGATCCCCCGGACGAGACAGCTCCGCAGACAAAAGACGATTCATCTCGGCGTGCTTCTGACGCCGGGGATTCGGAATCTTGCCGCAGGGAAGAAAGCCCTATCGAAAGAACACAAATAAAAAGTACAGAAGATATCAATATACTCAACCCCTGACTAGAACCACACAAAAAAACCAACAGGGAAACGAAGGTTAAATTCGAAATTATATATCACTGATCCTTTTTAGATAAGATATTAATGGCTTCCGGTTACCAGTCGAAGTTATTGATTGAAGACTCAAGGGCGCAGTTACGGGAATGCATCTAGGATACTAGTCAAGTCTGCCGCGGCGTTCCTGAACTCAAGTAAAGTTACAAGATCGCTTATTCAATGACAGGCGAAGTGCATGAATGTTTGCTTGACATAATGAACACAAATTAGCCAGGGTATTAAAAATGATCTACCGAAATTAACTGCAAGCTAAACCATACTACAAGAAGACACTTTACGGAAGACGATGACACTCAATCCAAAAAGAGGGCTAAACAATAGGTATAAATCACCTATAAAAGACATGGTGGATTAGGCTAGGTATATACACACGATACTAGCGCTTCCTTTTGTTCAGTTACCTAAGTAGTTACTTCTGAGAGGAGTGCGGTTCCTCCTTATAACTCATAAATAGATCACAACGTTGGCGAAGACAAAAAAACAGATAAAAGGGCATAAGGAGGTCAAACACGATAATGAGAACTTGTGTTGCAGTGGAGTAGCGGTGAAGTATGAAAGTATTTGTAGAAAAAAGTATGCCCGAATGAGAGGTCTCCAGTCTAGAGCTAGAAAACATTAGGTCGTTATCATTACTATAAAACATTCGAATTTATAAGCATGACATTTAGAGAAGAAGGCAAAGATATCAAATCTGTAAACAATGAAAAATAAGCAGCAAAGCCAGTTGGCAAGACCAGAAGACAAGTAGTTCGACTCCGGTAACTCATAACATTGCATGAAAATGGTCAATGATGTTAAGCGTGTATTCGATTCGTTAGTATACCAAAAATAGTTTATAGGTTCAAAAAGCTCTCGGTAGAATAAAGTTATACTGGGCAGATGAACATAATTTTGCTATAAGGGCAGATGAATTCACGATAACATAATTTCGATGGAGCTGATACATAAATATACAAAATTCGCAAATAAATGCAATGCGAACGAGACCTCGGGCAGATTACAGTTCACCAGCCACAAAGTGAGTCAATATCTACACTTGTCTCCAGTGGGAATCTGAAGATTTACGCCCATCAAAACATACTAAGATAAGTATAATACAAGAGCAGTAATGGTTTTACTGAATCAAGCAAATGAGACGTAGAGAATAGCTAAGGTATTTGGATTCATACCCTAGAATGCCAAAACGGAAACGTATAGGTAAATTTTCGGACTACCTTCCGAACAGCTTGATTAAATAAAGATAATATATAAAACACGCAAAGAGCTTGACAAATCAAATTAAATAAAACACACCAGGACCACAATGCGAGCTCCAGGCTGCTTTTCCTTGACAACTTTCAGTATAGCGTTTATTCCTCTAACTACCTCGATTGGTGAACCTTTGTTATGCATTCCAACAGCCAACACGACAACCTAGAGCGTGCACTAACAAAACAGAAAATTTTACCTTCACCTTGACTTCATCCAGTTCACCGTTGAGGACTCGCCATAAAACATTTTGGGTTTCATCGTTGGGAATGGAAAAATTGAGGCAATGAAGGGGTTCAACATAGGTTTTATAAATCTAATAATGAAAGTTAAATAATCTACATGCTTTAGTAGCTTCGAAGTTGAATAAAATGGAATCGCCTATGAATAGGACTTCCGGTTCCTTATCACGTCCCTGAGCCAGGAAGCGGGAATGCTAAAGAATGCGCGCAAATTAAAAAGATTTTTTACCATGCTTAACCAGCAACCGTCTTTCTCGACGTCTTCCGGCTGAATGGGTGTGTCAGCAGGCATTTGGAAGCACAACTGGTTAGATGCAGAAAGGACAGTTTCTTCAGTCAAGCCGCCATCCAGAAGACGTTATGAATTGGCCCATTCTAATTTTTTTTTCGCCAAAGTCTTTAAATAATCAAAGTTAACGTATAATATCATACAAGCAAAATACTTCTTATTAACATTAAATTCTTTATCTAGCAGAAAACTTCAAGAATTTTCAGTTTTTTTCAGCTTTTTAAGCTAATAAGCATATTTCTTCGTAATTGCTAAATCTGATCAGACTGTTTTGGAGCCAAATATTATCCCTGTTAGTCGTTGAATCAGTTCCATTTCCAATTTGTGCATTTTACGACCTTCACACGCGGCGAAGCTAGCCCTTGTTGGGAGTGTCGTTATTTCGCTATCTTTTTTGATAGAATTGGACTTGGCTTTATTGATGATTCGATTTACGAACGCATATTAGTGTACCGTCGATGTGCAGTTCATATCTTCTCTACCCCATCTTGCTTGTAATTTGCATTTTATTTCTACCATGGATCTCGAAAGCATTCAGTATACAAACGACGAAGCTACTGCAAGTAAAGCCTACGCTGTTCGCCTTGGTTATTGGACGGATCCGTATATTAAGCTCTTTTGCCCCTTTCCCACGCCTTCCACACCTGAAATCAGCCGCGGTTACTTTGTTCGTGTCCAGACCTTTGAAGTAGTTGTGTCACGCTTTATTCAGGACTGCGATAGATCCTGTCAAGTTGTAAATTTCGGAGCTGGTTCAGATACTCTCTTTTTCCGACTGAAAGATCGTGGTTTGCTCCCCAAAGCTTACGTTGAACTAGATCTTCCTGGCAACGTTAAGAAGAAGATCTTTATTCTTCGAAGGAATAAGATTCTTCAGTCTGCTCTCGTAGCTGGCGATTCTTCTTCCTCTTCTCCTTCCATTACTACTGACCGGGCTTCATTTGGATGTTATCATCTTCTCAGTTTCGACCTTCAATCAGATCCCGAGTCCCTAATTAAATTACTGTGCACTTCCGTTGATGGTCCTCATCTTTCAACCGATCTACCCACTCTATTCCTAGCTGAATGCGTTCTTGTCTACATTCCTACGAAATCTTCTAATGCTCTACTTTCAACTCTTTCGTCAAGATTTTCTCAAGCAGCATTTTTGAATTATGAACAAGTGGGCATATTATTATTACTATTTCCATCGTAACTAGACCGCCTTTAAAGTGGCCTCCATTTGATGTTCCTTTTAGGTTAATATGTTAGATAGGTTTGGAGAGATTATGCGAAGTCATTTTCGCGACAAATCGTGTGAACTACCAGGTCTCGATGCATGTGGTTCTTTGGAAGACCAGATTGCTCGGTTCGTTCCTCATTTTCAGATTTGAGAAGTTTATTCCATCTGTTTTGCTAAACATATCTAAGTTTTTATGGAAGGGGGTTGCGTTTCAACTTTTATTTTGTAAGAGGAAAAGTTCTCTGCTTGAAAGCCCTCGGCGTATTATTTAACCAAATCAGGTGGTTATTCTTATCGCTGGATTTGCATTGATAGATTTCGGCTTCGTTTTATTTGATGAATCGAACATTAACGCCTCTTATGTGTCTAAAGCTTCACCATTAATTTCTAGTTAGGTTTTAGTCGCAGTCACAGATAATCACCATATAGGGTAGAACCGCTAAAATAATAATTGATAATTATAATTAATAATAATTAATTCAGTAGCATTGACTTTAAGCGCTTAATTTGTTCTGCTTTACTGAAGTCAGCATTTCTGATCTAGTCGTTTTT
This sequence comes from Moniezia expansa, assembly GCA_019097775.1. Classification (NCBI taxonomy): domain Eukaryota; kingdom Metazoa; phylum Platyhelminthes; class Cestoda; order Cyclophyllidea; family Anoplocephalidae; genus Moniezia; species Moniezia expansa. The sequence goes on from JADFDV010000052.1 coordinate 3,614,239, forward strand.
ATTAGCGTTCCGTGAACCTGCCTATAATTTGGTTCGCCCGCTGACAATTCTAGTCGGCAAATGGTTTTTGAAGAGTGTGTCTGAGCCTGAAACTTCGGGCTTCGGTTGTATCTCCGAAATTGAGATCCTGCCACGTAAACAAATGCCATCTTTAAGCTTCGTATGTATTTATCAGGATGAAAATAAATGTTTGTATTATTCCTGTAAGCACTATTTTTTACAAGCTTTTCACAGCGTATTTGATGCGCAAGTCTTCGGCCACACGCTGCCGCTCCTTCCAACCAACTGTGACCGCATCGTGGCCTGCTCCGCAAGAAGTATTCTGTATGTTGTATGGCTTCGCAAATAGTTAGAAGCTTCGACATTCAATGAATTAAAAGTTAGGAGAATATCATGATGCACATTTGAATAGTTAAACCTTTCAGAATTTATCTCGGAATGCAGAAACATCGGTCCGATTTTGGCTTATCTATGGCTTTGTCATTTCAAACTCATTTTGTTCAGGGATCGAAAAGATGAGAACTGCCAATGAACTTCCGTTAACTGTGTGTTTAGCGAATAGTTTCTTTTTTTAATCTTAACTCTTTAGATTTAAAAATGTTGGGTGGATGGAGGTGCGGGCATGGACAATCAACGACGTGTTCAGCTCATTACCTACTGACGCAGTTAAAAGGTTGTTTCCTTTTGCTTTAATTTGTCTTCTATACATCTGTGACTAGTGTAATCTGATTAGTTTGAATTTGGCATTGTGTCTTGTTCAAGAGTGTTTAACTCGACTTCTTTAAATTCCTTGATGGGATATCTTTTCAAAACGGCACAGAGTTTCAGATCACTCATTGAATGCTCAATTTTCTTCCAAAAATCTTAATTAGTCATGATTTAACAAGCAGAAATACAAATAACTTCACACCTTAAAAAGCGACCGAGATGAATTTGTATTATTAATTTATGTAACTGGTACCCGAGCAGTTCATTCGATATGCTCAGACAGTGTATATCATAAGGTTTCAACAACTAAAAATCATGGAATAACTATCGTATTTCCTCTTAGGATAAGCCGTGTTGAAATGTTGGACGATACAGAGATTACGCAACAACTCTACGATCATTACTGCATTGTCCTAGCAAGCAATACCAACTCCATTTGCAATTGGGACACGCTGAAAACAGCTCTTGAAGATTTGAAATAAAACTTTGTAATGCAGATTTGCTCAGAACATCTTTTATTATGTTCCCCATTTAGAATTCATTGAAGCATTAATATTGCTACTTATAATTATCCAGTAGTGAAACTTATGCACTGTATTTGTACTAGTGCACTGACTGAGCTTTGTTTGAGGACACCAGCTTGAAGTTTTACAATAGTTACCGCGTTAATTCTAAGAAAGGCTTTCATTGCAATCCTCAAAATCAATGAGGAATCTGGAAAAACGATCGGATAATAGAAAGAGTAGCTGAATGTCAATTGGAGCGCTTTATTTCGGAGCGAATTACCTGCTTCATTGCTTTTGGGGCTTGTTCTTGTTGTGGGAGCTTTGTTGATAAAATGTGCACCGCATAATGATGGTCTTGATGAAAAAATCCCATTTCAGTTTAGATATATTTTAATGAAGAGGGATTTTTAGGTACAGGTGATGTAGCTGTCGCGCACATTTCTGACATGGATTCGGAGTAGAAAGGGACTGTTCGGTGGTTAGAATGGCCGCCTACATTGGTCAGTGGTGATTCAAGGTAAGTACTGAAAGACTCTTTCCCATGGTGTAGATGTTGGCATTATAATGCGAATCAACATGCCGCATATGCAGTCGATATGAACCCACTCAAGCCTCACCAATATGATGCCGTCTGAAGTCGAAGATACGAATGAGAGGTATTATTAGCATTATAGAGTTGATCATATTGCTAGCACGGTACCGGTTGGACAGAAATGTCAGTCATTTGTAAGTTGGTTTGACTGTAAATGCTGTATTATTTTGGGAATAAAACCGGGAAATTAGAACCATTGTCGCCATAAGAGATGCTTAAGGTTCCTTTTCCTTGTAGACCTGTGCTTCTCTTAAGATGATGAATCTTAGTCTACAATGATGGAAAGTGGGATCCCACTTAGGCAAAAGAAAGGTAACTTGGTGTATCGAGTAGGAGAATTTTTGCTTCTCCTTTTGCATTGGCTAGCATGTGGGATGCCTATTTTTATTATCATGCATCCCCACCCATTGGGCTATTCCCAAAGACTTATTGGGGTTACAACAAAAATAAGAGCTTGTACAACTGTTAGATAGTTCGACACGTACACATAGCAATATAACAGTTAATTTGACGTCTTCGGCTCCCTGGCCCTTCCCCGGCATGGTTTCGTCGTGCGGTAACAATTCATTATCCAGTTGCAATTCTTTGTGGCGCCTCGTCCGTCCTCGACACTTTTTAGTGTCCTCGTCCGTTTGTCCTTCTCCAGATACTCTTTTCTAATAGACGACCATTTATGCTTTGTGTTAACAGTGATTCATGATTCCTTTTCTACTGGGTAAGCGTTGTTCGCAGCCATGACAGGACAGTTGTGCAGTTCCGCAAGGGTAACAATCACTATACCCCTACCAGAAGTCTCTTCAAATATCTGGCGGAGTTTCCATTCATTGCTACATGCACGACGTGGCCGCAGTAAAAAGGCATTGCTGTGTGGAAGACAAATAAAGTGCTAGCTTTCAAACTTACAAGGTATGGCAAAATTTCATAAAAAATTCCTGCTTGATTCATGGAATATCTACTCGATCTGGATTTTTTAGAGTTCCATGGGCTAAATGCAGTTCATTTTCCACTGATTTACCTAGGGAATTCAAGAGCAAACAAATAATAGACGTTCTCCTTATTGACTTGAATCAAAATTAATTTAAATATGGTTTTCATTCTCGGGGTAGAGATGTCAGTGAGGTCCAAAAAATTGCGTAGCATTTCTATTAGCTCTTTGTGAATTCTGCGAAGTGGCTAAAACACAAAGATGCAACTAGATGATAAGCAAGGCATCCACCAAGGATCCATTCATCTAGTCCCTAAGCACGTAGTGCACCATCGGATCTGCATTAGACTCCGGTTCTCCTCGCTTATCAGAACAAGTTAAGAGAATTCTCGAATTTCGATTTCACATGCGAAAAATACTCAAATCTGTTCTTTCAGTGGATAGGAAGTAACAATAAAGGAATGAAGGCAGAATGAGAAACGTGTTCTTAACGCTCCTACCTGCGCAGTGAGAGATTATCGCAAAATCGACAGGAGAACAAGATGACTGAGCTAATATTTGGAGCAGTGACTTTCAAATCGAAGCAGCTACGACAATCATCGGGTGGATGCAATGTGAGAAAACGTTGACATACGATTTGACATGATGCTGGAGTACCTTTGGGAGAACCGAGCTGAACTGCTGAAAACAGAATATGAATGAATGGCTAGTTCGTTCCCCTCTTAATAACGAATGACTGCAAGATTAGAGTCTTGAAATTTCATGTTCATGTTCAGCTGGCCTTTCAAAGTCACCTACAGCTATCCATGTAGTTTCAAGATTTCTATCCATAGAATTGCATTGCTCGCCTCCCTGAGAGCCACTATACATCATTTTGCTCCTGTCTGACCAATCTCAAAATGAGAACACAATGATCAGCCAAGCACTTGATTCGCAGGCGTGTTTACGACATACACAGTTTAGGAGCCACATTTTCCAGACGACTTTCTATCGTCAGAATCGCAGATTTGAAGCCTCAAAAGTCTTGCAAGCCCACAACCGCTTTTTGTTCCCTGGACGAGGGTATGATGAAATAAAGTGGAACATTTCAAGTTGCCATAACTCAATTTGAAGTCAATAACAAAAGACGAATCAGTGAATCTGTTGATGATGGTTTCGCTCTCCCCGCTCAATCTCCGACCATCTAGAAGCACTCAGTATATTTCGGATCTCAAGAAATCACAACTGTTTTATACCGACCTTAATGGAAAATATTTATCGGAAACGACGTAGGTTTCAAGAGGCTTCCACTCAGAAACGCATGATATCATATCTAGATGTTAGTTAGGAGTAGTCTGGACTTTCAGACCCGGCGTTTGAGCTTCACACTGCTTTTCGCCATGGTTCATGCGCTTGATTTCGACTGCTAATTCATGGACACCTACAGCTTTGACATAAAATTACTCGCATTAGGCAGTTTATTATTTTAATTTCCCTCTCTTGCCAAGTGAGTGGAAGCTCCACTGCTTGCTATGTCTTGATTTTATTAAAAAATGTCAAATGGCTTGAGGACGTGTTTGAACTTTCGAATATAGACACCGTAACGGTTCCAACAACACACTATGCACTCGTGCCATGCCAATGGTCATATCGACTGGTGGATCAAATCCGGATGTGAGCAGACTATGCTCGACAAAACTGGGCACAAAAGCCTACAATCGACCTTATTCGCACTTCTACTGCACCTCGGTGATTGATTATGTCGTTTGCGAATGGTGTAGCCTACCTGCTCTCTTTTTCCAGAGACTGATTATCTTGCAGTAATAGGGACATCCAAGATCCTAATTAATTTCTTTCACGAGAAGCGTGCTCGCCACATTTTGAAATATAAGGCGAATACGTTATAAGAAATGGAATAACGTTCGGAGTCGACCATCCTCGCCATCATTCTGGCCAAATATGATTTCATCTATGGTATTCAAATGAACCATCCTATTCTTCATATTTAGAACACTGCCCTCAAATTGATCAATTGGGGAATGGGATTTGAGTGCTACCGTAATCTTGATTGATATGCTACTATTTTGTGGTATCGCTCATGAGTTGTGGCAGTTTTTTCAGTCATTTGCCCCAAAAATGAAATGGAGATAAGAGGTTGCATTAATAGAAACGATGGTATGAATAGGCCAATCAGAAGTTTGGAACCGACTGAAACAGTCTGGGGATTTCAAGGTTCCAATATGGTAGGAAAGTTACGATTTCGTATAGTGCTTTGCATTATTCCCTCTGAGAAATGTCGATTAAGGGAGTCTTAGAGAAATTTAACAACACCCTTAACGTAGATTGACTCGATGAGATGGATAGATGAAGAGCGGTCGCTGAAGATAAGGGTTGTTGCTGGTCAAAATGATCAGTATGATCTGAAGACTAAATTAATCGTCTGTTATTGAGCCAAGCAATACCAAGCGCACCTGTAGCTCATGAGTTGTACATGGCTGGAGTGATACGAATCCAGCCAGCGATGGCAAAACGATGTCACCCAACTTCGGGGCTGCACGGCGCATGCTGCTGACGGAAGCTTGCAATTGATGCCACAGTTTAGTCTAAGGAATGCCAGCTAACCACACTAGCTAAACGAGTGGCTGACTTTCTTCTGGGAATCTTCTCATTTATTAAGAACTGACATGTCTAATTAAATCTGTTTGCTTAAAAATGATTTGTGATTCAACCGAGAATATGCATTCTTGGAATTCACACTCTGGGTTGGAGTTTGTGAATTAAATTATAATATTGCAAAATCCGCACAGGCAAAAGTGTATGGATTTAATTATATGAGGAGGCCTCTCTGAGGACAATCCAAAATGGATTGGACTGGTACTTTGACTAACTGTTGATTCCATAAGATCGGCTCATCGCAACAAACCCAGAGTCATGATTTGTCTTGGGGTAGAATGACTTGTAGAGGGTTTTAGTGACTCAATCACCCGAGTTGCTTACACATCTGATTCGATTGTTGGGTGTGCGATGTCTTGAAACCGATTCATCTGATAAGACGACTTCGTTCTTTCGAAAAATTACCATAATAGCTGGAAAAATGAGTAATCTCTGACTTCTAGGAAACAAAAGGCTAAAAGTTTGACCTTTTTAGAACACGGCCAATTTTTTCTGTTTTTTACTATAAGACGCATTTGTTTCGACCGCTCTTCATTCCACATTAAAAATTTAAATTGTATCCACTGTCAAGAGTTCATTTACCTTCATTTTCTATATACATGGAAAACTTTGAACTAAACACCTCTTAATACACATTCCCTGCGACTCATGCTTTCATTATTGATTGGATGGAATTTGACCGACGAATCCGCACGTGGGATGCTTCCATTGTTCAAGCCATGGGTTCCCGACAAAGTCGGCCTTCTCTGTCCAAAAATGACGGTGATACAAATGTGAATATGGCTACTCAAGAGACAGGTGAAGAGCGAGAAAGTCAAGGTATGGCTTGCTGCTGCATTCGTAAAGATGTTCCTGTGCATCGACCAATTGAGATTCCCAGAAGCAGCAAAGAAAAGGCCGAAAGACTATGCAATTACAACGAACCCATCGTTGACTCAAAAGTATTCATGGAAGTGATCAAGAAAGTCCAAGAAGAATGTAAAGAGGATGAACAACCCCAAAATGAAGGTAAAGAGGAACAGGAGCAACCAACTGCATAATTAATGCAATTTTATTTAATAAATTTCTTTTCAACTCTCTCCTAAAGTGTGTACAATGATGTGAATACAATTCACTGAGTTATTATGCACCAATAAAACTGTTTTTATCTTATTGTGGCGAATTTGTTGACTTTGTGATCTGTTTAGTGAAGTAAATCAGCAGTGAGTGTTTTCTTGTGGAACGAGTGGTATAAACTCTGTCGTGTGACTATAATTCTGCCATGAATTTTTGAGAATGGCACATTAAGTTTCTACATGCATACTTGTGCAAAAAATACGTTTAGCAGCAAAACTGCATCTAACCGACTTGGATTATAAGCGCTCTAAAGTGGTAAAATTTCGTCTGTAAGTACCTGAAGAGGTTAGAAGAGCTGCTCAATAGAGATCAATGTCTAAAAGTACTTTGGCAGTTACAAGCCCCTTATTAATTTTCTTGCATCAAACCATAAACCAGACTTGCTTCTCAAAGTCATCCGAGTATTTAACGAAGCAATGATACCAGAAAGTGCAGGTTATTTGGCAAGAATAGTGTAATTTTCAAAAAAACAATTAATGAAACACATTTTCTTTACTTTGCACTTTTGGAGTCTTGGGAGCACAATCTGTATATGAAATCTGATTCCTTTAGATCTGCGAAGAAAATTATTATTATTATTTTATTTATTTTTACTTTCTCCCCACCTATTAGGGAAAGTCCCAAGGACTTATTGGGGGTACAACAGAAGTACAAATAGCTTTTATAGCAATTAAGCACAGCAATTAACACAGAACAGTAAAAACGTTTGCTGACGTCTTCGTTTGTCTGGTCTCTTCTCTGGCATGGCTTCGTCGTACAGGTAGCCGTTCAGCTTCGCCGAGCCACCTCGTCCGAATTCGTCCGTCTTCATATCTCCTCCAGAAATCAACATTTTTGGCGGAGATTCCATTCATAGCTACTTGCACGTGCATTCCATAGTCCGATTCTAGACCACAAATCCGGTTATTTACGTCGTGCCTCCTCTACTAAGCTGTAAGAAGTTGTACTTCTGCTGGCACAATCTAAATTTATACGTCCGGAGGGTGATTAGTCCCATCCGGCCTGCAAAGAAGTTATGGAATTCTGAGCACCATTTTACTGTATTGAAAAGTCTCAATTAATTTATGACGAGAAAAGATGTTACTTACTGTCTTCCTTATCTTTAGACAATCAGACTTAAGGTCAACTCGAAATCATTGCTCCACATTTACAATATGCAACTAAGACATGAAAACTGAGATCAACCTTGAATTGCATAACATAAACCTATCAGATGCTAATTGAAAGAAATCAGAAATTCCACTTACGATCAAAAATTTCTATTGATGTACCGAACTCGATTGGATTACTCTAAATGTACCTTTTAACTCCATCTCTCTCGTATTATTGTAAAGTGCTAGAGACAATTTGTGGAAAATGCCTTCAGAATAGATAATTTTTTGGAAAATTTTTAACCATACGCCTATTTTGCTAACATTAACTATTTTTTACCAATTTATTTTTATGAAAAAATGTGGTTAATGCTAAACTTTATTTAAAAGTAAGAATTGAACAATCGGTAAATGGTTTTCCTCATCTTTAAAAATATTCCGCGGAGAAATTGCGCCATTTTGTCGTATTTTAGATTTAACATAAAAATAGGGAAATTTTTTTTGATTGAAAAGATAATCTTGTATAAGGTTTGATATTCCTGACGATCGTCGAAATTTCGTGGAACAATAAGCATTTCAATATCTTCAGTTTATAAAAGTTAAATGATATATTAATGTAAATTCTAATAAGAAATTGTAAGTGGTCGTCATAGGGGCAGACATGTGAAGTATATGGCGGCTTAACCCAATTATTCTAATTGAGGTCATCAAAAAATGTTATCCTCCAAATTAAAATTCGCTGAGCTTAGAATCGCCATACGATCAGTTCACAAGCTAGCCAAGTGGCTCAGGACGTCGGCATGTAGATAGGGAGTAATTTCATTATTCTGAATTGGCCCACCCCATTTGATCGCCAAGTGTTAAGAAAGATCCTTATAACGCACACAACCTACTGGCAAATCACATTCCTACTCGCGCACACTTGCCAACTAACTCCAGCCAATAGATGGTAAAAAAGGTCTCTTTTAGAGTCGAGACAACTTGTTCAGGATTACAAAGGCTCACGACAAGCTATTACCTATACACACCTGACCAGCTCTCCGAAAGATGCCATCCCAAATGCCAGTTATGTCTAAGAGGGTTGGTGGTAAGTCAGGTATCCCATTTTGATATAAGGTTAAAGGCATGGGCATTACCGGAACGATTCAATAATTGTGGAACCTGTCATTGATCTGCTGTTTTGCTCCTTACTTTATTTGTTCCCTTTGCTTCTTTCACAACTCAATAACTTTCAATGGCGAATAATTGCACAGTGATTTGACTTTTGAACGTCAGCATATTCCACTCGATTTTAATGCGGTGAAACGTAGGGATTACTGTATCAAATGAGGTCACTCCAGAAGTACATCTCGTTCAAATGGACTTAGAGCATTGATAAATTTTTGGTCTGTTAGAGTCATTAAATCGTAATAGTTCTTCACGAATTACTAGCTGCTCCTGCTGCTCTTGATCCTACCAATCACTGAGTCAAGGTTGTCGGTTGATTTAACTCCGTCCTTTTCATACTGATAGTCAGATCGTAATATTTTTTGCATTCAGGAGGTTATGCATAAGAATGTATGAATGCCCGCTTACAGATTTCCATTTTGCACAATTCAGATTACCAATACGAAAGATACTACCTCTCAGGTGGCAGTCCCTGTAAGTAAGAAGTAATCAGAATGAGAGGTCCGCACTTAGGAAAGAATCTCATAATCCCCAGTCTCAACTTGTCTTAGCTAGCTGTCTTCGCCACCTAATTCACCAGCTGCTTTTCTGATCGTAGCAGACTATTTAACTATTTAACTCTGTATAATTTCCGGGGTTTAACACATTCAATAAACCACAGCTTTTGAAAGTATTCCAGAATCATTTGGCTGAATCAACGTCCTGAAAGCATAAAACTGTGGCTTGATCAACAGCCTAGTTATTTGAGGCAGTCCGAATAGTTTGATCAGTTAACTAAGTTTTTAAGAAAAAAATTCAACTAGCAGGGCCACGGGTTTAAATGATAAAAGTAACTGTTAAGATTGATAAAAATGAATCACAGAAGAACCCTCTGACAGAAAGTATCAGCTAATATTGTAAAACTGCCTATAACATTTACGTATTTTAACATGATTTTAACCATCTCATGCTCACAGATTTCCATCAAATGGGAACCTCAACCAATGCCTTGATTTTGCCCACCTTATTTTAAATGTTCTCTGTCTTACTCCTTATCATTTTGAATAATTTTACACGATCTGTAAGAAAGCGTGATCCTCCCTGCTCTTGAAATGCGAACTGTGCCAACTAAACCCCAATGTGGTTCTTATTATAAAACCTCGTTTGAAGCTCAGTGGAAATATCTGAATAGCATGATGCTTAAGATGAGTTATAAATGGGAGCTGTAATTATCTTTCACCACCTTGAGGTTATGTTTACAAGCGGATAATACTTCATTGAAACGTGAGAAGTAACCACAATCAGTCTCCAGCTCTTATCAGTCCGTTTGAATTCAGCGATCCGAGATAGCGCTACAGCAACTAATGTTTTCTTTAGCAGCTAATAAAAAAGGCGGTAGTGGTGCTCATTCCAAGCGCCGACCAGAAGGAGGTGAGAAAACCATCAACTATAATTTTACAGATCTGCGCATTTGGATTACTTATTTAGATGCGTTTAAACGTCGTAGGTCAAGAATCGGACACAGACTCGGGAAGTAAGTTCATTTACAAGTAATCTTGAACTTAAATAACGTGCTATTGCAACAAATCATTAAAGCACCTTCTATTATATTCAGGCTATCAAGTTAGAAATCACACTGTGCAGAAACGCCAACAACCGCAGAAGTTCAATCGACTTGCACGTGAGTCTTCACTGCTCGTGATGTCATGTACACTGCCGCTGGAAATTAATCTATGATTTGTGAATATCTTTGCGTATTAGCACACTTTTACACCCTTCAAGCCGAGAAGACTCTCAGATTATCACCCTGTTATTCATAACATAATTGTCATACATTTCTGTTTTCCATCGTTTCAAGGAGGCACATACTTTGATAGGGTGCTTAATAACTCAGAGGACTCCTACGACGAAAGCAGCGAAAATGGTTAGCTACCCTGAGACCACTTTAAAGTTTCAATGTGCCTTATTTCGAAAATCTTACTCATTTTATCTGCCAACAGACGGTTCTTACATCTGCGATGACTGCAAAGTGGACGCCGGTGAGCATGACTGTCATTAGTCAATTAAAATTAGCTAATGCGAGATGAGACTAGCGCAACAGAACGATTGTAAATGTGCTATTAATATCTTACGTTAATATTACTTTAAAGACGACAACTACTTATGCCGGAGATGTAAAATGAATTCAGGCAAGCCCTTATAGATACTAACATCTACATTAAAGCTCTATTTATCGAATCAACACAACAACCAAACGGTGCTGTTTATTAATCTGATATAACAAAATTAATAAGATTCAGGCGGTAACATTGCAAATCACTGCAGTTTCCAGTCCTTTCTGTCTGTGCTTCTTAAATTTACCTCCACCAGCACTCTCTTCAATATTTGCTCTTTTGATACCAAGAATAGATTTATTTTAATATTCTGTGAACATTTCAGTCGGCCGACGTCAGTCACCGTTGCGGCCCTCACACCAGCAACAGCGTTATAACAGACAAAATCAAAGTGGTAAATTAATAATTTGAACCTGTTTTCCTTTTTTCAAACTGAAACTATGCATGGAAGATTATAAAGAGGAGATGGATAGATGGCAGATGTCGCATTCTCATGAATAGTACTTTTTACATATCAGCTAATGCAAATAAAATAAATCAATTTGTTTAAGTACTATTAGGATCACACTAATCAGGGATTAACCCAATTTAAAGTCTTTTAGTTGAAGATGCTAAGGTTTTTGAAATTACCGTTGGCTTTAGATGAATATAGCCCGTATTCGAGAAGACCCCGAGCAAAAGAGAGTAAGTGTTTTCGCCTCATTACTACACGCTTACTCTAAATCCAAAAATATTTCTATTAATTATACCACTGTTTTTACAGAAGTGGGCAGTTTATCTGCCATGCCAAATAATTTAAATGAGGAAATTGTCGAGTCGATTTAAACATGACCATAATTTTGGCATAAACTGCTCTAAAATCAAAACAAACTATTATATAAATATGTTCTTCTTTAGATGACTACGAGGGTTCTTCGAGAAAACAGCGGATGCCACCACGTAAGTTGGTTTCCATTCGGCACCCGGAAAATAATCCTTAACCTGATTCTAATTGAAACAGCCACATTGACCTTGAACTGCTACCTTCGCCTTCAATGTATTTCTTATGATTCAGCATGAGTTGAGCTAGCAATTTTGAATCTTCTTAAATTCAATCTAGGCGAGAAGTACCCCGACCATCTGGAAGAAGGTATGTCATAAGGATGGTGTTCAATCAATTGTATTTTACTGTTTACATTTTAAAAGTATAAAAATTATAATTAATTTATTATTAGATGATGAAAGCTTTTCTGAAAGTGAATGTATGTCTTCGTTTACAAGACTTAAAAATTGCGTCTTTACTTAGGTTAAACATTTTTTTTTGCGCATTCTAGCTTCGCCACCTCGCAGAAGAATTACAGCACTGCAGCCGGAAAGACAAAAACGAAGTGGTAATTTGACAACTCAATGGCTTTGCAATTTCGCAGCATATCTTACGCAAATTTAAATGAACTTGGTTAATTGCAGGAGGTCCTCAAAGAGATCGGCAACAGAGATCGCACCCGAGACTCGAAACGCCAGGTAATTTGAATTCGCAATGTACCTAAATACGGCTATAAATAAAGACTGCAAGTATGAACGTAAGTTTCAGAATATCGCAGTAACCAAATGGATTACTGTGGGTGAAGAAATAGCCGCTTAGAGATAAATTTACTTTAACATATAACTAGATATTATCAGGGAGCATATTCAAAAAATGTTCTTCATTAGAACAAACTAATTGATGAAAGTAGGCTTTCTGAAACTTTAATTTTTAATATTTATCTTTAGATCGAAGGCCAATTGAAAGAGGTGGAAGACAAGAAAGTAAATCAAACTATTGTTTTACTAATAGAAATCAAAAGGAGCCAGAGCATCCGTGAATTAAAGTTATAAAATCTCATTACTGGGAGTTATAAACATGAGTATGATAGTGGATGATCTGCATCCTCATCGAGATATGATTGTTAAACTGCTTATATCATGGATGCCCTAGCCCCCTCGACATAAAAATCTTAAATAATAAAAATTTGTACTTCAAAATGTTGTTTCAAATTCTTTCAGGACAAAAAAAGCTACAAAAAATAGACAGAATAGAGCAAACTAGAAACCAAAAGGAAATAGGTTTGTCAATCAATTCAAATTTATCATTATATAATTTAGTTAAAAATAAACTATTGAATCTAAATTTTTAGAATACGATAGCGATGATGATGAATATGACAGTATGTGATCCGGTTCATTAAGGACACAAAATTATTTTAATTGAAATAAAACTAAGTCTAACAAATTAGATATTTGCTTCTTAGGTGAAAACTTCGGTGAAATTCAGGCGCATCGACATACTAGTAAGAGTTAAAATAAATAAACTTGAAGCAATTTACATTTCTTAACTTTACAATTAAGAGCGAATGTAATTGTGCATTGAGAATCACCGTAGTTCATACTTCATCGTCATACTATTTTCTACTCACATTTTTCAAAGTAAAATTAGTTATATTACATATAATAACTTACAGACAATAAAAATGGCTTTATTGAGTTAATATGAAAAAAATATTTTACCCTCTTAGATCTCCGGCAGAGAACTCAAAGCAGAAAACATGGTAAGTTGGTCAGTCAACAACGGAAGTAAAAATTAACACTTATAGTGCCCACTCACCTGTCTGCCATTGAGTTCGTGGTGGAATTAAAGCTTTGAGTTGCGGTAATTAATTCTAAATTTATTAAAATATTTAGTAAACAATGACAAATCTCCTCCTCGAGTCAAGCAAAGTTAGTGAATTACGAAATAAATATTCCACTTAAATATATAAATCAAAAGATTTTATTTAAACTTTCAATTATGGTTGGATGGTCAGCTATTAACTGAAAGTGCATATTTTAACGGAAATTTAATACTTCAAGCATACCGAGGTAGGTTCAGTGGGCTTCGAGATGGCCTCTCTGCCTTCTGATTGCTCAAGGTGCCTTCATAACACACTGACCACTAGTCTAACAAAACCAGATTGTCCATGTTAGGCTGTAAGGACACAACTTCTCATTTACTTGTACTTTACAGAGGTTGTTGAACGCAAAACCACTACGCGCGCCTGCAAGTTAAAATTTTTCGGACCATTTTCGAGAAAAATATTTATAATAATTAGACCTTTTTTCATGCAGCGAGACAAAATGGGGATGATGTGAAAATAAGTAATCTTTGTTGTTAGAAGCCTTCTTTAGTACATTAATTTATAAATATTACAATGCTGGTGTATTTTTGTCGAAACTAGAACGAAGGCAAATTCCAGACGAGTCCTCATCCGAATCTTGTACGCGCTTAACCAAAGTTATTGCAAAACCTAACTCATCTTAACATGTTCTAATCGAGCAATCGCATTATTTATATATTTAGGGTCCGAAGCCTCTGAAGAGTCGGAAGAATCAGAGCACTCTCGTGAGGGTCCTCATTAATGCGCTTACTTAGTCTACCTATTTAGGCTTATATAAACGAAATCCATTTAGGTGAATACGTTGAGTTTCAGCGTCGCAACCCACGTCATCCAAACAGAAAGGGTAAGCATTAACTCGCTTTTCAAGGTGTTGCCATGCATTTTTACTTGGCCAGCGATATCGTATAGAGTTTATGGACTCTGTTGAAATTCATACACAGTGTCAAACGTATCCTCTCACGCCAATTGTAGAACATTTTCAATACGAGGCTGAAGGACGGTCTAAATCACAAGGTCGACCAGGTAGAACACAAAAACATAGTGTCCAAATTTTGTCGTTGTAATTTTTCTATCCCATTTTTCCATATACCTTCATTTTAGTTTTATCACATTTATTATTTCTTGTGGCGGAACTGCTATATTGTTTTGAGATTACTATGCACGTTTCATATTTTCATCTTTATTTAATGACTTAAATTGTGTTTCAAAATTTAGTCTACTCAAAGAACAAATCGCAAGGACCTCCGTACAGAGCAGTAGGCAAATACAAGCCGCCAATTAATTATTTTTGAATTTAAATAAGTTTCAACAGATTGAATGAGTGCAGCCCATCCAAGTTAGGCAAATGAATGCGTTCTAATTTCACAGATGAGGAGATGTATGTTAACAAGTAACGTAAAATTTTGTAAAAAAGTTCTCTCACTGCTTAGATTGACGAATATCTAGGAGTTTTTGAACCTAAATATTAATAAATGCCTTTTAATAGACCAAATCACGGTCGGTTGGTGTGAGAGCCACCAGCGCTGTAAGCCATTTGGTCATAAAACTGAATTGTCCTTTAAATTTTGTGCTAACTTCAAGGAAATCCCTTGCAGAAGGCCTGAGGAAATGGAATCCCAAGTAGTCTCCACTGATGTTCGAGGTCAGCTGTTTTCGTTATTCTTGTTTTACCCTGGTACTCCTTCTAACGCCTCCGCGTGAATGTAGACCAAAGTATACTTCCACACATTTGACAATTCTTCTCTATGCTGCCTTATTCCAGACTTTGGCCTTTCTTAATAATTGCGAATTAGGTCTGACTGTTCTTTCGATGAGACTAACTTGTATTTTCGGAAGATCAATGGCGTTTTTCAAAGTAATTTGCTTTTAATTACACAAAGATAGGATGCATATGCTTATTTTGCTTACCTCATCAATCAACATCTATTATGGAATTTAGCAATAAGAAAATAAATAAATGAATAAATCAAATAATCTAAAGTGAAATTTAAAACACGCGCCGGATTTTTCTTTTGACCACGTGTTCAACAAAATTTAATCTCTTAAATTAAACTATTTAAATTGTACCACAGGAAATTAAATTTTATATAAACCCATGTTAATTCAATTAAGATATTTTATGATTGCAAGGAACTCTTTGACCAATCGGATTTGTTGCTTGTCAAGCCGAACTATGAGCGAAAAAATGTTGAGTTGCCAAGTCATTCATGATTGTAAATAGTCACCATATTTTTATCCGCTGAGTCGCCACAAAGAGGAAGTGGAAACTCAAACACCCCTTTCCGCAAGGTGCTCATCAGGCAGAATTTTTCAGCATGTAGGATTCTGCGGTTCCAATTCGCAGCCGAAATTCTGCGTGATTCCACTCGTAATCAGGAGCATTCATACAAATGATTCGGTCGGGTACGGACTCGTATGCTCTTTCATTTTCAATCAACTTCGGGCCGTTACTTTATAAATGCATTTCTGGTTTTGCTTAAGCAACGCATAATAGGTCCGTTCGCTTATGAACCATGGTGTGAAATCGGTACATTCAAAATTATTATTTAAGTATGCGCCTTTAATAAACTGAAGGTTGGCAATTAATCGAGCGATGAAAAGCAAATAGCACTGAGGGACTTCAAGAAGTGTGAAATACCAATTAATGTTTCATTCGATTCTATTAGCTAGTTCCCTTAATACCCGCCAGAAGCCCTGCAAAATACTGTCAAATGTTCCACAATATTTCAGCGATTTGTCCACTTCTAAACCACAAAAATAAGCTAAGATGGTGACCCTCACCAGTGTCAAGCAAGTTGATCGGCCCAAATCTGTTGGTTTACTACAGAAAAACCCAGCCAGTTTTTCATCAAGATCCTTTGGTGTAATACCCGTTTCTCAAGTAAATGGAGACCAAGATAGGACTAGCAATAATCAGTCATTTGTTGTCAGTTGCTTAATGTGGCAATTCAGTGAATCTTATCAATAACGAGAACGTCAATCCACAACTCCCATTTTAACACAGATGAAATATAAAGGCCAGCCTCAATGCTATTATTGAAGTAGCCATGAATCGCAATGGGACAGATGGCAGCTTTGAATTTCACATACAATGCAATGAAAGGAACTCCGTTTTTAGTTATCATAAATATTACCCTTACATCTGCGCCAAAGAAATTCACTTACCTAAAAGATTCTTCTGCCAAGAGCTCTTCGAATCGACATTCACCAGTATCGTGTCTATGGGTTGCCGATGACCTACCGTTGCAAAGGTGGTAAGATCATCAAAAAAATGTAATTTATCCAACTATGGCATAGCAAAATTAATTACATTCTCAATGAGAAAGAACCTTCCTACGCACCTAAGCATTGTGATGTTTATTCAAAATGACGAATTACCTTTCACAGAAGTCCATGTGTGTCATGTCATGAAATACAAAGGCATATTTAAACAATAATGAAATTAGATCATGCACAATCAGACTTGAGCAAGCAGCAGTAATACATTTAAAATGCTGAGCTTCATGGTGTGATTGACATGACAAATTTTAATTAATTAATTAATTGCGCATGTTAATTTGCTATGGGTGTGTTTTTGAATTAAATCCTTTGAAAAGTGACTAAAGCACAATTTAAGTCAGTGGTGTCAGCTCGGCGCGAATTGAAATCGAGCAGCCCGCCCGGCTGCACGTACTATAACTAGTAACGAGATTGATTTCGATCACTGATCTGAGAACTACAGTCATTTACAATGGCACTTTTGCAAGAGAATGAGGGTTCTGAACAGTTTTGTCATTTCGATTGATTCCGATGAGGTCAAACAAATGAAGAGAATGCGTCCTTATTACCTTCTCTACACATCGCAGGTCTTGTAGCAGACTTCTACTTGAAAATAAAGCCTCTGATTTGTTCTACGATGGTGATCTTGACAAATGACATCTCATTTGTTTTGAACCATAGGTTTAAATCATGGGAGTCAGCTATTTTAAATTTCGGAATTTTCCGCCAAACGAAACCTTAGGAGCTTTTCATAACAGTTTAAACCTAATGGACCCTATTCTATCAACTTCAAGTTGATGGAATAGTGCGTACTCTATATTTGTAGAAATCTGAGGCTTTTTTAAAATACGCCTTTTGTCTTTATTAGTCTCTTTTTTACACATAGAGACCAAATTTCGTAAAATGAATCTCATCAAAAACTCTTTATTAATTGAAACAGGTTGCAAGACCATTAAGATTGTAGACACTCTTGTTAGATTAAGACTAGGCTTTCCGGTTTACTGAAGGAGAGTGAGTATTAAGTAATAATGAATGAGATAATCATCCTAAACGACCTTATTTTAACAAGGAAGAAGAAAAATTCACTTCTTCTGAAGAGCACTACACTTCCAATTGTATATAAAATTCGCTCTACTAATGCTAATCTGAAATAATTGGAGGGCTTTATAACCATCAGAATGACGGGCTGAGAGGCAGTGCTGGGGATGGGGAGGAGAAAAATGATGTCTAAACAAATAGGGTTTTCACATAAACTGGGGACTTTTCTTGTAAGAAAATTGGTATGAAATGTCTTGGCGTTCAAGCTTTTGATAGTTTGTTACTCAAGTGCCAAACGATCTACGTGGTCGCGTCAAAATGATGTAGACAAAATCTACGGGATATGAATTTCAGGTGCTTTCAACCAAAGCCTAAAGGTCAACCCAAAATAATCGTAGAAACATTGAAGATGTGTAAAATTTCCTTTATATTAAATGGAAGGTCAATTTAACGTCTGTAGGGCTCAGGAAATTTTAGACCGGCTATGTAAGCTAAATTAAGATGATGGGAAACTGAAAACGTCCAACAGAAGCCGCTATCCAAGTCAATGAACAGAGAAGCTTCATAAATGAAGGGGAATTTGAACTAATAATTCACGCATTTGGTGCACCTCCATGAACTCCGTTGACAGGACACCGAGACACTCTGACAATGATTAAAGCACGCACAAAATTTTCGAATGCAGCTAAAGTAAATGAAGGCAAATGGATGAATGGAAGATCTTAATTACTAAGATTTGTCGACAATGATTCTCAATATGTTCCATGTTGGAGGCATTTGTGAGCCAGCAGAGTGAATAAGTTTCCGGGTACCTGATACAAGCTCGACGTCATCATGGCATACAGCTTTGATAAGCGACCCAGAACTGACTAAATAATGTATAATTATGTAGTAAGCACAGTCGAATCAAGCCGGTCATAAAGTTAAATCGAAACGCAGTTATAAAAAAGCCGTTTCATAATAACCATGCGCAATATACACTGAAATTGTTGTGTTGGTTATGCTCAACGGTGATCCAGAGAATGCGTGAACATCAGGTTCATAGAATATAAGCACTCATCCAGCGCCTGGAACGACTATCTCGTTAATCAATGCCAATCACCAAATGGATGAAAATGTAAAAACTTTTACATTAACGCACCTTCAATCTTCACGCAAAGCGCCTGAGAGATGCTTTCCTTCCATGAATAGCTCTTTCTGCAATATTCGCATGAAATGACGGTTATGCATAAACGAATTAGTGCGTAGAAATAAATGCGATCACCGGTCACACCACTGGCGTTCATGATCTCGGTGGTTAGCATCAAGCATAGGCCTAATTTCTTCTTAGACCTGGACTGAATTCGACTGGGTTAGTAAATTTTTTTCGGAACAGGGAGTATATTTTACTTCCAAAAAGATAGATATTTTAGGATTAGAGCTTGTGATCACAGAAAAAGCATCTAAGCTCTATAGAAACGAAGTAATGAGCGACTGGACATGTTTATATTAAAAAACTCTCTCTTGAGGCCCTCTCAAAGTTGGTTACGACTGCTAAACTTTGGACTCAACTGTCGGAAGCAGAATCCGTCTACAGTCCTAGTTACTTCCACACAACCAGATCGATTATAAATTAAGCGGGCACCTTATTGGTGGATGCTCTTCCAACGCCAGCCACCTAAATATACCAGTTGAATAGACAGGTTCTGATGCTTATATAAAGGAAAAATTGAAAACCAAAAAATTGGATTGAAAGGACAAAAAAGTAAATAATATAATCCAGATTTCATCTGGAGAAATAAACACACACACGCACACTTGATCAGATAGCAGCACCTTTATATGGAATACGTTGGAGACTTGGCAATAAAAACCAAAGTTAGACGCAATTCAACAAATTTTAATTCTAAGAGTTTTGTTTTGTTTAGACAGCTCAAATTCTTCATTATCATGAAGCAGATAAGATTCCAAGGTTTCAATTATGCTTTGAAATGAATGCTTTGAAGTGCAGACTTAAGATTAAAACTGTTCTGGTCATGAGTTCAGCTGCTATTTCCTTAGGATCACTACTTTATTGCATTCACTCTCATTCAAGCATCCTCTTTGACTACCTTTTAGCTAGCCCAGCTTAATGCACCTTCACGCTCTCATCATTCCATGGATCTCATATCGAACATCCCAATCAATGGAAAGGCTAACGGCTTTTATCACTAATGGGAAGTATTGATGGGATAATGCTTACCGAGCTTCCGAGATCTCAAAGAGGAAGCCAGGAAAATAATTTAGATACATCTATTTGGTGAACATATTTGTGGGAATATGCTTAGAGTTTTTCGATGCCATTATCGTTAGAGTATCAACATTTTACTTCTCTTTGATGTCTCTTTTAACCCAGTAAAGTGATGCCCTTTGATCTCTGAGTCAGGGTCCCTTTAGCTATCAACCTCTGAAAAAGCTTCGACTTCCTGTATCAAAATGAATGTCTGAACGCTGAATATGGTGGCAGTCCATCATCAAAATATCATTATTCTTCCTGACAGACAAGATCAAAGTCTGCTTTGTAGGAATGCCAAAAGAGGAACTGCTCATTAAAATGCTGTCGGTATATTGACTAGCCATTCCTCTGTAGAACAAAAAAAAAAAACAACTTAAAAAGAACGAGATCAAAGTATTTGAAATAATTAAAATCCCGCTGACAATTGGGATTCAAAATTTCAATTCCGGAACAGGAGGAGAGCATTATATTTTTGAGTCCAAAATATAATGCGATACGTATTAAACATGAACGATTGCTTAGAAAGCGCTCATAAAAACTTTGAAAGATGTTAAAAGAGTGCAGAGGATCTCACAGCAATATTTCTCAGGAAATTCTAACAATGGTGCTGCAATTATAGTCTAACAAAAATCCAAATTCTCACACAAAATCAAACCTTTTAACGACTGATTGGGCTTGAGGAATATTTTGAATTTCAAAATGATGTGGAGAAGTTCTGAAATAAAGGTTCATTAATAAAGTGGTGAATAGGTTTGCCTAACCCATCCTTTGTCGGTGAAAACCATAACCTGGAGAGGTCCAAATGAATCCTTCTAACGAATGCCTAAAGGAAGAACGAGAACGTATTTAGCTACTCCAATTTTTTATTTAAAAAGGAATGTTTAAACTCAAATTAATGGCAAATGATAACTTTGAATAGACGGATTTTACTCTTTTATGGCCTGGCTCAGACAGTAGACAATATTAGATAATACTCAACGTCTATAGATGGGAATTGTAAAGATATCCAAAAATAACTTTTTCTTTTGGTTTTCTATGAATTTGGCTTATTAAAAACAGGTAACCCGAAAACGGTTTCCTATTTTTTAGTTCCTTTCTATAATAAAGAAAGCACTGCTGAGCATGGACGAGGGCCTATTGAATCTCCGCACTGTTGATTTTCAGATTTGACTGATGCAAACTGATTCCTGAAATCGAGATGGCCAAGAAAATTTCTTTGTCTTCTTAGATAAATTTCTGAGGCCAGATTTCCTAAAAAAGATTTTAGGCAAGGTCTAAGAAGTTAATGTACGTCTAGATTATGAAGTTTGACATCGTCATCAATGCGGCATTGTTCGGACCTTTAGACCTCCTAGTTGAATTTCAAACTGGCCGTTTTCAAATAGAAGAGATGAATGGCTTCAACGTGCCTATAACCAAATCAGGGCATGCGATCATAGAGATGATCTTTTCATCTTACTCAGCCAACTTATTGTTGGAACTTAACGGAGTAAAGCTGCTCAGTCATTTCTTGAAAGTAATGCTACTCTAGGATTTCCCACGAAAGTCCACCTCTTCATTTGATTAAGAAATCGTTGCATCATCCTACACTGAATTGCTCTCCATTATATGCAGTGAAACGTTTGGAACCATTTTATTGTCCCTCATGCTAGGAATTTCATTACTTGGAGCGTCGTATATCTTAAAAACAAAATTTAAACCACGTTCCTTTACATTCTCTCCTCGAAACCAAGGAATATACCGGTTTTGGGCTGAGCTGGATATAATTTTTGATTGACTGAACAATGAGATTTGCAGAAGGAGCTTTATGGTCAATGACTTTCGCCCTAAGTGGTGGCTGAAGGCGAAAATACCTGGATTTACTAACTTTCTCGAAATCCTTACACTGACGGAGGCTGAAAAGTAGGCCTAATGTTCTGTCAAGCTCTGACTCGATAAACCCTCGAATAAGGAGAAACAGGTTGGTATGAGAGCTTCAAAGATACTAAATTAGTAAAGCGATTGAATGGTGGAATGAAATCTCTGCCTTCGATTTAAAAGATTGATAGTGATTTAAAGAATTCGTTTTGGGTGATTTTCATAGGATGGTTCAGATCTTTTTCGAGCTATTTATTCCTTTAAGTAACCACATCTAAAATTTTTTTCCCCTTGGCATAAGGAAAACTTAAAATAAAGTGCAATCGCACTTATAATCAGCCTTCATCTCATTAAAAATGCGTGCGTGGTTAAAATGTTTGAAGATCACAGGGATCCTAGAGTTCTAGGATAAAGGCACCGTCTTCTCTGATAAACAGTGGTTATCTAGAGCTTTGAACAGGAATGGAATGACCGGTCAATGCCTAGTTTACAACATTTAGGTTACCTTTAAGGAAAGGACAACGATGAAGAATATTTAGTCAAACAAACTCTGAGTCTTTGATCACGAGGTGATATGCGGATAAACAGGAGCCAATAAAGGACATCTTGGTAATACCAGTGATCACAAAATGACTATGTTTCAGCCAAATACTTGATTAATGCCGCAGGGATACATTTAATACAGAGGGAAGGCTAAACAGCGTTGGCTTAAGGGAAATGCTCCAAATGGGACTATCTGTCTGGATCAAGGGTACTTGCCCAAAAACCATTGTCTTGGTGCTTTACCCTTGCAGTAATCCCATGCTTTAATTCCAAATAGATTTTAATGCAAAATCAGCTAAGAGAGTTTATATATAAATGCCGCCAATGAGGATCAGAAGGCAACATCTCAGGAGACTTTTGGCTTGTTGCGTAACTGCACATCTGACAGAAACGTGGAGATCAAAAGCAGTAATCTGATAATGCAGGGCTCGAAACCACATAGAGCAATAAAAAGCGATGGCTGATACTTAATAATTCCAGACTCATAGCTATTCTCAGCATGCAATGCGTACTGCTAAAGCCATAATAAGCTATTTCGTAAACACCGTGTGGTGTCTACGCGGCTGTAGGTTTAATTACATGTGGTTAGGCATGTGAAATATCTTTCTGGTATGGGCTATAGTTGAGGATTTGATGCATGAACGATTAGGCAATGTCTACAAAAACAATTTAGTGCCCGAATCAGAAGTACTAAGGTAACCATAAAGTGGAATCAGTAAGTTGACTCCTTATTTACACACAGTCATTGGCTATTACAACTTTTGTGATGAAGACGTGTTATACTGCAGAACTAATAGAGCTGTTTTTAAGTAAAAATTTATGGCGGGGACCTAATCATTGGAGCATAGATTCACATTCAATGAGTTTATTCTTTAATTCACTATTATCACCATTCCTCCAGCAACTATCAAAAAAATTTAGCAGAGGTTTCATGTATTTCCAACCGCTAAGCTTTAAAACACATAGCTCATTTGATAAAGGGCTTCCTTGAAGGTAAACCAAGGGTTTTTGATAAGAGCTTCATGAAATAGTTTGGGAACACTGAACTATGACATTGATTAGCAGGTGAAGAACAATCGCTCATTTCCAATTCTGATCTGGGTGCATCGTTCATTGACGGATCCCAATCGCTTAGGAAGCTGATAGGCTTGGTTGCAGATTTTCTCATACCAAATCTGATATTTTTGTTTAATCAGTTAATTTTCCTTTGTTTGAAGCGTAATTCACTTTCCGATTTATGTGTTTATCTTCTAACAAATAATTTTAGTTTGTAAATCACGAATGGCGTATAGATGTTTTGCTTATCACAGGAATATTGCATTTGTTCAAATTTAAGTATGCAATACAATGGATACAATGGATGTAATATATTATAAAAATTGCACTATTTACTATAAATAAACATTTAATGTATTTTAAAAGTTGAAATTGTACAAATTCTTTCACAAATTACATTCTTTGGCTGATGAGGAAATTGCTGACCTGCGTCGCAAGTAGAGGGCGGGATGGATCAAAGCCAGTGGAAAACTGGTGGACCTATAGTTTATATAAACACGATCTCACTCAAATCCGCATACTAGGGGAAAGATTTGGGATTTAGTTAAGCGATCTATCATTGTATATAAAGTATGCATGGAGAAATCGCAAATGAATTGCCAGAATCGGAGAGAATTTTGTCGAAACCATCTTATGTAAAGCAATGTCTGACGCGGCTTCTGATAAAGAAGATCGAACCTCTCTCTAGAATTGACATTGAGCAACAATTTATGAGGATTTGACAAAAAATGACTTACTGATTTTTCTGTCAAACTACAGACATTGGAAGTTTTCATGACAAAGTATGGCAGAATTGACGGCAGCGCCAGAGCCTACGATGAAAATTTGAGCAGAATTTTTAAATCTCAGATTGACTGGATTCACACGCAAATCAAAGAAATTGTTTGTCGAAATCTGTCATGCATAGACTCGGAGCTTAGATGGGAATTGGCGTTGAACGAAATGCTCTTCACATAATAATTTCAGAAATGCGAATTTTCACCAAAAATAATTGAAATCCTGGATTCACTGGTTTCCTAAAATACTTCCTTAGGGCAATTTCAGCATAAACATTGGCATATTTCTACTAACTTCTTCTGAACTTGCAGATGAGTATAAAGCTTTTCTGAATGGTTTAATTTTGGATCTGGCAGACAGACATTTGATGCTAGGGGGATTTAAGTAGTTAATTATACCACTAGACGAACCTTTGCTTAGGGAAAAATGGAAAAATTTTTAAAAGCATAATTTTCAGATCAACATCAAACAAATTCTCAGAGAATATCATCTAATCCGCAAGCAACAGAATTGAAAATGACACTGAACCAAAGGTTTGACAGAAGGTACGATGGATAGGTTAATTTTAATAGCTTGGATACGGACGCAACTCTTTTAATAAAATTAAAGCCACCGCTCCAAGTAAACTATCCATCATTTAGAAGTTGCGAGGCCTTATTTGAAAAGTTTTCAATCGCATACGTCGGGTCAATGGATGGATGGCGAAAAGCGGCTTTTCTGGATGATGAATTGACCTTGGTGACAATGAGCCGAGCGATATTTGGGATTATCACTAAACGAATTTGATCTGCGTGTTTCGCCCTAATTCACCGCATTCGTTTTCTACCTAAAGGTATATAAGTTGCAAGTGCCCTCTTCTCATTATATAAAGGTTTGTAATTAGAAGATTTTGAGAGTTTTAAAGCTTTTTCCCGTCGTACAAGACCGAACTATCCCTATCGAAATTGCTTGATTTGGTACGTCAAGGTTTTGCTATTACACAGGCTAGCAAGAGTTTGAAAAACCACTGCTAGGCAAATTTTTTTCTTCGAAATGAGATCTATCAGTTGACTTAGTTGATTAAATTCATCCAGGTGCCACAGTTTTCAACGTTAATATGACGTGGGATATTTGAAATAAGCATTGGAGAGGCAAAGGTTGTGGTTCAGCACTTGGCAGTTTTAACTGTGCCTGATTTGATTCGATTAGTGTCGATCAACGAGCATGTTGAGCACTTCGTTGGCTGGTGACTTCATAAAAAGGCGGATATTTACAATGAGAAGTTCATTGTTAAGGTAAGCACTGCCGTTGTCCTACACCTCCTTTTCGTCATTCGTCATCTGAGATGCCTTATTCCAACATTGACCCAAAACCTGGTTAGTCGAACTCATTTCTTAAACAGTTCCAATTATCTCAGGCCATCACCCATTCATCTTTACAAGCCGACCAAGAACTTAAGAATTTCATTTACAGTAGCCTGGTTTTAAATATTATATAAAATAAAACTGTACTGCTAAGTTTATTTCAGCAGGAATATATCTTGGGACTGGTATTGAGCTCAGTAACACACACTAGTGATATGAATGCCGAAGGAATCCCGGATGACATTTTTTCTGCTTAAAAATATTATATCAGTCTTTTACAAAGTCTAACCTTTAGATTCTCAAACATGTAGAAATTAATTTTGAGCACGAAGCTATGCTCAAACTGTAGTGGAAGTTCAAATGGTTCATTGCATCTGTTTAGAGTAGTCTTTCAAAAATGAATACTCCGGTTTATGTTTACATTGTCTTTTTAGTCCAATAAAAGAGGGGATTATAATGAACATGTTACACAAATGGAAAAATAAATTATTAAGGTATTAAAACAGCTTTCATTACAGGGAGAACTATGTCCAATCGAAATCGCTCCAAGCGATCATGAGAGGTATAAGTGCGTTTGCTAGTCATTCTAATGTGTCCCTAGTGTGGGTTTTTCTTAGTGCATAAATGGGTTCAAATAGGATTTTAACGAAATATTAAAACCTTTTTCTTTTCAAAAAGTGCTATTTCACTTTCGTAGCAATTAATTTTTCATTAGTTCCTGCTTCTTTACTGTAATAAAATGGAGCCCAACTAGAAGTCTCAATAATTACATTGTCGAAAGTGTCTCTTATTCATGACTTACATCCACGAATACCGTTCGGCGATTGAATGACTCTCCAAATGGGTGACATAATTGGCCCTCAAGTAAGTGGCCGATCGAGGTGACCTCAGAAGCGAAAATTTGAGGTATCTTTGCCCAACTTGGTGTAGGTTTGGGCAGCGCTATCCCTCTCTCATAGTATTGCCTTTCGAGTAGAGTTTTTTAAGAAAAATCTGTTTGACACTAATCAAATGTTGCCATCAGCAATTCTGATGATAAGTGCTGAAGTAAAGAAGATTTTTTTTCGCCTGTCAAAAGTAAAGACCCAATTTCTTTGTTGCAGATGACTACCGTAAGTGGAATGAGTTAAATACAATTGAACTTAAGGCCAATAACCCTAACGGCTACTACTAACACTGAGATCATGTACTCATTTAACATTCACTTATTATAATAGAAAAGAAGGGCGATTCAATAGACTGATTATGCGTGTTTTTCCTCCATTTTGCCTTCTGGAAATGTAGTCAAAGGTACCTTAATTACTAATTACTAACAACTCACAAAATATGAAATTTTCAACAAAAAAACTTGACCAATTTTTCGATTTATTCAACTAATGGATTCTAATCAAGCGATTTTATTTCAAATTGACCTTATTCTTGTGAGTTTTTTAGGATACTGCGCGGCCCAGGTTATTCCTAACCTGTCTCTAGCAAACCATACAGACCGTAAGAATTTCAAATGATTGTTAAACTTAAACTATTTTTAGTAAAAGTTGAGCAGATTTTCTTGCCTTTTATAGTTTTTGATAGTCAAAAGCGTGACCTATCATGTGAGTTTCAAAAATATCATTCAATAATTTTAAGTATTAAATTTAATTTTTTGAAAGCTGCAAAACAAGACTAACAAGCCTACATAATTTTAACTTTGAATAATGATTTGTTTTGTTGTACAGGCCTTGCACTTAAAAAATACAGTAAGAAAAGTAAGTTGGGCTCATACATTTGCTCAAGCCATTTCTCCGTTCATTAGTTTTTGCAAAGTGCTTGGAGGGCATTGCTAACCGAGTAAACAAAGAGATTCCTTGATGTAAACATTGAGGAAAAAAAAGACTAGCATTGAATCACTGCAATTTTCGTCATTTAAATGGCTGAAGACATTAAAAAATGATAAATACTCGAACGATTGATATGGATCAGCACTTTTATCAGCCAAACAGCAAAACAAAAACTTTCGACTTCCTAGAAATTTTGAAGCCCATGCAACCAAACGCATTATCATTAATGCATCCTTTTGAAGCCCATGAATTTGCTACTCTTGCACATTATGTTTAAAGCAAATTATTTAAATGATATTTGAGAACAAAGGATGAGCATGAGTAGAAATGGCGAAAGCTCGTACTTTTATTTACTGACATGTAACAGTGATTCAATTGATTTAATTATCTGGAGCTTTGACAAGTCAGTTTGATCCGCGTCCGCGGAAGTCTTAGCTCCCAAAATGGTAATATTCATTGCTTTCTTCTTTTTCATTGTGCTGCTTGGAAAAAGGACTCTGATAAAATAAGCTAAGGGTGGCAGATATAAGGAATTTGTTGAGAACGGTACCGAAGAATAAATTGATTGAAATCTTGTCCAATCTACTCACTTATACCTATTCATGTCAATTTATATTGCTCTGGTTCAAAAGATGGGAAATAATTCCATTGATATGAATATTTCAAGGTAAACTTACGTATTGGGCTGGAGAAATATGGCAGCATTAGTGCTTCATTTTGTTTCAACATGCAAGTTTCGAAACGCACTGAACTCATTGTTGTTGGAACTGAGGTCTCGATTTGTTTACGTAGGACTAAACAAGGATCCAATGAGTCCTCGAACTACCAGCTTTTCTACATTTGGAATTAGCGCAACTTGTCCAATTTTCCTGCAGTTCTCTGTTGATAAATCTGTCTTGAAGCAGTCTTGAGTTCATCTGATGGGAGAGCTATGAACCTACAGCCAGAATGAAGTTTGGTTCCTTATCTTTGTACGCTGAAATTTATACATTATTCAAAAGGATTTACGCTTGCATTACTTGCTACGAGTTCTTTTCGTTACAACTGTTGACTGTAGACAAAAGATGGAATAGACCCTAAAATAACTCTCACGTTCTGAAGGAGGAACCATGCATTACTTTCTAAAAACTTTTCATTTCTTTAAGTTTGGTGGAATTTTTTGTTGGTTAAAATGGTAGAATCAAACTGAAGTATAATGTAGTAAAAATATCCTAAAGAATGTAGTTGCAGACAGGGTTAAACTTGCCTAATCGGTCTTTACTAGCTTGAAAAGTTTCATTCAACCTGGGAAAGGAGCTGCTTATAATCTGGGTGAGAATAAGGTTAGGGTTATAGCTAGATATCATTCTTCTACGCTTTTCAGATTTTAATAAACTTTCATCATCAGAAAAAAATAGGAAGTCAAAGAGGAGTTTGTGTTATCTAGTCCTTTGACGAAAATTCAACATTTAGGTTTGGAATTTTAGGTTCTCTCCAACATATTTAGCTAGCTTTCAGATCAGTATTTCTTTTTTAGCTCTTCTTTAATGGAAGATATCTTATTCTTATAAATAATCATGTTTCCAACTATCAAATGAGAAAGCCTCATGTAAAAAAAAATGTAAATGACTAAGGTTGACCAGAGAATAAAAACAATGCTTGTTTATATCCATTTTTCACTCAAGAAGATTGCTTTTGTCTTAACTGCTGTTATTCATAAACTTCCAGCAGTTGATTAAATACCAATGAACAAGTTTAATTTTTGATTAGATCCACTTTCCAATCATCCTCATCATGAATCGAGAACTGCTCACATTGGCATAAACTTCAGTAGACGACCTTATTGCTCTAAGATTAGAATGACTAAAGTGATTTGATTTCTTACGAATCTAACATAACGAAAAGTAGAGTTCTTACACAAATTCTAATTTCAAATTAATTTTAATTTCAACTAATTCAAAACCATTTGACAATTTCTACTATTTAGAAGGAATTAATAATCATTTTTAGAAAGCTACCAATGCACATGTGTCCCCTGCTCGTCATCAAGTTATAGCGTTTCGTCCAATTCAAGCTCAAGTGATTCAGATGAGCCTCACTGCAGTACCTGCATCTGCAAACAGAAGAAATGTCACTGTTTCTCTTCCAGTAAGAGTAGTAGCAGCGGTTCCACGCTCTCGTCTTCCGACTGCTGCACTTGCTCCTGCACTTGTTCGTCTTCGACAAGTAGCACTTCTTCACACTCTTCAAGCAGCCTTTCATTGTCCTCGTTATCGGCTTGTAGCACTCCTCCGCAATGCAGTGAGTTACCTATGAACTTATTTAAATCTACCAAGTGAGCGTGAACCACGAATCTGTGCAGTTTTCATCTGAGACACCACCATATGATGATGCGCACTGTGAATACTATAATTATGGATGAAGGCTGTTAATTCTGTAGGATTTGACATTCATACTGTCACTAATACAAATTTCTTTATGGAAATTTAAATGACTGGTAAATGGCAAGACACGACCATACTTGTGGAAAAGAGACATAAGTCTGCGCTACAAATAAGGCCATTCTGAGATAATTCTGAGGCCGTCATATTTTGAATAGCAATGCATGTAAGCAGTTCTCTTTACCGGTCACTGTATTCATAATCAACGATGGATTCACATCAAGGCAAATCCAGAAACAGGCACGTGCTGCTAAATGTTGCCATCCGTAATTTCGCAACCATATCTCTGGAAGTGAATGACTTAGTGCTGCAAAAGCTGGATCCTAACTGCTTCAAACCTTTAAAACTTAAAACTGCATCGCTGTTTTTATGGTAGCCGTAATAACAATGATAGTAATAATTTAAATTGGATTCAATCGCAATTGGAGAGGTATTGAAATCAACTATAGGGATTTTGACATAACAATCTGGAAACGACCAGTGGAGCTACTGAGTTTGCTAAGTCAAATTTGGGCAAATTTAGTCCATCCAAAGTGATTTAGTACTCGATAAACAAGAAACCAAAATGGTACACATCAGAACAGACAGTCATTTACTTACAGTTTTGAATTTAGAGATCCTCAACTTACATCGATCAAATGTCTAAAAAAACATGTGAAATGAGAAACATTTTGTTTGTCTACTTTGTTGGAATGACCAAGTATTTTTCCCTTTTTCCCTCAAAACTCGTTTAAAATGGCAGAGCAATTAATAACAACGATTCGAGAAGACACTGGATGAATTAAAGAGACGAGCGAATAAAGAGATTTTTTCAAAATCTTTTTCCTTGCAATCGCTTGGCCAGTGTTCGTTTGTCTTCGTTCAGTCGGTAATCAGCCACTCCGATTTGGCTACTTCAAGTTCGTTCATGAAAATGAGATATTTACAAGGTTTCCGACCAGCAACCCGTCAAATCAGCCACTTTCAACAGCGACATTTTAAGCTAAGCTACTTGAGCCTCTTTTATAACCCTTAGAAGGTCATGTTATTCCAGACCTTGAGCAGTTGAATGTGTTCTAGTGTTTACTTCGTCTCACGAATAGCTAACGAAGGTTCTAATGTTAACTATATAACTCGAATTTTCAATGGAATAAGTATTATAGGCTCCATGAGGCTCCAACCTAACACTCTGAAATTAAATTCGAGAAGATTGAAAATTAAATAAATCTAGTGCATTATTTTGTGGCATTTAATTTCATTCAACAATTTTATTTGAAATTGAAAATTTCCAATCTGTCTAAATCACTGCATTATATTGTGATTCGCGACATTTGCTTCTGTCTAATGCTCATTTTAGACGATCCCTTACATTTCTTCCATGAAATTTTGCATAAGTGAAGCCTTAGCTCAATAAACTAACATTTCGTTGGGCTGCGATTGATAAGAGCATTGTTGATCGGCCAGGAAACGCGAAATCGCATTTCATTTAACGAATTTGAGAGGTTGTTTCGATTCGTAAAAGTGGACATTTTATTTTTTAGCCTGTCGAACTAAAAAAGCGAAGAGCAAAAGACGATAAGGTGAGTTTAAGTGATGCCTCCCCTTTGATGAAAGCCAATTTACAATCTCGATTGAATGACTGTTGGAATGTTAATGCACTTAAGCTAGAGCCCTCACCGGAGTGCGGAGCACTAATTCAATAGTGGTTTGATTTACACGAAGAACTGATGCATTCATTAAGGTACTAGCACCACAGCGTCTCTGACTTGCCAAAGAAATCTCAAACTCTGCAACTTGATAAATCACTAACAGCACAGGAGAATGTCTGTTCTCACACAAAACCTTCACTTGCACAATTTATATGCAATTTAGACATTAAAACAAATACCTATGATTTTGATATATTGCGATTAAATTTATTTCAAAATTTAAAATATTGTCAAATTTATTATTCGAAATTTTAAATAGAGACTGATGATTAAGTGACTTCATTACCCCTTTAAACAACTTTCCACAAACAATGATCTTAATCAACTTGCTTTACTTTCCAGTTGAGTGCGGACCATCGGAAATTTAAGAAAACATCTATGATATTCTCCAAGTTAAAATCAACTTCAAAACTTACCTTCTTGACAATTCAGATAGATCTTTTGTCGCCGAAATCGTTATCTTGTAATTTTTCAAAATCGCTGTCTTCCTCTCTCTTTCGTGAAGAATAATCGTCTTACAGAATTTACATTATCTGATAAATAAACTCTTACATTTAGTCAGGATGTATAATTTTAAGGAAGCAATAGGGCGGTATACATTCAGTATCATTCTTTTCGTTTATCATGAGAATCAGGTAGAAACATGCAAACTATCAGTTAGAACTAGTTTCTCTCAGTTGCAGGGAATTTCAAAGACAGATTACTTAATATTCAATAAGGTGGCTGCACTGTAGAATCGAAGCGATTGTATCTCGAAGAAAGTTAGAGCTTTAAAGTGACAGGCGATCAAGCAAGAAAGTTGATTTCGCATTCATCCAAGCCATTATCAGAATAAGAATTCGAGAGGTCAAAAAATAATAGAAAGGGAGAACTCATTTGTAGGTAAAATCACTGACACCTACAAACATATTGACTTTCGTGAAATCGTTTACATATTTTTTCAAACTTTCATCCGGTATAAATCAGCGAACGCTGGTATATGTCTTATTAAGTAGCACTTATTATCCTCTAAAATAAGTAATGACTTTATATTAAAGAAAAGTTGTCTCTAGAAAGCAATCTGGCACAAAAGACTTGTTCTGATAACCACTTGTGTTAATTAATAGCAATTTCAATGATCCATGCTTAATTCGATGGAACCAGTTGTTCATGAGGCTGTAGACGAGTCCAAAACTTTTTCATTCAGTTGAAAGATTGGCTAACTGATGAGTTTTTCAGCTCTTGAGATCTTTGATGATGGCCATATCAATAGGTTATTTGCTTGTCTCCAATTCCTTGCATTAGCCCTTTCACTCTTGAAGTGCACGAGGAGAATAATAAAACAATGGTATCAAAAGCTCCCGCGAAACGCGGATATTTTGGCACGCAAATTATTTCGCACTGAATTCGCCATAATATGGCTCTTCTTCTGCTCTGAGAGATGACTTTGGTTTCTCTTGGACTCTTGAATAGATGACAAGAAAAGAGGCCGGCCTATTTTAAGTCCATCTACTACACATCAACGCCGAGTAGAAGTCGAGAAATTCCAAAGTAGGCCGATTTTTTCAGGACTACTTTATGTAATTTAAACCAGAGAGAAGAAAAAAACTCGGAAAATGTTTTGTTTGTGGGCTTAGAAAAAATTGGTGGAGAAAATTTTAACCCAAATGATGCCGAACAGAAGGTCGCATCAATTTTGATATTTAACTTTCGATACATCATTAAAATAGGAAAAATTAAAACTCTACAATTAAAATAAATATAGATTTGTAATTTTTGTAAACGAGTTTAATATACAGAAGGTGGTCTATTGATGGCAACAGCCACATTCATAAATAGAGTACTAAAGACTATATCGCTGTGAATTTAAAAACTATGCATTTTCTCTCACTTGCTCATAGTGCGGCAGAACCAGTTGCCTTGATAATGCGATAAAACTTTCTAAAGCTCTGAGGATGAAAGCGATTCTAGTAAAACTGACAACCAGAGGGTCAAATGAGAAGAGACCTACATTCGGCAGTAAGAGCGGAAGCTTGGGAGGTTTGGTGTAGTGTGAGAGGAATGAAAGCGTGAGATCATAAATTTTTGCCGTAAATGACCTGTGATCAAGCAAAAAATGAGCTTGAAGGATTAATAGAGTCCGAAAGATGAATCAATTACCGTCAACCATAAACCAAACTAAATTGCATTGAAATTTTACGGGTTATTCCAGACGCAAAACCGGCCTACGGTAGAGTCTAATTTTGAATTATAATGACTCAAAAGTCCAAACGAAAGAGAAAAATCTAGAGTCCTGTAACATTTTTTGGGATAAATTTTCCTTGGAATAATCTTAATTAAATATTTTGATTGCCATCATTCTTTTTTAATTGCGTTCCAGTTTCAAGACCACCTCGAGTGTCATTTCCTTGACCTATTAGTAGGAAAATTAATCCCTTCATAAACGCAAACGTCACTTCTCCGCACCAGTTTGCCGAAGAGATTCAGTTGAATGATGGATAATAGTGATTCTAGCACAGTCTTATCGCAAGCGCATTCAAAACTTTGATATCTGCCAAATAAGACCACTAGCCCAAACTGCTGTATTTCTGCAAACTACAAACCCACAAACAGTTGCACCAGATTGGATTAACTAACTCCTAACTTCCTTGTTAAGTTTTTGAGGATTTGCTCGTGCTCAGGTTTAAGTTGCAATCAGCTACTCTTGGTTTTTAGTCAGCAAATAAAAATGATTAAATTTTTTATTGCCATTTATAAGTGTAAATCATAGAACTCTTCTAGTGATAAAATTGCTAAATGTGATATTTCTGTCAAACAGTATATAGAAAAGAGCATTCTTCTAAGCCAATCACACGAACAAACTCAAACGGTCAAAAGAACGTCCGAACTGGCCATTTTGAATTTGTGGAAATCGTCTCAGTAAGCTTCAGCAGCAGAGATTGGAGAAATTTCCACGAAATTTGAATTCCAACTATGATGACGAGGATTGCCGGCTTTCTCTTATAAATAAGATTCTTCCTTGAATCTCAAGAATCCAAATGATACTGCAGGCTTCCCGATTTTTTCCTGGAAGTTGTGGCTGAAATGTGTGACCTGTTTCGATAACAGTGCCAGACCATCTAGAGCCACCGCGTATCTACGAAAGTTCCTTGAAATGTAAGAAAAAAAAACATGCTTAGGGCAAAGATTTTGTTAACTTTCTTTTAAATGAAACCGGCCGAGTACCCCTTCCAAAAACGGTTTTTACAAACAACCAAGGGTCTGCATGAGACCAATCTTCTTTTACCTTTATAGGTCCTAAATTAAGAGCATTTTTTTTCTAATGTAAAAGGTATGGTTATTTGCTGGTGGTCAAACTTACTCTCAACCTCCTCGTGGTGACCATCGGAAACCCCAGAGACAACTCTGGGGCCTAATGAGAGAGGCGGTCGGGTAGGACTAATCACCTACCGAATGTATAAAGTTAGATTATGCCAGCAGAAGTACAACTTCATAAAGTCTAGTAAATGAAGCACGACGTAAATAACTAGATTTATGGTCTCAAATTGAACTGTGGAAAGTGTGTGCATGTAGCAATAAAGGGGATCTCTGCCAGAAAGTTGAAAGATTGTCTGCCCTTAATTGTGTCGCGGACGGACGAGATGCTGCCTGTGTGATGAAACCACGCCCTCTGCGTTAAATGTTGTGCGCTACTTGTTGTGAAAGCTATTTGTACTTCTGCTGTACCCCCAATAAATCCTAGGGACTTGCCCTAATGGGTGGGCAGTAAAAAAAAGTTAAACAATGAATATTTGCTGAGTCTGCTTTAAAAACGTTAAATTATTCTGTTGAATTCTCTTTTTAACCGCTAGGCGAACATCTAAAGAATAAATTAATACGCTTGCGCTATTATTTTTGCACTTTAGTGTATTTGTCTTGCTTTATCGAAATACCGTGAAAGCCAGTTATGATCTAAGATTGCATTCTCGACATGGAAATATGCTCAGGCAACTGCAATACATTCACATATTTACTACTGAAAATTGTAGGGGGACTTTTTTAATCAAAAACAAACACGTAGCCTCCAAATCATTGTTCAAAGCCAATGCCTCTACTGGATCAAATTCTGCAGTAGAAATCTGCCCATTGTACAGTTCGCACATGATAAAGTCACTTCGGCTTTTTGAAACACTTTTTGAATCTTATTGAATTATAACGCCGTTTGAATCTACCAATTGAACCAAATAAATCTCAGAAATTGTTTGTAAACTGTGATTAATGTGATTGGTCACTCGATTCACGAGATTGCGACAAATGTTTTAGAACCCTTGTTGGCTGACCTAGCGAGATCGTGCGTTATAGCCACATAACCGGGCACAAATACTCCGTAATGAGTTCCTCCCTAGAAATTGTGATTTCCAATGACTGGCTTAATTGTTCGGTGTCTGCTTAGAAACCCTAATCAAATAGTAATCTCGTATGCCCAACTCAAAGTTTATTGGGGATTTAACTATGTCAAGTGTGAAATGAAACGCAACTACTCTAGTCGTTTAGCTAGTAGAAAAATTTTGAACTGCATGATCGAGCTCGAACTGATTCACACTCGGATTTTATGTTACTTTATTCCTCACATATCTGGAAAAAAGAGTACTTGGATCCAATTTTTTTCAGAGAATCGTAGGGCAGGGAACCAGACTCAAACCATCTTGGCTCTAACCATCAAGACTTAACATGAACTGACGGTCTGCACACACTTCACGCTTGATCTTTCCGGTAGATACGCCAACTAATCGCCCGAATCGAATCATCCTATATAGCGAATCTTTAGTTGAATAAGCGTAGGCAAAAAATTAGCCATTGTAGAGTAGGCTCGAAATACGGACCTTGAAAATGATCTAGAGCAGCTGTCCGTTATAGAAGGCAATTGCATACTTCATCGTTTTTAGGAAACAAACCTTGTGTAGGGAAAATCATCCTAAAGATCACCAGGTTTCGGTGTTGATTCGATCTAGGTGGTCAATCCTACTCTCTGCTTCCACGTGGTGACTACCGGAAACATCAGGAACAACCCTGAGGGCTAAAGAGAGGGACGGTTGGGTAGGAATAATCACCCACCGGACGTATGAACATGTTGTTATGCCAGCAAAGTACAGCCTGAGTCCACCAAAAGCCTCTAAACCAAGGTACGACGTAATACTCGGGTAGTTGAAGAAACTTCTGTTTCGGGGTAGATAAATTTTTGCCCTAACGGAAATTCGAATGAAGTCCTGCTCCTTATACATAGATAATTACGCTTTCTTCAACGCTGGACACAGCGAAAGCTCTAGACCCAATGGTGGGGTGACCTTTTTGGTCAAAAATGGCATAGAAGTTGAATTTAATCCTGTCACGAATAGACTTGCCACACTAACTCTCCAAGTTAGAGAAGTAAAAGTTGGACTGGCGGAATATTATACTCCAACTGAGTCCACACAGGATTCAATGGTTAAAGAATCCTTCTACAAACTAATTGTCAAAACTAATGAATTACTTCTCTCTACATGCTGACAAATGATTATCCTCGACAATTTCAATTGCAGATTGGGGTTTTGATGCTCGTAACTCATCGGTCCATTCACAGATCGAAATGACACTGCAGAGCATGGATTAAGGCTACTAGGCCTATGCCAATAGTATAATTTAAACGTGATGAATACTTTCCTTCGGAAATCAACTTCTCCAAGACTGATTTTTTTCTAATGAAAAGGTCAAATTTATTCCTTATAAGTGATAAACGATCTTCTAGAAAAGCAAATGCAAACTCTGATCATTGCCTACAAACAATTGTTTTCAAGCTCAGACCGCACATTAGAAGGCGTTTAGGACAACAAAAGGATAGAACTTTAATGGAGGGCATAGACAGTCAATGCGTAAAGGTTTGCAAACAGATCCTGCAAGCTGTAGATCAATCTTTCTTCGAGAAACATTAGGCAAGTTATATCCGCTTATTCTGGGCCAGCGTTTGAAGCACCACCTTGCCAAACTAGACTCAAGAACCCAATTTGGATTTTGCGAAGGAAGATCCCCCGAACAGGCTACACTTGGAGTAAGAACCATGATACAGAAAGTCGTGGATCAGAAGCAGAAAATAGTGCTAGTGTTTGTTGACCTGAAAAAGGCCTTTGATTCACTGCCTAAAGCTGCAATAATCAACCGGCTGATCGAGCTGGGCTACTCTTGGTAAATGGTTCATTTGGAAAAGTCCTTGATGGACTCACCGATGGGGAAATTGAGGAGAACAAAGGACTACTTTGTGATGGAACGTGGTGTAAGATAAAGCTCGAAAGAAGGACCGACCCTTTTTTCAACCTAACCTTCCAACTCATATTGAATGAAGCCTTCTCCTCATACAGTGATATTGCCGAAAGATATATGGCAAGAGCATTCCGATTCATGGCTGCTTGATCCTAGGGCAAGTCTCAAAGTTTGAGATGAGATTTACACACCTAGACTGGTAGGAGAAAGGCAACCTGATATTGTTTGTGCCAACGCAAACTACTACAGATGCTTTGCCGCCACAAAGACCCTTGAGATAAGATCATAGTGAATGAGAACACCAAACTGAAGATATACTGGACCGGAGATTAAATTTCCCCCTTTCAGGACTCAAGAGCCACTACAAATACATATTAGGGACTGTCACCAATCAGTCAAAATCACAGAAATTGAGAAGTCAACAAGGAAGAGGAAAGGACTAAACTGCAGTTGTGAAAGTAGAACTGAATACGATGGAGTAAAAAAGATGGAATGAAGGCAGGAAAAGACACTGTAAAGAAAAGACCATCCTGCAGGATGAACGACCCAGCTGCTCTACCTCGGCTGCGAGTAGCACTTATCCACACGTGGTCGCTAGGAAAGAATATACGGACAAGGACAAACAGACGAGGAAAATGAGGTGCTGCAAGAAGTGTAACTGAATCCATGCCGAGGAAAAACCAGGGAATCGAAGACGTCAATTTAACTGTTCCATGTTATGTGTAACTGTCTAGCTGTTGTGTAAGCTCTTTTTTTCTGTTTAACCCCCGACGAGTCCTTGGAACTTGCCTCATGAGTGTGGACGAATGAAAAAATAGGGGAAATCATCATAAAGACCATCAGATTTTGGTGTCTGTTTTGATTCCCGTCTCATTTCTGTCCGTTTCTGACTGAATCGATTTGATCTGCGGATTCATTTGAATTTGAATTTAAAGTGCCTTAATACCTTATAGCACCGGAGCCAAAGATGATTTGTTCGACAAATTTTTTGTTAAAGTCTGTAGATTTTCTTTGTACTAGTAATCATCACTACAACCATCTTTGTTGCTTTCTGGCTTGAATATTGCATATTTTGATTTCCTATTTTTAAAGCCGCATTTAATTGAAAAAGAAACGTTTTTACGTGTCCCAAAGACTGCTTTAGGGAGTTAAAAGTGGAATAAGTCGATTTAGACCTTTCAAAAAACATTCGAACACAAATGTGTTGAAAACATGGAAAATATAAGTCAGAGGAATTCTTTATCTGTATCCAAGAATGGCTTTGAACCTTCAGCATGGCTAGCCTAGTACTTGGGCTGAGCAGATCGTTCACTTTACCTATGAACATATTCTTTTAATTTGCTGTACTGATCGATAGAGGTACATAGAACTAGTGAAGGAAATTGCAGAATGGCAAATATTTTCTTCAATTCATTACTGCAGTTTGGTAAGGGACGGGTAACATGGCACCCGCACGTCAATAATGACGCTTCGGCACCGATTCAATGCAGTAGCAGCCACCTACCCATATAGGCCTCGTCAACTTTGCAGATGCATTCACTATTGTGGCAACAGCAACAAATGCCCAAGTGATTTGCCAACATTCATGATTGTTTAATTTTTGATAATGAAATCGGTGGTCATTGGAATATTCTCGCAGTATTTCAAGGCCCAAGCAACCTGCATTTCACGCCCTAGTCCTGCATTATCACTGCTTATTCTTTACTAATTATTAATAATTTTTTATAGTGAGCCTAGTAAAAGCGATCGTGAAAAAAAGTGTACTGATAAATATTAGTGGTCAATCCATTCTTAACCTTCTCGTGGTGACCACCGGTAACTCCAGGGCAACTCTGGGGGCTGCTGAGAGGGACGGCCGGTTAGGACTAATCACCCTCTGAACGTACAAAATTAGATTATGCCAGCAGAAGTACAAAATCTTACAGTTTGGTAGACGAGGTACGACGTTAGTACCTGGTTTCATGATCTCAAACTGGACTGTGGAAAGCGTGTGTTTTTAGCAATTAAAGGAACATCCACCAGAAATTCAAAAAGACTTCAGGAAGTGGTATGAGGATTTTCTGCCCTTAGCAAAGTGAAGGAAAAGTGGAATTGCTACCTGCATGACGAAACCATGTCGACAAAAGCTTTTGCTATTTTCCTTGCTAACTTTTGTGTGCCATCTGCTGTAAAAGCTATTTAAAATTCTGTTGTACTCCTAATAAGTCTTTAAGACTTGCTCTAATGGCTAGAGGGTAAATAAAAAATAAAAAAAGAGATATTAGTCCTGGGGACACAGAATTTATAATCGAATTTTCACTGTGCAGCTAGAACTGTCCCGCGATTCTCTGGGAGAATGATACTTCTTCACAGACTGTTCAGAGATTTGGCTGCATAATCAGTCACCAGCTGGAATCATCAGCAATTTCTGCCAAACCGAAAATGGCATCCAGGCTGATGGATCAAGTACCTCATAAGGGAAGAATTCTCGCCTTTATCTTCCTCTTACAGATAAACTGGACATTGTGAATCCGACATCCACGAGGCATTAGCGGTGACAGAAATAAATAGAGGTCATTTTCAAGCAGGTCGAAGATCCAAAATGGCGTCGAGACAATAAGAAACTGCCCATATTCAGTGGATCACCTCAAAATTCTAGTTTAAATTAATCATAATGTATCTTCTTCTAAAAGTAAAAGTTTTTTCTTTGCAATTCTAAGGCTTTGCTGGCTTCAAGTTTGCTGCGACCGCTGCACAGAGGCATCGAACCTGAAATCCCATTCTTTATAGTCATTAACAATAAACAATTTTTAAAAGCACAGAAATAAAAATGAATTTTTTTTGAGTATTTTTGTTTAAGATTTGTTTAAATAGCAGAGGTCAAATGAATCATCAGTTTTAAAAAGGAGTCCCAAATTGCAAGTGGAAATACGCTGGATTTGTATTTTTGTTCGAATGGCGCTTGTGCGCCTAACATCCGGATAAACTGGGTTAGTACCCTTGTTGAGCCTGAGTTAATGAAAGAGGTGCTTCTCACGCTCAGTTTGGCAGATGAATGTGTCTAACTTCATCAGAGCTACACAATCCCTTAGGTCTCCGTAAATTAATGACAGATCATGACAGTAGCTAATGCAATCTTGCAAGTCACTGTTTGCCTTAGGAAACGAGAATTCGCTGCAACCAGCCATGGATCCGCTAATAAAATCAGCTGTCAAAGAAATCATCAATCTTTTACATGCAACTACAGCCCGAAAAAGCTATAGTTCTCTAAACAATCCATTGTGCTCGGCTTCCAATTGGTTAGCAAATGTGTCGTCATTTTAAAACAGTTGCATAAGCCACCAGGCACCACAACGCCATTTAGCACACACTTTTTGAATTAAACTACTACTGCTTAATACATCTTGACTCTCCCGACATCCGAACTCGAATTCTTTCCAAAGACTACCACCATGACTAACAACACTAGAAAAGGTAAGCTGCTTCCCAAATATTATAGTCTCACGATGAAGTCCCTGGCGTAACAGAGCAATTTATAGTTCCCACTGTCGTGCAACATTGTTTATATCAGGCGACTTTTCGGTCGTTAGCCATCATTATTCAGCTTGATCGGTCTCTTCAAGGCATAGTTCAGAGCTTCTGGGTATATGTTCGCCACTTTGAGTTTGAGCCCAACGCTTCTCATCGCAGTTAAACGGCCATTATTTTCAGATTGAGTGGCGACTAGGCAAGGCACACCGACTTTTCCACTTGTATCGTCTCTTGTGACCTTATTAAACGAGAGATAAATGGCAGAGAGAAAACCGCTTAATTAATTCATATTTTATTTTAGGAATTTTAAACACTATACCAAAACGACCCTTGTTCCGAACGATTGAGGGTAGGTTTAAGGTCTTCTTTCATTAACTTAAAAATTGATAATCATTCCACCAGTATCGAAACAAATCACGCAAACGTTAAATTTATTTTCAGTTTTAAATATATTTTAGTATCATGGAAAAAAAAGCATTAAACATCCTTTAAATAGCAGCACAACTGGTGATTTACAAGATTATAAGCTTTTCACAATTCTCACTTACAATAAAAAATTGCGGGAGAATTGAAGATTTGAACTAAATGTGAATTTTAAAATTCATGAGATATCTATATTACGTGTTCATTTGAAAGTTGTATTTGACACTTATTTTCATGTTTAAGTCATAGGTTTATGACCGGATATTTTGTTGATTTAAGAAGCCACTGTTTACCAATGATTTGATAATTATTGTTGAAATTTGAAACTATAAATCTGAGCACAATACTAACACTTCAGTTCTAATTCTCTTAAGATATAGACTCTGATATCTTCAGTGCGTAACTCCCCAACAAATTCTAACCAGAAGCTTTCATTAACAGCTTTTTAGAACCATTGTCTGTATGATTAACCACAGCTGAATACGCCTAAATTTTAACCGCTGCAACTGAAATATTATTTAAACATTCTCTTATAAGTAGATTAAGGCAAGCGTCTGTGTTTATTGCAGGCTTTCAATTGAATTCTAGGGAGTTTGGTGAGTTGCAAAAAATCTAAACTTTTAACCAAGTCGATAAATACGTCCATTTTGATGAGGAAGGTGTTGACTATTAGACACCCCACAGCCTGCTCAACGTCGTCCGCCACGCACAAAAGGCGAAGTTTCAAGGCGAATATCTGCCTTTTCCCCTACTTATCTGCAGGAACCACGAAAAGCATCCTTGGATTCGGGAACTACCAGAAGCTCCTCAAGTTTCGCCCCATCATCTTTATCGTCGGAGTTTTCATTAATAGCTGTTGACAGAGTTGATTCTAGAGGCAGAAGTTCTTCGGTGTGCCAAAGGGGTAGATGCAGCCAAGGACGAATTACGCCACCAAGAGCTTCATCGCAAAACTACAGCATCGATAGGATGCTTGCCAGCAGTCCTTATATACAACCCAATTTTACCGGATCCTCTTGTAGGTTTCTCCATCGAGGACGTGCCAATCATTGCTATTTACTCATCAAAACTTCATGAACTGAAATTTTTCCTAACCTCAATTGATCATTGAATTTAGATCCAACTGTATCTGAGATTTTCAACGAGATTTTTAAACCAGAAGCCCTTCCCTGCATATTTCAGATTTTCTTCGCTAAAAATTTCACAAATTTCCCCATTTGAATTGCCGATTGCTACCTTGAAATATATTTTTTTTGTAGATCGTCAAAAATCAGGCCAACATTTGAGAGAAATACATGGTAAGGTTGAGTAGTTTTTACTTAAAAAACGGTTAAAATGTTGAAAGGCAATTTCTATTCAGACGAACCTGTTTACTATGACGAACGAACCCTCCTCGAAAGGCACTTGAAAGGTTGTCTTAATACTTGCCTTGTATTTCTTTTGAAAAATTCGTCTATAAAGAACTTGGTGAGTAGGTCGACTTTCGATGCAAATGCAACCATTAAAGTGAGAAGTGCCAGTTTTAGCTCTGCTAAGATGACAATTTAAAATGTAGAAAACTATAGTAGTTTAGCGATTTCTTCATTTAATATGCTCGGGGGATTAAAAATAAAATTTCAAAACTGTTGTTAATTGTTGTTTATGTTTTTGAAATCGCACTCATCAGCTAAGCCGCCGAAACATAATATTACGGGTAAATAACAATTTATTTTGTTTGACCATTAAATCTCATATTCAGCATTGAATTCACAATCTTTGTTTTGTTAGAGCTTCGAAAAACTAGACCAACGAAGCCTTCAAAGAACATCCAACAGAAGAATAGGCAGACATCTAATCGAAAATGTGA
Organism: Moniezia expansa; assembly: GCA_019097775.1. NCBI lineage: Eukaryota > Metazoa > Platyhelminthes > Cestoda > Cyclophyllidea > Anoplocephalidae > Moniezia > Moniezia expansa. The sequence continues at coordinate 3,657,840 of JADFDV010000052.1, forward strand.
GTTTTTTGGTCTTGTGTCACAATTAAGTCACTTCATCCAACTTCCGGTTTAGTAACTGAGCGGATCACCAGGGAATGCATAGAAAATTCAAGAAAATTGGTATTAGATCAAAGTCTTCTGGCTGAATAAATGATTTAGCAAGCATAGCAAGGCTCATAAATCAATCCGAAATTTGAATGATTTCTATCTAGTTCGTCTTCCCACGAAGGTTTCGTCTATTTTTCGCTTTCATTAAATTAACACGTAGATTTCATCAAAGCCGAATAAAGTCCCTTTTCAAATCAAGTCTTTAAGGAACCAACTTGGGCTTGTAACGTCGATTTCGTGCTTGTGACAGATACCTGACGTCTTGGGACTCAGGTTCAATGCTCCAATTTTAGCCACTTCACGACATCTCATTGTCCCAGATTTTCACAATCTAAAAAAACTTTTAATTGAAAATATTCTCAAATTCTTTACGTTTACCTTAGACCTAATTTTAATAAGCGTTTTAAAAGTTGAATTCATTAAACAGAACTTGAGACTCACCTCGTTTCATTTTTTCTGCTATTCTTAACTGAATTGGGTACTTCTCTTGGCACCTTGAAACTAATTCAGGTTCTTTTCGGTAAGAATTTAGAATAAGAGGATTTCCCTTGCGAAAGTGAAATTTAACCCTAAATGTGATAAAGTGCTACTTTATCACGACATCAAATGCTTGTTTAGTGTTTTTTTAAATCAAAAATCCAAACTTAATCATTGTCCTTTTTGCGTGGTTAATAGTTCAAAATTTAATAATTTTCTTACATTGAGCTGCGCCATCTCGAAGATGCCGATATCAATTCCTTCAAAATCTCTATCGCAAAATTGGTTTGGTGACCTTTTTTATGGTTCGGACGGAAAGATTCATCATAAGGCTCTGATTTGACTTTTCGGCAAATAAAATCATCCAACTAAACTACACCAGCAGATCTACAGAGTAAACGCAGTAGTATGAGAAACATTTCGCTATGAGATTAAGTTTTATATGAGATTGTTAAACTTTTGGAGCTATTGGTCTAGCAGAGTCTTTTCAACAGCTTTCCAGTCTTTATCTTTGGCGCGTAACTAGTCCAGATACGTGTATTATTATTAAAACTTGAAGATGTACAGAAGAGTAATTTGGCATCAGTATCGGTATCTGTGGAATGCATGCCAGCGCAAAGCTAAAGCTTTTGAATTTCACACGAATCTTTAAACCCTACAGTCGGGATATCAAGGACATTAGAGTGACGAATTGACATAAAGAAGATCTTGCATTCTCAAACTTATTTTGAAACTCTGTGATTACTGAGCAGTTACCTTGATTCTTTTCAAACCCTACAACTCGTCAGTGTTTAGTGAGGATGAAGGAAAGTTTCTAATCATCCAACGACTAACAACACTTTCGCTAACGCCAAGAATGTGATCAAATGCCATTAGGGAAAATCGCTGTCTAGTAGTATTTACTCAAGTAAATCGGCATTGTGCAGATCGAAACCAGCATGAAAATTATTAGAACGGTACTTGAAAAGGTTAAGATCTGACCAATTACTATGCATTGAGTACCTAAATTTCTCTATCATTCAGCTAAGAGAATATTAAAATGAATTTAGTTTATTTTAGAGGTCAGTTATTCTTAAATTAAAATGGAGCTGAACAAACCAAACAAATTTTGTGCCAAATTAAAGTACAACTCATAGACCCAAGTCGCTTGTGCTTTGAAGTTGTGCAGAAATGGTTCCAAGACTAAAGATTTTATGCAGGGCACTGTATTAGATGCTCGCCTGGAAAAACTCAAATCAATCCCTGTCACGTTCCGGTCGGGCTCTTGAACCTATTCGTCAAGAGTAGAATCGTTAGCAACCGGTCTATATTACCTTTGGGTGAGGTGATGAACCCACCATCCTCTCTGCATGAGAGCCGAAACTTATACTCACTCCCCTGATGCATCGCAAGCTGTTTTTAGGTCCGGCATTATCAGACCGGATGATGATAAAACAGCGTTTACTAAGTAATAGAGTGGTGTATAAAAAAATAGCCGAAGTCCCGGTCCATTATTTATTTTCACAAAAATGGCAAGTATTAAGAAATTCTAGGGACATCCATTTTGTATATATCGTATTAATCGCCAGTGTTTTTTAATTAAACTAGGTATAAACGTTATATCGTAGCAGAAAAAAGTCAAATCAGGAATAAGTGGCCATTTTTTTGGGTTTACATCAAGTTCTACATGGAGAATTCGTAAGAGTGGAAGGTTTACACGAACTGAGATGGACTAAATATGCCAGTCATTTCATAGAGGTCAATACCCGTAGAGATTGAAATGCCTGATCGGCAGTTATACAGTTTTGTTTAACCGGAAATATTACGAAACTCTAATAGGTGGTTTCCCAAAGTACCTTTAACTGAGCCATTTATGCAAAAATTTTAACAAAGATACAGAGTGAGCCTTGAATTTGATAGGAATTATATTGAAATTAGATAGGAAAATTATGTTCTCTTCCGCCTTTCGCGTTTCATTATGAACGAATTTCCACCATCACGTCCACAATTTGAGCGACTCTACAAGACGTGCTTCTTTTTCATGCAGCTCTCAAACTGGTTCCTCAATGCTCTACGTTTTAATGAATCCTGATTGAAATGCGCGTGTAAATAAAAGCCTCATACTTTTCTTACCTTCCATTATCATAACTTTCTCTAAATAAAAAGCTAACTAGCCTATTCTCTCTTGATATAGCAATTTAAATATATTTGAAAACTTATGAACACGTCCTCAACGCTATTTAAATATTAATGTTTTAGCGTCTTCTGCATCGACTTCTTCTTCTTCAACTTCCGATCGTTCTTCTTCAACCACTAGCTCCACGTCCGATTCCTACCCATCGTCATCGTCAACATTACGGAACAGCTATCAACGCAGACGTGACAGAACCCATGGTATGCAAAAATCTCATTTTTAAATAGTTTGTTCATATACTAGAAAAAAATTTTCTGTCTTAATGTAATCTTAAGTAGGAGAGAAAAGAACTGTTTGACACGTCTTTAGTTGCAATTTCATCTTCATTTCACAAAATTTCATCTAAAAGCTTCTGCCTGAAAACAAGCTCTATTCGACCATATGGTGTAATGGCCGATATTTTGGTGACTTTGGCCAATTTGAGACAATCAGACGTTGAACCTATCCACCATCATCCATAATAAGTGAATTGCTTGTTTGGAACTTCCGCTGGATACATGCAGGTGTCCTAGGGGCTTTCAAAACTGTTCTCTTGCATTAAAACATAAATAATTTGGAGTAGACACATTGAATCGTTTAAGGTTTGGGCTTAAACACCAGATTTATCTGCATCAAATGAATTTATACTTTGCAAATTTCGCCAGAATAAGCGTAATTTCAACTACTTCATTCATATTCTGATGATTAACAAGAAAATGACACTGCAGAATCAAATGCGATCTTCGTGAAAGTGCTTTCCAGTCGGATTTCGACTGGCTTGTACAATCATGCAGCTCCCAAGAATCATGGCATAGACGATGTGAAGAACCGGTTTAAAAATGGTTGATGAATTTCTTTGCAACCTTTTTTGACACCTTTTAGTTCAGTGGATTTCTAAAATATGGTCATCGTTTTAACTAAAGTTCTGACATAGTTATTAAGAGTTTAGACCTGGAAAAAAGATCGCTGCATCTAGTTCATCGCGATTGTTAGCAATGATGTTCAATGGGGTTGTCACTGCGTTCACTCATTCTTCATGATAAGCACTGAAGGATTCTTTCTAGTAAAGCGAATTTGTGTCGTATCAGCTACATGACCATGCAATTCATCATTTTCACAAGTTAAAAGTCCATCAACGCAGCAACAAGCTTTCAGTAGTCTACATGACCATGGTTAATACTGGCCAGCAATTGAGTTTTTTCCATTAAAAAAAAGTAAGAGCATGCTAAATTTCTTCAGTATAACTCGAAATATTACAAAATTTTACCGAAGCAAGGGAGCAAATCATGATGTGGTCTGTCTGAATTCGGTTAAAAGTAGAATCCGTGTAAAAAATGTGCTCTATTCGTAGAAGCCATGTTAGTGCTTAGTTTTTACAACCAGAGAAAATTTATAGGTGCATTTCTTACCAAGTGCTCAATGTGTCATTGTTAAACACGTCTTTGTGCTCAAAGAATGTGTTGAGGTGAGCTGAGTATTTGATGTATTAAGTGGTGATACTTAATCAAGGAGATTTATCAAGGGCATATTCATATGCTCTGCAATGCAAAAGCTGAGTGCGATCTGCTGATCGCATTAGTCATGTGGAGGCTAGAATATATAAAATAAAGCTGATCTTAAGTGTGCGAAAATGACCAAAACGTCGAAAATTATGAACAAATTCTAGATGATGCCTTTTATATAACGGCAAATAACAAATTAAGCAAGTTAGCAAATGTAGGTAAAAGCAATTATTATTGTAATTATTTTGAGTTTGTATTCTATTTCAGTCTCATTTTAACTTCCACTTTGATCATCGAGATATGCCTTGGCTTGAGCTCATTTCTATATACAACCCTTCACTTATAAGGGCCTTTACTAGATAAGTCCCTATTTTAGGACATACGTGCTACTGAAATAAATGGGCAATATAGAACATCATGGCTGCCGGGCCTAAATTCCACTTTTATAAAATTGTCACATAGGACAAGTTATAAGCAAAAATGTTTGATGTCAGTGCCTATTTAAAATTAAGTAAAATATATTTAGTCCTCAAAAAAAAATTCCTAAATGAATACTTTGATTTTTAAAATTTGACTCATCCGCCTTAAGTTATAGCCGAAACAAATGGGCGACATCTGCATAAAAACAAAAATTCTGGCGGTAAAACCGAATATTCTAATTATCCATAACACTAACCGATAAGCATCATATCTGTGTGCGTTTACTGTGAAAGCAGATGCTTTTTAACAAAATAACGCAACGAAAGAGGTGTTTTAGTATTTGCATAAAATATAGACAGTTCTCCGCGTTCTTTACGGTTTGGCTGAAAAGCGAGTCGCAGTGATTTTGTGTTTGTTGATTCCCTTTTTCAAATATCCATTGAACATCAGATCATTCTTCAAGTCAGTGGGAATCATTTTCAGGGACAAAGATGCTACTACTCTCATCCGAAGTCTCTGTCTCATTTGATTTGTGTCAAAAAATAATCTTTTTTAATTTCGAAATGACTCCATTCTCTTCAAACTAACCTTTTTCCAGCCATCAGAAAGCTAATCAAGGTACAAGGGCCAAAGTACATATTAAAGTAGATGCATCAAGTTTTTCACTGTTGAATGTGACTAACAGTCAATTTTTCTTGAAATCGACTGCATCACTTGCCTAGTCATCTCATAGACAATCATCGGAAGAACTTCATTTTGCCCCGACTTTACTGGTCTTTTCATGGACTTTCGTCTATTATGTGTCGATCAAATGCCTATTACATGGGAGTCCATGGTGAGCATATTGAGAAAGAAACTGAAATAGCGTTGAGCAGGATCAGAGTTATTAACAGCATCAGGCCTCAGTAAAAGACTACTCGTAGTTTCTTTAAGCCATTTTATTCCATTTCAACTTTCTGACAATGCTTTAGATTCTAACATGTGTTTCGAAAACCATATTTGTCTAAATTTAAGACCTGATGTCCAGCCATAATGATGGCTACATTGCCATCTTTTCCATATTTTTCACTTCAATGATTTCAGTACTCATTCATAGCAGAGATAAGATCATCCATGACTGAGCTAACGAAAGAAAATGGTTGAGCCAACTTGCCTACTTTCCTCTTAACAAACGATCCTCTTTTCACTTCTAATGTCAAACCCTTCTACGACAATAATTAAGACTTGATTTTCTCTATCTTAACAAAAAGGTGAGCAAACATTTTTGGTCAAAATATTGCATCTACAAGGAGGGGAGTATTTTCATCGATATCACCAATGAAACACGAGTCATGAGTCCATTTTATCCTCTCACCATTGATAAAATACTACTGATAGCTGTCTTTTAAATCACTAGGATTTAATAATCAAACAACAATATTTTTTGCATCAGTTTTTATCATCAACAGGCACAAACCAATGAATTTATTAGTGTGAACCAAAAAAATTTGAAATTGTAAGCTGTCATTATTGAGACATACATTAATTTGCCGTCTTAATGCAATGAAAAAGGGACATAACTTGAGAGGATGCAACCTTCTCATTATTACAGTGCTCTTGATATAAAACGCGAAATTTGCTTTCTGTAAATAATTATAAATTATAAGAACTGACATTTGTCAGGGACTTCCGCCTCATGTTTTGCTTACTAGTGATTGTGAACACTAAAAATATTACTTAAATCTGTGTTTTTAGACAATTGGCTGTCGTATTATTTTCAAACAAGAGCGTGTAAACCTCATTTAAACAAATCATTTATTCTGTTCAATTTAAAATTCATAGTTTCCCGAGTTTTTAATTGAAAAAGAGCACCATTTCGGAATAAAATTGCTTTCAAAACACTAATTCTAGATTGTGTTTCTTAACTTAATATCAAATAATATTTTGCCTCATGCTGTCAACACTTGATCGCAATGTACCAGTTAGACTAAATACCAGTTTAATATAAAATTAAAACTCCCAAAGATCGGAGTTCAAATCCCCGTCCATCTTCCGGATGTCTGCACCTGAGTGACATGCTAACTTTAAATTCGCGCATAAATAAATCTAACATTTCACTTTCTGTATAACTTTATGTTCAATCCATGTTCCCTGCTTAATTGTAACCGAAATTGCGAGTCATTAATCTTACTTAATATCCTTCTGTAGATCAACTTATTAGTACATTTTTTTACGTTTTGGCTTTCCCAGGTTATCAAAACCATAGTCGCATGTGGGAGAGCCATGAAAATAAACGATGCTCATCTAGACAATGGGGCAAAATGCCGAGGGATCAATCTGGCCACATATATCATCAGAGAAGTAGGTTTTGCGCTACTACTAATCACAGAACCTAAAGTTAATCGAAGCGAACCAATTTCCTTCAAAATAGAAATCGTGACGTCTCCGAAGCCTTCCGAGATCAGTGAGTCCCAGAGCAAAATATGCTAGCTAGGTGGTCAAATTGACACTTATTAAACCTAACTGTTGTCGGAATTTCTAACGTCTTACGGTTTAGCACTGCTAAAAATCTTCAAATTCTCACTAGACACTGTGATTGGAGAACATATCAAGTCTCACTGAGAAGGTTGCATGAGCATATAGTTTTTATAAGGTGCCGATTATCCATTCAAAATACAAAATCACCAGTCTCTAAAACACGAAAGCGCCGTTCGTCAGCACCAATGCCTTCGCCAAAATCATTGAGTCTCGACATTAACGAAAAATTTGTTGGCCTTTCCTTTTTAACTGTCTTTGATGATCATGTTGACACAGAAGCCGGAGTTAAATGCTTTCACTAACGGCTTTCATGCAATCCGTAACTCCTCTGCTTCAGACTAATATCGTAGTTAAAATTCAAAATAGGACATGATTGCTGGATATTAACAGCTTGATGCGAATAAGATTTGACAGCCATTCATTGAGATGACAGACCCAATCGTCCTTAAAAGGGACAACTTCACCGATTATCTTCCCAAGAACTCGTACAGATGATATTCCTAAAAAATGGAAACTTCAGCTCTTAAGAACTCAACTACCAACCTTTTAAACCAATAATCATAACAGCTAACTCTTTTACCATATTGTCATTTATGACCACCTAAATCTATCTTTTTTGAATTTATCAGATGAAACACACACATCAGGTGAAAAGCATTCCATCTCTACTTCGAGATACATAAATCATAATGGTACTTATGCTACTTGTATGATATGGCACAAGTTAAAATGATATCACGAGCAATCATGGTGAATAACTTTGTTTAAATGAATTGTATGTTAGCCGATTGCAAAGAAAGCTTCGTATGCAAAAGATGTAAGTTTTAATTAGACCTCAACGAATTATTGCCGCTTGAAGGGGATCACTCTATCGCATTTCATATTTCACGCAATAAAACAATTACTCAATGACTCTCAACAAGCGGCTCTTCAAAGCCTTAATAGTTGCTATTAGACCAAATTAACTCCTCTGGTGAAACTTCAACTATGTTGATATCTATTCCAAGTGGCAATCAGTGCATAATTTTGTATCTTCTAGGTGGACTCAGCAAACCTCCAAAAAAATGATCAGGTGAAGTAGAAAATTTGATGCAATAAAATAATTTTTTTAAAGTGAAATTCTCTTCCTTAGATGAATAGAAGGCTTAATGTCATACATTTTTTAAATTAAAGGAAAATAACTAAATCATGCAAAATTTGTTTTTCAAAAATTTTAAATAAACCATTAGTGCAGTTCAAAAACAATTGCGCAATTAATTGGAATTTAGTTTAATTCAATTAATTTAAGCTTTGCGTCGAAAAAACCTGAAAAAAAAGATAAATATATTTTTGCTTATTTTCAAAGATGAAATTTTTTTAAAGTTTGCTAGTTTTGTTTGTTATGTAGGTAACTTGAATGACAGCGCTCAAGGCCGACCAAATGCCGTTACTTTATGTCATTTAATTCTCATTTTCTGGTGCTACTTTATTTCATTTAAGGAGTATGAATGCAATATTCTCTGCCAAATAACACCTCGAATTTAATTTCAAAGGTTCATGAAATAAGGTGTAATGCGCGAACATTTCATTATATTTCACGTTTTCTTAAATATATCTATTAGTTTCTAAAGCACATATTCATTATTAAATTCTGTCTAGAGGTTAAGAAGCAGATACATTTTCCTAGAAGCCGGTCATTCTGACACGCTGTGCCCTATGTTCCTGAATAACTTCTCGAATCTAGCATATTTATTCATGTGCGATGGTCCTTATTTGGTGTGTATTGAGAAAGGTTGTCTATTAAACCTAAGCTAACCCATATTTTTGCTATATTTTTTTTCAGATTAAGAACCGGCATGAAGTTTTGAATTCAGCTTTTGTGAAAACAATTGCCTCACAACTGCTTTATTTCTTTGCAGCCTCCTTTGATTGCTAGAATTTTGCTCCTGAAATAAAACTCTTATTCTACTTAATTAGCATGTATCAAAGGAATATGCAATTGTAAGTGGACATAAAATGGTGCGCAAGGTTTTAAATTGTATATGAGGGATTTACTTCACGATTACTCTGGCAGATACACATTAAGAAAACAAATATTAAATAACGTGCGGTGGAGGTTTTAGAATTTGGAATTGCCACGTTTGATTCTCAGTTATATGGTGTAGTAGCTGGCAAAAAACAAATCAGCTACGCAAAGGAAATGGTTGTAACATCTCTTCCAGACTTGAGAAGTATTTTCCATTCTAATTATAGTAAATGGACACCGTTGTGTAAACCAACTAATTTTCAGAGCTTTTAATGGGCAGTGACTTAAGAGAATCCAAATCGTTTGAAAAATTTTGAGTTGGAAGTATGGAAACCTTTATAGCTTTGACCATTTATGCGGAAAGTGTGTTCAAGACGACTTATTAGCACTAGTCGTTTTCATCGGGAATGTCAGGATCATGTTAATCTTGTGACTAATACAAAGGCCGCTAGCTAACCACCTTCTTCTTAGAAAGCTCTTGTTCGTTGGCTCCAGTTCTTCAAAGGAACTAGGCTCATTGCCTTAAAAAAATCAGCATCGTGAAAGAAATAGTTCTAGAGGAAGAAAGACACTTGCTGATTTGTTCATCCATTGGTAAAATTGACAAGGTATGATGAAAAATTATCTCCGAATCCAATATTTACTTTATCGTAGTGCTCCAAGGTTGATGCTGTGCATGAAACGGATGTTTTCAATCACATTCCAAGCGAGGTGATTCCCTTATCTTTGTTACAAGTTATAAAAAAGCACAACTGCCATTGATACAGACTAATGATTTCTGTTGTGCTCAAACTAACTCCATGGCTAGACAATATTAGTTGAAAGGAAGAAATGTCTCTAATTGGGAAAATTCGGTATGGCATCCGCGTCAATAGGAAGTGGAAGACATCATGGTACCATATTTGGCAAAAGGAAAATCGCAAGATTTTAAGCTTAAGAGGACTAGCATCAAGTTTTGTTTGTTTATTTAAGCAGCCAACATAAAAATTGGTCTTCAGTAAAAAATAGAAATGAAAATGGATGCAAATAGTATTTAAAGATAAAAGCAATGTTGTTAAATAAAGTAAAGTAATTAAAATTTTTTAACCAAAAATCACATCTGAATAGACATTTCATGGCAAAATAGCCCAGTTGTACATATTCGTTTAAGCATACCTCTAGAATCCAAAGTGTGTTCGGTTCCTTGTTTGATTAAAGCCAGCTAACGTTAAGATTTTTCCATCAAACTTCCGATTACTGTCGAAGTCAATCAGTACATTGTATTTCAGTCGTCATGTTAACATAAATCTATTAGTTTTGTCAATGTAGGTCAGAATAACGTTTCCAGTGTCTTCAAGTTAACGGTCAGCCAGTCCCCACCTCCACATTGAATTGCTGTCTCTTGATTCTCCTGCTGAAGCAGGACAAGCGTGTGCATGCTTACTTTAGGCGGCTCTACCTAAAATTTTCAAATGTGCGTTTATAATTCAATACCTATTCAACGAATAGAGAAAACAACGCTATGCCAAGTTGCTCCTGCTTCCTTCCATGTCATAATCATTTTTCACTTCTGACTCCGATTCCAATTTTAAATCCGATTAGTCTGAAATTTCATAGTTCTTACGTTGTGTATTCACTGACTGAACATCTTCCCAAAAAGCTATATATATTGTTGGAAATATGAATTTTGTTATTAGTGACCAATACCTAACTGAATTTTATATGCCCAAGCCGTATTAGAAGTTGTTGACGTTTGCCAGACATGTAAATACTTCTTGACTTAAACTTTTCGGCATTTTCAGGACTTGGATTAGAGTAGTAGAAGAAATTCCCTAACGCGTAAAAATGTTTGGAGGTCTAGGAGCGGAAGCAATACAATGTTAAACTGACGATCCCGGTGCGATTTCGAATTCCTTGTATAGTCCCTCACTATTAATGTAGCTTGGCTAAATATAGTACACAAATAGTGGCATTAAAAATCCCTTTTGCCTACTGAACTTACTTATTAAGAAAAGATTAGACTGAGGATTAGGCTAGCAATAGTACGCTGAAATGGATTATTGAGTAGGACAAAAATTGGTAGACCACGTGAGTTGAAAAATGAACATTCTGTTCATTGAATCGTTAAACAAATTCTTGCCAATTTTAGAGATTTTTAAATGTTGACAAAATTACTGAAAATAAATAAGTAATAGATTTGGGATCAGTTCAGTTTTGAGAAGGCGTCTCACATTTTATTTCTGCTATTCGCCCATTACCGTACGTTTGTCTGTATAATTAGGCCCGTACTCCTCCGAGCTGGAAGTGCAATTGCTTGACTACAAAAACTCCTGGAAATTAAATGCCACCATCCTGCCTAATTGGTCACGTTTTTTATTCCCCTTCTCCACCGCTAAGTCACATGCAGTTTTACACAGTGCAAATGTTATGACTCCCTTGCTCCTGGGGTTCAGGTGTCATTTTTTACGACACTCTAGATGCGAAGTCATCACTGCCACAGAAGCTGACTTATGCATATTGAGTGCAACCACAGGAGGTTGTGCATTCCTTCTCATAAGTTCACAAATACGCCGCCTCAGTATGTGCACTTTGACTGCATATACGATCCTTCCTCTCATTTGCTGTTCGCTTCCATTCTTGCGCCCTGCATACACTAACATGAAATTGCCAAGATGCCATGCAAGTGCTCAGATGAATGCATAGGCTCAACGACTAGAAGCAACACAGCTGATCAAAAACGATGCATTCAGCAGATACCACAGACCTGCCTCACGATGAAGTATTTTTTCCAATGCATTTTCATCTTTCGTGTTTTGGCTTCTATAAATAGTGAGCTTATTTGGTAATATTCTCCTGAATAAGGAGGTAATAAGCCGTTCATTTGGAAGGAGTGTGAAGCCTTAGAATGTTTTCACCACTGAAATATGTTTAAAAATTAATCTATGGACTTGTAGTGGTTTCATTTTATTGCGCATATTCAATAGAATACACTTTAGCATAATTTGATTCAAGAAATATTAACTGCAATTTAAATCCTCTGTTTACCAAGGTAACAAAATTCTCCTCGTCGACTTCGTACTTCAAAACGCGGATCCCCGATTTCAAGACAAGTTGTATTTTAGAAAAAAACAATCCTTTCCCACTGCCATAAATGAGCGGAAATGTTATCAAACGTGATGTTTTCATGTAGAGTGATAAAGGCCCAGTCTCTAAGATCTGCGATCCTCTCAACACCTCGATTTCGGTTTATTTTGTTGGTAGTTAACTTTAAGAGTTTTTCCAAAACCAACTTGGTTTTTTTCCTCTCGGATCTTGTCTAAAGTTTATCCCCAGTGCAACACTCAACCTTACACAAATCAACTTACCATTCGTAAATGACTACTCAAATAATGCTCAGTAGTTGTTCAGAGTTGCAGAGTTATTCAACAATAGCATTAATAAAGATAACTATACCTTAAACAAACTTGATGATTGCATTTAGACTATATCAAATAGGATATACAAATGACTGCCATGATGACAAAATCTATGCATAAGTACAGAAGTTTGTTTGCTACTTAGAGGATTCAATGAGTTAGTTAACAGTGAAAGAGAACTTCTACTTCTAATCCCAACGCAATAATATATAGAGGAAATCCGTTTTGCAATGATTGGATCGGAGACTGGGCATTTTTGATCTACTCTGTAATCAGAGAATTCACAATGCATTTGAGTTAGGTCAAGTGAAGTCTGCTGAAACTGAAGTTGAAAGTTATAGACCTGAAACAACTACACCATAGCACTAATGTTATTAATTGGCTAGCATTGTCTTTGTAAAGCATTGGAGTGCTATAGTTTTTTGGTAAATGAAATCATTTGATGTACTTTCTTAAACGACTGCACGCACATGTGACATGTGAAGGTATCATGAATCTCGTCGAGAACCGATGACTAATAATTTCAGTGTGCGACTTTACAAGACGAAAAACGGATTTCCAGCAACATTGTTTCCACTTGGTGTTTCGAATTCTCCATACGAGAAGGGCTGGCATACTCAAAAATTGGAGATGTAGAAACGAATACAATCTTCTATCGGCTGGAAGTCCATTATGATATCAGGAACCCCTATGATTGTTTGAAATCAGTCATTGTTACATAGACTGGTTAAATAAAATGAATGCCAGTTTGGATATATTAAATTCATTTTTATCAACCAAAGTGCAGCAGTGATGTGAATGCAGTCAATGAGAGAGGTATTAAAGGGTTTACTTAGAGACTTGGGCACACTCAGTAATGCGGTTAGTCCTACGATCATCTGTGGGTTTTCTCAACCTCCGATGACTTGACCTTTCCTTTCTTTGGTCTGGTTTGTTAAAAAAGAGCTCATGAAAGCCGCACAACTGGGACTAAAAACCAGTCAAAGTTTCAAGAACATGGGGAAATCCAGTGCTGTGGCATTCAACCCTAAGTCTGATAGTTGTTAGCACTGCGATTCATGATCCTCATGTTTACCGTTGGGTTGATCAAAAGCCGTCTTTTAGATTACCCTTAGTACTCATTGACTTCCTCCTTCCAAGAGGTGAATTTCCATTCCTCATACGTTTGTTTTTCTTTATCACAACCTTTATGCAGCAATAATTACACTAGAATATAAAAAAGTTAGGAAGAAAAAAGCCCAGAATAAAAAAACCGTTTTGCAGATGAAGTTCAACCGTATTTCAGTGATGACTACAAAACTTATGTTTTTATTAGTTGATAGCTTCAGTCTAAAGTTTCTACGCGTCACAATTAGCGTACACAGTTTTGATTTTTTCTGCATTTAAAGGAAATTTTTACCATTGAAAGGCCATCAAAAGTTATAGTAGCTATCTCAACCAAGACAAAAATAATGTTCCACATTGATCTAACATCATTTTAAAAAGATTCTCAGGCAAATTGGCTTTTCACTACCTTTTTATATTAAAATTATATATGAAGATGGGTAAGGCTTATAATAAAATGTTGGCGAAGGAAAATGAATGAAAGGTGATACTAATTTGTAAAGTAGAGTAAAAAATAGTTGATGGTACGTAGTCGGCCAACATGACACTTTAACAGTAATCTTGGGCTGTCCGATTCCAAAGTGAGTTAAGACCTTCGAATCAGCTCAAGCAAATACTGATTGTCATCAAATTAGACCACTCTAAGACTTCCGAATGATCAAGATGCGTGATGAGCATTGAAGAGCTATTCCTTGTAATACACTAACAAACAGAGCTATTGGGAGGGTTGGCTAAAGATGGAATAAGGCGAAAGAGAGATGTTCAAAAATAGAAGAACGGTATCTCTCAATGCAATCTCTTCTCGTCTAGACTTGGCCGGCAATTCGGATCCAGTCAGAGTCAATATCGCCATTTGGCACTTGAATCCCATCCCTCTTCAATTAAATACTACAGTGATCGGCTAGCAATGAACCATCGGTCTTTTTCCAATCTGTCTAGAGCTAATGCTGTTTGTCAGCCCGAACACCTTAAGAAAACCAAAGTTATCCCTATAGTAGCCAAAGACTCGTCACACTACGTAAGTCTCATCACTGTGGTTACTTGGAGTAAAATAGATGTGGTTAATCCTTTTAACAGAAAACAAGAATGCGCTGTTTCTACGCATTTGCGATCTAATACAATTTGATCCACCTCAGATTATTTGGACTGAGAGTAGGGGCATGAAATACAAATCTTAATTTTCCATTACATTTATTCGATGCGCGCTTCACTTTTGATCCTAAATTTTGTTCCGTTTTCCTCCACAACTTGGACTTTTATGAAATACATAGCGATTCAGTTTTCTGATTTCCACGCCAGAAGCTCAAGTATCTCCCGTTTAAGAAATCAACAAAAAGATAACTGAACAATTACATTTGTCTTTAAGCCGAGCAAATGGGTCCGAATATGTTAATGAATAGATTAGTCTTGCACTTTTTCCATCATTTAATATCCCTGAGAAAGGAGGAGAGGAAAGAAATAATTCAAACTAAAATACCCAGAAGTTCAAACCCACTTTCTTTCCAAACAAAAAATCTCCATAAACTATCAATTTTATCTTCACCTCTCTTTGATATTGCGATTAAGCTACCCTATTCGATTGCCAGGTCTCCTTATTGTTGTCATTGTTGCAAGACCATCACTTCATGAAAGGCTAGTGCTTATCTTTAAGGCTTATTTATCAATGCACAGAAATATGAAATGAACATTAACAGGCTGTCTTGACTAGCCGAAACGTAGGACTATCCAAAATTCCAGAAATTGTTTCACTTTTCTTCCACATCATTTCAAATCAAACCTTCATTAATTTTATGCAAATAGATTAACTTCAGTATTAACTATTGCCCTAGTTAAAGTACTACGCATGATAATATTCCAATCAACAATTCAAAGTCTTTCTATTTTCCAAACGCAATAACTTCTTTCCAGAAACATAGCGTGCTTCAGTTTCATAAGAGACTGCAACAAATTCTAAAAAAATTCACATTCAAAATTTAACCGATTTTCAAACCTAAATGACTATGAGCACTATCCTTTAGGTCTATGCAGTTCTTTGCAAAAAAATTTATGACTCTCCAATCTGGAGAAGTTAAGTGTGCGGTTCTGTGCGTTTACGTAATCAATTTAAACGAATCTAAAAAACTACCACCGCCAATCACAAAGTGCCACCTTTTGTCATCTCTCCGTGAAACTCATTTATCAGTCGTTTGCATCCTAGCGCGCCAGATTCTAGTCTGCAGCTTGGCTCTTCAGGATGTCTGGACCATGGCATGGTAGGAACTTTAAATTTGATCGTAAGCTATTCTTACCTTACCTGCATAACTACGTCGAAATTCCCTAACTTTTCTCTGTAATAGTCTCAGCATAATATCCTTAGCCGATAATCTCTATGCAACAAAATCCCTACTCATTCTTTCTCCCCAGCTTGTTGACGATTAGAATGCTTTAAAACCGTATCCTCACGCGGCTCTTCAATTTTATAGGCGATCGCTACTCAACACATATTCCAAGAAGGCCGTTGAATACGGGATACCTTTTGGGTAAGATCAGTCCACAAATCTGGATTTGATTTCTATACATTTGTAGATTTTGGCTATTCAGGATCAAAACCTAGACGCTTGTCTTCATCTTCATCAGAGAGTGCCGACCCTAGACGTGATAGCAAGCCAAAGAAAGATACCCGATCAAAGCAAGACCCAAGGAGTAAAAGTAAAGGTAGGCCTAATTCATTTCAAATTTAGAAAAAAATCCTTAAAATAGAGGTGAAATTGTAAAAAGTTCTGATTTGTAATAAATTACTTAAACCATATAAATGCTTTCTTATTTTTAACGAATCCCTATTTGTTTCCTTTTAGTTGTTGAAGAAATTGTAACGAGTGAGTTCTTATTTAAGAATTAATAAATAAACATTATTTAAAGTGATGTTAAAATGGGCTTATTTCTATTCCTTTTGCTTCAGCAAAGACAACCACCGTACGATGTAAATAAAGTGGGAAATGTTTTTTATCCGCCAAATAATTTTGAAAGCTTTAATAATAAATCAGCTTAAGATGTTTTCAAATTAACAAGAAAAAACCTGAGAAAATGATTATTTTTTTTAAATTTTTCAAAACTAGGTCTTCATGGTGAGTAATTTGGATTGCTTGAATTAATAATTACTTGGTTAAATTATCGTTAAAATGATATTTTAACCATTCTCACTCAAAAATCTTGTTATTTATCGGCCAGTAATTGTAGAACAAGAGTATATAGGAATGGACACATGAATAGATATTTACTTATTTTATTAGTCTTTTACTACTAAATTTTTGCATGAAATTAAAAGGTGACGCATCCAGAAGTTCATCGTCTTCCTCGTCAAGGTCGAGTTCAACTTCTAAGTCTTCAAGTTCTCGATCCAGTTCGACCTCAGTGTCTGATAAAAGTGAGTATTTCTTCACTTTCCTAAGTTGTATGTGAGGATATTTAACTTTTTGAATTTAATCTCCTTTGCCTCTTTTTTTAAATATTTTCTTCTTAAAGAGTACAAGAATAAGCCGAGTAAACGTAAGTTTTAATACACTTTTTGGTATTTTTATGGCACTTATTGTTTGTGATGGAGTTTTTAGAAAAATTTCTGAATATTTTTTTTCAAACTGCATGCCTCTGACAAGAAATCCTTTTATTCAAAATTTTAGCTTTTTGATAAAGTAATACTCGAACTTAAATGAGTTTACAGACTAAATTTGTTTTCTAATTCTGACTAGAATGAATGTGTAATATCTGACATGACTAATGAAGCATTCTTTCATTAAATGCTTTGAATAAATTTCTCACATTAAAATTAGGTTCTTCTATTTTGAAGAAAGATTTCGATACAAAATAATGACTGTTAGACTATTATTTCATGAGTATGATGGGAGAGCATGGTTTTGAATGAAATAGCTCATTAATTCCATGAATGTTTGTCACCATCAACTAACTGCACTTAAAACTGCAATGAATTATTTTCGAGTATTTTTATCTAATTAAAATGCACTTTTAATTACCTGCGTTCATGTAACATACTCATCATCCTTGAGCGATTTGTCATCCGGCATCCATTTTCATTTCCCTAACTGCACTGGCATCAAGTGACTATCTCTCCTGTTTGACTGTAATTTCTAATCCCGAATAGGGGATACTAAGAATCAATATTCGAGGTCATCATCTTCCTCATCTTGTTCTTGCTCCTCTCGATCAACTACGTCATCATCATCGTCATCATCCTCATCTTCATCATCAAATTCTTCATCTGACTCGCCTTGCCCACGCTATGGTATGGACTTGGCTTATAATTCACACTTGAATATGATTTATGTCAAATATGTGGACACATTTGACGCATGTTTCCTGTTTTTTACCATTCAGAAGCTATAAAAGCGAAGCAAAGCCCCAAAAAAAGTTAGTAACCGCACACATTTTTTGTTATTATCTTAAAGATGTTTAGTAACGGACACTAACTGATTTGGTTCAGTGGTAACTCAGTGCTTGAAATTGCTCTTTTTTAAGCTGCCTAATTATAACTGTCCACCTTCTTAATAGTTTCAAAGATACTCGGGTGACATTACTTTGGATCATTAAGAATCATAATAATCAAATCGCGTTTTCTTTTTGCAAATCGCTTTTAGATAACTTGAAAGGTAAGTGAACCTAGTTGCTTTACCTAGGTGAGAGAAGTAAAAAGTCCTAAGCGAAGGTCATTGTAATTACCTGCCGCAAAAAGGGAAAAAATTTGAAGACATAGAAACTCAAGTTTCACAGAAGCGCTTTTGATGTGTAGTGTGATAGGCCAACATAAATAGTCTATTCATATTGTAGCTAGTGGCACTGATTTCAACACCTCTCTCAGTACAATTTGAATGTCCTTATCAACATTTAGAAATTCAAAAGCCCAAATCGGGACGGCCAAAGTCCAAAGCCAAGGTCGAAGGCTCACAAATGAAGTATAACGGTAAAAAACAACAGCCTATGGATGCACTAACTTGATTGCGAAATCATTTATGAACCATCGAAACTTTTTTGACTAATTGTATTTTTTTAATTTAGCAAAGAGTGGCCACGTGACGATTACGGTAACGGTTGAAGAAGCAAAGCAGAAATAGGATCTTCAATGGCATGTTTCTTTCGTTGAGCTTAATTACATTCCGCTACAACCCTGACATTTTGGCGACACTGACAAGTTTAAACAATTTTAGTTTTATCTAATTAATGCACACATTGGCTAAAAAATGATTTTTAAAATTGAATATATTTTTTAAACCTAACAGAATTTTGTTTAAATCTATTTTTGCTGACTTAATATAATAATCACTTCAGTTTGTACTTTAGAAACTCGTCGATTTCGCAGAAGAAAACTCACTGCCATGACGGAACTGACTTACAGCTAATATGAACTTTTCTTTCTTAGTTCGCCTTACTTCCATCTTTCACTATTAATTTTCTGATTATTAAACCTTGGCCTTCTTCACTGCGCGTCTCTTGCAATTTCGATGATCGTTTGTTGAAATAGATGAATGAAAATGGTGAAATAAGTCATTTTTAATGGATTGATTTGTAGTCCTCTGACAGTCGTCTGAAAACGTATTACTGGGAATTCACTCTTTTAGGCTGAGGCATTTCATGAGTCTGTCTAAGACGTGGGAAATTTATTGACTTAACAAAGTCTAGAGTCAAAATACTTTGAATGAAATATTATGCGCTTGCTATCTGAATCACGTGAACTGAAATGTGGTGGAATTGTCAGTCGTTCCGAAGATTGATATTTCTTGTGGATATAACGCTAACGCTTGAAAACGTGATGTTTCGGTGACAAGGGAATCCAAGTGATGATTAAAACATTACTTTGAAAAAAACCCTGGCTCCCCAATTATCATCATATAGAACTTAGATATATATAGAGAATGCATGAGAAAACCCAGAATTATACGGAATGGCATCTCTAAGAGTGGTGTTCATTTCTTCAAGTAGAAAAATGAAACTCGGGGCTGCGCAATAGGGCTTGAAGTCTGTGACAGTCAAGAAGAAATGGAAGAGCTTTTGAATGACAATGATTTGAATGAATACCTAATTCCCCTGCTCTACTCTCCAGTTGAATTCTCAAAGATAATCTTGCGATTAGTTTAAGCACGACCGTTATTTTTTCATGAGATTTGAGATAGATGAAGTATTTTTCAGTAATATCGGTACAACCAACCAGAAAAACATTCAAGTTGGTGGTCTTATTGAGGCAAAAAGAGGCATTCATGCTTAAGTATCAAAGTAGATTGGCTTGCATGTTCGTCAGTTTCGAAACTGGGTCATAGTTTCTACGAATATTCCCTTTTTGGGGTGAAGAGAAATTTAGCGTCTTCACAAGGCTTTGGAGAAATATTGACGGTTAATTTACTTCAAAGATATTCTTAGTTATAAACTTGCTATTTGAATTTTACTTATAGCAGGCTTTATTCAAGTTAAAATGCCATTTGTAAAGAACGCTTTTTAACCTTCTACTTGAAAAGGCCTTGGAAACGAAATGGTGAAGTGCTATTACAGATAAGTGCTTAATAAGTTCTCTGACATGGTACATTGTAGTATGACGAAATGCTCTGAACTCATTAGTCTCTTAGGTACGCTATCGATTCAATCGTGTCTCAGTTCTGCAAGTCTGATCCAAAATTGGGTGTCCTTACTCTCTCCCGTTACTTTAGATACTATCAAGCAACACTAAAGTTAGCGTATTTGCGTGTGTGTATGGATACTTCCATAATCCTCCATCCAAGCTTCAGGTATTCTGCCCAAATTTTCGTTCCAGCGATCATATTAATAGTTTTCATCTCCCTGAATTTGAACGGCAGGCATGTTTTTAGAAGAGGGTTATCAAATGGTATGCGAGCTGAAATATTGGCTCCGACATCAAATGAAATGATTGTCGAATGACAAATGGCTAAATTTGAGTTCCGCGTAAGTGGCCTAAATTTAGGAGGGTTTATAATTGTACTTGTCATAGGATGATTCGCATTCTAGAAGAGAAAAAAGTTAAGTAAGAGACCTAGAGTTAAGGCCAATCCTGATTATATCCAGTTTCAACAAATGAAGTGAATTCTCACTGGGATTCAGCACAGTAAATCATTCATAAGATTTCCTTAAAGAACCAATCGCTGAATAATGATTGCCCATTTCATCCCCATTTACCTGTCTTTTACCGATAATGTCTTTCTGCCACTCTTCGTAAAGAGTGAATTTGTTCTCTTCCAATTGATAGGATGATTAGAACGTTTTAAAATGAATTCGACTGCCTAAGAATATGTGAACGATTAAAAAGTAAACATCCAGCCAAATCTTTGTCGAAGGAAGGCGTATCTCAACGCATATCCCAGGCAGAGAAAGGGCATTTTGGGGAAATTTTCACTTATTTAGTCCAATATAGACTAATAATTATTGGTTTACCCTGTTATTTCACTAATGCATTTTGAATTCTTGCAAGTTGATTTTTCAGATACGTACATGACCACTTTGCTACTGTTAAGCCCATCACTTGCCAGCGAAGGTGATATATTTGTTGCGGTTGTCTCCCACTGTTCGCTACATTCATACACTAGCGCAGAGCTCCACTTTGTCTGGATGAACGAGCTTCTTGCATAAGAGTTTCTACTTTAACAAACACCCAAATCTGAATTCAGGATAGTAGAGTTTTGGTGGCAAACTGGATAAGTCACATGATCCGCCAAATTATTGTGAAAAATAACGAAGATAAGGGGGTTCACTTTACTCGAAATGATACTACGATCGAGAGGAAGTAGGTGATATAGAGAAGCTCAATTTTGACAGAGTCTAAATAATACTTCCTTTTACATACAATGAACTTTTTGATGGTATGTTTAAATCCATTAAATTAACGTTTCTTCCACCTACTTTGGAACCGAAAATTTGGCAATTAATTGGAATCACCTGATTCAAGGCTTCGTCAAATAAGTAATTTGGTTTTTTAACGTGCTCATACCAACATGAGTTCATTTAGGAGGAAGTTAGTACTTGCTTGTTGTGAAGCGGTCTGCATGACACTCACTGGGTGATAACACACTGACCCATCGAGAGATTTAACAATGCTTTAAGCCTCCTCATATGCATGCTGATCATGTCGCCCCATGTTGAATATCTTAATACTCACTGGTGCCAGTGTCACATCAGTAAGGAGAAATGGCCCTGTGAACATCCACAACAACTCATTCCAAGCGTATTCTATGTAAACTTCTTGATTTATAGCACCAAAGTTGGTATGGCCTGCCTTTTTTTCGCTTGAATGGATTAACTTTTCATTTACTACCAATACGAAATCGCAGATGATTTATAGTATGTCTTTACCCTTGTTAGTACGCTCAGGCTCTCTGAGTAATCCGCTCAGGTTTTATCGCCTGTCATAAAGCTAAATTGAGTGATTAATTGCTAGCTGAGCCATAATTCAGCGTCATTCTCAGTGTTATTCACTTTTGATGGGCTTTTCTATTTGAAAAGGCCATGTAATTCCTACTGCTCATGAGTTATCTTCACCGTGCAGGTCTCAAAACCTCGACCTTAACAATGCGGACAGCTGAGTACTGGCGCAGAGCATAAATTCCGGAGCTTGCCATTTATAAATGGGGGATGATCACGAGATTCTAACTTCTACTTCTAGGTTTAGGCCTTGAAAATCAGAGACTGGCCCATCTTGTTTTTGTGTCTGTGGAGTTGGTAGTCTGGCTATTTATCTTTCGAGGAAAAATAGTTGAAACTTACAAACTAGTTGATAACTCGGATTCCAAGTCAGAAAATTTCAGTATTTTACTGATTTTTCAACTTTTTGCATTATTTTTGTGATTCTATTGCGATGCCATGGTCTGTGAGCCTCCCTTCTTTGGTCAAGCAGCCAATAAGACCAGCTGAATCTGCTTTCTCTAATTCAGCTCACCCTAAAAACGTGTTGCTTATATTTACGCAGTGGCAAACTGATTTCTCTGCAGAGCTATACCTTTGAGCTAGCTCAACACACTATGCATCCCGATCATAAACCGGAACATTGACCAACCCCCTCAACATCCAATTAAACTTCTGATTAAAAATATCTTATGATTGTCCCATAGGTTAAAGATCTCACAAGTTAAATAATAACATCTAGGATCAGCTAACTGGACAGTATCAATGTGTGGATTCGAAAGTATGTTTTACTTCACTCAAGCATTTCAGGCTACATTTTAAAGAAGTGCATATGCTAAAATGGCAAGAGGGCAAATCTCGAGGGATCATTTGAGACTTCAAATGGCCGAATTAAAACATCAGTGAATAACTGAAAGTTAATTTTAATCCCTTTTCAGCAAATACTGAGCTATGCCCTCGGTTACTAGCTGGTTTATCTCCATAGTCAATTCTTTTTTTACATTACAAAAAGAACGTACGAATGGAAGTGCTGACATGGCCATGACTCTGAATTCTTCCATTAGTTTTGATGTTTGCAAACATTAGGGGAACAATCTGATTAGCTACTTGAATCCCTGCATTTTCATACTATAGCTATCACTTCAGCCAAGTTCCTCAACTGCTTACTTTAATTATAAAACCATTCGCAATCGGAATGAGGTCAGTTTTCTCCTAGATTTCTTTTAAGAGGATCTTTGCTAACCCTACCTCACTATTACTGTGTTGTTCAAGTCCAAATTTACCCTAAAAGAGGATTTTAAGCTATTGACTTAGATTTCACAGTGGTTTAAAGTAGACATAACATAGAATAATCAAAATACTGAGCCTAATATTATTCGTATCTCATTGTCTATCGTTCTTTTCATACAGTTGTAGACCTGCTGTAAATGGCACAAGATTAATTACAAAATTGGCCAGAAATTGAATTGTGATGGAAAGATGGATTTCCGAGGATGAATTCCACGTACTCAAACACTATCTTACAGGCTTATGGATAATTGAAAAAGTGCCCTCCTTCACACACTTCTTTCAAATGCATTGAATTAATTAAATGACTAATATTGGCTCAGGGTGTGTTAGTTTTGTGACTCAGGGAGCACGGAGAGCACTTGATTAAAGTAATAGCTAGTTAATAGACAATCTACCCTTCAATCATAAATATCATTAATGCACTGCCTTCTTAATGGAGGCTTATTTCAATTTCCTTTTTTTACAAATCTTTCTCTTTATCTTGATCATTAATTAGTCCTAGTATTGGTAGGAAAATAAAGCAATAAATACAAAGAGATTGAGGAGATCAGATTTCAGTAGGTGGTTTAGTCGAACCGATACTTGAAAGCAAGTGAGATTTATTTGTCCAATGGTCTTTTGCATGTATTTACTGATTTCCGCATTACAAAGACTTGTCATGAGCAGTTTGGCGTTTGATAGCTTATCTCTCACTTGTCTTGACGATTTCGGCGGAGCTGAATCAAAATGTTTATTTTGTTTCCATGTAAGACTTTGACATCTACTTGGATTTGTCAGATCTTGTTCACTTCTTCTTCACTTGTTCATCCTACCTCTAATTAGGATAGTAAGTGCGGTTTTGAGTTAATAGTGGTCGAGAACTTCTAGTGACTGGAAGTCAAATATCAGAGAAGGGCAGAAAGAGGCGCCGCTAAAGGTGCATTTCAGTCGCATTTGACTGAACACTGAGATACGCATTCAACCTCGTAGGCTCCGGATGGTGGCAGGAAAGTACAGCTCGTAGTATAATTTTCGCATATTTTCACATGATTTGCTCAAGATTGTAACAAAAATGAACAGAATTAGCAATTATTACAACTACTTTTCAATGAAGAACATCTGTTTCAATTAAGGCCAGAACCGAGGTAATGATTTTCCATATATTTTCTGCAATTATAAAATGAAATGCCCACGATTTCGTGTCTTTTTGGAATCAAAGAATATAGGCTTTTGGAGGAATCTTTCCTGCTGGAAACATGGCATCGTTACATATTTTTCATCAAAATATTGCATGCTCATCACAGAAAATAACCTGATTTTCAGTCAACGAAATGGCCTTTCAGGCTAGTATTCAATGTTTGCAAACTTCAACAACTTCTCTCAGAAGATTTGTGGAATCATTTCAAGCTAACAGTTTTAGATTCCGTATCTCTATCATGATGTGTGGAATTCCCTAACAATGCCATTCAACAGCTAGAAAGAGCGACCAAATTTTCTCTGGCCAACTATCCTTAGAGGTTCAAAAGCAGGGACATTCCTGGGTGCTTGCTTCTAAGAAATTTCGAGTGCATTGATACCTTGGAATATTATAAATGGTCAAATGAAGAGGACTACCCTTAATAAGATATTTTAATGCAAAACAGATTTGTTTTTTGACTGTGGTTTGTCTTAAGTTATTCAATCCCAATTGTTCGGCATTTACATGAATATTTTATTTAAGGTTACCCAAAACTCTCTGTCATTTTTATCGGAAAGGTAAACATGTTATCTTCATTTTCCATGCGAATCAAATTAGCACTTCTAAGAAGCGTTGCTCGCCGTCATTCTATATTCACGTTTGGAATGAGTTATCACAATCTTCCTGATCGAGGACGTCTCGCTGACGAGCTAGGATCAACTCTACGCCGATTACTCTCAATTCGGAAGACACAAGCTACTCATCAGATGACATTATAAAGTTGTAGAGTTCACCTAGAGATTTCAAACAGTTTAATGAAGGTAAAAGAACATGAAAGAGAGGTGAGCATTTTGTTGTTTTTATTCAATACAGGGTTGGAAAGGTTTGAAAGCGCGACTTATTAGATGTGCAAAAGAACTTGCATTTATTGTTTCTCTTATTGGGGCCAATAGCTTTGAAAACTTTGGATCTCAGATCACCTTCCTCCGGCTTTTTACCTGTGGCTGGTCTTCGATGACATTGTGTTTCCAGAGTTCAAAATTAAGAAATGTTTACCATAATTACCCAAGAGTCATCTACACCAGCTTGCGATAATATGATGCGGTTTCTAGTGAGAAAGTGAAACACACCTAAGGGCTCAAATTTTAGATCACTTTTCAAGGCTATTTTGCAAAAAAATTTACCCATTTTCGTTGAAAAGAAATCGGATTACTTCGAGATGTTATTTCTAATCAGCCAATGGCATTTTATTATTATTCTACCTGAAGTTTTTAAGTAAAATAGACTAAATTTTATGCTACATATAGGTGTCAACTGAGCAATCTTATCGAATTCATTATCCAAGTATGTTTGACGCAAAACATTTCAAGTTCTTACTTGCAAGATAGCAATACCATGTGATTACCTCTAGTGGAATCGACATTACAGAGAATACTTCGTTGCCATTTCTTCCGATATATCAAAAACAAACATTCATGATAGAGGTTAGTATGATAAAGAGGGATTCCATACCGATTGACCGCTGGATTGAATACCAAGTTCGGCATATTCCGCAGACAACTGAGATCAAAGACTGCTGTGCAGCAATACTAGTGGAGCGATTTAAATGGAGAGAACTGTCCTCTCAGGGGTCAGATGAAATCTCGATTTGTCCCAATTTGCGTTGCTCTTTCAGTCTATAGCCTTTCTAGGGACCACCCAGAGACTCTGCCTTAGTTTTTTCCTAAAAAACGCCAACTTCCCTACTGCGTACTGATTAGACTCCACTTTCAACTTCTGTCTGTGAATAAATTGCCTCGAAGCTGGCAGATTCTACGCAATTTAACATGAAACTCTTTATCTCTACCATTGTTTCTTAGATATGATTCGATGGAGCCTAAGTTTCTGGATATCTTCATTGATGGTTATTCACTTCAACCTCTTCAGGGTCTTCCAGAAACACCAACTTCCGAGCACTTTGGAGATGAGCTTAAAAATTCTTAAATTAAAGACTCAAGTTGTAAAGCGTTGCCAGCAAATTCGTCCATTTTCTTGGTGAAATTATTAGTTGGTGATAAACTGACTCAGCAGTTCTGAATAGCTTTCCAGTTATGTTAAGGTAACAATGATAGTGTAATAAAGGCACTCAAAGAAAAGTGATGCGTTAAATACCTGGCTGAAATGGTGATTCTTAAATCATTTTATATATTGAAAGTCACCTGTCATCACTCGGCAAACACTTTGCGATTGTTAAAAGCATTTATCACTATATTTGACTCTGCACATCCCATTCATGCAGCAGAACGCAACAAACCATTCAAGCCTTCCATTACTTAGGATTTATTATCTGCAAAACTATTTTTTTCTTATTTATTTACCCTCCGCCCATTAGGGCAAGTCCCAAGGACTTATCGGGGGGTACAACAGAAGTACAAATAGCTTTTACAACAAGTAGCACATGGCAGTTAACACAGAAGATATTAAAAGCGCTTTTTGACGCCTTCGGTTCTCTGGTCACTTCTCTGGCATGGTTTTGTAGTACAGGTAGTGGTTCAAATTCGTACTGGCACCTCGTCCGTCCTCGACAGTGTTAAAGCAGACAATTTTCATACCTCATCTGGAAGTCATTTCAACTTTCTGGCGGAGGTTCCGTTCATCGTTACATCAAGCGGCTTTCTTTAGTCCAGTTTGAGACCATAAATCCGGTTATTTTACGTCATGCCTCGTTTACCAGTCTGTACGAAGTTGTACTTCTGCTAGCATAGTCTAATTTAATGTACAAAAGAGTTAAAATACAATATAAATCAGAACATATTTTTTGCTGGTCGGTAAGAATTCATTTGCTTGAAAGACGCTACTGGCGTAACCCAACATCTTATTTTAATTTATCCAACAAGTGAGTTCATCAAATGATGTCACATATCAGCCTGGCGGCCTCAGCAAAAATGCTGGCATAATTTCAAATCTAAGTCAAAACAGCGACTTTTTTGTGTCGAAAAAATTAAAAACAGAGCAGAATTGAAATTCACTTCCTCACAGTAAATTAAAAGTAATTTCAGTTTCTTTCGGTGAACGGAAGTTGCTTGTGTTCAAACTGATAAGAACCACAAATACTGCACAGTCAATCTGTTACTAAGAATGGTTGAGTAGTCTTTCATTCACTCGAGATCAGAGTAATGTAAAGCTCAGTTGAACATCTAAATGTATTAGCGCAACAATTTTGTACAAATGTTTAAGCTAGGACACAGGGAACCAACCACTACCTCCTCCAGATCTTGTCGACTTTTTCCATGAACTGACTGGTGATAGTTGAGTATTCAGATCAGGATTAGAAACAACCAGGCATTTTTAGTTGGCTAGACAATGTAGTGGATCGTCCTAGCATCGCCTTAAGTAAAAAACCATGAAGAGGGTAGGAAGCACTTGGCGTTTGTACGTTAGCCCTTGCAAGAAGGGAAAATTTTCCCTCTTTCAGAGTATCAATTTTTATTCCCAGTGGTTTAGATTAAGTCTGCTAAGAACTTCCTTGAATGAAACAAGGGATCATTCTTATTTCATTTTTTCTCTTAACCCAACAAAATATTAACTGGGTGGATGTAGGTGAGGTGAGTTTTTTTATCATTTTTTACTTGGAATTAATGACTACTAATAATAATAAGTAGAATTAATGCTTTCCAATGGTAAATTACAAGACTACACAAAATTTGACGACCGAATAAAAGCACTTTGTTTTGCCTGTTTAAAATAAACGTTCGTTTGTTTACTTCATGCAAATCGATGTGACTTCGTTAGGCTACTGTAATCATAAATAGAAGAAATATAATATTATTTTGCAAACAAAACAAAATAAATTTGATTTTACTAAATTCAAAATGCTTTAGGAATTAGGCTTTTTATCATAATCAAAGGATACGCTCGAAATACAATGACCGTTTTTAACTGGAACAAACAAGTTAAATTGATTGTAATGCCGGGGGTATTTATATAAAAAAAACCTCAAAATAACATAGTACACTTTAGATTTTAGGTATTTCAAGACGATTGAATCGAGTAACATTAATATTTTAACTTTTACTTTGAATAGACGCAAGTACACGTTAAAGAATATCTTGAGAACATCGGTATTTTCGTGAAGAGCTGCTGGAATTTAGTGTAATTCCTTGATAAAATTGATGCACCGCAGACTTTCGCCAGCTTAGTAGTTTATAAAGAACACTTATCGGTGAAATATTGATGCACTTCTTCTGTAACCCCAAGAGCCGCCAGAAATAATGCTATTTGAACCACAACAGTTGTGAAAATTAATTTGGCCCTCTCTGAAATATAGCTGGCTTGTCAAATTTTACTTTGTTTTCAATAGCATGCATAAAATTTACTCGAGTCAAAAAGTTATTTAAAAGGCGCCTAAAAACATTGGGAACGGTTTACAAAGCACTTGCTGGGCTGCTGCAAGGACAAATCCGGAGACTAACCATTTTGCAGTTAATAACAAAATATATGTACAAAAATTCGAAAAGGATTAACTACAGAGAGTTGAATTGCTTCGCTGATGGTTGTGGCTCTCACTTGGAATATACAGTTCAGTCGTCAATAGCACTCAAAGTAATTCAATTAGCCAAATACAAAAATGTGCTCTGCACGCAGATGAAGAGATTGGCTACCCTGAATCAACCCAGCTCAACCGAAGTTCCGTTAATAATAGGGTCGGTCCTTTCACTTTAGTCAATCACCAAGACAGCGCGCTGGAAGGTAGACAATGAGCAAGCGTAGGTTCCATTCCCTGATCCGCGAACTCCACCCCTTTCGTTGCAATTTCCATTGTAACAACTGGTTTTTCTTTCAGCTCGAACTCGTCGACCTGAATGTAAGTGGTTCTGCAAAATTTGTTGCTTTACAATCGGCTTTACCGTTTGGAAAAGAGACTCTTGAGATTGTAAACCTTAACAATTTTATAGATGATGTCGCTAGCTGGGTTGAAGTAGCTGAAAATCGTAAGTGTCTTTTGCCCATTTCAAGCTCCGCAGTTATCATTTTTATTCCGCAAACCAAAAACATTCGACCTGATTGTATTAACATAATGCTGAGATTCCGCTTACCAATGCGGTGTCTCACATGCTGAAATCGTGCAAACTTGCCATTTTCTCTGTTCCATTTTATTTTAAAAATTTTAAAACAAAACAAAAAGAAATTACGATCAGTTTAGTTAAAGGGCTCTTTTAAATCAGGTGAAACTAAAATTTATTTCATAGTTTCAATTTGATACAAGTTTAAGGGAAGTGATTGTGCCCCATTGATTTCAATGACCTTTATTTTAATTGCCAAGCATTTTTTTCTAGTTTCAATCCCATAAATTGTTCAATTTACTTGAATAAAGTTGATTTTTAACTGGACTTTAGGTCATCGTAAGGAAATGCAACGCATGAAGCATCGTAGTAATTCTTTGGAATCTGATTCTTCAAGCGTGAACAGTGCGTTTATTAAGTCTAACTAAATTTCAAATAAATAAATGCAGACGGATAATTTTTTTTTAATTTTAACTAGAACTTAGTAAGACAACAAGACATCAGGCCAACTGTCCTCTGTACAGGCCCTCTTCTTCATCGCCGATGTCCAACCGACGAGGTTATGATTATTTCTGATGTGGATGATTTGAACAATTGAAAAATGTAGCCGAATTTGCCTAATGTAGCATACTTTCCTAGGATGAAAACAAAAAGTCGTTGCCCATAGAGCACGAACTGCCTAAAATACTGTTTCTCCTCGTCAAGTTCGCCAAAGAGGGCTTTTTTCGGCTAATATCTGGTAGTTTTCTCTCACTTCTCCTCCTCTTCCTTTGATGGCAATGGCACTCTTTCCTGCTAAATCAATTAGAGTTTCAATTAGTATCCCTAAATAATTGCATTGTATTTATTTTGCGTAATTGCCATCAAAGTAATAGTGATTCAACTATGGAGAAATCCTCTGATTGGAAAGGCAAAAAAGCGATTCCTGAAACCGATAAAATTTGCATTCTCAACACCCTTTGTATAATGATAAGTGTAGCTCCTCCGATTCATGTATTTTCGGCCTCCTCCACATTGGAGCAGGACTCCCATTCCTCTTGTAATATGATAAACCTTAAAGAAATTATTTTAGATATTTAATAACTCTAAACATGCCAATCTACCTCTACGTTGTTCCGTTTCTCTGGTGATCATAGCAAGTCTCAACAAGTAGACAAACCTCTAATTGTTGCGAGTCATCAAAGTAGTTTAAATAGCACTCGCAGCTACTTACTGATCTTTCACTGCGAATCACTTTTGAATTAACTTTTACGTTAATCGGTTACTGTAGGTAATAAGGAAACCCAGAGAAGAAGCCATTCCAGGAATTCGCAATCGTCTAAATCTTCGAATTCAAGTTCTAACTATGAGCCGATTCGTCCACGTAATTATAACCCCTGGACCAATTATTTGCAAATTGTCTTAGCTCCATTTTAATTCTACAATATTTAAATTTAACTAAAACAGGTTACAAGCAAAGTAAGCAAAAGGGCAAATCCAAACACGTCGCTTCGTCTAGCCCATCTCCAGAACGGAAATGGCAGCATGACCCATCATGTCCACGTAATCACAGCATAGAATCGTTTATTTAAAACTTAATTTTTTTCCATTTTATAACAACATTAATACATTTTGACCGTAACAGTTTATAGAGGAGGTCAAGAAAAGAGACGTCCTGAAAAGCACCCATTGCCTGGTTCGCCTTCACGATCGAATCAGCATCATGACCCATCATGCCCACGTAAATACTATCATAAGACTTCTAATTTATAAATTAACTCATCACTCAAATGCAACTTTATTGCGATTTAAACAAAACAGTTTTCAGGCAAAGCCAGCAGAGGCGCAGCTTTGAGAAGGCTTCTACCCCTGGCTCGTCTTCCGGCTCAAGTTTAGACCATGACTCATCCTGTCCAGGTAATGGTAATTATGGGATCGTCTGATGATCTCCTCAACGATTGTGTGATCGAGAGATGGAAATTTCTTTCTCGTTATTCTAGACTGCAAATCTCGTGACAGAAGCCAAAAATTATCCCGCCAAAGTAAACAAAGTAAGGGGCTCAGTCTGTGTGCGCTGAGCATTCTAATTCATCTAACCCGCCTTAAACTATCTTTCCCACTAACTTAAACAAAGATGATTTTTGACTAAACGTTTTATATTTTGTTGTTTTCTCTAACTAGGAGGATCTACGCGTGCAAGCAGTAATAACATGGTAGCTCCACGCCCTAAATCGAAGTCGAAGCCTAGACATGGTTGTCCATGTAATTCCCTTAACCAATCAAAGGTTAAGCATCGATTTATTAAAGCATACAGCAAATTAATTTGTAATTGTAATGCTCTGTAGGTGGATCGGATCATAAAACACCTACGGCACCGAAGTATCCAATGATGCAAATGCCGCAGATGGGCTACTCACCGCCAATGCTGGTGGAGCATGACAAACACTGTCCGTGTAATCACTACACTCAAATCGATTTAAAGAATATCATTGTCATTTTAAATATTGAGTTAACTTTGCTTCTAATCCATTTTTATGGTTCACTTTGCATCAGGTGAATGCAATCATTCACGTACTCAATATTAACGCATTTTCATCACCGCTAATGACTCTTTATGCCCAGATCACACCCACCTCTTTTTCATTATGAATAACTTTGGTTAAATCAAATGCCCAGTTAATAACTGCGCGCCATTTTAGATCGGTACACTTCACCGCGTAAGATTTGGATTTTTATTTGTTTTCTAAGCCTAATCCTGAGCAGCTTCAAGTTTCATTCCTTTTTCTTTGTAGCACCTCAAGCAATGAAGTATGGCAGACAGAGATCACAGTCGCCAAGCTCTTTGAGCTCAAGCCCTGGTAGGGTAACATGAATGAATTTTATCTAATTTTCCATTAAAATTAACTAAAAAACAAATTGGTTAAGTAGAGTCGCGACACAACAAGAAGAGCACGAAACCAAAACCACCTTCCCAAAAGCACATAAAAGGTAAATAAATTTAACCATCCACCCTATTGGGAATTTGAATAATTCAATGAAAAAGAGGCCCTTGCTTCAGAAAGCTATTCCATTACGGACTTAACGTTTGTTAATTTGTAGAGAAATCTTCGAAACCACGATCGAAGTCAAGACATTAAACCGAAGTTTGTCCGCCCTCGTCTCGCAATACTCTTGATGATTTATTTAATAAATCGCTTTCGGTAACTCAGATTTTGTTTCATTTGGTGGTTTTCAAGACGCTATTCTGGGTCATATGGCAGCCTCTCGAAGTGCTGACAGTAACAGTTGCAGAATTTATGGTTTGAAAGTAAGGTTGCGCCAAACAACTTCACAAAATCACAACTGGTTCTTAAAATAATTTTCAATTAATCGAAACCAAGCAAAATTATTGAAACCTAATTCTTATGAATGTAGAATCAAAATTCAATTCTAAGTCGAAAGTCTCGCTCATTCATTCTATTGTTTAGAAAAAATGAATGTCAGAATAAGTAGTTTTGTTGCACTAATCGAATCAAACCGATATAAAAATTGGGTCCAGCTAAATACTGGTCCGAAGTAACTTTTGATTCCTTAAATTAAACTGCATTCATTTTAGTGGGAACACTTTGACATTTATGATTCTTTGTGGTATACGATTGACACATGCCTATTCATTGACAGCTGGCTAAAACAGGGAATTTTTTCAGAAATTTTTATTATTATTCTAGCCTCAGGTCATTATAAATGTGATTGAACTACTATATTCCTTGTAACTTTTGAACTTGAAAAAAAATATTGTTTCAAACCATTATTTGACCACTTATTACACAAATTTGTGGGTTCATTCTCTATAGCAATTTCGGCCTTATTTGAACCCACATCAATAAAGGATTTTAAGATTCTTAGCTGAAAAATACGTTTGTTCACACGAACTAAAAATTCAGATGAATGGAGTTTTTTATACAAGTACAAATATCTCAATCCTTTTAATGATCCACCTCTGTGGATTCAAGGCCATTCGCTCAAATCAACTGTCCACTGTTCACCATTGGATGCTTGAGGGACTGTGTGGAAGAGGTCGTTAAATCGGAGCAACTTTGTTCTTGAGCGCTTTCGGATATTTCTTTTAATTAATTAGGATAAGCATGCTCTTTGTCATTCTTTCTTGTGCAAGGGATTACTCCGAACGTGGTCAAACCTTATTACTCTAATTGGTGCCTCCGTTGATGGTTTATTTAAAGTGAAAGAGCCAATCTCTCTTTCGTAGCCTTTTAGATGAGAGGCGAACTCGATAAGCGTAAAATAAGGTTATTAATACACTTGGTCAGTCAGGATGCGCTGGGTAGACTACTTTGAGTTTATTTTCGATTTTACTGGGTATTTTTTCACAAATCCTTTTAATATCTCCTACGGTCCCTAACTCTCTACCGTACCTCAGCTTGATGCTCGTTCAGACGAACGGATAACCTGGGATACGTCTGAATAGATAGTAGTGGAAAACTGGCTTAGAGAAAATCTTGAGGATAATTAGCGGAAATTTTAATTTTGAGGCTAATGCAAATAAATCCGGCTTAGAGTCACTCGAGTAACACACTGTCATGTTTTAAAATCAAAAACTATCTACGAAGCGTCAATGCTATTTATATTGCTACTACAGAGTGAACAATCACAAAATCTGCTTTCATGCAAAATTTTCCAAACTTCAAATCTTTACACTCATCACAATTTGTGAAAATGTCGCGCAGTACATTCAGCAAGCTGACTAGAGCTAAATCACGATTTCTTTAATGAATTTAGGCAATTCTGACAATGTTCTCAAAAGCACCTATTCAGAAATGCGTAATACCTGCACCATGAACGCACACTAGATGAGCTTACATTTGTATGATTGGTGTCAGATCAAATCGCAACGAATGGGCTCAAATGACATTTGGAGTGATTGATATTATTTTATAAAGTTCGGTTTCTTGGGTCATAAGATGCTACTCGAATGAAACAAGAGATATTTGATTGTCGCATGCATCAAAACTGGGTGTGATTTCTCAGATTAACCAAGAAATACGCCATCCCTTTCATCATTGCCTCCTCTCATTAAGCAATAGCACATTACCTAAGCAATGTAAATGTAAAGTCCTTACCTATGAATATACGCTTTCATTTTCGCTTCTGTAATCCTCTTTTCTCACCAGGTCTCGATAGCATCAAATTTTAGCATTGTTTTCGTAGTTTGAACCGTATGGCAAGCTGTTGCGAGTAGCAATTTGTGTGTGCGTCGATAAGCTGGCTTTGTTGAGAATTAGAATAGTCTCGATATCGTTCAAAGAATCTTTAACTGGGGTTGTGACAATTCTCTAATGTGTAAACCGTTGTTTAAACAAGCAAAGTCCTAAAAAAGTACTATGGAAATCTATCCTATCCCTAGCGTCAGTTACAAAAAATGCAGAGTCATATAAATATTCTACATTTAGAAGAACGAATCAAACCGATTGGGAAATTTTTTTAAATTGAAAATAAGCACATTGAAAGTATTTTTGTGAGGGACTTTCTAATAAATGAAGATCCACCGATTCAAGGACATTAAATTAAGCTGAAATTATTAAATTTCCCACCAGCATTTCTAGGTGTAAAGTATAGGCGATGGTAGAGAGATTAAGAAGGTATGTTGCATGCAACAAGATTCTAAATTTGGATGGACAATTAGGACTGCCTAGCTTTCTGATGTTGTTCCTTCTCGACTAAAGTGGACTAGTTCCTCATACTCACATTGACTTTACCAGGATCAAACAGTAAATCGCATTGAAGCTACTTCATCTATCATGTCATCTTCCCGCAATTTCATTTCCAACCTTCTGATGCACAGTTCGCAGCCCAGTTCCCAAACATGACGTGCTCCACATTCGTATTTCTCTGGATGTCCACTCGGTTATCGCTTCATTTGACTGGCCGGTTTGCTCAATCTCTAGCATTTTGCGTTTAATAAACTATATCAAATGAATTCCAGTTGTGTGTAGCTTTACTGCATTGGCATCTGTAATAAATATAAAGGTGCGTCTGTCAGTCAGATCAAGTGTCATGCTTCTACAAGAATAATAAGCTGCAAAGGCGACCAACATAAAGAATTTCAATTCATAGAAATCAAAATGTTTGCTGGTTCTTCTCCAGGTAGTTATATATTATAGCTATCAAAATGGTGTTATCTTTTGTTGATACATGCATGAATATTGGCGCAGCATTTAATGTGAATCTCTAGATCTTTTCATTGAAACACCTAACGAGTTATTGGGCGTTAAATTTCTCTCATTTGAGATTTTAAAAAATCCAGGGATCAGAGTGATAATACAATTTATTCAGGAGTGTTGCTTGCTTCTGCCCATGCCTACATGAGGGACACCTTAACTCCTACCATAGTCGTGTGGTCACGATTACATTTATCAGTCTCATAAAGCTCCTGCATTAAATAAAACAATCAAGTAACGAAGATACTAGCTCGGCAATTATTATAGAACGACTTCTTAGTTCCTTATGACTCTCATTCGAACTATCTAGGCTCTTCCTAGACTCCATGCCTGTCATGTAAGAATGACATCCTCTAGTTCGACGGGGATAACAAACTGGAGATGAAAGGCAGGCCAGACCATATTCCATCTTAGCATATTCGCAAATGTACTTTCGGTGATGTCTTAGAAATTAAGTGTTGTGGGATCCTTTAATGTCATTTTGGATTAATTGCAAATTGCTTGGTTGGTGACTAAGATATAGTTCATCAAAGACGAAAACGCTGAAAACAATGCTTTTTTGGCATCTCATATACACACAGTGTCCGTTTTCTGCTTCGATGCATTTGAACTTTCCTATGAATACAAACATTGCCTTTTTCAGTAAGTGCGTTGGAAAGCTACATAGTTAGACGCAGACTTAAGCCCATTTTGAAGAAAGTTGTCTTGAGCTGCTTAGCTTCGGAGGAAAAAGCATCTCAATACCAATCAATTAAGGTTGAATAGATGGATTTCGAACCAGCATCATCCTTTGAGTTGAACGGATTCCCAACAACTAGGTCACTGGTAATGCAGTAGTCTCAGAAGTAAAGAGGCACCTGCTTTGAAATCAGTTCAGATTCTCTTCAGACTTCTGGTAGCGGCAGACACTCTGAAACAACGGCTCTCTTTGGCTTCTTTCCTACTACCTTGGCTTCGTGGTTAACCATTTCGATTGCCCTGATTTCAGCTCAGTCTATATGGCTTAGATTTTATGAATGAGACAGCTTTATTTTTTATCTTCAAATTCTGTCCTTTGTCAGAAATGCCGACAATTAGTTAGGTAATGCTAACTCAAAATTTTTGAAGACTGTGGAACCAAGACAACACTGTGTGAATAGATTGTGTTTTTCGGATGTCTTCCTCATGCGCTCAAACCTTGTTAATATAATTTTCGATCTCAACAAGAACCTCTTGATATGTACGCCCTAATTAATTAATTATTGCATATACCTCTAGAAAATCTGCTAATTCATTTAAATTTTCATGATTCACCACTTTAAAACTATTAGTCTGATTAATTTCGTTTAATTAAGTTTAAAGAAAAATTTCATTCAATCTATTCAATTTTCAGGTCACACTAACAAATTTATTATCCGCGTTAATTGAACTGAATGAAAGGATAATCGATCAATTTTACTCTAGGCGATAAGAACAAAATATTTTTCCGAAAGTTGGATCCAAAAATTTGTTTCTTTCGAATAAAAGGAGAAGTAAGTCATGAATATTTTTTGATATTGACAAAAGACGCATTGTCGATTTTGTTGATGGTGACGGTGGCTGAGTATTCATTAAGGCAAACGACTCCTTTCATTCGAAAAAATAACTAAGCGATTTCATACTAAAAATCAAACAAAAAGATGAATAGGCTTTTAAGTCTTCCAAAACCATACCGGTTAACTGTTAGAGGCAATTGCAATCAAACGAACTGCGCGTATGAAAATATTAAAACACGGTGTGAATTAAAACAAATGGGTAAATTTTACAATTTTAAAATAATGCCATGCATCCCAACTTTAAAAAATCACGGCACGAAATCGCTATTCTTTTGCCACATTTTGGAATTAGGTAAGTGTTTGAAGAAATATTTGTCACAGGGGAATATATTTGGTAGATGTTTTTGTCGTTTTTGCTCATCGAATCTGCTGTATGTTGCAAAATATGCTTTTAGATATACGGAAACTTGATTAAGCACACGACGCTGCAGAGGTAAACTATATACGGGTATGAATAGCATAAGTTTGAGAAGCAAAAATTATGTCCAAAGCGAAAACAGGTTACAAACAATCTTCACGTGGTTGCAGTTTTATCATTTTTTAACTTCCGTCTGCTCTCAGAAGGTTATCTCCTGTTTGATAAACAGAGATTCCATTGCACTCGTACTTTATTTAAGGATCTTCTGCAGATCTTGAGTATAAGAATAACTTAGATTAATTTTTTTGGGCAAAGATCTGGTGAATATGGAGGGAGTTCCACAAAAGTATCTGTTTCATCTAACTACGATTGTTTTGTTGCAAATGCGATCAGGATCAATTTTTTTGCCAGAAAATTTGGTGAGTCAAAGGCATTCAGCATTCCAAATTAAACGACTGCAGTGGTAATTGTTAGAGAAACACCCGGTTGAATAATGTGGTAGCTAACTTACTAGGATAGAGCAGAATGTCAGGTTCTGGGTGTTCTAATGGAAGAGTACAGAGGAAAATACTTATTTTACTGTTAGTCAATCATAGCAAATACTGACAACAATGGTTCTTGCTCTATGCAAATAGAATAAGTGATTGCCAAATAACTACCGTATCGGTAAATGCTGAAGATGAATCAAAGTAAAATGTTTGAAGTGGGCGAAATTGGATGGAATATGCACAATAAATCAGTGGTAGAGGGAAGACGAGCAAATAAAGTCTAAATATCTAGAAACGTTAAGCAGCAAAAAAAAGGGATGCGCCAAAAGGAAGTGTATTAACTCCTCGGCTAATAAGTTTGGCCGCTTTCCTATCGATGAACTTCAAATTCGTTGAAAAATTTACCTGACCAAGACCATCACATCAATTTCAGTTAATGAATAGTGATTAACTAACTATTACCGGAGTCTCAAGAATATTTCCTATTTGTTTTTTTTTCTGCTATTCAAAGATACAAAATTGGCAATTGGACGAATTTTCACAAGTGTTTAAAGTCAGTGTACTTTAACAAATGCATTTTTTTATATTCTAATTTAAGAGTCAGGAGTAGGTTTATATGCTGCATTTCTTTTTACGTCTTTTTACTATTTCGCCGTAAGTTATATTAATACCAACTTTTCATGGCTGGATATTCTACCGATTATCTTTATTTTCTTATTAATTTGGGTAACAATTGAAAGGATTACTTACTTCCGTATGGTCCAGGTCGCATTATAGGGTTCACTAATTTTTAAAAACAACTCTTAATGCGTACCTGAGAATGCTTACTAAAATTCGTTTTATCCATTCTAATCTCATCTAATGAAAAACGCAAATATACTAATATGAATGCAATTATGAGATAAATGAACGATTTCTAGAAGAATTATTTATTCATTTATTTGTTGCGTTGTGTCCAGATATTTAATATTGCTTAGGAGTTCTACCACAATTATTTGCCTAGGAGGACAACCAGTTTGTCAGGTAGATAGTTTATTCTTTGTCGATTAAATCCCTTTTTTGAAGAGGCAGGCTGCTTCTGAAAACCTGGTCAATGCGCTATCAAATGCAAAGTCATTTCAGCTCTTAATCCAGAAGACTCCGACACCAAAGACTCCTAGGATCTCGTATAGGAATTGTGACTGTCATGAAATGCTTCAGCCAAATACAAAAAGATCGATTTCCAATTCTCGGAGCAAGACCTATCCGTATCCTTCATTTTCTATGAGTGAGTTGCTTAAGGGAAGACCACTTCACATTTTTTTCTCACTTCAGTACACATGGAGGAAACACAGAGAAAGTAAGCTATCTGCTGATTGAGACTTACTGGATGAAGCGACTTGGCTTTGGCCTACAATTTGCACTGAAAAATTAATTCAAATTTAAATACTGCGATATGAATGGCTTAGTAGTTTATGTTTTAGCATTATTGATAAGGCGAAAATAATATGTATCAATATTAGAAATATCCTTACGTGGTTTAGTAGCTCGTTGTGATGTGCAGCTATAATGGCTTTCTATAAAGTCGAAAAGTTGAAATTCTAGAATCAAACCGATATAAAATCCTCCTATCACTTTGAAAAGTATTTAAAAATTTTAATTTAAGGCAGATCTTAAAAAGACGATATCCTATTCCGAAGGGAATTTAGTTCGAATGCATGAAGCACTTAAGCTATGGATAAAAGGATTAATATCAGGATAAAGTTGTAAGTTTGTCTTGATCAAGCTTCGTTGTCGTCACATTACCCGTCGAGATTCAAATTTGTATTCAAGGGGCAAATGACAGGTAAAATACGATATTGACGCAAGAATACTCCGTAGTGAGCCATTAATTAATATTTACTTGTATTAGCCGAAGCGTTCTTCGTTCTCCCACGCATGTCTAAAATTTTCATTAAAGTTAAAATTCGGTTAAAAATGCAATTAACAAGTCCTTTTGACTGGACTTTTCGGTATTTTTGTAACGTACTGTCTAGCGGTGTACCGCAAGCCGAGCAGCGTTTTTCTGTGAATGAAATGAAATAATTTCAGTTAATTTTATTCATTAAAACCTTTGATGGTGGTAAATTTAAATGGAATGGTTGTTTTCTAGTCCCATGAGCCTTCTCTATTATTTTTTTTTAATTTTCGCGTTACTTCACAACTATTTTAAAAAAGAGAAAACAAGAAATCATTACTATTATTTACTTGATTCGCTTCGTTTTGCCGAACGAGAGCCTGAAATGAAAAATGGTACAAAAATCAATTTTAAATTTTATGTCCAACATGTATTGAATCCATGCTTCAAAAATTAAACTCTATTTAAAAAAATAATTTTTTTGTGCAGAGGTATTTTTCTTTGCCTATTATTTAAAATTTAAAGAGAAATCAATCTTAAAATTTTGTTCTTCTGCATTCAGTGTTAGTTATCTGTTAGTTTAACCTCATTATTCAAAGCGTTAAGTTTTAATACTGCGTGTCCAATGCGGTGCTATATAGCGAATTTCGTTGACTTATTTTTCCTCTTTTTTTTCTGAAAATAAACTTACAGCATAGTATTTTCAAAAAATGTATGTGGATAGACCTCAAGATTATTGAAGAACAAATTGCTTTTGTTCAATTAATTCTTAATCAGACCGCATTAAGTTATATCTGTCAAATTATATTTTTGGTTTTACCTTACGGAATGTTTGGCGCGGATCTCATCTAAGGTTGAAATCTAAACTACCATATTAATCTACTTAATTTAAATAACAAATTCATCACTGGATTATTCAAATCAGACTAAACATAGTTAATTAAGTAAAGTCATGCCTTCTGTCGAAACCCCCAAAACTCATGCTGGAAGATTGAAGCGCAGAGCAGTTTTTAAATTACTTAATTATCTACTGAAGATCTTCCTAAGTTTTCATTTGTTTTTGTGACCTTAGGTCAAAAAACACTAAACAATCAAATGACATGCGTAAAATATCTCTTTGTGACCAGTATTTCATTCTATATTAAAAAAGACCTGTTGATCTAGATAACAATTTTAGTAGTTGTATTTTATGCTTTTACTTTAGCCTTTCAATTTTCGAACCGAATTGTAAATGAACAAACTTGGGGCCTTTTTTAAAAATCATTCTGAAGTTCTCAGCCTGTTCTCGCGAGAGTTACGATAAATGTACAAAGCTCGTACTTGTTTTAAAAAGTATATGAGAATTAATGAAAAAATAGCAATGCCTTTGTGTATAATAGGTGGCATTTGACAGAATCTGGACTCTAAATATTAAGGAAATGTATGTACACTTAGCTCTTATAATCTTCGACTGAGAATCGATGTATAAGAATTTCGAGGTGATTATACTGTTTAAATATGAAAGTTGTTCCCTAACCGATATTAAATATGTAAAAAGACGTAAAATTGTACATCTGAGAACTGCTTACTTTGACGATTTTTACCGGCATTGCAGTTGCAAATACGGTTGCTGCCTCTGTCGGAAGAGTCATAATTGGAGGCGCTGTTAACTGATTCAGTATAACACCTGCAGTGACACACTGCTCCACTGTTGTAGCTATCTCCAGAGTCACTATCAGAGTCCAAACTCAAATACTCCCGCTCCTCTCCTGCAATAATTATGATTGAAAATTCACAGAATGAAGTTACCTTAGTTGAAAACTAGACCAGTCAAATGGGGATTTTCTTACTTAGAGTCGGCCAGGGAGACCTTTTTGATGCGTACCGCATTTTCAATCCTGAAAATTGAGCAAAGGTATTGCCTGAAGCCATGAAAACTGGGAAGTGAAGTGCACCATCAATGAAATATCTAATGATTTTCCAGTAGTCCTATTCTGACAAGCCCGATTTAGCCTATTGCCTGGAACTAATTATAATCAATTTCACCAGAAACGAATGGCGTTCGGTACACACTCTGTGTTGACTAATGGATCTCACTATGAGGGTCTCGAACCTGTCTTACATTAAAGACGTGAAGGTTCCTTTCCACTATGGAGACATAATTATCTGGAATACATCCATTTACTAGTACGTCAATGCATACATTAGCACTTTTGGATTAAGCACAATGTTAAATCGATATTAATTAAGCATAGAAGCACTTTCAATGATTAGAAGTATTGCACTTTGTTACAACTATCGCAGCTCACTTATCATACTCGTATAAGTTCGGTCTTTAGGGAAGCGTTAATTTAAGATATATTGTTAAAGTGGACTATTAAGTGATTATCTTACGACTTTCCAATGCTGGAATAGGCATGTACATCACAGCTATGCACAAAAATAATAAGCATTTAAGCATATTTATTTAACATAATTGAAAATGTGATTGATGAAAACCCCTACGGTCAATATGCGAGATTTCACCAAATGCAGATATGATATGGTAGGAATGTAAAACGCTGATTACTTATTTAATAAGTATGCTGATCATTGGGCAGTTTTTCATTTACTTCTGGTGTTCTGATTTGCGAAACTCACTTTGTGGATACCTGTTCCTTGTCGCGCTTGTTTCGGTCGAACGTCTCATCAAATCCGCTAAAATGGAAAAAAACGTCATTAAGCAGCCATTTATTATTCATTAAAATTTTCTCTTTGGTAAAATTTACGTGATTATTTTGCAAGTTAATGATGCTAAAAATAACACAGCTGGTAGCCTGCAGAAGAATTAAAGATTTTACTCTACGAATCAAAACAAAATGTTACCCTCGTTTTTTCATCAAAGATAACAAGTTATCATCGGTTTTGAAGCAACCACTTTTATTATATTTTTGTGCAAACTATTTAATTGGAAAAGAAAAGCTTTTGATGAACTAGAAGAATTGACTATACCTGGAAGTATTAAATAAAATGTGCATAAATTTAAATAACGTCAGCCGTTTTCTGTCTGCCCAAGGTAATTACTTAAGTACTTCCCTGTTTCCAAATTGATATTCCCTGTATAAAAAACATAAATATAGCTTACCTACTTAAAAAAAAATTCTGGGATCCTTAATGTGGTTTTACTCTTAAAAGCTCACCTGCAGCCTCTTCGATTGGGACTGCTTTAGCAGCCGCTTCTGCTAACTCACAGTTTCGAACGTAGTCTGCAACATGTCAAAAAGAAGTGTAAACAAAGGATTTCTACTATTGAATCCTCTGAAACATCGTTGCATTTCTACCGCTGGTGACTGAATCTCAGGAGCTGCTATACATGAGCTATTAATTGGGATAGTTTGCCCATGCGGTAGTCATCAATGTTATTTACTAAAACGTACTGTTAAAGACAAATGTTCCATAGTCATCCCTATATTCGTTAGCCATTCTGACGAAAAATCGCAGTCTTGTTCTTTGGTTCCGACTAAATTTACTCCTATATCGAAAAGGGTGGTATTATCAGGTACCTCCAACATATAATCTCTTATTGGTTAACGCGGTCGATTAAATTACATGTAGGATCTAAATCTGTCTAATGTGTGCAGTTGAATGCGCGCACGTCGGTACAAAGTGAAGACTCTTGACGAGCTGACACCCTAGTAGACACTTTAATTTTGTTCTTAGAATCAAATGATTTTAACTGATCTGCATTTGAGATGATAGACTTGCTTAGCTTTGAGAAGTTTGGGCTTGTTAATGGTCTAGGTGGATGCGTTTTGTATTACAGTTTGCAGACAATATCTATTCATTTGTATGAAGAAAAATGCTCAAAGCTTTGCATCTTTAACGAATAAAAGGCGGCTTTTCTCAAAAGTACCAAAACTATCCCAAAAACTATCAAAAATTTTTTGAGTTATCTATGATTCCGATCCAAGGAGTTGTCTTTAATCACGCAAAGGCGTAATTTTAAGGATATTTTAATGGTGTCATATAAATTATAACCTATTTTAAGGATTTGCGCTGACAATAAGTCCTTATTAGGAAACTTTCGCATTTATTCAAAACCGCCGCTGTAGGAAAATAGTCTCTGTAACTGAAACCAATTAGGTCTACCGTTCGACCTCGATTTGCTTTGGAACATTAAATTCTCTCTATATCGACTCATAAGATCCGTTTCGGAAAATGTACTTCGAATATTCCAGAAAAACGCTTCAGCGTCCATTCATGCTCCATAAAATGGCATCACTTATAACATTACTTATCATTAGTGTGCCATCAGCATGGTCGATCG
Source organism: Moniezia expansa (assembly GCA_019097775.1). Lineage (NCBI taxonomy): Eukaryota > Metazoa > Platyhelminthes > Cestoda > Cyclophyllidea > Anoplocephalidae > Moniezia > Moniezia expansa. Next base: position 3,702,150 of record JADFDV010000052.1, read on the forward strand.
AGCTGATTGGCGTTGAGCACTACCTGATTAAGTCAGTCTGACTGCCTTACTCAGTCCTCCCAGTTTTTTTTCATTCCTCCCCACCCTTTAGGGCAAGTCCCAAGGACTTATTGGGGTTACAACAGAAGTACAAATAGCTCTTCTCTGGCGTGGCTTCGTCATGCAGTTAGCAGTTCAGCTTCCTCGTGGCACCATGTCCATCTTCGTCCGTCTTCATGTCTCCTACCAGATATCTTTCAAAATTATGATGGAGACTTCGTTCATTGCTACATGCACGTGTATTCCACACTCCAATTTGAAACCATGAATCCAGTTTATTACATCGTGCCTCGTGTTCAACGTTGTAAGAAATTGTACAACAAATAGCGCACAACAGTTAACACCGAACATCAAAAAACTTTTGTTGACGTCTTCGGTTGTCTATTCGCTTCTTTGGCATGGCTTCGTAGTACAGGTATCAGTTCAGCTTCACAGTGGCACTTCGTCCGTCGCCGTCCGTCTTCGTATCTCCTCCAGAAATCTTTCAACATTCTGGCGGATATCCCATTCATTGCTACATGCACGTGCAATGCACAGTTCACTTTGAGACCATGAATACGGTTATTTACATCGTGCCTCGTTTGCCAAGCTGTAAGAAGTTGTACCTCTGCTGGCATTATCTAATTTTATACTTCCGGAGGGTGATTAGTTCTAACCGGCCGCTCCTCTCCTTAGCCCCCAAAGTTGCCCCTGAGGTTACCGGTGGTCACCAGGAGGACGTTGAGAGTAGGTTTGACCACCTAGTCCTCTCAGTACCTAGTCTTTGACAATGCATTAGCGTTGACGTCGACTTTTCGTACCTTTAAAGGCGAATTGTGGATTTGTTGTCTTAATAAGTTTTCTGCCAAGTTTTTATGCTATCAAAGTTACTCAGTCGCACCTAACATATTATTCCCAAGGATGAAAGTTGTCCAGTATCTTCCTTGCCCATAGAATGAAGTTGTTATCAGACAAGTAATCGAACCAAAACATCATTCATAATCGTGGTGTTTTAACATTCGCTGACAAAATGGGCAAAGTTAGATTTAGTTTGGCGGGTATAATAGTACAAAAAGTGCCGCATTTCATGTGCAATGGAGAGAAAGGATTATCAGGGTCTTGTTATGACCTGCAAAGGAGTTTGGAAATGCTTGACATAGATTCGCCACATACTTGTTGGATTCAAGCATCTGGTATTCACTAACTGTAATCAGTAGCATTCAGACGTTGTCATTCAACCAAGCCAAAAAGCTAACGAATCGAGAGCAGGAAAATCAAGTGGAATTCTTACATGAGGTAATGCTTCGCATCACGTTTCGCTGGATGGCTCATATTTACGGCTCTTTAGACTCTCTGTAACCTCAAAACACGATTTCTAATTGATGTTAATTAAATTAATTTGGGCTTCAAATCGTTGTTGAAGAAGCTAAATGAAAGGCGAGCTATTCGCATTAGGCGCAATGGAGCTTCTTTCAAAAGGACGGGGAAATAATTAGGAAATACGAATCTGTGGACAAGATGACGCTATTCGCAGTTCCTCACATCATTTCGACGAACATTTTGCTGTAGAGGGCAATCAGCGATTGTTGCTTCATAGAGTCTGCAGCTGCAAGGTCGACTTAAATGGCCTATGCATCAGTTGATTTTATTTGACTCCCATTTCTCTTGATCATGCATTCTTTTTGAAGATTTTCAAACGCCACAGTAGAAAGTGCGGTCCTCTAAGCAGCTATTTGTAGAAAATTGATGCAGATATTCGACTCTACGAAGAAGAGAGAGCTGAATATGATCACAGATGCATCACAGATGCAATCATCCATTTTTAGTTATCTAAAATTAGTCATTCCACTAAATGTAAAGATAGTAAATAAGTGTTCTAAGAGAGCGGCTTGTGTTTTGGAGATCTGGGCAGTCCTCCTTTAATTTAAATATACGCTAAATAGCCACCTCGTTAACCACTCGGAGACTGTAAACATCAAAAGGCCACATGAGATTAAAAAAGCCAAAATGTGTTAGGCCTGGGGAATCGCCAAACTGACCTGCTGGTGAAGAAATTTTGGCAACTTACAATCTTACTCAGCGCCTTCTTGAGCATCAAGAGCCCGAAAATACGATCTTTGGACAGACGGGAGATAGTAGTTTATTTTCCTCAGGGACCTAATTGATCCATGTCAGATCTATTTCATCTATGATTTTGGGTAAAATTTCGAAAACCAATAAACGGTTTTCAATTTCTAGGCGTGTAAATATTTCGAGATTTCATTCTCAAATTATTTGCAAATAAAAGTAAGCGGTTAAGTCATATTCATTCAAATTTATTTTTCTACAGAATAATTGTTTTGTTTTGCAATTTAAAAACAGATCGGATCGATTATGAGCATTTGAAACAAAGTCATTTCATTTTGATTTATTCAAAAAATATGTACAAAAATAATGTGGGTAGTGGTTGCTTCCATTTGTTCTATTGGCTTTTCGAAAATTTTGATGTGAAATACTGCAATGTTTTAATCACTTTGCAGAAGAAAATTTATAGATTTCAAAACAAACGCCATTTCGTTTGATTGAAACGTGAGAAAAATCATGCACATTCAGAAATTGAAGTTAAAGCAAATGAAAGAAAACGAAAAAAAACTTGTCCTATACAAGTCAGGTTGACTCAAGGAGCCGAGGTCAGTTCTAGTCATGCTCGACTTTTTCGTAACCAACTCCTTTCAATAAAAATTAGGGATTGTCACATGCACTGCTACATCTTCCCTAGAAAGTTCACCGTCAAACTCTGATGTTCTCCTAATCGTAAACTTCTACCTTTCTGGACGAAGCACCATGCGAATTTAATTAAACCGTCATGATTTAGGCGGTTATTGAAAGGTATAGTTCACTGATCTTCCAGAGCTTATATAGCCGTTGATTTGGTTATTTACTCTGCCAATCATCCCGTTTTCGATCATATAAGCACAAAGCACTGCATATATCTAACTTTATTTTGGAACCCCCAGAGGTTAATGCTGATCCCTAAAGTATCGCGGACAGTTACAAAATAGGGTTTATGGCAAAATGATTAAACATTTTTGTATGATTAACAAAAATCAACCACAGCTTTAACCCTGACTATGAGCCGAGAATTATTGGACATCGCTTTCTTCACAGCACGTTTTTGAAATTCAACACCCGAATACCGATATGGGTTGACTAAACACATGTATTTTTAGTAATTCAACAATACACATCAAATATTTCCTCATTGAATTGGTTTTTTACCAAGTTTGGGTACTCAGTTTTCTACTGTTTTTTCAACGTGTCAAAAATGAGCAAGTCAAGTTCACGTTGAGGAATTCAAATGCTGACTAGATAAGTGGAGAAACGATTGGTTTGTTACGTTCAGCGGCACTTCCACCATTTTTCATTTATCAACTCAAGCCAGATATCTTTTTACGTAGAGAGGCTGTTTGATTTCTACTGGGGTTTTCAGGTTTTTAAGGTTCGTTATTCCAGTTTAAACAACGATTCCAGCCTAATCCGTCAAAGGATTACCACTTTGGAAGGGACTATGTTAGCTTAGTCCACTAATCCATCCTGACTTATACTTAAGAAGCTCAGAAACAATTTCAATGTTTACTTCATTAATTTAAGTGGCCTGTGTGCTAGCTACTATGCCGCAATCCTATGGCATCGAACGTATTTAGGGGATCATTATTGCTTGTATATGTTTTTTTGCTATTGTAGGAGATGTCACGGCAATGAGCTGTCAACGGAATTGTTTGTTTGCTGCAAAGTGGTGCTAAATACATTTTATCGTGAGTGAAGTGTCTCATGGACTATTTCTGATTATATCAAGTGTCCAGAGATTCCAGAGCAGGACTGACGTGTTTATTAATTTGAATTTTGGTCATGTAAGCTACCTTGATTATTTATTCCCTCGGTCTACAACATATTTATAAAGTTTGCGTTTGTTGTCATCCCAAGCACTAGAGATTGTATAATAAAGCTGCTTACAAGTATTTTCTTCTCTGTCCACAAAAGGTCACTCCCTAAGACTTTCTTGAAAATGTATCAAGACTAATACACTTTAGTATAATTGTTTAAGCTCAGTTCTACGTTGCGATCTCCCAGAAATAAATCTCTTAGGTCTTAGTCTTCCTAAAAGATTAGCCTAAATGGTTCACCCAAGAGCATTTGATTGCTAGGAGTCTGCGCATAACCTGGATAACTTTCTTAAAAGAGCAATAGAATTTGCAGAAGCCCAGTACCTCGTTGGATGCGGAAAATCTAAAATAATTCTAAGCCTTGAACAAGGATGTGCCTGGATGGAGAATTGTGGGCTTGCTCCAATCATACAAAGTGGGGAAGAGACGGAAGTTAGAGACCGAATTTTAATAGATGCAGTCATTTGAATGGCCAGTAGAACTGGTACCTTTTCTTGACTTAGAAGAACCGAAATAGAAAGTCACTTGTTAAGACTTACTGCCTACGCCAGTCCGAAAAAAAGGGAAAGCGATTAATTAGCAACAGTTATCCCTAAATACTCGAACTCTCCAGTCATGCTTTCTTCCTTGTTCAATTATTAGTCTTAACTTCTCTGTACTTTAGCAGGCCTGAGTAAATGGATGAGTGCATGGATGCATGAGTGCTCCCAAATAGTGTTAGATGACCCTCAAGAGGGAATATCAAACATATGATCAAAGTAGACGTGTCCAGGTTTAATTTTGTAGAGAGAAGTGCTCAATGGAACCATTTGACCAGGTCGAGCTGAATTTTATTTACCCTCTGTTTAAATCCTCTTTGCCAGACCTTCCATCAGTACGCCTCCAGTTAAAGTAAATCCTAAGTACTTTCAAGGTTTACTTTTCACTTTAGTGCGATCCTGATTTCAGTGTTATCAAAATAACAGACAATCAGGTTCATGAGAAGCAATGAGGCTCTATTTGGCATAATTCGATACACATATGAATTTTCACCCTCGCAACTTTGCGATTCGATGGTAATAATTTCGGTATTCTAACTGAATAAAGACCAATTTCGAGCAAGAGTTCTGAGTATGGCTGTAAATAACCGCAAAATCCCTTTCCAGTCGGGTAAGGCAGCCATTCAATAAGCCTTCATTTAACTCCAATGGAAAGATAAAGTTGGAAATTACACATTTTAAGGGCTATTGGGTCCACGATCCTGGCGAAGACCTGTGCTTGGGCAAAATACGAAGTTGATTTCGAGCAGAATGTCCATTCGGAAGATCTTTGGCTAGGATTCTAGATGGTTGCACGTGTGCTCTAATATCATGGTATAAATATTGTTCAGAGACGAGTCCAAGACGAAACAAGCCAACCGATGATCTGGGTTTTGAACGCTGATCACCGCCAAGAACTCTTCCGTCCTATCAGTATCTCAACATGCTGTCCTATGATCATAGAAGTTGATTCAATTGGCCATCGATGCGAAATAGCTCTGCTGCTACGTTTTCTACGCAGGAGGAATTAAGGTTTCAATTTATTTGTCTAGTTTCATTATTCAAGGATCTACCCCGCTCATTCACGGAAGTCAAAGATTCCTCACATGGCATCTTCCAGTCTAACAAACACAAAAGCGATTATAATTATGACTTTTGTGGAAAACTGCAAAAACAGTGGCATGCCAAATTTTAAATGAGAATCGCCGAGTTATCTCTTAAAGACTGCTAGAAAATTAGGCACCCGCTCCCTGAGGTGCCTTGGCCAATTTGAACTACTGGATTCCAACGCCTAGTGCTTTCCTGAAGATAAAGGTCGTGGTATTTTCAAATAACTTGAATCAGCAGAAATAGAAGGTTTAAGAAATTTTGTCAAGGCTTTTAACCGTTCAACTTTGCGTTTTTATTGAGAAGTTATCGATAGATAAGAAATTACCGTTGAGTGAAAATCCTTTAAGACATGAATTCCTATGCATACCGAGAGGAAGACCAAAAACTGAATCTTAAGCTGACTCAAAACGTGAGCTGCTCGAAACTAACTTGAATCAAAAGAACGATAAGAAGTAAATAAAGCCAAACTTAGTCTGTGAAAAAAATTAAATGACAGACCGCAGAGGATGTGCCAGAGAAAACCTCCTTTGAGGGAAACAAATTTGGTATTAACGACCAGACTCAAAAAATCGACCGAGCGATGCGCAGCTAACCTCGAAAGCGCCAAAGAAAAATCAAGTTTTATGAAAGAGCCGAAAGTCGGCCTGTGAGCCTTTGAAATGCTTAGCTCACTTCTGAAGGGATTCAGCCAGCATGGAGTCAAGCCACTACTTAAGGAGGTGTGTAAAAAGGAGGCATCAGATATTATGACTTACTCTATATAAAGGTTCATTTTGTCGATGAATATCCAAAGTAAAATTATTATTCACTAGTAATAATAATAAAGGTTGTGTAAGTAAGGCCCCTTCTACAAAAGGCTACCCCTGAAATAAGCTTATTGTTCTACCTGTGGACCTTAGACTTGTAAATACTGCTCTAATATTTGATTATAAAATTTATGAAGTTGTTTTGTTGATTCGTGATTGTTGGGTTTCCGAAGACCATGGAAACATCCATTTGGATGTCATTTTCAGTTTAGCGAATGCACAATGGCACGACGTTACTTAAAGGCTCCAGTAAAAAAATCTGGTGGCTGCATGTGAATCAGTGATCGCACTCACTAAGCATGTGCTATCGGCAGGTCCCTCCCATGGATAATCTGAAAAACTTGACTAATCGGCAGATGGTACACTTACAAGGCGATGCTCAGTTCGCCAAAAGTTGGAACAACTCTGTAAGGAGAGTCGTGCTTTGAGTAGACAAATTGAAATTCACTGACTCAGCTGACTCGTTTCATCGAAAAGCGAGTTACGTTTTAAAAAATTGAACTTTGATTTTGAGCATGCACCCATCATGGATGTGATAAGTTATCAGGATCTGGGTGCAAAAAAAACACTGGAATTTTTTCGAGAAAAAATAGAATCAGTTGTCAATATTTTTAAATAAGCAACTAACAAATAAAAAACTTATATGTATTGTTTAAACAGGTGAAATTGAGTTCCATTCATAATGGTTAAAGGGAGGAGGTTTTCAAAAAAACTATCTCGTCACTTTATTATTAACCGACAGAATTCAATATTGGGATTACCGTTAGTTCGACAGTTTATTAAAAAATTATGATTCAATTTTCATTAATGAAAAAGAACTAATATTCTGACCAGCAGGTCCATTTCAACCACAATCAGTTTTTAAGGGGCTATAATTACTTAATAGAATAATAGTGTAGCGTTAAGCTCGTCAGATGACAGTGATTCGAAACCCATTGGTGTGCATCAAGAGATTAATTAATTCTGATCCACAAAGGCACGATAAGTGGAAAATCCCCAATCAGGGTCTGAGGGGTACCTTAGCTATCTTTGAAGCTTGGGGTAAATTTAAAGCGACCCACCCTTATTATTTAATTTAGAAAGTACTATCAGGTCCGATGTGGGGCCCAATAGCCGCAGAGGGCAATTTTATGTTCGAGTATTTAGTAGTTTAGAATTCGGACACTCCCGCATTCAAATATTGCATCGTTGGAGTGTTACGCAAGGTCATGGATGTATCACGAGATCCGCCGTCAGGCATGCTGCAGTACAGTACGTTTTAACGCAAAAGAACCGTCTGCAAGTTTAAGCACAGCGAATTCATAGCCATTTATGACTTTACCGCTATTTGTCATTTGTCGGTACAAGTATTATAACCGATAATCTACAGTGACCAAGATCCTGAGCTTAAAGTCGTTCTTCGGAGACCTCAAATTCTGTTTTCTAATATTTTCCGCATTCTTCATCGGCAAGGTTTCAAAACACATCAGCGTCAGTACCAAACAAACGCAAACTCTGTGCCACTTTGATGGCTACAGCTCTATCCTACCGAAGGAATCAGTCTACTACATTTTATGCTCGTAGCATTCCATGTCTTCTCATGTGTCTTCGTTCTATTAAGAATTCAGGACTATGAGGGTTTCATTTAAAGCCTCCGAAGAGGTAGGTTCTTTCCAATCAGATGATTAGTCATACCCGATGCAAAACTTTTTTGATAATCTTGAGAAGTAAATTACAACAGTAGCTCCCTGGTAGTCTAGGTTTGTTACTACCCACTTTACTCGTAACTAAAGCAGTATTTCATTATACTGTTTTTATTGAGGCATATAATTTAAGGGCAAATATCAGAGAGACGATACGAATAGTATAGAAATGGCAACAATGAAGGATTCCTTCAGTTGAAATTCATTTTGTCTTTTTAGAACAGACGTTTTTCATACCTTGAAAGTGAGAAAAATAATAGCCTTTAGTTTAGAGATAATGCAAATTTAATATACCGTCCCGATTCAACGTGCTCAAAAAACATTCAAACCGTGATCTACAACATCATAATGGAGTTCTACCTACTCATAGATGAGGCTAGATTGGGATGAGCTACCCTACAAACAGAGTTCAATTAAAACTGCCTGTAAACTACGAAAGCTGAAACATCAAGAATGCTTGGACTTACGAGTGTAAATCGTGTACAGAGCCTTCAACCTGGGCCGACGGGGTACGACGCTCAAATCTAAGTTGCCCGCTCATCATCTTCTCACGAAGGTTCGCCAAGGAACGAGCACCAATCTGTTGCATTCCATGCTGCAAACCAGCGGCGAGGTATGGAATAAGTTGATAAATCGACCCACGATCCATGATAGCACCAGATACACCCTGAGCAACCTTAACGCTGTCCTGCTCCGAGAAGTAACGGTTTTGGCTTGCCTGATTGGAAGACATGGCATCCAGGCTTCCCATACCTATAAAGAGAACATAGTATTTATACTCAAATAGTTTTAGTAGAAATTTTTAGAAAGATGTGTTTTTTGATACATTTGCGCAAAAGTAGAAGACTCACCGCGGTATTTCTTGACACGAAATCCCTTAGAGAAGAAGTACTCGCCGGGAGCTTCAGTAGTACCGGCAACGAGGGATCCCATCATAACCGTGGACGCACCGAGAGACAAAGCCTTCACGATGGTTCCTGCAGTTGAGATTCCACCATCAGCAATCACTGGCACATCGTATTTCCGGGCGTACTCAGAAACCTGAAAAAGAAAAAGCATCGCTCGAAAATATTCGTCGTTGTGATTAGCGTTTGGAATTTAGGCTTTTAAGAAAAGAGAAATTAGGTCAAACCCGGATAATTACATTAACATCAACAACTTGGCCACACCCTATGTCATAATAAACGCCATGAAGATGAAAAGTAAATTTTTTAACTACCCTAGCTCGCCTCTAACAGAGCAGTATGCCACCTGATCATAAACTGCCTAGAACACTACGAAAAATGGCCATGTCTCTGGATGCCTTTGCTAAAAAAAAGTGTTAGCTTAGACAGAGCCAGAATAGGAACGCTTGAGTGGAGTATCTCTGAACGATCCATATCCAAGAAAGGGTTTTATCGGGCAAGAATGAAAAGTTAACTCAAAAATAAACGTTGTCCTTTTAAAACCCTAACTGTGCAAAATCACTCGTAACGGAGATGAAAATGGATGGAGACTGGGAAAATTGTCAAAAAAAGTCCCAATGTAAGAAACGCTTTCTTATGCAAGCGGAGGGCCAGTTTGAGAACTAGAAGGGTGGTTATTTATAGGCTAAGTTGAATGAATTTATCAAGCTCCTCAACGAGTTCTTGAACTATTCACCTTATAGACGGCGGTGGCTTGCGATCGACCAACTGCAGTGACCTCCTGAGTAATGCAGATGGATCCACTACCCATGCCAACGCGCAGAGCGTCCGCACCAGCGTCGATCAGATTCTTGCCCTGAGCACAGGTCACAACTGTACGAACAAAAAAATAAACTATTGTAAACAAATGGCGATCATCGTGCAATTTTGAGCAATGTTAATACTAGGAAATTAGAATCAGTCATTTAAGGTCAGGCTGGAATTCTAGAGATGATAACCTAGAAAAAGACAAGTAAGCTCAGGAACGGTTTTCAAGGCCGCCATGTATCATGTCCGGTTTTTAGTTAAATACGCTAAAATGCTGTTGTTTGGTTAAATTTCTTTTCTCCTGAATGGTGATAAAGGTCGTTAGAACCACATGAGCGAGTATATTTGCACATCATTCTTCAATCTATAGGCAGCCTATCTAGATACCAGTTTTGTACATTTAAAAGTTTACAATCATCGAGATCAGGATAAGGAACCGATTCAGCTTTCTTTTGAACATAAGCTCAAGCTTATTTTCCGTAATCCAAACAAAGTAAGAGCTCAAGACGCATGAAATCAGTGGAGTTAGTCTGGATATTGTTTTCGCAAGCGCGCAGAGAGCTGAAACGTGCAGGTAATGGCGCAGAATCGAAACAAGATTAGTAGCCGAGATCAACCCAATGGGGGAAAAGGATCGCCTATATGGTCGATATTCCCAATTGGTATGGTGAGGACCATATGCGCCAATAAGATCGTGAAATAGCGGTGCGTAGACAGACGACTTAGCAAACGCGCCATAGATTCTTTCAATCTTCGGTTATGACAAATTTTAATAAAAATGCTTAAAATAATTTGAAGAGTATTTCTTGACTAAGGATAATTCTGGAGGCAAAGAAAAGAGATAGGCGTGGATGTAAACAGAAGAAGAATTAATGTTCGAAGAAGAGCACTTCGGAATGAGACCGTTTCGCTCTAAATTTTGAGGCAGACACGATGCTGATTCCACCACAAAAGCAGTAATCGCAATAATTTTTTTAATAAAACTAAAGCTAGCTGGAAATAGCACATGGAGAATCTGGCCCTCGATATGGTGTGTTAATTGAAGCCCGAGAACAGAAGAGGGAAGTTAGCTTTTCTTGCAACCTAACTTTGTTATGAGTGTCATGTCCACGATCCTGGATTCATTGAGCACTTTTCACAACCTATCGAGATATGCTTGCATTAGCGTCCCTGACTTGCTTTTGAAACTTCACCTGCATGGTTCTAGCTTGTCAGTATTCAAAAAAATAATTATCCTCAGCAGTGTCAATGCATTGCGGCAAAGAGAATCCAAAATAAGCAGGCAAAATAAAAATTCCCTTTTTATAGGCAGAACTATCTTTTTTGAACCAATCGATCCAGCTAATGCCAAGTGGAGGCCACAAGGACGGTCAAGAAGTGGCCCGATGTTTATGTGGCAGACCGTTTTCATATAAAGTGGTGTCGAATAGAGAGGATGTTATGAGGGGGTCAAGTCATTTAATTGTTGCCACCTAGTCAAACTATAGCGGTCTGCACCATTGGGTACCCAACACCTAATCGGAAAACTTTCCCTTGCCTACCTCGATTTTAAACACTCATTAATTTCTGGCGTAAACTGGCGTAGACTTCATGGCCCAAGCACTCTGAATATCCGTTTTTCAAATCCACCAAGTTTTACAAGAATGTTAGACTCAGCTGACATGACGAATCAGTTGCTGTAGACTAGATGAGCTCGGGAGCTTTCCAACCATTTGTCATTGAAAAGAATGAACATGAAGCAGATAAATAACCGAACAGATTTACAATGTGCAATGACCCAGCCGAATTCATTGTTCACGGCGAGTTGGCAAACTGAAGTATCTCCAGACGCACCATCGAATTTCGAATAATCTCATCGAGAAGACTTATTACCACTTCATTATTACCGTTCCTTTCTGTTCACTCTATCTGCCTCATAAGTGAATGGAGGGTGACATCTAACGAAGACTGGGTAGGATTGGGAATGACTATCTTTTCAAAAGGCAGCAATTCGCTAGGACTGAACTACCTCGTAACTATCTAGTCCATGCCAATTGGGTTTTTTTCTAAGGAAAAGATGAATATGAGAGACTTTCTGTTAAAGAGGCATGAGGCCTTCAAGTTCGATGGTAATCTGCGTGTAGGTATGAAGTGAAGAGGGGCATATCTAACTGGAAGATTGTAAAAAATAGACCGCCTGAACGACCACAATTCCCATTCTCTCACAAACAAATTAACAGCGCGCGGGGTAAATGCAGTTCAGCGAACCAGCCAATTAAAAAACGAAGAATAAGGCTCGAATTCGTGCAAGACTTACCATTTCCAGCGATTACATCGACGTGAGGATAAGATGATTTCAGCCGCTTCAACATATCTAGCTGGAAAATGCTGTTGCCCTGAGAGGAGTCCTTAAATTACGCGAAAAAGATTAGATTTTGTATGTAATGTGCTTGCTGATGCATTTTTCAGCTCTTTGCACTAACAAAGTCAAGCAAGTGGTATTTAGCAAAACGGGCGATCGTTCAATCAATTGTCCAAATAGAACAGACAAACCATCTCGCATTTGCGAAATATATTACGGTGAAGTATATCATGTCAATATAGCAGACAACGGATTGACGATATTAAATGTAGACTTCGCTCTAAGCTCGGCGTCGAAATTGTTTGTAATAAATTGTCTAATGAAACACTTGGGAGGTGAATGTGCGTTAATCACTGACTGGCAAACTAGCATTGATCGGTGTGGGTGATCATTGGCAAAGCACCATTCGTTATGAAGAGTTAGTAGGCGTTAAAAATGATCTGGAAATGTGAGGAATTGTATTCTAGTATTCTGATAAGGTTACGAATCAAATCGGATACATGAGAATCAAATATCGTAGTAAAGGAAAATGACAAATAGCTAATTCTTTCAGAAACTCACTAGAAGCAAAAAGTCGACACCAGCTCTAAGGAGGGCCTCAGCACGATCCCATCCATCGGCGTGGGTTGAAATAGCTCCACCGACCAGAATACGCTTGCTGTAAATTTATAAAAGCAGATTTCGATATATTGATTCTTTAGATCTTAAAAGGCAATTTAGATAAAAAAGAAGTCGTATAAGAGTCAAGCACATCATCTTGATTTCGCTGGAAATAGATTCAAGCGATGCTCGCAAAAATGGCTGAATTAAATTTTAAATATAAGCCTAAATTAATGTATTGCGTATAATGCATAACTTACACATATATGTGTGCAACTGTAATGGACGCATATATAACAAGGGGAATAGACCGAAGATATTTAAATAAGTGGTCCAATCTACTCCGGATTTCAAGTGAAGGCCGACGAATAAATAATCGACACACGTTGGATAAACAAGGTAAGACCAAATGCACTCAAAATAAGCAGACGAACACAGCTGCATAAACATGCAATACTATTTTTGCTGCACTATGGTAGCTGGAGTAGGTGAAGCACGACGAGGACATGGTAGTTTGTCGTTAAATATCAACGAAGAACGGAGCAAAACCTCTGTATTTCTGATGGACCCCAGCAGCATCTTTGACACGATTCCGACTGGATATAGAGAAGGGCAGTGTCTAAATAAATTGGGGTAATGAACACCTATACTAGGATTAAGTCTCGTGATCGAATCCAACTACCACCTCCACGCCATGACCAGCTAAATAGATAACGGGTACGAAAGGTGAAAAAAAAAGTATTTAATGAAAACAACCGATTGGGACCTCACGGTTAGTAACTCACCTCGAATCTTTCGAGGATAGAGGATGTTGGATATTTTTCTTCAGATCCGTTCTGGAAATGAGAGAAACCAGTTCCCTGTTCTTATTGATGATAGGCAGTTTTCCTGAAAACAAATTTCGTTTAAATTGTTTAATTTACAGCACCTCTAAGATAATGATTTACAGAATCGATTAAAATGCACCTTTCTTGCTCTTCTGCATGATCTTGTTGGCCTCCGAAAGATGAATATCATCGAGAGCGGTAACCAGTGAATCAAATGGAGTCATAAACTGATAGAAAAGGGATGAAAAACGGTTTGTACCCAATCAAAACGGTTATAAAAATAAAAATGCAATTATCCAACCTCAGTGACAGGACGCGTGAGCTGGCTTTCGTTCAAAAAATCAATATCACGAAGGGTGACTAGACCGAGAAGTTTTCCACCGATCTTGCCAGTATCTGTGATAGGAATCCCACTGAATCCATGATCCTTGCGTACTTTGAGAATGTCACTAGGAGTGCTTGTAGGGCCAAGAACGATGGGATCTAGTATGAAGCCTTGCTTATATTTCTTGACCTTTCGCACTTCAGCAACTTGAAAATCGATTGAGCAATTATGATGAATGACACCAACACCACCGCATAGCTAAATCAATTTTAAGGGCAAAATGCTAAGACTAACCCCCATAGCAGTCGCCATACTGGATTCGGTGACAGTATCCATGGGTGAAGAAATAAATGGAAGTTTCATATCAATATTCCTGGTCAGTCTAGTTGTTAGATCAACTTCATGGGCAAGGAAATCAAGGTATCCAGGAAGAATAATAAAATCACTAAAAACCACCAAGATACGGCCATAAATAATAATAATAATCGAGTGACAATAAGCACAGCAAATCAGTAAACAAGCAATCTAGTCAATAGTGTATATTTGCATTTTCTATCACGCACTTGTAGGTGATTCCTGCTTTTTCACTGAATAGTTCATTTGCGGAGACACCGTCTTCAAATATTTTATCCCCGGACATTAGCAGAGTAATCCAAACCGAGCCAAAACTAACAAACCGACAAACATGTGAGGCATATATACAGCCTTTACGAGCGGAGAAAGGCAAATCATCCAATCAGCGAGGCTGTTTGGCCGAGACATAGGCCATTGAAAACTATATTGTTTAAATAAGCTTAAATAATAGTTCAATTGCTTGTTATTTTAGACTTGCTTAGGATTATTGACAGTATTTCTTCAAAGATTTCAAACCCAGTTCATAAAATGCCTAATTTAATTATCACGTTTCTAAAATTATGATCTGCCAAGCTTAATTAATATAACTGTTGAGTGAAAACAAATGATCAGAACCTATCATCACCACTCATTCTGAGCCTATGGCAGTGGAAAATTGCATCGTTGCTTGTAAAACCGGATCCCGCATTGATTACTTGGGACCGTGCTTATAATAAATTTGCCATTGGTTTTCCATCTACATCCTACTTTTGCTCAGAGAGGGAGAATTAATTTTGATTTTTCATTGATATGACAGCTCAAGCAATTAAGCGAGTACAGTGTCTTTAATCTTTAATGGTAAAACTAAATATTCAGCTCATTACCACGGATTCATGAAGCAAACTAATGCGTTGGTTTTGTCTCATCAGAGCTGCATTTTTAGCGATTTATTGAGATATATATCTTTTATGTAGTTTCAATGAGGAGAGCATGTCCACTGAATAAGCATGTGGGGTATTTTGTAATTGCCACATGAATTTCACCTCGCATTCGCTTTTATTTGCAATATTGGCCCATTTGTCCAGTGTCAAAAACAATTCTGATATGTGAATTCTAGGATTTAATTTGCAACATTCTGCCTATCCGCACCATAATTAATAACTCAGAGTGCAGAAATATGCAATTCATTGTTACGTGTCGCTCGTATGCTCTTTTTCAGTTAGAGCCATAGAATGCCGATCCGTTGAACCTATTATTCCAAACCGATTGGTACTTTGAGAAACTGAATTCATTTTCAGAATAAGTTAACGCAATTAGACCACACTCAGGCGATACACGCTATAATCAGTAAAACGTTGTGGAATCGAATCCATTTTCTATTTACCTCTATGAATGGTGAAAATTCATTCATAGATGTGCCTTAATCTCATGGGTCCCTGTATTGATAAAATGTAGTATTTCTAGGATCTTTGCAATTTTATGAAGTGAGTTCAATAAAACAGGGGTCAATAATTTTCTGCACACAGATGGCTTCAATAAAAATAATGTTATGGAGCTTCAATTTCAGCCACGTTTTTTTCAGTCTCATTCAACACATTCTCTATAAAGGTATCGCTAAATGTCTCGAACTGCTTTATTTGCGTTATTTAGGTGTGTATAGAATGGTAGACTAAATGATGGTATTATAAAGTTCCCTAACAATCCAACTTTTTTGGATGAATTTAGGGACATGCTGCATAATAACATCTAATGTGCACTATATCGCTTTTCGACATTCAAAATAGCCGAATATAATTGGGTTCGCCTAAAGGCAAAAAGCAAAAAAATAGGATCCAATTTTTTTCAGTTACCCGGGTTTTTCTCTCTACTTTTTTTGGTTCGAAAGTTCTGTCCGTATATTATAATTTATTCTTATGGCGAAGTCCTCAGTCGGACAATTGTTTAGCCCACTGGTAAACAAGAGATATTTCTTAAAAATTTATTTACATAGCCACACAGCCACATCTGAAACACCCAATTTATCAAATACCCATGCAAAATTAAAATAGGAAAAGAGCTGAAGAGGATAAAATGATGAGCTCAATTATGTAAATAAACATTTGACAATTTAATATTGATAAATTGGCTGCATGCAACTTGCAGCCATAGATTAAAATCTCAGCTAAGGTTTTCTTTATAATCTGTTTTCAAGTTCAATGTGAACTGAACATCGAATAATTTTCTATCATTTCAGCTGAAATACTCGGTGACGAGATGTTAATTTTTTGTCAGAAGTTATTCATAGCAACCATGCGAGCTGTCATCGTAGTAAAAAATTTAAATATAAACTTTATTTTAAACAAAATTTTAATGATGTAAGCAAATAAGTTGACTTTCAATTCACTTCGATTGCCGATGATGTTCTTTTATTGGTCCCCAAGATACCTTGACCTTGTTTGTCAAGGTTGTTTCTGCTAGTTTCATTATTTTGGAACTGGGGTTCAATCATGATTTCTATGAAGATGTCTGCCACTTGGGAGGCGGAAAAGTCTTCATCTTGTTCCGTACGAAGGTATATTCCTTATTTATTTATCAGCGCGTGCTTGTGAATTTCATTGTTCTGATAAAACCGGTTGAAAATATGATCTTTTAATGGATGCTCAACGCTCTCATTTAATTGTGGCCTAAAATATTCAAATATAATTAAGTGTTCATCAATGAGTGTTTATAACGTTTTTTGTTCAGACTTTGCCATATTCAGATCGGACAAATAATCCTCGACAGACAAATTGATTTGGGCGAACACCCTTCCAATGGAGTTTATGTAGCGCTTCGAATGCGGGGTACCACGCGGCGTATTTTGCGCTCTCCTGAAATTAGTCTGATTGTTTCTAAACACCCCTTCATCACGTCGAGTACCTCTAGTTCATGTTCGCCCGGCGCTGGTGGATATATTCTCATAGACCTCAATTGCACTATCCAGTACTCACATGTTCTCAAAATGGATTCTAACATTCTCCAGATTCTTCTCCAAAAACGCAAGAAATACAAAAACACTACCATGAATTTGGGTTATAAAACACTCGCCTATTGCAACATCAATCTCTCTCAGGTATCTGCGCATTGCACTTAGTTACTCATATATCATAGATAATTGTTGTTACTTGAACTTGCTTATGCTTATAAGTTTCTTTGAAGCTTTGTTATGACTGTGATGGGAATTCTGGTTCAGACTAATTGCTTAAAATTTCTATATATGAATCGGTTCATTTGCTACAAGCCTATAGAGATCGTCTCGATCTACAGCTGTTTATCAAATACCTGTTGAGGATGATTTAGTATTAATCTATCAAATCAGGCCCCTTAGATTCAATTACACTTGAGGAAAGCTTCTAGATCATTTTCTCAGTTAAACTGACCCATAGTGTCATTTGTTTACTCCAGGGAAACTCGATTGTCACGTTTCATAAAAAGGCAATGGACTGTTTCCCTGAATCGACCTGATTCACGGGTCTGTTCTTTATCAGATGACCTATTAACTGCATGTGATATCGCCTGTTCTCACTTTGCCCTAAGAATACGAATTGAACTCACTGGCAGCCGCATGCGTTCAGTCCTATTTGTAGAAATTATGAGCTTTAGCGCATTTCAGTCGAGCTAAAGTTTATTTAGACTCTGTGTTGCTATGTTCACTTGCACTCCCTGACCACGTAGGATTGTAATCTATATGTTACGTCCACGACTAACTGCGGTTCTATCTAGTAGGGGGCTGAATTCAGAAAGTGGTAACAGTTCGCCTAAGCCTTATTAGATGAATGTATTTTATTTAATGGCTAAGGCATCTAAGGGATTGAACAAGCGGTTGCAAAAATCAAAACTTTTGGCATTTTTAATGGATTCATTTACTTCTACCTGACCGATGCGCTTCGTAGTAGTCAGTTGTTTGGTAGGATGCGTCGTTGCTTGAGATTTTTCTGATCAACTTTCCGTGTTTATTGCAGGCAATGTTCGGTTTGGGCCCTGGCATGTCAGGTCTCTCCCGTGTTAGTTTTTATCGTTTAGATATAGCAAGTCCTTTGCTAGAATCGTTTTGATCAAAGGATTTTCGTTTACACTAGATTGTTCCCGCCTTATGCTATGTACGCAATAATTTTTAAGCCACTACTCTCTTACTTTGCAGGAAGATTCTCCCATAAGGGCTTCTTTTGGTTGAATTAGGAATCCTCTTCATGGAGGAAATGTTTTTACTGCCGCAGTCTCAGACTTTATGTCTCCCTGACTTCGCAAGCCCAAGATCATTTTCAAGTCCAAGGATCCGGGGCGAGGGGGGGATGTAGTCCTGCAAGTACCTACTGGTGCATTTAATTTAGGTTTTTGATGCCACAAGGACTCGAACCCAAACAGATATGATTAAGAGTTGGTCTTTTTAAGAATAATCTAACCAAAATATCATAAAGGCTTCCTATCACCTTGGATTGCTTCATCTGCGTTGCATCAGTTTGCATCTATCCGCTCGAGTTCTTAATAATCACATGTATTTTAAACTTCATTTCTCCCCTTTTTCCTAATGAGTAATATTCGAATTGAAAGGCTTGCATTAGATCTAGGAGACCAAAAGAAGTTCAATTACCATGCTTTTCACAACATTCTTGACGGGGATAAAGCCTCCAGAGCTTGGTGCAGTTATTAGATCCTAGGAAAACCTAGAGAATAGATTCAAGCATTCTGTTACCTTTTTCAAACTCTTATTTGATGCTCTTATTGCTCAATGTTTACATTCCTGGATTTGATTTCTAGAATCCTGAGTACCATGTGATGCCTGGCTGTCTTTGTTTACAGGGTGTCTGGTATCGCCTGTGTTGAACACAAAACTTGGTATTTGAGAGGCGATTTTTTATTTTCTGGTTAGGTTTGACTTGGCCTCTCCCTCTATTATTGCCAGAGCTGCTGCGTTTTCTTCATTTTCTCACGCCGTACGCCGCTAACACTTTTACTCGAGGATAAAACAACTTTTTCATTTGGGTCGGTGTATATTGAGAAGAAGCTTGAATTCCTAGCAATTTTCGAAAATGAAGTAGTTTTGAAGTATACATGGCTACACCTCAACCATGGAAAAAGAACCCCACGCACTTTGGTTTCTAACACTTCCCATCCCTATTGCGAAGGCCCCTCGTGTGCTTTTGGTACGATTCAGCGCCTGGAAGCTACGTATTCCCAAACTTTTTATCCAGAGTTATGCTCCTTTACCTAAGAGTTTATTTACATTAGCTTTCATTTGCTTGACAATACGGTGGGATGCCCGTTTTATAGTCTTCCAATTCCCCCTGAACCTCAAGAAGTCGGTTGTCCTGAGAACAGTTTTCACTACCCTTTCGCCCAAATTCCTATACCTCCAGTTTCTTAAACCTTAAATTTCATTATACATGTTGAAGAATGTCCATTTTGAAGGTGAAGCTGCGAGAGACTCCTCTAATCAATCTTCATAGACCAAATTGCTTCTTTGCCTTTAATTTATCCCAGCGTTTCCTTTGCCAGTTAGAGCTCTCACCTAGTCTAATATGTGCAGCCCTTAATGGCCCACTTTAACCTGCTATGGGACTCTTCTTTTATGCTTGTGCTTTAATCAGGCCTTATTTAACCTTTTTACATGCCCCAATTGTTTTGCCAAACTAAGTCGGTATCTTGAAGTGTATTTCATAAGCCTACTGTTCTTATCTAATATTCTATTCTACCAATGGTTGAGATTTCTGAAATGTATTTTCGATAAAATTGAAACCTTATATCTTCGACCTTTTATCGCGCTTATGCTTGCAACGCACGAGAATTAAACGGCTCTCTGTACACAAAATCTAAACGCAATTTGTCAACTACACGATCATGAACGCTCGTAACCAAGGTATTTTGGACTACATTTTCTTTATAAGTGAAGCTTTTTCAGGTTCTCTCTTATCAATTACTATGGAAATGTCAGACCAAATCACTGCAAATAGCCCAGACATCCTCTCAGCTATACATTCCGCTCAGTTTTTTAGTTGCATAGTGATGGAGCTCAATGGTGATGGTTTCAATCGAGTTTTCAATCTGCTAATTACTTCTTACTATGCTTTCAGGTCCTTCAGCGTCGGATCGAACATCGGCTTCTCAGTATGCACCCAGATCCTAAGTGTATTAGACCAGCAATAGCTCGGATAGAGGTACACTGTCTTTCCACAGTTCCCTGGGAACGCGATCCCATCAGTTCTGCGCACAAAGGTTCGTTGCAATTTTCCAGTTATATCTGCTTCAGTCTTGAATTTTCATTTAACTTCGGCAGTCTTAGTAAGGCAATTCAAGTTTAAGTAGCTCTTGTGGTTGAAACCAGAAGCCATATCGGTAGCATATGGGGAACTTCGTAGAAAAATTGTCAGCAAACTGTTGGTGAAGAATTCTTTCAGTTTTTTACTCCTCTTTATTGAAAAGTATTGAAGTGCTTTAGGCGCTTAGAACGTAGAGATAGGGAGGTCAGTCAGTCCTGCGGAAAAATTGTGAATGAGCCCTCGTCTTATTGATGAACTCAATCATTTTATATGTGGCAAGTTCAGCACAATTTCGATCGAGGTGCAGACTAAGAACATTATTTTTCATTTGAATATACAGTAATATGAACGTAAACCGACGTTGAATTAAAGTCTTCTAACGTTTATCCCAAGAAGAGGGAAGTTAACCTAGAGTCCTTCTGAATGAGGACTTTCCAGGTCAATAGATGAAAGGCTATAAACGTTCTCTTTAAAGCAATCTTTTAAAAATCTACTTTTAAGTAGATTTTGCGTTTTGACTTCTCTCTCAGAGTGATGTAGCCGATACTTTGTGTAATTGTAAGATTAGTCACTTGGGCTTAACTTGATTACCTGGAAATGAGGCTCTCTGTATAGTTTAGCTGAATTATCTGCTGTAAAACAGTTTAAGAAGAGTTCGAGAGACTCACCAGAAGGCATTATTTAAAAACAATCATAGTTCTGGGAACGCTTAGGCCCTCTTTCGATCGTTTGATATGCGGGTATTGAAGTTTTTTCCACTCCTTGACCTCTCGTTCGGGTGTGCCAACAAAAAAACCTCACCGTTGGGTCCTCAATCATTGTCCTCGTCGATCATTTCAAACTCTTGATCTCTCCAATGTCTGCTCCGAAAATCTGCTCGTCAACTCAGCTCTTCGGATTTCCGAGGCTCTCTCAGTGAGTACAGCATTTCGACTGGGCGAATTTTGTTCTATATAGCGGCGAATCCCAAATGATTAGCAGTTCATTGCTTTAAGCCCTCGATAACCTGCCTTTCCCTTAATGAGCCAATGTTTTGGTTATTGCCAAATAAAATTAGTTATAAGAAATGGCCAATTGTGTGATCTCCCGCAATGTTCGCCACAGAAACCGATATTATATAAGCGCTACTGAGGTGATAGTTTTGGCAATGACGTAGAAGTTACCTACTCAGTAGCATCGCTTCGTCCTTGTCAATTTTATATAACACCGTGTTATAAGAAATATATGCTTTGTATTGTTCGTAAGCCTGGAAATCGCCATTCAAATCTATTTATAGTTGATAGGCTATCATCATTCGAACAAATACAAAAGCAGCCTCTGTTTTGTTAGGAGCTAGTCAACCTCTGGTGACAAACCGCCTCCGTTATCCTGCTCTGTTGAAAATGATATACCTCTGTGTTAGCGCCAACGCTTAGGGGAGTACATCTTTGAAGTAGCATATCCGAATAGGACAACAGCTTTCGGCCCATGATTTTCTTCTCAGGCCATTACATTACGTTGGGTTTCTTTCTCACCATTACGTGCATTCTCCCAGCGTAAAATCGTGAACGTAATCAGTTCTCATGTAACCTAGGGCTTCTATCCCCTTTATTCTACTTGGCACGATCCCTGAGGTATCTGATTGCTTAAATAATTTTAAGAGATCAATATCCCTTATAAGTAGTCTGTTGAGTCTTTGTTCGAATTCGAAAAAGACGATCACCCCCTCTTACTGATGACAGACAAACTTTTGATGATCAAGTCTCGAAAACTCTACATGGAACTTGATGTTTTGAATTCGAGTGAAATCCACACTACCTTTCATCGATCACGTCAGACATCATGTCCTATGCGTCTACAATTCTCCTAAGATCTGTAACCCAATGCTTTTACCGATGTTTGGTAATTGGCAGTCCTCTCAGAATTTATTTCGTTTGAAAGAATGGCTTATCTAAATGTTCGAAGACATTGACTTCGGCTTCTCAAACAGATCTTTCTAGCGTCCACCTCTGACGCAACTTTATTTGAACACTTACACGGTACTCACTTAGCTAATCGTTAACTCAGAATCGCCTTCAAAGAGTCTCAAGCTGACTAGGAAAAAACCTTTTTTCAGAGCTCACCTGCATGTTAATTATTTCTCTGCTGCAGAATTGATTTGGCAAATGTCCAATACTAACTAACCATCTTATCGACTGCCAGCCCGCTTTCCCCGTTTCATTAGGATCCTGTTTAGTTTCTCATTCTTGTTGCTTTTCTCACGTCGCCCTGGTGTTTTATCATTACGAGTGATTCTGAATTGTTAAAACTGTGACTCGGCAAGTCAAGGTGGGGTTACAAAGCATTAATTTTTCGACATCCACCACCACTGAGAAGGGTTGGTCTCCATTCCTATTATCTCACGGATGGTTATCACATTCGAAAGAGAGAAGAAGAGTTTATTCGCGTCAAAATACCGTTTAAATTCATACAAATATTTTCAAGACCTACTAGAACTTATTCAGAAACCTATGTCGACATTGTCAATAATGATATTGTAATTATCTTACGTTTTCTGATTCCCTCCCTGTTGCTTTGGCTTTTGAATACTGCCATGCCAACGGTATCTTGGAATTGAATGATTTTATTAACCTTGAAATATCTTCAACTTTGATTGAATGCTGAATTTTGAGGCGTTTTCAAACTGGACTGCCGATTTCGCTCATCTAGAGCAATTCTCGAGCCTTAATTACAATGCATAAGTGACCGAACCACCGTGCCAGGAGTTAACTTTCCAGTAAATTGGCCGATCAATCTTCAGTCCTGTGAACCTATAAATATAAGATTTGTTTTTGATATTTGATTTTACCAGCATCTAGTGGGTTATAGCTGCAAGAATTGGCTCTGAATATCCCTTCTCCTGTCATGTTTTAAAAGGGGCTGAAATGCTGTACAAGACGGTATTCTAGATGGCCCCCAGCTAAGCCCCACTGGATCTCAAGCATTGCCTTTTCTCGGTCTAGAGAAGAATACTGAAAGCGAGGACTCAACGCGCATAAAATCTAATTAGAGAAAACAGTAACATATTTTCAAATTCGAGCTGAAGCAGACCTTTTGATGGGGACGAAGAGTGTAAATCTTCAAATTTCATAACCCTCATGCTTTCAAAGCCCAAATGTTTCCAAATCGCCCCTCAAATCTAGTGTCTTTGCATGCCGGTCTTAATGATCAGAATAATCTTATAAATGGTCCGCTACCTTGCTAAATCCGGATGCGAACTGACATCGTGATTACTGAGTTCCAGGCTCATTTCATTTGACCTCAACATTTACCATCCTGAGAAAAATGTTATTCGAATCGGGCTTGTATATAATTTTGAAGGATTCTTCCACTGAGCCTGTAAATAGTATCGTTTTTTGAATCTCTTGGTATTCAGTTTTCCAGCGTGTGCTCACTTACTATAACACTGCTAAGTATCTTTTACAGTTACATCTCCTGCACTAATGCAAGGCGCATCTTGAAATTGAGACAGTTTTAGATATCTCCAGCACTTTTCGGAATCGCTCTACTTCGCCTATACATTTATCTACATCAACTCGCACCTATCTATTCCAGTAATCTCAATTTTCGAGTACATAAATTGGATGTAGAATTACCGTTGAGAGATCATGAATTGGTATTTCATCTAAAACTGAATTCTAGGACCGACCTGAAACTATTCAAAAGATTGCTTGCATTTGTTATATTCGGTTTTAATACAAATAACAACTTTCGCACGTCACTAATTTTCTGTAAGAGACCACCATAATGAGATGTCATGTGAAGCCTCAACCTTGCGGTGTAGTTTTCCGCAACTAGGTATGACCCTAATCCATTGTTACTTAGACTAGTGTACGCAGAGATGACAGTGTACTTTTAATTCTATGATGGCGCACCAGTGAAATTACCTAATTCTGAAGTTTACGTTCGAATGATTTATGGCCTTCATAGTGATCTGTTAGAATGGAGCTATCAACTTTTGGAATTAATATAGATTTTTGAGCGCTATTCTGATGCCACCAAATAAGGATTTCTTCAGTTGCCCCTTTGTCTTTTAGACATACCTTTTACTCCCTCTTTTCTCCGAAATTATTGACTCAGCCTCTATGTCCCTATGGGCTTCTAAGGATCTCATTTTTCTTTCCTATTTTAAACCAGGCAGCTGGTGACGGTTGGCATTCTGACCACTGAATTATCTTTCAGAGTTGTTATACCATCTCTGGGCGCAGTTGCCTGAGCTATGAAATTGAGAACTCTAAGTGGGCTTGGCTAAATCATTTAACTAAACTCAGATTGTAATTAGGTGTAACGGTACATTGGTAGGTCCCTGAAGGTTGAATTTTGATGTATATATGCGAATATACATGCTATACCTGGTTGAATCAATTAGAGTGGCAGATATTTACTTTCTGGCTGATTTAATAAAGTAATCTAGTAATGTTAAAGACTGTCAGATATCTATATCTCAAGTAAATCATGTTGTAGTACCGTCTGACAATGACCCAGCCATACTGTTGGTGCTTTCAGCTCAACTTATATAGGGAGCAAGCATTTCAATGAGTATAACTTTAATGTTTAATTCTTGGAACATTGGGGTCGTATGAAATTCCCCAATTTCTGGAAGCACCTAGTAGTGCACTTCGAATTCGTCCCAAGATTATGTCCTTCCAATGTAAGCTTCAAATCGGTATTTTTAACCTGGCAGATGTTTTTGATAATGGTAATGAATCAGTTAAAATGCTATAGCTTATTTCAACCTGCAATTATTGGTTGTCTTTGCACCATCATTTAATCACATGATATGCTTAAGAAGGTTCGTGCGAATACTTCCAAATTACTCGAGTTGATTATCTCTAACGTATACTATTTACTGCCCTATCAGGACTATAAAATTCATTTATCCATTTAGGTGGATTTGAATCAGAGGGCTGCTTGGATGATGGGTGCCTGATGCCGGCGGATATCTTCTCAGACGACGCGGATGAAGAATCGGACACTGACGATGAGGTAGATATGGATGTAGGTGTCAACACCAGCCATGATAGACGAGTCGTTAGTGGTGTCTCCTCTACTTCGGCGAATGCTCCTACTACTGAACGTGGTGCTCAGAAGAAAGTCCTCAAGTCAATGTCTGTAGGGGTACGTTTTTTTATTCAACTTCATTGCTGAGAAAAGTTATTTATTCTCATTCATTCAACCCTAAATTATTTTAAAATATATGTCTAACAAGGCATGAAGACAAGCATATTTTGAAGGAGTGTTGATGATTTATTGTTTGTTTATCTCATTTTAATTTATCATTAGTCATGACAGATGGTTATTGCAATCACGAACTTTACAAATGAGATCTCGGATCTAGTGGATGCAACTTATTTCTTGAAAAGTGATCCTTCATTGCTCATCCCAGAGGCGTCCTCTTTCTTCCTTGAACATTTATTTTGTACTCTTGGACTTGTCTGATCAAGAGTGTCGTATGAGCAGTCAGGCATTCAAAGTTAATATGTAGATATTCGGAGCTTAGGTCTCCTATATTGAATCAGGATAGCAGAGTTTTCTGTTTGGATTTTCGCCTCCTGACCCCCAAGTCAGGGATTTTGCATTCAATTCTCTTTCTGTAATTAGATTAAGTGGATGCATTTTCTTTTCAAAATTGGATTTAACTATGCATGCACACAATCGGCCAGTTCTTAGCGCAATACCTTCTACAAATTGGCTGATTATCCATTAGTAGTATATTTTGATCAACATTTTGAACATGCTTTCTTCTTGCCTGCATTCCTTCGGAGGCCCCTGGTCTTTTTCTGCCATTACTGAACCTTATCATCTTTCAACCCCCCTTCCCTTGCTAATGTCAGAATGGATGATTTATCGGTAATTCTGGAGGACAAAAGGTCTACACCTTTGGGCTGTTTATTCATTCGCCTCGAATCATTTGGGGAACTATAGCATTCAGTTAAAAATGCCAATTAGATTATCCTTGTATTAACTAGTTGACCTTTATATTCCTTCCAATGAGGCTGATGAGTTGGATCGCAGTATAATTCAAAAATTAACTCTTCGTTGCCTAATCGACCACTTACAGGAACTGCTAATTAGAATTGAATGAGTTCACAAGATGCCTGGATCAGCAAACTGATATGCAGTAGTTTGCATTCGTAGTGCTTGAATAAATAATTATCCTTATTTCCGTCCATTAAAAGAAAGAATTCGTGGAAGAGAATCGAGATTTTAAATATCTAAAAGGTGAATGAGAGGTAATTCTTAATAATTCGAAAAAGTTCTCTCTACCAATTATTTATTTTGTCCAACCAACGCCTTCCGTGTTAACTTGAAGCGTTGTTTTAACCGCTACCCGTTTTAGTTCATCTTAGTCTTTTGTTTCTGGAGCCGATAATTTCATTTAAAGAATTACTTGGAGGAACCAACAATCAGGTAATAACGAAAAGAGAAAATGTAATTCTAAACGTTTTTTGACAATTTTTTCCATTGCTTTTCAACACAGCTTAGATTTCTCTCGCTGATCAATCATTGGTTAACCTCGTCCATTTGTTCCCCAAGTAGCTGTACAGGGGTCACCCTCCTCTCTGCTTTATTTCTCATTAAACTAGATAAGGGTCAACGAACTCTGTCTTTTAAATTAGACAATAACTTTTTGCTGTCCTTTTAATCAGGTAAAGCCCTTCTTCGCTCTTCTCCCTCCTTGCAGTTCGATCTTTCCTTCCTTTCCACCTGTGGTATTCGGTCTGTTTAGGTGCATATGTTTCCATATTTCGTTATTCTTATTTCTCGAGGGTTCATTTTGATTATTTTCAGTCTGGGTAATTGTATAGTTTGCGAGCTTCAGTATTCGTATATTCGAAGGAAAACAGGCTCCAAAATCCACTCAAGCACTTTGCCAAAGATGGCCTATGCCAATCAGTCTGCTGGGATTTCGCCAATGCACTCAACGAGTCCTGAAAAAGTCATCTTTCTCGAATAACCCCAGCCAGTTAGCATTGGAGCCGCTAACCCATCTTGCCACAGACTGAATCCATAACTTACAATGTTTGTTCATTTCTATGACAGTCTCGAATTCCCCATTTTCTTTTGCTTACATTCTCGCTTTCCCCAGTTTTCACGGCTGATTGCGTTCATGTCCGCCAGTAATCTTGGTTGAGTTATTTTCACCAAATTGTAGCACCTCTCTTATGGAACTGTGACCTTTCGCCAATTAAATACTTCGCGTTTCAGTGGCAAATATGTTAGATCCAATCACTCAGAAGGCAAATTAGCTATTCACAGCGGCTTGTTGCAGTTGCTCGACTCATCTCTGAGTGACCTTGAAATAAGTGGATCCTCGGAATTTATGGGTACATTTTGAAGTCCTTATCTTGACGAGAAGTCAATTTTGAAAAGGCCAAAATCCCCTTCATTGTTCCATTCTGACTGCCAGTTCTCTCATCCTTTTTAACTATAGCAATTTTCAGCAAGTATGGGGTCCTGTCCAATCTGCGGTTGGCTGCGCACCTGAGTCCTCGAAATCGGACGATACCATGTTATTGAGGCTTGTCAGCCATAATGAAGTCGTCTTTTTTGCTCCATATTGACGACCCACGATCGGCACGCGTGGGTCACTTTAGCGAGCTCTGTTAGTATGAAATATTCTGGATCGTTTTAGTTACAAGAATCGAAATTTCATGCATTAAATCTTTTCTCAAGAAAAGTATTTACTGTGGTAGGAATTTGTTCCAAATTTTCGGGTCGGCATATGACATTTCGTAAAACGACAAAAGATTTTCGAACGCCTAAGTGAATTCGAAAAATGGCTCATTCGCTGGTTACGTTTGGCTCGACGAATGAGTGCTTCAGGCTTCGAAGAGCACAAAAATTGTCTCCACTTGCAATTTGATAGCTAAGTTATTCGAACTAGCGCTGCAAACAAATGTGTTTCCACAAAAATTTGATTATTCGATAGTCGGTTTCGACTCAGCGGTACTTCCAAGGTTTTCATTAGGCTTGAATAAGCGTTTAATTGAACTGACATATCAGGTTTTTTTAGAATCGCTTGCATTTCAGATACACAAAAAGGTAAATTAGGTATTCGATTATTTTATAATATGGAATAAACTAACTGTTACAATGTCGAAGCAGGCGCCGATATCGCCACAAGTCCATTATGTTCATCATGTATGCTTAACTACCAAAAATCTATACCTTGGTCTCGCTAATTCTATTCTTTCTGTCCAAATCGTATGTTTACATCTTTGATTGGTCTAGTATATACATTTATCTAAGTGTTATTTGCGTTAACAACACCTAAGAAGTGGGACTTTGTTCTCATAGCCTCTTTGTGGCAGAAAAAGGCTCAGTTTCTAAATGTTCGAAATAAGCAGTCCCTTCGTTCGATTCGGTTCGCATCACGCCAGTGCACTTACGCGTTCCTATATTCTTTTTCAAAATAGTGTCCTGCTTCTCTCCTGTGGATCGTATTTTTCGTCTGCCTCGTAAACCTACACAACAGCTATTAATGCTATGATCAGAATCCATTACTTTCTATCAACCTTGCATGCGGATGAAGGAAGAAAGGCGACAAGTTTTAGTACACTAGTAGCAGTGCTTGAAAATGTCCCCGTGTCCCACTTGGCATACCTTGAAATTTATTTCTCCATAAATTAGAGTTTTTGCATAGGTTTGTTTGCAACACTAACAAAGAATTTTGTTCAGCTCGAATCGCTGATGCGAGGTAGTCCTTTGTCATCTAGGCATTCTTTCGCATAAGCTTGGACTTTTTAGACCCAGTATTTTTTATGGAAATAGTCCGACTGCATCCTCCATTCCTTACGTATTGAGTCTCCTTCGTCAAACCAGAGATCCGATTTCCTGGAGATTTCTACCATAAACTTAGGATTATTGTTCTGTAATTACTCCTCTGGAGTCTCCTAAGGGCAGAACTATGATTGAGATTCCAAAAATTTGGATACATTTTGAGAAAATTTGGGGTTCTTAGCCATGACCATGATTTTTAGTGGGATACTTGTCGTCGCAGCAGCTACACGTACTGTGCGTAAGCATTGAGGTATTTTTTTTTTCATTCGAAAGAGGCTGACTCACACGGATGAATAATTGTCGGCCGTCTTTGTCCACTCTCCTGCCGTTATGCGCCTTAGCTTTTTGTAGCTGGTGAGGAGGGGGCAAACCAAATAAAAGGATGATTTTTGAATGTACCGATTGAAGCCGCACATTTTTACTAGAAGGGATTAGAAAACAGCCTCAGCTCTTACTTTCTTCCTCCCCGTTTTACACAATTCGGTAGACTAGCGTAACCTTGATTAAGAACCTACACCGCTGACCCCATTGTTCCTTTAACTGGGGTTTTCTGATTAGCTGACCACTATCCCCACGAGGTCAACAGGAGCTGCTGGTCACTTCCGTCTTTTCACCGGAAGCCTCCATTTTGTCACAAGGAGATGGGAGTGCAATGCAATGTGTGCTATATTCTCATTTTATTGCTTGACATCTGTGTATGTTTCTTTGCGATTGTGTACATTTCATACTCATAAAGCATCGAATATTAGAAGGTGTTTTCCCAAATAATTATACCTGTGGGTTATCGTCAAGGCAGTTTATGGTAGGGGCTGCAACAGCAGACAGTTTTCAAATCCAGTAGAATAGTAATTAAGTTTTCTAAAGCCTCTGTGATTATCCTGAAGTGGTTTTTTTAACTCAGCTTTGATTTTGCGGGTTGAACAGCTGTTGGTTATATGGTTTGATGAGTGGTCAGCTGATGTGATTTTCGTATAAAGATTTTCACCTAGAGGGGGGTTTCTACCTTCATGTTTCCTTAGACAAAAGCTGAGGCTAAAAATTTTAACAAAAAACATTCTGATGTGTGTGTGACTATCGCTACAGTGCGATTCCAACAAAGAATAGATATTTGTTCGTGGTACGTTAACGTGGTGACCATCGCCTGAAGAAGTGCCCTGTGGTCGTAATTCGCTATCCCCTCCATTGCACCAGCATCTTTAACATTTTACGATGTTTTTTCGAGGCTCGTGGGTCATATACAAGCTGGATATTTTTCGCTCTAGATTTTGACACTGTGATTGACGTGCGCGCATCATATTGGCCGGTTCCCCAAGATATTTAAGAGTGGTTTCGTCATATACTAAGCCTGCGGTTAGGAGACCATTTGACTAGTCCTGACTGACTTACTAGTTTGATTGTTCGCTTTTCTGAAAGAAATCGCGCTGTAGTAATAATTAGCCTTTTAAGCCCTATGTTAATACGACTCATGGTCCTGGGTAGATGCCTTCTGCTCCCGGAATTTCCGAGTTCAGTTTGTGTGCCATTTTACAACTAAACATTTCGTTAGATTCCTTCATTCCGTTTCTTGGTTGGCATGTTTTGTTAACCACCAGTGAAAGCTGTTTGATGGACATGAGGATGGATCAAAAGGCTTCAGCTTTGGTTATTCAATTTTTCAGCAGATTCCGATCGCTTTTCGAACGCAATCTTTTTTTACGATTTGAGCAAGCGATTAACCCCAAAGGTGCATTAGATGACGTCTCCTGACGACTAGCGGCATTAAAACGGCACTGTAACTGCTAACTTCCGCTCTGAAGGCGTATTTTGCCTCCTAATCAGCTCTCCAGGTATCTTAAAGTAGAAGCCGAAAAGTGAATTATGCATTGAATTTCATGGGAGTGAATCCACTTGGCGTGTATGCACACTAATTTTGACTGTAAAAAAATTCACGGTGGCCTACTAAGATGTGTAGACTGGTGCAAAAGGATGTCTCCGAATGAAAAATCCTGGGGCTTGCCTCTTCCTAAAATGTCTTGTATTAATCAGTGTCAGCCAAAATATGTGAAATTCTGGTAGAAGGTCTATTCAATAAATAATCCTACAAATTTGTCAAGGAGACACTTTTGGGAGTATCATTCATTTTTTCAAGGTAAAAAAAATGAAAACTAAGCATAATCAGAAGGTGAAGAGAATGAAGTCTTGAAAATAAAACGAAGATTAAAGGTCTTTCGCCGTCCCCTATTGGCTCCTTTTTGAGTCTTCTGAACAGGCCCTCTTCTGTTCGTTTTCTAAATTTGGTTATTCTTGATGAATAGGTTAATTGATAGTCATAGTTTTTTTTTCAAACAGGAAATCTAATTGCTTTTGATGGAACTTCGCTGTTTACGTCCTAACTAAGTCTAGGAATAACTGAGAGGTCCTTTTAACGGGCCGGCTGACATGTTACGAGGGAATTGAATTTCTAATGCCTTTCCTCGGACTAATGGCAATTCTTGATCTCCCTCTCAATATCTCCTCATCCAACCACCCCCGATCTTTTCCACTTGTCATTCAAGACGACCAGCCAATGTATTCAACCGTTCATCCTCTCCATCATCTATTTCTATCTTCAGTTTTTTTTCTTTCCTGTACTGAAACAAATATCACTGGAGGACCATGTTTGCTCTAGTATATTCACAGCTACCAGTAAGAGCGGGGTGTTTTAGTGGGCCATTATGGATTTTTTATTTAATAATTTGATTCTGCTTGTGATTGCTCTAGCCTTAATATAAATAATTATATTATCTGTTAATTTTTTGGACTGTTTAACGTTTTGCATATTTTTGTAAAAAACTTCCATTTTCTTCCATTCATTCAAGCAAATCAAGCAGAAGGTGTTTAGTCTCCTCAAACGGCTCAAACTCGCCGATCCAAATGAAGTGAGTCCCTTTCGTTTTGACTTTGATTACTGGATTAGTAGAGAGAAGAAGAGTCGGATTTTTGAATCAGCCCACTTTATTGCTATGCTGCTAGTCGTACACGCTATTGAATATCCTATATTTCGTTAATACAACTACGATAGCAGGCATATCTGGAGGGAATACCAAGTGTCAAGTTTTCGATGCCGTTCCTATATAGCGTAATGATTAATTGTGCACCATTTGCTTATTTAATTTTTTGTTCTCTTCCTGTGTGCGAACGCGGGCTGCTACTTCCTGTTAATGGCTGGATATAAATCAGGCTGCCCGGTAGGACTTACTCTACCACCCCAAAAAATAAACAGTGCATTACTGTATTTGCAAATCAAAACCCGAACCTGTAGACATTAATTGGGATTGCTGGAGACCAGGTTGACGTAAATCTACATCATAAGAACCTAATTCTTAAAACCTTTCTGCAGGAAAATCTCTAGAGATCTTGAGAGAAGATCGGACAAAATTTGATTCAAGAGAGCTCCTTAGAACTGACTTTAACATGGTTCTCCTTTGAGAATTGCGCTAGAAGAGAATCTTAACCATCTGAGATTGAAAAATATGGCAGCTAGGTTCAAAGATACCGGTATTCAGAACCTACCAGAAAATCAGTCTTCATTCCATTCTTTGTCTGCTTCTTAGATCAACAGCAATTAATTTTGTGAATCACTGTAGCTCCAGGCGTTAGCTTTGTGTGTCAGTAACAAATCCCATGATTGAAGAGGGAATTAACTCTATAAAGTTGCTCATTTTACTCTTGCACCAAAGTAACTTCGTACTTAAAGCAGGTGGGTTACGGATAAACTTGGCGGTGTTTTGAGCTAAGTTTTGCATAGGTGAAATTTGGCAGGCTCACCTGTTGTCAGCTGCCGTTTGTTATGCTTTCCGATTAACAAAAACCGACCTAATTGTATGTCCTTTTCCGACTTTAAACTTTTGATTGTTCGTGTTTCCACGGGTCCAAAGAGCAATTAGCGGTTAATCATACACTTCTGTCTAGATTCTTGGGTGTATAGGTATTCTTCTTTACGGTTATTTAATTAAATCGCATCGTTATTATTAATGCGAATGGGTTTCGTACGTTACGTAGTCAAGGTTGGTATCATCGTTTGTGCGCAGTTTTTCCCCGTTCCTCATTGCTGAAAGGCCTTGCAGTTGTGTACCCTTTTAAAAGCAGCTTGAATAAAATAGAAGCATAAATGAAAACTAAGTCAATTAAGCTATTAATATATAAGGCACGCTGAAAGTTGATGAGTGTACGAGGGAAGATTTGTCGTCGGTTGCATTCCTGCCTTTGCATTCCAACCTTTCTCTCGCAATATATGCACCTTCAGCAACTGCCTCGGGGCTCCACCGAGGTGTCACCTTCTAATGGCCACCTTGCCGTCATCAGATATCTATGCCGGCTTCTGCCTGGATGCAGGTCGCTATCCACTTTCTGGATCCATTACTTCTTCGGCTATGGATCGCTCTATCGAACACGAACTTAGCTTTGCGGATTAAATGATCCTAGCGGCATTAACTGTCTAGTAGAATTTGAATATTCTAAGCTATAGCTTCGTAAGCTATCAATTTTCACTCACCTAGAGGACTTATGTTATCGCTAATAAAATACAAAGATTTGATGATTGGATTTATTAGTCTTGTAAAGTACGATCTGTTCCTCACTCGATTTTAATAGCGAATTTCCGTTTTGATGAGTGAATGCATCTATGTACTTGCCACAAATTGACACCGAGACGAATTACTACATTGCGGTGGCAAACTTAATACTCAACCATTGAGATTTTGTAAAGTACATGTATTTAGAACCTGCTTGCCTTCCTGATCAGCACATACTCTCGTCCGTAACGTCTGCATAGACTACGCTCATTGGGCTCTATCATCACCTCGAATCGAGTCAACATTATCAATGGTTCCGCTGGTGCACGAAATGTCTGCCCACCAATACTTTTATTTGCTTTCACTGATTTTTCGTCACAAGTCTAACAGTGTGACCCGACTGATAGCTTAGCGACTGTGGACTTTCCTGCTTCTATTTACCCTCTTCCGAGCGATTTTCTATTGCTACAAAAAAAAGTTGATTGGAATTTACATTCCTGGAGGTCACGCTCAAATCTTAAATAATCAAGATTCAGTTCAATGCCCCGCGATAATTTCAGCCCTAACAAACCTCAGCTGTACGAATGTGCCGAGGGTGAGAACTTAGAGCATGGCTTGCCACTGCTATGTACTGCTTTCCCCTCTTAAACAATTAAAGGGAATCGAAATCTCACGGTGAAAGGCAGGTCTGGATAGTTCTTGCTTCTAATAACTCTAACGGCAATTGGTATTCACGTATGTTAGTTTCAATTGCTAGTTCGTATCATGTTGAATTTATCTTTGACATTGTCCTTTTCGTTATCACTGTATGAGTTCGAAATTCGGCTTCAGCGCTGTCAGACATTTGAAGTCTGCGCTGCGTTTATTCAAGTGTTTGCTAAGGGCTATATCTGCTAAACTTCTCTCCAAAGCGATCTCTTATAAACCTCTTTCAGAATTCCTGGCAATATCGTCGGCTTAGCTTGTAAAAGTTGGGGCTCCTTTGTTTGAATACCCCTTTTGGCCTTAACAAACTGACTAGACATGCGACTACTTTATCGCACTAGAGGCTTAAACTTTGGTCTATTTGACGAACTTTCCAAGGTCAAATCATGTGATTATAGTGGCAACTTTTTTTCTTCCATTAATATCTATGTGGGGTCGCTGACCGTTAATCAGCCGCCGCCTGCCGAGAAAACCAGGAGCTAAATTTGTCCACTCTGTTAGACAATTTGATTTATCAATTCTACCTTCTGCATCAGTTTTTTTCGGTAATCAAGACCCATTTTGCCGTTTTTAGAGTTGTTACTGCTGTTTCGCTTGCTGTGAAGTAATTTGACGTCATGAAGTATGCAGAGTAATTGATGTTGTTAGAGATCGCTTTAATGATAGTGGCTAAATTCACTTACCAACGAATAATATTCACATCGGTTGTTTGGTGGTCTGTTAAGTGATGTTGAAGTCAAAGTTTATGGGGAGGGCCTAAAAACTTTGCTAAATGCACTTTTCTTTTCAGGAGATTGATACTGGTACTACTCTTCATCTTTGGGAAGAGATCGATAAAATTGAGGCCGTCTCGGATGTGGACGAAGACTCCGATATCGACACCATAGGA
Source organism: Moniezia expansa (assembly GCA_019097775.1). Classification (NCBI taxonomy): domain Eukaryota; kingdom Metazoa; phylum Platyhelminthes; class Cestoda; order Cyclophyllidea; family Anoplocephalidae; genus Moniezia; species Moniezia expansa. The sequence continues at coordinate 3,737,548 of JADFDV010000052.1, forward strand.
ACAGGTGAATCAGGCTCCCTTCAGAGTGCTCCTCGACCCTCTATCCGACCCTTTTTCGGACATACTGGCAGTTCGGAAGAAACCCTTAGTTTAGTAAGTTATCCGCTTTTAGTCGTTCTGGACTAAGATGAGTGCGCAGTAAGCTGGTTGAATTTATCTCAGCCCAGATGTTATCTTTTCCTACCGTTCACTTAAGCATCATCCTATTAGGGAGTTACCTTAACCGTTTCCAGAGTTTATGGCTTCGTTTTAAGCTACGCTCTTAACCTTTCGCGACTTGAATGTTGCCAAATTATCGCTGGTCAAAACCTCTCCCATACCATTTGTGACTTCAAAGAAAACTAATTAAAAATGCATGAGTAGCATTCATTTTGAAAGAGAATAAGCCTCTGGATTTCCCATACTATGAATCCTTCAGCAACAGGATAGATTTCTCGGTTACAGGGATTGGTGAGAGCATGGCATGCAGATGAGCACTTAAGCTTCGCTTAACCTCAAGGGCTCTCTTTTTCGGCTTCTTCTTGAAGCAGGAATGTTGTTTCAAAAGTTACCAAATCGCACTTTGGTTAAGTAACGTTTTACAATGCACTTGATGTTGATGCACGGTAATGAGAGTATCGAAGCCTATGTTCGAACGAAGGTTTCGATCAGTATGAACCAGTGTGGACGGTCGCTTTGATTGCCAGATGTGTGCCGATGAGTTCACACCTATTTCATTAGATGTTTCAGACGCGTACGCGACTGCTGCACCATTGGAACGTATAATATGCAAGGTAACATGGATGTATGTGCCAATAATCAAGGATGTGGCAGCGGTCGCTTGGAGATTCACCGAAGAATGAGTGGATCTAAATATCTACCGGATAATTGGTTTTTTACGTTTATTTGCATCTACTCTTTTTTATCAGTCCTAAGCATTGTACGTACAGACGCAAAAAGCGAGTCCATCGAGTTGTAATGTATGTTTATCGGTTTTTTTTCAGCTCACCAGTTAAGTCCCTCACTCTTTGACGTAGATTAAACAGACCTGTTATGTTTGGCTCGATCAGTTGCTTTATGCAGCTCCCTCCAACCATCCCTACCCAACTGTCAGATTATTGTTGTTATCAAACTTTCCATAATTTATTAGACCAGGATCGACAAATTTTTAATTCTCCTTATTCTTTGGTTTTTTAATTTTGGTCGAGTAGATATTTTGCAGATAGCAGTTCCGTTCAGAATGATTTATTGAGACTGGTTAAAGGATCCTACGATGGATCTTCTCTGGGATGCTTTAAATCGAAGTCCCCGTCTCCAATCTGCACTTCGGTCTCCTCTATTACAAAGGTCTGTCCTTTGTTTACAATTATTTTTTAGCCATGACGTACCTGTCGCTTTACAGTGCCATTTTATACGGGATGATGCGATACTAGATGCCTCTACACTTCATCTTCTCTCTTGCGGTAGCATTAGCCTTTCTTTACTGACAATTCATTAGTGCAGTTATTGCACTCCATAGGTGCTGACGGAGGTGATTAACCTTGGCAAAGATTTCGGTAATTAGATCAGCCTCTGGGGACCATCTCTCGGTGAATTGCCCCAAACATCGCTCCTCACATTATCTAGCTTCCCCAGTACTCTTCTAGAGACTCGGCAAAAATTTCATCTTCGAGCTACTACTAGTCCAACACCCCCCTAAAGGCGGAATTCTCGCCTATGTTTCTTTTTCCAAGACAAACGGGGTCGATCAGATCTATTGAATTGCCGCGTTGATCAGGCAGCTAGGAGTCGCTGTCCATTTTCGATCCTGCCCAAGTTTCCATTCAATTAGGAGGTTGACGTGGATACTATGAGTCTACGAGAAATTGAAATGGAGTCCTTTTTGGTCCTCACTCTTGCTGACTTAAATGCACCTTATCACCTCCAGATTTTGACTTTATGCTGGTTGTCTCGCTCGCGTTAGTGAACAGTCTATAATAGCACATTCCAATCGAATTCTTGTCCAGTCGCTAGGCAAATGAATTCGCTGTCATATTGTGATTGATGGAATTATTTCTTTAATTCGCGTTTACCAACTTCTAACGCAAAGGAGCTGAAATGTTGTTCTCCCCGTAAGATATACCAAAAACATTTTCTAATACGTTAAGAGAAACCAGCAGACAAATTGACCCAGAGGCGAAATAAGCTTTTAGTCTCAGTCATGAAGCTAAATCCCACAGAAAATTTGCCTCCAGCACTGCTTTCTATGTGGGAATGCTCACTAAAAGTAGGAACATGATCTGGTAATATCGCCAAGGTCAATGGAAGAATGGTTACGACATCACTTTCCCTACTTATTCGCAATCTTTTTGAAATCCAGGCTTCGACGCAAAAGATTCATTTATTCCTCAAGTCTGAAAAATATGATATATTCGTTAATGCCACTAGAGGTATCTAAAATATGGCCGTGTCTATAGCGAATGTGATCCTCTGCCTCTCTACTACTTTCCAACTTTCACTCGATTGGGGCAGTCGCTTATGAGATATCCATTATTTAGGGCTGTATCCGAGGCTAGGCCACACATAAAGACGCATAAATTATCAATCTCTCTCTCATTTCGACTTATTCTAATTTCATCTTTGCAGGTCACTACTTATTACTCATGTTACGCCTCTCTTAAGGCGTTCCAATGGCTGATTTTTTTTTTCGATGAAATGACTACCTTTCATCCCTAATAAACTCGAAATGATTCCGCTGTGCAACTGATTTAAAAGCTGTAAATAAACCATTTGCTATTGATCCCGTTGTGTCCGTTTTTTCCTGCTCTTTGCTTGGTTAGAATATGAGGCATAATGGATTAATCTTACTTTTGTCTCCTTACCACAAACGCTCTGCAAAGTTAAGGTCTGTGTAAAACGTCCATTTTTTCGTTAGTCGAGTCTGAAAAATGGCACAGCGCTGCTTTTTATTTCAAAATAATCGTTAATAGCAGTTGTTGGTACTATTAGACTTATACACATTTATTAGTGCTAGTGAACTCTCACTTTGACAGTTAAAAGTCATTTCTTGTTTTCAATTCTTTTTCTTCGTTTAGTTCATCTAGTTGAAGGAACGCATTTCACGCTTTGAAATGTCTTCTAAACTATGTGATGTAAATTTATTTGTCAGTAAGTGCGATTAGCTGTTTCGATCAGACTCTGATCTAAAATTCAAGCTATTTTGTTTTGAAACTGTTTGAAGGCCCTTTCAAACCACTCTGATTCCATTAGCAGAACAGAAGCACCGATTCCGGACCTACATCGCTGAAATTGAAAGTCACCATTATCGCTAAGGCTTGGGCGGTGTACGTGTGTTTATAGGTTCTGAAATAGCCTTCCACTTAGTTTGAGATGAAATTCCTTTCTTAATTTCTTCCAGTCGCAGTTTCACCAGTGCCTTTTATATCTGGTTAATACACGTTTTGAAAAGAAATGTAGACCCAGGATTTTGCACTCACAAACACTCTTTTTTCTTTGATTGCGATTTTTCTGACATCATTATGTATTCGTTTGATCTGGCATTCCATAAGTTAATTTCACCGCAAATGTTTTCATAGGATGCGGGAGCTAGGTTGCTCCGACGCTTGCAGAGGGAAGCTCTCTTAGCACCAGATCCAATAACTTCTGGGTCCTCCCAAAATAGACAACAACTACCGTCAGGGACCTCCGGTCTTCTCAACGTAGCGACCTCCAATGGAGATGGGGAACTTCGTCGGCAACCCACGGGTGGTCGTGGAGGTGTCAAATTTTCCTCTCGTTTCGGACCGACGAAATCTCGGCGGACAGTTCCTGCCACCAAGAGACGACAGGTCAATTCCTCTCCCCCTATTCCAATGACAGCCATGGCTGTAACCACATCCCCTATCAGTGCACAAGTTCAAGAGCCACTCTACTTCAATGGGCACCAGGATGACGAGAGACAGAAATCGGAATTCCTGAACCCAGTCTCTGAGGCTGAAAATACGTTGTGGCCAATTGACTATGTGAGTGCTACTTGGGCCAGTTGATTCTTGCTGAAATTTTTTTCTGCCCAACCGCAGTGGTAATTGCTTGTATAATTCGTCCCCCAATGGCCAAACGTTGGTTCATTTGTTTTTGAAATCGAGGTCACGGGAATGCCGTGATCCGCTGCACATTAAAGAACGCGTTACCTAGCCTCATGTAATTATCTTTGACTTTACTAAACTGTAAAATGATTGCTTATCAATTTTAATTTCTCTTCATTTGGAATAGCGGCTGAAGGTTTTGTGCGAACTTGATTAAAACTGAGAGTTGGGAAACCAAGACTCTCATGAACATTACGGAACATTTCTTTGCAAGATTTCAGTTAAACAGTCAGTTGTCGTGTATTGCTTGGTAAGGCAAAATTTATGCGAAGCTTGTGAATCCTTGACTGACGTATGTATCGTATGTTGGCTGCTTCTTCCTATTCTCATCTACTTCAGTGAAATTTGGTCTATATATATGGAAGCTGTTCCTGCACTAGGAGTTTGTTCGAATGATGGCACGCTTGGATATTGAGATGCGTTTAAGTTCTGATCCTGCCTGTTACTGGTCTACATTGGCCTTGATGTTCGCTTGAAGATTTCGGAGTAGCATTACTCTCGAACTACCCTCAGTGCATTCTATTCACTCACAGTTCATTGTCTATTTCTCATAGCCGGTCATCCTTCAAGGAGAGTCTATCCCTTGTATCGCTGGTCTCCATATGCCACTGGGCGTTGAGAATTGAGTATTTTTATTGGTGAACTCCTTTTCAGCAGTAATGATAAGGGAAAGCTTTTATGTAATGGTTCTCGTCGTTTGATCTACTGTAAGGGCCCCATTTTCGATGGAGGCTTCGTTGTCTAGGGTTCTGTGTGTCTCTTTTAAGTGGTTTTGACTTAGTCCCATAAATGGCAAATGTCTATTTCACTTGCAACAGGTCTTTTTTTGCTCTAAAAGACTCATTAACCCCGCCTTTTCAATTGACTTCCCATCATGCATTCATCGGAGAGATAAATTTAAAAGCTAGATAATTGAACAAGCCAACTGCGTAAATGACAGCATGAGGGATTCGCACCCTTGTTGCGAACTTGAATACCAGTTTGGCTTCTTTTAGTAGATAGGTGTGTGTGTGTGTGTGACTCGCATCGACGTCGGCGTGTTACTAATTAAAGTCGCATCGATTCGGTCTCCGAAAAAGCGTTTGCATAACTTAGGGCGTTGACTATGAATATACTCTGAGTTCTTTCGAAAACCTTCTTCACCTAAAAACTGTTATTGCAAAGCCTTATTCTGTGGTCTTGAAGCGATAGCTTGCCTAACAATCTTGTCAGCTGAAAAGTCAACAATAACACTAAGACGGAACATTGCACTGGACTAGTACAGCATAGGGCAGAATCTAGAGCGGCATCAGCACCTCCGATCTTCTTTGGCTGGAAGACGCATTCAGCCGTATTCATGTAGAATTCAAAGAATTCCTAGGTTAATTCGTATTTTCTTGAGTGCTCCCAAAAGTGTTTAAGTTACTATTTAACGTGCTAAGTATCGCTGAGGGTGATCGACTTTCCGGTTTCGTACATTTAATGGTCCCTAAGTCCCAGTCTAATTGAGTTAAGTTTAAAGTTTCCAATCGGTGAATTAAGACAGTAAGAAGTAAATCTTTCGAAAAGATAGCATGAAGGACGAATGCGCCTCGAATTTATGCTTTATTGTAATTCTCGTTGTAAAAGTACAGATCAGTACATAATTATGGATCGATGTCAAATTACGCTTATGTTTCGTAGCTGTTCAATTTTTACTAATTTGGCAGAAGCTTTCATTAATCACCCTTACAAAACTAGATTTCGATCGGTTCCGGATGAAGTCTTTTGTGTCCGGCTATCATGAGTATACCAGAGCGCATTAACCGCGCCGGAACAAATTTATTACTCGAGGGCAGTGAATAATGCTACCCAGCTCACTATCGACTTTAATATGCTTCCATCTTTTTTCAAATAAGATCCTGAAATCTTTGACTAATTTTTCGGATTTCATCGTGTTAATTGGTCAATTGCCTATGACCCAGGCACGGGATTGGTTTACTCTTGAAAAAATGGGAAAAGGCCTGGGATTGGGTTTTTCATGGGGTTTGGAAGCATATTTCTTACGCTGCTATCACAATAATGACTGTCTATTCTTGTTTGAAATGCATTACCCTATTAACAGATTTGCCCTGGGATGAAAAGTCTGCCATTCCCTAGACGAAAACTCATTAATATTTTCCAATGTAGATATTACAAGGTATTTGAGTGAAGATCCCATCTTGTGTTTGTTGGTATCATTTTATTGAACACTAGCTCCGACGGCGATTAATTGTAAGCACGTTTTTTTCCACGCACTTTGGCAAAATAGCCTCGCGGCGAGAGAGAATTTGGCTTTTCTAATAAAACGGTACATTTACGAGGTCATATTACATCGGTTGGTGTATATTAATAGACTCGGATTGAAATATACAACCCAAACGGAAGTGCACATGCCTTGGTTGCATTTCGCCAAGATTATTCTACTTCTATGTTGCATGATTATCTAATTTAAAAGGAATGCCTTTTATTAATAGCTAGGTCTAACATAACACTGTTAAAATGGGTTTTAAGTCAAGAATAGGTGACTGGAAGTAACTTTGGTTAGTAGTCCGCTCATCAGAACATCGTGTGCAGCTTTCAATGTTTCGAAACGTGTGTTTGCTTCCTCTTTGTTTATTAGAGGTGTTGTTTTAGATGCGTACACCATGCTTTTCAATTAGAAGTTGATTGTCTTTGTTCGCCTTCATCGCCTTTCCATTCCTCATTGAGGTCAATTGGATCATATGTATCTAAGGGCTGCGGCAGCGGCGTGAAACTGGACGTCTCAACCACCTTTTTCTTTTATGGCATTCGAAATGCTCATATTCACCACGCCCTATTTCCAACCAATAATCGTATTCAGTCTGTGTTGCTATGTTTCATTCATGATTTCCCATAAGAGTGGAATAGCTCCGGTTGGTTTTTTTCCAGTAAAGATTAACTGGCCCGCTCGAGGACTACTTTTGCATCCTGCCTGTTTAGCCTGAGCCATGGCTTTGTATTGTCTTTTTGGTTCCTGAAATTTGGTGACTCCAGAGACGTGTTAGAGTCCGTCTTCTTTTAGCTGTGCAGATCCGAATCCTCCATCATCGAAGTTTGCCTGCAGTTTGTCGTAGAAAATTTCTTTGTGCGAGCTTCGTGGGAATATGGCACCGAGACGAACCTTGAATCTGCAGTAATCAGACCTCGAGTCTTGAGAACTCTGTTGGAAAAGGAAAATGCTTCTTTATGAAGAGTCATGGATTACCCGCTTTGAATTAAAAAATCGTGTCAATTATTCCTGTCAGTAGAGCGCTATTCAGGTATCCGTCATGGATAGAAATCGTTCTTGTGTAGATAAAGGGTTGCTATAGTATTTACGGTATCCTAGATTGCTTAAAGAGCTACATTAAAAAGCTCCATCTCCTTTTAACTGAAGGCTTACACTAAAGGACTAAGAACTACGCGCCTTCATTTTTGAACGAAAATGGCCCTGGGCGAAAGATTCTGGGAGATTACTTTGTTTCCAGTAGATGTCTTCTATCGACTGCACATGAAAATTTAATTTTACACACCTTATCGCACTGAAGGAAATTAACCCACTTTAGCGAGATGATCAGTAGACGTAGAAATATCGTAGAAAGAGCGCCATTTCATGCTCAGTAGAAGACTGTTTTAAAACCCAATTAGAGGCAACTAGGTTAGCTAAAACATGCTTGACATAATATATTATGCGAAGTTCAATAGATGCCCTCTTTTCGACGCCCACCTTGTTGACCTGCTGCCGATAATGCTCAATGATCCCTAGTATCTCGTTCTGAAAACTTCCTTATACCTCAAACGATTTCTCTAGTACTCAGAAGTTTTCCGTTTGAAGATTTTGTAGGTTTATGGAAGTTCCGCTGCCCAAGAAATTCCTAGGCCAGGTTATCTTTATTTTCGTGTTCCTGTACGCCTTTGCCGTCATTTTCGTTCGAACCATACCGAATCCGTTTCGTCTTTTTCTTTTCCACGTTGGCCCTCGCAATTGTCGTTTCGCAAGTACTATATTCTCAACAGTAGAATATAAAGCCTTAAGATCATTTTACGCGCGGGTAGGTTCTGGTGAAGTGTTGCCGAAAGGGGGATTTTTTTAATGAGACTAATTTGGACCATCCGGTAAACTAGGGCCACCGCTGAATAGATGAAATACTTTGCATTGTTTTACTTAAACACCGAAATCACGTGCCACTTCACTTCAGGCCTCTCTTCATTTTGTTGTCGAACACAGTGTCCAAGAACTTTGACGCCGTTCTATTCACATTCGTAGATGAAAAACGGCTCTTCGGTGAATCGAGGTTCTTGAACGCCTTTTGCTAGAATGACTTGTGCGTCATCATTGGAAGATTCAGAAAAGCTTGCAATAAAGTAGCATAACAGAACGGGCATCATTAATGCGTCGTAACGCTTTGGTGAACTTGGGACAGCTTAACACAGGGAGTATACAACGATAGCTTCTATCTTGGATGTTTTACTACATTATTTTGATTTTGCTATTTGTATTGAGCCGGAGGAGAAATCAGGCATCTCTTGTTATCTAAAGTGAGATAAGCGATCTCTCCTTTGGGAGTTGATATGACGAAGACTAGATTGGCGAACTGAAACGACGAGCCTTTCATGTATCCAGATAGCTCGGTAGTGGCATCGAAAGGCTGGACATCATTGTGTTGTCAAGGCTTGGGAGTTTTACTGGCTGGGTTCTTAGTATTCTAGGTTTGCTCCTACGATTAGTATTTGTATGTGCGTGTGTGTGTGAATCATATTGGTAAGCTCTATAAAATGTATGGTTCTTTAATTTAACCTTTTAGGAAAGAGCTGAAGAGGACTCTTCAAGCTCTCTCGCCCAATCAGAAATGCCCATCTTCCCAGAATCCTTAGCCGATGTTCAATTCGTGGTCAATAACTTGGAACCCGGAGGGAAAGTAAGTTTTAGTTGTCTGTATTTCCTGAATTAGAGTTCCTTCAGCAGAACCCATGTACTTGCTATACAGTTATCTTAAGAAAGTGAATGAATTTGGGGGCCAAACGTTGTGAAATCCTTAGGAGTTGAATTTCCTTCCACATGTCTAGTTAAGTGGTCTTCATTAAAATTCGAAACTATTTTCACTTCACCCTCTCGCACTTTAGTTTGCATTTGACCTTCAGCCCTTTTTTTCATTTGTCTTAACGTTACCTCACTGATAGATGTGTTTTTCAAACTGGGTGTGACTTTCGCCGTCTTATCGGTCTTTTCCTTAGATGCGGCTTTGGTATAAATTAGTGGATGCCTTTGGTTCTGACCTATACCTATATTGCGAGTGTATGGGAAGATTATTCTAATGCTAGATCTTGCGTATACATTTTAGCAAATATTGAGACATATTAATGCTTTGACTTCTTAGCTGAGGGTTGTGTAGTTTTGAGCCAACACTCGTACAAAAAAGTGTTCTAGTCATTAACCTAGCAGCACTGAATGAAAGGTAACTTTCTTCCACCAAAGTTATCTGTTGTTGGTTACCTCCATTTGTGACGTATCGATAATCTAAAGAGGCTGAGAGGGTAGTCTTAGAATTCATCGTTTGAGATTGTAACTGGAAGTTGGTGGCTGCGATTTTTCTCTGAGGAAACAAAGGTGACTGTCTTGCCAAAATCCGTTTAATAGGATGAAGTTCCATGAAGGAACAAATATGTTCAGAGTTATTGTTGTTTTTTCTTTCCTCATTAATTAATCGAGTTTCCTATAGATGCTTCGATTGGCGATTATGTGTCTCATCAACAGCAATTGGTCTTTGAAATCGTGGCCTATCAATTGCTCTGCAGAATTCTTACGCAGGCACATTTTATTCATGGAGCTTTTGTCCTCGATATTAGATCTATTGAACGTAGGATTATTATCTTTTGCCATTCTTCTTGCCTTAAGGAAAGTTCTCCGTTAAGCTCTTTTTCGATTTCGTTGACTTCAGTGCTTGAGATTCCATGTTCCAACTGTTTTTTCAGCCAGTAACTTCAACGCACTCAGAATTAATTTTAGATTTGATTAAGGTGTATTAGTATCGTCGTTGATTGTCCTCGTGAGTTATTACATTCTTGACAAGCGTACTTGCTTCAAACTACTCCAGAATGCAGCAAGCCGGTGATTAAGTGAATCAAAGCCCTCTTTCTGATTTCTTTGCGACAGCTTTCGTTATTCCCTGTTACAGTCACATTTGACTTTTTTAACCCAATTTTCTTGTCGTTTCTCTCTGGTTCGTTGCACGCTATACAAGCACCCCCTCCCCTCTTCTGTTTGCAAATTCCACGAAGTGTAATGCATTAACGAAAAGCGATTCGCCCTGGCAGATTCTCTTGCTTGTCAGAATTTTTCGTCAAGGTATCGCTGGCCGTCCACTGACTTGAAGTAGTCAAAACTAGATAAGATGCCAGAGACCTAGAACAAGTTTTATCGAAGCTCAGTAATGGAGAGGATATTTTTTAAATGATCCTAATTCTTCTCTTTAAAATAAGAAGGATATTACTGGCAAAGCAACTTCTAGTGAATATTACTTTTTTTCAGCACTAACTTCACGCCTCATCGACTGGAAATGAGTTTAGCCACTTAGAACGCACCTTAAAGGGTGACTTTAGACTTGGTAGGCTAAGAAGGCTTGAGCCCGGTAATTGTTGTTCCTAAGTTCCTCAGAATTTAATTTCTATGTTTTAATGATAGAAGTTTGAACTCTGGATATTACTATATAAACTGGTGAACTCACTCACAAGAAAATTGGCGAGAAGCAGCCCCAAGTTTGAGGGCTTGTCTGCACGCTACTCCGATTCCAAATGCTGGATCATACTAACCAACGACTGGGAGAAAAATTCACTTTCTGAAAGCAACTTGTGTTAGCCAAGATCGCCACAATAAGGCTGTAATGTCAAGACCATAACTTTCCTTCACCATCGAGAAAACGACTTACTTGTAATTTGATGAGAGGGTTGCTTCAAGAACCGAAAATTCAGAGATGGTTCGAATGCGTCTCCAAGTTTGTCACTCCTTCAGTTAGAAAAATGAGGTCTAAATGCCACTAAAATGATCTGCTGTCTAATTCAACTCCAAAGAATGGATGATTAGCTCTTGTTCTTCTAACCGCTTAAAGCTAGCAGATAGGGCATCAAAGCTTGCCTTGCATTCTTTTTCTGATAGGGGATGGGGTAAATGAAATATTGAATAAATCAATGAGGCAGCCGCTATCGCATCGTTTACTTGCTTTCTACAGGTTGCCGCCACGGCTCTCATTCAAGCTGGATGTACAAAACTGGCCCAGGTTTCCTCTTTTGCCGAGATTCGTCAAATCCTCTCAGGTCTCGTCTCCTGGGCCCAGATGCACCGTCAAGTGGAGGCCATCCGCTTCTGTGTTGTTGGCGGCGATGCCCTTCTCAATGCGGTTTTAAGAGCCTTTGTGGAGGTTGCTGGAGCTCGATCGGAAGCTGTAGCCGCCGCATTTCGGTTCTTTCTTGTTCCTGTCTCGGGTCTTGTCCCGACTTTTACCTGTCCTTGTTCACGGCAGAGTCAGCAGGATCCACAGCAGATTCGCCACTGCACTGGATGTAGACACAGAAGATCGAGTTCTTCAACCCTTCCTCCAATATCTCTACCTTCCACTGGTAAATTTTTCAACCTTTCATCCCAAAATTCGACCACATTTTAAGAGTATTTCGCTTTTCTCGGCTAGATCCTATCCGTCCAGCTTATCCTGGATCTCCATCAATACCTCGAGAATCGCTCATCCCGTCCTCAAATTTCCGTCCCTCTTTCTTATCTAACATTATTGCCCAACGCTTGTGCACCCTGGATCCCAGATACTCTCGTCTGTTCAGTCGATTAGCAACCGGTGAGTCTGTTTTCAATGTCGATGCAGAAGGTTTCACGACATCTAATTCGAGCACTCCGATTCGCGGGAGACGAATGTCGACATCGGAGAAGGAAGAATTTGAGTTTGTTAGACGGGTTGTGACTTATCTTACTTCGGCGGAATGTCTGCTATCTCTTCCGATTGGAGAATGTTTAGTTGCGGGAGTGAGAAATAATCTCCCATTGTTGGGAGGAATTGGAATGTTTAATTCTTCCTCTTCAGCTAATCCACTTCCTCTGGCTTTCAATCCTCCCCTTCCAATGGGAACTGTTGGCATAGGTGAGTAAAAAACTCCTTCGTGTTTTTGTGACCATCTTGACGTTGTATACCTCTCTTGTAACTTTATACGGAATTTGTACGCAGCAGTGGATTCATATGACCCTAGTTTTCTCTGACACGCTTTTACTTGGCCGGATGGCTAAGTAGTTGTCAGCATGCTGTCAAAGGTGGTGGTAATTTTTATTTACTTCCCACCCATTAGGGCGATTCTCAAGTACTTATTGGGGGTACAATAGAAGCACATCGTTTTTACGACCAATGGCGCACAACAGTTAACACAGAAGACAGCAAAAGCCTTTATCGACGTCTTCGGTTCTCTTGTCACTTCTCTGGCATGGTTTCATCGTACAGGTAGCAGTTCAACTTCGTAGTGGCACCTCGTCCGTCCTCGACACTCTTAAGGCAGACAATTTTCATACCACTTCCGGAAGTGTTTTCAACTTTCTTGCGGAGACTCCATTCACTGCTGTATGCACGCGCTCTCCACAGTCAAGTTTGAGACCATGAATCGAGGTATTTACGTCGTGCCTCGTTTACCAGTCTGTACGAAGTTGTACCTCTGCTGCGTGGGTGATTATTCCTATTCGACCGCCCCTCTAATTAGCCCCCAGAGTTGCCCCTGGAGTTACCGGTGGTCACCACGAGGAGTTTGAGAGTAGGTTAGAGTTGGTAGTACCATATTTTTTGCCCAGCAGGTTTTGAGGGCTAGGCTTCGGCACAGGACTTAATGATGGTGTGCGTTCAAATATATGTTATTATCTTAATCACGGTAATTTCTCTTAAATTAATGGTTTCCCATTCTTAAAGTATGGCCTCGGAGTGGTTTGTAATAATTGGATAAAATTTGGATCCATGTCTTCTACTGAAAATGATCCTCTCGGAGCAATGCCAGTCTTGTGACTATGCTCTTTCATCATCCACTATTTCAAGTTTGTTCTTCCCACTTTTCATTCCCCAGCTCTACGACATGTTTATCTCTATGGGTCTTTAAGTTGATCAGTTCCGTCGGACTGAGATTCAGTCGCGAACCATTCTAATAGCGATGATTTCAAAAATTATCAAAATTGATGTATTCGCGATATATTTGTTATTATTTGGCTCCATTCAGTAGTAGGGTAGCTGGGGATTAAGCCGTTAATTCGAACAAATGGAACCTAAGTAACCTACCGATAGCCAATAAATCCAACTCGCTGAGTTAATTGGAAACGCGGATGCAATGCCCGAAACTTTATTAGTCAAATGAAGCAATGATGTCTATAATAGAAGATTTTCATTTATGGGGTGGTTCGATATAGCTATTTGTTAGTTTCGATTCAGCTTCCCAGCTGTAACATTCTCCTTCAATGCCTATGAGCTATCGATCATCAGCTTAAATCTCAAATCCAGTATGTCAGTCTAGCGTTTCTTCCAGTTATTGAGATTTTTGTCTTTTATTCGCTTTCCAGTTCGTATGTCACTTTATCTAAGCTTCTGGTGTAATCAGAGCAGAAACATAAAATACGAGTTGCTCTAATTGCTGTATCTTCGTATCCACACGATAATCAAATCACTGATGGATACTCTTGCAGGCTTATTTGATTAGCGTCATCCCTTTAATCCGCTGTCTACTTTTCCAGAATGCTGCTTACAAATTAAACTTGCCTTTGGTATAAAGCAGCACTTAAGGCTGGACTACTTTTGATCCAGTTTGTTTAACCATGCGATGGTTTCTAAATCATCTTACCTTAGGTCCCATGCGCCTTAATTCCCTTTAGTGAACTACAAAATATCCAGGAAGAAGGCTAAGCAGCTTGCAACCGAGAAATCTGTGTAGATCAGATTGGTATTTAATCATTTATTTATCTGTTGAATGCCGCCTCAGTTAATCTTATGGCAGCTAACAACAAGGCTAATGTTGACGATTTTCGGTGACTTCAAAGAAATAAGTTGGAAAGAACTCAGAAAGATAGGCAGAGGTAACTGTGAAAATTGATTCAATATTGATTGAAAATTCAGTCATGGCGAAATAAACAATCTAAGGTCCAAAATTAGTTACCGCCCTTGAATTTTCCCACATGATGTTGAAGGTTGCAACCATTGCGTGCCGAAATCATATTATTTCAGTCTCAGCAAGTTGGAATGAACTTACTCAGGATACTGAATAGACGATTTGGAATAGTGTAAGCAGTCAGTACAGACTAAAATAGGCACATTTTTGCTTTTCGTTGACAGTATACTGCAATCTTGCCTTCAGGAGTGTGTTTGAAATCATTATCGCCTTACCCTGCCCTATGCCTAAAACCCATTGAATTGTTCTGTGACTTTTCGCCCATCCAGACGCGTAGTCGTATATGGTTTTTAAATCACTGGGTATCAAAGTCCTGAGATTGTATTTATTGTATTGACGCACCCAGTTTCTCTCTCGTGCCTTCTTTTTTTTAATTTTGGGGCTCGTTGTATAATGGATCAGAGTAGACTTTAACCAATTCAGCTCTTGGTTAGTATCGGAAAGCTACTAATGGTCGTGAGCGCTAATCGAAGTGTTCCTTATTACATTCATTACTTCTGTTTGCTTTCCATTTCCTGTCGAGGTGAGGTTAGTTTCCATTCTGGTCAGAAGAATGGATGGAGCTCAATACATTATCTAATCTAACCCAGGGTTTTGTAGATCTTGAAGCCACTCTCCTTGGCGGCCGCTTCTCCAATGTATCTCTGTTTCTAAGTTTACCCGTCCAAAGCCGCTGGAAAGTAGATGTAAATCATGAATTTTTTTGTTACTGCCTTGCCAGTTGGCAATGACTTATGACAATACCGAACTCTCCTGCACAGAACTGATCCAACAGAGGTGGGTGTACCGTAATTCACCCTGGCTTTGGTTATATTTTGCTATCCAAGCCCCTGCACTTTTATTTCAAAAGTTGACTTGTGGGTCATATTGACTTGCGAACACTCCGTGCTCTTTAAGCATCACCATGAGCGAGACGAGGGTAGAACTTGAAAAGGCATACTTCCAGCTGGTTTCATATTTTTTGAACCAGCTCTGAAATATCCCCTATTAATAGCCACGCCTTCAGTTGGTATTTGGTGTCTAAACAACTGTGCAGTCGAAGTAAAGAATTCATTTAAATCCGGCAATGAATTTACGCATTCTCACTTTAGTTTGCTTTTTCTTGCCTTTCCTCATCCATCGCTGCCAAATGTCATGCAGTCTATGATTTTTTTTCTGACGCGTGAATAAATGTCGATTTTTGTTCGACGACAGTAGCGAATGAACGAATTAGTGAAACATCAACATAAAAAAGCTGAAACCATGAATTTCGTCAAGTACATGCATAATTACTCCTCTCTTTGAAAAACCTGCGCAACTGAAGCGGCAGTTTGATCGACGGTATGATGTCATATCGTGAAATGGCATTTGCAAGAGTAAAAACCTCTCATTAGTCCGTATGGATGTTATTCCATGATATCAATAAAATATGAAGGTCGAATTTATTGTTGATTTGTGTTTCTACGACTTTGACTTTCCATATGCTTTTCATTTGATTCTTTTGATTCAGGATTCCACAAAGTTTTGCCAGCTCTCATGACGAGAGTCTATAAAATAGGCGGTTGAAGATGCGTGCTGAAATCTATTTTCACCTATAATTTTTGTCATGCCAAATTTCTGGGGATTTTTTCGATTTCTCTCCGTCGGATTCTGGACTACCAATGTTCAACAACTCGTCCTAGATCATTCTGCTTCGAGTTTCTTTTTTTGTGTTAATTTTATATATGGTCCAATTTTAACTTCTTTAAAGGACTATTCGGTTCTTTTCACAAAATTGCCTTAAAATTGCCGCTGTAGTGGCAGAAGCCATAAATCCTCTAGAGCATTAGTTCTAAGTCGTCATCGACTGATAGTTAGGATCGGTGATTGTTCATGCAGAGATGACGAGTCCTGTAGTCAATTCATGTATAGCACATCTGCGTCTGGTGTTTTACAGCCATTCCAATATAAAGAAAAAAAGCAGTGAGGACAGGGGACATTTTTGGGGAAAATCATGAACCCTACTGGAGTAATGTGAAGCTGTGGAGACCTAAGCTCTAAGTCTCTGGTGGCATAATATTTACCTTAAATGATCGACCTTCCGTAAAAAGTGAAGAATGCAGAAGAGACCGCCCGAAACTTTAACACTCAATAGCTCATTACTCATGGCGAAATCTGGAAGGGATGTTTCTAGTCTGATGTTAGAGGAAAGAGATGATTTCGAATGGAAAATTACAGGACTACCTCACTTCTTAGAAGTTGACTGCATCAGCCCTGTTTGTGGGTTCGTCACAAGTGAATACTATCCGTCGAGACCCAGCTTGTAAAAGGCGATTGGTTATGGGAATAATAACTGCCAAAACATGAGTCACTTCGCAGGCCATATGGAATGCCGCTTTAAGATCGTCCTTTTATTTGATGGAAAAAAAAAGGAGATGCTATTCATCTGCGCTTTATTTCTTCTTAACTGTTTTCAGTTCCAGATAAGCTCGCTGGGCTCTTGATAAAGGTGTTTTGCAAAAACTTTCAGTCATCACTTTTAACACGAGTCTTTATTTAAATACCCTGTACATGTTTCATTCACATATAATTATTATATCTAGTTGAACAAGGTTTGTCGAATGCTCTTTTTTAAATATTCCTAGATGGTGGAAGCAGTCTAGAAGAGGAATCTAGCAAGCAAACCCTAGTCCCGTTCCTTCTCTGCATTCGTCTTGGCAGTGAAGCCATTCTTCGAAGCTGTCTAGTTGATGGGCACAGCTCTTCTCATTATCAGCAGCAATGCTGCTCCACTGCCTTGCAGATACTCGATATCTCCATGGGGACTGGAAGCGGAGATCATCAGCCCCCAGGAGCTTCGCATCCCACCTCCTCAAGGTCGCCGCCCCGAACAGTGTCCACCTCCTCTCAAAATTTCTTCGCAGTTAGTGCCGCCATCGGGTGAGTATCGGTTTCCTTCTGTTTCGGGAGATGGACTCCGCAATACTGTCTCAGCAGTACTCCGTAGCGCTCCGCAGTGGTCGGATTCTGAGGATTTTTTTTGATTCGAGAGGACTTTCAAACATCTCTTCCAGTGCCGATGAAATGACGCTGTTCAATCGTTTATTTGATTCGCTGATTCGTTTGAATCGATCTCAATATATCCTCACGGCAAGTTTGTGCGGTCAGAAGTTAGGTTTCTAGTGGATAGGCATTTAGTTATCGTGAACTCTTCTTCGAATGTTGTCGTTATATGGGAAACAGTCTAGACGTGAAGAAGACCAGCCTTGCTTATGCATATTTCAGTTTTCTGGATGAAATCTACTTCACCAATGGTAAAATTAGTATTGGTAACATCGCATCGCGGCAGAGGCCTACGATTTCGAGCGATTCGCTTTTAATCTGAAAGCATCTTGTTCTCTGCATGTTGCCTGTTACTTTCTCTCAGTAACGCCAGACTATAGAACACAGGTAAGCTGCTTTGCAAATTAAACTGCTTTTGCGTCCTTGTCACAGGTGTTAAGCTCATTCTTATGGTAGAACTTTCTGTCCAAGTTTTTGGCGCATAGCAGCAGTGCTACACATGCTCGTCATTTAACCGATTTAAAACGCAAGTCTTCGAGGGAGAGATAGAAGAACAAAGTGGTCCCGTTTTAACTGGCGCCTCCCAGACTCCATCACTTCCCGGTAACGAGTTCTCTCTTTGTCATTTGTCTTCGGCTGGCGTTCAGTTACATTTGCACTTTCGTATCTGCATCTCCAGTGTTAAACGACTTTATGTTTCGACGCACCTTTCCTAAGTTTGGACAGTTCTTGTCTAACAATCCGTCAGGACCTTTAATGTCAACATCTCAAACGCTTGTGCTACTAGTTCTTCACTTTTTGGATGGGTTCAAGTGCACTATCAACTAGTTTGGCCAATGGATTGGTATAATTTTGTGCCTTTATGGTTACAAACTTCGATTAGATTAATTGTCAGAAACTTTGGGAAACTTTAGTGTGAATTTCTTGAGCAAACTTTCTTTTATGGGAGAGAGCATTGAAATGGGACGTCTGGATGAGCACTTAAACTCATTACTAGAGAGATTAACTTTTTTTTACTTCTGGGACGATTGGTGTCAACCCCATTGAGTTATTGTCAGCAGGACAAGGTGTCGAGATGCATGGGATGTCTTTTCAAATGGCGTAATTCGGAACTATCTGGGGTATTCATACGATGAGACATTGAGTCATTGCCAGAGAAGAGAGATAAAGGCCTTTAGAATGTGGGTCTCCTGTATAGTGGTGAGTTCCTTACCTCGTAGTAGATGAGTAAAGATTTTGTTATAAATACCGATATTGATATGAGTTAATATAGAGAAAGTGGATGGTAAATTCTCGGCTTTGTATCTCGAATTTCTAGTAATTTAGACTGGAAATTTAACTGGAACGTATACTAAACCAATTCTTGGACGCTTCTAGTCGAAGTCGAAGTGCGTGTTCGTCAGCTCAAAATGCTGGACTTCGATTTCACTCTAAACTGGCTCCAGGATACCATAATTTTTAATTTAGGTAACGTGATTGTTTAATGTTGTACTTATTTTTCGTTTCAGTTTCGATAAGCCTACTTACGAGCTACAGCTTGAATACTGGACCCACAATGTTCCAGGCTCGAGTTCTACCGCTGGAAATGTCAACATCAGTAACAGTGGAATCTCCTCTCCCCTCGTTCACCCAATTAGTCTAGAAGACCGTGGAGGCGCCGGTAGTGTTGGTGGAATGGGCGCTGTTAGTGGCGTCGTCAGTAGCGGAACTGATGGAAAAGTGGCAGCTCGACCAATCACTTTCAAGGCTGTCTGCAGGTCTATGGTAGTCGGTCTGACAAGTTCCGGTAGTGTAGGCCCCCTCTGTGCTAATTCTAGCATTCTTCCTCAACAGAAACCTTCAACTCTCCTCAGCCTCGCCATGGTTACGAGAGAGAAGAAACCGAAGAGTAGGTGAAACACATCTGAATCGCATGTGTTATTATCAATATTTGCTGCATTAATTGGCTTCGCCTGAAAGCATCTAGCTCTACAGTCTACAGTAAACTAATAACCATTGCTTTTGTTTTTCTAAGTTATGCGGATAGGCAAGAAGACTAGCAAAGAGGTGACCTTCAAGCCGGATTTGACTGAAGGGGTGACTCGCTTAATTTGCACGTGCAAGGGTGTTGTCTCCCATATACCTGTGGTTCCCTTTGCTGATACTCCCAGTGACATCCCTCGAGGAGAATTTGCCTCCTCTTCGCCAAAAACCTCTCTTCTTCCTCCGACTCAGGTCGCATATTCTTCTACCGGTACCGCTGCTGCTAATGTTGTAACAATGGGGGAAACCAATGTTACAGCTTTGCCATCTTCCACCCGACACACTTCCGCTTCCTTTTCCCTCAGAGACGATCTTGCCTGTGGACTAGTGTCCTCGGAAAAGAACAGTTCTTCCTCGTCGAACGATCATATTTTTATCAGAAGTATGTTCCTATAGCTATATCATAGTGCTAGTTGCCGTATCTTATGTTACTATAATGCGATAAAAGTAGTTGCCAATAGAAGACGTTGATGATTTTTTTGAAAATGTTATTGATGACTCTAGATTAAGTAGTCGCTCACTGACTATCTGCTATGAGGAGTTTGCATTCCACCCCCAGCATGGGAAGTACAATTTTAAAACTCATGAGTCATCCGTGAAGCCGTATTTTGAAAGCGAAGCCCCATTTGGTCTTACAAAAAGTTAATATATCTTATTACCGATTTGACTCCCCTTGTTGGTTTTATCTAGTATCGATCGACGGAGTGGACTGGCCCACTTCGCGGTTCTTTCAAGTAGCCCCTGGCTGGCGAACCCACGTTAAAGTCTTCCCACTGGTCTGTATGTCACCACCGCCCCCGTCGAACCCGACATTCGCACTGCCCCTCGCCAAGGTCATGACTTTAGGATTGTCATCTGTACATCCCCATACCTCTGCCAGTGTTCTGGGGACGTCGGCATCTTCACTGACTCCCCTATAAATCTCCGTAATTCCTTGCCTCTTGCTATGCCTCTCCCCACCTCTATATCAGTTCTTCCTTCCAAATGCTTCCAGCTTCGAAAATGCTGACTGTCTTTGCACGCCACCTCTCCACTCAAACATTGTAAAACGAGTAATCGGTGTGCTCGCTCTTACCGAGTGTAGTGTTGTCTTTCCATTCCTCTTATGTTGGGCCCTGTTTCGTTGTCACTCTCAGTCCTATTTTCTGTTCCTTTTTTTCTCCGAGAGGCTGAATCTCTGTGCTTGAGGGTGTAAAGAAAGGATAGAGGATTTAATGTGTCAGAATAAAGTAAGAGTCTGCGCCATACGTATTGTACCGCTTCAGGCAGAACTTTATAAAGAGAAGTGACAATATTTGACACTGTAAACTTAATCTTGAAATGACAGATCAGTTTTGACGTTTCATATTCTGGTTCGTGGCTTGGCAGTCGAGGCACGTGTGTAGAAGCAGTGTGGTTGGTAGGAAACACTTGCGGCTTCCTCTGTTAAGCCCTGTTGGGAATATGGATTGGATAGTCATTGGATGCGAGTCTTAGCTCTTTAGTATCTCCACACTTGCACGCACTTGAACTGCCGGGTTCTATTGTAATAGAGAGTGGTGAGTTTATTTAGCTCTGCTCCGTTGTATTTACCAGTCTTGAGGTACAGTCATACTATGTTCGACGTAAATGAAGCTGCATTTAAACGTGTGAGGTAGAAGAAGGAAAGCATTGGAAGTCTGACGGATTAATCCAAATTTCGAAGCTTAAAAACGCGTCACAACAAATAGAGAGTACGAGTATTCTGGGTCTGGCTTCCGCGATTCGTCTGTCGATTCATCGAATGCTCTTTGGAATATGTGTATAAAACTCAATCTGTTTCTACCAACGCCCACCGCAAAAAGGCTTGCCAGAAAGCACATGAATAAATTTATTCAAATCTCCGCATGGTTGCACCCGCATTGAAGAACAACGAAGACTGCCTTAATGACAAAATAACTTAATTTCCTTCGAATTGAACCCTAGGTTTTTCGCTTAGCCTGATGGCAACGACGATGCGTCAAAGATCGCTTAACCAGTCGCCACCATCGCCAACTTTTCTATGCAGTTATACGTGGACTGGCTGTCATTGCGAAAGTCATCTTTCGTTCATTCGAAGCAGATTGACAAAGGCAGAGATCCACGCCTCGTCTCTTCTTTGGAGGTGGGAAGAGAATGTGACCGTCGGAGTGGTCAGCCATGAACTAAGTTTCTGATGAAGTCACTGCATAGACAGAAAAAAACCGGTGGCACGTTTCAATCTTAACATTTTCCTATTATTTGATTCTAGATCTATTAAGGATTACTTGCGTCCACAGAGAAGAGTCACGATAATATCCTTGTATTATCGTTGTCTTCGTCTTTGAGAATTCGCAGATCTTACATTAGTAAGTTAATCCAAGTAAGGACGCAGACATACTAGTGAGACACGTTAAATAGGGTCAAATTTCAGAAAGGTGGTTGGACATTCAAACATGAGGTCCATTAGCTCAATTCACCATCAACTTATTTCTGCTAACGTTCTCCTTCCAATAAATGCCCTCATCAGATATTTCAACAAATGCAAAATCCGCTAGTCCATTTTCGTCCAACGTTCCCTTCAGCTCCAAACCAAGCGC
Organism: Moniezia expansa; assembly: GCA_019097775.1. NCBI lineage: Eukaryota > Metazoa > Platyhelminthes > Cestoda > Cyclophyllidea > Anoplocephalidae > Moniezia > Moniezia expansa. The sequence goes on from JADFDV010000052.1 coordinate 3,759,458, forward strand.
AGATCGTCTCAAAGCTTGAAAACGTCACGCCACTTTAATGGAGTCCTTCCCACCATTATCTTCACCTTAGAGATAGGCCTGACGCTGAGGATTAAGGAGTGACTATGAGTTCATATTGGTTTACCTATTCACCACGCTAAACAGTCAGTTGGCGTCTTAAAGCTTATGCAGAGGTGCATAACGCGTTAGTTGTGCTGTTGAAATGTATATTCGATTCCCGGTGTAATTTAGCAATTTCGACATCTCACAAATATGTGTGCATATGCCTTCAAGAAACAAAGAGAAATACCCGCCTCACGATCTTGAATTATATCGTTTCTTGAAGATAAGTCAGCCTCATCGGTTTCCACATAAGGATATCCGTCTTAAAAATTTAAAGGGTTCTCTATGTCGGTTCAAACTTTCATAGTTCTACTTTAGAGATGTTTACACCCGGTGATCGATCCTCAACTGGAATATTCCGTGGTGTAGAGGACTCTCATGAAAATTCGCCAAAAAACCTCTGATCTCGTGTTTGATTGGTTTTAAATGCCTGTATTCATTACTCTAGCTCTGTTCTGTGCAGTGATGTGGTAAGTGAGAATTATTTGTGTTGAATTTGATCTGAGACAAGGCGTCTGTTTAGATTACATGGTAATTAGCAATCCACAAGGTACCTACCAGATACTCATCATTTTTCTACCACCAAACGCATTTTCCAGAACTCCGATTAAAATAAATCAGACAACAAAGAGCCATTTCAGCTAATTCTATTCTCAAAAATCCATCGTATAAACTATCTGGTCAGTTGTTAATCTGGAGTAGAAGAAGAGTATTCAGTGAAGATGAATTTAACAATTATGTCGAATTTTGCGCTTGGAAATCACGCCGCGTTTACCACATTTAAGTAATATATTCATTCATTCAGAAAAATTGGTCATTCATATATTTAGACACCTCCAGTTCTTCACCATCAACATGAACGATAACTAAATTTTCTAAAAAAAAGTGTTGATTTCCAAGAGGGATAATTTCTCTTTCTCCGAGTTACATTTTAATGTTGCTTTTGTTTAAGTCGACTGTTTATAACGCTTGCGAATACACGCTTTTGTTAGTAGATTTAGTCCTTTCTTTCATCTCCTGAGGGATTTAGGTGTCACATATCTATGTTTATTGCTTCTAAGGCAGATTCAACTGTCTCTATGTTTCTGTCATCGTGCAAAGTTCAACCTTTTAATATGTCAACTTCCATCCAGCCCCCGAGGAGGGTACCGATCTGGAGCGGTCTTTTTTAAACCTATCATCCCACATTCAGTCCCTCTAACGCCATCATAGGATTAGTGAGGAACTCAGAATAATCCTAATCAGTAGTGGGAGGACGATGAGGTCACTAATGCCGAGGAGACCAAGAGCCAGGTTGTGCCGATGATTGGTGTTGGATTCGCGGCAATGGCCCCGTTGGATACCAGGGCACATCAACATCAGTGATAACAATTCGTTCCTCTGACAGCTTGTGATAAGTCGGATAAATGGAAGAAAACTTCAAAGTGCTGGAAGAGAATTTTTCTTAATGATAACTTTACGCCCATTTTACTTAAGGTCCTTTACCTTAATCACTCCTTCGAAGACACACCACGTGCTGCAGATCATTGAGTTTCGAGGTTGGTCAAACCTGCTGAACCGTTGCATTCACTAGTTATCTAGGAGTGGTTGATCATTTCCAATCCTACCTCGAATTTTCATTAGCTTCCAACTCTCATTCACTCAGGAGGTTGGCGTCACCTCAAAATGGCCACAATGAGACGCGGGTTGCAGCTTTTATAATATCCATTGTTTTGAAGGCATTGGAACGCCTTTATTTGCAGTAATTTTCCACTTAATCGATGTTTATTTTTTTTTTTTTGATAGGTCGCACCGTTTGTAAAGTACTTCTAACGCCTAGGAAATAGGACAGTCGTTGTATCCAATACTTCTTTTCATCAGGTACCGTTTGGTTACTGAATAATTTGATGCCTTAAATTCAGTCTACTTCACATACTTTTCATGCAAAAAGCTCCTCGACTTATAGAAAGGCGTCCAAGCTGATATCTTTCTTCGAATCGGATTTGAATTTTTTTTGTCTCTTTGACATCGCTGCATTCATTTTTGATGAATCAATCACTAGCGAAGATTCTACCTCGACACTAATAAGATTGCCAAATTTATCAATGAAATTTTCACCGCTATGTTCGTCCAAATACGGATGCATTTCCTTCTACAAAATCTTTGCCTTCGTAGATGCGTAAGGGATTTTAGCCACACTGCAGTTTAGATGGTACAAAAAATTAGACGTTTAGTTTATTGGCCTGGTAACCGAATGACCAAGTACATCATACATTATGCTCGCGCACAAAGACCTCAATATCACTCTTCACGAGGACCTCGGATTAAATTGCTGAAGATATCTACATGTCATACTCCCTCAAAATTTTGTAGATGCTTAACGAGGCCTGTGGGCGTAATTATAAACCGAAAATTTTTCTGCCTTTGGAGTAACTTGATGTCTAAATAGATTTGACCACCCTAGGTGCTATTAATACGCAATTTTCGGTTTATAATCGTGGTTGGTGTAAGAGTTAGTGGGCCGCAAGCATAGAACACTGATTCGACCAGCCGGGCGGCGAACCTTCGTGAACAAGTGCCGAAGAAAGTGCGGCACTCAATAGGGCTCCTTGATGGTCGCTGAGGGAGCTATATGCAAACTATAGGCTGATTAAACCGAGTTGGATCGTTTCGATGGCTGATCTCCCTCCCTCCAAAAGTTACCCCAATTCAATTTAGACCTCAACATAATCCGTGTAAATTAATGGCTAGAAGTTTTATAAATTCAATGTCTTAGTGTATCACAGTGCTACGGGCTACGCTTTTAAATTAGTAAAAGTTATTACTTCAGGAATTCTCCTGTCTTAGGTACTGGTAAAAAATGAAGAGTCTGTTGCTACTCTTTACTTAGTCAATATATAAACTTGAGCTTCTAACAGCTATCATGAGTTTTTGCTGGGAAATTTATCAATTGAGGGAATCCCAATAAAACTAGAATGACCTTTCATGATTGTATTACATCCTTGAACAAATCTTGAAAGCCTTTAGTATTACTTAGATTTCAAGCAATCTGGGAAACTAGGATTCATTTTATCATCTGAATGTGAATAATGGACACTGAACTAGCATGGGCTTTAAATGTTGAATCAGCAACAAAGCAGCTTATTTGAAATTGTGAAAGTATCATACTTCACATTTTTTCTCGGGAAGTGAGATGGTATAACGCGCTTGAATTGATGACGATTCATTGTTGCATATATTTGCCTTCAAGTTGATACGATGGAGACCAGACCGAGGGGAATATGCCTGTTTCTCACGCACACGAAGTAGTCTGGTGACGACTCAAGACTGCTATTTTTTTACAACAACGAAGTATTAATTCATGGGACTGCTATCAAAATTTTGGCTGGCATGTAAGATGTGTTCCAGGGCACGTGCACTTCCGGAATCGAACAACATCGTGCTACTGAAATTAGCAAGTTATGCTGTTTTAACAGTTAACTGTTTTAACCGTTCGGATGTGACTAATATGCGCTTTTCATGTTGACCGGTTCCACAACAAGAAGTAGAGATCGTCAGTTTTTTGAAAGGTTAAATTCAAGCCTTAGAGATTAATTATAAAAATGTTAATCATAACAAATATTGTCCTGTCCACCGGTGAAGATCTGCTTCCACTCTCCATTCTTATCCAATGGCTTCGTGGGTTTGATGATCGGTCACTACCAATTGTACTAACATTGTTCAACGGACATATCACTTTTGAACTGTGTTGTTGGTCATTTCGATTGCTAGATGTGCGATGACGCCAATCGTTAGATGAACTGAATGTTTAACCGATAACCCAGAAACTGCCACATATGATAGGCTGGTGTGCCTTCGCTTTCCACTCGTATTTACTTATTTTATTCATAAAATTATTATTATTGTCAATACTGTCAAGTCCAGTTTCCTCATAAACAGAATGATGTTACCTTTGTAATACTAACTGTAGTCCAAGATTCATTCCAAAACCAGTTCCTATAGAAAAATAATATTTCATGTATCACATATAGACAAGTATAAATTAATTTATTACTACTGTTATCAAGGTCAATTCAACGGCAACTAGCTAGACCATTGCAGCTTGATTACTTTGAAAGGATGCAACATCCGAGGGATGGGTGAGGAAGTATTTGAGTCAAATAAGACGATGGAAGGGTATGGTGGGTACAGCACCCCCACCCGAGACTAACGTGGTGTCAAGAAACAAATAAAAATGCGCAAGATTTCCATTTTCAAATTCATTCAATTTCATCGTTCGATTTCATTGAATAACTATGTGTCTAGAATCGCAAAAGTGGAATTTCGACCTCCAACAGCAACAGGTATTATGTACTGCAAGTTATTTTCTTTTATTTTCAGTCGATAAATAACGCGCTAGTTTTTTTCAACCCTAAAGAATACTTCGAAGGCATAACCTTTTACCTCTTACAATTAGAAGGGGAGTAAAACATTAAAGAAAGAATGTTAATTCCATTATTTTGGCATTTCGTCCCTCTTTTTATTTTAACGGAGGCTGAAATCGGACCCGCTGACTAACGGCCAGGTTTTATTCTGTTGGTGGAAGGAAGGAGTGAAAGTCTTGGTGATTTGTTAGCCCTTCCTGGGGTCTGTAGATCCTTAGACAATCATCCATTTGGCCCAAATAGGGACTCTTTTCTCGAAAGCAACTCTTTCAACGATTGTTTCTCATATATCTGTTCGTCTATTGAATTTTGGCTGCTCAGCGTCATTTCTCCTAATAGAGGTAACCCTGGAATTCCCTCGGATTTGCTGAATTATATAACTAACAGTTTTTTGCATCAATCTAAGCCCCTTTTATCCAGAATAAGATGTGAACACTCAAAATTTCAAAAGCACACCTTAGAAAGCGATGTCCTTGAAATTAGCATAAGCATATCGGGCCGGTTAGATACAGCACTGATCAGGCAGTGCCCACATTGTAGAAGACTAATTAACCCAGTACAACTGCCAACCCCACTAGACTTCTTTTTGAATATTAAACGAATAGAGATTAACTGAAAGTTATCATCTCTAATGTTGTCCTGTACTGATGGCGCTTGTAATTTCAGTGTAGAAGTAACAAGTTCTTGCTAGTCTAGCCATTCTCACCCAAAGTATCAACTAAAAATAAGATTATTTAGTTACAGTGCTAGAAAGTTCAGGTCACTCAAAAGCGAAAGAATCTTTATTAGAGGGAAAGGTGCTATTCTTGACTCTGTTCTGATGAAAAAGTCGAGTCTATTCCTCATAAATGATTTACTAACTTCTAGAAAGGTAGATACGAATTTCGACCACTGCGAACAAACAACTATCCTAAATCTCAGATGACATATTAGAAAGCGCCTAGGAAAGCGAAAGAATATAACTTTGATGGAGGGCATAAATAATCAAAAGCAAACAAGGCAACTGTCTAAAGGCATCGAGCAAATAAGAAACTCGAAGGAAACTTACCAGGAACACCTCAAGAGGGAATCGCCTCAGGACCCTTTGACGAAATCCTGAAATCTATAAAAAAGCTGCCATCAAAGGAGGGAGGCAAAAAGCTGAGCTGAAGAAAAAAGGATGGTATACAGCTATACGCGGTAAGAGAGAGAACTCTTGCTACAAAAGCAGTTGAGAACAAATTGACTATCAAATCCATCTCAAGAATCAGGGTGAACAACCTGATCCGAAAATGGAAGCAAATTTATCAAGAAAGAATAACCTGCTCCTCAGTATACCTCATAGAGGGAGTTCCTCGAAGAGCCTTCATGCTCTTGAAGGATACAATGAGGAAAAACTCCTCATGGAAAGCAGAAGGTGCAAGGATACTTGTAAAATCGAAAGATCTGGTTGTATACTACCAGAAACTGTCTAAGGCCAGAATCACCAATGAAACCGAAAACTATGATCTCCTGCCAAGAGACTCTCTAATTTTAATGTACGTCGAATAAAGCTACACGAAATTCCCGGCTAAAATGGAATTAGATCTGAGTTACTGAGATGGGACGTTCAGTATCTAAGTGATTACCTTCTAAAAGTTTTCAATGACTTCTACAATGGGATTATTCCTATACCTAGAGCCTGGATTGATGGTGGAGCTATAAAAATCTACAAGCGCAAAGGTCTGCAGACAGATCCTGTAAACTGTAGATCAACATTCCTTCTAGATATATTAGTGAAGTTACATGCATCCATTCGGTGTCAGCGTGTGAAGCACTACCTCGCCGAAATACACTCAGGAACCCAATTTGAATTCTGCGAAGGAAGATCCCGCGAACAGGCTGCACTTGGAGTAAGAACCATGATACAGAAAGCCGTGGACCAGAAGCAGAACATACTGCTAGTGTTTGTTGACCTGAAAAAGGCCTTTGACTCGCTGCCTAAAGCTGCTAGGCAACGTGATATTGTACCAACGCAAACTGACACAGATGTTTTGCCGCCACAACATAGAAGATGCGAAGACACGTAAGACAAGAGCATGGAGAAGAAGAAGAACACAAAACTGAAGAGACACTGGACTGTAGACTAAAGTGCTCTCTTGCAGACTGCCTTAAAAGATACAAGACCGAAAGGTGGCTAAAGAGACATGTTAGGAATTGCCACCCTTCAGTCAAAATCATAGAAAGTGAGAAGCCAACAGAGGAGAGGAAAGGGCCAAATTGCAGTAGAGAAAGTAGAAGAACTGAACACGATGGAGAAAAACGATTGAGTGGAGGGTAGGAAAAAAGACTGCGAAGAAAAATCCAACCGGCAGGATGAACAACACTGCTTCATAACGCTGCGAAAAACTCTGACCCACACATGGTCGCTAGAAAAGAGTATCTAGATAAGGACAAACAGACGAGAACAAAGAGGAGCTGCAAGGAGTGTAACAGAAAAATGAATTGTTACTGCACCATGAAACCATGCCGAGAAATGGTCAGGGAGCTGAAGACGTCAATTTAACTGTTCTTTGCCATGCGTCGGTGTCTATCTGTTGTATAAGCTCTTTGTGTATCTGCTGTAACCCCAATAAGTGATTGGGTGGGGACTAATAAAAATTATAATTGACACGTTGGTAGCTAGTAAGCTGTGCGCGGAATGAACTATGGACTTCACTTTCCAAATTTCATATATCTTTCAAAATCAAACATCTCACCTGATTAGTACCTTCGAAACTAGCCGTAACGATGGGGATAATCTACTAGATGCACTGCCAAATTAACTAAAGTCACTCACGTAGTTTGACCGATTCGAAAAAAATCCTGAACACTCATTCTTTGTCGCCAAGTGTTAAGGTTTTCATACAAATGTCTTTTGTTGTTTAATGCTGCCATATCCCATGGACGGTGCATTCGCACCCTGATTGGCCATGAAAAAAGTGGTTTGTGGCTGTACATTGTTGTGCACACGCCCATACCTCATCCCTCATAGTTGTTCGACATCGTGTTATCTAGACTTGGCTGGATCCTTATTGAGCCGCTTTAATCAGACATTTTGTGCCCCATATTGGCCGTCCCCATAAAGCCCTTGCCGAAAATAAGCCTCCGCTGCTGGAATCTACTTGATTAATGAAAATGTATTTCCCCCTGATTTTCCGCTCAAAATTACGATGGCAGTATAGCAGGCATCGAATAATTAAGAGAGTTTACAGTCTATAATTCTGTAAGCGAAATCGTTTCCTTTAAGTAATGCAGATGATGACAAGAAGCAGACTGCCTATAAATAGCAGGATAAGTGGCTCTCAAGTCAAAATATTTCGTCGGTTTATGGATATGAATTTTTAATTATGTTTGTTTACTATTTTTTCCTTCAAGATGGCTGAACTGTGTTTATTAAATGCGTACTTTGTGCACTTAGTTTTTCAGTCGGGATTTCATTCTCGACGTTAAATTAGTTAGAAAGGACCGAAAGCTTGGTGGGAAAAACAAATCGCTAAGTTACTTTATCTTGCAACTAAAGAGAAGATTATTAAATACAATTCATACAATTTAGTTACGCAATTGTAAAGGTGTCATAGTTAAACTCTTATATTTCAATCCACTATATCAGATACTTTTAAACATTTTTAAAATGGCTCCTCCCACTCTAATAAATGTAACTAATTCTGTTATTGTTAACTATGAATTAATTACGCATTTATCCAGCAATCAGGTAGGAATTTTACTGAGGCGAAAATGTAAAATGTGAAGTATAAACAAATCTTGGCAAATTATCAATGACATTTTCGGTCGTGAAAGATCGCTGCCGAAAGTACCTTTGCTTTAGCCAACTTTATCTATTTAATTTCATTCTGAAGTTTTACGGTTGAATTTTGTAGCCTTTGACTGGTATTTGCATCCCAAAAGGTAGCATTGAACTGTTTTTTTGTGAAAGTTATGCAGTTTCTGCAGAAAGCATAACAAACGCGGTTGACTTAATGGGAGTCAATCCTGGAAGTGATCCAAGCTGTCAAAATATGAAATCTGCGAAAATGCACTTTGGCTTACCGATGATACTTCGCGATCATGATCGGCTTTTAGACGATGATGTGACCGGAATTAGGCCCACACGCCGGTCATACTATGATCGATGCCGATGCTTTAGAGACCATGTCAACAAACCCCTAACTTCTAGATCTCTAGTAGTATCGCAGCTAGCATTCGGATTTGAACTGCAGCGCCATGGGGAATGTCGATCTTGTATCTTTTAAAATCTAGTCATCTGTGGCTCACTAGACTGAAAAACTTAAACCAGTATTTGCATGATGACTTATTAACTGCATAATCATACAACAAGGAAGAGTTGATCGAGCTCCGGCCGTCTCTAAACATTTGCAACTTGTGCTATCTGTAACTCATACCTTGGAATTTTTTTACAGCAGTAATTGGGCATCCGTTCGAGGCCATAACTGGTGGTGAATAATTTTTCTCAGCGAATTTTATACAAAAGGAACTATCATCGGAGAATAGACTCTCTCGGACAAAACGTGCTAGGAAGCATTGTTCCTTACTCCCACCGAAGGAAGGGAATCTCATTTCTAATTAGAATGGGGCCAGTCAATTTAACCCATCTTAACCTTCTGCATTTTTACCTTAAAAGGCCAGAATAAGTGAAATGGTCTAAAACCACTTTTGGACATTTTTTGGAAAATTCGTATGGGATAATTTACAATGAATTTCACTTAATTAAGTTTTATTAAAAGACGTCTTGTAGTGAGTCTGCTTTGATAAGACTTTAAATATGCAAATGTCAAAATCTGTTTGTGGGTAGGCACTTCCTCAAATGTCTCTTATTAGTACACTGCCATCGGCTCGAATGTTCTCACATCTAACTCCTAAAAATTGCGCATATTTGCAGAACACATCGAATATTCACAGACCATAGTTTTGTCTTTGCTCGTGACTGAGAGGACTCGAACTGGATAACTTGAGAGACCAGGTATTATTTCTAAGCTAAAACTCACCCTGATAATGAAGATAAGTGATGACAATGAAAATATTAAGGCTGCTACTACCCTAAATTTTAAATTTAGCGGGCTTTCTGAACACACAGAGCCTTCCTTTGCTATATTTTTATTTATATCTTCAATTCGGAGAGCTCAAATTTTACGGCGGAGAGCATATATTGAAGAAGCTACTTTTCAAATGAACCTCCAAAATGATGCGCCAATTTCAATACTTTAGCGTTGAAATCGACAGAATGATAGTTTATTTGTAGCGTAGAGCAAAGATTGCTAACAAGGTCTGCTGAAATATGGTGACTTAACAAAATTCCATTTTTTTTTAAGTAACTAGCTGAAGTATACAAACGATGGGGTGTAAACAATTGGTCACAATCATCACAGAATTCAGCTAAGGAAGGTGATCAAGAAAGTCTCTCGTACAGGAGGCGTGTTGCCTAACGGAAAATGGTTTTAAATTGCGTAATTATTTTTATAAAGTAGTACCGCATTTCAAAATTAATAAATGGTGGTCCAGAAGCACTATTCGTACCAATGCAATCGCAAGCTTCGAATCAGTACTTAAACTATTCGAAATGTCGTTTTTATTTTACTAAGGGCTCTTCATGGCCCATTTTTGTTTCTGTTTTGTATTCAATGCCATTCTGACTGTATAAACATGCCAACACGCCAGGACGGGCACTTTGTGGGTAAAAAATAGAATGTAATAACTAATATTTTATTTAATATTCATTTACTTTGATAATTTGGGAATTTTAGTTCGGAAAAGTCCGCTTCATGGTACTTTGGCAACCTATCTTAGAATTCCTGCATAGTGATCTAGTCAACAATAACGTCGATTCAGTCAGAATTTTCTATTTCATTATTATTACAGCAACATCCAGGGCTTCTTTAAGCCGTACCGTCAGAACTTCTAGTTAAAGGACTCAGTTGAACCCATGAAGTGTTTTTTAGAATTTAATTGTTTTACTTTTTGTTTTTTTTTAATTCCTCCCCACCCTATAGGGCAAGTCCCAAGGACTTATTGGGGTACAACAGAATATAATGAGTTACATATTATAGCACAGAGCAGTTATTTGAGTTTCTCGACCCGCTGATCTTGTGTGGCGGCTTGGCTGTGTGGCGGGATGGCATTCAGTTCTCCTGCTGCATCTAGTGGAGTGCCTGGGATAGAGCTCTTCGCAGCCGTGAGGGAGCAGATGTGTATTTCATCCTGCCTGAGGGACTTTTCGTTGCTTCCTATCTTCCACTCCATCATTTTTCTCATTTGTGTCTAGCTTTTCTGCTTTTCTATTTCATTTTGATTGTTTCCTCTTCTCTGTTTGTTTCTCCCTTTCTCTGATTTCGACCGAAGGGTGACAGTTCCTAATATGTTTTTCTAGCCACCCTTTTTGGTGCCATTTTTTACTCCTCCACGTTAAAATATTCTTTTAATGCCCTCGTGTTCTCTTTCGAAATCTATTCAAATGGTAATGCAGATAGCAGTCATTGCAAGCGCTGCATTTCAAAGATATCAATTCAATTGCGTAGAGTATAGCAACTGTAGTTTAATTGGAACTTTTTGCTCCTATAAGACATCCTAACTTGAATTCACTCCTCTTTAAAGGCCTTAATCTAAACATTTGGAGAAATTTGACTTTTACTTATTAGTTGAGGCATTGGCGAACTTTAGACAGTAATAGACTATTATGTTGGCCCCCAGTTTGATTCAAAACCTACTTGTTTTCTATCACCCAGTTATTTATCAAATGGGATCACCACACGCACTTTCCATTTGTTAGAAAAGTTCATAGAAGCAGCAATAATATCCAATATACATGAAGTTTCGCCAGTAGATCACAATGTTTGCGATTTTAGTGTCTTGGGGGGTAGGTTTACGAAATGACTGCGACACCTGATATAACATATCCTTGAACTACCACAACAGAGGTCTCTTAATCACCTTACTAATCAAGAATATTCAGAATCAAATTCATGAGGCTGGGAGGATTGCTCCATCACAAAAATCCAAATTCATCATCTGTTCAATTTCAAATCTGATCTTTACCCGATATTAAAAAAATAAAAGGTTGGATTCATCTTGATTATGCTGTAAATAGCGAGTTTGAACTAAACTTTCATATTACTCATTTTGTTTAGATCTGTTATTGAATTGAACTGCTCCTGTATCGGTATCGGTTCGAAACCTGTCTGGGTACATATCGAAATTAGAGTGCTCGAACTCGATAATTTTTCACATAAGAAGGGACGTTCGAATAAGAGATGATACATTCTCTTCCATTCTTAAGATCAGGGTATAAGTTCTTCTCAATAACGAGTTCTGTTATCGTAAATATAAGTTGTTGAAGCTCAAATGAAAACATCATCACTTGAAGTAAGAAAATAAAGTAGTTGGTTTATTTTGCTGGAGTCCATTGGTTTTCTTAATTTTAACTGCAGTGAATTCGATGTTAGTCCTGTTAATGAACACGGGACTGGATGAAAAGAACGCATCGGATGAGAGGCTTGGTTGGACCATCCTCTTTTGCCTACGCAAAGTGATTTTGATGTTTCAGTTGTTCGTTGAAGAGGGACAAAAATTTAAGGGTCTCACACTTTTATTAGGTATTTTATCTGATAATTGGACGCTGAACTTTGCTCGAATAGGGTATTATGGACGAGGTGGATGCTGTAGAACAGCGATTCGGTTGGCATGCAGTGCAAAAATTAGGAAACCAAAGTCAGAGGAACAAACGGGCTGAGTTTTCTCGCAAAAACAAGACTGAATGAAGGTTAACCTTCCTAATTAAGATTCTCTTAAAATTCGATAGCATTTAGATTCCCTCTTTTTTTCAACAGTTAGCAGTCGGCGATATATCCGTTAACGTAGCTTTACGAACTAGCTTCTGAAAATAAATATCCGAAATAGTTTTAAAGCGGTAAATAGTTAAAAGCGGCTAATATATGCGGCATTCTTTCGACAATATTTATTCCGCTCTAGGCAGTTTGGCACAAGGCACTTCAATATATTCTAGCCATATTGTCTACATATCTTCTAAATCGGCTTCAAATTTGAGAAATCCATTCGTACATGGGCAATTAGAGGTGCAGAGTGCAGTAGGCGGCCATCAGTTCTGGGGATGTAAGTGGAATTCGTCGTTGGAAATCCATCACACGATGGCCCGTTGGCATGCTCGCTTGGCCGTTTCAAACCTTCTACTTCTGCCTGCTCGTCCTCGTCATTTAAGCAAATAAACCTACATAAATGCGCATCAATCAAACTTTGTATTGTACCGCGGGAACGTCCTTTTGCAGTAATTTACCCATTAATGGTCTAAATGGTCTTGATTGTGCACATAATCTCAGCCTATTTGGGGATGTTGTGACAGTACTTTGCTGGCAGGTTACCTAATGGACGGGTCTAAGTTAGAGAAACAGTTTCAGTTTAAATAAATGCCTTGTTAGAGGTCTGAACATTTTGCTATTGTTGCTTGGGAGCCGTCGGACTCTTTGAACGCAAATTTAGAGGTATGAATGATCGTTTCATCAACGACGCATGGCCTCAAACCTAAACCAATTCGATTGATTCAAGCATAATATGGCTATACGTCTTAAGCCGCATGCATTACTGATAATGAGCTAGTAGCCCATTGAGTTTAGACAAGCACTAGTTCGCACATTCACCTAACCCAAGTGCACGCACTTAATTCAGTAGTTTCGATGACCAAAACGGAGGACCGGTAATCTTTCAGGCCAAGCCTTTATCTGATCTCATTGGTCAACATAGTTTACATGATTGACTGATTAAACTAAAGTTCGTTAACTGCGAACCGATACTGTAATCCAGAATTCATTCGATTCTGTGGTTCGTTGGCAAAGGAATTACTTATCAATTTGTGCGCCACTACAACTCCTAAAATCAAAGTGGGACCCAGAATTTTCCGAATTTTTTTAAAGAAACACAATAGCGTAAAGCGATGGACAACTGATGCGCGGGAACGCATTAGCTTGCATGCAGTATCCGCGTGCCGCCACACCTAGATGCCCATACGCACTTTCATTAGTAACCGGGGCCAAGAAGTTGATGTGGAACCCAAACATGGTGCGGGATTGGTTACCATGGCTAAGGTAATTCCAATTGTCTTAGTGCGCATAAAGGATTGGGCCAAGAGGGTATCTTGAATAAGCGAGAGTATTTCACTGTCACCGTCGTTGCAACTTCACCTCCAATGTCGCCACGAACGCTGTTTTGAGCAGATGTTTGAGGCATCTGTATGAACTGGTGGTGGAATAGTCGGAGGCTTCATTGTCGAGCCAATGAAAATTGTCTCCCAATATACGGAAGTACTCTATGCTGTCCTTCTTACCTTGACCTTCGTGGAACTTACTGTAGCTATCATTTATGTGAGTTATCCAATCACTGATTATTAGAACTGCCTTTTTTTAAGTTTAAGAAATAACCTAAGTATGGGCCATTAACACCATAAGGCACATAAATGAATGAATAAATTTTAATTTGAAATTAATGATGCAATTTCAAATGTAAAGCTGTTAGTTAAGGCTTAAGTTAAACCAAACCAAACCAAACCAAAGCTTTTAGTGATCGGTGCATATTTTTATTTTTATGAGCGTTAGACAAGTTTCACTTATTTTTTGGTAAATTCTATTATCCTTTGGCTAAGTAACTGACACTAAAACTTAAAAATCCAACGAAGCTCTATAGGTACACCCAAACAATACGTTTGTACTTACAAGCAGTCCTGGATCATGTGGAAACTCCAGAATGTGTTGTACACTTGATGTACAGTGTTGGATAAAGAGTAATAGCCAGACAACCATGCAAATAAAACCTTTGCGTCATCAACTAAAAGTTTTCAACCTTTGGGTATTTACTATTGAGAAAAAAGAATTATTCGAAATTAATCTCTTTTAGGCATAAATTATTCAAGGAATGTAGATATGATCGCAGAAGACAATCATTGATAAATAAATCATTTTGAAATTTCATACGATTTATGGGTTTTAAAAAGTACCTGTTTTATCAGAAAAGGTCACTTATTTGGAGAAAAGTAGTAGTTTGCCGACCTATGCTTTCAAGTTTCAAAGTCACTAAAACTGCCATGTAGGCGCATTTTACTGATTTTAAGTCGAAGCCTCTTTTAAATGCTTCAGTAATCGCATCCACTCACTTTTTTATAGCTTTATTTTACGTGAAAAGTGCTTTTAAACATCGACTTCGCGGATCCTAAATATGGCAATAGTGTAAGGGAAGGCGTCTTCGACACGTGGAGGTTAAACAGTTGTTTGAATAATGACATTGTAATGTTCTGTAGTCAACTGGCAGTGGGTCAGCTTTTGGGCGGGCAATCTGAATGACTTAAGCATAAACGTTTGGCGCCCTCCAAGTTACTAGGGTAACAACAGATAATAAAATTTTAAGTAGTCAATATCTGGAAGGTTTGAAAGCCCTCCATTAACGCTGTTCATAATGTTGCTTGTTCCAATTTTCATTATTTGTTGGTTAGAGAAGAAAAGATCAAACTTGATTTAAAAGCCGCGCTTATAGAGACCCGCTATATACCTGAACATTGATTGCCGCTTACTGAAAGTACCTAAAGCTTCTTAGGATATTCAAACCGAATATTCCGGTGCCACTTATATAGAAAAAATAGAAACTACTGTGCCTTGAATTCACAAGCAAAATAAATTTTTTTATACGCTTATACTTCTACTTAAATCTCGTTCAATATCTCCAATCACCTCAATGCGTTGATGATTATTACTTGTCATTACACTTATGATTATTATATTAAATTGCCAACTTGTTGGAAGATTAAAAATCTCTTAATGAAAGACAAATAAAATCTTCACCGATGCATCCAATTTAGACTTTATTTACAATGCTATCATTCTTTGCATGTGAATTTCGTGACGCTGTCATTTATAATGATCCTTAGAATGTAATTAACATTAAAAAAGTAGTGCGGTTCTAAAGGTACCCTTAAGGCTGGCACTTATAATTTGAAAATATTTTGGTGAGATTAAAAAGTTTTAAGTTTTTCAAACTCGCCTTTAGCCTTTTTTACAGAGATCAACCGTTATTTTATCACTCAGAACATACTATAAATTGATTTAGTAGACCCACAAACGCATATAGAAGGGGATGGTGAGAATACCATAGAAGAGCTCATGATAAAGTGATTTAATGCCTATTACAAAGGAATCTGTTTATTTAAACTACCAGATTTGGTGATGAATAGCGCTTTAGAAACTCAACAGTGCGTCCATAGGCTTCGTCATCTATTTAGGCGATTAGAAAGCTTTGAAATCATTCAAATTTGCGAAAATATTCTTATATATCCGCTGTTGGCTCCTTATTTCAGAAAATCTCTGCAAAAGGACTATAATTCACGCCATCGAACTGAGGAAGATTTATTGTTATTTGAAGTCATTCCTTTCGTAGGCGAAACCCATTCGAAAATGCACAGTTTCCGCTCTCATGTTTTTAGAGGTAAATCGGCATCCCTCTCAACTGTAAACAATCACCTTTTTAACTGAACTTCGGTCGGATCTATTTAATAACTGGAATGGAATTTTAATTTATACTTGCATTGCCCATGGAATCAATTTGAATCAAACCAGAGATGATTTGATTTAGGACCATCCCTTTTCATTGGCAAAACACTCAACTAATAAAACACTTAAACAACAAAATACTTAAATTCTGTTGTCACTCCTGTTCGATCGGCAGTGTTCATAAGAAGTGTTCTGTGATTTCACCAACTACTAGTTCTAAGAGTTTGCCAAATGCCATGTGCTCTGCCATCGCCTTCCACTTAAAGAGCAATGGTTCCTAATTGTCTGGACCTTATATTACGAAGGTCTACCAAAAGGTTATGGGGCTGCCTTTGAGGAAGGCGGCAAGCAAAATCCAATTTCTTGACTTTTTGGAGGTGGGGGGAAAGAAGACCTTGGAGTGACTTGCCCCACAAAGCATTCTGGGATTTTAAGGGCAGTTTCTCAAATACGTACTCTCGCCTCTTTGACAGGACCTTGATTGTCAAGCATAATGGATGAAAAAAATGATCTACAAATTCCGTCACCATTGAGGACGTTGCTGCTTTCCGAGACTTATACAGCCTCGAGCCTTAATGAATGACCCAAAGATTCAGTTGATATAATCTCATCCAAGGTGCACATTATATCATCGTTGTCTTTACTAAAGAGCAGAAAGATCTAATATCAAAATGCTCTGCGACGATGGCCTGGCAGCCGCATCTATGCCTGACTCTTTAAATAAGACGAGTTTGAAATCCATCGACACACATCTGCTGACTGTAATAACTATCTTCTTTGATCAAATTTTCAGTTTTCAAACGAATAGACAAATATTAGGGAACACAATCAGAAAGGTTACGGACTTGAGTCTAAACCGAAGTGCTTAGGTAACTTTTCGATATTGCGAAAGGACGTTTGATTACCAGGAGTGACTTGTCATTTTTATCTCAGGAGACATAGAAAGTTGGTTGGTGCGGACTCCAGCCTCTGAAAGGCTTTATGCTTACGATTTTCATGAAAATTTAAGCTGGTGACCTTCAATCTTTCTGGTCTTTTGAGGGGTTGGAAATTTAATGAAATTTAGAAGCACTGAAGATCTTCGAAGTTTACGCTTTAGACACTCTGAATCTGGCACCACCTAAAGATTAAGGATAATTTTGTATTTTTGAGATCACCAGGCTCGATCATAACTACTAATTAAAATCATGAACTTTACATTTATTGCTAACAGATGTATATAGTTGCTTTTTTGTGGCAAGTAGGTGGCTGAACACCTACAACTGACTCTATCTTGCTGAATGATGAGTAGCTCATAAGAACATGAGCGCTCTTTTGTGTATAGTTGCATAAAAGAAAGTATTCATTCATCTCAACAGTTTTGCTATTAAAGGCAGCCTCGCAAGCTAGTGGGTTAAATCAGACAAATTTATCGTTAGTCGATTCAAGTCTTCAGAATTTTATTACAAATTTCAACACGTACTCGAGGTTTTTTATTCGTCCCCACCCACTGGGTAAATCCCAAGGATTCGGTGGGAATTCAACAGAAACGCAATAGCTTGTACAGCAGCTAGACACTTACACATAGCATAGAACAGTTGAATTGACGTCTTCGGCTCCCTGGCCGTTTCTCGGCATGGTTTCCATGTGCAGTAACATTTCATTCATCTATTATACTTCTTGCAGCACCTCGTTGTTCTCCTCTGTTTGTCCTTATTCAGATATTCTTTTCTAGCGATCATGTGTGGGTCAGAGTTTTTCGCAGCCACCATGAAGCAGTGCTGTTCATCCTGCCGGTTGGATTTTTCTTCGCAGTCTTTTTTCCTACCTTCCACTCAATCGTTTTTCTCCATCGTGTTCAGTTCTTCTACTTTCTCTACTGCAATTTGGCCCTTTCCTCTCCTCTGTTGGCTTCTCACTTTCTATGATTTTGACTGAAGGTTGAAAATTCCTAACATGTCTCTTTAGCCACCTTTCGGTCTTGTATCTTTTAAGGCAGCCTGCAAGAGAGCACTTTAGTCTACAGTCCAGTATCTCTTCAGTTTTGTGTTCTTCTTCTCCATGCTCTTGTCTTACGTGTCTTCGCATCTTCTGTGTTGTGGCGGCAAAACATCTGTGTCAGTTTGCGTTGTCTTTCTCCCACCAATCTAGGTGTGAAATTATCACCTCAACCTTTGAGGCTTTCCTTCGGATCAAGTAGCCATGATTCGGAATGCTGTGCTGTTTTTCTTTCGCACCTTTAATTAATTGAAGCATTCAATTCCTTGTATGTGAGGCTTTCTTAGTTTTTTTCGAAAAACATTTTGATCAAAGTAGTACCCGATATGGGCAATAATCACTCGTTTTCTTGAGATTTTTTCCTACCCAAATCATTTTCCTGGTGCCCCCTAATCATCTCTCCCAGCGTTTATCTCGGTTCATAGTACCTTTTTTCAGTCAGTCATGGTCGATGCAAGTCATTTCTCAAAAGTGATTGGATCCAAAGTTCCTACCAAGCAATTCCCTAGGGTCCGAGCATGAACCCTTTGATGTTAGCGTGTATTTTGGCGAGCGAGGCCAACCATTGAAAAATATCCGGTCTTCTAATTTAACTTAAACGTAACTATTTAAAATTTTTCCGCTTTACAAACATTGCACTTGTATTTATCCATGTATTCCTTGTTATTTTCGTAAATTTGATGCCAACAAATCAAGCCGACATATTTTTCAAAAAATATAAGTTGCAATGATCGGTTAGTTTTTTTTCTCAAACTTAGAGTTGAACTCGTCCATATTCAAAGCTAAGGATGTCCATTTGAATTCAAACTAAGTAAGTTTTTTCAGTCAAAGATCTAAATGAAACGTGGTTTTGTTCCCATCAAAACGACTCTCAAGTTATTTTTGGCGGTTTTCCTAAATTTTTAACATAGGTCATGTTTTGTAACAGGAGTGGTATTGTAAATTTTTACATAATCGTTGTGGCGGGCTTTAATGCTCATTGCCATTTCTAAATCTCTTTAATGTCTTTCGACGGTCAAATGATGGCGAATTGGACGTCAACCAATCTACGAATCCACAGCATCCATTGATTCTTTTCCAATTCTAAAGCTCACATATCAAGTATGTTAAGAGAAGAAATTGAGGAGGGCACATCAAAGGAAACCTTACAGACGAGGTATTCCACGCAAATAATGTGGCTTGATTCAGACCAAGGTACTGCAGGAAGTCAATGAAAGGGCATTAATATGGAGCGAAGCGACCGCTGCTGCAGTCACTGGAGATTTTTGGTGACTTCTACTGATTATTAATGTAATGCAACACTTTTCATGAATTATATTGGGATCATCTCTTGTGGCAGAACATTCAGTCATGATCGAAGGCTGGAAGATGCAGAGAGATGAATAGTCGCCAAATGCTTTGTCGATGACAACTATCCTTTTTAATGCCTGCTTTACAGGAATTTTCCATCCATCCGAACGGCACTCTCATAATTTTGGAATTTTGTGCGAGTAGTACGTAAGAGGAGTTTTAGTTGTAGATCTGCCATAGTAAGAATAGTAAACTGTTATAATCGTATTGTCAGAATGGATTTTAATACACCTCAAAGGTTCACTTAGCGTGCTCCAAAATCTAGGAAAGCTTGAAACCTCGCACAGTGTGACGGGAGGCTTATTTGGTTGAACTCGTTGAATCACTGACAAAAACATCGATGAGAACGCCAACTGCTCCTTCAAATAGGCAAAATGAAGCTGACTTTTAAGAGGATCGAAAATAAGGAGGACAAAAACCAAATGAATGAAAAAGAGCGTGACTAGTAGAAGTTCACACTAGTAGTATATACATTTTTCAATTTCATTCTGATATGCATAAAAACCTTAAACATGTTCAAGCTATAATCTCTAGGAAAATGCCGAAATCGTTCTGCCAATATATTTCAACTGAACCAACGTGGCGAAGAAAATAACTCCCCTTCAGACCCTGATTTTCTAAATCAAAAATTTGCACCTTGACCATTTTTCACCGATATACTTCATTGTTTGCACTCGACTATTGCAGCCTACCTCTAGACACGCTTTGCAAATTGAGGAACTCAATTACGTCCAGGTTGCCACACTTTCAGAAAATAATGCACGAACCCATTCCATTAATGGACAATGAATATTTTGAGAAGTCAACAAGCGGATAGATCCAAAAATCTTGGATTTGGATTTTACATTAACCTTACAGTTTGGACTAACGCATATCAGTGTTTAGAAGATTGTTAATTTCTGGACTCGCCCCTAGTTGCCCATCCAACGAGCACTTGATGCAAGCAAAACTGGTATTAAAACGCTCAATCTTAAAGATATCGGATATTGAATGTCTTCAATAGAGTTCTCCTTGCAGCACTTTCACCTGCTTTAGTGATATTTATGCTTTTGTTGATTGGGACTTAGGTGTGTATTCCCGACGATCCCATGAACCAGACTTGCACTCGGATCATCCTTCCCCCAAACATTTTCCGTCCCCGTCTGATCACACCTCGAGCACCTATCATTACAACGAAGGCTGGCTCGACCCGGAAGTCGGAAAAGCCGCCTCCACTGGATGGTTATACCCGAAGACTTGGAAACCAACGGACACGAATTTGCGCGTGGCTGGAACGTGGGGGCATATATGAGAGCGCACTCGTAGCTCATCCGCGACCTCGGGCTTTCCTCCAAAATCGAATGCACTGTTCTCCAAGGGGCCTTCAGATAAATGGTAGTGTCAAGGGGGTCAACGACTCCTCTCGATGGGGACTTGGTCCCAATGCCTGTAGCCCGAGGTGGGCAGATTACAACGACCCACGAGCTGTTACTTTCAAGTGGATCGGTACCGATGGTGAGATCTCTTCCTTCAAACATGTTTGGGATACATGAGTTTTTAAACGTGTAGAGTTGAGGCCAGATTCGAGGAAGAAAGTCTTACCTAACTTTCAATAATTGTCTCGGTTTATGATTTTCTGATCCTATACTATCATGATTAGTTGGCTCATATTGCTGGATAGATTGTCGGTCCAAAAATGTTTGGAAAAATTCCCAAAAGACATTACTTATTTGCCAGCTAACAATAATCAATGGAGTCTTTGCTGCACCTCGACGGAAAATAAGCATGTTTTGTCAATCTGGGAATGTTCTAATCTTCTGAATAACTTGTAGTGAAAGGGTACCTTGGCGACAAACATAGCATTTCTCGAAAGACAAGACTTGAGTTTTGGATTGTAATTTGGCAGCCATGATTATTAAAGCTTATATTGCTAAAAAGATAATTGGATGCATTTGGATGCCTGGCTCTCAATATTTTGGAAGTCGAAAAGAAAGTGGGCACTTCCATTCTCGGCTTTGCCAGTTTCAATTTCGGAAAACATGCCTATTACCTCATACTGTGTCAGAGGCAATGGTTAAGGCGGACAAACCATGCTTTCCAAGCAATGGTTGCTTGTGTATTTCCTCCTAGGGCATTTGCTTATATTAACTTAAGACATTGGTTAAGGTTCGTTAGAGCTCATCAAGAAACTATTCTGGGTCCTTGTTGTCCAAAGATGGAAAGTGACAGTCGGAAGTCTGACGCCTTAATTATTTAACTCTTTGAAAAAATGCAGAACAGCCAAAGAAGTACTCTTTGAAATTCGCCGCGTTCAGACTGCAGTGATGAAGTCATTTATCTCATCTCATTCGCCATTGGTTTCTCAAATTAGCGTCGCTTAGCAACCGACTTCCAAAAGACTAGCCTATTAACCAATTGACCAATGGTCAAACGAATTTTTTTTTGCCGCAGAGAGAAATGATGTTGGAACCAGAATCAAACTGCGGCATCGTGATATCGGCATTAGCCATGTTAACAGAACTTACAAGTGAAGGCAAACCAACAACTAATTACAATGTGTCTGCACGAAAAGGGGAAAATGTACCCTTGAGAACCTGCCGCATTTAATAAAAAAAGACCAATTTGGATTGAGCAACTTTAGTAGCTTCGTGGCTGATTTCGTTTAGCAAGGAAATTTACTTCCTCAACAACTCATCAAGTGCTTATTGCTTCAATTGAAAATCCACCTTGAAATAAGAGCAGATGAGCATTCAGTTTCACTATGAAAGCCTATATTTACAATGATAGATTAAAGATTACTAACTTTGTTAGTTCAAGTTCACTGAGTGCTTAAGCCAAGCCTTCCATTCATTCCAAAATAATGGGCGAATGAAGTTTGTAGTGGCAGGACACTCAATTAGCTCTCAAATGGGACAAATAGAGTATATACTCTAAAGTGTCGGTTTTTTTAAGCACTACAATCGTTTAATTGGGACATCGGTGTCTTGTAGACATGCGCCTATACGAATTCCAGCTACATACCTGCGGCAACCTCTATTCTCCACCGACACGTCCGTGGTGTCGGCAAAACGATCTGGTAGCCTTTGAACTTCAGCAACGTGGCACTTGGCTCTACCTCAACGAATTCCACTGCCAATGTCGCGCCCCTGCTGAAATCCGCGAGATCACTTATTCCAGACCTCTGCCGCCTGCTAATCGACCTATCGAACCACGTTTCATTAGTATGACTTGTCAGGTCCCGGTAAGTACAGCGCAGCAATAGCTCAACTTCAATGTTTTAGTTTCAAGTGATCATATAAACCTTGCCCATAGATTTACATAAGAGGGTGATTTAAAAATACGGTATAAATAGAAAGAATACTTTAATGGGAATTAGTTCGAAGATTAACGGCTGTTTATTTATGATCAAATGTGTGTAATTTTGGTAGCCAATCTGTCGGAGTCTGTCAACACCATGTTTTTATGAAGTCCCGGACGCGGATGGTCTATTGGTGAGCGGTTTCTTCGTTTGCCGGTGTCCAAGGCGCTATTTCTGCGATGCCTACCATATGAGGCGATCACGGGTCCACTCGACCACTAATACCCGCAAGAGCATCTACTTCACCTTTTGTCAGTTGTCTTACTTTTGATTCCTTCTCCACCGCGCACTTATTCTAACCTCCGCTTTCCCTGTCTAACCTTCCGTCCTCCTCACTACATTGCCTCCCCTGCCCAGCTAGAGAATTTCTTCTGTATATATAAGAGTATGTACACAGCCTCGATTCTAAATGCTAAACAGGCCGCCTGGGTACTTAAAAGAAACTGTGCGTGCTGATAACATCAGTGCAAGTCTTCACCGAGCCTCATAATAATCAGTGTGCTTTAATTACATAGGCTGCTAACAGCACTAAAAGCCAAATGAAGGCTCGTAAAATGAAAAGAAACCATATAAGAGTTCCACTGATGGGAGACAGGGAAACGGACTTTAAGAAGGTTTCAAGTAGCTTGGCAGGATGAAACATCGCCGAAAATTCAGATCTCACGACTACTTTACCATTACAAGTAACTTCGACGAAATTTATCTTGTAAGGTAGCTTAGATTATTGGCTTTCGGCCAGATTCTTCTCATTCTGGGATAGACTGATTCCCGTTAGGTATTACCCTGAGTAATACCGGCCAATTGTTCGCCTCTTATCGAATTTAGCATGGAGACTCCACCGTACCCTCCAACAGTCACCTAATAGAGACTGCAACTCAGATTGAGAAGCATTTTACTTCCATTCAGATAATCCCACGTATGGGCGACTAAGGGTCTTCTTTGCCACACTTCCCAACACACTAATAGAGCAACGCGAACGGACAGTACAGTAGGTTGAGAATCTAAAAGACGAGCAATCAAATACTTTCCATTATTTTTGTCCCTGAAATGGAACACAGAAATACCCACTATTGAAGAGCCCTCAGTTGAAGTGACCCCAGAGCGCAGGACACTGTGATCGACCTCGAGGTTAGAAGAGAACGGCCAAAATATCATGAGTAAGGTATTGCTTTGAAAGAAAACCAAGATTGTGGTGCCTTAACACTCATTTGAATTTTGCGGTCATGCGATGCGTTAGACCAGGATAAAATACCTTGCCACTCACTGCCTTCCCTATTAACTCTATTAGCAGACCACTATTACGAATGTATTATTGCACATCCCCGTGCACACTTCAAGCTCTATAGTGAATTCAAGTCAACATTTGCAATAGTCTCGTACCTGCCTTTTACTATCCCACCAAACAAGGATCCTAATTTTCATACCCCTCCACTGACCTTTCAATTCGTTGAGAAACTCTATGATCGAGACTGGATTATATTGACACTCTAATGAGGTTTCAGGAAAAACCCGAATAACCGACAGTACTGAAGAGCACAACATAACAAAAGCCTAAATCTACAGAATACTGTCTTCAAGGCCTCTAACCTGGCTACACCTCTGAAGAAATGCAAAGCGGATCACAAGAATTACATATCAATTCAGTAGAACTCATCAGTTATCCACAATAAAAAGATGTACAGAGCATAGCCGGAACTTCCACTTTAAGGCTCCTTGTTCGAGTTATCCTCATTATCGATGGTAGAACGAACACCGGCTGCTTGAAGTTCTTGTTCGAGATCCAAAATGGCCTGCTCGATTTCGTAGTTTTTACCCACCATGGTGACCCACTCCTCCTCAAGTCTGGTCAAAGTCTCACCGGCCTTTGTCTGTTCTTGTTTACGCTGCCAGTTTATTTCCTGAACTTTGCGTCTGTGAACCACGAGAGGTAAATGTAAGTAAGCTACTTTGACAATAACCACCCGTTAGCTACTGAATAACCAGCCATCAGCTAGTAAGAAATGGTACTCAGAAATAGCACGGACAAGATACAATTCTAGATCTATTGAAGAGTAGCAGTGAATCAATCCTAGGAATGCCAGAAATGAAGGTAGAGTCGAATAATATTTCTCCAGATTGAGTAGTAAGTATCTGACATCTTGGTTGTTCACTTGAGCTCTATTCCCATTAACAAGAATGACATGACGATGGATAAGTGCAGTCAAATTACGTCACGAACTAACCTTATTTCAAGAAGGTCCTTTTCATGCTTTTGCAAAATTTTTTCAAGTTCTTCGTTATAAGTCTTCCAAGCGGTTGATCCGAGCTCTGCCATTAGATCGAGATTGTTCAAACGTATTGCCTGGTGTTCAAGTTGAGCCTTTTATTGCAAAGAGGGTTAGAAGTCAAGAAACGAAGTGAAAAGGGCTAAAGATGAAAGTAAAGTAAAATTACGTAAGCGTTTTCGATTGCCTCTTGCCAAGCACGAAGATCGGTAAGTTTACCAGCCGGAGGAGGTGGGAGCTCGTACCTCTTCATACTCAGCAGTTCCATGGGTAGCCTATTAGCAAGACGGTGATACTCTGTTCGCATTAGCTCAGTCTCAAATTTGGTGGAAATGGGACCATTGAGAGAGGGAAAGTTTTCAAGATAATTTTTTGTGGGTCGATAGCGCCTCATCTCTTCAGTGAGAAGTGTGTTGGCCTCTTTCATGCCGTTCTCCCCATAGCCTTTATCGAAATATGGCAGAGCATCAACAACAGCATTTTGATTTTCCATCGCCTAGACGCAGAACATAAAAATTGGACTATGGCAAGCGACAAGCTGATTAACTTAAATTGAAAAAAAGGTGATTGAGGTGAAACTGCAAAAGACAAACTCCGATGAAATAGAGAATTCGGAAAGCCAGAAGTAAAAAAACATATATGCGCATCTGTGCAGTGAACAACTCACCTATTTAGCCTAAAACAGAATTGAGAGGCCGCGACAAATAACTACCGAGGCATGAATAGAATACAGGCAAGACGCGCAGTGGGAGGCTATTTTACAAACCAATAAAAGTAAAGAACGAAGTTTGGATACTAAAAATAAAGATTTAGCGGGGAATTGGATAAACAAAATTTGATCTTATTTCCGCTCATTAAAACCCTATGATAACAGCATGAAAGTAAACGCTAATTTACTTGAATTTTCAAGATTAAAAGGTATCAAGCAAATTCGAATATTAAGCATGTTGATATTAATTGAATGTGAATAATAGCTCAAATATTATTAATGCTGCCAATACAATGCCTAGAAAAGAGAGTAATTTACAATCAGTGTTATTACCGAGTAATTAAATCTTATCTGATGCTTTGAATAATCTAAAGTCAAATTTTATTTCTGATTCAGAGTATATTTGTTTATATGGGTATAATAATTCGTGTGATTGTTAATACCTATTATATTGTGCCTCTATTGGTCTATTAAAGATACGAGCGTAAGTTTGACCTTGAGTGGTAAATAAACGCGATAAGACGTTATTTCGACCCTTTTGTTGCATTTCGGTAAATTGAGCTAAACGTTCAATTTACTTTGCTTAAGAATATACATTTCGATTATATTTTAAAGCTTTCTTTTTCATTCGTTGTACTATTAAACTGAGGTTTGCAAGTAATTTCACAAACACTCATTATTTGCATTAAGAAATCACCTTCTTTTTCGAATTCTAAGACTCACTACTAACTTAAATTTTAGTCGTATTTATTCTATACTGCGTAATCCAATAATTTTTGCGTCTTTCCTGACGATTTGGCATTTTATAACAGATCGTCCTTTTTGGATATTTGTTTTCATTACTTGAAACGTTATTGTCTTCTTTGCATAATATTCATACTAGAGTTCAACATTTGATTACACAAAAATTTTACTTGACAGGCCTAAAATGGCGGAAAACTGTCGGTTTGGTTCTGCCGATTTCGATGAATTCGACGACAGTGAGCTCAGTTTGTGCTGCATTTGTGGCAAGACCTTCACAGACCGAAGATCCCTTCATCTTCATGTAGCAATAGCCCATGGAGGTAAAATATCCCTTTTGGTTCTTTAAAATCATTATTTCGTTGTAATTTTAGATTCTGAGGCTCCCCCTTTGGCCCATTCTTCTAGTCTTCATCGGATAGATGAGATGGATCGCGGTGCGTTTCCATTTCTACATTGATAAGTGTTCAAGTTATTGGATTTTCTTGGAGACTACTCTTTCTAACACAGGTGTTCCGCCCCTACCATCGGCAGAGCTGGCAGCCGTAGCGTCGACGATAAACAGTGAAGAATGTGGAGGGGATAGCAGTGATGACTCATGTCATCCTCAGGACCTCCGGATTCGCCGATCCCCAATTGATACTCTCCCATCGGGGTCGATGGCTACATTCCCTGCTAGGCAGGCACCTCCACCGCCACCAGCTCCGCTACCCCCAAGACACATCCACCACCGCCCCAGTACACCAGGCTCTCTCACAAATGCTTCCTCTACCTACTTTCTCTACCATCGCTACCACGATATCTCAAGTATGTGCTACTTGCATGTTACCCATTTTTTGGAAATAGTGACCTAGTTGTCTGATCTCTCCTTGCATGCTCGCGAGCTAGCTATCTGGCTAGCGCTTGTAGGCCTTCTTATGTGTTGCACACTAAACTTCCCATGGCGCTGTTTGCTTCGAACAGGCACTTCGAAGCTAGTATGTATAAGTTAACGTCTTCTTCCGAATCTTCAAAGACTAATTGAAATCCGGCCTTATGTTGTGCATGATGTCGTCGAATTTCATAATGAGGTTGTCAGTTTCAAATCCAGTCACTACCTTTTTTACCTCACTGAATTTTACAATTCCTTACGGGCGAAGAGTGGAAATGAACAAGAGTAACTAATCATTTCAAAGCATAATAAATCACTTAATAGCTAGTGTCTGAAACCATTTTCGTCTAATGGCCGCTGACTGTCTATTTCAACATGATATTTTCTCAAATATTATTATTTCAGTCTTTCTCAATGAAGGCGTTGATCTAACATGTGACCCATCATTTGGCCTTCAGCGTCACTTTAACGCCTGTGAGTGGGTATATGCGGACTAAAAGTTGGGATTCGTCAATGGGTTCAATCCTTAATTCCACCAACTTCCTCTTGTTAATCTGTGAAATTTTCATGATTAGAAATTTCCCTTGTGATTCTGGTTATCAGAAAGCTTTTATCATACCCGTAACGAGGGATCGGTGAGCTAAAGTAACTCATGTTCTAACTCTTACACAGTCAACTTTATTGTCATGTGACGCGACCTTGGTGCTTTCAAAACAGGCTCATTTTCGACCGCCCAGATCATCCCGCTTGAGTTATACCGCTTTCGCCAACGTCTTCACTGCCTTTCACGAATTCACTTTGTTCATGTCCGTTTTCTTAACTAAACGAGCAAAAAAGGAATCGCCACTAATATATTCAGCTTAGGAGCTGAATTACCATGGCTTTATTTCCAGCTCAGGATTATGACCCGATAACCGCATGTTTAACTCATTTTCAATGCCATAAAGATAAATGGCTTTATTCCTGTTTAGCCCTTGATTCTCACTTTACTTAATACCTAAAAATAAAATTATATCGATGAGGACGTTCGCAAATGACTTCAAATATAGCGAAAAATGAGCTATATCGGTATAAGTGATAACGGAGACTTGAGGAAGCATAGTTAGCCCACTTTTCTTCAATTTCGGTGGCAATTTAACTTCAAAAACTGCATGTGCCTTTGGTCTGTACTGTCTCATCTGCCGTATGGTCATAAGCATCGATTGTGAACCAGACATACGCCGTGTAGTTTATAATCAAGTGTTTTTTTACATCAGTTCAAGTAGTCTTAAGTTTGCCTTGAAAGACGTCTTTCTCATTTTCACTATTCATCAGAGCACCATGAAGACCTCTCCTATTGTTAATAGATTGGGGGATTGTCTTTATAAATATATGTATCTTAAACTAATTCTTAACTGCTTATCATTCATCCTGAGAATCAACTCAATTACTATGATTCAAATACGCTTTGTGTTCTACCTTCAAATTTACCTTCTTCTAGTTTAAACTTTTCTGGCATCATGTTTACGATTTCGCTAGCACATTGTAAAACAGGCAGCTATTTTTAAGGTTCTTGTGATTCTAATTCAATTTGCAACTGATCTGACTTCCTCACCCAGGTAGATCAATAGTTTTCAACCTGCCACAACTCCATTTTTCCATTCATCAGCACAATCTCAAAGGCTGCGGACATTCTCCTACTTATGGCTAGCCAATATCTTCCGGTCTTCGCCGATAATGATCTTTCATTTGGATCCCCTCAGGGCCTTCCACTCGCAAGATGGTACTCGTAATAATGAAACTAGTAATCGCCTTGTAGTTACATAGTTTAGCCTCCAAGCCACCAAGGAGAGTCCGACAGCCACAAAGCGTTATGTATATGAGATTAAAATCCTGTGTGATTAAAATCGAGCTAGTTACTGGCTACTTTTCCGACCTACAAAGTTAATGAGCATACAATCTCTACTAGATTAATTCTTCAACACAGACTCCAAATTCAGTTCTGTGTCTCCATAACGAAAGGATGCCCATTTCTTATGAGTCATGTATCTATTTGAGGGCTTGGTTCCGATGTCGTTGTTGAACAGAAACCCTATTCTTCTAACATATTAAATCCATTCCTCTTTTGTTTCCACATTTTTTCTCCATACTCCTAGTACTACTTTCGATGTTCCCAGTACTGACCTGTACTTTGTGTACTTTAGTCAGCCGTGTCGCTAAGGTTGCGCTGCATTAAGAATCCGTGTCCCGGCATAGATGTGCTACTACTATTTACTGATCAACTATTTCCTTCAATCTATTCCTACTTCGATCTTATTCAGACTACTTCCGAGTAATCTTAGTGAATTTGATATCACTCTACTGCGTCTCCCGCTTTTTCATCTCTGTCCTCGTTTCTTATATCTTTTCGCAAGGTTTTGGCACCCCTTTCTGAACATTTTCTCACTATCTGTAGCATCCTCACTGAATAGAGGGGTTTCGAAGAGTTTCAGGTATTCTGTATCGCCTGGGGAGAAAAAGACTTGAAAAACGACAAACTGTGGGCCATTTTCCATCAGACGGGAGGTCTGTTCCATTCGTGGTACCTTATCTCACCAGACAAATACATCCGCCGGTCAAGGTGTTTTTTTCCTGTCTACTTCGAGTGAAATTTTTTTCCCACGAAGGAAAAATTTCACTATACGAAAGATTTACTATTATAGGGAGTTGTTGTTTTGAAGCCAGGTCAGGAGAAATGTTCGCTGCGATTAAATTTACTCATTTCAATCAGCGCTCCCGCATTTCTTAATGCTCCATAAAAAAGTACAATGGGCGCTCTTAAAGGCACCGTTGTGTGATATTTTATTGAAACAAATTACTGGGCGTATAATTAACAATTGATTTATATGATCATAACAGCTGATAGTGATCTGTCTTCTGCGGTCTGAGAAATCAAATTGAAATTGATACCTTAAATTTGATGTCGTATCGACTTAGCAGGGTTCAACCTGAGGTTGACAATCGATTCATTGAAATGTCAAAATGTGGCTATGAGCGTCAAGCTGAGATGAAATCCTCATCACACAGAATGTCTTTGAATTTAACAGTTCCATATATTATTAATTGACCTTTGATCCTTTCATCCAATTACATCTACGTTGGAATTCGTAATATCTCAACTTAGGTTTGATTTGCTGACATCTATTTTTAACCTTTGTGTTGATCAAAGAGACGATGTAATGTTGTTTTCAAAGCCTCTGTCAGTGCTCAAAACTCCGAATTTGGAAGGTGTCGATTTCCCGATCTCAATTAGGTCATGGAGACGGAATTCGAAGCAGTATCTCTGTTCCAGGCAAAATAGCCTATCATTGTGAGAGATGTGCTAATTTCATCTGTAAACAAGGATTAGAATGCTGTATGTAATCCGCATTTCTGAACTACTATTGATTTCCAGCGTGGGTGTTGATAAGTGCGTGTGTGTTTCCGCTGAAGGCCTCGCCCGATGGAATGAAGCTAACTCAGTTATCTGGTAGGACCCAGAAATAGTCTCTGTTTGACAGTATCGCCGGCAGATATTTAAAATTAATCAGCCAAGTTTCAGCCGGCTTGGAGATAATCCAAGTAGAAGGCATTTCTTTCACCCAGCCAGCTCGTCGATTAGTCAACAAAATCATAAGCCAGCACCAGAATCCTCAAATCAACTTATTTTTTCGCACCTCCTGCATTTAGGAGGCATTCGATTTAGTGTCCTCACCCCGGACGAAATAGCCCATCAGCATGTGGGCGCTTTTTCTCTTCCTGAAGATAGAAGTCGGAGGAATCATAAATGTGTATAAATATTCCCAACAGTATGTGTGCGTACTTTTATCGGATAACAAGCATTTTACTCTCAGTAGTATATTTGTATCCCATGGTAAGGGGTGCTGTTTAGAACACTGTGTATTGCGCTTGACCCTTAAAGTACATGCAACCGCATAAGCTTTCTGCGAGAGGGCTACAATCTGCGCGTGACCGTGGCCTTGGTAAGGGAGGGTTGAATGTTGATGGCACTGCTGATCATTTGAAACCTATACACACAGCTTACTGATGTTTTGATGACCTTCTACGATATTTGGCAACTCATTGGGATATAAGCAACCGACCTCCCTATGGCCAAGTTCAGGTAATCGCTGCTCTTTGGCTATGAAATGCATAAGATGGAGTCTAGGTCCATATATCGAATGTGAATTACTGGTGATGTGCCGGAGCTCGGAAATAACCAATAATCTTGTCGGACGATGGTTCTTCAAATCTTTCTGCGGTAGCCGCCAATTAAAAAAAGCAATAAAATGTTTATTATAGTAGGAAGATTTTCGCGAGGAGCATTGATGTGAACGAAGATAAGCTTCAATTTTGAAAATCAGCTTTCTGAAAGGCACGGTTACTTATCCAGTAGTTTCTTAAGAGACTATAGCAGAAGATGGCTAACCCGCAAAGCATAGCCACTTCGATCATCTAATGCTTAGAACTCATCAGCAAGCTGGCATCCAGCTCAAATTTCTAAACACTAATTTAGTCGCATCGACTGGGTTGGATTACCACGTCGACAGCCCATTTATTGCTTCATTCTGATTATCGAATCTAGTATATCGGTGAATAAACTGGGCTGGTCAATGCGTAAAACTCAATGTTTTGAGAATTGGATGGGAAGATCATTTCGAAACTTATTTTGCGTCACCTAGAGCTCGAAAGGATCGACATCTTGTTTCTTACTACTTGTAGGGGTATTAGCTAGAATGAATCAGCCAGGCATTGATAGCAGTATTTTATGGTGTCCCATCTCGTTCTCTACACCTTCCAACAGCTCGAAGTTTCTGGTTACCAAATGACTGAAGGTGGCAGTTGGAGATGTGGTCTCCTAACCACCTTTCTTAGTCATTAGATTTGAATCATTTGGAGATCGGGCTTTTGCGTTTAACGAAATTCAATGCGTTCAGGTAGCAGTGATGTTGAGTTGTTTTCGGTCAATTAGGTTAGAGTCCGCATTTATCGCTCCTCGTGCTCCTGATTCATAATCACAATGATATCTCTTCATAGTCAGATTTCTTATAGAATTTAAATTTCAGCTATTTAGACTTTAATGTAGCAAAATCTTTAGCAACAATGCTCGACAATCACTTTTATGTGTCTCCCTTCTATTTTGAAATGGAATGGAAAATGTCAGAAATTCGAGGCTTTTAATTGTTCATGAAAGCTCTAAATTTCTGCCTATCCTGGGCCAATTTACAAATTTTAGGCTTCTTTTGTTTAGAGTCAAAAACTTCTACTCGTCAAGGGTTATTGAAGCAATTTAAATCTTTCCAGAGTTTATTTATTTATTTGGAATGATAATTTTACTTCAGTCTTAAACTCAAAAGTTCATTTACTGACGGATTCACGAGTTTATTGTATCATAGTGAAATTTATTGTACCGCTGTAGTGCAGCTGATCTTGTATCGTGATCTAGTTCCCTCAGAAATGAACTAACTTGAATTTAGCCATCTAAACCTTCGATTTTGAAGCATTTAATTGGAGCAGTTTTACTTCATTCTTAGTTTTATCCCTCGAATCTTTAGATCACTTAATATGTTGATTTTTCTCTACGCGTTTAAAGCAAATGCCGGCCTCTTTTGATCATTTTTCATTTATGCCTTGGGTCCCGCCTATATTGGAAAATTAAGACATGGCTTCAAACTAAATAGTATCTTGTAATAGAGATAAGATCGTTTTAAAATCCGCTCGATTAATGGCTATTGTCATTGACGTCTTTGGTTTGTTCGACTGTTCGCTGCATGACCGCATTGATATGCTGGCACTGTGTTCAGAGTCCTCATAAACAGCGGTTAGTGAGATTAAGTGCTGAAATGGACGATACCAGACGCTATTTTCTAATCCAAATCATAACCTATGCTCCAGAGTCGACGAAAGCTTTCAGTTATGTTATGGAAAGCCAAATCCAGTCAACCAAGTCGATCCATAGTTGCACTTTAGTAGGAGGTTAACAACTAAGTAATGTCTTCAGAAAGATTCGTTGCTTTAAGTTTCTATCAATTAGGTAAGTCTGATAAGTTTTCGTTTCACCTCCAGTATAAACCAGCTTTTGGAGAATGATGCGAAGCGAGAGACGAGACTGACTAAGTTCTCTGTCCCTGCCTGAGTTGGGTTTATTGCCTTCGAGCACGTCATTCCTAGCTTGAGCTCTGTGTATCTCAAGCACCTGCATGGTGTAACTCAAGGTCGGTGCCATTGGGAATAAATTAAACGAGGTGACGATAATCCACTGTTTACCACTCACACAGCATAGATGTGTGTACAAACAAACAACCAAGCAAGCCATCGTGCGGATACGTGCACGTACACAATGGCAAACAGGTTGACCTAGTTTAAATTCACGCATGCGCGCCTCGACTGAAGGCGGGGAAATTGAAACGCTCTAGTATTGCGCGCTCTCTTCCTCCATTGGTGGAGAGGCAAGGGTATTGTATGGGTATGTATAGGCAACGCGGACGTAATCCTCGAATCTATGTAGCGTGCGGCGGACGGCTGATGGCGGTTTCCCCTTCGTGTTGTCGCTGTTAGTCACGCTGCGCTGGAGAGTGGGCGAAGCGTCGGTCGGGTCTAACGCACCAACCGTCCATCAGTTCGCTAGCCTGTCTGCCTATCCAAATCATAAGGATGAGTTTATGAGCACGTGATTGATGTTGTTGGCTTGTTTACTCCGACCGCCATTAATAGATTCCCCAGTATCGCTCTTTCCTACATCTCGCATGATTGCACATTTCATTGCTTGGGTTGCACTTCAGTGCTCTAATAAGGCTAAAAAACCACTTTTCTTGATGGGCATGCTGATTAATTGCCGCCTGAAATGAATTCATTAAATTTAATGATGTCAGCAACCTTGTTAAAGGATTGCTCGTTGATTGTTTATTTAATATGGACATTATCAGGGAATGAACTCACATGGGATAGGGGAAAGATGAGAGAAGGAATACCCGCCGAGAAAAAGCCGTCATACATTGATGAAACGCAGATGAATAATTAGGTCGGTTTTGGCTCATATTTACTCTCTAAGCTATGCAACGCATTTTTTAGGCTTCACTGTAAATTTAGTGATAGAATAGTCGTGTGAAATAAGAATGTTTCATCTATAGCTTCAGCTTATGCTGTAGGTCCAATTGATTGGACCACAGCAAAGCAATGGCACATCTTTGGGAATTCACTTGAATGAACAATTTGTTCAAATTTTGGAAGTTTATCCTTCAAACGACTATTTCATCCTTACGTCAGCGCCTAGTTCCAATGCTAGCGCTTCGCCAAAGGAGGGAACAAAGTTGTCAGATGAACTGGCATTGGTCGGACCGATCATGCTGCATTGGATTGGTCGGTTAGATTTGATACGGTAGACCGATATTGATCAGCTAGTGTCTCATATCCAGGTCTCTGTCAACCACCTCCAGTCCTAACGCCTCCACGAGCCAACCTTGCTCGTTTTCCACTTGGGATTTTTTATGCTTTTCTCTGTCTTCTAATCGAAGCAATAGTTCTGCACTCTTAGTCATCTAAACCGATCTCAGACGGAATCTTCTACTTGGCGTTAAGACTTACTGCTTTTGCTGCAGCCTAACTCTTGTTGGTGAGTAAAGAGTTCGGCCCACAAATTCCGCAGTCCACATGCGTTGAATTTTCGAGTATTCTCCAGATTATTCCAATACTACAGGACCTTTCTGCATCAAATCGTACGTGCTGTAAGCATGAGGCACGATCTTCATATTCGTGGCGGTTATAAGCTAGATATTCTTCTCTTTACATGCCGTTCCTCTTCAATAGTCCAGAGATTATGGAGCTAAATATTTTTCTTTATAGGGTACAGTACATGATTTGCATGCAGGAGAGTGGAGTCATTTCCCTAATCTGCACTACAGTGCTCTAGTCGGTAGATAGCAGCTCAAACACTCACAAATCACATTGTGGCGCAGGTACTTTTGGAGTTAAAATGAGAAACAGAGGGGTGAGAGTACACACGCTTCAGGTTAAAAGAGTACGAGACCACACACTTGTGCTGCTGCACCAGTCTGAAGAGAGAACTAATTAGAGAGTTGGAGAGAGTGTAAGGTGTTGAAACAGGTCTGGACACGTGAGCATACCTGTATATGCTTATTTTTTAACAGGAAGACAGTTCATGTTGACCTGGCGCGTGACTTCTGCTGCCTACAGCTTTTTCAACGTCCTCACTTCGGTTATTCTCTTCACTCAAATCCTCCATCGTCCGACAAAATCATCTGCCTGAGACTATGTAGGATTCAGCCAACATCAGAGGATTAGAAAGGCTCCTCTGGAAAGGCCGAAATTTTAAACACCTAGCATTTCAGTAATTTCTATGGGCATAGAAGGATTAGATCTCTTACTGTCATCAAACTGGTCTGCCACTGTGCCATTAGACAAAAAATTTTGAAATTGGTCTGAGTGAGAAGGCGATCGACAAAGCAACATCGACCGGTATCACTGCTATCATTTAGCGTAGATGATTTGAAAGATGTAATCCAATGGGTCACAATTTTACACAACATTCCCATAAAGTTGTAATTCATCTGACACAACGATTCCCTGGTTGAATGAGGAATACTTCATATCTGGACACTACTTAGTGAACCGGAGAATTCTTTTGCAAGTCAGGAGGTGAGAGGTCACTTAAGACTTGAGTGTTAAAAAGTTCGTAACTCTCATACTACACACTGAATTCGATTGATCCAAGCGTTTACGAAAGAATGATTATCGGGCAAGTACCTTCCAAGCAAAGAATGCCTTCACAAGGTAAATGAAAGGTTACCTCAGTACCTACTAAAATCAGGGCTGGTTACATCGACATGCATGTTAACTGTTTGCAGTCGCCAGATGAGCCTTCAAGGCATGGTCTACTAGTCAATGGTAGTTTACGTATATCATCTTCCGTCATATGAGTGAGGGCGAGGAAATGTTGGTGGAAGGTATACCCAATCGACCAAATTACATCGAGACCACCAATGGAAGGTGTCAGTTTGAAGAATTTGAACAAGTAGCTATTTGCCCTCCATTTGGAAACACAGTTTGTGTATACGCAGTGTTCCGTTGATGCTGTTAGTGGCGGTGGTTGTATAGCCATCATCATCTCGGCACGCAGTCATCATCCTATGGCACGACTTATGGACATAGCAGTCTACCGTGTTTGCTAGCAGCTAGCTAGCTAGCTAGCTGGTTCGAGTGTGTATACGTGTGTGTATGTATATACCTTCAACTAACTTGGGTTTTGCATGTAAGGTGCCTGTGTGTAACCTAATTTCTGTCTACGCATCTCCCTCACTATCTCTCATTCGCACTCTTTCTCTCTACCTACCCCGCCTCGCTTCGTATCTGAGCATATGACTATTCCAAACTGAAAACGTGTACAACTGTTTACTTGTTCGTTTGGCGCTTTGTGCTTCCGTGCATCTGTTTTCGATACTCGCCTGTTGCACTTCTATTTTGAAGATGGATGTTGATCTGGAGGGTTAAAACCTTTATCTTATTACAGATTCGATGTTATGAGGATAACCGGAGTCCTGGAATAACTTATAGATTTAACGGAACTAGTCCAGCCTCTTGGCCTCCTTCGCTGCATTTGATCGGGTTACAGCAAACAAAAAGAGCCCTCATTCCTCTAGTTATTGTTGATTATAACGAAAAAAATGCCTGATATTATAATGGTTTAATTTCCTCCAGGCTGGTGATATCTTCCCACAGAGGTCAGAATTGCCATGTTCTCAAGGCTTAAAGTGTCTTGGGATAAAGGAATCGAGATGAATGATTAAATAGACCTTAAGAGTGCACAGAATACTTTTGATGCACTCCAGATTTAGCTTTGCTAACGAATACTTTTATCCTCCTCTTCAAAATGATCATTCCGTCTCCTTAAGACTTGTTTGCAGATATAAGACCCTGTTCACGTTGTTTGTTTAATTGGTAGTCTATGTAAAGGCATGCCTATTTCAGAAAATTCTTTCACAAGTGTTCACTACAAGTTGTATAATTACTTTTGCTATTTAGTTTCGATCTACCCGCGCCTTTTAATGCCTTCCAAGCTAGCCCTTCCAAATACCCCGGTCCCAGTTCTGAATAGAGAACTATGTATTTTTGAATAAAAGTATTGGAGTCCAGCGAGGTATCAGTAAAAGTGAATGATTTACCAACTGCGCGTCGAGAATTAGATTTAGACTCTAACCAGGACTTTCGTACCAGTTGCGCAATCTCGTTTGTAAGTGCGTATGATGTGCGGTCGAGTTGTTTTAATGGTTGGGAATACACTATCCCCAAAACAGATAACTAATCCAACCAAAATATACGGCTGGGCTTTTGTGTCTAGTTTCATTTTCTTGCGCTTTTTTAGGAGGAGAGGCCTGCGAGGTGCAGAGCGATGCAATCAACAGTGGCCAGAGTAGTGTTACTGAGTTCCCCTCCACCGAGCATTTGCCATCTCAAACTAACAGTCCGGGTAAACCTTTTTGCCTTATTGCTTGTAAGTATCGTTGTTTAACTTACCTATTCTCCACTATTTTCTAAACTGTGATTTGAAATAAATCGCAGAATATGAGAAGTCAAGGCGAAAACAGGATCACGCCTTGAGACCTTATTTGTGGTACTCAGATAAGGAAATGCATTTAGCCTCCCTCTGTAAAGGAGTGAATTTTCCATCTAGAAGTCACATCCTCTTCCTGACTCGCTAGAACAGAACTTATAATTGAATCTAAATTCCATCGCAGTCGACTAGTAGATGCCCTGAATTTGAGAGGACAACACCATCAGCAACCACATCAACTAACCTAACCAGTTGACTTGGAGTGTTTGACATCATCCGGCACTTCAAGCCGACTGATGCATACAAATAACCGAAGGGGAGTATAGAAGTCGTTTGATGAGCCGACTTGGTGTTTCTGCGCCAAATCCACAATATGCCAGTCATTTAGCAGCGTTATATCGTCAACGCCGAAGTCAAGGCTTCTTCTCAATGACAGTGCCGCCCCACAGACTTTCGGCATATCTGATCACTTGCAACCTCACACTATCTGACCCTTTGTGCATTCTAGATTTATCACTGCTGCCTCAATAAATAATACTAATAGGTGCGGGCGCGATACAGCTAAAATACTTTATTATTTTCTGTTTGATCGGCTTTTCTCGGGATGCAAGAATCCAGCGCACTAAATGGAACTGCAGACAGTTAACTTTTCGATTGACCTCTGGGCCGACGATTCTATTTTAAGCTTTCGCCTGGCTTTTAAGCATAGACCATGATTATATCTTATCGCTCGCCTTATAATTTAGATGTCAGAGACTTCTAGAATGAAAATCCCAGCATCGTTCATCTTTAGCTCACTTGAGAGCCATAGTTCCAACCCTCCTCGGAGACTGAGGAAAGTGCCCATCAAGAGCTTTTTGGGGAAAAGATAGCCACCTTGGACCCTTGCTAATTAAAGATCTATCAGATACGCACATTCTAATGCCGCAATATCCACATTTTCAACAGTCCTTAAGTTTCTCGGCCAAGAGTTGACATTATTCTAGACATCACCTAAACTGCTTAGATCCTCCCCAAATTCCAACTGATTTGGTTCATGATCCATTATTTTGCTTTTTTATTGCTTCGACAGCGTATCCTATTGTTTAAATGAACACAACTCTTTCTGCGAAGCAATTTCTTGATTTTTGGCATGCAGCCAGAATTCAGGATGAGCTCTTTCAGTTCATATCACTCATTGCCAACTAGATGGAGATGCAGACAATGGAAAGCCTTACTCAACGTTTCGTGTGCCCCTCTTTTCCACACAATTTTGCTTCAGAGTATTCTCAAAACCTGTGTTTATCATCTAGTTGGTTTATCCCGATCGCAATTTATGGCTCGACCCAAAGAGGTTAGCATATGACAAGTTGGTGAAGGCATTATAACTTCTCTATGACAAAACTCAAAGTCATTGCTTAATGCATATGCTACCGCTGATTAGCGTCGGCCGGGTAGTGGTGCTGATTTGGTGGTAGTATAATGACAAAGTTTGTTGTTGTGTTGTTGCAATTTACGTGCACCACTTTCTTGTTCATACCGCCGACACCGCCTTTACTGCTCCTATCTCAAAGCATTATTGGCACGTGAAGAACAGATGGCACTATCTGATACACCTAAAAGAGTAGCAGTTTAGTATACCGAAGAAAATGGGAAATCGTTATGATATGCAATGGTGCTATCTGAATTATTTAAACTAGTCACACTTTGACGTTTGGGGAAGTTTAACTGCTGCTGAAAGTAAAAAAACTCCACATCCTTTTATCAAAAGAGCATGGTATTGGAATGGGGAACGATGCTAAATGTCGCGCCCCGGACAATTTAAGGCCTATCGTGTTTGCTATAATCTTCAAATCTTCATCCTCAGTGGTTGTTAATCTCAGCTTCATCCAATTTCATTTACCTAAGTATTACTCTGCTTTTTCAACATAGAAAAGATATTGCAATCGCACATCTGAATGTTAGCATCCCATCTAGTTCTTAGTTATTTTTCAACCAATAATTATTTAAAGGTATCCTATTGCTCTCCTACTTTTTTCATCCTTTTGGACACCTTTGCCGTTGTTCATTTATACTTTTACTTGATCGAAACCGATTTTTACTCAGAAAGATGCATCGCGTTTGACACTGGATTTCATGTTATCCCCAGAAATCACCTTTGTTGATGTTGTGATGTTACTGTTTATTGTCAACAAATCGGTATTCGTTTGTTGTCTTTTCTACTGATATTTAATCAGTAAAGTCATTTTTTCGCTTTTCAGTGGGAAAGTCCTATCACTGTGAGCTGTGCAACAAGAACTTCACAAAGAGTTGCAATCTCAATTCCCACGTTAAGGCTGTTCACAAAGGTAAGCATACTAATTTTTATTTTATTTTATTACGTTGGGCAAGAGGGTGTAAGCAATGGAGTAACTTTTTCCAATTAGCCACATCACTTTTCCAATTGAGTTTTTCTGACAGCCTTCAATGTTTCAAATTTAAGAGCGCTTTCATTTTAAAGCAAGCGAACTCTCCAAATAATAAAAGCGCAACTTTCAACCAAATAAATACAATGGTTCGAATTCTGAAAAATTAACCGCTTTCAACTGTCGTGAAGCTACATTGCTAAACCTTTGTATTGGCATTTTTCACCTTTGTCATTCACAAGGTTTGAAACGACACGCCTGACAAGATCCATAATCCATCAAATTCATTTATACTTTCGAAGTTAGTCAAAATGATACTACTTCCAAAAATCATAATGATTCATAAAATACTAGGAAACTAACCTGAAGAATCGAGTCATATCCGTTGAACAGAAAGGTAAATGCTGCCTGTTTACGTCTTGATTATCCTAACGCCGAAGTTCAATCGGTCGGATAGGCTGGCAAGGAAGTAAACCTTTTTTCCCACCACGTATTTTAGAGGTGGACTTCATTCCCCCCACTGAAGTTATTTAATTTTGCAAAAGCTATGAGGTGTTTCGGTTATTAAAGCGATTCTGAAGTTTCTCCCTTTTGGCACAATTTAAATAAATATAAATTACGTGGACAAATCCAACTGGTTGGTGCCGCCGTGGTGCTTTAGCGATGTGCCTAAAATCAACAGATTAGAAGCTTCCTTTTTACTCAACCGTGATTGATGGAAAAAGATGCGCCATGTATAAAAAAATGACCAAATATTTATCTGAATGAATTCGAAGGGTTACTGGAACGAAACTGCTGTGGTAAGTCTATCGCTTATCATGGTCTATTTAATTGGGTTTTTTTCTCCCAATTTCGCAGCGCATTTGGCTTCTATTTACATTTTCGAATTAAAAGTAATGAATTACTTCCATGAATGCAGTTTGATTCTAGCATAGGAATAAAAAATATCGAATGTGCAACATTCTGAGAGATTACGGTGTCGGAGAAGGTGGTTTCGCTTTACCGACTTGTGGCCAAATGAACTTATAAGAAAGAAAGAGTTATTGTTAGCTAATCTAAGCGTGAAGAGGTCGCTATAAAGCCCCTTCCTAGTTGATAATTACCCTAATGGTGTAATCGAATCTTTTTAAGGAAGTGCACTCATATGCACGACCGGCAACAGAAGGGTATTCGAACTACCATTAAAAAAATCAGGTGAGAAGACGCACGATCAAGGGCTCAAATCTCCACTGATAAAAATTAAGAGGAAAGTGAAAAGGTGGACTTTAAGGCTGCAGTGTTGCCAATACTATCTATTGTTAAATGTCATGTCGAAAAGTCCTCAAGAATGCCTGAAGTCGATACTTGGATAAATTAATTTTATAATTTCATTAAATAATCAATAAGTTCAGATCCCGAATCTGTACTTTTACTCTAACAGAGTAAAGTACAGAGTTATTGTGTTCGAAATCCTGCAAACTGAAGCCACTTTGCAGCCAAAGTATGCCGTTTTGAGGCCGGTTTTAACTACTGACTTGTAGTCTTCAATATATCATAATTTTTTTACCATTCTGTAGAATAAATTACTTCATCGAAGAATTGGAAGGCTTCGCCTTCACAGAATATAGACTTAAACCGTCAGAAATTTATTAAAGTATAATTATTGGAGCTCGCCAACAAAGAACTCTAGAAGACGTAACAAGCGCAGCTTAAGGAGTCCCAAATACTGTGAAGGATTTATGAACTTTTCTTCTGGGTCATATTAACATTGCTGGCTGGACAATATTTTCAACAAAGTTAATTAAGTCAAAAATGCTGATTTAGATCGGTTCATTCATACTAATTTTGATTTTTGGTGTTTCGTGTAGGTGTACGAGCCTTCCAGTGTAGTGAATGCCAAAAGAGTTTTTCAAGGAATTCGGATCTGCAGAAACATATTGATGCCGTCCACAAAGGTCTGAGGCCGTATGAATGTATCACCTGCAAAAAGCGATTCTCTCAAAAGTCCAGCCTTAAACGTCATCGTGAGGCCGTACATGAAGGTACGTACTCCTGCTTTGTCCCAATATCCCATCTTAATGTTCAGAGGGGTGAGAATTCTAGCTTCGTTAGGAGTCTATAGTTTCACTGATATCGGAAAGACCTTACAGCTGTTAATCGTGAGATTTGGGGAAGAGAGGAGCATGGAAGTAAATTGTCTTTATACTTCCGCATATCATGCTTTTGTGCATTCGCGAAGAAATGATGCCCTTTAACGCAACAACTTATTTGACGGATTCGGTTGTTCTTCTGGCTGACGACTTTGTATTAGACCAGTTGGTAGCCCCTTATCGCTTCTTGACGTATGTTCATAAGCTGTCAAGTGTGGATCCCGGAGAGCCTTAACCTTTAAGTCTATAAGGCAAATAAAAAGGTCAGACTCTAAAATCAGGCATCTCTAGTAATTTCGCACTCAAGGTTGAGCATGATGCTTTCGGACTCTAAAAGCTGGAATGATAAGAGTATGGTCAATGTGCACAGTATTTATAAGAATTTAACTTAGAAACAAGTTTCACAATGAGATTAGTCCATGAAAACCTCGAGTCCTATTCTAAATTCTTAACAATAACATGCTTACATGCTCGATAACTTTTTAATAACATTAGCACTTTTAGAGTGTTCAAAAACGCCGTATGTGCTTAGCTTTT
This sequence comes from Moniezia expansa, assembly GCA_019097775.1. NCBI lineage: Eukaryota > Metazoa > Platyhelminthes > Cestoda > Cyclophyllidea > Anoplocephalidae > Moniezia > Moniezia expansa. Next base: position 3,802,381 of record JADFDV010000052.1, read on the forward strand.
CAGAGGCCTAGACGATTGTTCACAAAAATCCATTAAATGAAATGAAATAATTATCAAATTGCAGTTGGGTTTAGGAACATTGAGTGACTTGATCTAATCCAAAGTACGGTAGATTCTCAAGTCGCTACATTGTAGATTAGTCCAAATGAAGATGTGGTTATTTACTGTCGATTGAGATGCTGATCAATTGTGAATGATGGATGATAACTGTTATAAAATGGTCAAATGTGATTGAATCGTTTGAATTGTTGAATAGACTTTTAGTAAGAAGCACTGGTCATAGCTATTAAATGGCGTTAGTAAGTGGGTTTTCTCTATAAATTGTCATAATCTGAAACAGCTGCTTCTTAAGAAAAGTAGCGAGGCCGGCTAAAAATATGGCGCTTCAAAGTACGTTCCTCAAGGCGAACGCTGAATTTCGAAGATCTGAATTGATGTGAAAGAACTACAAGATAATGGATGAAAGTTCTCTAACAATTACGCTCCCCGCGAAAGAATTGTATCGGCTATTAACGAGAAAGTTTCAACCCAGCAAAGCCCAAGTCGTTTTACTGAAACCCTTGATATTTCAGATGGAAAGTTACATCAAGATGCTAAAAAAATTCGTAAATGGCTCCCATCTAGATCTGTGGTATCAGAAGAATGGAAACTAAGTAGAATCCACTGACTAGATCAATGTACAAGTAGAAAGGAACCTAAAGGATGCCAGTAAAGCAAAACCACCCTTTTAGTTTTTAAACCAACCAGACAGATCGTCTTGTTTAAGCATGTGCACTGATCTCTCATTTTGGAAGGAATCGAATAATCGCCATTTTATTTCAAATATATGAAAAATTTTATTTTAGGTGTCATAGGCATATCAAAAAACTGTGGGCAGGTAGCAAGTACAAGAAGCATAGTGTGAACAGTTAACTTGAAACAGTACTTTTACTAGCTCTATGATGCCCGCCAGTGCGAAAACCATATAGATAACCAGCTGTTTATAAAAGGAATTGCGGAAGACCAATGGCCAAAGAGGCGAAACATGACCGTCAGAAAGCAAATCGTTGGGTATCTTCTAGATAGGATCGTCTTATCAATAAATGTGTTTTTTTCTAGAGGAATAGAGTAAAAGACATTTCTCACTGAAAGTTGAGCTATGGCCTTAGAAAGGTGGCATTGAGGCCGGCAGATGTCTCCTTTGTTTCTCTGCATTGCCTCAGCGACTTTAAACACAAACTCGGTTTTAGGTCTTCGATGAATACCTAGTAGTTAGTCATAAAGCATAATTGCACTTATCATAATATCATAAATGCCTAGGGAGAATTATGATACCGTTCGGTATTTTGATAAAAATTTAACGGTTTCAAGCCGGATAGTGAAGGTAGAAACGCCGGTCGGCCAAAGTTTTATCATTTTATTAATCGATTATTATCATTAAATTCAGAAATTTGATCACACCAACCGTTCTGCACTCAAATTCTGATGCTGTGATTGGCACATTTTTGAAACGATCTGATGTCCCCATCTTATTTTAATTTATCGGTGCACACATGCTTACCAAGACAAACTTCTTCGTTATTGCCAAAGAATCAAAAGGAGCTCAAGACCGCAGAACGCAGAGCAGTCATCTAGAGGATTCGCACCACCCGATTCAAATGTATTGGTCGATTTAACTTAATAGAGAAGTAAGTTCTTAGGTTTGAGTGTCCGCAAGCAGGGAGCTTTAGAGAGGGAACAACATGAGGTCGATCGGGAAAACGATATTTTTCAGGATGCAAGGGTTCCAACCAATCCCTAATTTCTAATTCATTCACACTACCAGGGATAAAGGCCTTTCAATGCAGTCACTGTTCGGCTCGGTTCTCCTACGATGTCCATCTGAAACGCCACACCCGAGCAAAACACAAGACCTTTGCTACTTCGAACACCAATGGCAACCCAGGTACTGCGGCAGCTGCTGCAGCTGCCACCGCCGCTTCTGAGAGTGTCTCCTCCAACAGTCTACCCTCTAGTCCAGTCTTCCAGCCCACTTCATTGCGCCAAGCCTCGATATGAATTACATACCTCCCCCCCACCCCACTCTCTCTACCTCCTCAAACTTGCTCAGGGATGGTATCTCTGCCCCATATTCGCTTTAGCAACTCAGGAACCTAGTCTTGGACTCTTCAGGGATTTTTCTTTAATGTGCTCCCCCTGCACCTGTTTTACTCGCTTATACTTAATGTGACTGGCTGTCTGCTCCTGTTCTTGTTTAATTTGTTGCCATCTCAACTTCAGGGGCGTCTCGCTATTTTTTGAAGTTTTATACCGATAGAAGGGCGGCAGACCTCGCCTTGTGTACAAACCCCCTTCCCTGACTTGTTCACCCCGACTTCCCCGCTCCTCCGAGTAACAGGACTTTTTCAACACACCATCGCACCTCACTTCTCGTATATCTATATGTTCTTATTTTCTCCAGCCCCCTACTCCTCCCAAGTTTGTAGTTTCAGGAATTAGACTGTAGCGTATTGCGGTCTTTCCTTATTTCTAAAACTTGCACGACCTCAGCGATCACGGATATTCTTACTAAAACCACCACTGTTGCGCTATTGTGGTCTCCTCTCTTATGCTACATGTATGAGTATTGCGAGAAGAGCAAGTGGAACCGATTTTATTTTACTTACTTGGGATGTTTTTTTCTGTGCTTTTGAAAAGAACAAAGAATCAGTTTGTTCCTACAGTAATGCCATTGTTGGGGTGGAGACTGGGAGGGCCAATAAACAGAAATGCGGCGCTGTCACTGGATTATATTTTGAATAACCAAAGTGTTATTAAGAACAGATGCAAGTCCGAAGGATTTTTTTAAGGAACCAAGGCGTTTTTAAGACCGCAGTTAACTATAACAGTCAAAGTGGTGATCTTGAACTATATTGGCAATTTCGGAGCCTGCATGCCTATGCATTTATCCATGTTTGCTTTTCTGACTCGCAAGATTAAGGTATAGCAATTTTATTTATTTTGACGAAAAAGGCAAATCCAACAATGGGCGGTAGTTCGACGCCATGTAATGCAACGATACAACCGCCAGTCTTATGGATATACGTGTTAGCGACTCACAATTTGCGTGGTCTGTGCCCGAGTTAGAAATATATTCGGCAGCAATGCGATGACCATGTCCGAGCTCCTCGAATGATAGTTTTTCTCGTCCTTATTTGGTGTTGTCGAGAGCAGCTTTGATCCAATTTGTGATCTCTAAGGTGCCTTTATTTTAATTTTATTTATTTAGCACGTTCGATTGCACCTCACATACAAGACTAATCATAGTTGGATGGGTCGTATGGGTCGCAGCACCCTGCAGACACTTACTCCAAACATCGGTTAGAGTACTCTTAGCCATTGAAAAGCGTGCAACATCAAAGTGTCATCATAAGAACTGCGTGGATTACCATCAATATCAAACCTTGAGAGTTATCGCTACCCGGGGAAGCATAACCAGACCTGAATCGAAAAAGAGTAACGAGATTGAAAGAATTGCTGAAATATGACTTGAAATGCCAAAAGATTGAAAACTGTAAGTGGGTTAGATGCTTGGGCGGATAAGGTTGTTAGTCTAGAGTTATAAGAATTTTAACTGGTGAATTTGTCTCTAACATTCCAATTCCTCTATCCTTCCCCGTGTAACCCGATCAGAAAAACAAACCTAACCCCCATTGGGTATCATAAATGCACCAAAATGACATAATTTATTTCAAGCTTTTAATAGGCATCAGCATAGGAACACCCTCCAGGTGATCGATGAAGGATCCACTACTAAGTTATGCCCTTGAAAAAAAGCTTTTCACGGTATGGAAACCATTGTTCTGATGGATTCTATTTAAAGGATATAAGAACGCACTGCTTCATATAAAAAGATTTTTTCGGTTTGTCATGTAGCTTTTACTTCAACAGGATTTCCTTTTTTATAAGGGTAGTGAATAGATAGTAATGTGGAGTAAAGAGGCGTAAACTTCGCAAAATAAGTTTAAGAATACTTTTACATATTGTGGAGGCAATATGGGAATTACTTTATGCCAGATACTTGTAAAGCAAAGAGCTTTACATGACTTTACCCCTGTCATAAGTGTTAAACACGCAGCAAGCAAGTTGACTTTTTCCAAGGTCACAACATTGATCACGCGATTGTACAGTTCAGCCGATTTTAAAGTTCAAAATCTACCGAAATATTTGCACTTGCACAAATCACGTTATCTCCTGGCCAGGATTATCGAGCGAAATTCACGTGGAAAAAATGGCTGGGAATTTGGTGCGACTCAATATTAATTATGATAGAAAAAATGGAAAAATGAAGGTCTATGCACTTGGAAAGCACACAAAGCCTTACAAGGCATTTATGAGATCGTTGGACTCAAGAGGAACCCCAGGTTCACCGAATGCAAATCTTAATTGGGCAACTCGCAGTAAACTAAAGAGCATATTTCTTCGGAGTCTCATTGTCTCCATGTTCCAGATTAAAATTTATTTTAATAAATCGATAATTCTCTCTGTGACACCTGATATGGTCTGCTGTAACTTTTGCGGGCATTAAAATCAGGAAATTCATGGGGCACTAAGCGGTGGATTTCAGCATTCAATTAATAAACGAAATTAACTTGCTTGTATTCAACGTGTGCAATCACTGAGCATTTATTCTCCTTGCAATTAATTTTCCAGAATTCTGCTTTATCAAACACAGGGTTTGTTCTTGAAAAAGGGAGAAAAGTTGCCAGTAAAAAGGCCTAATGATTTGCCTTGCCTTTTCTAGTAGTATTTCGGCTAGTGTCATTAGTTCCACTTCAAACACCATCATGTATTGGACTTTATTATATCGCCTTTATAAATGGAACTATCCCAACCACTATGCTCTGACAAGACGGCAATAAACTGTAATTTAAAATAAATAGAGGTAGATAATTTTGCTTAAAATGATTTGCTCAATTAAATCTGATCTTTTAGGAACACATTGAAAAAAATAATGCTAGATATAAAAAAATATTCCCTGGCCTTAATCAGTTTACGTTCATTTGTTCAGGTGAAGGTGTAAAGAGAAGTTGATAAAGAACACTGGCGAATGTAATGGGTTATCAAGCTTTAATAGTAATTATTTATATATGAAGTCTAGTTAAGCGCTTAACTGATGAAGCTCCTCTGAAAACGAAAATATTACCACGACCCTATGTGGCCCGAAAGGTTCTGGCGAAAAGAGAGGAATTGGGTAACAACAGAGCCGCTTTATCACTATTTGCAACCTAGAAGAGCTGGAGCAAATTGCCCAAGACCTGGAAAGAGCAGAGCCTTTTGTTACTAATAATCCATTCTTATCTAAGGTTTTAACAAAGAACAGGAAAAAGTGTGAAAAAAGGTCTGAAATTACAAAGCAGACCAGAACGTAACTCATTGAAATAGCATCTTCGCGTTTAACCACAAATTAGTTTGGATAATTTAGCTATTGGACATAAAATATGCCCAAAAATGACAATAATTCAAGTGTGAGTTTCGCTGTTGACATTTCCGAAGGAAGTTCATCATATTCGAAAAAAGCTTAATCCTTAGAAATTAATCATTTTTCAACCCACATATCAATATTAATTTTATGGTCAATGCACATAAGTTGCAATTTTTTCACACCCTTATTAAGCCTTTTACCCGATTTCAGTGATTAGCGCCTGGGTTCACACGTCCAGCAGTAGCTGCGTCGGTTGGTTAAACATGCCTAAGGTGTTCAAACCGACAATTCGGCCCAGTCTTTTTCAAAAGAACAAGTGTGTTTATTTTTTTATTATTATGATTTTTTAACAGAAAGGCTGAGGGAACCATTGAGAATGTCGTTTCTACTTCGGCGGTTGATGAGCAAAAACCTAAATCAATAGATAACTCGAAGAAATGTACTGGACAATCAAATGAAGGGAAAAAACTAGATATAGTTGAGTTAGAGAAGATTCAGCTACCAGAAAACCTGGCATCACCTCAAAAGTCTGCCCGTTCAATCGAGAAAAACTCCTCATCCGAAAATTCAACGGATCCTGCAAAACTTCCAAAGTAGGTATTATAACTTGCAACCAATCGCTATTTAGGCCTATTAATGTTGATATTGATGCAGAAATCTCGAAATCCATCCCGCCCAAGACGTTGACACCCACTAGCCCTATCAAACTTTTTGCTGTTAAGCAGGTAGGTTACTTACATTGTGTTGTAATATTTTTTAGACACCGAGAAAACACCATGCTTATGGCGAAGTTCCTCCTCCTACGGATAAACCACTGGATCGTTCGACTGTCACGCTACGTTCACTTCTAAACTGGATTCCTGCTAATAAACCGCCTCCAAGAGTTCGTGACTTTGATCCAAATCCTCGGCCATCTAAAGCTGACCCTGAACTTCAACCCAAATCACAATTTTCTGAGAAGAAGAAAGAGGGCTCCGATCCCGTATTTCATGAATCTTCCGACGATCCTATAGATCCCTTTGCGCCGCAACTCCGCCTAGATGCAGACGGTAATATCGTACTGGATGTACAGAGTCTGCATGTTCAACAACCGGCAGGTGAGTCCGCTGTTGATTGGATCCACGTTGCTGAGGAGGCCGGTCTTTCTGGCACCACGTATAACAGCTTTCGCCGTCGGCCCATACAACATCGAGGACGTAAATGGACCGAAAAAGATACTACGCGATTTTACCGTGCTCTCAGCACAATTGGCACTGACTTTTATTCTATGATGAAGTTATTCCCCGACAGAACTAGAAGTCAACTCCTGGTGAGTTTTCTTTCCTCTTAGATCCATCAGTTTCTGGCGTGATAATTTATTGTGATCTTTTGGTTGTTGTGTTGATTGTAGAGACATGTTGATTCACGAATTCTGATTTTTGACATCCATGGCTTCGCATGGTTGAATTGGAGTGGGACTCTCAGTTTAATCAAAAGTTGCTAATACGGACTAATCAGCTCCTCGAACTATTCTGCATCGTATTAAGTGTTTAATAACCCACGTTATTGGAAATCGTAATAAATACCCACCTTTGTATTGTACGTATTTTGGGAATAGATGATTCCAAACTTAGAAAATTCTATACATAACCCTTTCTCAATCTTGAAGTACTCTTCTCATACACGTTACTTCATTGAAAAGTCCAAAAATGTTTCGCCGTGGTAAAGACATTATGTTACAGGGAAGGGGAAGGCTAGCTATGGATAGATTTTATGGCCATGGGACTCTCGTCGGACAGGCCTCGTATGTCGTCTCTAGCCGCGGTGAATATGCAGCAGTTTTGCGGCTTAACATCGATCATGTCCACGTCAAATGCTCAGAACATTTCTGTTCATTTCAGCCATCACTTTTTATCGAATGGGTTAACTTACCCGTCCTCTGAATTCAGTGAAGCCACTTCTCTGTCATTTGCTTACTATTCTGTTTAATTTTCAGAAAAAGTTCAAACGCGAAGAGCGCCTATTCCCACATCTCGTCGATGATGCACTAAGTGAGATCATGTTTTCTTACAGTTTCATCCGTCAAACACTTGTTTAGAGAACAAACGGAATTATGATATTACCGTATTTTACACCTCCGAAAGTGACTCGGATGAGAAATATGATAAACTCACCAAAGAGGCCATTAATGAGAAGAGAAAAGGTGAGTTAGTGTTGACTTTCTTCATACTTGGATATTTTGTCAATAGGTTAGAAACTACCTTGTAATTAAATGCTCTTCTGAAGCCCAATTTATTATTAAATGTGGGGCTGCTGGAACAGTTTGCATACAAGTAAGAATGACTTCTGATAGTTTTCACTTCTTCATATCAACCTGTTTGAAAAATCACTTGTGGAATTACTCAATCACGAATGCGTTTACGTTGCGGAGATGCTCAGAGAGTCTCTATTTGAGGTATAGTGATGGTTGATCAAGGGAGGGAGCTGCATCTTCCCAAACTGGGGCATTAGATTTTGTGATTCTTTTTCAGATGGATTTTTTGTTATTTGAAACTTCGAACCCTATTGGGAAAGTAGGGAGTATTTTCAATTCAGGCGTGCCCATTTGTCGCGGCAAATCGAATTTCTTTCACCTTTGAAATATCCGATAGGTCCTCCCTAGAGATATCTTAGCGATTTCGGAACCAAGGCGTGACAAAAAAATAGCTAGTGTTGCTGAGGTCCATCATCGTTGGTGCTTTTCATGATTTTAGAGATGTTTGCGGTGGTGGTTCAATTATTATAGCCTTCGAAGGATTCTTAGCTGGTAATAGTCAGAAAACGAATCTTCTCTTAATGCCTACGCTTACTAATTTTCAGCTCACAGAGACAAATCCAAAAAGGAACCAAAACCACGTTCAACCTGCGACATCTCCGCTCTAATAGACGAGGTGTTGGCCAGCGATGTAGCAGATGCCACCAGTGGAGACGATGAAGGAAGACCACGAAAAATTCCTCGCGGGAGCTTCAGAGGCAGCGGTAGATCACCTCCTCTCAATCTGCATAAAATTATCGAAAAAGTTTCAGACATGTCTTCCTAGCGTGTATATATTTTTTTATGCGATATGTAAAAATTGATCTTTGATTTGGACTATTTTGAAATGCATTGGATGTTTTAAGTATGCTAATATGATGGTGATTTCATCATAATAGTAGGCAGCTTATTTATTAGATCATTCTTATTGAAGGGGGTGGAAATTTACGGCTTTCAGTATTTTGGCGTGGGGAGGGAGGGAAAGTCTGGGACCAAGGAATATCAATCTCCATTTCGAGTTCGGAGACATTTTTGTGTACATTGGCTAGACTTTTCCAGAATCCAAGACAGCGATGAGACGAGCACTCGCGCTTATTCTACACCCTCGTATTCTGGATTGGGTGAGAGAAAGGAATCACGAAACATCCGCAGAAGCGATGTAGGAGTATTTTTGCGGTCTTTAAAGTAGCTCGATTATCTATTGAACCAGAAGCTGATCAACTCATCTAACTAAATGAAAGCGCTGGCTATCAGCAATCAAGAAAAATCCGCTTTATCAGTAATGAAATTTCGGTCTGCATTATTAGTCGTGGAAACCCTGTGTGTTGAGGAAAAGGTCCTACAACTATTATGTTGAGGAGGGACGCGCTCTAATGTTTATGATTCCGCCCATTTAGCCCTCAAAATGAAGGCCTGTTCGAGCTACGGGTTTCAGAGGTTACTACGCTTTGCAACATCAAGCCACTACGTAAATGCCATGTTGAATTCCACGTATAGACGATTCGGTAAATGATCACTAAAATCAGAGTTGTTTATTGCCTCGATTGGTTTAAATTCCGGAGCCCCTCCTCGGGATTTAGTCAATCGGCAGAGCCGCCTTAGAAGGTAGGAATTGACGCTCTTCTCGTCAGTCTTGCGTGCCATTCATCCATTCCAGAGAGAGGCCTATGCCAAATTAACCTTTTTCCTAAAGCACTAATCAAAGATTGTGGAATACGTCTCTGAATCAGCAAGGTTAGTCGGAAACAACCGAATAGCTTCATTTGACCATGTACAATACAGCAAAGATGCGTCCCTATCATTGAAGCTAGAGTATCAATGCAGAAATGTAAAAGTATGTAAGGAGTGTATGTTGAGGATAATTATGGAACAGTGATTTCATTCAGAAGGAGAGATGAAACGCCGCTTTCAGCTCGTGAGCCCAGTGCGTGAAACAACAAGATTCATGAGATTTGCAAGATTACTTGACAATTGGCCAATCGCCTCATAGCGCGATTCCTCTGGAGCATTAGCACCATCAGTGGTTGGTTGGGGCATTAAGATGAGAACCTATAAAACGAAAGTACACAGATTAATCTACTCTAATTTTGTATAGCTTACTGAATAATGGTTTACCTGTTGGGCTTGATCAATGTATCCCTTGAGGTTGCCATCAAGAATGCATTCAATCAGGAGATTTTCGACATCTCGAGGTCCTAGACCGATATCCAATGCACGGGCAATGAAACTCAATCGAACTCGAGAGTAAGGTCGTAGGAGACGGACTAACATTTGGGTACGGAAGTGACGCACAAGATCCACAATATGCTCACGAACGAATTCGTCACTCATAATGGACTCATGTTCTTCTCGAAGGATCCGCTCAAACATCTTCACATCGTTTTGCTGGTAGGCAGTCACCAGATTGGTAACAGCGAGAATTTGCGGATCATTCTTGTAGGGTTTAGTTTCCTGTGAAAGAAAATGTCTTGTCAGTCATAGCGATCCAAAACGTAACATAAACCATGATCCTTAGCGCGATTTAAAACAAGGCATTTCTCGAGATGTGAGGGCATATTTCTAGATGTTAATCTGGGAACTTGGGAAGCTCTAAGTTTTCCCTCATAAGTTAGACTTTCCAGGTTCAGCGAAGCAAAATTAAGCTATAGATATTTCTTTTTTTAAAACAGACAACGATTTATAGGAACAAACGGGCAAGAAAACTGCTGAGAAGGGAGCATCTTGATTGTCGCTTTCGAGAAGAGGTACTCGTTCATTTTGAAGGTGTCCCATACAAATGCATTATGGAAATAGCTTACGAAAGCAATCAGGATGTCTGTTGACAGGGCCGCAGAAAAAAGCCCTTACAGAGTGAGGATTGCAAGGTAAGGCAAATAACTCTCCCAAATGGGGGGGAGGGGGCGAATCTACTGGCTAAACAATCTCCTACATATCTAAAAAGCATGCAGGTAAGCATTGTAAGAGGAGTACTCCACTCGCTAAGTTCAAAAGCAAAAATACTTCAGCTATCAGGACCGATTCGATTCTAGGGTTTACTAAAAATAGTCATGGGTGTTGTGGGTTTCGAGAATCATTCAGTAGCGCAGAGCACAGCTAGAGGAAAACCATTTGGACTGAGAAGCTGAACAGATATGAACTCCGATCTCACAACCAACATTTCCAATAAGTAGGATCAAATAAATAACCACTATTATCCCCCCAATATCTTTAGCCTCTCTGGTTCTCTGTAGCTCAAGACATCTTTCCATTAACTGCTAAGATGTTAAGGAATGGCCTTCTACAAGATTCTGGATCCAGCAAGTCCAAGCTGATGCAAAGAAACTATTAGATGATTGAGGAAGGTTTTAAGGCTTGTTATTTTCCAAATGACTGGCCCTAACCAAAGTTATCTGAGGGCAAAGTGAACGTACACTGGAGGAACAATAACCAGACGGAAGAATCCCCTCGATTGATGAATGACAGTTGTGTCAAGATTGACGAAGCAGGACAAAAAATATTCCCAAACCACAGGAGTGGAGCGTGGTCTTACAGAAAAAGAGAGGACATTCATCAATCAAAAATAAAGCATTACCGAAAGAGAAAAAAATGAAACGACTGATGGAAGATTGACTCTCGAGAAACAAGTTCCTTCGTACATCATGTGAAATGTACGTTTCGTCAACCACCTCAGATTAGATTCTGGGAACTGACCACCAGTTAACAAGATCCAAGCATTGAGGAAGTATTTTCTTCCATCCATCTTGGGCAGAGACAGAACATCTCGAAGACTGCACATTTGCTCAACAGCACTAACTAGTGCAAGTGATCACTCTGTTTATTTGATGCATGCCAATAGATTTTGAACTTATGCTGTTTAATGAGTCCACCGCATACGTGACCGCAACAACCACTGTCGTGAAAACAAGAAAGTACCAATTCAGTTCGACATGGTCATTTGTCGCCTGATTTAGCACTTACGGGTGAATCGAAAGGATTGATGCCAGTTTTTGCGAGCATACTGGCAAGGACCAGGTACTTTAGGCACTGAGTCCTTCTCGGCGACCCAGACTCATCATAATTCTTGAATGCCTCAAAGAAATCCAGATGCGCTCGCTGGTAGTTCTCCATACGAAGATGCATCTTTCCACCGCACTCTCTGATGATTCCCATTATAAGAGGATGGGGTATAGCCGATTTAATATGTAGCGATTGGTCATACAGCGCCTTCAGTTTCTTGTTGTTCTTCTGAGCAGTATACATCTGGATTTCCAGGGCGTAGATCTCTAACAATTGGGTACCCTTCTTGAGGTCCTCCTCACCAGCCGCTGTCTGGCAGGACTCTCGAAGTTCTCGAATGATTCGCTGAAGTTGTATGAAGTCACCCTGTTCTAGGAAGAGTTTCCCCAACTTAGAATTGGTCTTAAACCATAATCGGTCATTTTTGGCGTCCTTCAGGGCGTTTAAAGTTGTATTGTAGAAGTTTTGAAGTAGATCCATCTGCTTCGACGTGGAGACATAGTCGAGGATGGAATTGATGGACTTTTCGGAGTTGTTACGAGTCACGGCTGACTTGATATAAGTGAGGAGGGTGCGATAATCCTCCATCATGTCTTCATGTCTACCGAGACGAAACTTTAGCTTAATCATTTGCTTCAGAGCACGAAATCCCCAATCACCTTTGACTCCGCTTTCTGCCTCAATATCGAGAACCTTCTTGAACTCCTCGATAGCGACGTTTGGATTATCATCTTTGCGAGATTTGGCGTTGTAGTACTGATTTTCCAGATCTACATCTGGTTCCGAATTCTCATCTGACGAGTAAGCTACTGAGAGCTCGATATCATCAACAAACATATCATCATCACCAAAAGACATTATTCTGCCTCTAAAAACACAAATTGGTTAGGGATCGGCAGTGCATTCGGTGCAACAAGAGGAACAAAAATGGGAGCAAGGTCACCAATGCAAAGGCGCTATTTAGTTCTCAAGTATAATTTAACTACACACTTCAAGACAGTTTGCACTTAAATTTATTTAGACGAAACATTTGAGCACTGAGCGACAAGCTCCCACAAAAACCGTGAAGCCACACAAATATAACAATATTCTCTGACAGCATGTACAAGCAAACGCATCAGGCACTCACCGAAACGACTCAGTGCTTGCAATCAAGAGAATACAGTAGGCTAGAATGACCAAGCGAAAATGCAACCTTGAATTTATGCCCTCGACATTTGCAACTATATTAGAATGACTAAGTTCCTTTAGAAACCTACAAACTAAAATATTTAGCAGATCAAATCAATTTAACTTTGACCTTAAGGAAAAGGCACGAAACTTGCCACAACCGAACTTTGGGAACTGGTACGGCTATCTAAAATAGGCCCCGATTATCAATATCGCCTTGGGCTTAACTTGTTGATGCCTCTACGCGTGTTTAATGCCAAACATAATGAAACCGTAAATTACCCCCTCTTTTTGCTAAAAGGCGAATTTTCCTGTATCTTTGGTTGCCATCCAACTTTTATAACCGCAGACAAGCCCACGGTCTTCACGAAATCCTCGAAATCAGATCGTGTAATTTCTATAAAGGTTCTGATTCCACTTGAAGTAGGTGTCAATAGCATTCAAGTACGCTGTCCTCATGTATCGTACAGCTTCTGCCTTAATAGGACTTTCCCAGATGATGAAACACCTTACATACGTTGCATCTATGTCGTTTTTGCTGATCACGATGGTTCATTCCAGTCACCGAAAGGTGTTTCGTCTAGCGTCCAAAGCGCATGTCATCGCCTTGGCCTAGCAGCTCGTTTGCTTCAAAGCTTAGCTGCAGAATCGATTTTTGCAGAAACTGAACTTCGCTGTACCTTTAACTTTGCCGGAGACTATACAAATTTTTCAACTATCCCACCCCGAGTTCCTGCCTCATTCTCGGCTGCAGCTGTCTGGTGTGTCAAATCAAAGCTGAGCTTTTCTGAAGCCCAAAAACTAGCAGGTACTAAGCTGTGGGAGTTTCTTGGCCGAGAACTTGATGGCCTCTTCCCCGCAGATAGACACAGGACCAAATGGCTAGTCCTCATAAGTTGTACTGAGTACCAGCCCCTGATAGGCCTAGAGAGCGTGCCATCATCTCATGAGGAAGCTATCTCAAGAACCAAAGGCTATTGTGCCCTCGGTTAGTTTACTGTCGAAGTGTAATGTCTATTTCCGGCAATAGGAGCGGGTGGCCTAGCCCTGTTTGGATGTGGTAATCTATACACCTGGCCCGAGCGAATAGAAGATCTTGGATCCTGCCTTACAAATACAGAAGAAGTTGATCGACGAAGACTACTGGATGACAGTGCTTATCGATTTACATACTGGGCTAACTACACCACCGCATTGGGAACGATGCTTCATGAACTGGGTCACTGTTTTGACCTCGACCACACTCCTGTCGGAATCATGCGACGTGGAGGAGACGACTTAAACTTAATCTTGGCGTTTCCACCTCCTGGAACTCAACCAAATTTGTCAAATACTCATAAGTCCAGTTACCGCTTTCTGTCGATTTTTCAATACGGGAAGGTCACTTTTTATGAAAACACGTCAAACGACTGCCAGAATGGATCAAACATTCAGTGGAGCGATTCTGACTTTGTCGATGACAATGGGCAAGCGTTTTGGGGACGGGAAATTTCCGAATTCCTGTCACTCCATCGATGGTTCATTGGATCAAAGGCGAATAAGTGCACTTGCAAAACTCACTTCAATAAGTAAGATAATAATTTCCAACAGTATTCGGAAAATCTAGGGGTATCCTGAGTTCATCCTGTGGAATACGACTGATTCAAATACGGCTTTGTGATGATACGTGCACTTCAAACCCCACAGGGAATTGGAACACCAGCGCTCCCATTAAACTGCCCTTAGCTACCACGCTGATGCAAGGGTACATCATACATCACAAACTTTTCCAGAAACCACAAGGACGAATTGCAATTTTTGAGATCGTAAAAAGTGCATTCTCCGAACTCAAAACTTCCAAACTTAAGATTGTAGCTCTAAATGTGCATGGCGATGTCTTTCAAGAAATTACAAAGAAAGGCGACTTTTAGACCGCTTCTTTTTCTCCGAAACCAGAGGGTATACTAGGGTTCAAATAAGAACAAATTAGTCAAAGCAATCAGTAGTGGATGTAGACAAATTGGTTCAGAGTCAACCCAGGATAGCCGAGTGGGGGGCTTCAACTTTTTCGAGCTTTTCAAAGTGTTTCTTGGCATTTCGTATATTAAGCAGGGTGGCAGAAGAACCTACGAAAACAAGGCAAAATACCCGGCAAACAAATAAATAAATTAGAAGGAAAGCCGTGTTGGAGCCACCTACCGATTGAAGGATCTGATATGATGACCATAATGTAAGTATTCGGTGTGAAACCGTCAATGAAGGCGGAGAAGTGTGCAGTCTGAAGCTCGATTGCCGTAAAATTTGCACCCAACTTCGTGCAAGACAGCTTAAATTGCTTGATAATGGTGCTGATTTTGTCAAAACGATGTGGATCCGGGTGCTCTTTGATAGTGTGGCATGCGATCTCTAGGAAAGTAGATCGTTCGAACAGAATGATCTCATCTGCCTCCAAAACATCACATAGCTGAATGAGATTCTTCTCCAGAGCTTCTACATTAGGCACCATTTGATAGACGATCCTGGACCAAGCTTTGTAAAGAGTTTCGTCCCAGATCGAGGTTCCAAAGCAGGTGCATGTTCCCGGGCGGGTAGCTGCAGTAAGCTGTCTTTCGCGTTCCATGAGGATCTTTGAATTCAATAGTAATATTACTTCTGAGAAAACATACTGCAGCCCGTTTAAGTTGAGGAACAAGATCCATCTTGTGTACTAGGCAGAAGACTTTTGCGCCAGGAGAATGTTCATTTATGGCATCCAAGCAACTTCGGTAAAAAACCATGTCCCTTTTAGAATCTTGGCTTTCTACATCGAATACGTAGATGAGAACCTCGACGTTGCGGAATATGTTCTCTCTTTGGGAGGCAAGATAGCTTTCCATGAAACCAGCCTGTCTACATTGGAATTTGAAAAATCATACAACGTTCTTACCCTCCACAGTCCCAGAGATTCAAAACTAATCCCCCCAGAAACCTTAAATGCACGTGCTCAACGTCCACTAGGAAAAACATTAACTTGTTAATACCAGAGATATACTTGTTGGACCGAGTCGTCTAGTGTCTCTGGCGATGAAATTCGAGAATATTATGCTCCTCATGCTAGTCTTGCCGGAGCCTGATTTACCCATCAATAAGACCTAATACCATCATTTCGAAAAAGTTCCAAACCTTCTTCCTCATGTTTACACGGCGATTCCCAAAAGACCAACGACGCCTAAGAAGTTCAAAACCCTTTCGGCTTATTGGCTAACATAAATGAAAATGGTAATGATGAAGTTTTTCTTCAATTCGGATTTCAAACATCACTTTTACAAACTTTGAGTTACATGTATTGAACTGAAAATGCTTCGCGAAATTAACTTCAATCGAGTGACTATTGATTTACTTCCATGTAGCTTTCCGTTATGTAAATTTCTACCGAAAAAGCATATTTTCTGTCGATAGTTGCGAAAATTTATGGATATTTTGTGATGCTTTTGTTTTTGCGCTGTTAGATTTTTTGGCTTAAGTGCCTTTACATTAATCAGCATCACGCCATATTAACCAGCAGGCTAAATGAACAATGAGGGATCTTAGTTCTAGTACGATGCTCCGAATAATCAGTCGCATAAACGCAAAGATAGAGAATCGGGAACACACCGAAACTTCCGACATGCTTTTCGAAGGTTCATTTGGTTCAATTTCAGTAGCAGAGTGTTGGTCAATCCCATTCTTACCCTCCTCTTGGTGACCATCGATAACCCCAAGGGTAAATCTGTTGCTAAGGCGATTGACGGCCGGATAGAAATAATCCCCCACCGGATGTATAGAATTAAATTATGCTAGCAGAAGTACACCCTCGAACAGCCTGGTAAACAATGTGCCATGTAAATACCTGGAATCACGATCTCACACTGGACTGTGGAAAGTGCTTGCATGGAATTTTCCGCCAGAAAGTTGAAAAGAATCCTGAAAGAGTTATGAAAATTGTCTGCCCTCAACAGTTTCGAGGACAAACGAGGTCCCACTACGAAGTGAAGCTGGATTGGAGCTGCTACCTGTATGACAAAACTATTCCAGAGAATCTATCAGAGAATCGAAGACGTCGATAAACCCTTTTTAATGTTTTCCATATTAACTGTTGTGTGCTATCTGTTGTAAAAGCTAATCGTACTTCTGTTGTGCCCCTACTGATTCATTGATACTTGCCCAAATGAATGGGGGAGTAAATAAATAAAACTAGAGTACCTGAAATCTGATAGTACAGAATAAGGCTGATGTAGCCGTGATAGTTCCTCGGAGGAAGTTACTCATTAATTTATCATTTAATTTCAGAACAATAGAAATTAAGAGGCGCAGTTTTTTCTGAATAGCCGATTATTAGTTATGATACCTGAATGCTTTCCATGAGCAGAATGATCTGCCAAACTGATCGAAGTTCACTGATTTCTGGAGTTCAGCTGGGTAGGCTTCATTGAGGTGCGAAATGAAAAGAATGTTGACATTAGTAGCCCAAAGTCGACAATTTTTAAGACAGTACTGTCGTGAGGACGTTGTGATGCGTTAATCATGAGCGACCTCATAGCCCTGAAATTTAACGATTCCATGAATGATTTGGAGAAAAACTGCGGCCAAAAATGTTTGCATCCATTTTTTAATGAAAGTTAAACATGCATATGAATGCAAAAGACCAAGTTTTGGTGAAAAGTTTGTTATTTTTTTAATGAATACTCATGTTTTTAAAAATTAAATCTGATAGCTTTGTGTTGCCTTTCCTTTTTTATAAATCACTAGGATGAACTTTTTGCTATTTTTCGCAATTAAAAGACATGATTTTGCAAGGATATTGGAGCAGGTCTAAAGTGAAATAAGTATTTGGCATGTATGGCTTTCTAGAAGTGCATGCCTACATTTTTTGACCCCGCATCAGTCTGTATTGTAATCTTGATAGGGGCAAGGTTGATGGTGGAGGCAGCAGCATCGATATTACTGCCACCGTTGACACCATCTAAAACACCACAAACTATGCCCATGGCACTTTCTATGCTGCAGACGCAATTACATATGACGGTGATCCAACCAACAGGCACCGATGAGATGATTTCGATAAGACGCTCAAATATGACGTGGGAAATGATGCGAATAATCTAATTCTAAAACTACAAAGCATGTACGGGGTAAAGTTAAAAACAGTTAAAAGCAATCATCATTAGCTATAAATGCACTCAATACGATAGTTAATGGAAGACATTCTAGTAAGTATACGCACCGAATGGCTGAATAATGTACTGATATCATCGTTTGTGCTGGGTTTTATTACGAAATGACGATAAGTGTTTGCATTCCTA
This sequence comes from Moniezia expansa, assembly GCA_019097775.1. NCBI lineage: Eukaryota > Metazoa > Platyhelminthes > Cestoda > Cyclophyllidea > Anoplocephalidae > Moniezia > Moniezia expansa. The sequence goes on from JADFDV010000052.1 coordinate 3,820,562, forward strand.
AAATTGTAAATGCTCAAGCGGTCAATTCGGAGATAATTCACCCATGAAAATAATAAATTATACAATAAATTACCCCAGTTAAAATGGTGAATTAGCTTGGTGATGGAAAGCAGCTAATCCTAGTACTTCTCAAGCGTTAACGCCAGCATCCTAAATGAATGAGAGCTGGCAGTAAGTGATGGCTCTGTGTAGAATAGAAAATGAGCAACCATAAATGCTGTCTCTGAGGAGGTACGACCACCTTTGGAGCAATATGTGGTGGAAGCGAAGGTGAGAGGCCCTCATTAAAATGTGATCTGTGCCCGAGCAGATACCAGATGACAAGGGGATAACTGAAACTTTTGCTTCTCTTTCATGACTATTCAATTTGTTCAATTTGTACCGTAGCCCACGTAGACGTATTAATTCATTTTCATTAAATAAGGCTTACTATTTCTGATATGAAATAATATTAAATAATTTCATAATAGCCAAGCGAGTAATTGTCCACTGAGTTTGTAGACGGGACGTGTTCTACAAAAGAGAGCAACTTTGGAATGAGGTTACTGAACACAACTGGTAATGAAGCAATTTTTCTAAACAAATCGAATGCGCAAAACAATTAATCCTTTCTAGACTATTTCTGGAGAATTTACTTCCATCCTCCTCCTATTCCTCATAAATTTCTCAAACTTCTTTATCGCCATAATAAGAGTAGCTTTGAACATGCACTGCAAAGACAGCCACAGAATTTCGTATCGTATTAGCAAAAAAACCAGCTAAGAGATCATTCCCTCCTGATTTATCAGTTCCTCGCTGTACAAAAAACAGACATTGGCTAAGAATGGCTCGGTATCCCAAGTGAAAGAAGGCCTAAATGTCTATTAAATGTCTAGTTGGCCATATTCTAAAAAAATAAGCACACATATAAGCAAAAAGTCGTTGAATTGCAAGTTTCACAATACTAAAAATTTCAGCATTGCAATTTTAAATAGTATCAAACCAAATCATATGCAAATATGGCGATGAGGCGGCCTAAGTACTCTTGTGGAGCCGCTTTCAGGCCGCTGTTAAGACAACCTGGCTGGATTTCGATTTATTGCTTGAAATTCATTTTTTATCTAAAACAGGGGATGGATGAAATGTTGGTTTAGTCAGATTAGCTGAATCACAGAGCCCTTTTGTAAGATTTTGATTATTCTAATTCGGTTATTTTTGTGGAGAACAGCGTTGATCTCTGTTTGAGTTGCTTTCAAGGCATACTCGGTGCGCTAATTTTCCCTGTATCATGGGCTGAAAACAAATAAAGTTACATCTTTCAAGCTGTGCTCATTTGGTACTACCGGTGCTAGAATTTGTGCAAGCAAGTTGACGGGGTAATATGCCACCTATTTGACTGAATTCACGCTAGAGCTCGACAGTAGCAATGTAATCCGGTTAAATAAAATTTGTTCGAGTGCAAATAAAAAAGTTAACTGAGGCAGAACGGTTTAAGTAAACTCAAATAATGCCTGCATGATCTTTTCAACGGGCCAAAGATGGCGTGAATGAAACTACTGAGAGACTTCGATGACTTAAGTTTGTCAGACTATTGTCCTTAAGAAAGTTCTTGAACATAATTTTGACCCTGAATTTATCTTTTTATTTACCTTTTAAGGAAATTGTCTTCCAAGAATTTCCTCTTATGTAGAGGAAAGGTACCCTAAATCCTCACCAGTTAGGTGGTTCTCATCTGTCCCCATGGAAACTGATACTTTGAGATTTTGGTGATAAATCAAATTATTAGACATGTGGGGCAACACTTTAAACCTTTAGTTAGTTGATGTGTAAAGCACGTTATCAGCACATGAACAGTAACTAAGGCTTGCAGACATATAGAAAGATGAGTGGTCAAATAGGGTCAAGGTGGGAGGATCTCCTTTTACCTTGAAAGAGACCACTTCGAGCCTATAAACGTAAACTGCTCGGTAATCTGGATTTGAATTAATCAGAGAAGTCTTGAATTCCTGGAACGCCGAGTTCTGATGGGTTGGATTGAGAGATAGATTGTAAAATCCAATGCTGAGTTCACGAAGTGGGTACGGAAAAATACGATTTCTGACAGCAAAAAATGGCCGGAACGAAGGCCTAAACTGCCTTTTACAATTCTAATGCCTCATAGATTATTTGCCCTTGTTATCTGCCTTTCCGAACCATATTTTGTGAAAAGTGCTACGACATGGCGTAGAAAAGCCGAAGCAAAGAGTCTAGTGGTATGTTTCCTTTATATCTGCTACACATGATGGCCCAACGCCCATTAACGTGGCTAAAGCACGTTGTACTTAAATGGAATCGGATTTTCAATTCACTTCACGTATTTTAATTGACATTCCTCGCACGCTTCCGTTTATAAAAAAATACGTTTATTTGAAAGAATAGCAATTTTCGGTCTCTCAAACGCCGACGTGGCGTAAGGAAGCCAATCATGCAACTCCGTTTGAAGCCAGAATGAATCACAGGCAGTGGCAAGACGATGCCATCAAGCTTCAGAAATTCAGGAGATGGCGACATGCGACCACGATATAGATTCCGCTGGTTGAGCGGACAATGCCGTTCATAGTAAAGACTTGTGAAAAAAAGGATTTTACTTCGATAGAAAGGTGGTGCCAGTTTGGTATCACTCCTGGCCTACGGGCTGAGGTAATATCAGCTTGTCCTACTAACAATCAAGAAAACTAAATAGTGGCAAAGGCCTAGACAACATTGAAGTAGATAACCTTGACACCACCGTCTTTTCAAGATGTAGCTTGTATCAGCCACTCCTGGAAAGATAGTCAAAGAGATATCCTATAGGTAAAAGCGACCAGACTCTAAAGAACAACTGCCCAGTGAATGACATCCAAGAGAGTAATCCTTTCTAATGGCAAATGTGAAGCGAGTGTCTTTGATTCTCTGTAAGCTGACTTCTTTCAGTTTAGGCAGGATTAAATAAATGAGCTTATTCATTTGCTAGACAAAAAATTGCTTGCATGGGCACTTTGTAGAATGTGAAATAGAGGAGGAAGACTATTAATATTATGATCAAAAAAATTCATCCGAGAGTCCTCATATTTTATTTTCCAGTTTTAATTATCAAATTAAATGTCCTCTTCTGCATTTGCGTAAGTCGATTAGTATCATTCACACTGAAAAAAGTTTTTCCGGTTTGCTTTCTTCCAAAGATTAAGTAATATATGCCCGATTTGAGCGACGCCAATCAAAATCGACTAGTGAATGGCTGCTGGCATTGTCAAATTTGCTTCCTACTGTGTGGATCCAAGGAATGGAACCAAATGATTCAAAACACGCAAAGATCTGTCAAAAATACGATGATGATCACTGACTGCTGGCATCTAAATAACATTATAAATTCAAGAAGATTTAATTCCACAGCTTATATCTGTAAATAGTGTGCTATGGAGCCAATCAATTTGGCACACATTTGTCAGAACTGGTAAGGAACCAGCTAGAATGGCGTGGTCATAATGACAACGTTTTAACGGCCGACTTCAGAGATTCAGGCCCAGTGACGCTTCTAACGCCGCACGGCAACGATGTGGACATCGCCGATTTGACAGAAATAGCGTAATTAATTAATTGTGCATAAATAATTGTTTTTTTAATAGCAACGTTAAGGTTTACATCGTTAGAGAAGGTGAAAGGGTGAGGAACAAATGAATATCTAAACCGCAAGCCACATATCACTTGCCACTGGGATCATCGTGGGATCTACGAATGAGGTAACCTGAGCAGTAACAGCCATTATAGTAATGATGAAGAGAAAATATATTGGCCTTTTGGCCTTGCAGCAGAAAAGATGAATGAGCTACCAGTTACACCCAAAACCAGGCTATGGCCCAATGTAGCCCATCTCACATTGTACCGCTTCGTCGCTCTTTCTGAATGTTTGAAAGTGGCAGACTTTTGCGACGGTTCCGTTTGAAAAACACATTATTTTAATTTGAATTTTATCTTATTTAATCATTTTGATCATCGCATAAAAAGGTGATGGGTGGAGGAGAAATGTAGAGAATTCAATTTTTTGGAGTTTAGATTCTGCTACACTTTTCCTTCGAATTTGTAAGAATGCAATCGTGTTCTCGTATTTGAAAAGCTGACTAAAGCTAACCTTCGGTTGGTGCATTTCTGGACTTGAATGCCTTCTCACAACCAGAAACCCTTCCATAGGTTCAACCTCTTTGCCTATATAAGACTTGCCAAGTTACGCATCGACAGTTCCTTTCGGAGTTCCTTTTTTTGAGTCTTATCATACGCCACGTTTCCCCATCGGCGAGTCCATCAAGAACTTTACTGAATGGACCATTTACCAAGAGCAGCCTAGATCTATCATTCGGTTGATTATTGCAGCTTTAGGCAGCGAGTCTAAGGCCTTTTCCAGGTCTACAAACACTAGCGCTATTTTCTGCTTCTGGTCCACGGCTTTCTGTATCATAGTTCTTACTCATAGTATAGCCTGTTCGGTGGATCTTCCTTTGCAAGATCCAAATTGGGTTCTTGAGTCTAGTTCGGCAAGGCGATGCTTCAAACGCTGGCCCAGAATAAGCGGATATAACTTGCCTAATGTTTCTCGAAGGAAGCTTGATCTACAATTTACAGGATCTGTTTGCAAACCTTTACGCATTGACTGTCTATGCCCTCCATTAAAGTTCTATCCTTTTGTTGTCCTAAACGCCTTCTAATGTGCGGTCTGAGCTTGAAAACAATTGTTTGTAGGCAATGATCAGAATTTGCATTTGCTTTTCTATGAGGAATAAATACGACTTTTTCATTAGAAAAAAGTCAGTCTTGGAGAAGTTGGTTTCCGATAGAAAGTATTCATCACGTTTAAATTATACTATTGGCATAGGCCTAGTAGCCTTAATCCATGCTCTGCAGTGTCATTTCGATCTGTGAATGGACCGATGAGTTACGAGCATCAAAACCCCAATCTGCAATTGAAATCGTCGAGGATAATCATTTGTCAGCATGTAGAGAGAAGTAATTCATTAGTTTTGACAATTAGTTTGTAGAAGGATTCTTTAACCATTGAATCCTGTGTGGACTCAGTTGGAGTATAATATTCCGCCAGTCCAACTTTTACTTCTCTAACTTGGAGAGTTAGTGTGGCAAGTCTATTCGTGACAGGATTAAATTCAACTTCTATGCCATTTTTGACCAAAAAGGTCACCCCACCAGTGGGTCTAGAGCTTTCACTGTGTCCAGCGTTGAAGAAAGCGTAATTATCTATGTATAAGGAGCAGGACTTCATTCGAGTTTCCGTTAGGGCAAAAATTTATCTACCCCGAAACAGAAGTTCCTATTCATTGGCGCGTGCACGCACGTTCCACTATCCAAGTTTAAGACCATGGATCCGGTTATTACGTCGTACCTTGATTGAGAGGCTTTTGGTGGACTCAGGCTGTACTTCTTCTGGCATAATAATGTGTTCATACGTCCGGTGAGTGATTATTCCTACCCGACCGCCTCTCTCTTTAGCCCTCAGAGTTGTTTCTGATGTTTCCGGTGGTCACGCTTATAGATGTTTACAACTCCACCCTCAATCCAGGCTCGAGATACAGGAGTGATCCCATTGTAAAAGTCATGAGCGTTTCTTGAGATAGATTTGAGAGCCAGTTTGCTCTCTCCTGTCTTCCCTATCGCCGATAGCTTTATGCCATCCGTTTTTCTTTCACTCAGATTCTTGCCTCGCAGTTTTGGCAGCAGCCTTTTTTGTAGATTTCAGAATGTCCTCATGTGTAGTTGCCAAACGGTCCTGAGGCGTTTCTGGTAAGTCTCCTTCGATTTTCAAATTTGTCCGATGCCTTTAGGTAGTTGCCACATTTGCTTTTGACTGTTTATGCCCTCCATCAAAGTTATGTTTTTTTCTTTTTCCTGAGCGCTTTCTACTATGTGATTTGAGCTTGAGGATTATTGTTTGTAGGCAAAGATCAGAATTTGCATCTGCCTTTCTAGAAACTCATATGTCACGTACTAGAAATATCTTTGATCTTGTCATACGAACAAAGTCAAGGAGAGCACCTTTCCAGGTAGGGTAGTACCAAGTCAACCTTCGAGACATTGGTTTCCGATAGAGTGTATTCATCACGTTTAATTTATACTCCTGGCATAGGCCTTTACTCTCCCTACTCTTAAATAGTTTCTGTCTTAAATAAGGCCGCTGGTGCTACTAACTTCCCACACTGCGCCGAGTTCTTATTTGTACAAAAATGGCCTGGACTAGTCATTTGTCCGTGAGCATTTTATTCATCCTATTCGGCGTCCGTGTTTAGTCTCGATTGTTTGTCTATTCACTCAGTTTTTTGCTCCCTGAAATTGTAAGATGCAAGTGTTAGAATTGCAGAGACAAAGAAAATGAATGGAGGAGATGAGCCTGGGATTTGCCATCCAGAGGCGTCCTCCTCCATTGCCAAAAGATTCATTTCAATCTCCTTTCACATTCTTGATCCAGTCTATGTTCACCAGTATTCGTAACCACACCTGGCCAACAAAACCGAAAATCCAAAGCACACGAAAGTATTTCGTCATTTCCGCAGCCCAGTAAGTCACCGCAGACTTCATTCACACTGCACTATCCGCACCAGGTAAATAAACCCGGATGTCGATGATCTAACAGGTAAACTCCTTCTGCAATTGGCTGTTTGCTTTCGAAGAATGTATCTCGAGTCTAAACAATCGAACAGACAATGTCAACTGAGACGGGATGCTGGCTATAGAACTGATATTGAACACTCGATCAATTCATCCAAAATCTTACATAAAGGTGTTTTGGAATTGGAGTCAAGAAGAAGATGGGAGAGCGGAAAGAATCAGTTTTTCTCGAAGTGCTAGGATCTAAATGTTTAGCAGCTCCAAGTCAACAGGGGAAAGTAAAGACTCAAAATGAAAATAGCCGATTCCGACAAGATTTGCAGAGACGTTGGGTGAAAATCGGTGTGTAAAGATCATTTGAGAGCTTGCCTATTTGCAACCAGTGTAATCAGCGAATGACTTGCAACTGGCCAATATAATATGAAAAAAATGAAAACAAGTTCGTCTCATTGTTGAAATGCTGCCACCCGTTGTGCCCTGAGTAACGTCGTGATTAGGACTAGAAATTCCAATTATCAGGCTATTTCGGACAAGCAATTTGAAAATCGAATTTATCACTCAGGAACGTCTACCAGAAGCTGAAAACAAAGACGCCCGAATAGTCAGGAATTAAGTCCCAGACAAATGTCGGTGACAAACCCTCTCAGATTCAAAGTCTCATATTAAAATCAACCAAAACAAATGGTACGAAATACAATATGATTGCAAAATCTAGAAGATATTGATAAGACTCAGGCGAAATTTGGCAGGATAGCCTCACAATCACTGCAATTCATCCAGGAAAGGCGCCACGTGTTACAGCTGGCGGAACTTGACTTGCGATTGGCTTTCTTCTCGGTCAATGAATGGATGGC